>OX439141.1:130018151-131284425 GCA_949318255.1 Pollenia labialis
TGAGTTTTTCTCTAAACTTCATTTTCACACACTAGGTCCCTTTTCTCGGAGAAGGTCACATACATATAAAACACTTATTTTGCAATTTTGTTTTTATTTTAAATGTTAGTTAAGCGAACGAAATGTTCATTCGATATCGCGCGACTGGCAGTTGTGTATAACAATTGTTGTAGTCAATTATGAAGTTTTTATGAAATCGATTGTCAATAACAAGCCGATTTCAAACAAATTTAGTAGCATTTTATGTTAATTTAATCGCTATTTATTTGGCATTTTTTTTTAAGATTTATGTACACGACTCACCAAAAAAAGTGCTCGATGTACCTTCCTAAAAATTAACCTTGGACATTTTTAAGATACCATTTTAAATATTTCGGCTGCAGCTTTGACCTCTCGTGAGCTGGACCATTTTGAAAAAGGGTCTATTTTTTCATGTTTTGTTAATTTGAGAATCTGTTTCCTTAGCAACATATACAAATTGGGTATCGTAAGAAAGCGTTTTTTAAGGCGCGTCCAACTGTATATAGAATTTGTCCAAGGATGATCATCCATGTCCTTTTTTTAAGAAGTTTTTTTTTAAAAAAAACGGGTTTTGAATTTTTTTTTTGGGGGTGTTTGTAATAAAAATGCCAAATTAACATATTTTAATCTTTAGTCGATTTAATTAAATACGTGTTTCCGCATTTTTGGAAATTCGTGCTAGTTAACGTTTTGACAAAAATGCAATGGGTTGGCAACCCTTCGTTTTAAATAGAGCAATATGGGTATGCAATATGGGTATTGAATTTTTTCTTTTGCCAAGTACATCATCTTTGTATGTAAATAATTTAGATTTTTGCAAATTAGATGCATTTAACACGGTGCTCTGGAAAATATATCGAGCCTTTGGTGCAATACCGTAGTAATTCAAAAAATCGTGAACTGAGAAAAATGCATTTGAAGTTTTCAGCCATATTTTTGATAGCATTTTTGTTTACTAATGTTATGATTTTACAAGTTTTTAAATAAAGAGGAATGTTTTGTAATTAAAAAAAGGTGAACAATTATTAATAATATTAAATATTTTTTTTATATTAATATCAATATGGTTGGAAATAGCTAGAGGCAATAAAGACATTTTTAGCTGTAAAATCTGAACAGTTAGAGATGGAATCATAATCTTTTTTTCTTTAGATAGATATTTCCCCAAAGATCATTTCTGCATACCCAGCTCAAAAAAATTCAAATTTTGAGTTACTACGATATTGCACCAAAGGCTCGATATATGTAAATGGAATTTTGCAGTAACTCTAATATGATAGCGGATTTAGTTTCTAGATCATGTATGGATGAAAATAGAACTAAAGAAAGAAAAAAAGAAATGATCCACAACTTTTTGGCCGCATATTTTTTTCGCTAATTAAAAAAAATTTAAGTCGTGGATGATTTTTTTTTTTTTTTTCTTTAGGTCTATTTTCATCCATACATGATCTTAATATTAACATTTTTAAAAATAAAACTTGGTTAAAGCAATTTCCAGATATGAATAGCCGTATATGAAACCACACGGACTCAAAAAATAATTCAGAGTCAACTGATATACCTACATTCATACATACTAAATGCTCTGTTAGCCGGGAGTTACAGTAACAGTAACCTTCCCGTAAAAAAGTAAGACCAATATATTTCTTACAGTTTGAGACGTAACATCTAACTGATTACTATAATCGTTCTAATTGCTTTACACACAACAAAATGAATCAGCTGATTTGCAACGTTACTGTTACTCCCGGCCAACTGAGCCTTAATTATTTCTTCGCGAGATGGGAATATTTTTATTTCATAAACATTTTTATTGCATTATTTTCAAAATTTTATTGTCCATTGTTTTGTTATTTTTTGCTATTTGAATATTAAACAAAAAATTTGTTTTTCAAATTTTATGTGTCTGGCATATTTAATTACGACAATATGAAGGGAGCTCTACCTCTTTGAGATTTTGAAAACACACTCGTAATGTAATGTGCATTGACATTTTTAAAAACTTGGTTTTTAATTTTTTATGCAAACAATCATAGCGGTTTATATTAAATTTTTTTTTAACATTAATATGATTTATTTCAATTAAAATAAACAAAAAAAACTGTAACTATAATACATTTTATTAAAGAAAAATACGTTTCCGTGAACACCCTTTTAGTTTGATAATAATGTTTGTTTTTAAGTAAAATAAAAGAAAATTAAATCAACAAGCTCTAATTGGCAATTTAACCCAATGCACTCGTACTTACTAGTCTCATGCTCCAACATCCAACGAGAATAAATCTAAGATAAAAAGAAATTGCGATAAAATTCAATTTATATTCTATAGTAAAAAGTTTTTTTGAATTGGTCAATTTATGTTGACTTAAATTTCGCTGAAAGGTTAAAAAACTTAAATGTTAATTCTTTTTTTATTATGTTATAATATTTAGGAATTTAAAAGAAATTAGAAAAATCTTGTAGTAGTTTTAACCCTTTAATGTAAAAGAAATGTAAAATGGTTGAACTTTCTTTTTTTTTTTTTGAACACAAAAGGCAACATCTCGAAATTATGTGATTCCTTTTGAAATTTTCAATAAAGTTTTTATTGCAAAAACAAAAATTAATATTGTTAACAAAAACAAATTTTTCCAAAATATCTTCAATGAATTATACAATTTTTAAAAATTCTAATTATGTTTTTGAAATTTATACACAATTCAATTGACTCTGATATATAATCCCAGTAAAAACTTCGATTACTTTCTTCTATAACAACTTCTATATCTTTCTATAACTACTTCATTCTGGATAAAAAATAATGACTTTCTTTATTTCTATGCGAAGTTTTTACTGGGATGTGTCTACCTCCACACTGTGCATTATAGGATTAATAAATGAAATAAACATACAGTCCCTACAAAAAGACTACCGGTCATTTTACTAGTTATATGACCGGTAGTTGCAGGGCTGGAAAAAACACGGGTTTTTTTTTAACAAAAACTCAACCCATCGGGGCTTTTAATGGGTATTTTTGGAATTTTTTTTTTTGGCACTTATGTACAAATTCCGCATTTTTCATATCAAATTCGGCACATTAAATATTAAAATCAATTTTAATCAAATTCATCTTATAAAACCTGATTTAGATTTTTAAAATTAAATAGATTTAAAAAAGGCCGAATTTGAAGTTAAATAATAGTTAATAAATAGAGAAAAGCTCTCTAACGTTAAATCTACATGCGGACAAATGGGCATATAAACACATTGTATGCATTTTATAATCATTTTGATTAATGTTTCTGTAAATAAAATGTTAAAATGATACCATCTTTGTTTAAATGAATATAAAGAAAAAAACCTACTTGGGTTTTTTAACAAAATACCCATTAGAACCCGGGTGGGTTTTTCTGGGTTACCCAGTGGGCAGCTTCGACATGCTTCACGAACAGACCAAAATGCGGAAACTTTAACCATCCCCCCTTTAAATTAAATTTTATGTGATCTTTTGGAACTCCGATACCCAAATAATTTTTTGATCTGCTGTCCCATAATCCATCGGCGGAAACTTTAACCATCCCCCCTTTAAATTAAATTTTATGTGATCTTTTGGAACTCCGATACCCAAATATTTTTTGATCTGCTGTCCCATAATCCATTGTCAGACATTTTATTTAGGTTTTTAATGCATATTTTTTCATATTTTGACATTTCCGAGTAATTTTTTTAATCATAAAAAGAGTTCTAAAAAAAATGTTTAAATGCATACCCAAAAACCTTCCAAAAAAATTTTAAAATCAATAAATAAATTATTTTGGAGCTTTGCTTCAAATACAAGATTTTCATGATTTCGGCAAAAAATCCTTCTTTTTTAAAACGATGCAGCACCTTAACTGGTTAAGGCTTTCAATGGGATTAAAATATTTTATCCAAAACTGTTACAAATTACATGCTTGGCACACATGGGTTATTCCGCGTTGCAGAGGAAAAAAGAGGCAAATTTGATAATATTGCAATTTTTAATGAAATGTTTCCCTTGATTCCCCTTCCAATGCAGCCAGTAGTAAGAAGATTGGGGCCGGACCAGATGCTTCAGCATTTTATTCAAAAAAACTTTTAAAATTAATAATGTGAAAGGAAGAATAGCCCGACAAATTAAAAAAATCCAAAATGTTTTGGAAAAATATTAAGGATTTCAAAAAATAAAATAAATTTTAATTATTTTTGATCTGATCTGAAATCAAATTGGGATATGAAAATTAATTTTTTCAAAATGCATTGGCGTTCTTCAAGTACAAGACAAAATTTTACTTGTAATAAAACAACTTATTTATTGAAACAATCAAAAATTTTAATAAGTTATTAATTTTTAAAGATATTTGAATAACAATAGACTGAAGTTTTTATATTTTTGTTTTTAGTAAAATTAACAAACTTTATTTTTTTTAAATTTTTTATCGCTCCCTAATTATGACACTCTGTTGTACAATAAATTTATGTAAACTACAGAGAAAAATACGAATTTTCGATAAATAATGCTTATATGCCTTAAAAATCGATATTTTTTCTCAAAATTTTGAATTCCTGATACAAATTTGTTAGCATTTAAAAGTAATGGTGATGCCAGATGTCCATTCTAACATATGGTAACTCTAACCACAACTTTTGACAAACGGCAGAAAATTATTATTATGATTTTTTTAAATTTTTAACATTATTGCAACTTTATATTTAAAATATCTTACTAAATGCGTTTTAAAATCTTAAAGTAGAATATTATCTTTCATTATTGACTACGCCTTAATTGTCGTTTTCTGTTGTATGAATGCACACTGGCTTGTCATTATCATTGGCAAGTGAAAATACAAGAATGTAATGAATGACAGTAAATATTTTGTGTCCAGAAAATAAATAATCGCTATTTAATATTGTTTATTTAAAGAAAAATGCATGCAAAAATATTAAATATTTTTTGTAATTCAAAACATACAAATAAAAAATATCAAAAACAAAACCAGGTCATTTTTTATTACAGCTGAATCTAAAAGAAATAAACGTAAACGTAAATAAATATGTATGAAACACAATGTAAGTTTTTATATTCATATGTAAGTATGTATGTATGTATTTTCTGCATACTCAACAATAATGTCATGTACAATTACACAGTGACACAAAAAAGAGACAATAAAGAATGTACATACCCAGCGGGAAAAAGAAGGAGTACGGATGCCTTCTAGAAGGCGTCGTTACCCCTTCTTTTGGATGTACAAGGCCTGCTCGCTCACACACGTTGTCATTGCGAAGTAGGCCTTCCGTTCTCGCTTCATAAGCAGGCACATAAGAATGGTAACGGGATGAAAAAAAAAATTATTTTGCTTTTGCTTGTGCAAAAAAACAATACAAAAAATGTTACTCCTTCGCTACTCCCTTCTCATAGAAGCTAGTGTGGAAGGTGTATCTTGTCTTTTATACCAAAGAGTCCAGGCCTTCGATGGGGCATTCTTTAGCATTTAGATAAGAATAGGAATTGAATCAAAAAAATTTTTAAGCTGCCCTTTAAAAAGGCCTGAAGTAAAAAGGTCTTCTGAGTTTTCCCGCTGGGTATAAAAACAATATTAATACAAAAAAATTTTGTTTCGTTTTTATTTTGGCGCCCACAACAGGCTTAAAAAACTCATACATATGTACTTGCTTACACCTTTGCTTGTTAATAGTATTGTCATTTTGCATATTTTTTTTCTTAATTTAAAAGTACCCTAAAAATAGTCTACCAACCTATAGGCCAAATTTCGTCAACATTTTGTTTTTAATATAGCTTTTAACAACATGTCTGTCAATGCAGTCTGGCAGAACTTTAATTCGCTCTTTTTTAGTATGCATAGCTCTGCTCTCTTGGTGGCAGTATCCTTACCACACATCCTACAAAAAAAAAAAAAAAAAAAAAAAACAAGCAAAATAAAAAACAAAGTCATCTACAAGCTCCTATTTACTAATGTTGTCAACACCATGTAGGCGTTATAATCCAAAAACAAATTTGTTTACAAGAGCACTAAAGTCAGTGAACTCTTAAAACCCTGTTGGACATTTTTCATAGGAGTAAAGTTTCGTTTTTTTTTTTTTTGATGGAACAATTAATTATTTCTGTATAAAATACTGTGGCAAATTAAAAGTGTTTTGAAACGGTAAACAGAACTTTAATGGATATCAAATGGAACAATGCCATGATGGGTGGAGTCATGTTGTTGTAAGCTAGAGGTTTCGGTCAGACTTTGCCGAAAGGATCTAGCGTTGACAATGTTAAGACTTGCATTAGGTCCTCAAATCTATGGCTCTTTGTAGAAAAACTCTACCTTACGAAGCGTAGTTGTAACGTTTGCGCTGGATGATTTGCCGAATTCCTCCTTGAAATTTGAGATGGAGAATATCCCGAAAATGAAGGCAAGGTGAGAATTCCACCAGGTCTTGCCATAGTTGAGCTTACCCTTGACGACGTAATAACTCGAATATGCCTAGACGTACACAACATACACGGCAAATCTACGTATTGCCTGTGCGAACGTACAATTCTCATACCTTAAAACGACCAGGAGCAGGTGTGTAAACGGATGAGGCCGTACACTATGCCAAGTGAATGTGATGAAGCTCAGTGCAATAGGATCTGATTGCCCATGAAAGTCATACATAAAAAATTAGTAGTAGATGTATTAAATTTACCGGCTGCGCTCGTGGTAAAACGGTGTTTATACACCACGTATATCAATTACAACGGATTTAATGCTGTACACATTCAAGTTCAGAAGATTGCAATTTCCCCTTGTGGTCCATTGCAATGTCTAAATCTCAGAGTCGTTCTTGAAACAGCAGTAATTGATCTAACGTGGCCTTCTTGAGAGTGATCACACCTAGCAACCTGGTCTTGTTAGCACCTGAAGACAGAACATCTAACGTTGTGCACAAGGACTTTCTTTAAGTACAAAATAAATAAATTAAAAAATATAATTGAAACAATTTTTTTATAAAAAATTGCTCTCCTTAAAACTGATGATAGTAGTTATTTTAATCAACAAAATTATAAATAGTTTTTCGTTAGGGGAGGTTTCCGCGCGAATCAAGGCGGGGGAAAAAGCTAGTTTAAATAGACTATTCCTTACTTTCGCTAAATAGACGTTAAAGATGTTTAGCTCTATATCGCTTAACTTTAGAGAATTACAAAATAAGTCTACATGTAACACCATAACCTTAAAATCTTACAAAAAATATGAAGTCATATGCCTTCATCATTTTTTGTTTTCACAGTTTGTTTCAAATTGTCAAAAATATTATTATATCCCAGTCTGATTGTGTTGCTTGTTTGCTAAGGAACCAAGAGGATGTCTCTTAGACATCAGTGATTAATTAAAACTTAATCTAGACTATTGAAACATCCTTTAAAACCGGCTTACAAATTTTAATATGTATTCATCCCCATAGATTTATTTTGGTCCCACCTTTAGGAAATCTTGAAAATAATAATGGAAATGGGACTTTGAAGAGCGAATCTACATTTCCCGCTAGGCGAGACTTCTCTTACCATCTGGACTTTCTAGAGATCAACAATTTTTTTTGTAAAAGGAATGGTCCTCAATTAAGCGGGCTCCTAGCGATTTTCAGTTCTAGTACTGAAGCATTGATTTTTGTCAGAAAACAGAAAAAAAATGTATTTAGCATTTAAATATTTGTTGATATTAACAACATTTTCTGCAGTTTAATTCACTTGATTAAATCTTTAATTAAATCTGATTTTATTTTTGATTAATGGTTTAGTAGAAACAAATTGGCGAGTATTTTTTCTGTACATGGAGAATAATAGAAGAACAACACTGTATTAATTTTTGCGTTAGGACAAAGAAAACTATGTCCTCTAATGAAATCTTTGTGGGTGCATGGCTGACTTATGGTTAGACTTTAAAAATTCTAATAAATGCGGTTTACTATTACTACTTTTATTACGTAGACATATTGACCTCTACTTTGCTGCGTTTAATGGGCTGATAAGGAATTTTTATTCTTTTTGAAAGAACTCCCCAAATAGGGTGAAAGAAAAAAAATTTTGTTTAAGATTCCTAAATATTGTCTTTGAGAATGACAGGTTTTTTTAATAACCTGGGCTTATAAAGAACTAATAAAGAATGATAAAAAATTTATCTTTGAAGAAAAATTCACGTTTCACACAAAGACTTCAAGGTCATGTTCTTATTCGGTTTATATACATAAATAGTTAAACGTCTGCTTTTATTTAAAACTAAACTATGTGGAAAATAGTTTATTAGATAGTAATAAAACTCAAAATTTCTATTATTCTAAAGAATTCTTTATTGTGTATAGCAAAAAATTAATTATATTTAACGGAAATTGTATTTGAATAAATTTAAACACCAACACACGTTAGAAAAATCATAATAATTTAAAATACTTTTGAAAATCCATCAACCATTTATGCTCGTTTTTAATACAAAGACCTTAAAATGACAATGAACTCTATAAATAAAACTATTTTTTTCTTATTTTCAAATAAAAATTACATTTTTTTTATTACTTTATTAATCATTGAATTAAAACTGACCATATTTGTGGTGTATGGCCATTTTCCCCCAACAACTCCAAAGAGTCACCACAATGTCTACGAAATAAACATTCAATTCTAGTGATAATAGTTGCAATAGCGGTCGTGACACATCGCAAACCGCTTACACTAACTACACTTTGCCTATCTCTATTCGACTTGAGTTGGACTTGTTATTGATGTACACATGAATGTATGTTTATTATTGTAATTTCTGAATTCTGTTGGTGTTGTTGTACGTCAACAGAATATGACACTACTTTTTTATTTGTTCTGATTGTTGGTGATTTTTTTTTCAATTTACATACATACATAAAGATTTACATACATGCATGCTTATGTTGATTTGTCAGACAATTGAGGAAATATCAAATTATGTATTGTACAAAGTACAAGAATAGAACTTTTTCTAAATAATCCAACCGAGTTACTCGTGTAGTGTTGCCAAAACTTGGTGACCAAAAATGGCTTGATTAACGGAAAAAATGGCTAAAAATGGGCTAAAAAAAATGGCTAAAAGTTTTAAAAAAATACACATTGAAATTCAATAACAAAACAGAAATAATTAATTTAAACTTGTTTACGATGAAACTATAAGTTAAGATCAATTTGTTTAATAAGAATAAAAGTAAATTAGTATTTTGATAGATATTTAAAAAATTAAATCATCGATAAATTCGATGTCGTTATTGTTCATTTCATAGGAATCACTCGTGCCTATTAGTTTTAAATAATTAGAAGGTAAATCATAATCACGACAACACTTACCCATCCCTTTAAGCCCAGATCTACAAAAAAAACAAGTAATAAAGTATAGTCGATCAACCTCGACTATATGATACACTACAACACATTAGAACTTATGTATCAAATAATCACCAAAATTGCGCACAAGGCTTACATGGACAGCCATTTTTATTTTTATATTAAAAATCGAATTAACGGCTGCTAAATGTAACCTTTTTCTCAAATTACTTTGAACGATGTTTATTTGGCTAACTACCCTCTCTACTTCAGCATTAGACCATGGAAGTGAGAGCAACTTTACAGTTAATTCTGAAATTTCTAAAAAAATTGTTGCCGCCTGCATCTCTTTATTGAAATACATACTTGCAACCAGAAAGAAACACCAATGTTGGAATACTGTTCTTTTATTTTGAAAGATGTTTCATCATCATTATTTATAGCGATTTTCAATACTTTGGACTTCAAGAAGAATTCTTGACATAAGTACGGAAAAAACAGAAGTAAGGAAAAACATGTAAAATCAATTAAAACGGATAATCATTCAAAAAAGCAAACATCGATCTACTATTGACTATTGACGTCAGCAGTCGTCGATGGCTGCGAGTGTAAGACGCAGTCGTCGAGTAGTTGCGATCGAAACATGTCATGGTAACCAGCCGCCTGGGTTCGAATCTCAGGTCAGTCAAGAATGAATGATTATCAATAACAATTTTAATTAATTTTCATGTTGTAAAATTCCTTTCTTCATAAAAATAATTTAATGAAAATTAAATTTGATTAACTTAAGCCTGATTAAAAATATTAAAAATTTGGATTAAAAACCATAAATAGTTCAACAAAATAACCACAATTCTAATTATTGATTTTCAACATTTATAAAAGTTGTGATTTAAATTAAAGGTTAAAAATGTTTATTTTGCTTTTATAAATTTTTACAGTAAAATAATAATTATTCTTTTAAAAGAAAAATGGCTAAACAAGTTGAAAAATGGCTAATGGCTAAACTCATTTTGTAATGGCTAAACAGGGTGAAAAATGGCTAAATCTAGCAACTAAACGGCTAAATTGGCAACACTGTACTCATGTGATCGTTAATATATGAAACATTACTAATCATTATAATTATGATCATCATAAATCGTGACCATAGTCATAGTTATTTATCTGAGGTTTCTCCCCCAACTGGATTTATTCTATGGTTTATAAACATTTACATCAGAGTATTATTCATGCCTTTGTAATTCATTTAACTGAACTGCCAATAAATATTTACTTTGTGTATCTTTACTTCTGGTTTTTATTGCATCTAGTATATTGACGTATCGCATGTTGTAGTAGTTCTTATTCATGCCTTTATATTCATCATTATGTTAATGTTCTTTGTCACTGCATTTGAATTATGCATATTATTGATGTCATATCTAAATGTCAATTGCATTATATTATTAAATTAATAATGATTTATTTCTTTGTTCATTTTGCAATAAAGATAAATTAAAACACAACATGTAATTATGACAGTTAATTGAATTTTATTTACTAGATATTCAACTTTAAGTTGGCAACACTTTCTTAAGTTTCACACATTTTGCCAAATGTCAAGGGCCAATTGTCTTGAGACTATCAGAAACAAAGATTTTAAAGACGGCTAAAACCGTTTAAACAAGCCCCAAAATTCTTATAAATTGGCTCATTCGTCTCATTGGTCTGCTTGTAATTCCTCATAGGAATCGCATAAAAAGGATTAAAAAACATGCCGAAATAAAATAAAATAATTTTTTTTACTAAAAATTTTTATTTGGGGATTTCTTATTAAAATTTTTCTAACTAATTTTAAAAAATTTTAAATTTGTCAAAAAAAAAACAACAAAAAACTTTTTAGGGTTTTGTTTTTTATTTGGGGATTTTTGGGGACAACCTTCATACAAAATTTTTGTGAAATAAAATAAAAAAAACATTCTCCTTCAAAAAGCTTTTTTGCGATAATGACTCGATATATCAACAACATAACTGCAGAAAATGTGGTTAATATCAAAAATATTTAATTGATACTATTAATTTGTTTACTGGTGCTAATTTAATTAATATTTTAACTAATTTTACAAATTTTTTATTTGAAATCCCTTTTTATTTTTTCTGTGGAGGTATACCTTAAGTGGAAACTATAAAAAAAAACACATACATATAACACACAAAATAATTACGACAAATCAATTGTCATATTGAATACCATATTCGTCAATACAATTATTTTTTTTTAATTGAAAAGGCACCAACAACCGAATTTGTAAATATAAAAAATAATATTGTTACTTTAAATTGTTGAAATTTAACAAACATTTTTAACAGCGAAGTTGTAATATTGAATAAAATATTTGTTAACAATTATATACAAATTTCAATTATGAGTTTCTCATGTTAACAAAATATTTATTAATAATTAGTTGTATGCCTTTTTCGGGAATGAAATGCATTTAAAATATTTGTTTAATTCATTTTTATTAAAATAAGTGGACTGAATGCAGAATAATGTTTTAACATCTGCGTAAGGCGAATCTTAGCACCATAGACTAGAGTTTAAAGACTTAAATAAACAAAAGACCTATTAAATTCTCTGTACATTTCAAACAACAACTTAACTTACCATAAATATTGCATTAGTTTCTAAATAATCTGCCTGTATCTTGGCTTTTTGGTTGTTTTAACCAAAATATTTAAACATTTTTCGTTTGTATATAAAATTTTTTTGACATGAAATCATTTTTTATGTATTGATTTTTTAACTGAAACAAATTGTTAATACGACAATTTACTAACAAACATGTTAATTAAGAATATTGCTAATTATATTCGAAAAATTTAAAAAAAATGTTTTTAATTACCTAATAACTATTGTTATTTTTTCTGTGAAGGACTCAAACTAGGAAATAAAATTCTGTTTTATGTTTCTTTGTTAAAAAACCCGAAACTTACATATTTTTAAACGCTTTGACCGTTGTATGTTAGAAAGAAGTCCGGGCAACCAGTGTTTGTCAGTGCGAAATCCGATTTTTAAATTAAAATACTTTTTCACAAGTGATTGTACTTGGGCTGTGGAGTCGTCAAAAATTAGTTTTAACTCCAACTTCGACTCCAACCCAGATATTTTTTAAGTTCGTCTACAACTACGACTCCTACTCTAAATAAAACAAAAATTAATTCCTAAAAAATTACATAATAATATTAATAATTAATATTTGTATTTTATTAATAATTACCCATTTGTATGAGACTGGTCCTTATTTATAAATATAGCAAGAAATGGATTCTGTAAAAATTTCAAATCGGTATTTTAATGCTAACATGTGCTGCATTGTGGGTACTCCGACTCCGGTACAAACATCTTAACTCCGTCTCTAAGCTCCGACTTCACGTCTGGTCCTAAGGTATCCAATTCATATAATTCCTGAGACATAAAAACCGAATGACAGTTTTAATTACAATTTACTAGTGTAAGCAGTTTTTTGCTCAAAATTAATTAAGTTTCCCGAATGTCATTTTTTATAAAGCCATATTTACCTTGTTTTTAATCTAAAAGGTTAAAGTATTAAACTTGAACTTTATCATACATCTTTCTTTTACTAGTTATTTTTTTTAATTTTTCCAAAAAATAAAAAAAACTGCAAAATAAACAATGAAGTTATGTATATTACAGTGCTTTAAATATGATTTAATAAATTATATCATTCAATTAATAATAACAAACAACAAAAACGATTTTAAATACACTCTACACAGATATTAAATTTTTTTTTTAAGTACACACATAATTAAAATTGTTCCTTCTTATATAACTATATTGCCGACATGAAAAAGAAAGAAAAAAAAATGAAAAACAGAAAAAGGTACTTTGGAATTTAAGAAGAATTCTTGACGAAAAGTACGAAAAAACCGAAGTAAGGAAGAACATGTTAATCAATTAAAATAGATAATCATTCAAAGCAAATTTCGATCTACAAAAGGTTAAATACAATTTGGCCAGCAGTCGTCAATGGCTGTGAGTGTTAAACGGCAACACCCTCTGAAGAGATTGAGTGGTTGCAATTGAAACATGTAAGGGTAGCCTTTCCGTGAACGCCTGGGCTCGAGCCCCGCGGCAGTCAAGAAGGAAAAATAATCAATAAATTTTTATTAATTTTCATGTTGTAAAATTCTTTTCTTCATAAAAATAATTTAATGAAAATTAAATTTGATTAACTTTAGTCTAATTAAAAACCATAAACAGTTCAACAAAATAAATACAATACTAATTATGTATATTGTTTATCACATAAATATGGCAACAAAAACAAAACAGAAGGTACATCCGAAAAACTGACTTGGAACGAGAAACCGCTCGCGTGTCGTCATTAGTCGGATTTAACTTTTGTTCGATTAAACGATTATTCGATATTTGGCATTTTTAACTTATTTGATTATACGTATACAATTTTTAAATTAGTCGATTATTCGAATAATTCTAAATTCAGAAATTTTATTAATTACGAGATTTTTTTTTCGATAATTTTTGAAAACACTAGTACTTCAGTCAATAATTTTTTTTTAAATAAAACTTGTTCAATGTAGCTCCAAATATTGCTTCACTGTCGGGCACTTATGGCCATTTTCTCAATGTATCGATAAACTGTCCGTTTCTTAATGTCAGCAAAAATTTATTAGAGCGATAAACTGTCCGTTAACGATTTTGGGTTTCTCAATATACCGACAAAAAACATTGTTTTTAGCTTGCAACTTGGGCGTCAGCTGATTGACTTTATCTATACGGCAAGTAAAAACAAAAAAAAAAAATAATTGGCAGATGAGTTCTGGTTAGCTTTGCGACAAAATAGTAGCAAATTAGACATTGAGAAGACCAAATTTCTTTAATGTGCAGCTTTTCGTTGGGGAAAAAGATAATAATGAGAAAACGGCCATTAGATTTTAAATTCTAAAATTTAAATTCTATCCTCTGCTATGCTTCTGCAAAAAATTTCCTCTAGAGAATCCATCGAAGTATCTTGTTTAAAATATTTATTCATTGGACCACTTGTAGCCCCTTTGATTTTGTTGGTGGTGGAGCATCTTTTTCAAGTACTATGTTATAGTCACTGTGTAAATTAGTGAAGTTGTTGAAGAACATTTACGTTAATACATTTTTGGGCACCTGTTACATTTAGTAGTATTAGATTAATCCTCCGTACAATATTTTTAAACCAAACTCATTCGAAAGAGAGAACTGCATGAACTATTTTGTAAAAAAAAATACGGACGTGTTCCAGAAATCGAAATGAAGTAGATTTAAATTCAAGCAAAGTTTAAAAACGACCCTGTAATGAAAGTTCATAAAAATATTCCATTTTATCTACTTTATTCTTAAAGTATCTATTATTTTTGCAAGACTTAAAACTACGGTCATTTTGTAAATAATTGAATTTCAATTATAGTTTGATTTCAAGTTCACTTAATTTCGATTTCTAGAACATACCCGATAAATTAATATGTTTATACTTATCTTTGAGTTAACATACCTTTGTCGTTTTTTCTTTTGGGAATGAATTATTAAATTGTGTTGGAAAAATGTAACAAAAATATAAGCAAAATTACTGTTTTTTTTAATTCCAGCGGATACATACATTTGATTTGCTTATTCGACTTAAAACTTAAAAAAAATTATTAATTTAAGAGAAATATTATATATTATTATCATTCGATTAATCGACATAAATTCTTCGATTAATCCTTTTTAACCTTATTTTTTATCTGATTGAGAACCAAAATAAACACAAAATGGCCGTTTTCTCATTACACGATTATCTTTTTCCCCAACGAAAAACTTCACATTAAAAAAATTTGGTTTTCTCAATGTCTAATTTGCTTCTATTTTGTCGCAAAGCTGTAACGTGACGTTACAAACTAACTCTATACATATACATTTATTACTAACATCATAAAGTATAAGTAACCCAACACCTTGAATACCCCTATTATTTTGCTTACTACTATGAATCCCCTTACTGTTTACCTAAATTACTTTTGTTAGTTAGAAGTCTCATTTAGTTTATTTTATTTTTGAACAAATAGACAAGGTTTTGTTCGAAACAGGAGAGTAGAAACTGATGCTAACCCCAGTGTTTACTCTTAGTAGCTTGCATTATTTAACCGTAGTTAGTCGTATTGAGCCGACCGCCAGCGCCTCCGAATTTCGTTGGTAGCCGACTTGATCCGAACCTGTATTTTGCCCGAACGCCAGCGCTCCCGCATTTCGTTGGTATTCGTAACCGTAGTTAGTCGTATTGAGCCGACCGCCAGCGCCTCCGAATTTCGTTGGTAGCCGACTTGATCCGAACCTGTATTTTGCCCGAACGCCAGCGCTCCCGCATTTCGTTGGTATTCGTAACCGTAGTTAGTCGTATTAAGCCGACCGCCAGCGCCTCCGAATTTCGTTGGTAGCCGACTTGATCCGAACCCGTATTTTGCCCGAACACCAGCGCCCCCGCATTTCGTTGGTATTCGTAACCATAGTTAGTCGTATTGAGCCGACCGCCAGCGCCTCCGAATTTCGTTGGTAGCCGACTTGATCCGAGCCTGTATTTTGCCCGAACACCAGCGCCCCCGCATTTCGTTGGTATTCGTAACCGTAGTTAGTCGTGTTGAGCCGACCGCCAGCGCCTCCGAATTTCGTTGGTAGCCGACTTGATCCGAACCCATATTTTGCCCGAACACCAGCGCCTCCGCATTTCGTTGGTATTCGTAACCGTAGTTAGTCGTATTGAGCCGACCGCCAGCGCCCCCGAATTTCGTTGGTAGCCGACTTGATCCGAACCCGTATTTCGCTCGAACACTAGCGCCTCCGCATTTCGTTGGTATTCGTAACCGTAGTTAGTCGTATTGAGCCGACCGCCAGCGCCTCCGAATTTCGTTGGTAGCCGACTTGATCCGAACCCGTATTTTGCCCGAACACCAGCGCCTCCGCATTTCGTTGGTATTCGTAACCGTAGTTAGTCGTATTGAGCCGACCGCCAGCGCCTCCGAATTTCGTTGGTAGCCGACTTGATCCGAACCCGTATTTATCGTAGCTTGCCCGAACGCCAGCGCTCCCGCATTTCGTTGGTATTCGCAACCGTAGTTAATCAGCCGAACTCATCGGTCAACTAACACCTAATATCTAGAACCACTGACCAGTCTCTTTACCAGATCGTAACCGTCCGGCCGCCATCCAGCACCGCATCCGTGCACCCCCGCAACCTCCGTAGTCCAACCCACCACCAGCCTCGCGTTCCAGCCCCGTTCCCGCTTGCAGCTGCGTAGAACCATCAGATAGCCGTCGTAGATTTAAGTATATTACGTAGATTAAGGTTTCGTAAATAAAGCTTTGCTAAAATTATTGTAAACGAACATACACGAAAACATCCCGTGTTTCATTTCAAAGGAAGCAGACCTTCGAATTGACCCTGGACAGACCGAGTCATACCTCAGCTGGAAAAATAAACTGCGTTACAATGGCGCCCGAGCAGGGACCCGATTCCAAAACCGCAACCAGTGGTAAAACATCTCACCAAACCACCAACGGAACTGGGTCGGGCCAAAACCAAAGCAACGAAACCTCATCTACTCCAACCAATCTACGAACGGACTCCCTCGGATGGATCTATCTACTTCGGAAAGACAAACTGATGGAAGTTTGCCGTCAGCATGGCATCTCTGTTACCGAGGGCGTCACCGTCGACCAGCTGCGTCGAAAACTGAGCGAGCTGATAAGCCTGAAACGACAACGAGCCTCATCGGAGAACCTCTTGCGAGCACTAGAGGAGGAAGTCTTAGAAGAAGAGAGAAGGCCGCTACTCGGCTCGGTCAGCATTGCAGTACCTCGTACCGAGAAGCCTCCACCGAATGCTCCAAGCGATTCAGAAGTCATGGCTACCATCCGGCGATGGGACCTCACATATGACGGAGGCGAAAATTTGATGGAGTTCATCGAACGGCTGGAAGAGCTAGCAGAATGCTACGGCTTCGACCGTAGTCGCTTGCTATTCTCCCTACTGGAGATCCTGAAGAACAGAGCCTTACAGTGGTATCGGGTCAAGCGAGAACACATCAGCAGCTGGGACAGCTTCAAGGAAGAAGCCATACGATTCTTTCTGCCGAGACGACACCTAGCCCACTTAGAGGAAACGATCTACCACCGTAAGCAAGGCGGCCGAGAGAGAGCAAAAGATTACGTCATGTGCCTTCAAACTCTCATACGGCAGCATCCTGAACTGCGAAAACTCGACCACACTGATCGCATCTATGACGGCCTACGCTGCGAGTACAGGCTATACGTCCGCCGAACTGACTTTCGCTCACTAGATGAACTAATGGAGCTGACAGACGAATACGAGCTGCTCAGAAAAGAAGAAGCCAGGCAGGGGAGACCTCAACCAACCCACTACGTCGACACAGCTACATACCGCCGCAGCACTCATTGTTGGCGCTGCAAGCAGCCAGGTCACATAAGACGGGATTGCCCAAATCCGGGGCTACGTTTCTGCTCCTGGTGTGGCCAAGAAGGCACTCTAACTCGAGACTGCGCCTGCCGCAGCGAACCACCCGCCGACGGTCGGTATTACCTGACAGTCACCATTTGCGGCACCACCATACGAGCCCTAGTCGACACGGGATCGACGCTAACGTATATCGGAGGTAGAGTCCGCCAACTACTCGAAGCCGCGAACATCCGACCCCGCGACCACCAGCGCAGCATCCAATTGGCCGACGGATCGTGCAGAACCAGCCTCAAGGTATATCCACTGGTCGTAGGAACTAGCGGCGGTACAACACGTCTTCTGGCATCCGCCCTGGACAGCTTGGCTGAACCAGTCATCTTGGGCATGGATTTCCTGCGGCGTCGACAGGCCCGACTATTGATCGACGGAGTCGAGCTGCAGGCTGCCCCATCATCGGGCGAGATACGGTTGCATGCCCTGCACACCATAATCCCGCACGATGATCTATCGCCTGAACAGACTTCGCAGTTGCACACGCTGCTGGCCTCGGCAAGAACAGCATTTGACACCATCACCGGACCTTGCACCATGGGGGAACACATCATTCATATGAAGCACGACCGGCCGATCAAACAGCGGTATTACCCTCGCAACCCGGCTATGCAGAGCGTCATAAACAGCGAGGTCGACGAATTATTAGCCGCCGACCGAATAGAACCATCGCACAGCCCCTACAGTTCACCCGTCGTTCTGGTGCGCAAGAAGCAAGGTACCTGGCGAATGTGCATCGATTTCCGTCAGATCAACGCTGCGGCCGAACCTGACGCTTATCCCTTGCCACAGATCAACGCAATCCTGGACCAACTGAAAGAAGCAGCATTTATCTCCACCATCGACCTGAAAAACGGATACTGGCAAATACCGGTCGCCAAGAGCTCCCGCCAATATACCGCCTTCACCGTACCAGGCCGCGGTCTGTTCCAGTGGAAAGTAATGCCTTTCGGCTTGTACTCGGCCCCGGCAACATTTCAACGCATTTTGGATCACATAATTGGACCCGAGCTCCATCCGAAGGCGTTCGTGTACCTAGATGATATCATTGTGTTGGGCCGAACGTTTGAGGAACACCTGGATATGCTTAAATTAGTATTCAACCGACTACTGGCCGCGCACCTACAGGTAAACTTCGACAAATGCGAATTTGTCCGAACCAGCTTAAAATACCTAGGGCATGTCGTTTGCACGAGGGGAATACACACTGACCCTGATAAAATTGCGGCCATCCAGAAGCTGGAAGCACCCAAAACCATTCGAGACTTACGGCGCGTACTAGGGATAGCATCCTGGTACCGACGATTCATACCCAACTTTTCTGAATTAGCCGAACCTATGACTCGCCTTCTAAAAAAGAAGACTCCATGGGAATGGGGGGCCGAGCAGGAGAGGGCCTTCGTCACTCTAAAGAACAAACTAACGCACGCCCCAATCTGAGTTGTCCTGACTTCGACCGGCCCTTTTTCCTACAGACCGACGCCAGCAAGGAAGGGTTGGGAGCCGTACTATTCCAACGCCAGAACGATCAAGAGACGGTAATCGCCTACGCCAGCCGAACCCTAACAGACCTAGAACGAAAATACTCGGCAACCGAGCAAGAATGCTTGACGGTCCTGTGGGGGATTCGGAAGATGAGATCATATCTGGAGGGGTACAAGTTCACGGTCATCACGGATCATCAGTCACTCAAATGGCTGCACACGATTCAGAATCCGTCCGGCCGGTTGGCCCGATGGGCTTTGGAAGTTCAGCAGTACGATTTCGACATCGAGTACAGACGTGGTAAGCTCAACGTTGTGGCCGACGCTCTGTCGCGGAGCCCCCTGCCAAATATGGAAGCCACGCCGGTGGCGGCCATTAGCCCAGTCAAGCCGGATTGGTGCACCAAGGTCACCCAAAAGTTACAGAACAGCGCCACGAAACTACCTGACTACCAGCTTATCGAGGGCAGGTTATTCCGCCATATCGCAAAAAAAATCCCCCATATCAAACTTACCCGAGTGGAAGCTATGCGTACCGCCTGCTGACGTCACCCGTGTGCTGCAGGAAACTCATGATGCAGCCACCGCTGGCCACCTAGGGGTCTATAAAACCCTGCGCCGGACGCAGGAGAGCTACTACTGGCCGGGCATGGCACGGGACATACGACGGTATGTACGATCCTGCACCACCTGCAGTCGCTTCAAGGTAGAGCAACGACGTAAGGCTGGCCTAATGCACACCACACCCGTTACTCAGCCCTGGGAGATCGTCTGCGCTGATTTTATCGGCCCACTACCACGGTCCTCCTCCGGGCACAGCTTCCTGTTAGTGTTTGTTGACAAGTTCAGCAAGTGGGTAGAATTGATTCCATTACGCACGGCCACTGCCTCTGCAGTCATTAAGGGTCTAAAAGAGCGCATTATCTACCGGTTCGGCTGCCCCACCGCCCTCATATCGGATAATGGGCCACAGTTCATCAGCAAGGCCGTGGAGACGTTCCTGCGCGAATGTGGAATTCAGCACCGCTTAACCGCTCCCTACACCCCACAAGAGAACCCAACCGAAAGGGCAAACCGTGTCATCAAGACACTAATAGCCGAAAACACAGAGGGAAACCACCGCCACTGGGACAAATCCGTGTCCGAAGTCGCTTTTGCTTTAAACTCCGCAGTACACGAGAGTACAACCGCCAGCCCTGCAGAAATATTGTTCGGCCGTAATCTTCGACCCCCGAACCAGATCTTCGCGCAAGGTGAAACACCAAGCGACAGGACCTGCAAGGTACCCGGACCACCCGAATGGCAAGAAATCGTCAAACTCATGACTCGGGCCTCCGAAAGACAACGAGGGTATTATAACCTCCGTAGACGAGCCTGGCGGCCGAAGATCGGCGACCAGGTACTCAAAAGAGAACATCAGCTATCATCGGGTGCTAACCACTTTGCAGCCAAACTTGCTCCCAAGTACTCGGGACCGCACGAAGTCACAGGAGCCATATCTCCCACCATCTATACGGTACGAACTGGGTCAGGGAAAACTCACCAAGTACACGTCCAAGACCTCAAAACCTACCACGGGAGAGAGGACGCAGGCACTATAACCCGACCATAACTCGAACCCCGTACCTCAACTGCCAGGGAAGCCGCGCTATCGACTCCGCCATGCTTTACCGCAGAGAAATAAAAACCGTAAACTTCACAGTAACCACATCATGTAAGGTCATTAAAAAGGGGAAAAAAAATCTTTGCACCAAGGGCCGAGCCAGAGCGAATCTCACTCTGGTAAATGTTACCTTCGGGTAGTGCAGACCTCCGGTCGAAACTCGCCCAGTGCACAATATTTTTTTTTATTTAAAGTAGGGGGGGACTGTAACGTGACGTTACAAACTAACTCTATACATATACATTTATTACTAACATCATAAAGTATAAGTAACCCAACACCTTGAATACCCCTATTATTTTGCTTACTACTATGAATCCCCTTACTGTTTACCTAAATTACTTTTGTTAGTTAGAAGTCTCATTTAGTTTATTTTATTTTTGAACAAATAGACAAGGTTTTGTTCGAAACAGGAGAGTAGAAACTGATGCTAACCCCAGTGTTTACTCTTAGTAGCTTGCATTATTTAACCGTAGTTAGTCGTATTGAGCCGACCGCCAGCGCCTCCGAATTTCGTTGGTAGCCGACTTGATCCGAACCTGTATTTTGCCCGAACGCCAGCGCTCCCGCATTTCGTTGGTATTCGTAACCGTAGTTAGTCGTATTGAGCCGACCGCCAGCGCCTCCGAATTTCGTTGGTAGCCGACTTGATCCGAGCCTGTATTTTGCCCGAACACCAGCGCCCCCGCATTTCGTTGGTATTCGTAACCGTAGTTAGTCGTGTTGAGCCGACCGCCAGCGCCTCCGAATTTCGTTGGTAGCCGACTTGATCCGAACCCATATTTTGCCCGAACACCAGCGCCTCCGCATTTCGTTGGTATTCGTAACCGTAGTTAGTCGTATTGAGCCGACCGCCAGCGCCCCCGAATTTCGTTGGTAGCCGACTTGATCCGAACCCGTATTTCGCTCGAACACCAGCGCCTCCGCATTTCGTTGGTATTCGTAACCGTAGTTAGTCGTATTGAGCCGACCGCCAGCGCCTCCGAATTTCGTTGGTAGCCGACTTGATCCGAACCCGTATTTTGCCCGAACACCAGCGCCTCCGCATTTCGTTGGTATTCGTAACCGTAGTTAGTCGTATTGAGCCGACCGCCAGCGCCTCCGAATTTCGTTGGTAGCCGACTTGATCCGAACCCGTATATATCGTAGCTTGCCCGAACGCCAGCGCTCCCGCATTTCGTTGGTATTCGCAACCGTAGTTAATCAGCCGAACTCATCGGTCAACTAACACCTAATATCTAGAACCACTGACCAGTCTCTTTACCAGATCGTAACCGTCCGGCCGCCATCCAGCACCGCATCCGTGCACCCCCGCAACCTCCGTAGTCCAGCCCACCACCAGCCTCGCGTTCCAGCCTCCGTTCCCGCTTGCAGCTGCGTAGAACCATCAGATAGCCGTCGTAGATTTAAGTATATTACGTAGATTAAGGTTTCGTAAATAAAGCTTTGCTAAAATTATTGTAAACGAACATACACGAAAACATCCCGTGTTTCATTTCAAAGGAAGCAGACCTTCGAATTGACCCTGGACAGACCGAGTCATACCTCAGCTGGAAAAATAAACTGCGTTACAAAGCTAACCAGCACTCATCTGCCGATTATTTATATTCCTTTTATTTGCCGTACAGATAAATTCAATCAGCTGACTCCCAACTTTTACATGTATTTTGAGAGGCGTTGCCAACTTAAAACAATGTTTTTGTCGGTTTATTGAGAAACCCAAGATTGTTAACAGACAGTTTATCGGTCTAATAAATTTATGTTGACATTAAGTAACAGTCAGCTTTTCGGTACATTGAGAAAATGGCCATAATTGTGTGTGGGTGGAGTAACATTTACAACTTTAATTGATGCCGAAGTATCACTAATAAGTCAAATTGATTACTAGTGAAGGAAACTTTTCATGACTTCTATTAAAAATTAGAAGACTCCGTAAAAACGTTTAATATCTTCTTTTAATTTTTTTATATACATACCAACCAAATTTTTGAACAATGGAAAAATCTAGCCACTAAATGAATTAATTGGCAACACCGGTGTACGAATTTCTACCGTAAAGCCTTTTGCTTACTTATTTTTAATAAGCTAGTACATATAAAGGTTTTTAGTTAAAACCAAAAAAAATTCCAAAGTGTTACATGCTGTGTAACAAACCAAATATACAAATACCACCCTTTTATACTAAACTTAATACAGTAACGCAAAAAAAAATTCTCACCATTCTTAAAGATCTCTAAGATTCACATAGACTTAACATTCATCAACATCATCATGATTATTAATTGAACAATGAATGGAAAAACGTGTATCATAAGTTTGTTGGTGTATGCGCTACAAAAATATTACATCAACTTAATAACATTTTTCTATTTGTTGCAAATAGAAAAAACACTGCACAACTGCATTACACATATTTATACAAGTAAGTAACTAAATAAACAAAAAGTAATAAAATCTAATGTCTATATAAGATGTACGAGAAACAAGAATTACCTAATAGACGCTTGGCATGGTGTCGTCACAGCATCATCGCTATTAACATCATCTCTATCAACGGCAGCCGTTGTTGCTTGCTGTTGTTGCACTGATTGCAGTGGCATCAACACATGTATTTGTAGAGATGGTAAAGTTGTTAGAAAAGTACTTTTTGTGTAAAATGTATCAGGGGCTGGAAATCGAAAACGTAAAACGCAATTTGGAAGTTTATAAATTTATAAATTTAATGGAGAAATATTTCTATAATATTTGTCATAAAATTCTTTTATTACAGAAATCTTATTAAAAACGACTTTTAAAATTCTTGCGTTTTACGTTTTCAGTTTTTTTTTTTGGGGGGTCTTGTCCAGGTACCAGCCAAAATACAATTTATCCAGTTAAAAAACTTTATTAAATTTCGAAAAATGTTTTTTAAAAATTAAATTAATATTTTGAACATAACAAAATGGTACACTAAGAAAAAAAATTGTAAAGAAAACATTATTACTTTTACGAAAGACATTCCAATAATAAAAAATTTTAATTAGACTTAATTTTGAAGAAAATTGCAAAATGTTTCAAAAAATAATTAGTATTGGGGTTATGTTATTGAATTGTTTATGGTTTTTAATCCAAATTTTTATATTTGAATCAGGGTTAAGTGCATCAAATATAATTTTCATTAAATTATTTTAATAAAGAAATTAATTTAAAAAAATGAAATTAATTAAAATTTATTGATAATTTTTCATTCTTGACTGACCGGGGAATAGAACTCACGTTCACGGACAAGTTGATTTGGCATGTTTCGATCGTAACCAAATTATCTCCTCAGAAATCTTTGCTGTTTTACATCACCGCCATTAAAATTTTTTCCACACAAGGTCCCTTTTCTCGGAGAAGGACACAAATATAAAATTGTTTTTTGAGCCTCTTCTTTAAGAAGTGAAAGTTCCTCATAATTTTAAAATGCATCTTTCTTAACATTTAAAAATCCGCGTCTTCGGACTCTTTTTGTAATAAATCACTGAACTGCAAATGAAAATTTTAATGTCTAAATATATTTTGCTAAATCAGATGCCGCACAAACAAGTGTCAATTAATTAGTAGAGAACACTCCAAGTACTGCCTCATCTACTTTCGCAAGTGTACCCATGATTCAGAACCATATAACAGCACGGGTATTATCAGTGTCTTGTAGAGATTGGTTTTTGTCTGTCAAGAGGTGGCCTTATTTTTTTAAATTGTATACCTTGTCCAAAGTAGGATATGTTGGCTTTATGGAAAGAAGTTTATTTTCTAAAGTAATCAATTTTGTTTCTTAAAACAAGAAAATCTAAAAATTATTTTTTGTTTTACTTTGTTTGTATTTAGTAAAATTTTCTTACATAAAGAAACATTTTGCTCAAGCCACGCCAGACATACTTATTTTTATAATAAGTAATTTTTGGCTTGGACGAGAATCACGCAAAATTTTCTTGTTTCATATTTTTCTTGCCATAATTAGTTAATACATAATTAATAATTCTTTCCATGTAGTATTGTTTTCCGTTTTATCTCAAAACTGATGTTATTTGTTTTGTTTATGGCGGTACCGAGAAAAAAATACTTTCTGACTACCTTAAAATTGTGGTTTTCAACTTTTAGTGTTTGCCCATTTTTTTCCATACCAACTTTTATAGATTCATTCTAGACTTTCTCAAAGGCTTCAGTCGGTAATGCTGATACAAAATCAAATGAGTAGGTTGTCCAGCACAAGGAAATTTCAACTTTGATTTAAAAATTTTTCTTTGACATCTCTTGGCAAAAGAAAGATTCTTATTTTCATGTCTAATATTTCGAAAGATCCTTTTGAATTCCCTTCAACACAGAAAAAAATAAAAATTGATTTCAATCAAAAAATTTGTGATATTAATTAAAAAATTAATTAAATTTGCACCAGTGAACCAATGAATTATATCAATTAAATATTTTAAATAACTTTTAACAACATTTTCTGCAGTAATGCTGTTTAAATACTTAAAGTAAACGTTAGATTGATTCACTTGATTAAATTTTTATTTTGATTAATGGTTTAATTGAAAAAACTTGGGGAAATTTTTTTTTGTGAAACTACTGGTACTTTTTTTCAAGTACATATTTGGAAATCGCTTTGATAACATTCCTGCTTTATGAAAATGAAAAACCTAGTACATGACGCGCGCGGCATCAGTACATATTTATGAGCTTTTGAGGAGTCTGTGAGGAGATCAAGAGTCTGGAAAAAAAAACTTGAAGTTGAAATTGTTGCTATTTGTTGTAGTTGTTGTTTTATTTTTACAAGACCTCATTTCTTGGCAAATGAAATTAAGTTGCGGCAAATGTTTTTTTTTTTTTTTTGTTATTGAAAGAGTTTTTCCACTTACATTTTTTTTTTTATTGTTGTCTAACGTTTGCAATTGTTTATATTTCTAAAGCAAAGTTAAAAGTTGTTGCTTGGCATTTGGCCAACAGCAGTTTGAAAGAGAAACTTTGATTTTTTTTATTTTCGTTTTTCTCGTTTCTCTATTATAGACGATTTGATTTTTTTTTCTAATTCATTGATTGTATTTTTGCAGTTAAGTAACTTAATTTTTTTTTGTATTGTTTAAGTATTAGTACATTTATTTTCTATGTACATATGTACATATATACGTAAGTATCTACGTATGTATGTACTCACACTAAAGCAAGTTTAATAAATTGTTTTATGTGTTGAC
The DNA here is from genome assembly GCA_949318255.1 of Pollenia labialis. Taxonomy (NCBI): domain Eukaryota; kingdom Metazoa; phylum Arthropoda; class Insecta; order Diptera; family Polleniidae; genus Pollenia; species Pollenia labialis. Next base: position 130,044,419 of record OX439141.1, read on the forward strand.
CTAGATTTTCTTGAATTTTTTTTTGCAATTTTTTCAATACTTTAACGTTTTTAGGTGCATTTGATGATATTTTTATGTCAGTTATTTGTCATTAAAAATTAATTATGTTAAAGATTTATGGATTTTTTATTTGCACCCATAACGCGTCTTTTTATTGGGGACAATAGAAGAGGAATCGAAAAAAATTAAAAGGGTGTAACAATCATTGTCTCAATTATTTCGTGTCGCTTCAATTTGCTGTGAAAAGGATGTAAAGAATTCTTGAACAATAAAAAAAATCTGCAAACAGTGTTTTTGCTATAGCCATTATAGCAAATATTGGGATATAATTCACCCTTATCGTTGTTGGCGTATTTGGAATATGCCTGCTGTTGTTTGGTAATAGATTAAAGAGAACGTAAATTTATTTTCTTAAATCTATTACCAAACAGTCGCAGGCGTATTTTAAATTCGCCAACCACTATAAGGATCATGGTGTTATTGATTAGAATTATCTTAAATATTAATCTATTCATAAGATTCATCCCCTGCAGCATCTTTCATAGGCCATTCAAGCAGTTCCTTATAAAAATAATCGTGTCCATCAGGAATATATTCAGCCTTATTGTGGTTGTCGTTTTCGTAAACAAACGTGTCGTTTTTTGTAGTAGATTAAAGAACACATGTTGTGTATTACTTTAATCTATTACACAGTCGTATACGACAACGACAACCACAATAAGGCCGATTGTATCATCTGTATATGAAATTAAAAAAAAAAATATCGATTAAGTGCAGAATGGGTCTACTGCGGAAGATGATCCTTTTTTTTAACTTAATGGAAATTTGTAAACGTTTAAAATTATGTATTTATATTTAAACAAATAATTTTCGCATCATTTGCTTAGTGCACTCATTAAATATAGAGTATTCGAATCTATATGAATACGCTATTAATTAATTTTACCAATAATTCCTTTTCTGCACTTAGCGATTAATTTATGGCCGTAGATTTGAATTGTAGATTTCAATAAAATCAAAACTAAATTAACCCCCCGTTTCCACATGCAATTGCAAGTTCGAAAAACTCTATACACTCAGTCTTGTTTCCCTACCGTTTCACACAATTTTTGTACGTTCAGCCAATCGGCTGTTTCCTCGATTTTTCGTTGATAATACGTATACACTACTTGCAAGTAATTATGTACTGTGGAAACGTAGGGTAAAGCTCTGGCAAGTTATGCAGGGCTTGCAAAAATTAAGAAATTTTCTGGCAATCAAGTACAGAAAGATTGATTCAAGTACGGATTTTCAATCGCGAAAAATTTAACTTATCCATATTCAATCGCGAATTCGTACTTTAAAAAATCCGGAAATGAGATTCAAGTAAAACTAATATTGAATCCATCTAAAAATGCGCTTTGATTTCGGTAGATTTATGGAAAACACAGACGCTAATAGTGTTTCTGTAGTAAATCAAATAACGTTTCCCTGTTTGCCATCTTTCGAACCCAAAAATAATACTGTTCTTTTCAACAAAAAAAAAAGTGAACATACATATAATTCCGTTCGGTTTTTTTTTAACCACAAACTTCATTATGTTCGGTTCAGTTCATTAATGTTCGATCGTTTCTGTTGTGCGTAGCGCCCTTTTGGCTCGTAAGAAAAACCTAACTCATACGAAAAAAAACAAAAAGATAACAATAAATTTCAAAACAAACAAAACATATACACAATACACAAACAAGCTGTTCGTTCGTTACCAATGTAAAGAAAGAAACATTCCCAACAAACTCGAAGTCAAACCTTTGATATGAAATGACTTTATACATTTGACATCAAACACAATTCTCAAACTTTTTCAATTGTTTAATTTAAACATTTAAACTCAAATTGATAATGATTGAAAAATAAATAAACGACAACAAATGTTAGACAAATTTGATGTCTAATTGGTATCAAATGTTAAATTCAAATCAAAAATAAAATTGGCAATACTAAAGCGAAAAATAAATGTTAACATTTAAAATTGCGTCAAATTTTTATGTACTTCGTAAAAAATATAAATTATTTGTAAGTAATTACAATGATAAAGAATACGAATTAAAAAAAATAAAACGGAAAAGTGAAGAAATTATAAGTTTGTTGTATGATCGCGCTGCTACTATCCTCAAAATAAAAGGATGCCAATTATTTTGCCTTTGCAATGTTTATCTCACAGTTTATTTTAATTAATAATGAATTTAAATTAAAAAAAAAATACTTTTATTTGTGTTCCACATTGTATTATAATCCACATTTGAGAATTACGTTAGAAAGCAAGTGGAAAATAAAGGCATTTTTTAATTTGAAAATAATTGTCCCCTTTTGTTGAGAATGCTATGCTTTTCAACTCATTATTAAACGTTTGTCGTTTAAGAAACCCTTTGATATCAAATCATTTTCAATTTTAAATCACACAACCGTGTTTGTTGGGTTATATAACATTAAAATATAATGTTTGCCTACAGTATCACTACAAATGTTTTGTTTTAACACTATGTAATGTTTGGCTCTTTCATGAAAATAGTTACGAACGCTATTAGGGTTTTGTTCTTCTACACAAACACTAAAAATAGGTGTGTGAGCCCAACAATAAATAATGCTCTGTTTATTTTCGAACACTGGTTTAAGGTACGTTTTAGTGTTATTCGTACTTGAAATTTTAAAAATATTAAAAACTTAATTTATCCAGTGTTTTTCTTTAAAATTCATATAAAGAAGATAGGGCCTCAATAAGTGATCTACCTCGGGCGTGTATCTGCTCTTTTAGCTTCACTTCCGGTTACACCAACATTTTGAAGTTCAACTTGAGCCTAGCGTCTCTTTCTGTTTTTAAGACGACCACTTTTTATGGCTCCCTGTAGATTGTAGTCAAAAGATTTCCGCTTGATGTCGTCGACTGCTATCCGTAACCATCTATATTTGCGTATTTTGATTTCATGGTAAATTGGTAGCCGGTTCTTTCTAAACCATAAGTCTGCGTTTATTATAGTTTAAGGCCAGAAGACTTTAAGAATTCGATACTTATACAGGCATGTCACACTTACGATCGTATTCCGTATTTGCGATTCCGGTCGATTTTGTTTAAGGTTCTGTTTTTTTTATTCCCAAAAATTATAAAATCTCTACGGCTTGGATAAGGTATGGAAATGTTGTGCATGAAAAAACAAAAAAAAAACATGTGTTTGCTCCTTAGTTGCGTAGCCACTGCCCAAATTTGTTCCCCTTCATAAATTTTTGTTCCCAAAAATAAGTGACTTTTACCATTAAAATAATGTGTCGATACTTCGATTGAAAATACATCACTTTGATTTTTTTTCTCTACAAGTTTAAGAAATTAAAATGTTTATGTAAAAATATAAACAAAATGCTTAAAGCCTAGTTTACACTATTATACTTTGTGTTAATATATGTCAAGAACTCAAGTAATGTGTAAAAGTGTGATAGTGTGAATGCAATGTGTTATGAAAACGACAACTATTACGACTTCATCGTTTTTTTTTTTGAAATTTTTCATTTGGTCAGGGTTACATTTTAACAAAAGCATGTTCATGTGCGATAGTGTGAATACAAAATGTAATGTTAATTAGTTTTTTTGACAGCCGCAACTAAACTCTTTAAATTTCTATCTCACAAACTAACTATTGTGAAATACGTAAGACTTGTGTAATAGTGTAAACTAGCCTTAATAAATCAATGTAATAATCAGACATAATATTTATTCTTTCGTTTTGACTTAGTTCATTTTTATTTAATAAATTACTTAAAATAGCAATTCCACTTTCAGTCGGAATTGCGTTCAGTGACATGGTTGTTTGTATAGATATAAAATCGTTGTATTTCCTTCTGTTTATAGTTTATTATATTGTGGGCACTGAATATATAAAATGCTGTTCTTGTTTTAATGACATAATTCTTTTGGGTGTACACAATTATATATCTAATTTCCCATTTCATATGCACACGTTGTTAATGCTTGTCAATTAACTGGCACGAGTGAGTCCTTTTTTCTTCTTTTAATTAACTATTGTTAAGGCTCTTGTGGCAACATGCGTCCCTCTTCATTTTAAACATATGCTGTAGCATAATTATGCTTTATTATAAATGCCAGCCTTTTTTTTGTCAGTTTAGTGATATAAATTTCATAACAAAAAACAATTCATTTTAAATATTTTTTTTTAAATCAAAAATATATTTGGGATAAATTAAATTTTTTTTTAATACAAAATATCAACATGATGTAACACCTGACAAAAATTCTTGCTAGAGAAAACTGCATAAAAATCTTCACATGTGGTAAAAAAAAAAAATAGAGAAAAGAACACAAATTTTAAGTAATTCCTGTAAGTATAAGCAAAGCTAAATTTAAACTACACAAAATATTTAAACTTATTTTAACACTCACACTTACAAATAAAAATAAATATTCTTATCCGTCCAAACAAATGACAGCGCTTAATTGTCTTAAATACACAAACGATCCGCCATCCCATGGGGTGAGTGCTGGCCGACTGCATTTGTTTAGTGTGCGTCTTTGTTAATTGACTCGTTAAATTGTAGTCAAAACAAATTAAAATAAAGTGAATTTATTTCTTTGTACATTGTACATATATTGATTTTAATATAAATTTGGTAATAATTATACATATTTTATATTATGTATATATTTTTTTTACTTCGCATGTTATTAGATATTTGAGATTTCAAATAAATAAATTTATGGTAAGTTAAACATGTCTTTTTTCTAATTTCTTTTATTTGATTTTTTCAATAACGAGTACTTTCACCTTAATTTTTAATTTTGTATAAATTGTAAAAATAAAACACATTTTTCAATGTGTATTTTTTTAAGGGGGTTAGTTATGTAGGTAACGATTGTAACGATTAATCGATTTTTTTTTGTAATTCCGAAAATTTACAAAAATGTGTAGTGAAATAACTCAAAATTGTCTTAAGTTAATTATTTTCTTTCCCTGAGTTTAAAACTAAAACAAATTATGGGCCATGTTCAAGAAACCGTAATCGATGAAGATTTTCAGTTAAATCTTTTTTAAATTACCGTAGTTTTTCCGTAGTTCTGGCATAGATAAGGATCGCTTTTAAATTATTTTCAGTTTCAATATGACTCGAAGTCGGTTTCCAGATAATGACTGTGCTTTCATTTTTATACCTACAACACGATTGTGGAAAGGTTGTTATACATTTGTGCTGATGTTTGTAAAACCTTTAAGTATAACGAAAGTAATTCTTAATGTGATTCTGAGTTGATCTAACGATGTCCGTCCGTGCAGCTTGCCGTCTGTCCATGTAAACCTTGTGCGCAAAGTACAGTTCAAAATTTAATAAATAATTTGATGGAATTTAGTACATGGTTCGAATTATCACAAGGACGAAGCCAAATCGTGAGAATCGGTCCATAATTTCACATAGCCCCCATACAAGCTTCTTTCCGGAATAGAGTCTTTGTGCCCATAAACCATCTTATTATGTCGGTACAAAATTATTTTATTGCAATTTTTATCATCTTATCAAATTCTTTTGTAATCGGTTCAAATATGGTTCATATGGACAATAACTTTTACGATAGCAACTATGTCAGGACCAAATGTTGTGCTGGTAGGTCCTAAATTTACCAAAGGTCTCATACAAACCCCCATTGTAAAATCACTTAAAGGCAACAAATCTCATATATGTAGATGAAGATATCTAAATAATACACAAAGAACTTTTACATGAATCTTTACCTTATAATTTTGTTCATATGATCAGGTTTGACCGATTAGTTTCAGTTTCTATTTGACTCGAATTCGGTTTCCAGAATAAAGCTTTATATCAATTTTTAGATGTGATTTTATTATAATAAAATTGTTTAATCATTGAATCAATGCATCCACGAATAAGTTTTGATTGATGTGGTAAAAATGTAGTACTGTGAAGCAATACATCTTACAATATTTACGATTTTATAATAATAACACAGAGATATCGTGCGAAGATATTACCAAACTTATCTAACAGGGATGCTGTAAGAAAAAGTTAAGATGTGGCAACAAAAAAAAAACTGAAAAAAGTTGGCTGAGAAACATGAAAACCTGAATTTCAGTTCGCTTTCTACACATATTGCGTTTTCTCTTCTGGCATTAATGTTGTCTTTATTCTGCCTTTTGCTCTTCTTTGTGTTATTTTTTAAAAATAATGTAATACGTATTTAGGAGCATATTGTGTTTCTTTCTAAAAATGTTGCCCAACAAAACCAAAATCATGTTACACATTTTTTGCCCTCAATTTTATCAAAGGGTTAGAAATTCAACATAATTAATAATTGTGTTCTTTGTATTTTTTTTAATAAAAGTGGATTTGCTTAAAATCAACATTTAAAATTCGAAAATTCGGCGAATTCAACGTGTTCTTGTGCTGAACCTAATACTCGCCGTCATATCTAAATTTTTTGATTTTTCATCAAGCGTTGTCGGTGTCACACATACAAACACATTTTCACTAAATCTAACACAATGCTTAATGAGTACTTTGATCAGCGTAGTTGAGCCTTTAAACAACCTGAAATTTGTTGTTTTTCTTTGCTGGTGGAAAATGTCAGAATCAGTATTTATTTTTGTAAACAAAAACAAATTTCGACAGTTTCAATAAACAAACAGTCATTACCAGCAGCTGATCAAACAATTTAAACTCTCGTATAACATTTTATCCGCTTTATTGAATCGAATAATTGTAAAATGCAACACTACGACATCAATGTTAATATTATCACATACAGTGAGTGTCTTGTAATAAGTGTATCAACTATCATAATAAATTCACTAATGTGTGACAAATCCGTTTGTTGATAATGTAATTTTTACTTCAAAAAATTTAAATGAAAAAAAAAACAATTAATTAACTATAAGAAATATACACATAATTATTTATGTCTCGAGTTTTTTCATTATAATGAAATTGAAAGTTTAACCAGTTTATTACCGGCTGCTGTTGTTTTTATCATCTTACTATCTATTTCTAATGAGTTTTCAATGAAAATAGAAATTGCTAATAAAAAACATCTTGCAACAATGACCATGAAGTTTTTTTTCTTTTACGCAACAACGAAGTATTGTCGCGTCATTTTAACAAGATCGTTTTTGGGCAAATGTACAGACATGTTTTTCTGTAGGAGATTCCTTGCAAAGTGGATACATTTTACACTGTTTGCAAATTAATATTAAAATCATTTCAGGCACAACTCAAAATGTATCAAAATCTTTTTTTTTATATAAATCAGTTTCCAAATCAAAACTATGTGACTAGTGACCACGAAAATTTCTTTTGCGTTATTCTCTTCTTTAAGGTTTGTAAAACTCATTTTGATTAATAAGTTGCAACCATGTTTTCGAAGCCAGTTTTTTTGCCTTTTCGAAACAATTCTGAATTTTGAGCTGAGCCTGTTCATTATTCAGTGTGCGATATGTACATGCATACATCCTATGTTACCTTGAAGCAGAAGCAAACCGACCAATTTTTCGGTTAACGCCAAGAATTTTACGGGATTTGTATTATTTAGTTTGACTACGCCGATATAAAATCCATCAGGAAATGATAAAATATTTTATAATGAAAATACTTAACTAACGAATTTGCTTAATGCATGTATTCAAAAACACACAAAATTTGATACTTAAGTAAATCCCAGCAAAAACTCGGTAATAGGTTGGTATTACGGAACACGTTACCTGGTAATAAGTTAAACTCCTTACCCTCGTATTTCTTTATAACTAAAATGTAACCACTTACTCGTAATATAATACCTAACTACCTATTAGTAATAACGAATTCATAATTATAAAATAAAGGTTTTTGGGTTAAGCAAGCCTGAATTTTTTATAAAAATATTGAAATTCAGCAAGCGGTTTGAAAGTAAAAAAGTGTATTTTTTTTTTAATACATAACTAAAAGTTAAATAATAAGCAATTTTAATTTTTATATACATTTTTATAGAAAAATCAGCTGCAAATGATGTAGTATGAACTTTAATTTGTCTCTCTTGGTACGGAATAAACGCATGGTAGCCTAAAGTACCTGGTATCATTTTTGCTTTAGTAAACCGTTCTTTAAGTTTTTTCTACTGCTCATTATATTGTTCCGTACTAAAAAATTCGCAATTTATGTTTTTAACATTTTGTTTAACCCATTGATAAAAAGTAGTCTCGGGGTATTGATTGGATTGTCAATATTGGTCAAACTTGCTCGGGCTGCAAAAAAAATGTATATAAAAATTAAAACGTGTAAAATATTTTTTAATGAAGACTTCGTTCTCAAATTTTGAAAGACATCGGAGACATAAAAGTCAATTTTTAGCAAAAATCGTACGGTTTGACATGGAATGACTCATATGTATGTACCAAATTTCATTAAATAATCTTTGAAATTGCGGCCTGTACTTTGCGCACAAGTTTAAATGGACAGCCAGCCGGACGGACATTGTTAGATCGACGCAGAAAGTGATTCTGATTCGAGCGGTATACTTTAGGACCAATATTTTAAGGTATTACAAACAAAGGAATAACGCCCTCTCCACTTGTGTGGTGTGGGTATAAAAATGGCTCTACAAAACTCTGTAGTGCGATTTTCTATTCAATTTAAACATAATTAAAATTGTTAAAATATTTAACAGCAAAGTAAGCGTAAATTTTATTCAGTAACTTTTTTAACAATAACGTTTACTGCTATGTTCTATCTTAACTTAAGTTAGCTTAAACTTTGCGACAAAATATTTTTCATTGCTTATTTTTAAATTCGTAGTTATTTTAAAAATAAAAAAAAAAACATTTTGGCAAATAAAAGCTACATTGACATTTTTAAAATGCACATTATTACCATTCATTTTGCATAAATAATGTTAAAAATTGGTTTTTTGGGAATTTATTTATTTACATTTTAGATGCAGCTTATGGAAATCACTAATAGTGTTTCTTTTTTACACAAAAAAATAAGTGGTAGACAGACATTCCTATCATGACGCTGTTAGCAAATTTTTGCAAATTTCCGCTTATCTTGTTAGTTTTTTCGAATTTTTGCCATTCCTTATAGTTTTAGTGACTTCAAATCAAATTTTATGGTTTGCTTGAAGTATTAAAAAATTTCGCGAATTTTCGCTATTTTTCCAAACAAAAAAAATTTATATATTCTGACAATTTGTTTTTTTTTTTTACCGATTTAGCGATTTCAAAAAAATTTTAGTGCTTCTCTCCAAGTTTACAATTTTTCGCGAATTTTAGCCATGGCAATAAAGTGTGCCGGTAAAATTAACGCTTACGTTAATCGGTAAAAGTTAGAGAATTCCACTACTGGTGTGTCATAAGAAAGTTTTTAATAATAAATAAATCGTACAATTTTTGAAATTCCTCTTGGAAACACTGTAATGTTGCCGGAATGACTAAAAGTCCATTTAAACATTAGTTGTGTACTAAGTATGCCACTGCGCAGTGTACATACAATGTGTTCACTGACCGTGGCCTTAAATGTTTTTTTTTTTGTTTTGTTTTCTTCCTTAAAACGTTTATTGTTGTGTAGTGTAGTCTGCTGATCCGGCGCAAAAACGACTGAAAACTAAGAACAAGTTTTTCCTGTAAGTTACTCACTCTTTTGCTCATGATGGAGGTTGTGTGTTGTGTTGGTTTTTTTTGTCGTTTTTGAAGGTGAAGGCGAATTTTTCAAGAAACTTGTTTCATCCACGCCAAGGCATCATGTGCAAATTGTTTGAGTGTATGAATTTTGCAGCAAAATCCTTGGCTTGTAAAGCAAGTGTGTTTAAAGTTATTGGCTTAAATAAATAAGTATTAAAAAAAAAAATTATTGTACAGAGTGCTGAAAAGTTGCTTGCACAAAAGCAAATGTTTCAAAGCAAATGTTGTTTTTTTTTTTAATAATTTGTCCCACTGTTTGTAAGCTGCAAATATATTCCTTTAAACTAACTTTTTTTTGTTTTAATTTTGGCATACAAACTTGTTTTTTATTACATAAAATTTGTTTACATACCTATACATATTGCTCCTTTATATCAACATAGTAATATCTCAAAAAAATCAATTTTTGCAAAATGTGATTAAAGTTTTCAAAATGTACCTTTATATCTGACCTTCTCCGAGAAAAGGGACCTAGTGTGCGAGGATGAAGTTTTGAGAAAAACATATTTAAAGTTATTCTACACCCTTTTAGGTTCCAGAATCCACTCTTAAGTCCAAACCCGTTTTTTGACAAACTAGGTCCCTTTTCTCGGAGATCTAATAAAATATATTTTGCTATAACTTTAGTTCACTTTGAGATATAATGCTAAATTCTGTTTCACATATAAAGAAGGTAAAAAGGAACACTTTTGCTAAAGTAGCTTAAAATTTTTGATTTTTGAGATATGACTACGTGGCAATAGCGAAATGTATAAGTAGGTACAACTTTACGTTTGTGTACTCTACATACACACATTTTTTAATTAAAAAAGGTTTTTTTCATCTTAAAGTTTGTCGCGTGCATCTAGGAGTATAATTAATTTGTTTAATTCCTTAATTTGAAAAAATAAATTTTTGTTAAAAAAAATTTAAATTTTTGTAAGAATAAAGGAAAAAAGATTTTTTTTGGTTTATATTGCAGTTTTAATTATTACCCAGCAAACACAGAAATACACCATATGAATTGCCAAACGTATTGCCTGGGTGAAAATATTATTGGGGCAATAATCGATTTCATATTGCGGAAGATACTTCCTTCGCGAAGAAACATATCTCGATGGCAATACTCCTAAGCAATACGAAAGCGATACAACTAGATGATAAACTAGCAATGTCGCCACTTATAAGATAATAGGAAGATATCGCCAATATATCATTGGGATGATAAAAAGAAGTTTTTGCATTTTGAAAAATTTTCATTTATGTGTACAAATAAGCACAGCTTTTTGTATAAAATTAAATTGGTAATTATTACATATAAATTATACTTATATTCTATCGCTAAAAGTCTAAAAAGTTGATTTAGCGATTTTTGGCTACGAATGCAATACTGTAACGTGCATTGCCATAAAAATGTAATTCGCAGCAATTTTAGCTTTTAATTTCATCGCTAAAATTTTTAAATTTTGTATTCTCTAAGGTATTTAAGCGATCGAGATTTAGCTTTAGCTAAGCGAATTACGAATACGGCTGCTGATTTTACATAAACTTGCCAAATTTCAAAAAATTTTCAATTTCGCTTTAGCAACCCCTCCTGTAGTGTACTTTTGCTTATCTTCTTTTAACACATTTTTTATTCATTAAAGTTTTGTTTTTAATTAAGAAAGCACGCAACTTTTTCTGTTTACTTTCCTTCACAAAGTTTTAAAATATGTTTTTCCAAATCATTGAATGTGGATTTGTTATAAATTATAGCAAATTTAAAAAAAAAAAGTTTTTGTTTTTAATATTTATTGTTAAACTCATCTTTATTTTGTTCATGTATTTGAGGAAGTTAAAATAAAATAAAATGTATCTTTATTTTTTTTTACCAAATTTACATAATTGTTGTTTAATATCATTTTTAACAAAGTAATGATGATCATCTTCATCACATAATTGCACTTGTGGTGAAAAACTTGAAAATATTTGCTTTTTTCGTCTTTATTTTCAAATTCATTCATCAGCATTTACAGGCGGAAATTGTTGGTTTTTGAGGTTTTGACATTTTCATTGAACTTTGTTTATGTGGAAATTTTTGATTAATTTGTTGCACGTACATATGTTTATTTGAGTTTCTTTAAATGGAAGTTGTTCAAAGGAAATGATTGTGAGTTTGAGGGAATTTATTTTTTATAAATTGAGGTTTGGCTAGAAGGAGTTTTAAGTTTCAGAAATAATATACATACGCAAAATTGTGAATAAGTTCATTTGCCTGCTGAAGTGAATTGATTGTATTTTTATATCGTCTTGACGTAAAGCTTAATATACAGCCGTGTCACAGAGTTCAATTCCGCTCGGAAACAAAATTCGACCTGAATTGTTGTGCTTTGGTAACCGAAAAACGAAAAAATTTACGGAATTAGATCATTTCACCAAGTTCGGTTATAATTAACAATTACTATCAGCCCAATTATGAATACAATTACCCCGGGGGTTTCCCATTTTTGCAATTGAGTTTACATAGGAAAAATTGGAGAAGGGAGAAAACTCTCGGGGAATTTTTATTCATAATTAGGCTGTTTAACTGCCAGTTAACAATATGACTTTTGACAGTTGTAGAGATAGTTAATAAAAACTTAACTTGGTGAAATTAGCCGTAAATCAAATAATTTTTTTTTCTTTTTTTTTTAATTTTAAGGCTAATCTTTTTTGCTATTTATGGTTTAAGCCTCGTTATTCTTGGTGAAATTGACCGTTAATGTAAAAAATTAATTATTTTTTCAAAACTGTTTTAATATAAATTTTCTAATAAAATATTTTTTTGTTACAGATACGACATTGGTCATGATGGTTATCTAGATTTGACCGAATTAAAATATATGATGGAAAAATTTGGTGCTCCCCAGACCCACTTGGGCCTTAAAGATATGATTAAAGAAGTTGATGAAGATCATGATGGTAAAATTTCATTCCGCGAGTTTCTACTGATTTACCGTAAAGCTCAGGCCGGCGAATTAGACTCTGACTCTGGCCTAAATGCCTTGGCCCGCCTCACCGAAATTAGTGTGGAAGAAGTGGGTGTTAGTGGTGCTAAGAATTTCTTTGAAGCCAAAATTGAACAACAATTTAGAACTAATAAATTTCATGATGAAATCAGACAAGAACAAGAGGAACGACGTCGCCAGGAAGAGGAAAAAGCAAATCGGCGTTTATTGTTTCAACAGCGGGCTGCAATTTTCCAATAAATTTCCTTACAAAATAATTAACTGATTAAAATACAAAACTATTCAAGTTGGAGTGCAGTGGGGATAATTTACAACTAACTATTGAAAGAGCCTCCAAAACTTTTAAGCTTTAACGTTGACATAACTATTTTTAAAATTTAGTTTATTCTTTTTTTTTAATTCTATTATTATGATTTAATTCAATAAGTGAAAAACAAAAAAAGCAAAAGTGGTTTATAAACCAGTTTAGATTTTAGTATAGACTAATGGCCAATTTCACCAATTTTTTTAAATACCAATTTAGGTTTAAAATTCGTTTTCCAATAAACATAAAATTTTATGAAAAACCATATTAAAATATGAATTGATTTATAAAAAGAATTAGTGAAATTGACCATAAAGAAAAATCTTCAGTTTGATACTTGAAAAAAATTCTTTTTTTTTGCTATTACATATTTTATAATTAAAGTTTAATTTAAAAAAAAAGATCCTTTGGCAAAGCAAAATTTTTACTCTAATAAAAGTTTGTATAAAGTGACGATTAAAAAGAAAATTTTATTTTGCCCAGGGACCTTAATTTAGGGATTTCGTATGACCACACAATAACATCACATTTAATTAGTTTAAATTTTCGAATGAAAAGCATTAGCATAACACGATACATCACAATTTACTATACTATACATATAAATAATATCATAATCATCATCATATACATAATTTCGTTTAAAAATACTAACATACATAAATTTATTGAAAACAACATAATCAAACTTACATACTTTATATTAAGACATTTATAAAATATTTTTCGATTAAAATCCTAAACGTTTTTAAGAAATTATTGAAGAATTTGTTTGGCTACAGTTCTAGTCAGGCAACATTTTTATCAGGGACTGAAAATAACGATTATATTTTAAATTCAAACTGCAAAACTCAAACTTAAAGAGAAGTTCTACGTGCATAAGGAATACATCAACTAAGTAGTCCTTGTTACACAGACTACCTTAAAATGCACTAATTTTTATTTATTTTAAAGTTTTATAAAAAAAACTCAACTTTACAGATTATTATCTAAGTGTTACTTATTCCAAAGGCAGGGTTTTTGAGATGTGGATTAAGTTTAAAATTAGTTTAACTTGAGTTTTTTATTATTTCATTAAATACCAACATTTTAAGCAAAACTAAGCTGTTCCGTCAAAATTTTGTGTACAAATTTGGGAATGAAGGCACAAATCTGTATTCATATTAACAAAACCTAGTTTAACTAAGATCATTAAAACCCAGCCAAGGCGAATTCATACAAGGTGGTCTTATTTTGAAAACGCTTACAACACTGTAAATTTTTTTAGCGTTGTATCAAAAATAATACAACATTGTAGTAAAAAATTTAAACAAATATTTTATTTTGTCTTTAATTTTAAATTGTGTGTTTTGAAATGTAATAATTTAAAAAAAATTTAAAATTTAGTAAAGATTCCCCAGAACAACCAGCACGGTTTACCAGTTATACACATGGTTACTTATCAGCTGTTGCTAACGTAGCTTAAGATAAGGTCAACTGGTGTGAATTCGCCTTGAACCCAGCCTTAGGAAACAAAATTAATTTTTGAGTTTTATTTATTCTTCAGAAAATAATCGTTAAGCTTCGTTCAAAAACTTACACATTTAACATTAAGAAACCGTTTGCAAATTTTGCCAACAACCATAATTATTATTATTTTTTTAAAAAATTTTGCGAAAATTATAGGAAAATATATGAAAAACTTTGGAAAGAAAGTAGATAGAAGAAAAAACGAAATTGTTTCTCCCATTGGGAACAAAGCTTTAATTTTTGATTTTGATATATTCCTCAGATAAAAAAAATCCTTTTTAAATTGAATAAAATATAAAAAATTAATTTAATTAAACAAATTAGAGTTTTCGCATGGTCTCTGGGTATAAATTCGCCCTTTAATTGCTTAATATTTTTTTTAGACAAAAAATAAAACTCAAAATAATTTCTATTTCCTGAGGAATAAATAAAACCGAAAAATAATTTTTATTTTCTGAGGAATAAATAAAACTCAAGAAATAATAGCAGCAACAAATAGTGGCAACGATTGCCAATAGCAGCATGAACGATTGCTAAAAGATACTCGACCATTATCTAAAAGCAAAACGAAGAGAAGGTCAAGTCCCATGAAGAATTCTTTGACGTTAAGAAAAAAGGTATTAAGTCATGTTCTCTAAAAACAAATGAATATTCAACTACTAAAAATAAATTTTTAGTTATCTATAAAAAACGATTTGCTTGTTTTGTGTACGCAATTCCCATTTTCTATTTGTTAAAATATTTAGTTAAATACATCAAATTTAACTGCTGGTATCTTATAATTGAGCGTTCAAAAGTATAACAAACGTGTGTAACGGAATAAGTAAATAATAATATTCTCTCTCTCTCTCATTGGAAAAACAAGCGGACAGGTGTTTGTCTGGTATTGTTTAGAAATTCGGCTCTTTTGTGGAGTAAACGAAAATTACGGAATATGTAGCTAATTTTTTGATAGTTAATTTATATAAAATAACTGAAAATTCATTTGTTTTTATGGAACATGGAACAATTAAAATTAAATAAACTTTTTGTTAAAAATAAATAAAAAATAAGTAGAACGGTTTTTAACTGAATTTTCATTTATTTTATATTACAATTTCAGTTAATTTTACGTACAGAATATTGTGAGTGTAAAAATGCCTTTTCTTGACTAGAGTTATAGCTCAATTTTTTCTCTCTTTCGTTTGCTATCAACAACTTAAGTCTAGTACAATTGCTTCCAATCATAACCTTTTGCTTTTTAGGCAATAAGTCAATTAAATAATTTTCAATTAAACGTTACGAAAAACTACAGTTTTTTTAAGTTCAGAACTTTATGGCTAACTTCAAAGAATTATAGATAAGGGCAAGTGATATTTTACAAAAAAAAAAAAAAAAACAATTTGTCTTTGTTTTCCATACAACCTGAAATCAAATCATGTTGTTTGTACGCACATCAGTATTATATCGTTGTAAGCTGCCTTTTGATAGCGCTAATGTCTCTGCTCGCGCTGCTTTCAGCACACACTTCGGCGGCTATTAGCAGGTACTTCGTCTTTATTAGCATTTATTCGAGTTAGCACTTGTTTGTGCAGTTTTTTGTGCTTTTCGTATTCTTGAATCCGTATTTTTGTATTACCAGTTTTGCCTTTTTTGTTAACTAGCTCTTTTTTAAGGTAAATGTAAGAGCCCAAATAATCATTTTGATCTATTGCCTTTTAGAGGTCTATCAATTTTTGCTGTTGGCTGATTAAAAAGCGATTGCTTAAAAAATAAAAATATACAAAATATGGAATTGGCTTTTTTGCACAAACTGAAAGCAAAAAATTGGCTATTGATAAGAACTTCAAAAAGTTTCAATAGCAGTAGGAAAAAAGCAAAAATAGAAAGTTTCTGGTTGAAAGGCGCTTTTAAAGACTGCTTCTAGCTCAGTTTTAGTTCACCTGTAGTTGCAGTACTGCTTCAGCTTTTGCTTCTTAGAACTTCCTCAGTTCTACTTCGGTTACAGTTCTAGTAAAGTTCTTGTGCAATTCAAGCTCAGTACCAGTTAAGTTCAAGTAATGTTTTAGTTGAATTTTTCAACTGTTGTAATTCCGTTCTATAAACCAAACTAATTCTTCAATACGTTTTTAACAAACTCTGTTTTTATACGTATATTTTTTTCTAATTTTCAATTAAACGCATAATTTGATATAAATATACCTACAATACAAACTTTAGCAATACATATGTAATACTTGCTAATTAATAACTAAACATTTAAACATAATTAATTTAAATAAAAAATATATACAAATTTATATGCATTTTACTCTACATACATATATAAATAATATTTATAATCAAAAAAAAGATCTGTTCGTTGATTTATTGTAAAATTTTTTAATATTTGCAAATAATCTTTTTGTTGTTTGCCTTAAGCTCCACTTCTATACCTGGAGCACTAAAATTTTATTCGATTTTGAATAAGACAAATATTTAAAAATTTACAATTCTTTAACGGATAGTCAGTTCAGTTTTAAGTGAAATTTTTTTTTTTTGTAAATTTTGATTTGAATCAAAATTTTCTTTTATTGATTTGGAATCTGTATTTAATTAGTTAGTTAAATTGTGTATGATTGTCGTTTTTATTTTTTAAGTTAATTCATAATTTCTGTTTTTATGTTTTAAAGTTTCTGTTTTATAAGAAAAAAGTTTTTAAAATGTTTTATTTTTTTACACACTTCGATTTTTATTTTTGTGCCATTCAATTTATTGTTTACTTTTATTTTCTGTTCAAATTTTCAAAACTAAAAATGTAAAATAAAACCATATTGTCAAGGCGAGTTTAAATAGGTAAACTCAACTTGTCAGCCGTTCATCAGCTGTCTCCACGGCGAATTAAAAAAAAATAGAGAAACGTCAAAATATAATTTTGTTTATGCTTTGCCCCAAAATAACCGAAAAAATTTCTTAGAAAAACTGCGAATAATTAAAGTGAATTTAATAATTTCTTTTATAACCCAAACAAAATTTTTATTTTGTTTTTCAATCAATTTTTGCCTTGTCAGCATTTTTGACAGCCGCCTATTAAATTGCAAAAAAAAAATACATGGGGCTTTTTGTAGTTGTACATTGTGTTGTTCAAGGCGAATTCATTAGTCTGCTTTCACACGTTTCATCTTTTGATGCTCAACTCTTATGTTTTTAGGTGAGAGAAGAAAGAAGAAAGGGGGTTAGTACGGTGATGCCTGTACTCGGTCAGTACGCTTTGTTTTTATTCGTTGGTATATGTGCAACGATGGCTGCATGTAATTTTTTTTCTTTTCTTTTTCTCTTTGATTCGCTATTAATAAAATTGTTGTTGTTTTGTACCGAAAAAAGTTGAAACTGATTGCTGCGTGTGAATATATTGGCATCTTTAAAAGGGAATTGAAAAGAAGTTGAGCATCAAAAGATGAAACGTGTAAATTCAGACTTACAGGTTATCTCGTTACTACAACAGGTACAACTCGTAAAAAACCACAAGCAATTTGTTTTTGCAAAATCATTGTACAATGTTAAAAACAGAAACAAAGATAATACACAAAATGGCGAAATAAGTCTTGCAAAAAATTAATTGTCATTAAAATTCCAATTCCACCGCACATATAAATTTGCGATAGTTTGTAGCAAAATGTATTAATAAA
Organism: Pollenia labialis; assembly: GCA_949318255.1. Classification (NCBI taxonomy): domain Eukaryota; kingdom Metazoa; phylum Arthropoda; class Insecta; order Diptera; family Polleniidae; genus Pollenia; species Pollenia labialis. Next base: position 130,062,543 of record OX439141.1, read on the forward strand.
GTGACCTCAGTACTAAAACAATGCAACAATAAAAAAAAGTTGCCAGAATTGAGACGGCAAATGTCAAAATGACTTGTTAAAAAATGTAAAAAAACAAAAAAGATACCAAACGTCACATCACGAAGAAAATCACTGCAAACAGCTGCGCTTGTGTACATTCTGGCTTGTTGTAGCTGTTACAACAACAACAAACCAGAACGTACTTATAAAGTGAGTTTGTAGTTTGTTTGGGCTTAAAACATAAACAAAAGTGTATTTTCGTATTTGTGAATTATATTGGGAATTCGCCGTGGATGGAGCTGATGGCTTGGACTTACATTAGTAAATTCGTCTTGATTTTGACATCCAACAATTATAATGAAGAAAAAAGTTATCAGCAGGGCTTTTAAGACCACCTGTAATGAATTCGCCTTGATTTTTAAAATTTTTTTTCAAATATGCTTCTTTGAGTCAAATTTCAATTCTGATAATGTTTAGAAGTACTATTCCTATATTTTGTGTACATGTCTAAAGCTTCATTGTCAACCAAAGGTTTTATATACGTATGTACATATGTTGGTTCCTTTGACTCCTATAAGGAGCATAGGACCATAAGAACAAAGGTTGGCTAAAGCAAAAAGTATGTAAAAAATTAAATGGGACTACATATTGCAAGAAAGCTTTATTAATTGAAATTTGACTCAGAAAACCAGCACATTCGAAAAAATGCTTAAATGATAAAATCATTTTTAAAAAAGAAATAATTCCTACATTCTATTTAATTTCATTTTATGTATATTTTTTATCGGTTAGAATATTTTGAATTCAGAAAAATATTTCGAATTTTTAGTTTCAGACCATGAGAAATGGCCGTCTAGAGAAATTGTTTGATAATATTTAAAAAACAGCATTTCTCAAAATATTTCCGATAGGGACAAATTGCAATAAAAAACAATGGTATGAAAGTGTTTCGCCGTAAATGACCGAAATATTATAAAAACTAATTTTATTAAATTAACAATCTGTTTATTATTGTAAATATGATTTTCAAACAATTTTTCTTCTCTTCTGTTTTTATTACCATAATTTTTTTTTAATCGTGTTTAATATTTTAATGTTAATTTCTTATTCTGCAGACATACAGTATTTTTATTATTATTTTTTTTATAAATAAAATATAATTACTATAATAAATTTAATAAACAACTTATAACATTTTTTTCGTGTAATTGTAAATAATTAATTCTACAAATTAATAAATAAAAATAGAAAAAATAGTAAAAGTTTTATTTAGATTTTTCCGCACGGATTTAAAATCAGGGACCAAATTACGGCATTCGATATCGATCGAAATACACATACAATTAATCATCGTTATAAACTTGAAAAAAAAATGTTTTTAGCTTAATCTTAATATATTACTATGAAAGTCAATAACCGGGTACACTGGTACCACATACAATTTTAAAGTTTTTTGCATTGCAGATACCCTTTGTTTAAAACAAATTACCTATTTCACGGGCTCCTGATGATCTATACAGCCCAATTATGAATACAAATTCCCCGGGAGTTTTTCGCTTTTCCCATTTTAACAATTGAATTTACATAGGAAAAATGGGAGTAGGGAGAAAACTTTCGGGGAATTTTTATTCATAATTGGGCTGATAGTGAAATATAAATAGCATTCACATAGAGCTCTTAGCCTGCAAAAAATATTTGACTACTTGATCCATTTTAGATAAAAAGGACTACTTACAACATGGTCCAATGTAATGCAATCGTGGACCATGTCATTTTTTAAACGATTTCACACTAATCTGTTTCTACGATTTTTCGTTGTCCTGCAAATAATATTGGACCACCTAATCCATTTTGATTAAATGGACTACTCCATGGGCTGGTCTGATGTAATGCAAACATGGACCATGTCATTGTTAAAAAGTGTTTGTAGTGAGACGACATGTCTTCGTTTTTTAACGAAGTTTAAGACTACTCCTTTGTAGCCCAAAGCTGGGTTATATGGTCCTGCCCTAGGACATCGTAATGTTAAATAGACGTTATTTTTTCCATACGCTTGGGTTACTTTTGGAGTAGTCCTAGTCCCTTGTGGGCTACATTTTACATGCGTGTTTGGACTAGTCCTATTATTTGCAGGGAAGATTATATGATAAACGCTAAACGACCTAACTAACAGTTTTCATAATATGCAACATTGCTTTTATAAACAGTTTAATAAAATTTATGAATTTACGATTTTTAATAGTTTTTTTGCTTCTACTGCAAAATTTTCAAAATGTTATATAGTCAGGGGTCTAATCACCGCATTCGATACTATCGTATCGAATAAACTATCGAATGTTTTTGCATACAATAGACGCTGACGTATCGAATGAAAACTCGAGAAATGGAATGTCGAGTTACTCGATATCGAATGCTATTATTTCAAATTCAATAAATTTAATTCTATATCGAGATTCATGATACCAAAATAAATAATTTCGATCAGTTTTGCTCGATATCGTATGCGGTGATTAGACCCCAGGTATGTTCTAGGTTTCGACTCGAATTGAAAACGAAAAATTTTTTTTATCCCTATAATTCATAAATTGGTGTTTTCAAATCCGAAAAAACTTTAGTTGAACAAGTTGCTAACCGCAGCGTGATAGCAAAGTCTAATATTTATTAAAATAATTTAAAAATTTTTATGTTTTTAAGAACAATTTTGATTTTAGTTTAACTGTTAATTTTTAATTTGTTGACATTCTTTTAATTGGGCTTGAGTTCATCAAATTTAATTTTCATTAAATTATTTTCACTGAGGAAGGATTGTTTTTTCGTATTCTTTCTGTCAAGACTTTGTCTTGAAAACCTGGGGCCTAATTCTGGCAGTCGTGATCGAGTAATTTCGCAATTCGAAAGCAATTTTATTTCAGTTGATACTTAACGAATCGAAATTATTTTTTCACTATTGTGAAACTCATATTAAAGCTTTATAACACTGAAAAAATAATTCCGATTCGACTGCCGGGAGCAGTGTTGGGCAAAATACATGGTTTGCGGTATTTAAAATACAAAATACTTGCTGGTCATGTATTTAAAATACTTTCAGGTTATGTATTTAAAATACGAAATACACCATTTTTATACAAACCAAAAAATATATTAGATACCTAAAACTAATTATGAAAACAATTGTTTCCTTTCATAAATATCAGATTTTTGAATGTAGCATCAGACAAACAGTTTCTTGTTGGAGAATTAATGAAACCTGGTGAAGAAAATAATCTTTCTACAGGTCCTGGTGAGCACAAATTTGTTTTAAATTCTATGAATACTCTTTTTATATTTGGATAGCTGTCAAGAGTGACAATGTCTTTGCTCTTGTCACTGAGTGAACTGACAATTTCCAACTCCAAATTTGATGTCCATATTCACCATCATTCCTATCTACGAAAACAACAAAATCATCGTCTTCTTTACTGGTGCTTCTACTTCTGACATTTCCATATTCTGAAAGTTACGTTTTTTTAGCGATTCTAGTTTTTGGTAAATCAAAATTCAAACAACCGTCAATAAGCTGACAAAATATATTTTGTAAACTATGTATGTAAAATACAAAATAAAGGGTCCGCCAAATAACCTTTTTTTTAAATGCTATAAAAAAACTACTGAATTTTTTCTCAAATTTCTTTTTTTATTTGAAAGTACAATCCTTCCGGTTAATAATGGAAAATCATTTCATTCAAATGGAGTGTAGCTTTGGCTATGTGGCACGTAGCGCCGTCCTGTTGAAACCAAATGTTGCCAATATCCTCCTCTTCAATTTTTGTGAACAAAAATTCGTTCAACATGGCCCGATAACGTTCGACATTGACTTTAACGGCCACTCCTTGCTCATTTTCGAAGAAAAATGGCCCAATTATGCCTCTAGACCCAAAATCCGCCCCAAACAGTGACTCGTGTTGGGTGCAACGGCTTTTCAATGTATGCGTGCGGGTTTTCTGTGCCCCAAATGCGACAATTTTGCTTGTTTACATACCCGCCAAGATCAAAATGAGCTTCATCTGAAAAGATGATTTTTTTTTTGGCAAAATCGGCTTTTCTGTAAGTCGATCGCAGGCCCACTTAGCGAAGCCAAAACGCATATTTCCCAGCGTTGTTCAAGCGTATACACTCTATGGTATACACAACCATATTCGTTCAGCGGAAGGATAAAACTAATTATCTGTCAAATCAGACATGAGCTAAGTCTTACCATTCACGAAATAAGCACTAGTTGAAAAAAAAACGTTAGATGACGGACCCGTTACAAACTACTTCTATATTGTATGTATTTAAAATACAAAATACTTGCTGGATATACATTTAAAATACAATATAATTGCACGTTATGTATTTCAAATACTGCCCAGCCCTGGCCGGGAGTAACAGTAACGTTGCAAATCAGCTGTTTCATCCCTGCAAATAATAGGACTAGTCCAAACACGCGTGTAAAATCTAGCCCACAAGTAACCCAAGCGTATGGAAAAAACATGGTCTATTTAACATTACGATGTCCTAGGGCAGGACCATATAACCCAGCTTTGGAGTAGTCTTAAAACTACTCCATTGTATACACAAGAGGAATAGTTTTAACTTCGTTTAAAAACGAAAACATGTAATTAAAAAACGGATAAATGTCGTTTCACTACAAACACTTTTCAACAATGACATGGTCCATGCCTGCATTACATCGGACCAGTCCATGGAGTAGTCCATTTAATCAAAATGGATCAGGTGGTATAGTTAGCAGTAAAATGTAGCGTCTCAATCTGTAAGAAATAGATTGGTCTTACTTTTTACGGTAAGGTTAAGTTACTGTTACTCCCGGCTAACTGAGCCTTTGATTAAAAAATTCAAACAACAATTATACCTTGTTGTTATTGATTTTGTGAAGTTTTTTGCTTCTCCGTATTTGAATAAGACAAGGCCCATCTATCAGGTCTGCTTACTTGTACAAAAACAAAAAACGATTCTTTTGAGTTGTCAAAAATTTACGACCACATATACAAAGCAAAAGGAAAAAACGTGTATGTGTGGCATACCATAAACGTATACATGTACATGTAAACAACATTTGACAACTAAAAAGAACATAAACAATGATCATCAGGCTTCTTGCGCAGACCTTTTCCATGGGCCTTGGAATAAGATTTTGCTCAAAAATATGAGCGAAACGTTAAACCATTTTTAAATAAATAAAGATATGGCAACACTATAAAGGTGAGTTACACTTGAACTTTACATAAATTCAGAGCCTACTTTAGGGCTACCAAAAAAAAAGTCAGTGGCAAACAACAACCTCTCACAATTTGGGATCTTAAATAAGTTTTAAAATTAATTTTAATTTTCAGCTTTATTTAATAAAACTACACATTTCTGGTTGATTCTTTATCAATTTTATTAAAAAAAAAACTTTTACACTTCTCAAAAGGAAACTAAGTAAAATTAAAAAATTTATATTAAAAAAAAACTTAACATAGACTAAGTAGAGAAAGATGGAAACCAACTTAAAATGTTAATTTTAAAGATAACATGGAATAATCGAGACTTACTTCGAAAGCACAGAGCTTAAGACAATAATTAGAAATGCTCACATTAATATATGTACTTAGAATGTGTTTTATGGAAAATATATTTATTTACTAATTGTTAACTAACAATTCTAAAAAGGAATTGTTACAAAACATTGAATTTTTTTTTTAAATGTTTATTAAACGCCTGTCAGGCAATTATAGAATTATTACTAATTGACCATTTAAATAAAACTTTAAAGCCTTTTGTTTTTGTTTTAATATCAAATAATATGTTTTACTGTTATGCTTTCAAAAGTGTTTTGTTGTGTGTTGGTTCGTGGTGGTCTCTTTAACAAATTTAATAAAATTAACGTTTGAAAAATGTTTTGTTTTAGTAATGCTGTTAACGTTTTCGTAATGGGATTTGACTTTTATTCGCTTAAATATTATAAATGTATGTTTGTTGTAATATTTTCCTTTAATGTAATGTTTTCAAAATAAGAAATAAATTATTAACAACTCTAAATATACAATTAAAATGCATTAAGACATTTTCCATCGCAAAACACGTTGATTTTACTAAACCAAATATTAAAATTTTTATTTAATTCTTTTATTTTTTATAAAATATGTTTTTTTTTCTAATTTGCAGCCTTTTTGATATTTTTAAAAAGGCATCTGCATTTTTCTTGTTTTCTTTATAGAATGAAGTAAAAACTATTAAACTAGTATTAAATTTACAGCACACACACGTCGAGACATGATGTTTAGGTATATCGCTTTTGTTTCATTTATGTAGATCTTGATTTGTTAAATATGACTGCTGCTGTACTTTGTAATTTCTAGCATTAACCCATATTTTATGAAATGTTTGTGTTTCTGTTTAATTTTTTACAAATGACTGATGCTGCTGCTGTTGTTGTTGTTGTGAATGTTTTAGTAGGATGTCATTTGTTAGTGTGGGGAATCATTTCAGTTTGGCATAGACATCAACTTTTTTATGGAAATGAGTGTAGAACTCCAAAGCCAGGGTTTGAGTTTGATTATAAGTCTTCCTTAAATTTTCAGGCGATAAGCGTCCACTAAATGAATTTTAAATTCGATTCGATTAAATTTGTTTCTGTAAGAAAAATAACGGTAAAAACTTACATTAACACTTGAGTCCTAACGAAGGTCACGACTTTGCCATAGATATCCAATGAAACCGTCTTAACAGTACCAGCTGTATTTTCAATTTTTTTAGGTAAACCTGGCACGTATTGTTCCACCTTAAAAAAAAGATTGTGGGAGAAATTTTATATTTGATGTAAAACTTGAAAATAGTTGCAATTTATATCAACGTTTTATTTTATAATGTGAATTCAATTTGTTCTTAAATATATCTTTAACGCTTTTCTAAAACAGAAACATCTTTCTCATATTGGGAACTGAAACAAGCCAATACAAATTTGTTATACATACATGTATATGATTATTAACTTTTGATATTAAATGATATGTTTTTAAATGTGCCCCGGTAGGCTAGCTGGTATTGACAAGCGTAGAGCTTCGCGGGATTAGCTAAGGGAATTAAAAAAAAATTCTTATGTTTGACGCTTGAGATAGAGTGTGATTTTTAACGAAGCTTTTGAGTTCTGTGCTTGGTATTTATTCTCAACTAATTATCAAATTTATCTATGTATAAATTAAATTAAGAATTGTGTTTATTTTTGAACATAAAAAAATACTTTCCTAATTTACAAAAAAAAGTTTCTTAAATTAAGTATTTTAATTGAATACAGGTTCAATTGTTCAATTGCGAATTGTATCTGTTTTGAAAAAACACTCGTCTATCGCAGTACAGATACAACAAAACTAATGCTGTATTTATAACATTTGTTGGTCTAAAAAGTTTAAAGGCTTGAAGAAATTTTGGCTAAATTGATTTTTTTCATGCTAAATAAAGTCACTAAATGGTTAAATTGGCAACAATGGTTAAATTGGCAACAATGGTCAATACCACCAAGGAAGTTTGGTAAGATATTTTAGATTGCAATAAAAATAGTTTGGACCGAATTTAATCTTAATATGTACAAAATTTCATGAAATTGTCTTCAAAATTCCTGCCTGTACTTTGCGCAAAAGGTAAACATAGACAGCCAGCTAGCCAGACGTGCGTACATCGTTAGATCGATTTAAAAAGTGGTTCTTTTTCGATTCGTTATACTGGGTCTAGGTACAAACATCAGCATTAATGCATATTACCCTCTCCACTATTGTTGTATAAGTAAAAAAACATAAGGGTACGTTTTACTTGAAATTGGCCCATTACCAAATATGATAAATATATTACCGAAATTCTAGTTTCATATTAAATTTTACAGCTTTTTAATATAGTACGATTATAAACATATAAATGTGGGCGACCTGTTCTTCTGTGTTGTAAAGAAATCAAATTTTTATTATTTTATGAATTTTCTGTCTTTTTGAAAAACTCCATTTTCAATTTGGTCCCTATTATGAGTTAAATTCGACAATCGTTTTTTTTCGACTATTGAATGAAAATTTTTTATTATGAGTTGCCATCAATTTAGAAAATCTCGTTGTGTATCGAATTTTTCAACAAAAACAAATATGCTTTCGACGGTGCAAACAAATTTAAAAAAACTTGTTGAAAATGCAAATTTTTTGTTTTCGTTTACCAAATTCCTTGGACTTTGTAAAAGTTCAAAATGTAAAAAAGTGAATGAACCCCGATAGAAGCTTAATTGTTTGGAAACAAGAATTTTTATTTGAAGTGCCAGCTGATAGAAAATGTACTACTGTGAATAAACTCAACCATAATTGTTCGACTACACGTCAGATCATTATTGGTTTGACCTACCTACAATTAAAAAAAAAATGAGTTAGGCATTGGTATATTTATTTTAAATACATCCATATGAATCCAAAACCTGCTTCAAGAAATTGTTTATGGTTTCTGAGATATTAAGCATTAATTTTGAGATATTAGGCATTAATCACCCTTATCGTGGTTGGCGAATTTAAAATACGCCTTCGACTGTTTGGTAATAGATTAAAGGAAATAAGTTCACGTTCTCTCTAATCTATCTAAAATTTGCCAACCACAATAAGGGTGAATATTGCTCCATATCCTTTGCTTTGGTTGATTGCCGTTAGAAAAACATAAGTAAAAGCGAACGTAAAACAAAATGAAAACAAGAAAATAAAATTGACTCTTGCTTTGCTTCATTTCAGAAAAAAAGTAGTTAAAGCAAAATAAACAGCCTGACCACCGATGTCGACCGCTATCATTCGCTTGTATTTTCAACGACCGCTTAAGAGAACGATAATGAGTGACTTGTTGTCGCTCGCTCGTTGTCGATCGACATCGGGGGTCTGGCTGAAAATGTCAACAACTCAATACACAGCAGGAAGTATACGTATGCGGCACAAAAAGCTACTTTTTAGAAATAAATTAAGAAAAGTGGCATATACGGCTCTAAACAATAATTTTTACTTTCAGTAAAATACTATTAACTTCTAAACTTGTTAATGAACGTTATCATTATCAGGGCCCTGTTTCTTGTTTAAAAGCAACAATTTTACAATGTTTGTTTTTTTTTCAAATGTATTTTACTTGTAGATTTGTAACTTGTAGTTTTGAGTAACGGGGCCAGTGTTAGTGCATTTTGAAGAGAGTCGTTACCCTGAAGGAAACCTGGGTGCAAGTGTCACCAAGTCACCAGTTTTGTCGACAATTTTGATGACATTGTCTACAAAGTGTCTACACTTCACTACATTTGCCACTATATTTGGCTTTAATACGCAAAAATTTTTATCAATAACAACTGAGAAGTAGAATTCCTATAAATGTTGAAGAAATAATAAAAAAAATATTGTTATGATTTCGTATTCGTACCAAAAGTGTAGACTACATTTACTAAAATGTACTAGTGATTCTCTGGTTCCAATGTCTACATATGTTCCCAAAGGAACTACCTAGTCAGTACCTAGTCAGTAGAGTCAACGCCAGTAGTAGATTTCCAAAGACACGCACATGTTAAATGTCTATAGTAAATAACATTGTCTGGGGTATAATAAGTCACTAGTACTGGTGACTGTGTCAATAGTGAATCAGTACAGATTCACTAGTGACATTTCCTACAGGGTATTTACAAGAGTATGTATGTATATCGAACCACCGCACAGTGGCCGATTCGTCTGATCTAGCGTAACGAAATCTAAATTTTTGACTTTTAAATTCAACCATAATTTGATCTCCGCCCGTTAGCTAAATGTTCATTTAGCAAATCGATAAATTCCGAATTGATAAATTTGCTATAATTGATCAACTGTGAGCTTTCGAACACAGCATATGTTTAAACAGCTGTTACAGAAATATTTTGACACGTTTTTACAAGTTAGCAGATTGTGATGAAAAATTGTGAAAAATAATTTTTGTGAAAATTTTAGGTGGATTTTTTATAAGTTAAAGGTATGTTATTAAAAAAAAAGTGTAAAGTTTCCTGTGCAATATATGTTATTGTAGAAAATTATGATAGATATAAACAAGTTTGTAAACTCCTTTATTGTGACCGAACTTGAATTTCTGTAGAGTAAAACTTAGATAGCTGGTATCGGCCGGTAAAGAGGCTGTTGTGTTATGATAATATGTTCCGTCTACTTTGTGAAATGTCCAATATCTGCTGCTTTGAGTCGCTTTTGCTCACAATGTTGTAATTTTTAGGAACCATGTCGGTATGCAAACGCACCCTTTTTTCAGTATGGCACGGTGAAAAAGATGCTTTAAAAAAATTTTCCACACTGGCGGAGTTTGTTTTTTCAAATGTTATTGATAAATCTAACTGCACTGAGGAGGAGTACAACTTAATTATTAAAAAACTGAAAAATTTTTGCAAAAGGCTGACTGCAAAGTGGAAAGAATGCCGTAGGGGTCGGGAACGGTTCGAGAATAATTACAATGTTTGGTTGGATGAAAAATTAGTTCTTGTATGTCAAAATAATAAAAATGGAGCAGGAAGAAAACAAAAGGAAATTGCAGAATGCCACGCAAAACGTCAGTGTACCAAAGTTTCGGAACTAGTCGAAGGCAATACTTGTAATGAGCTTATGATAGCGACTCGTGTCAGCTTATACAAAGCTGGAAAACGAAGTGAATCGCAAGTTGTTTCAATGGTAGCCACTGATTCCGATGCGTCTAAAAACATTAAAAGAAGTCTTGAATTAGATAAACAGCTCCCGATCAAGTATACGGCAGAGGAAGCTTTGGCTCTGTATATTGATGGAGGGTTTACCAAAAACTCATATAAACTTATGCAAGCTGGTGCAAAAGCTCGGAATTCTAATATCTACCCAACATACGATGTTTTGCTATCCGCCAAAAAGAAGTGTTATCCAAATGCAAAAATAGCCGAAGAATCTTGTGCTGAAGTTCCACTGCAAGAACTGCTAGATCACACAATTAAAAGAATTGTTCAAGCCCACCCAGAGGTATTTAGTCAAATATCTGTTAATGAAGACAAATATGAACATCCAACTGTGTTTTATAAATGGGGATGCGATGGGAGTTCAGGACACTCAACATATCGGCAAAGCTTTACCAATTCTGAGAAAATGATGGTAGATGAGCATTTATTTGCAGTTTGTATTGTGCCACTACAAGTAGAATTGGGTAGCTGCATACTCTGGAAAAATCCGCGGCCATCATCAACTCGATACTGTAGACCTCTTAAAATAATGTTTGCAAAAGAGTCCGCAGATTTAATTCGTGCCGAGATTGAAAAAATTAAAGCACAAATTTTGAAACTTGAACCCACACGTCTGAGCTGTTATCAAGTTAAACACAATTTGCAGCTCACAATGATCGACGGCAAAGTGTTTAGCGTTATTGCAGAGACTTCCTCGCAAACATGCGGTATTTGTAAGGCCTCGCCTAAAATGATGAATAACCTAGATCTCATTACGAGCTTGCCGAGAAGCGAAGATTTGTTTCAATTCGGACTATCGACCTTGCATGGGTGGATTCGCTGCTTCGAGTGTATCTTACATATAGGATATCGACTACCAATCAAAAAGTGGCAGGTTCGCGGCTTAGACAAGAGCATAGTCAACCAAAGAAAAGCAGAGATCCAAGGCAGATTTAAGGATGAAATGGCTTTATTGGTGGATATCCCAATGCAAGGTTCCGGCAACACAAACAGTGGCAATACAGCTCGAAAGTTTTTTGAAAACCACGAATTGTCTGCGCAAATAACCGGTGTAAATGGAAATCTAATTAAAAGACTTGGTGTGATTTTACGCACTTTGGCGTCAGGATATGCGGTAAATATTTGCAGTTTTCGTGAGTACGCCATACAAACCGCAAAGATATTTGTAAATGAATATCCATGGTTCTACATGCCTAGCTCAGTACATAAGATATTGATTCACGGAGCTGATATAATTGAATGTGTACCACTTCCTATTGGTATGATGTCGGAAGAAGCCTTGGAAGCCAGGAACAAAGATTTCAGAAATTTTCGGCTTAAGCATACACGTAAAACATCGCGAATAAATACAATGGAGGATCTTATGAACGCTTTATTAATTTCTTCAGATCCTTTAATAACGAGTTTATGCAGAAACCCATCCCGTTTGTCAAAAAAATACACTTTTTTAGATAGGGAGATGAAATATCTTCTTTTAGATGCTTCTGAAGTATCAGAAAAGTCCGCTTCAGACTGGAATACTGATTCGGAATAACTTTATTGAAATTATTAAAATTAAAAATAAAAAAAAATATATAAAAAAAATTTGAAATAAAATTATTAAAAAAAAAAAATTTTTTTAATTTTTTTTTTATAAATTTTAAAATTGGTTCCTTATTGGATTTCTATTCCAGCAAAATTTTTATTTTTAGGAAAACTTCATTACTTTTTCAATAATTAATTTCGTTACGCTAGATCAGACAAATCGGCCACTGTGCACCGCTTTAAATTTAAAACTTATTATAAAGAAAGTTGAATTAACAAAAAAATTAAGACCTACCAATAAAACTTGTATAAAACAAATCACAAGAAATAAGAAGAAAATATGTATGTATGTGACAGTTCAAAAAAACTTAAGATGCTTAATTAGAAATTTAAAACCGGAAAAATAAAATAAGGTAGACAAGAAAAAATATAAAATTAACGGTGATTAATATTTCGTTATTAAAACACAAAAAAAAGTGATGTCATGATAAAAAAAAACATTTTTAACTATGAATAACTACAAAATAAACAAAACCATAAAAAATTTAAAAACTAAATAACAAAATATACTTACGAATTCAGCAGCTACTGGTAATTTAGCACGAAACAAATCTCCGATAGCTGTAAATGCATTGCAAGCAACATTGCGCACCAATTTCGAAACATCGCAAACCAATTGACAAGCTGGTTTTGTATAGGGTGGCAAATTCTTTTCGGCCCATTTATAACCACGGGCGGCACAACTCATTGATGCATACCAGGCCTTTTCGACATGTGGTAGAACGCCGGCATTTTTCAAAACTTTACCAGTGGCGGATTTAGCAAACACTCCATTGCCATTGACTTCAGTATCATAAAGAAGAGCACCAGCGATCAATGCAATCAGCACTATGCTTCCCAAAGCCCATTTACAACAACCGCAACTTTTTTTCTTTTGTTCTGTGGCTTGCTTCTTCTTTTGTTGTGCGGTTTTCTCTTGTACACTCTAAAAGTTTTTTTTAATAAAAAAAAGAAAACAGACAAGTTAATAAAAAAAAAACAATATTGTTAGTTAAGGTGTTTTTACATAGAAACACCGATTTTTTTTTTTAATAAATTTACCTTTTTGCCAGCAGGTTGCTGTTGTTTGTTTTGTTTGTTCTTATTGCTTTTGGAACTTTGTGCCATTTTTATTATTTTTAAAAGTTGTTTTTAAAAATTATTTAAAATTTGATTATCAAAATTTTAATAATATTTTGTATAAAAAGAAGAAAGACTTGTAGCTTAACCAAAACTTTAAAGAAAAAGAATTTTTATATACATATTTATGTTCATAAATTATTTAAACAATTCACTTTTGGTAATATTTCTTTAAATCGAGTTTTTTTAGCTATCAAAGAAATGTTCGACGTGTTTTATTTAAACTTTCACAAATGTTAAAAAAGTGTTTATAAACCAATTTTTAGTATAATAAAATATTACTAATGACTTTCTTTAAATCAAAAAATTATGCAAAACATTAAAGGATTGCAATCGATTGATGTAAACCGTTTTTGAAATCTAATTAAATGTATATTTTCTCAGTTTTTTTAAATTCAAATTTTTGATTTTATTGCGATTACTTTTAAAGTTTATCTGTCTTATTAAAAACAAAATAAAAAATGAAAATTCTATGAAAATTTTATTAGTAAACTCTTATTGCAACATAAAACGTTTAACGTTTTTCAAACCGAAAATAGCTTAAAGTGCCATAACTTCATTATAAATGTTGGTATTGATATACAATTTGGCAACGATAACTTTTAAAAAAGCTACTACGGACTTTCACCACTATTTATTCATACATCAAACATTTGTGGACAAATCTGCATTTAAAAATACATACATATTTTAGAGAAAAAATATAGACTGCTCATAAATAGTTAACTTTTCTGAAAGTTTGTGTTTTTAAAACATGCATTCTAATGTGGGCAAAATGTTGTATATTTTTATTTTTTGACAATAGCTTTTTTACCAACTAGCGGCAAAAATGGATAACCACCTAAAAAGCAAAAGCTAAAAATGATTATTTCGGCTTTTGCTTTTTTTACTTTTTCCTAAAAGAAGAGTTAGTTAAAAAAGACAAACCAAAAAAAAAATCTAAAATTCAAAGAACAAAAATTCTCTGGCTGGTAATAACAAAAAGCCGATTCAATAAAATGAAAAGCAGCTGAATTGTGTGCTTAAAGCAGTCTGAGCAGAGCTATTAGCTCTGCAAAACGGCAGATTACAACCAAAAAATACTGATCAGTGTACAAGCAACGTGTTTTTTTTACTTATGTATGAATTTAATAATTCACACAAATTGTGACGTTGATTTGATTCTTTTATTGTATAAAAAACAAAAACAAATTCTTATTGTCTAAGACCGCATTTAGACTATGCAATTAACGCCGAGTTTTTTTCTATTTTCTTTTAAAGTAGTTGCTACGAAACTCTTTTCACATTTAAATTTAAATTTTTTTCAAGCATTTTTTCAACTTTTTCAACCACGTTTTCTTTCATACACCTCTTGCTAACAAACAAAAAGTTGCATGCGAAAGTTGCGGCGTTAATTGCATAATGTAAATATGGTCTTTGTTTTGTATGAAAAATATCACTTGTCGTCGTCGAGTATTTCTTCGAAATTGTGTGCCTTTCAGCAACGTTTTGTGCTGCTATTATCTCCTTTTATGCGGCTTTTAGCATACATTGGTTTTTGATTTGGCGGCTTTCTGCACAAAAGTGATTGCCGTTGCTTTTTAAGTTCCATCAAATAAGACATTTTTGCTTTTGTTAAAAAAGCAAAAGTTGGAAAAAGCCAGTTCCCATTAAAAAGTTCCTTTTCAAAAACAGTGAGTTTATTTTGCTGCTGCTTTTGAAAACTGTGGGCTTTTTTAGCAGTGGAACTTGCCAACTTTTTTAATTAGGAAAAAGGCAAAATTGGCTGCTTTTTCTAATATGGCGATAGCATTTTAAACCCTGGTTTCAGTGTATGAATTAATATTGGTTAAGGCTCGTCATCGTAAACATGCCAAAAGGTTGTACTGGTAGGTCCAAAAGTGACCACAGCTCCCGTGTAAATACCCACTTTAAAATCGCTTTATGACAAACCAATCTTTTATAGCCCTAAGAACACTTATATGAATCCAGACTTCATAACACAATTTTTTTTATCGGGTCATGAATAGCCATGGGTAACAAATAGAGTACAAGTTCGAAAATTTGTCTTTTTATACAGTGATGTATGGTATAAAAGGTCGGGCTTGAACAATGAACTTTCTTACATATTTTTTGCAATTTAGCTTTTACTTTTCATTGCCCTTTGTTCTAATAGTCTCATCAAATCTAACACCAAGTTTTTACAATTTATTTTCTCCTGTTTGTTTTTCGAAAAACGTAAAAATAACTTGATTATTATTGATTTTTTGTTTTGTTTTTGTCAATATGGTGTTCATATGTATATGTATGTGCATATGTACTTGTTTCTATATTTTATGCATATTAAATTGTTTTGTTAAAGCTGTTTATTTATTTACATATTTGTTATTTTTTATACGCTTTAATGCTCTACTTTTATCAGTATGTATTAAAAACAACAACTAAACAGCTGATTCCAATATTTGTTCATTTGAATTAGTTTCCCTCCATATCTTTCTGCACTAGTTTGGCCAGGTTTGAATGGTTTGCAGCAAAATTTAAGATTTTGAAAAAATTTTATTAGGGACGAAAGTAAGACTCGACGACATCCCCAAATTATTTAAGATTGAAAAGTTTGCAATCCATTTCAAACGCATTGAAAATAGATTAGATTGAAAAAGTACAATACAATTTGTTAACCTTGCTCAGAAAAATCTAAACAAGAAAAATCTATCTAAGTAAAATCACGATGGGTAGTGCAAAGTGTGCGAACGACGAAAATGCGTGCAAAAATTTACACATTTGCACAACACAATAACAAAATATACGTACTTGCAATTTGCTCTATTTTACTTCGTTTGCACTAAAAAAAAACCATGAGCAAAATTAGTAATGAATATTTGCTCAGTTGCAAACAAATATAAACAATAACATTTGACATATTAAGCGCCTTATTATTTTTAAGAAATCTTATAAATTGATCATTTTTGTAGGTTTAAATATAAAATAGAGAATTAAATTTAAATTAATTAAAAAGAAAAATGTATTTTAATTTGCTTGTGTATCAAGGCGAATTCATACAAGGTGGTCTTATTTTGAAAATGGACACAATACTGTAAAATACTTTAACGTTGTGTCAAAATTAAACAACACTGTAGTTATAATAAAAATAATTTAAAAATGTTTGCTTAGAAAACCTTTTTTGCGAGAAGTTTTGCTTTTTTTTAATTCAGAAAAGTGCAGATGAAGCAGACCGATTGCTCATGAAATCTTTTTTTTTTTTTTGATAAGCTTTCATTGTATTCACGAGCAAAAGTTTTAAACCTACATAGTTTTAAGAACTCAATGAAAAAAGAGATGTTTATAACTACACCACAATATTGGAGTTGGTATTATCCCAGCCAGCATTTTTAATTGTAAGAGTCTACTGGGAATCTCATTAAGAGCGTTTTTCGTCGTAGACGAGCTCAGTTTTCAGTCGAAAAACATTCCACGCACAGGAGAAACTGTTGCACAAGCTGATTCCTCTTTGAGATACTTCTACAACACAGCGAAAGACGATTATATTAGGCATTTGAGATGTGTGTAAAGATTATCTTACGAATCTTTCAGAAAGCGTGTCAATAATCGTATGAGACTCATGCAGGGATTATTTTACCATTCATGAAATGCTCAGTCGTACAAATTATCTACCTATATAGGAATATCAAGCGTCTTTTTCATGCCAAAGCTTTTCATGTTCATACAATTAATAAGAAACAAGCTTCTACATCGGTAATTTAAAGCCACCCGGTTAGAAAATCTTATTTGAATGATCCTAAAGTCGATTTGTTTAATTGAAAGTAATTTTGACAATAGAATTTGCATGTTTAAAAAAACGCTCTTATTTAGGAATTCAGTAATTGTTATCATTCATAATACAGGGAGTCGCTTAAGGTTAATTCGATGATGGTTTGACGAAGGATGAACAAAGTGTAATATTGTAGTTTTTGTACTCTTGAAATAATTATTAAATTATTGTTTTAGGTCTTGCATCATCAGAAGATTCTTTAAGGAGTTGTATAATAAAAACAATCGCCTACCAAACAGCCTATGCTAGCTGGGATTCGTTTGTGCTGATGTTTGAAGCACCTTCAAATATTGTTCTTAGACAATCCTTAAGTATACTCTCAGAATCATTTCTGAGATGATATAACGATGTTCATCAAGCTAGAAGTACTCCACTTCCTTCTTTTTAGGCTTAAGTTTTGCGTACCTGTGTGTGCTTCAAATGTCAAAAAATAGTAACGGCATATCATTTTGACATATAGTTAGTTATCAGCTGTTGCTTACGTAACAAGCCAAGGTCACCTTGTATGAATTCGCCTTGCTTGTGTATATTTGTAAACAAATGCATATTTGTTATAATCAGGTCTGCCAGATTTGACGATTTCTCGTCATTTTGACGATGTTTTGTTCCGGAATTAGCAAAGTGCCGATTTGCTGATTTTTTTTCTAAAAAGTGAGATTTTGTTCAGTCTCCAAAGTCCTGATAAAACATTACATTTTCTGACACGTTTGTTTTTTATCTTGGAGTATTTAACAGAAGTACCTTAACAAGAGCGAAATTCGGAACGTTTTCTTTCGCTTAGCTTTTACGCTGATATGCCATACCTAAGCAAGAGCATCAACGTTGTGTTACGAACAGTAGTGATAGATTTCTTGTTTAATAAAACCCATAAATTATAAGTAGAGATAAAAACGATAGATTGATAAAAAAAAATAGCTAAATTACCAATGTTAATTAACAATAGCGACTAACTTCACTATTAAACGAGCTGTCAAAATCGGTTTTTCCAATTGCAATGCGTTGAGGCCGCTATATTCAAAAACAAGAAAACGCGTGCCGCTTTTGTTTAGGTACGGCTGTAATATGCAAGTCTTAAGAAAATCTTTAAAATATTATTTTCAGAGTACAAAAACAACAATGTTACACTTTTTTATCTTTCCCTAAACCATAATCGAATGAACCTTTATAAATCATATATTCAACAATTATACGACGATAATCAATGTAAGATAATATCAACATGAGTCTCATACGATTTTTGACATGAAAGACTCGTTAGATAATCTTTACCCACGTCTTAAACGATTCCCACAACGATTGAAAAAGCGTCTTTCGCTGTGCTATGGAAGAATCTCAGTCGTGTTGCAGTATTTGACTTTTTTAAATTGAATAAAGGCTCAAATCAAAATCATTTGCCTCAAATGTGGTTTTCAAAATGAAAGAGTAATCGAAATGCATTGAAATTTTTAGAGCAGATTGATATTTTTATTGTTAATTGCTTTCTGGCAAAAAGTGAAATTTTAAAAATTTTGAGTTAATACCCTCCTGTTGATCAAGTGCGATATATGTATACAAAAATATAAATACTTTCGTTTGTGCCTTTGTTTGTTCCCTCTTTAGTCTCCTAAACTAATGAACCGATTTCCCCGAAATTTTCACAGTAACTTCCTGATTACCCAGCACTTAACGCCACCAGAACAAAAAGTTTGGTTATCAATACAAAAAATACAAGGACAATATATGTAAATGTTTACATATCTGAATAAGCATGAACATTTGGTACAAATTGCTTCGTTATCAATACACGAGATCAGTTTTAAATAAATTTTACTAATTTGGTGTTAATAGGGGGTAGCAAATAGCAATGGTTTAAGCTTGTTTACCATATTTGAAAAATAACTTTTATTTTTTTAATTGAGAAATTAAACTGGATAAAAAAGAATTTATTTAAAGCCTTTGCACAGTTTTAGAACTGCAGGAAATAACGTAATGGCCCAACGTTTCTTTTAGTTCTAAAAATATCCAAAACATAAAAAAAAAATTCTTTTTGAAAGTCCCTACACTCTTTTGGATAAAACCTATTAAATATTATAAAAAAATCCCAAACTATTAAAACACAATCAAACGCCTATTAGTACGATCAAATAACAAATTACTAATTATAAATTGATAATTAAATTGATGGTTTCTAACATAAGCAATATACATACATACATATTTATGTATGTATATTTAGAACTATTAAGTGTCATAAAATATACTTTAGTATCAATTACTTATCAAATGGTAGTGTTATAAATAAACATTAACTTGTCATATGCAAAAACATATTCAAATCTTAAAATATTTAAAAAGATTATCAAAAGCAAATAAAATTTAAAATAATTCTCGACGTTGGCAATTTTTCAGTTAGTGTTATCAGTAGCAGCTTGGTATTAAGTACTGCTGCTTTAAAAACATAAAGTGGTCTAATATATGAATATATTTCAATAGAATGTGAGACAGCAGTTAAAAAATTTGTTTTTAAATTTAAAAAAAAAACAAAAATTAAAATGATGATGTGTTTTAATTGTGATTGGTTAGTTGGATTAATTACAATTGAAATATTGATAGCTTTAATTTTTCTCTGTATGTATTTTATTTTGATATAATTTATGTACCCAGCGGTTACTAGAATGAATAAAGAGGCCTTATAGAAGGCCTTATTAAGCAATCAGAAGCCCTACTCGCCGCATTCCATAATTATTTATGGAATGTGTACTTAATATTTTGGAATGTCTTTTAAAAAGAAACTTTTACCTTCTAGAAGGCAGGATATCATAGGAAAGCGAATCTTTTAGAAAGCAGTATAGAGGCCTTCAAAAAGGCCTGCCACTTGCCGCTAGGTATATTTTGCAAAACAATAAGAGGAAAGAAAATATGTACGTATACACAAATTTGATATTTAATTATGAAAGATTTAAAATATGCATATTTTAAAATCTTAGATAATGGTTTAATTATGATTTCTCCATTACTTTGTTATTTAAGGAAAGGTTTATGTAAGATTATATAGCACAACTTAAAATTGTTATATTTTATATTCATTTCTTAAATATAGCTCTCGGGAGTTTAAACCAACGATTCTATAGACCACAAATTTATAAAGATACATATAGAGATTATAATTTAATGGTGGTTACAAAAATCAATCAAATATAGAAATATATATATCTTTGGTACTTATGTACAAATTCATACAGGTAAATGGTTTAAAAATCCGTATAAAAACTATAAACTAACAATTAACAGACAAAGTAAATAAAATATGTAAACTAAATTAAACATAGTAAAAAACCTTAAAATCTTAAGTGACTATTGGTAAGACATATTTAACAGGCCTTTTCAATGAAAAAAGTCGTCAAGCTTTTGTGTGTGTATTTCAAATATTAAACAATAAAATTTATTTTTTTTATTGTAAAAAGTTAAAAAAATTCTTGCCAACGTCATTAAATGGTTTCAAAACAAAATAATCAACCTTTCTGACTTCTTTCTTCTTACTTTTTCGTGGGTTTCAACAAATGTTTTATTTTTTTTAATAAACTTTTATTTATATGGGTATTCTATGCTGCAGAAAAAATTTCAATTTCAAAACGTGGCTTAGTTTTTTTCTATTATTTATGTACAAATTCTATCGTTTCTTTATCACATTGAGTGGCAACCGGTTTTGATGAAAACCTACTCAGGAGGCCAATCACTTTATTTTAGGAAATTTGTGTATTTTTATACCCTTCACATAAAGTAAATACCTATTTACTTATACATATGTATATGTAAATATTTGGTATTTTTATATTTATTTATTTTTTATTTTTGCTTTTTTTGGGTTTTTATTTTTATACAAATCAAACACATACACGCACAGCAAAGTTGATATCACAATGTCCGTCTGTGTTTGTGTATATCCTGAGAACGACTAGGGCCAAAGTTAATAATGTGTTTTTATGTTGTATATTTTTAAAAAATATAATATATGTATATAAAATCGTAACGTTACTGACTGATTCATCATCGCACAGCCTAAACGCCTGAATATTTTGTATTAATATTGCGCTTTTATTACATATTTTTATTTAAATAGACGACCCTTAAAAAAGTCACCAAAAAAAGTGACGAAACGTCGGGTGAAATGTAATAAATTGGTTTTTATTTACATCAACTTCATTAGGTCTTATAAGCTTAAAAACAAAAATAACTGAAAACTAATAACTTGAAATTTGGACCAGAGAGGTCACTCCCCAAATCGATCAACTAAGACGGGATTTTTGGAAATTCGAATGTTTGGGGGTAAAAAGGGTAAAAACGCGAAAATTCGGTAACCTTATATCTCCAAAACTAAAAAAAATACAAAAAAATTTAATACTTATCTTAAGGGGACAGGTGTCAGGTACTTTTTTGAAATTCGGCCCTATTAGGGAGTAAACGGGCAAAACCTGAATGTTGGTACTTTTTAACACCACATCTATCTTTTGAACAAATAAACAAAGAAACAAAGTTTATAACACACCCGAAACTTATCAAAAAATACGAATACTGATTTGGTACTTTTTCGAAATTCGAACATTTAAGGGGTGAAAATCGTAACTATGTTTGGTACTTTTTTTTAGAAAACATTTTTCTTCATTCATTGACATATTCGTGCTTAATTATGAGTTCCCACTACAATACTAAAATTTTTAATACTTTAATGTGGGGAAAATAGTACCAAAAAGATAAAATACGGAAAATTTGATATTTTATTTTAGCTTTTTGGTTCTACAACTGGTATTTTTTTAATTATCGTTAATGTTGGACTTTTCGCGAATTTTCGCTATTTTTGCAATTTTTTTTTTTGTTATTTTCCGACACTCTATTCTTTTATCCCGTTTAGCGATTTCAATTAAATTTTAGGGTTTGTTAACAAGTTTTTTTTTTTTTTTGCTATTTTTCGCGAATTTTAGCCATGTTCGCAATTTTTAATAAAAATTAGACTGTGCTATCATTCCGCTCTTAGCAAATTAGCGATATGTAATTCAAATATGGAATTTAATTCCATAAATTTCCAAAAACACAGTTTTCTTAAATACATTAATTTTTTTTGTTTACAACTCCGAATATAATGACAAAGGTTTTTAAAATTAGGTATGCTATTTTACACAGGGAATTCATGACACGAAATTAAAATCAATGAGAATTAAAAATTTCATTCGGAAATTTTCACATGTGGACTGGCATTATATTTTTTTAGTTAGTAATAAATTCATTCTGGGCGGGCACGGCTAGTTAATTATAAAAGAAAACAAAATTATAGGTCAAATTTACACGACGCTTTTAGTCGGGTTGAAGAAGAAAAAGGGATTGTCAAATATAAACGAAATGAGTTTTCATGTTTGTTAATATTAGTTTTTATTTTTATACCCACAACACAATAGTGGAGAGGGTATTATGCATTTGTGCTGATATGTGTAACACCTTCAAATATGGGTCCTGGACACCTTAAAGTATACCTATCGACACAGAATCATTTTCTGAGTCCTTCTAACGATGTACAGGTCGCAATATTGGAGATAATTTGAAAAAATTTGGCTTATAGGTTCTTATTGGCATAAGGAAATGAAAGTGGGTCAATTCGTAGGATCACGAGAGGATATAGGGGCAATTACTGCCTCTCAGAAACTATCAAACCGATTTTAATGAAATTTAAAATTTAGATAGATCCACATTTATATGGATACATCATGATTCTCCATGGGTCCCGAATAGGGTGCACTCTCGTAAATTTGTTTTAAAATACTGTGGTGTAGGATATCATATGTTCGGGCTCGACCGTCTGTACTTATTTGTTTTTAATACGTATATAATAAAGATTAGTTAATAAGAAGGATTTTGATAGCATGTTCAAAAGTGAATCAATAAAACAAACATGTCTGAAAAGACTACGGATTAATGCCCCCATAGTCTAAACAAACAATAAGAAAAAGTCTTCGTACAAGTTCAATAAAAATTTTATATTTGAAAATATTTAACCAAATTGTCAGTTAATAAATTATTGTTTTACATGCAACAAAAATTGCAAGTCTGGACTATGATAAACTTGGTGAATTAATAACTTGTTGAGAACTTTATCAAATTTTTTTTCCAAAGAATGAACATGAATTTTATGGTATATTTATATGTATAGTTTCGGATTTTTTGACGTGCTTATATGTATTAAGTTAATATGTATAATTAGATTTAAAAATAGTCTCAAGCAATATCATTGTTTAATTGGGTGAAACAAAGTTATGTATGTATACCTACATGCTATCGATCGATTTCAAAAACGAACGTTTTTAAAAGGTGTGATGAATTTCGAGGGATTTTCTATTTTCTATTTCTGAACTATTGTCTTAAATTTTAGTTCAAAATACTCTTTAGTTAACGTATATAATATAAAATTTAAAAGAAAAAGGAGTGAAATTAAAAGGAATATGTTCCGATATCTTCGGTTTCAAATCGTTTCGTTTTTAAAATCGACTTCCATCATATATCTGCATGTACATTCAGCATTGTTTTTCGGTAAAAGGTTTTATTAGGCAATTAGGTTAGGTTAATCTGTTATTATTAATCAAAAAAAATGTGTTGGATACCTATAATAGTAATTAAAAAATCAAATCTTGGAAACAGGTGTGTATAAATTTATTATAAAACTTTTGCCAACCCTGATACACTTCTGTATCATTCTCATTCCTTTCTTAAAATTTAAGACCTGCGCAAAAAAAGTTTTTGTTTATTTGGAATTAAGTACATACTTTTTTTTAAATGGCAAATTTAAAATTCTAATACTTTCTATATAACCATAATGGTTGTTCCTATTCAACCAGTGGAAAATCGCATATTTATATTAAAACTTTAGAGTTCCATAACTCGAAAACTATGCGTTTGCATTACTTTTTTCACTTTATATTTTCTTCTTATTTTTCAATTTTCGGTAAACTAGATTTAAGCCAAATTTGTTACTTTTATTTAATTTCTTGTACCTACACTTTATAGTTTAAATTTTGTTATGACTGTACATATTCATAAAAATATTTCAACTTTTTAATAAACGTTTGTTAAATTTAATAATCATTTAGTGATGGTTCACACTCTTCAAGTTTTGGACACCAAGTCTTTAGTTTTTAGGAGAGAGAGGAAAAGAAATGACGTTCTCTTTGCCCTTCTTTCACAAAAGTTAAATACGTGACGGCCAGTGACGCCAGAACTTTTAGAGGTAAAATCAACAAAAAAGCACAAATTTTCAATAAAAAAACCTGCGTCAAGATTCAAAACACATTAATTACATTTTTTATGTAATTTATTTAGAAAAGGATATAACAATTCATTTCATCTTCTGGAATTTAAAATCAATGAACTTTGATTTTTAATTGTGGCAACACCAACGACATGTTAGTTTTGACATTATCGTAGCAGATGCATTGGCAATTGTTACAATGAATTCAATTTCGCTCGAAAATCGCATTAAAATAACTAAAATCCACTATGGAAATGGGGGTTCTGTTAAAGTTACATTTCGTTTGAATGTGACAAACCCCTTTGTCACTTGTCAGGGTATGTCAACAAGCAAATTTGACGCATTTGGGCTTGGAAAATCCTAGAGCGATTATTGTGAAGCCTTTGCATGCTCAACGTGTCACTGTATGGTGCGCTATAGAAGATAAGGCTAAAAAAGCGGTAGTAGTCAACAGATCATGCTATCGCGAGATGTTAACAACTCAATTTTGGCCTATTATTGATGACGTGGATATCAATGACGTGGTTTCGACAGGACGGTGCCACAATGTCATACAGCCAATGAAACAATCAATTTATTGCAAACAAAATTCGCCGATCACATAATTTCAGCTGATAAATGGCCAGCCAGATCGTGTGATTTAACACCACTGGGGTATTTTTTGTGGGGCTATATTAAGGATATTAAGGACTGAGTCTATACGGGGCAAATCTAATCGATTGCAGCCTTTAAACTCAAAATCAGTGAAGGGATTAATTAATTATTTTTGGCAAAAAGAGATTAAAAACTTTGATGAAAGAATCGATATCTGTCAGCGTGCTCGTGGTGGACTTTTGTCAGATATCATTTTTCATTCACAATTCTCGGAATTCAATAAAAATTTGAATCATCTTCATCTAAATTTTTGGTTTTATTCAGCCTTTTTGTGGTTGTCGTTTTCGTAAACAAACGTGTCGTTTTTTGTAGTAGATTAAAGAACACATGTTGTGTATTACTTTAATCTATTACACAGTCGTATACGACAACGACAACCACAATAAGGCGGATTTTGTTTTAGTAACCAAAGTTCTTGTTGGTCCTCAAAGTATGAGGTATATAAAACGAAATATTGTTTTGAAGTTTTTGCGCAGTAAAGTTTTACAGTGGTGTGCTGGAAATCGAAAACGTAAAACGCGAATAATTTTAAAAGTCGATTATTAATAAGATGTCTGTAATAAAAGAAATTAAAGAAAAATATTATACAAGTATTTCTCTATTTAACAGAAAATTATAAAAATTTGATTAAAAGTGAATTAAAAGCAACTTCCAAATTCTTGCGTTTTACGTTTTTGATTTCTATCACACCCCTGTTAAAAATTTGTTCGACTTTAATTTCCATGATAATTTTTGGATATTTTTACATTAAAAATATGTATCCAAATTTATTATCTCAGGTTGAGTAAGGATTAATTACATATTGGTTATTTAAACTATCAAAGGTCTTATTGAAAATTTACAAGAGATCAAATATTGCAATTATTAAAGATATTTATACATTAGTGGCAATGTAAAGAAGTTTCAACTAAGTTAAAAAATCTGAATTTTTTATCCAAAAATCTTCAAATCTTCATTTAGGCAAGTTTGGAGTACAAAATCTGCAAAGTGCGGTTAAATCTGCACTTCTGGCATCAATGTTGATGGATAAAACATGAAGAGTGTGAACCTGCACTTACATTTCAATAATTATAATTTTCTCGCTATTTGACTTGCTACAAAAAAGTTCTAGTGTGGCATCACCAAAGGTAACAAACCAACAAGGAACGCACATAAGTATGTAAGTGCTAGGAATGGTTGAAATTGTACAAAAATAAAAGTCAGTAAACATACATACCACACGCCCTCCTATAAAACTTCAAATACATGACAACTTAACTTATTAAATTAAAAAAGCCAGCATAAAATTCTAACTAATTAATAGATCTTTTGTAGTTAGAAATTTTTAATAAAACCGGCACAAAACACCAAGTTTTTATGAAAAAAATTACCACGTAATCTATTATTTTTGCTTTTATTAATTCATTTCTTTTCGTCTCTTTTTATCTATGATTCGTCGTCAATGTATACCACTAATTTTTTAGAAATCCAAAAAATTTTGGCTGCTTTACGAAAAATAAACACGTTGCACATTTCTTTTGGGGCAAATTCTTTGCTCTTTTTTAAAAATATAAATTATTGTAAATAAAATATATATTGGTAAAACTCAATTTAAATTAATATCCGTTCTTTTTTTCATTTTTAATACCAATTCTATTCCACTTTTATTCTATTTTAACGTCGTTTAAAAAAACGGCGGCGGTGTCCTCACAAATTTCAGATAGTCACTAAAGAAATCGCTGTGAACAAAACGCGTGTGAACAAATCAATATTTGAAATCAACCGCAAAATCAATATTTTGTTTATGTTGAACACATGCTATTGTTATTGTTTTGAAAACAACGACACGTGCGCGACAAACAATAACAATACAACCAGAAATATATCAGGAAACATAAGGAGTGCTATAATAACCATAAAAAGTAAAGAAATTAATAAAAATATGAAAAAAATCTTAAAACTTTGCGGCTTAAAATGTTTGAAAAATTTTCCAAAAAGTTGTTAGTTGAATAAAATCTGTAAATTTATATGTTTCTCAAATCTGATAACTGTTTTGGAAAGCCCTCAACCAGGGCTATTAAGGCCACCAGCTGTCACTTTCGACAAATTAAAAGTTTAGGGGGTATTGTATACTAAAGAAAAAAAATTCAAAAAATTTCCAAAAAGTTGTTAGTTGAATAAAATCTGTAAATTTATATGTTTCTCAAATCTGATAACTGTTTTG
This sequence comes from Pollenia labialis, assembly GCA_949318255.1. Classification (NCBI taxonomy): domain Eukaryota; kingdom Metazoa; phylum Arthropoda; class Insecta; order Diptera; family Polleniidae; genus Pollenia; species Pollenia labialis. The sequence goes on from OX439141.1 coordinate 130,089,925, forward strand.
GAAAGCCCTCAACCAGGGCTATTAAGGCCACCAGCTGTCACTTTCGACAAATTAAAAGTTTAGGGGGTATTGTATACTAAAGAAAAAAAATTCAAAAAATTTCCAAAAAGTTGTTAGTTGAATAAAATCTGTAAATTTATATGTTTCTCAAATCTGATAACTGTTTTGGAAAGCCCTCAACCAGGGCTATTAAGGCCACCAGCTGTCACTTTCGACAAATTAAAAGTTTAGGGGGTATTGTATACTAAAGAAAAAAAATTCAAAAAATTTCCAAAAAGTTGTTAGTTGAATAAAATCTGTAAATTTATATGTTTCTCAAATCTGATAACTGTTTTGGAAAGCCCTCAACCAGGGCTATTAAGGCCACCAGCTGTCACTTTCGACAAATTAAAAGTTTAGGGGGTATTGTATACTAAAGAAAAAAAATTCAAAAAATTTCCAAAAAGTTGTTAGTTGAATAAAATCTGTAAATTTATATGTTTCTCAAATCTGATAACTGTTTTGGAAAGCCCTCAACCAGGGCTATTAAGGCCACCAGCTGTCACTTTCGACAAATTAAAAGTTTAGGGGGTATTGTATACTAAAGAAAAAAAATTCAAAAAATTTCCAAAAAGTTGTTAGTTGAATAAAATCTGTAAATTTATATGTTTCTCAAATCTGATAACTGTTTTGGAAAGCCCTCAACCAGGGCTATTAAGGCCACCAGCTGTCACTTTCGACAAATTAAAAGTTTAGGGGGTATTGTATACTAAAGAAAAAAAATTCAAAAAATTTCCAAAAAGTTGTTAGTTGAATAAAATCTGTAAATTTATATGTTTCTCAAATCTGATAACTGTTTTGGAAAGCCCTCAACCAGGGCTATTAAGGCCACCAGCTGTCACTTTCGACAAATTAAAAGTTTAGGGGGTATTGTATACTAAAGAAAAAAAATTCAAAAAATTTCCAAAAAGTTGTTAGTTGAATAAAATCTGTAAATTTATATGTTTCTCAAATCTGATAACTGTTTTGGAAAGCCCTCAACCAGGGCTATTAAGGCCACCAGCTGTCACTTTCGACAAATTAAAAGTTTAGGGGGTATTGTATACTAAAGAAAAAAAATTCAAAAAATTTCCAAAAAGTTGTTAGTTGAATAAAATCTGTAAATTTATATGTTTCTCAAATCTGATAACTGTTTTGGAAAGCCCTCAACCAGGGCTATTAAGGCCACCAGCTGTCACTTTCGACAAATTAAAAGTTTAGGGGGTATTGTATACTAAAGAAAAAAAATTCAAAAAATTTCCAAAAAGTTGTTAGTTGAATAAAATCTGTAAATTTATATGTTTCTCAAATCTGATAACTGTTTTGGAAAGCCCTCAACCAGGGCTATTAAGGCCACCAGCTGTCACTTTCGACAAATTAAAAGTTTAGGGGGTATTGTATACTAAAGAAAAAAAATTCAAAAAATTTCCAAAAAGTTGTTAGTTGAATAAAATCTGTAAATTTATATGTTTCTCAAATCTGATAACTGTTTTGGAAAGCCCTCAACCAGGGCTATTAAGGCCACCAGCTGTCACTTTCGACAAATTAAAAGTTTAGGGGGTATTGTATACTAAAGAAAAAAAATTCAAAAAATTTCCAAAAAGTTGTTAGTTGAATAAAATCTGTAAATTTATATGTTTCTCAAATCTGATAACTGTTTTGGAAAGCCCTCAACCAGGGCTATTAAGGCCACCAGCTGTCACTTTCGACAAATTAAAAGTTTAGGGGGTATTGTATACTAAAGAAAAAAAATTCAAAAAATTTCCAAAAAGTTGTTAGTTGAATAAAATCTGTAAATTTATATGTTTCTCAAATCTGATAACTGTTTTGGAAAGCCCTCAACCAGGGCTATTAAGGCCACCAGCTGTCACTTTCGACAAATTAAAAGTTTAGGGGGTATTGTATACTAAAGAAAAAAAATTCAAAAAATTTCCAAAAAGTTGTTAGTTGAATAAAATCTGTAAATTTATATGTTTCTCAAATCTGATAACTGTTTTGGAAAGCCCTCAACCAGGGCTATTAAGGCCACCAGCTGTCACTTTCGACAAATTAAAAGTTTAGGGGGTATTGTATACTAAAGAAAAAAAATTCAAAAAATTTCCAAAAAGTTGTTAGTTGAATAAAATCTGTAAATTTATATGTTTCTCAAATCTGATAACTGTTTTGGAAAGCCCTCAACCAGGGCTATTAAGGCCACCAGCTGTCACTTTCGACAAATTAAAAGTTTAGGGGGTATTGTATACTAAAGAAAAAAAATTCAAAAAATTTCCAAAAAGTTGTTAGTTGAATAAAATCTGTAAATTTATATGTTTCTCAAATCTGATAACTGTTTTGGAAAGCCCTCAACCAGGGCTATTAAGGCCACCAGCTGTCACTTTCGACAAATTAAAAGTTTAGGGGGTATTGTATACTAAAGAAAAAAAATTCAAAAAATTTCCAAAAAGTTGTTAGTTGAATAAAATCTGTAAATTTATATGTTTCTCAAATCTGATAACTGTTTTGGAAAGCCCTCAACCAGGGCTATTAAGGCCACCAGCTGTCACTTTCGACAAATTAAAAGTTTAGGGGGTATTGTATACTAAAGAAAAAAAATTCAAAAAATTTCCAAAAAGTTGTTAGTTGAATAAAATCTGTAAATTTATATGTTTCTCAAATCTGATAACTGTTTTGGAAAGCCCTCAACCAGGGCTATTAAGGCCACCAGCTGTCACTTTCGACAAATTAAAAGTTTAGGGGGTATTGTATACTAAAGAAAAAAAATTCAAAAAATTTCCAAAAAGTTGTTAGTTGAATAAAATCTGTAAATTTATATGTTTCTCAAATCTGATAACTGTTTTGGAAAGCCCTCAACCAGGGCTATTAAGGCCACCAGCTGTCACTTTCGACAAATTAAAAGTTTAGGGGGTATTGTATACTAAAGAAAAAAAATTCAAAAAATTTCCAAAAAGTTGTTAGTTGAATAAAATCTGTAAATTTATATGTTTCTCAAATCTGATAACTGTTTTGGAAAGCCCTCAACCAGGGCTATTAAGGCCACCAGCTGTCACTTTCGACAAATTAAAAGTTTAGGGGGTATTGTATACTAAAGAAAAAAAATTCAAAAAATTTCCAAAAAGTTGTTAGTTGAATAAAATCTGTAAATTTATATGTTTCTCAAATCTGATAACTGTTTTGGAAAGCCCTCAACCAGGGCTATTAAGGCCACCAGCTGTCACTTTCGACAAATTAAAAGTTTAGGGGGTATTGTATACTAAAGAAAAAAAATTCAAAAAATTTCCAAAAAGTTGTTAGTTGAATAAAATCTGTAAATTTATATGTTTCTCAAATCTGATAACTGTTTTGGAAAGCCCTCAACCAGGGCTATTAAGGCCACCAGCTGTCACTTTCGACAAATTAAAAGTTTAGGGGGTATTGTATACTAAAGAAAAAAAATTCAAAAAATTTCCAAAAAGTTGTTAGTTGAATAAAATCTGTAAATTTATATGTTTCTCAAATCTGATAACTGTTTTGGAAAGCCCTCAACCAGGGCTATTAAGGCCACCAGCTGTCACTTTCGACAAATTAAAAGTTTAGGGGGTATTGTATACTAAAGAAAAAAAATTCAAAAAATTTCCAAAAAGTTGTTAGTTGAATAAAATCTGTAAATTTATATGTTTCTCAAATCTGATAACTGTTTTGGAAAGCCCTCAACCAGGGCTATTAAGGCCACCAGCTGTCACTTTCGACAAATTAAAAGTTTAGGGGGTATTGTATACTAAAGAAAAAAAATTCAAAAAATTTCCAAAAAGTTGTTAGTTGAATAAAATCTGTAAATTTATATGTTTCTCAAATCTGATAACTGTTTTGGAAAGCCCTCAACCAGGGCTATTAAGGCCACCAGCTGTCACTTTCGACAAATTAAAAGTTTAGGGGGTATTGTATACTAAAGAAAAAAAATTCAAAAAATTTCCAAAAAGTTGTTAGTTGAATAAAATCTGTAAATTTATATGTTTCTCAAATCTGATAACTGTTTTGGAAAGCCCTCAACCAGGGCTATTAAGGCCACCAGCTGTCACTTTCGACAAATTAAAAGTTTAGGGGGTATTGTATACTAAAGAAAAAAAATTCAAAAAATTTCCAAAAAGTTGTTAGTTGAATAAAATCTGTAAATTTATATGTTTCTCAAATCTGATAACTGTTTTGGAAAGCCCTCAACCAGGGCTATTAAGGCCACCAGCTGTCACTTTCGACAAATTAAAAGTTTAGGGGGTATTGTATACTAAAGAAAAAAAATTCAAAAAATTTCCAAAAAGTTGTTAGTTGAATAAAATCTGTAAATTTATATGTTTCTCAAATCTGATAACTGTTTTGGAAAGCCCTCAACCAGGGCTATTAAGGCCACCAGCTGTCACTTTCGACAAATTAAAAGTTTAGGGGGTATTCTATATTAAAGTCAAAAAATAATACGTGAATTTTCAAATAAAATTATTGGAATATTAAAAAACAACCCCAATAAAAATAGCTCAATTTTTTAAAAATTATATAAATCGCTAAAAACCACCCTTTTTGAAATAAAACTATTGAAATGTTATAAAACAAACATAATAAAACTAAGTGAATTGCCTCCTATAAATCGCAAAAAACCACACATTAAAACAAACACATTAAAAATTAAGTGAATAAGTTGTAAGTTGAATAAAATCTGTAAATTTATATGTTTCTTTAATATTTATATATTGTTATATTTTTCTTTTGACGTATATTATTCTTATAAAATTTTCTGGTCGTATCTAAAAGTTGTATAAATTTTCTTCTCCCATATTCTATTTGTTAAAATACATATTTTATTTTCAGTGTATTATATTGTTTCTATTCCATTCGTTTTTTAATTTATATGTGTCTGGCAGCACTATTTTTTAATTTTTCTTATGACGGAATTCCAAAAAACTTCAAGAAAGCTGCTTGAATTGAAATCGAATATGCCTTGACTACCTCACGCATGGAACGCATTATTTGTTTGTGGAAAATTGGCTAAAAGGGTCGCAATAAGGCAGCCTCTTGCACATTGGTTATGGAGGATATAGCACACTGTTTATCCTGTCAGCTCGAAGAGGATGAGGGTAAACTTAAAGTGTCCAGTGTTACGCGTAGTGGTGTTATACATTTCTATGTTCTAGACTTGCAGAAGTGAGTTACCACATGGTCATGAATTTTAATTTATTATTTCTAATTTTCTGATGTAATTTGAAAACATTTTTTTTTAATATTCTACATTTGCAGTATCAAAGCCGATAAACCTATTAAGCCTAATCTCACTATAAGTATCGCCTCTGATAGTGACACCGTTATAGAACCCATAACAGCCATAGCGTCCTCCCTGCAGCACGCAACAAAACCGGGTGAACTACTTTTTTCCTATGGCGATAAACACTTTCTGATATTCGAACAATTAAAACCAAATTCAAAGTGCCGATGGAAACATTCTAACTAATTTTATTTTAATAGTCTTTTACGTTCGGTTTTATGAACTAACGATAATAAATCTATTAACCTCACCTTGAAAAAATTACCCGTGCAATACGTGGGCACATTGGTCAATGAATTGACGCTGCTAATGCAACAAAAACATGCCAAGTATGTGTGTTTTTTTTTAAATTTTAACAATTTAAATGATAATTAAATTTTTTTTTATTTTTTCTATTTTAAGCGTTGAGTTTGCCATGAATTGGTTACAGGTTTTGGTTCAAACTCATTCCAGTCAATTGATGGCTTTAGGATCAGAGGATTTACTTAATAAATTTGGTCCCTGTATTGGAATTATTGAACATCGTGATAATTGCCTAAAGGAATTGTCAAAGTAAATTTTTTTTTTAAATGATATGTAATACTACTTCTAACTCGTGATTTTGTTTTTTTTTTTTGTTTAGTTTTATCAAAATGTTTGCAATTGTTGGCGACATTTTGGCGTTTTTCTGCAGTTTTCCTCAAATTTCATTATTTCGATTTTTAAGACAGATATTTTTATTCATTAGGTATTAGGGTGTTTCAAAAGTAACGGTCGTTACTGATTTTCGGAGATTTTTTAAATAAAATTACAACCTACCCAAATGTCCCACGAGGATTGCTCCATTTCAAATGTCATGTATTGTAAAATTTTGCGCAGGATATGTCAAGTAAAATATCTGATTAAATTCTTTGAAATGCTTTGTTTAAGGAATGGATTTATTTTTAAACCAAAGAAATAAGTTACCAAAAAAAAATTTTTCTTTAAAGCAACGGTTACATTTAAAAAAATTAACAGTTTTTTGTGTTTGAATTCATTTATTATGGATAACTCAAAGCAGCACATTTTTGTAAGAAGTATCAAATAACCAAAGGCCACAGATATATATTTAAAGTATTATTAGTTTTAAAACTGTATGTTATGCCAAATGAACATGCTTTTATTGAATATTGTTAATAATTCAGTTACTAAGATTTATATTTAATAATATTTTTATAAGACTTATTTAAAAACAAAATAAAAAACATTTTATATATCATAAATCGGAAATGTTGAATTTCAGACTAAGCTTCTTTGAAGCTTTTTTATTTTCTATAGCCAAGTGAAACTTGGAAATATTCCCAGCTCCTTTAAAAATGAATAAATAGACATTTATCATCGAGTTTACTTTTTACTTATTATTTTATTTAATGTTTTGTGGAAGTATTAAATAATAATTATAAAAAATTAAATTATATGAAGGTCGTTGAATGCTTCAACTGGAGTCCCTTCTTCTCTTTGTGGCTCCGGCACAGGAGGTATTTGAGCCGGCTGTGGGTTGTAATTATGTGCAGGTGGTGGCTGCTGAAAAACGGTATTAACAACCGGTGATTGCGGGTAATAGTTACCCTGTAATACTGCCTGCACTGAATGAAGGTTATTGCCAGGAGTTGGTGCCTGGTAGCTATTAGCCATTGGTGGTTGGTAGCTATTAGCCATTGGTGGCTGGTAGCTATTAGCCATTGCTGGCTGGTAGCTATTAGCCATAGCTGGCTGGTAGCTATTAGCCATTGCTGGCTGGTAATAGCTACCTGACATGGGTGGCTGGTAATAGCTACCAGGCAATGGTGGCTGGTAATAGCTACCAGACAATGGTGGCTGGTAATAGCTACCAGACAATGGTGGCTGGCAATAACAAAATCCAACATGTGGTGGTGGTGGCACAACATATTGTTGTGGCCCAAACTAAAAAAATATAAAAAAAAACAAAAATTGTAATATGGCCCATTTATGAATAAAACTTGTCAGGAAGTTTTCTCCCATTTTTCCTATGTAAATTCTATTGCAAAAAATGGGAGAAGGGAAAAAACTGCCAGGGAATTTGTATTTATAATCGGGCTGATTACTTATGTTGTAAAAAAAGTTGTTTTACCTGTTGGTTCCGTGCTTCGGCTCGCCCACGTCTTGTGCTATGACGTGTACGGCGTTCTATACGTCCACGACCGCGCCCACGTCCACGACCACGCCCACGTCCACGGCCTTCACCAAAAATTAATAGTAACAATTTCTGAAAAAACAACATTTTACTACTATATTTCAGATTTCAAATTCACTTTATTTGGAGTCAATATCTTAAAAACTCATAATTTTATGTGCAATTCGGCTCGATAACTTTTTTCACTTTTTTTTAGCTATGTTGTAATAAGTACAAACTTAATTTAAATTTAAATATATAAGTTGTTTAATACACCATTGTATAATAAAATTTAAACGTTTTATGAATTTATAAGTTGAGAAATTTTAAGAAGTTAATTGAAATTTTAAGAAGTTAATTGAAATTTTAAGAAGTTAATTTAAGTTTTATCAACTTATAAGTTGATAAAACGTTTACTTCTTTTCGTAGATTATAGTCTTTTATTGGTAAATTTTATTATACAATGGTGTATTAAACAACTTATATATTTTAATTTAAATTAAGTTTGTACTTATTACAACAAATTAAATTCTTTTTCAGTAAAATAACACATTTTGTTGGAAATAAAGCTGTTTACTTTATTTAGCCGCTCACAGTACGTATATTCATAATTTGAAAATTATGAGTGCGCCACATTTTTCTTTTTATATTTATATTTTTATATTTTCACTTATTTTAGTTTTTAAATAAATTATCCCTACCTTCGTATCAGGATCCATTTTTATAATGAAGAAAAAAATTCACCTCAGATAAAGATGCCATATATCACCGTATGATTTCGTTGCCAGATTATTAATTAAGAAGTAGTCCATGGTATAGTCATTGCACACCAAAATATAATAAAGTAATTTTAACAAAATATTTAGATGCTTTTTTGAACATGGAAATTACCTAAGTTAATAAATAGTCATATTACCGAAGAAATTTTATTTAAAAATAATCAAAAATTACTAATGTTTATAATTTTTTTTTTAGTGTATCTCTGAATTCAACTCTTTAGTAAAACTCTGGCAATATTAGTATCTAAATGGAATGATGAAAATGAAATAACGGTAGATGTTTTTTCTCTATCGTTTTTAAAATTTGAATGCCATTTTTATATTTACACACAAAAAATAAATACATAAAAAAAAAGCAATTACAAAATTTGTGTTTTAGTGATTTAAGTGATATTTAAAGTTTTATTGATTTGGTAAGTTCATGTTAAAGTTTGATTATTAAACAAGCAAGAGTGCTATATTCGGCTATGCCGAATTTTATATACCCTTCACCATGGTTTAGAAAGAACAGAAGTTTATATATGTTTATATCTAACTAAATATACTTATGTATATATACACATTTATATAATATATATCGCTTAATATTATTCAATTGCATATATACCAACATCTTCATCGTGTCCGATAATGCGTATTTAAAAAAAAATACAATTTATATATAGGTGTATGTAGACTTTATTGGACTACTGTATGTATAAAGATATGCTTTATTTATACAGTATGTCAAGAAAATATTTTGACATGGTTAAAATAGTAAATATTGTATATGTTTTTATTTGTTCTGTCTTTATTTGTAGGGTTTTTAAAATGGTTCGTGATTCGGCGAAATTAAAATTTATTTTAGAAAGATTTTTAGTGAGCGGATATAATCCGGGATTGTTAAGCTATACCAAAAATAATGCAATATTAGAAAAAATATTTCAGGAATATAACGCCGATTTACCCGCTTGTAGTAAAATGAAAAATAGCAAAAAAAATCGGCTAATGATTTGCAAAAGGGTATGTTGAGCATAAACATATTAACTTTAAAATAGTTTTTTAATATCAAATATCTTTCTAGCTTCAAAGATTATTTAACTCTCATATTAACACGGTAATTATTTAAAAAAAACCTAAAATGTTTATTCATATCACAATATTTAATAAAAAAAATTTTTTTTTAGGAAGCAGAACAAACTGATATTTCCAATTTGTTTGATGAATTTAACCGTCTCGAAAGTACTCAGGTTAGTATTAATGAAGTTGGTATACTGTTGGAATATGTATGTACATATATTTACATACATTATTTTATTGTATTTAGATAAACGAAATAATGGAACCCGCACAAAATGTTTGCAACGAATTTAATTTAATTGATAATTTGAATGAAAATGAAAAATGTGCTCTGGATGCATTAATAAATTTAAACGCTGTAAGTCTATTTTAAACAAATATATCTATATCTTTATCCATGTTTCTTTAAAACACATTTTATAAAAAAAAAATCATTTAACATCATTATTAGTTGACTAAGTTCATTAAAAGTAATACACTCAGGTCTCGTTTTATGCGATAGATGCGTTCCAAAAAAAAAATCCGCTTAAAACGAGACCTGAGTCTAGTTAGTTTTAACTGAACTTGGTAAAATTGGTGTAAATGTTTTATTTTATGTAGTAATATTTCTTGATAAAATACGTGCTACATGTTTTGTGATTGCAATCGTTTTATAATCATTCTTTTTAAAAAATTATAGAATGCTGTCAATGTTTGTGTTTTAATTAACTTTATGTTTTGGTATTAATTAATTTTAGAAACCTGAGGAAGTAACAGTCAAACGTTCTATTGAAAATTTAACGGACGATGAAAGATCTGCTTTGGACGCTTTAATGAGTTTGTATAAGGATGAATCAAAAGAAAAGCCTGTAGACAAACAAGTATCATTTTTGGAAAGCGACAACGTAAATAAGTCAGAAAATCACGAAATGATGTCTTGTTTTAAAACTATTTTAAATTCATTTAAAAGCGATTTGAAAGAAACTTTGGAACACTTTGTAGGTAAAGTACAAGATTTAAATCTGAAAAATGACTTGGTAGAGAAAGATAAAAATCTAAAAAGTGAAATAATTAATAATGATGCAACTTATAACTGTAATAGTAAAAATATAGATTTTGAAGTATTTAGTGATAAAGAAAACAGCTGTACAAATGTATCAAAAAAAAAAAATGTTACTTTAGGTCCATTCGAAACCACTGGTAGTAGTCTGGAAGTATCAAAATTTAAAAGTTACCGAAAGGTTGCTAATCCAAAGGAAAAAGTGAATAGAAATGTGATTCGTTCAAAAGGAATTGCTTTGAAACCTTCAAGAGTATTTAAATGCAGCACTTTAGACTGCAACTTTAAAGTAGACCCTAAATTGATATTTAAATTGAACAGCGATCCAAAATTTGAATTATCAAGAAATAAATACATTATTGATGTTATTCAACAAGAATATTTAAAAATAAATAATGTCTGTATATTAGCATTTTATAGTATTAAGAAAGTGGGGTATGGATTTTTAGCATATAGTTACTGTAGCTTTGCAGATTGTGCAAAATACAGATTTAAAATAACTTTTAATGGCAACATCACTGTCCACAGAGCTGGTGAAATATTTCACGGTAAAGAACAAAAACGTGTTGCTCAAATTCGCGGTGTAGCGCGTAAAATTGTTAAAAACACGCTAAAAGGAAAAAGTTCATACCTGTACAGAAAAGAACAAATATTGAAAGCGTCAGATGAAATTGCTGAATGTGGAAACATGCAAACCATTCAGAGTTCAGATGCTCTACGCAAGTGTAAGTCAGAAGCCAATTTTGATAGATATTATCATTCTGATCCATTTTATGAAGTTTATCTAATGAAGCAATGTTGTTATAGTAATTATATCCAGTTTTTAGCTGCCCCATTAACAATATATTGCTGGGAAAAAATTACATTTGAAACTTTTGAGAGTAACCCACAAATATTGAAGGACTCAAATTTTACTCTTCATATGGATGCTACTGGACAAAGTATTCGTCATATAGAGTGCGCTGAAAAGAGAATTTTAATATACAAAATGGTAATAAGAGTAAAAAACATAAAAAAAATTTTTCCTATCGCAACAGCAATTCTATCTCGCCACACTTTGAGAGATATAAACCTTATAATGGAACATTTAAAGGCATATTGTATTGAACATAAATTCAAGTGGCCTTTTTTCCAACGAGTTTGCACAGATGTAAGCTATGCTCTCTTTGGAGCAATTTTGAAATGCTGCAACGATCAAGATTTTTCCGAGTACCTAAAGGATTGCTTTAATCACTTAGAAAATCCTTACGCCAATCAAAGGCCAAAAGTAATCATACAATGGTGCAAAGCCCACTACATACATATTATATCCAAGGATTTAAATAATAAAGTGGGTAAACACAATATGCAACGCCACTTTCTTAAAAACGTTTTAACAGTAGCTTTTGATCTTAAAACTGTAAATGAAAGTAAATTTTGGTTTAAACATTTATTTGTTGTCCTTTTATATCCCAAAAAAGATTATGTGTTTAACGAAAGTTTTAAAATCCTAAAAAGTAAGTTTTTAGAAAGCTATGAAGACGAATCTGAGAATTACAACATTCCTGATAATGAAGAAATTAGTAACTTAGAATCCATTGCATCCAGAAGTCCATTTAAAAAGCTGTTTCTCAAGATATATCAGAATATAAATAACGTAAAGGATTCAGAAGCAAAAGGTGAAGACAACGAATATAAAAATGATGATATATGTAATTACATAATAAACAAGTATTGTTCATTTTTGCCAATGTGGACAAATATTATGGGAATATTAATAGATCCCTCTGGCAATCATCTAAGTAATGCGCCTGTAGAATTTAGTTTTTTTTTACAAAAGCATATTATATTAAATAATGCATCTGTACGACCAGGAGATTTTATAAGAGCAGACAGAAAAGACAATATGAGTACATTAAAAGAAATCCGATATCATTATAACATGTTTAAGGAAACTAAAACAGATGATGTTAAGCTTAAAGCACTAGATATTAAAAATAAGGAAAGAAATATCCTTTTGGCAAAAGAACATTGTTATTGTTTACCAAATGAGTATTCGGAACCTGAAGAACAGTGGGGAAACAAAAGCACAAAAAAAAGAACGACAACAGCTTTATCAAAATCGAAAAAAGTTGATAATGATTTAAAATCTCAAGAGGTTGAAGAAAACTGGGAAAAAAAAGATGAAAAGAAACGAAAAGCTATTAATCCAAAACAATTGGCAAATGCGAAAACTTGCAAAAGATTTAACATAAAACCCAAGGAGGTACAAGATACAATTAAAATTGATAATGAAGAAAATCAAGAAGTATCAAGAATTAATAAAGAACATACCTACATTCAATTACCGAAAACACGAAAAGAAAGTCAATACGAAATAAAGTATTTCCTCTTCAAATATGATCAATTATTTAAAAAAACATATCCAACTTTGAAACAATTAGATATTGGTTTCTATAATATTTTGGACTTGGATGATTGGAACAGTTTAAAGCAAGGATACCAACTAACAAACTTTGTTTTAGATTGCGCACTTTTGGCTTTTCTAAAAGAAAATTATAAAAACGTTTTAAGTCTTCCATGCCAAATAAATGATATTTGTTACGAAAAGGTTAACAAATTAATATTATACAAACCAGATTATATAATTATACCAATTTTAAGTAATAACCACTTTAATGTTTGCATTTTAAAGTTAGCGTCAAAAGAATTTATTTTCATAGATTCTCTTCATAATCACACAGGAAAATACCACTTTATGAAATTTATTACAAATGCTTGCAAGGATACATCTTGGAAATTTATGCAAATTACAGACAGAACTACGCAAAAAGATGGTGTTAGTTGTGGGGTTTTCGTTATTATTTATGTGATTAACTTCTTAAAAGGTAAATCGTTATTAGATTTACCATTACCAGACCAATTTAGAAAGACCATAAAATCTTTTTTAATTAAACATGCGGATAATAGTTCACAATTTTGTTGTCATTGTGGAAATTTAAAAAAAATTAAAACTAAATGCATTCAATGTGACTACAGAGTTTGTAAAGAGTGCATTGTTAGTATATATAATACTAATTTTAAAATATGCAAAATATGTAGCAAACAAATATTTACAAATTATAACTAATATAATTTCTTAAAACTTCTATTGCACAAATAATTTTATATTACACACTGCAATTTTACTTGTAGTTCGTTTAGTACCGATTTATATACGAAAAAAAAATAATCAAAATCATTGCAAAATTTATAGTTATTAAATAGCTTTAAAAAAAGAAGTGTGTTGTAAATGCCACCAATGCCATCCACAGTAGTTATCTTATTTTTATTAATTTATATACATATTTGTTTCTATACATAATGCATGACAAAGATGAGTAAAAAAAAATCACACTTCTCTAAAATTCACTCACCAAAGGATGGCATAATTGCATGATTTAATCTTGGCGTAGAAAAATTTATAAAAAAGAAGTGTGTTGTAAATGCCACCAATGCCATCCATAGTTGTTATCTTATTTTTATTAATTTATATACATATCGTCACCTAAAAGACCTAATAACCTATCTGCAAAATTTTCAAAACTGATTTTTTTTATGGATTTTTATTCCTTATATCATATGCATATGTGTGCAAAATTTTGAACATATAATATTACAAATGACAAAGTTTTTCTACCTAGAGGACCGTTACGGACAAAAAAATATCGTTAATAGTTCCAATTTTATAACGTTTTTCCCCCTCCTGTAAACTTTTGAAAACTGCAGATAGGTTATTTCGTCTTTTAGGTGACGATATTTGTTTCTATACATAATGCATGACAAAGATGAGTAAAAAAAAAATCACACTTCTCTAAAATGCACTCACCAAAGGATGGCATAATTGCATGATTTAATCTTGGCATAGAAAAATTTATATAAAAACAGTAGTGTTGATTAATACAATGTTATTTTTTATTTTATTATTATTTATGTTTTTATTAATTTATATAATTTACGCATATATCAAGTATGTGATTGAAATAGATCGGTTTTAAAAAACTAAATGTTTTACCCCCGATTTCACAAAGTTCAATTATAATTTATTATTAGTTGAAGCTGCAAAAACATATTGTTAACTGGAAGTTAAAGTAATAGTTAGTTTAAACTGAACTTCGTGAAATTGGGGATTATTATTAGTTTATAGCTGTCAAAACATATTGCTCACTGGAAGTTAAAGAGTTAGTTTAAACTAAACTTGGTGAAATTGAGGGTTGAAATACATTTTTAAAGATAATGAAAAATATAGTTTTCGAATCGGGTTGTTTTCAAAATCATTTTCCATCACATACCAGATTAACAATGGTTTAGGCCTATTGGGGAAGCCAGCCATTTAAAACAATTGGCAACGCGCTACGTGTAGTACCTCAAAGGTAGTGTGGAAACCTACGCACAAACACTGGCTGGGAATAAAAACCTTGTGAAAATCCCCATGCGATTTTTTTGAGAAAAGCACTTTTTTCGCTGGGGATTTTTGGGGATAATATATAATTATAAATTCAATTTCTGCAATGGCAAGACCGATTTGGTCAAGTTGTGGGTCTTTTTCGCGGTTTTTCAAGAACTTGTTGAAATAGTTTTAAATATGCTTTTTGTACCAACTAGCGTTACTTCTGTTGAACTAGTCTTTTTCTGTACTAAATACAACCAAAATCAATATTTTCAACAAAATAAAATATAAGCTATTAGAATTAATAAGAATAAATACAGACTTTAAAATAATGCAGCTTGCTGTGACAAATTTATTCAATCATCTCAAATGCACTTTTTAAACAAACAACATGTAAAGCAAAATTACATTGGCTGATGATCGATATATGCATATTTTTCCATTGATATAATATGTATTTTATTTTTAAGAAAATGTGGGGATTTTTGGGGATAAGAAAATGGCTATTTTGGGGATAAGGCTTAAAATAAAGCTGGGAACTCTGGTATAGTTAGTTTTTTGCAAAGGTAAACAGTGCTACCAGACAAATCATGGGATGAAATGAAAAAGAAACAAATTACCATACACTGGAAAAAATTATTACAAAATTTGTTTTTATAAACTGAATATGGTTAAAACCAAAGCATAGAAAGCAAAAATTAACACAAATGTCACAAAATTTAAATTGAAAATGTTGAGTGAAAACACTAACCGACATCACCATTTCAGTTGTTGAAACTATTTTGCTTTTTTTTGCATCACTTTTATTATAATTTTACTAGGAAAAAGTTCTTAATTTTCACAAATCCAAAAAATATTTTTTATTAATTTTCATAAATTTGTTCCTACGGTGGATTTTAAACTGAATGAATTATGTTATTCATGGCTATTCTAAAATACGCGTCAAAGAAGTGAACATTTACATAAAAACAAAAACAAATCAAATTTTAGACGTTTTTATGAAACTCATGTATATTTTTCGCAAACATATTTGAGTTATGCACGACTAGGTACTTGCTGAGAGGGATCGTCAAAGAGTCGAGTTACTTATTATACTTTGGTTAAAACATTTTTGATGAAAGTTAGGTTAAGTTAAAAATATTTTAGTAGTACACAATTTAACTATTTTTTAAATAGTATGTTACTGTGTTGAAAACAAATATGCTGGTAGTGTAACAAAAATAAATTTTTTATTTTCTTTATTCAAATAAATTGATTATATTCGTATTTGGTTATAAGCCTCATAGTGATAGTCCACGATTTGGCTGCAACTAAAGGATGTGACTATTTTAATAAATTTTGATTTTATTAAATTTTTTTTCAAATATATATCAGTGGCATTGTAATAAAATATCTTTAGTCAAATTTTAGAAGTTGAAAAAAATGTTGTTAATCACACGAATTTACATTTACACGAAATAACATTTTTATTTACGTTTTTAAAATTTTGTATTAGAGGGGAATTTTTCTTAAATTTTGGTTTATTTTAACATTTAATAAAAATTAAGAAGTTTTGTTAAAATGTCACAAAACTTAGAAAATTTTAGCATATATTATTTTGTACAAATTTAGCACATTTTTTTAGCAAATTTTAAGAATTAAACATTTTTTGTCTTAGCATTTTATTGTTATGATTTTTAGCATATATTCTTAATTTTAACATTTACCAAATTTTTCTTCAAGTTCTTGCATAAACTCATAAAACAGCTATGGCAACACAGGTAATAATGTTTTGTTTATCTATACACGTGCTCAGCAATATTGTTAATTGCGGTTGATTTACATAAACAAAAAAAATGTTGTTAAAAAAAAGTTGTTTTGTTCACAGCGATGTGAACAAAACAACTTTTTTTTAACAACATTTTTTTTAGTTGTTTATGCAAATCAACCGCAATTAATAATATTGCTGAGCACGTGTATAGATAAACAAAACATTATTAACTGTGTTGCCATAGCTGTTTTATGAGTTTATGAAAGAACTTGAAGAAAAATTTGCTAAATGTTAAAATTTAGAATATATGCTACACACAAAAAAAATCATAGGTAAAATTACCTAAATATATGGTATAAAATTAACTAAGCGCAAGGGTAGCATGGCAGTATCTAAGTTTCTTAGTTAATAAAACTATTAACTTAGGTAATTCCTATGTTCGAAAAAGTATCTATTTATTTTGTTAAAATTACTTAAAAACTTTGAAAATTTACCAATGATAGCAAAGTTATTTTATATTTTTATTTTTGGAAAATTATCTAAGTTTAATTTACCATAGATTTTAGGTAAATTTACTATTTTTTTTTTGGTTACATACTTTAAATAAAATTAATTTAATTTCATTGTAATATTTTATTTATTTTCATCAAACGGGTAAAGTATAAAAGTTATAAAGATAAAATTCACACACAAAATAAACTCATAGCGAACAATTCTGCATCATTATCTCCAAAATATCATATTTTGTATGAGCGATATATATTTTTTAAACCTATTAGAATTTAACGATAAATTTGATTTATTAAATTTGCAAAATAGTGCATATTTACTTTGCTTTCACTTAAACTTGAATTTTGTGATTTTTTGTTTGTTTTTGTTGTAACAAGCGCATCCAGTGGTGTTTCTGTAGAACTCATAATTTTCATTAGGTCTTTCTTCTGTTAATGCTTCTAAATCTTTTTTTACCTGGTTCTTTTCAATGAAAACACATCTTGTTTGTAAAAAGTTCAGTGGAGATCTTATGATTATAATATACTCACATAAATACGTTGTATCTTTATACTCTATCGAATAGTTTTTAATTTATTTTAATTCAAAAATTTTAAATTGAAATTTAAATTTAAACTTTTTTCACAAAAAAATTTAAAATTGAAAGAAAAAATCAAATAAACTTACATACATACATACATATATTAAAAAATTCGAAGAAGATACCTAACCCAATTTGTAATAATAACAAAAATTTTAGGCAAAACGTTTTTTATAAATTACCAATTATCTTAGGCAACTAAACATAGTTTTTTGTTTTTATATAAAAATAAATTACCTATGTACGCATTTGTAAAATACCCTTGATTATTTTTTTGTGTGTAAAAATCATAACAATAAAATGCTTAGACAAAAAAATGTTTAATTCTTAAAATTTGCTAAATTTGTACAAAATAATATATGCTAAAAATCTTCTAAGTTTTGTGACATTTTGACAAAACATCTTAATTTTTATTAAATTTTAAAATAAACCAAAATTTAAGAGAAATTGCCCTTTAATACAAAATTTAAAAAACGTAAACAAAAATGTTTTTTGAATGAAAATTCGTATGATTAACAACATTTTTTTCAACTTCTAAAATTTGACTTAAGATATTTTATTAAAATTCTACAGATATTTGAAAAAAAATTTATTAAAATCAAAATATAAGATTAATTATGCGATAAACAAAGATGTTTGTAGTTAATTTGAATATAAAATTGTTGAAAAAAAATATAGATAGTAACTCTGTTTTAAACATAAAACATTACTTTTTGCTATCCACTATGAGGCTTATAACCAAATACGAATATACAGGGGTGTCATGGAAATCGAAAACGTAAAACGAAAGAATTTGGCAGTCCTTTTTATTTAACTTTAAATCAAATGTTTGCAATTTTTGTTAAAGAATTCTGTTTAATAGAGTATTATTTGTATAATAATTGTCATAAAATGTTTTTATTACAGAAACCTTATTGAAAAACGGCTCTTAAAATTCTTTCGTTTTACGTTTTCGATTTCCATGACACCCCTGATTATCAATTTATGTGAATAAAGAAAATAAAAAATTTATTTTTATTACACTACCAGCAGGCATATTTGTTTTCAACGCAGTAACATACTATTTAAAAAAATAGTTAAATTGTGTACTACTAAAATATTTTTAACTTAACCTAACTTCCATTAAATGTTTTAACCAAAGTATAATAAGTAACTCAACTCTTTGACGATCCCTCTCAGGAAGTACCTAGTCGTGCATAACTTAAACATGTTTGCGAAAAATATACATGTTTTGATTCTTTTTAGTTTTCACCAGACATACAGAGTTTCATAAAAATGTCTAAAATTTGATTTGTTTTTGTTTTCATGTAAATGTTCACTTCTTCGACGCGTATTTTAGAATAGCCATGAATAACATAGCTCATTCAGTTTAAAATCCACCATAGGAAAAAATTTATGAAAATTAATACAAAATATTTTTTTTGATTTGTGAAAATTAAGAACTTTTTCCTAGTAAAATTATAATAAAAGTGATGCAAAAAAAAAGCAAAATAGCTTCAACAACTGCAGTGGTGATAACCGTTAGTGTTTTCACTCAACATTTTCAATTTAAATTTTGTGACATTTGTGTTAATTTTTGCTTTTTATGCTTTGGTTTTAACCATATTCAGCTAATAAAAACAAATTTTGTAATAATTTTTTCCCGTGTATGGTAATAAGTGTTTTTCATACGGGATTTCCCGGGATTTTATTATTTTATTTTGGCAACTTTACAGCTGACATAATTGTAAAGTTGTGTCATCAAATAGATCTTAGTCGTTAGGCAAAAAGGTCTTAAGTCAAAAAAAACTCATTTTGAGTTTTTGTTAGGGTTTAATTAAATTTGTGTTTCTCTTTTGTTTGATTTAAATCACTTTAGTCTAGCACATCTGCACAAATAAATAGTTTTCAATTTAACACAAAAAAAACTACAGATATGAGACATTTTTGCCAAACGCCAAACAGATGTCAATTCGTATCCGATAAGTAAGGCAATGTTTAATGCTCTGAAATTTCGAAAGAAGAAAAGTAAAAATGTTCAAAGACCCAGATTTATTTTATAAAAACGAAAAAATGTTGTACCCACTTGCTTCAAAAAATTTAATGATTTTGTATGCAGAACAGCTGCATTAAAGATTTTTCGGATTAGATGACAAAAGTTATTAATTAAGAAAACGCTTATTCGATTCGAAGAAAATAATTCATTTTTAAAAAAGAAATACAGGTTTTGAAAGAAGTGTTATGAAAACTGAAAGTGGCTAGAGTTTATATGTATAATGTTCCTTTGAAACATCCGTAGAAGGAAATCGTGTTTTCTCCTTAAAATCTTCTTGATATAAATTAGAGATAGTCGCTCAAACGATTCTGTAAATGCATATTCTGAACGGAATTCCTATTTTTAATGAAATATTTTGTAATAATTTGAATAAATCATTTAACTTTTTTGGTTTAATATAATTGCTGTTGACTTTGAATGAATTATGTGGCAATAAGAGTTTAAGTCTATTTGTTTTGTTTATTAAGAGAACAGTTTACCACTTCAAAGGTGGCTTTTGGACATTTTCTCTGAATTTAATATAATCATCGGTTCTCTGCTGTTATAGTTTTTTAAGTTTTTATTCCTAAACACTCCTAATGTCACAGCTCTGAAGTTTTTATTATTCCAAATGTAATTGCACATTGAAAAAAGATAACCAAAAAGTAATTTTGCTATAACTTCCTCAAAAATCTACAAATGAATTGAAATTTTGTCCATGTGTTCTTTTGAACATGAAGATCTTAAGGTGCCATTAAGAAATTTTGAAAATGTTGAATGCATTTATAAACTTATTTAATTGATCTCAAGAATTGTTATTTGTTCAAATAAATTAAATTAATTAAATATTTTATTTATTTATTTATTTAATTGTAAGTCACATAATTTTTTACATTCTAAGGAAACAAATATTGCACAGAAATGGCTTTGCCTTATATCTTAAATATTAATAGGTTAATAACAAAAATTCAAGTATATTTATAAATAACTAGTGTTCGCCTTATGGTCAAAATTCGACCATAATTTTTTTTTTTGTAAATATGAAGAAAGCATAATTCATCTAAGTATATATGAATTTATTTGTTTCGATTTGGCGAGGGTCCAACCTCCAGTTCATATTTTATCTTCTACGTGAGTTGATTTAATTTTGTAAGTTCAGTATAAAAAATACCAATTGAAAAACAAAAAAGTATCAAAAAGTCTCCTTTATATATTGTCATCCACTCAGGACGTTGTACGTTTAATTTTATTTTTATATGTCTAATATTAACGAAAATTAATCAAAGTATCAGATGTAGAACGAAAAAGTACGAAAAAGCTACCCTTACATGTTCTTATTCGCCCAGTTTAATGTATAATTGTATCTTCATAGGTCGAATATTAACGAAAATTCAAAAAGTTCCAGATGAAAAACAAAAAATACCAGCATTTTTTATCTTATAGGTTATCACTCACTCAGCATCCTACACCTATAATATTATGTTTCAAAGTTCTATATTATAGAAAATTTAAAAATTATCACATGAAGCACAGAAAAGTAAAAAAAAAAGAAATTTAGTTTCCCATATTTCACCTTTTTTCTCCCCATACAGGTTCCGTTGACAAACAAAGGAAGAAAGCGTTCTTAACTGTTTTGCCTGGTCTGATTTATATAGTCGAAATATACGAAAACCGGTTTCTGAAAAATGTCGAATAATCGATTACCCTAATTTTTTATTATTTGATAATTGAAAATAAATTTTTATTTATTTATTTTGCATTTGTGTTAGTAACAATTTTGAACGTGTCACAGCAAGCTGCATTATTTTAAAGTGTGTATTTATTCTTATTAATTCTAATAGCTTATATTTAATTTTGTTGCAAATATTGATTTTGGTTGAATTTATTACAGAAAAAGACTAATTCAACAGAAGTAACGCTAGTTGGTACAAAAAACATATTTAAAACTATTTCAACAAGTTCTTGAAAAACCGCGAAAAAGACTTAAATTTGTACCCACAACTTGACCAAATCGGTCTTGGCATTGCAAAAATGAATTTAAAATAATATATTATCCCCAAAAATCCCTAGCGAAAAAAGTGCTTTTCCCAAAAAAATCGCCTGGGTATTGTCACGAAGTTTTTATTCCCAATTACAAAATAAAATCCCGAATTTGCAAAAATTTCAAAATTGAGTTTTTAATGGATTTTTATTCCCTATATCATAACGCATAGGTGTGCAAAATTTTGAACATGTAATATTACAATAATATTATTTAATGTATATAATATTCATATGTATTAAAAAATTGTTATTAATTTATACTTATTAGTACTACTGATAGGATATTTGGTTTCAGATTTTTACAATTCCAAATGCCCTAAGTGACATTACATAAGCTGTGTTTGGAAAAACAAAGTTTTCTCAACCGATATATATTTCTGGTTTCATTTTTATCAAAATATGAAATTTTCATTTCAATATTGTAAATAGTTTAAATTTTATAACGTTTTTTCCCTATCCTGTAAACTTTTAAAAACAGCAGATAGGTTATTTCGTCTTTAAGGTGACGATATGTATATATCTGTGGCCTTTTGACAAAACATCTTAAGTCAAATTTAAAAAGTTGAAAAAATGCTGGTAATTGTGAGAATTTTCCTTCAGAAAAAAATTTTTGCTTACGATTTTGAAATTTTGTAATAAAGGGGAAATTTTTCTTTAATTTAATTTTATTTTTATTGTGTTTGTGTTTGTTTGTTACAGTACATGCATATGTGTACTCGTTTCTTTTCCCCTCGCCACTCTCGCCAATAAAGTAGCAATCATGTCATTAAAACATGAGCCGTATGAACACAGACTATGGACCAAAAATGGTGAAATATTTATAAAAATTTAATATTTTAGAAATTTTAATGCACTAAATATAGTTTTCCAGGGTTATTTTGTTTAAAGCTTTCCTTCCCCCCGTTTATAGCTAAGATAATGGCGAAGACAAGAAAACAAAATTCTAATTGGTTTCCGAGGTGAAGGGTGTATAAGAAAACGCTTGGTACATTTTTTATTAATAATAAAATACAATAAAAAATTTTTAGAGCCAAAATTCATTATTAAATAAAAAGTAAAAAGTAAAACTACAACTTGTTTCATAAGGTCGTTATCAAAATCGAACTTTTGAACAGAACTTTACATAATTCAACATAAGACTTTGAACATTTAACTCTAAAATCGATTTTATCATCTTTAGATACTTAAGCACCTAAAAGAATATATGTACGTATTTGGGATCTTTAAGGTATGAAGTATTTAAGGAGTAAACAAAATTAAACAACTTTACAGTAATAAAGGACAGATACTATCTAAGATTGCTTTATTGCATTAAAACTTCACTAAATCTTTTCATCTAATATACTGCAACTTTTATATTATTATTATTTATGAAAATCTTTATAAAAATTATAAACATTTTAACGTCTAAAAATACTTATAAAAAGGGATAACATGACAAATGGTAACGCTGGTAAAGTGCAACTCTGTGTGTTTCTTTCTACACTGTTGCCAATCTAGCTATTTTCTCGTCAAATCCAGCGATTTTTAATAAAATTTTGCAGGAAAAAATAATTTTATTTGAAATGGATGGTTTCTAGCGATTTATAGCTAAATTAACTTATTATTTAAAAAATTGTCTATATTTTATTGTGTTTGTTTTATAATATTTCAATAGTTTTATTTCAAAAAGTGTGGTTTTTAGCGATTTATAGGTAAATTCACTTATTATTTAAAAAATGTAGCTATTTTTATTGGGGTTGTTTTTTAATATTCCAGTAAATTTATTTAAAAAAGGGTGGTTTTTAGCGATTTATAGCTAAATTCATTTACTCTGTTAAAAATTGAGTTTATTTTTTGTGTTTGTTTTTTAATATTCCAATAATTTTATTTCAAAAAGGGTAGTTTTTAGCTATTACTAGCTAAATTCACTTATAATTTAAAAAATTGAGCTATTTTTAATTGCCTTTGTTTTATAATAGTTCAATTACTTTATATAAAAATTTTTTTTTAATATAGAATACCCCCTAAACTTTTAATTTGTCGAAAGTGACAGCTGGTGGCCTTAATAGCCCTGGTTGAGGGCTTTCCAAAACAGTTATCAGATTTGAGAAACATATAAATTAACAGATTTTATTCAACTAACAACTTTTTGGAAATTTTTTGAATTTTTTTTCTTTAGTATACAATACCCCCTAAACTTTTAATTTGTCGAAAGTGACAGCTGGTGGCCTTAATAGCCCTGGTTGAGGGCTTTCCAAAACAGTTATCAGATTTGAGAAACATATAAATTTACAGATTTTATTCAACTAACAACTTTTTGGAAATTTTTTGAATTTTTTTTCTTTAGTATACAATACCCCCTAAACTTTTAATTTGTCGAAAGTGACAGCTGGTGGCCTTAATAGCCCTGGTTGAGGGCTTTCCAAAGCAGTTATCAGATTTGAGAAACATATAAATTTACAGATTTTATTCAACTAACAACTTTTTGGAAATTTTTTGAATTTTTTTTCTTTAGTATACAATACCCCCTAAACTTTTAATTTGTCGAAAGTGACAGCTGGTGGCCTTAATAGCCCTGGTTGAGGGCTTTCCAAAACAGTTATCAGATTTGAGAAACATATAAATTTACAGATTTTATTCAACTAACAACTTTTTGGAAATTTTTTGAATTTTTTTTCTTTAGTATACAATACCCCCTAAACTTTTAATTTGTCGAAAGTGACAGCTGGTGGCCTTAATAGCCCTGGTTGAGGGCTTTCCAAAACAGTTATCAGATTTGAGAAACATATAAATTTACAGATTTTATTCAACTAACAACTTTTTGGAAATTTTTTGAATTTTTTTTCTTTAGTATACAATACCCCCTAAACTTTTAATTTGTCGAAAGTGACAGCTGGTGGCCTTAATAGCCCTGGTTGAGGGCTTTCCAAAACAGTTATCAGATTTGAGAAACATATAAATTTACAGATTTTATTCAACTAACAACTTTTTGGAAATTTTTTGAATTTTTTTTCTTTAGTATAGAATACCCCCTAAACTTTTAATTTGTCGAAAGTGACAGCTGGTGGCCTTAATAGCCCTGGTTGAGGGCTTTCCAAAACAGTTATCAGATTTGAGAAACATATAAATTTACAGATTTTATTCAACTAACAACTTTTTGGAAATTTTTTGAATTTTTTTTCTTTAGTATAGAATACCCCCTAAACTTTTAATTTGTCGAAAGTGACAGCTGGTGGCCTTAATAGCCCTGGTTGAGGGCTTTCCAAAACAGTTATCAGATTTGAGAAACATATAAATTTACAGATTTTATTCAACTAACAACTTTTTGGAAATTTTTTGAATTTTTTTTCTTTAGTATACAATACCCCCTAAACTTTTAATTTGTCGAAAGTGACAGCTGGTGGCCTTAATAGCCCTGGTTGAGGGCTTTCCAAAACAGTTATCAGATTTGAGAAACATATAAATTTACAGATTTTATTCAACTAACAACTTTTTGGAAATTTTTTGAATTTTTTTTCTTTAGTATAGAATACCCCCTAAACTTTTAATTTGTCGAAAGTGACAGCTGGTGGCCTTAATAGCCCTGGTTGAGGGCTTTCCAAAACAGTTATCAGATTTGAGAAACATATAAATTTACAGATTTTATTCAACTAACAACTTTTTGGAAATTTTTTGAATTTTTTTTCTTTAGTATACAATACCCCCTAAACTTTTAATTTGTCGAATGTGACAGCTGGTGGCCTTAATAGCCCTGGTTGAGGGCTTTCCAAAACAGTTATCAGATTTGAGAAACATATAAATTTACAGATTTTATTCAACTAACAACTTTTTGGAAATTTTTTGAATTTTTTTTCTTTAGTATACAATACCCCCTAAACTTTTAATTTGTCGAATGTGACAGCTGGTGGCCTTAATAGCCCTGGTTGAGGGCTTTCCAAAACAGTTATCAGATTTGAGAAACATATAAATTTACAGATTTTATTCAACTAACAACTTTTTGGAAAATTTTTCAAACATTTTAAGCCGCAAAGTTTTAAGATTTTTTTCATATTTTTATTAATTTCTTTACTTTTTATGGTTATTATAGCACTCCTTATGTTTCCTGATATATTTCTGGTTGTTGTTTTCAAAACAATAACAATAGCATGTGTTCAACATAAACAAAATATTGATTTTGCGGTTGATTTCAAATATTGATTTGTTCACACGCGTACTAAAGAAATAATTTATTTCTTCGTCTTCTTTTCGAAAATAAACTCGTTTTCTTGGTGCAAAATGAACACGCAAGTGATGAATACTTGATAAGAAAAGTCATATTTAAGGGTTACCATTGAAAGGTAATAAAAAACTAGAGTTGTATTTAAATGCTTACTAGAATTTCAAGTGTAAAAAGGGTATACCGTGGTGAAATTAATAGAAGTAATTTCACCACAGCGTACACAATAAATTTTATGATATTTTTATTGCAATCCCTTGAAAAAAAGTATTAAAATTTAAAACAAATAAAGAAGAAACCTAAGTCCTCATAGAATTTTTATTATTAATACGAATTAATTTATTATAAGCACAAAGGAGTTACAAAACTTTGATAGTTATAAAAATTAATACTTTTTTTTAAAAAATAATTGACCAAAGCTTGAAATAAATAGAGAATAAATAGAAAATAAATAGTCGGGGCTGAAAGAAAAGATAAACTTACTGTTTATTGTTGTTGTTTTTGTTTAAGCTTTGATATTGTTCCATGTAAAACTGGGGTTTATAATTCTTATTCGCTTTACAGATTTATTTGTATAATCGTGGCTGTACTGAAATTCGCGTCGAATAACTGAACATTTACATGAAAACAAAGACATAACAAAACAAAACCAAATTGGCAAAAATTGTTTTTGTTTATCATACAAAATTAACAGTTTTTAAAAGAGAAAGAAATGCGTTATACCTCTCGCGTTAATTTGATTTTAGAAGTGTATAGATAACTAAAACAATTTTCGTAAATTTTGTTTTGTGTTCATGTAAATGTTTACTTATTCGACGTTTATTTCAAAATAGCCACGATTATACAAATAAAACTGTTAAGCGAATAAGAATTATACACCCCAGTTTTACTTGTAACAATATCAAAGCTTAAACATAAACAATAAACAGAAAGCTTACCTTTTCTTACAGACCCGACTATATCTTTTCTGAAACCTTATCTTACATCTTATCTTTAGTTTTTCTAAAATCTTTGGATTAAGTTTCCTGACGATCTGGCCTAAGCAACTAGTGAAATGCGCATAGGAATAGCTTATCCCTTCAACAATAAATTTCGGTTTATCAATTTATTCAAACGGAACATCGTTAAGAAATCTTTACCTTTAGTTTTTTCAAACTATCGTCCGTGTTCTGGAAAACGCAGCGTTTTCAAATCGCTTACGATTTGAAAAACGCAAAACGCGTTTTAGCATGTTCTGAAAACCAGGCGATTTGCTAACGTTTTGCTTTTTTTCGAAGTTGTGTTTGATCAAAGAAAACATATGTTTAATCATAACAAAACGTAAACAAACAAATAATTTACAAATTAGTTCTGTGAAATAAATTTAAAATTAAAATGCCTACAGCGTTATTACATGTTCATAAGTAAACTACTGCGACAAACAATTGACAAACTCAAAGCAAATTTTTAAATTGCATTTTTTTAATTAAAATCTTGAAAAAATTTAACAAGTTTTTCCTCAAATAAATAGAAAACATATTAAATTGAAATTGTGGGCCATTTCCTTTTCTCTTTAAAGTGCAGTTTTAATAAAATAGACCATATCGCTTAAGTATACACTAGCGCTTTGAAAACGCCAAATTTCTAGCGTTTTCGTTTTTCAGAACACCTGTCTGGCGTTTTCAAATTGAAAACGCAAATATTAAGTGTTTTGCGCTTTTCAGAACATGGGCATATATTTCGGCATTTTTTAGACACCATTGAATTTTTTATTTTAATTTTGCACATTTTGCGATGTTTAGTGCATGTTTTATGCTCAAATTTTGCTATTTTATGTGCATGAACTTCCTTGCCCACACACATCCTGCAGATATGGATGTACATATATTCGCAAGGTCAATTCTTGCATCCAAAAATCATACCGTCAAGAAAACGCAAGAGTTTTCAACGAAAAACATTATTATAGTGGTAGGTAGTTGGTTCCCCTTCATTGCAATCCTAATCGTAAAAGATCTTTCAAACAGGATTGAAGAATTTAACACCCTATACATAACTGTTACAAGTTTATACACGGTTAACAACCCGCGTCGAATTAGCTGTTGCAAATGTGAAGTTGGCAACATCTAAACCACTTTGAATACTTTTAAAATGTATGTATAATATCTATAGAAATAGAAACCTATCAATGGTAAGACAAAAAAATTTTAGATAGTAATATCGATTGTTGTGCAGCTCTAGTAAGCATTGGTATCTGCCTTGAAATTCTTCTAGCTAAAAAATGTGTTTTATAAGTAAGTTTTGTTAGAGACAAATTTTATCAACTCGCCTCTGTAAGTAGTTGAATTATTAATATAATAAAAATAAAAATCTTGACAAAGATTTGGTTAGCGACAAATTTTCTAGAGCACAATTTTGTTGTTCTTAAGACAAATTTTGCAACCAATATTTTAGAGACAAATTTTGGTAACGCCATATTTTTAATAGAAAAGTTTTGTGTAGCGACAAATATTCTATAAGAAAATAGAAGCGATCAATTTCTATAGAAAAATTTTATTAGCGAAAAATTATCTCTTCAATTAAACATTTTGACTAGGGATGTAACGATACGCCCTTTTGCCCATACGATACCGATAGGCAAAAAGAAATATCCGATACTGATACGCATATTAAATTTGAATTCAAGTTAAAACTAACAAAACTCAAGTAGAATAATTTTTTATTTTGCAAAGTAACAGCTTGAGATATTTAGGTACGTGATGGAAAACGAGTTTGCAAAGAAAACGATTTATAATCGATGTGGTGTCATAAGGCCTTAACCAAACGTTGTACTTTTTTATTACTGTTATATTTTTTTTTTAGGAAATTTTATATACCAAAAAATTTTATATGAACGATGCGTTAAATTTATCAAAAATAATGTAGTTGACTTGAAAGATTTTCAGATTTCAGACACAAGAAAAAACCCATAAAAAATTTAAATAGTACCGTCGCAAAATACAGCCGATATCGATATATCGACAAACCTTGACTTTCGAAGATACATATGTATATCGGTATCGGTATTCGTTACTTTCAAGGCGAATTCATTTATAGGGTGGTGGTGATAATATCTAATATATGTCAAGAATTCTTCTTGAAGTCCAAAGTAAATTTTTTGTTTTTTCATTTTGTCTTTCTTTTTTCTTGTTGACCTTTTTCAGCACAACTTGAAGGACAAATGTACACATGAATGATTATCAATAACAATTCTAAATAATTTTCATGTTGTAAAATTCCTTTCTTCATAAAAATAATTTAATGAAAATTAAATTTGATGAACTTAAGCCTGATTAAAATATTAAAAAATTTTGATTAAAAACCATAAATAGTTCAACAAAATAACCACAATTCTAATTATTGTTAAAGCTAAGGCACGAGTTTATGTGTACATTTGTCCTTCAAGTTGTGCTGAAAAATGTCAACAAGAAAAAAGAAAGACAAAATGAAAAAACAGAAAATGTACTTTGGACTGCAAGAAGAATTCTTGACATACTATGTAAGTACGGAAAAACATGTAAAATCAATTAAAATGAATAATCATTAAAAAAAGCAAATTTCGATCTACCAAAGGTTAAAATACAATTTGGTTTAAGGATTGATGTTTAACTATTGACGTCAGCAGTCGTCGATGGCTGCGAGTGTAAGACTGCAAATCCATCTGAGGAGATCGAGTGGTTGCGATCGAAACATGTCATGGTAACCAGCCGCCTGGGTTCGAATCTCAGCTCAGTCAAGAATGAATGATTATCATTAACAGTATTCATATATTTATTAGGTTAACATCTCTAATATATTAATGCAATGTTATTTTTATTAAATTTAATGTACTTTTCAAAAATACCTATTAGAAAACTAGTTTTAAGTTTATGCTGTACTTTTATAGTACGTTTCCACTTACATGTTTTTGACAAAAAACTAGTTTTGCAGCAAAACAAGTGTTTTGCTACTTTTTTTCCCTGGGTTATAAATTATTGTTGATTGACGATTTCGAAAAAGTGACATATTAACCAAAATATCAAGACTTATTAAATAGGTTTTTGCAACTCACCAGCTGATTTATTTGTTTGCAGCGTAGAAATAATAAAATAATACAATAAAAGGTAGTAAATTATGTTCTTTTATATACGTACACATATGTATGTACATATATCTGTGTATTAAAAAAGAAACTAAGAAATTTCATGTTAAAAAAAAATTTTTTTTTCAACACATATTTTTTGGCTTTCATGTTTGTTTACAACATAAATGTCAAATTGATTTCGAAAAGTCGAAAACCAAAACCAGTTTTACATAATGGAAACACTTTGACCCGTTTTGTTCAAAACAAGTTGTTTTGCTCATAGTGGAAACATAGTATTAATTTAGTTTTTGTTCTTTTAAATGTTTTATTTTTATAAATTGCTCCATATTATTTTGATTCTACAAAGTCGTAATACTTTGTATTACCGTGTAAACTGGCCTTTATGGATGTTAAAAAGAAATTAATGTGCTGTGGACGAATTTTAGACGGGAATTAAGGATCACTTTGTCACGACGCTATACTATTTCGATGCCCTTAGCTTTATACGAGACGTTGAAAAATGGGTCCAATATTGTTTTTCTAAACCATTTTAGAAACTTACACAGCGTTCACATTTGACAGTACTGGACAGCGTAAGCAAATACATATTAGTTGTCAAGAGCTCTACTAACTATCTTCGTGACGTGGGCGTTCAGACAGTAGTTAAGGCAGTTCACTTTTAAAAATATATCAAACGTAAATGTTGTAGTGCTAAACGTGTTTTTATGAACAAAATAAATTAAAAATAGCTTTAAATAACTATATTGTGCAAACAAATACATAGTACACTTAACTAAAACATAAAAAATCAAAGCAGAATACGATTTTTTTTACTTTGTTTTTTCTTCTTTTTCGAACAAAACTTCAAATTACTGTTAACAAATGTCAAATCACTGTCCAATTTTACTGTCTGCTAAATTTGCTAGACAGTAGGCAAGCCTGTTGGGAAAGTGTGCATGAATTAGTGATTATGTTTGCATGTATTGCTACTGTTTTGCCAGTACTGTCAAATGTAAACGCTGGGTTATGTATTTTCATCACACCAGAGGTGTATTTTAACAAAGTATATTGAAGGTGGTAGAATTTTTATACAATTACAAAAACAATTACAATTAGTCAACTCAGGAAATGTTCATGTTATTTTTCTAAAAATTGTAAAACTGTAACCATCTGATCTTTTATTTATTTTTTGATTTTACTTGGAACATCCGTATAAACATGAAAAATACATACAAAAGATTTTTATTTTTTTCTTTTAAACACGGAGAATAGTCGTAATACATTGTATTACCGTGTAAACTGGCCTTTAACAAACATAACAAAACCAACAGCAACACTGGAAATGAATAATTTATCAAAAATTCATCGTTGCTGATAATACAGCGTTGAAAATTAATAGTACTATATTACCTACGCACGTTAGGTGAGTAAATACATTTTAAATGAAAGTTTAAAAAAATAACTTTTTTTTAATTGAATGTAACTTTTTCATTAATAAATTTGTTTAAAACTTACCTTAACCAATTCAATTAACGTATCAACATTTGAATCACGTCTCTTACTTGTATCCAGTTCGGAGTTTAATATTTCAGCATCTTTTAAAAATTTATGAAACGTTGAGGACATAGCTAGGGATGTGGCACTATTAAATATTTCTGATTCTAAAAACAAATACATTATTTTATTAAAAATAAACACCCAATTCATACAGTTGAAAACGTACCTAATTTTTTGAGTAAATTAACAGTTGGTACTAATTGCTTTTTGTAATTAATTTTCCAAACTTTAAAACAGTCATCATTATGCAACAAGGCTGACAGGCAACCATTTATTTCATTATCTCTCAACAAATTCACAAAGAGATTTGCATGGCTATTGGTATTAACAATATATTTTTGCTAAAATTATTAATATAATAACATTAAATGTGTGTGTGTATAATTTTTACTTTGTTTTCTACTCACCAAAAATAAAGCTGAACTACGTGTTAAGGCTTGTTGACATTCACGAGGTAATCCGGGATACTGTGTCTTTAAGACATTATAGGTGACAAAGAATTCATTTTGATTCATATTCAAACGTTGATCAATGGCCGTGTTCAATACATTTTCAATATATTCAGTAATAAAACGGCAGTAACTTTTCATAGTTAAATTAGGCATCATTAAATTTTGCCATACTAGGGTCGAAAATTTACAGGAAATAAAGAAACTTGCTTTTTTAAATTTTAACGAATTTACCTTTAATACCTTCCATTAGATTTTGATAGCCGCCCTGGCCAATGGCCCACAAAATACTTAAGCATATGTTACTGCGATTTTGATAGGAGTCCCTTAGCATTGCTGTATTAGCCATTTTGTTCGAACATATTTGTGGCCAATTTTGAGCTATTAATTGTAGCAGAAACTTACAAAAAAAAAATAAAGATAACAAAACTTAAATTAAAAAAAAAAAAAAAATTTAAATAAACTTACTTTATACCCCACAACAGGTAGATTTTTATTCAATTCCGTGCACATACTCTCTAAAAGAGTATAGTGAAAAAAATATTCTAAATTTGTTTCACCTCCTGATGAAAGAAAATCTAGTATTGCTTGTTTAAAGGCAGGAGAAGCTAAATTGCTAGGATATGTTACAGGTTTACCAGAAAATATAGAATCGCAATCGAAGGGTAAACTGGAATTTAAATAGTTAGCAACCTATAAAAAATTTAGAGAAATATTTTATCAACAATTTTCTGAAAAAATTGTAGTTAGTTATTTCATACGAAAATTTGGTGCCCATCAAATTTTCTAAAGATTAATATTTACTACAAAATAGAAAAATGTTGTAAGCAAAAGGTTGCTAGTCAAAAACTGTAGGTTTTTGTAAAATTAAATTGTAAGTTATTTAAATGCTTTATTTAATTGACTTGTTTTTTAAAACGCATACGCATACTTTTAGAAGCAGTTGTGTTTTATTGATACCAAACGAAAGATTAAAAAAATTGAGTTAAACCTTATCAAAACTGAAAATTAAATTTTTAAACTTAACACCTTTTGGCCTAACGTCAAAGAATTGTAAGTGGCAAATATTCAATAGGAACTTAGTTATTAACATGGTAGAATAAGTACAAGGTATAGTCCATGGCACTGTTAATTGAACCATGATAAAGTCACTAGAAATTTCGTTTTGGTTTTGTCTATTCTTCCATGGTTGTTAGTAACAAACTGCTATTGAAATATTTTGATACATAGCGATAAAAACATTTTTCTAATGAAAAATTCTGTCTGTTAGCACCAGTATAAGTTAACATTTCAACTTTTTTAAAATATACCTCTTTCAACCAAGCCAATTTGGAGCCAGGATATAAAATTTTTAATTGTTCTAGATGCGAGGCAAAGTCATCAGGTGTTAAATTTTTGAAAGCCTGCTCCAAACTTCTAGGTTTAGCTGGTGCTTTTTGACTATCATTTTTAGTCTTCTTATTGGAATCACGCAGTTGTGTTGACACTTTAGAGGATTTGTTGGCTTTCTTAGGAGAAGAACTTTTCGACTTAGAACTGGCATTCGATTTGGCTGGAGAATAATTTTCTTGGCCACCTCGACCAGTGATAATTTTACGGTATTGATGTGAAGGTACTAAAGTTAATACAGTCATTATAATATACACATTAAATTTTTTAAAATTCTTACATATTTCTTCCAGTTTTGGCTGAAGAGCTTCCTCTTTTTTCTTTTCTTTATGGGCCACTACCTTTTTTTCCAAATTCTTTTGCTTTTTCGATTTGGTTACTACTTCCCATTGATTATTGTTATTAGACATTGTGGTTTTAATAGAACAAGTAGTTGTTTAAAAATCTCAAGTTTTGTTTTAATAAAATGAACGGAAGCTTATTAAATAAGTGAATTTATTGACCGGCCAAAAAAGTGCAATATGCTACAAAAACAACAACCTATCAACAGCGTTTAGTAAATGTCAAATGACGTAGGCATTACAATGTCAAAAACTAACAAAGTTCATTTTAAGTTCATTTCTTTAGAACACAGTTGTGAAATAAAGTACAAAAATAACACTTGCCCAAGTAAAAAACTGTTATCAAATTTTAAATAATTTTATGTATTCAATACTTTTAATTTTTATAAATAATATTTTATAACAGATTTTCTTTAAATACAAAAAGTAAAATAATATATACGTTATTTTTATCTTAAACACTACTTTGATAAGTATCGAAACATTCGGCAGTTTAATATTTTTTTTTTTTGTCAAATGGAATCTTTACAACATGGGTATATCTTCTACTGTAAAACCATCACGTTTGAGAAAAATACACAAGAGTATGTAACCATAATAACCTCCTGGTATAAACATTAATATACCTAGTATCATCAAAGGCCAAGCACGATCGGCATATTTTTCATTAAATACACCAGAAGACACCAAAATACTAAACGTCAAACATGTCTACAAAAAAGGCAAATCAATCAATCCATATAGGTAAATAAATATCATAAAAACAACTCCATCAATGACTCACCGCTCCAGCCACAAAGAAAAACAATATGAATAAAACCGTTTTCCATGGAAATTTCCTTTGTGGTTCTATCCATTGTTCATCTACAAAACCATCTGGTTGATCATGTTGCTCGGAAACTGGTTCATTGCTTAAAAGTTCATAGGAACCACCAGCATTTGTTCGACGTCGTGACATTATTTCTAATTTACACTTTATGCAATTTATCTAATTAAAATCGTACTGTTATTTTATTTTTGATTTTTTTTTTGTTGTATGTATTGTTACTTTTATTCTATGTTCAATTAAAATAGGCACTTATCACAAAAAAATCTATAAATAAATGTAAACAAAATAGCCACAGATGAGTTTATTAAAATATCCAAATAAAAACAAAAACAGAGC
This sequence comes from Pollenia labialis, assembly GCA_949318255.1. Taxonomy (NCBI): domain Eukaryota; kingdom Metazoa; phylum Arthropoda; class Insecta; order Diptera; family Polleniidae; genus Pollenia; species Pollenia labialis. Next base: position 130,124,738 of record OX439141.1, read on the forward strand.
AAATGTCAAAGCGCTGCCAAGATAGCAACGAATATAGGTAATTAACAGGGCTGCCAGATAATTTTTGTGAGGAAATCGTCAGTTTCCTGAGAAAAAATAAACAAATCGTCTTTATCGTTTCGAAAAATCGTGAAAAAATCGGACAACTTAAAATTTAGTTTTTTAAGCAATTTTTGTTCGATTTTTATAAAAAAAAACAAAGACATAACTACTTCATAATATAATCAATAGGTACTATCCAGTTATGAGATATAAAGAATGCTGACGAAGGCCGTAGCGGACCAGAAAATGCATTACATTCTGCTGGTATCTAAAGCGGCTCATACACTTACAATAAAATTGTTCAGTTTTACGTATTGTACAATTATATCGCCAATGTGTATGTGATATACAATGATGGCACAATATATTGGCAACAATCAAAATACTTTTGATTTTTATTGCACAACGAAAAGAAAGTGAAATGTATTGGCAACATTGTACAATGCTGTTTATATTATTTCTATAGGTTATGTTCATCTTTTTATTGAATGAATGAAAACATAGTACGACTTATTGCATAATATAGGACAAAATGGAAATAATATGGCGAATTTCAGATACAATAATATTGAAAGTGTATGGGCCGCTTAATAGTTGCATAACATTTTCTTTACAATTTACTTCATTGCTAGCCAAAGGATAGCTTAAGTAAGCCTCGTAACAGAAATATGCAAACAAAACATTTTGATGGTGTATACGACTATTAAAGTATAAAATCTTTTGAGGGTTATAATTTGACATAGAATACACATTCGAATAATATGTGATTTTCTACACAAACACGAGGCGAGATATTTAGTGTTTATTTCCACACACTGCTCTGGATCCTCTAAAGTAATAAATTTTTCAGTATAGACAAAAACAGTTTTCTGTTTTTATATAAGAAGAACATATTATAAAGGGGGATACAACTTTTTTGGCCAAATGCTAGAGAATTTTGTCTAAGAATTTTACAGCAGGTTTGACCACTGTTTATCGTTTGAAAATGTAAATTTTGAGTTGTCACTTTACAGAAACCAGTGCGATAAGTGCAAGTTCGTTTTTTTATTAGTTTGCTTCTGAACTTGTCATTTTTGCAATATTGATCATAGATCATAAAAAAATATTAAAATCTGGATATCTTAAGTAGCGCATCTTTAAAATTTCATAAACTTAGTAAAATACTGGAAGACAAATAACTACCGTTTTCATTTCGAAAACAATTTAACTGCAGGCCATTTGTATACCCTCCACCACAATTAGTTGTGAAGAGGGTTTACTAAGTTTGTCATTCCGTGTGAAACTTTTTTGTTATTCATCTCAGATCCAATAAAGTATACATATATATTCTGACTCCTTGAGTAATTCTTAGTCGATTTAGCCATGTCCGTCTGTTGAAAACACGCTCACTTTCAAAAAACTCAAAAGAAATGAACAAACCTGGTGTTAAAATGCTTGTAGTTATCCTAAGCAGTTTGAGATTGATCCAGCAAAATCTGTTCAGTAGGATCAGAGCTATGAAACAAAATGTGGAACCACTACCTTAAAAAATTGATAATTTTGTTAAAAAAAACTAACATAAATATTGGAACAATGCACGGAATGATATAAGATTTTGCAAAAAATCGTTTTATTCGACTGGAAATCAAACTGTGAAATTTCGTAAAGATCGGTACATAATTTACCCTAGGCCCCATACAAACCCTACTCCCGGAAAACAGTTTAGACAAGGCGAATTGACTAGAAGGTGAGGTCAACTCTGCAACAACACTGCGTCTGTGGTCGGGTTGTCAAAAATATTGATAGTAAAAAAAAAGGGTTGTTTACATAAAAAACTAGTTTGTATACAATCTTTGACAAGTCAACCACCGAAAAAACACCATATGTTTACTTGAGCTCACTTTCTAGTGAATTCGCCTTGAGTTTGGTACGCCTAAACCCGTTAAGCTGGAGGTCCATATCACGCGCTTTCGCCTCCACGCAGTGCATGCTTTTCTAACCTTACTTGCGTTCTACGTTTCAAGTTATTTGCAACGAAAGTAAACCTACTTTTCGCCTCAAGGCATCTACGCTTTTGTACATGTAACTTACTACGTATAACTACACAGATTCTTTTTTGCCAGCTACGTATGCAGCGAAAAAGCGAGTAACGCGTGGTGTGGACCTTAATGTGTGGAGCTTAATTAATAAAGCTATCATAATAAAAATTTGCACCTCCCAGTTTTATAGGAATGGAAAGGACAATGTAATTTCGCGAAGATCGGTCCGCAATTTACCCTAGGATCCATATAAACCTACACCCGGAAAACAGTTTAGTACGCCTTAAACTGTAATAAATAATGCTATCAGAATAAAAGTGAGTACTTAACAGTTTTATAAGACTAGAAATGGCACTGTGAAATTTTGTGAAAATCGGTCCATAATTTACCCATGGCCCCATATAAACTCTACTCCCGGAAAACAGTTTAGTACGCCTAAAACCGTAATAAATAATGCTATCAGAATAAAATTGAGTACATACTTCATAGTTTTATAGGACTAAAAAAGCACTAATAAATTTCGTTATAATCGGTCTATAATTAACTATAGGCCCCATATACAACTCACTCTGGTAAATTAATTAAATACGCATAAAAACGTAGCAGATATAGATATTGCGGCAAAATTTCTTCCAACTTAGCTCCAAACCCCATATTTGCAAGCCTTCTAAAATTCAATGTAAACGCTAAGACTTATTTCCCCGCTGTATCGAAATTTATTTAAATTTATGTTTTTTAATACCAGAAATCACTCTGCAGAATTTTGTGATGATTGGTCCATAACTTACCATGGCTCCAATATAAATTTCCCACCTGAAAATCATTTAAGTTTAGCTTAAACTGTTACAAATCATGTTATTTTACTCAAGCTGGTCAATAATTTAATAAACGGCTAAACCGCAACAAATTTAAATGCTGGCGTTTTTATAAAGAAAATTAATAAAAAATAGATATTCGGTGGAGGGTATCAAAGATTCGGCACAACCGAATATAGCACTCTTACTTGTATAAATTACGTTGTAGCTTGGCAAATGACATTATTTCTAATTCTTGACACACATTGAAAAATCTTGACAATCAAGCCTGTCTGGCAGCCCTAGTGCAGACTCTAAAGCTGGAGGTCCATATCACGCGTTTTCGCCTCCACGCAGTGCGTGCTTTTCTAACCTTACTTGCGTTTTACTTTTCAAGTTACATGCAACGCTTTTTATGCAGCAGCAGCACAAGTAAAAATAAAATTTAATTTGTCAAAATCAGCTGATTTGTTCGAACGCTGCTTGTGACGCTTACAAAAGTAGAAAGTAAACCTACTTTTCGCCTCAAGGCATCTACGCTTTTGTGCATGTAACTTACTACGTATAACTACACAGATTCTACTTTTTTGACAGCTGCGTGTGGACCTCCAGCTTAAAGGCCATGTCAGCAGTGTTGCCAGCGAAATTTCGAGAAAGATACATTTTAGTTTCCAAAAAGATACATTTTTTCCCATAAAGATACATTTTGAGAAAAATCCATTTTTAACGTTAACATTTATTAACATAACAGTTTTATTTCATATTTAATGAATATTTTAAAGAAAATTATATTAAAGAAATTCATTTTTATCAATAAATTAAATAAATAGTCATAACTTTTTGGTATATAATTTTTAAAAATACAGTAAGCAAACTTTAAAAATGGTTATATGTAACTATCTTTAGATGTTATCAAACAAATGCATTTATATGTATATATAATATACGAGTTAAGGCGTTTATACTAGGGTGATAATATAAAAAATTCGTATATATAAATTTCCTGAAAATAAAAACAATGTTCATATTTCCTCAGAACAACTTCGCACTACTAGTAATTATCGATTTAGGTGGATCGCATGTTGAAACATCCTTTATGTTCTCTTTCACCATAAATTAAGCTGCTATTGTATTAGTATTCAGTCGGTTACGATGATCAGTCCTAATAAGTTTTAGTTGGCTAAAAATTCTCTCCACACATGCATTAGAAAATGAAAGTACAAATGTTAAACCAACTACTTTTTCCAAATTTTTAAACATCGGCTCATTAACAACATTTTTTAAATTAAAATTTAATATTTTATTTCTGCACATTTTACGTACAGATTCAAAAGATACGAAATATGTCAGGATTATACATGGTACATGAAGTCATCAAAAGATACGAAAAATGTATCTTTCGTATCCTAACGGCAACACTGCATGTCAGATAAAACTTCTTCGCTTTGCGTGACGTTTCTAACTTTGACAGAAAAGCGTTACGCAAAAGGTGTATGTCCCAATAAACACTTTGACAACACACAGGAATTGTTTGTTAAAAATAAATTTAAAAAAATAATTTTACTAGCAGACTGTCAAAGCGCGCAAAAAGATGGGAGTTGCCTAACTTTTCGCTTCGCTCTGCGTTAAAAGTTCTTTATGTGACATGTTTCGTATAAGTTTGAATATTTCATCTTGGATGACAAAGCGAATCTCTAATGCAACACGAAGCCTTTTCTGAGCCTTTAGCCGGGAGTAACAGTTACGTTGCAAATCATCTGTTTCATTTTGTTGTATCTCATTCGCAGTGTTCCTAAGATTGAAAAGTTTTTCCCAATACTCATGGGCATTTAAATCAGGAATCAGTCCCTTTGTTTCTTGGTTGAGAAGGGCGTGCTCATTGCACTCTTAATGTAAGGCGCAATCGTCAACAAAATTAGTAAAATAAGAAAATCTTTTTAATAACATAATTACATATTTTTATTGGACTTCAATATGACTTATGCCCAATTTTCAGGATTGTATTTAAATCTATATTAAGTTAATTTTCATAACAAACTTAAATCGTATTTAAAAACAGATTGGTTTTTTGAGTTTTATTTGAAAAGTCTTATTTAATGAAGATAAAAGTATGGTAGCACAACTAAATACAAAAAAAAATCTAAAAAAATGTGTAATTATTTACAAGGTGGTCTGAAAAAACAGCTGACTGTTAATGCTTTGCCTGTTGTTGTTGCATTGTTGTGATATTTAGGCCACCTTGCTAAAATAATACAATGGAAACTTAAGTTGAAATTAATGGCGTTTTCTTTTCTAAAAAAAAGTGTTGCATAAGTGTTACATGTGATTTGGCAACATTTTAAATGTTCTCCTAATTTTTGAGAAGTGTTTCATATTTTACGTTTACAAAAGAACAAAAATTTCGGCATTATATAATAAAGTACAATTAGCGCAAGGTTAATTCAATTACAAGTGGTGGCAAGACTACAACAGTCCAAAACCAACAGAAACATCAGATGTTTTTTGTATTGCATTGTTAGTGTTTACGGCTCGAAACTTGCCACCACCTTGTATTGAATTCGCCTTGATCTAGTGATGCACTCATGCCCCTTTAAATAAATTGAGTGTTGAACATGTAGCATTTTTTTTTAATTTTAAAGGGAGCATCATCAGAAAAGAACGCTTTACACTTTTAAAATAACACATGTATTTCAGAAAAGAACATAAAAAAATGTAAAAGGCAGAATAAATGCAGAATTTTACTCAGAAAAGAAAACGCCATAAGTGTACAACATCGGTGACTTAAATTCCACTTAAGTTTTTAGTGGAAAAGAGAATTTTGTATTTAAAATGATTTTAAACATAAATGTGTTTTAATATCAATCCTGAAAATTGGGCATTACTATATAAATGGGTTTAAAACTTCAATATAAAATGACTGAAAAATGTTTCTTCATCAGGTATGGGATGAAAAACAGTTTTGAAATCAAAACGATAATATCCTTTTCAGTATCTTTAAAAATTTACTTCTAATCATGGAAGAATAAGAACAAGAAATTTTGTTCTCAATTTTAAAACCATATAACGTCGAACGGAGAAAATAAGGATAAAAATTAAAATAAATAATGACAACTCTCACTAAAGGATGGGATTCACTATCCTACACAATTGTACGATTTATTCACACGAAAATCTTATGGAATTCTTTCCGACATAAAAAAATCTCTTCAAAATCTGTTGTCAATGCCACACTATCCCACACAAATACTGCAACTCAAATGACTTAGCTACTCTACAAGAAAATGCAACTCTGATCGCATAGAAACTATCATTTTATGAAAATTTTCATAAACATTTGCAAGTCGGACAGACTTGTCAAAAAATTCTGTCAATTCATTTTAAAGACACACTATCCTACTTTTTGAGCTCACACACGATTTTTTTGACAAATCGTACGACTGAATAGGATAGTGAAGCGCCGGCTTAATGAACATACCTGGTACTTATTATACTATGCTTTTAATATACATATTTTCCACACTTTTTCTTTATATATGTACATATTCAGAAATGAGTTTTAAAATCGCTTAAAAACATGACACCTGCTAAAAACGATCGTATTGAAATCGATCGATTTTCCTCACATGCCTGAATATAAAAATTTCATTAATTAAGAACTTGTTTAAAATATAAGTATGTAACAGCGACGTTTAAGCTAACACGGCAAGACACTTGCAATACATGCAAAATTGTCCAACTGCCTTTTCTACTGTCTAGCAAATTTTGCAGACAGTAAAATACCTAGAGGGAAGCGAACTGACACTGAAGTAGTCCCGTGATAGGTCTTTGGTGGTAGAGACCGGTTCCAGTTCTAACACTTTATATGAATAAGACCTATCACTTTTACATGGGGTTGGCATTGGAGGGGGTCAATTGACACCATTTGACCAATCACAGATCTATTCTCAATGAACCTCCTTAGTGTCAGTTACTAAAATGTAGTATTATTTAAATACAATGTAGTATTATTTCAATAAAATGACCAAAAAATGTGTCACAGCACCAGTTCAGACTGTACTGTAATTCATTACTTTTTCTACCTTTTTGTTCTTTATAAACCAGTTAAGTTTTGTTAGCAAAAGAAAAACAAAAAATCAAAATGTAAAAAAATTAACATATTTTGTTTTGATTTTGAATGGTTTAAGGGCAAATTAAACCACACAAATTTCTTGGCAAATATGTCAAAATTTTACGTTTGTACAAACATTTTGTGTGGTTAATTGGAGTGTTTGCTGTTTGTACAAACATTTGAAGCAATGTTTGTAAAAATATTAAAAATTTTTAATAATTGGCAGACATATTGGATATTTGTCAAACTTTTTGCAGTGTATAGTGTTAAATGTAATCATTTCAGTGAAAATTTTGCATAGTGAAGACGTATAAGAAGAGGATTTATGAAATGGACGAGGAAAAAATATTTTTAGATGAATTTATTGAACTCTTTAAAAGTCTATGATTGTGTTGTTTGTTGGCAAACAGAAGCAAAAATAAAGCGCAAGTTTGCCAAACCATTTGTGTGGTTTATAATGCCCTTTAGTTAAGTGTTATGTTTGTAAACACTATCAGCCTTATTCAAAAAAAGTTACTAAAGGTTTACCAAGACTTATTAAGTAAAAATCGTTAAAGTATTATTCAAAAACAATTATTAGTCTAAAATACGTTTAGTAACTCAATATTAAAAGAAAGAATTTTAAAGTACCTTCAACCCTACTTTAAACCAAAATTAATAATATTACAAACACAACAAACTTTGAGAAAACTAACAAAATAATAAAAATATAAATTTTACAATATTATATTGGTATTTAAAATGGAAACACTAAGTTTTATAGAACGAATGTTTAAAATTCTGGGGATGGAGAACGATGGAGAATAGTATTGTCCACAAATCCTAATCATTTTTTATCGCCCATGTGACTCCTTTTCCAGAAATCTGGACTCATCCCCTAGAGACTTCAAAAGAGTAAATTGGCCATAAGTAACTCCAACTCGCTCTGTTAAAAATTCTGGGGATGGAGAACGATGGAGAATAGTATTGTCCACAAATCCTAATCATTTTTTATCGCCCACGTTGACTCCTTTTCCAGAAATCTGGACTCATCCCCTAGAGACTTCAAAAGAGTAAATTGGCCATAAGTAACTCCAACTCGCTCTGTTAAAAATTCTGGGGATGGAGAACGATGGAGAATAGTATTGTCCACAAATCCTAATCATTTTTTATCGCCCACGTTGACTCCTTTTCCAGAAATCTGGACTCATCCCCTAGAGACTTCAAAAGAGTAAATTGGCCATAAGTCACTCCAACTCGCTCTGTTACAAATTCTGGGGATGGAGAACGATGGAGAATAGTATTGTCCACAAATCCTAATCATTTTTTATCGCCCACGTTGACTCCTTTTCCAGAAATCTGGACTCATCCCCTAGAGACTTCAAAAGAGTAAATTGGCCATAAGTCACTCCAACTCGCTCTGTTACAAATTCTGGGGATAGAGAACGATGGAGAATGGTATTGTCCACAAATCCTAATCATTTTTTATCGCAAACGTTGACTCCTTTTCCAGAAATCTGGACTCATCCCCTAGAGACTTCAAAAGAGTAAATTGGCCATAAGTAACTCCAACTCGCTCTGTTAAAAATTCTGGGGATGGAGAACGATGGAGAATAGTATTGTCCACAAATCCTAATCATTTTTTATCGCCCACGTTGACTCCTTTTCCAGAAATCTGGACTCATCCCCTAGAGACTTCAAAAGAGTAAATTGGCCATAAGTAACTCCAACTCGCTCTGTTAAAAATTCTGGGGATAGAGAACGATGGAGAATGGTATTGTCCACAAATCCTAATCATTTTTTATCGCAAACGTTGACTCCTTTTCCAGAAATCTGGACTCATCCCCTAGAGACTTCAAAAGAGTAAATTGGCCATAAGTAACTCCAACTCGCTCTGTTAAAAATTCTGGGGATAGAGAACGATGGAGAATGGTATTGTCCACAAATCCTAATCATTTTTTATCGCCCACGTTGACTCCTTTTCCAGAAATCTGGAATCATGCATCATAACAGCGTTAACATAAGTTCTGTTAAGTGGTTAACATTGCTCTGTAAACATAACAGAATGTGTCTAGGGTTATAAATTTTAAAATTTAACTTCACACACATAAGTGCATGAACCGGTGTTACCAGTCTTAAACTAAAAAAATTCTAAAAGTCATTATTAACTAATATACGTTTTTTGTATACAAATTTTTACAATAAGGTTATTAAGCGTAAAGTGCTTATTAACTAATATGTTCTTTAAACCAAAATTAACATTTTTTTTTGAATAAGGCTGTATATTTGTAATTATTTCAAGCAATTTTTAAATTTGTTTAGTTAATGTTTAACCCCTTTTGCTGGACTTGCACTGCAACATTCACGTTTGACATATTTTTAAAAGTGAACTGTCTTAACTACTGTCTGGACGCCTACTTCACGAAGACAGTTATTAGTCTTTTTGACAACTTATATGTATATTATTACTGTCTTGCCAGTACTGTCAAATGTAAACGCAGTGTAAGACTCCTTAATACTTTTTCCATATGTAAAAAGTAATTGGGTTTTTATCTTTATTAATAAAACTTAAGAAAAAGTTTCCTTAGCCCCCCGTTTCTACATGCAAGTTCAAAAAACACAATTTTTGTACTTTCAGCCAATCAGCTGTTTCCTCGACTTTTCGTTGATTATATGTATACCTACACTACTTGCATGTTGAAATGTAGGGTAAGTTCAATATGGTTTGACACATATAATTTACATGAATTCGAGCCAACGTATGCATACCATTGCTGTGCCTGAACTAAGTAACTGCCTACACGATTACAATTGAATAGTTTTTTCAGAAACTCGTCAAGTGCGCCGTTTTTTAAATGTCAGTTGACGGGTTCCTGAAATTAAGGATTCCAACAGCATAGTAGTCGTTTGTTGTTGTAACAGCTCGACCTGAAAAACAAGAATGTATAAAATTTATTTTCTATTCTTCTTCTTCGCTCTGTCCATCCAACTAAATCAAGGCCCAGTAGCTGAGCTACCTCACGAGGGCGGGTCCATAAGGACACTGCTTCTAGCTGGGTTGGGTTTGCACTGCAGTTGAATACGTGTCGTACGTCGTGTATTCCACATGCAGGGCAAAGGTCACGTGCGCACCATCCCGATCTCAATTGCGCTAATGTCACCCGCTCTTCATTTGCAACTGGTGGTGGACGACCTCCTAACACGATATTGTCTCGGTGGCTGTTCATCGCATTCTCCACCGACACCCTATGAACTGCATTCAGAGCTGCTCTCTATGAGGTGTGGTCTGCCATAGAGTCCAGGTGTTGTTGGACTTCACTCTCATACTAGCGAAGATCTTTCCTGACATGTCTCGGGGGGGGGGGGGGGGGTCTAACTCCGTCAGATAGTGGTTCGGATGTCCCCTCCGATGACATCCCACAAGGAACTGCTTCGTCAGCATTATGTTATGTTCCTTGACCGTCATCATCTTCGCTTCATCATGCAGGTGTTCTATTGATGTCATCTGAACACAGCCTATTACGGTCCTTAATGCGGCATTTTGGCAGCTCTGAAGCTTCTTCCACTGAGCATCGCTGACTCCACGCAGGCGCTGCGTAGTTAACCACTGACCGGCCAATCGTTTTATATGTAGCTAATAGAGGTCTGCTTTGAATAACTCACTTGTTTGCTATTACCCAAAGTGCACAACATTTATTCAATTATAAAACATTTAAAAAGATAAGAAGAGAGTAAACCATATGCAAAAATAAGAATGAATGAATTGAATAAAAAACTTGTTTACTGTAAATGAATATGAGAGGCATTCATAAATAACAAAACATTGGAATGACCCGTTAGAGAAAGCAAGTTTACAAAAAATATTCAAATAATTTTTGAATTATTGAATGTACATACATTTATTTGAATACCTTGCCATAATATGTATGTAAGCTTGTAGCTTCTTTTATTTAAAAATGTTAAGCTTACACATACATACATAATGTGTATGTACACATATATAACATTCAAATTATATTTGAATAATTAACTCATTTGACTTGAGTTGACTGAATAGAATGAGTTTTTGTTGTTTTGTCTCTGGTTTTTTTTTTCATTTGTTTCGTTATCATTGGGTGATCGACACATTGTAATTAAAAAACAAATGAGTGCGTTGAAATTGCTTTTTATTTATTCTTGCAGACCTCTAGTAGCTAACAAGGTTCCCTTTTCCATGACCCAAGTGCTACCGGCTAGAGACTTGAGGAACTTGTTTCTACTCCGCATTCTATCGCAGATTGCAGTGGCATGCGCCGATGACATGAACAGGCTTTCAAATGTGACTCCCAATATCCATTGTCCATGTCGTGAATAGTCACCGAGGATTTTGCGGGAGAGATGTTAATATTGCTCGCGTGGAAAAAGTTCGCCAGATCATGGAGGTAGCCGTTTTCCAAACTGCATAGTTCATCGATGTTGTGGCCCGTCGCCATGATTGTACAGTCGTCTGCATACGATATAAGTTTGACACCTTGGGGAGGTGTCGGGAGCTTAGACATGTAGAAGTTAAACAGGATCGGGGATAGAACTGTTTAATTCTACGGTACATCGGCGTCTTGTTTCTAAACTACACAAACGACTGTCTTCCACACAAATAATTCACAAGCCTCCTCTTCGTGTTGTCCGAGAGACTAGAAGTCGCTGTCTCTGAAGAGGATGGCATGGTTGACCGTATTGAACGCCTTTGATAGGTCAAGAGCCACTAGGTCCGTTCTTTCACATGGTCGGGATTGATGAAAGCCGTGGCTAATTTCTGTGGAGATGGCGGTAAGAGCAGTTGTTGTACTGTACTGCTTTCGGAATCCATGCTGATGGTTCGCCAATTGGAAATGTCCCACTAGCTCCGGGAGGAGTAGTGCCTCAAGTATCTTGGCGACGGATGACAGCAGGGATATTGGCCTGTATGAGTCTCCCTGAGTCACATCTTTTCCCGGCTTTAGCAGGGGAACCACCCTACCCACTTTCCAGGCTTTGGGTATTTTTAGGGTGGTTAGGGTTAAATTGAGGACGTTTGTTAGATACACTACTCCGGGCTCGGCCAGATTTTTGAGCATAATCATGGAAAATCACTCGATGAAAAAGCGTTTGGTGTGTCAGTAACTCGAAGACCGTGTACCTTCCTCACAATACTTCTTTTCGCCTTATCTCTGACGGGGTGCTCTATAAATTGCCGCGCAAAGTAGTTCGAGCAACTTTTGGGGTCCGATATGGTATTTCCATTTAAGGTAATCGAGACCCTATCGTCACGCTTTTGCGGATTCATCAGAGATCCGACAGTCGCTCATAGCTTGCTGGCTCCGGAGGTAAGGTTGCACGTATTTAAATGATTTACCCATTTGTCGTTTTTCGTTTACCAACTTGCTGATGTCCCTGTTGAGTTGACTGATACGGGAATCACTCTGGTTGGCTTTGCGAATTTCGTCCCGCTCTTCCGCGAGCACTGCCGATGACGCCGGGAAAGTTGGTCTTAAGACCGGGGTCCTTTCGGCAGGAATGAAGCAAGCCGCTGCTGCAAGGACGACTTTCCGGAACTTCCTTTCTGCGGAGCGCACGTCAAAAGGAATTGGTACATCATTAAATTTGCTGTTTGTAAACTCTCTGAAGCCCGTCCAATCTGCCTTTTTCTGATTTATATAGGTGCGGTGTTCAGAGGTCACAAAGTCTATCGGTCTGTCAAGCTTAATAATTATGGGTAAATGGTCTGATGCCAGAGAAACTATTGGTTGCCAAGTCGCAGTGTTTATCAGACCCGCACCACAAATGGTGATGTCTGGCGAGATGGTGCAATTACCCATAATTCTGGGGGGGGGGCATCATCGTTTAATGTGCAAAATGTGGAATCATCAATCTGTTCCGCTAATGCCGTACCCCTCCGATCATCCCCAAGATTCGAGTGCCAGAGTTCATGATGAGCATTAAAAACTCCCATCACAATACGGTTATCACCCTCAAAAAGGAATCCAATGTCTGGGTGATACCCTGCAGGCAGGCTGTTGATCGGCGGAATGTACACACTATACAATTCTATTTCGGCAGCTCCTGACCTGACCGATTTGCCCTGTAGTTCTATATATGGATCCGGTATGCTCTGGCCAGGCGAAAAACAACTGTATTGCACACAGTTGTGGACGATAAACGCGATGCCTCCACCGCCGCTTCGTGTGCGATCCACCTTCAGAATATTGTAATTATTACAACTGTGAAGTCGGCAGTTGGGTGTTAGTTTCGTCTCTTGGATCGCTGCGATCATGACTTTGTGTAGCTGCATAAATCTTGTAACCTCCACGATCTTATTTTGGAGGCCGTTACAATTAAACTGCATTAATATTGTCACTCCAGAACTATTTGCAGCAATTTGTGGTGTGAGCATCTGCTGTTGTTGTTGCGGCTGCTGGTGTTGTTGTTGCTGCGGGGAGGGAGGAGATGAGAGAATCGTTGACATCGAAGACGTAGATGATGCCGAGGACGTTGATATGCTTCACTGCCGGTTGGTACAGCAGGATGCAACAAAGTCCTCACTCCACTCCCTTATAGCCCTTAATCAGCTGCAGTTACGACTAGCCTCTTTCATGAAGTGACACCACTGGTTGCAAACTGTACACTTAACTGATGGTCAGAAGAAAAAAAAAGAATTGAAGAAAGAAAATGTATACACACTTGTATTGGTGTTGCTGAGTTGACAATATTGGTCGGCGCAATTGATGCTCCGAATCGTTCCGGTACGTAGACCCAATTGTCGCGGGAACGTAGTCGTTTGTTCGTGTAGCCTGCTGTCGTAAATGTGTCGAAATGACTTAATTTCCATGATTGCGGATGATAAAGAACATAATTGGTTATAATTATAATATAAAAAAGACTGTACAGTAACACAAAAAAGATTTTCCACAGAGAAAACAAATTGTTAACTGTAAAAACATGTTTGTGAAGACTTTTGTGTACATATGTATGTATGCCCCCGGGAGCTTGAAACAGTTAAGCTTAAGGCTGTTGCTTATACTACACTATAAATATAGATAAATCAAGGTTATACTTATAAAGCACGAGCTAAAAAAACAACCACTAAATTTTATTAGTCATTCACATTTTGGCTGCTCCAATTCCTGACGTCTTTACTGACTAAAATTTACAATACGGTCTATATTTTAAACCATGAATTAAATTTAAAATTAAAATTTAAGTTGTTGGGTTGGCTGATTGCTTTGTTGCATTGTTCGGTTAGTTGGTCAAGATGACTTAATACCAAGACCTTTTTGTTTTTTGTAAACAACTTCTTCAACACGTGCAAACAAAATGTTACGATGTACACCGTTTACAAAAGAAATCTATAATGAACTTTGTGAACTCTTAAATTGGAGTTTGTATGGCATATTCCTTTTCTACTGCCATTAGGAAATTGTGATTTTAAAATTATCTGCTTGTCGGTTAAAATTGGAAATCCATGATTTGCAAGTTTATTTTTGCTATTTTACTGGAAATGCTGTGCAAATTAAGAGATACCATCAACTGCAATACTTTTTCTTCTACATATGTAGTGCTGTCACAACTTGTTGTACTTTACGTTTAAGGAAATTAGTCTTGTTTAGGCAATATTTAGACCATATTCTTTTACCCTTTTCAGTTTGACCTATTAGCGGTTTTTTTTATTTCTTTAATATTTATATATTGCTGCATTTGTTGGCTTTACAATACACACAAAAAAAAAACACAAAATTGTGACTCATACACTCCATTTTCTTATAAAAACTTTTTCATATTTCTGTTGCAAGTGACTGTGTTTGTGGCTTGTCCAAAAACAAAAATTAAATTTTAAATTGGCATGTACATACATGTCGTAGATTTGTAAATATGTACGAGTATTCGAACCTATTTGATATTCTGCTGGTGTTTGGTTAAAATGCAAGAAGAAAATGTTAAAAAAAAAAAAAAAAAGATTTAAAACTAAACCATACCTTATTTGACCATGACATTAGCTCTATATTTATATGGGCATATTTTTTTACAACCTGTATTGCATTTCAATACCCTACTGTAGGCGGTAATGCGACAAATTATAGCAAGAATTTAATTTATTTGATTATACCTATGAACATTTGTATACGCTAGGAAATGTGTATACTCTAGGGAAAAGGAAACTAAAACTTGTCACGTGGCAGTTCTTACACAGAACGAAAAAAGACGTTAAAAAATTGTCAACCAATGGTAATAAATTGGTTAAAAATGTTGTCAATATTTTGACAACATTTGTTGTCAAATTTACAACAAAATGTTGTCAAATTGGGCCGAAAGATAAATTACGCACCATTGTTGTCAAATTGACCACAACTTGTTGTCAAATATGTATCTCACTGTCATTATTAATAGCGTTTATACAAACAACTTTTTTTTTCGCCGCAAGTATAAAGCGCAAATTTTTTTAAGTAAAATAAAATGAGTGAGAAATAAAATTATAAAACTAAAATGTGAAAAAAAAACATTATATACCGTGACGAAAGCATTATATTCCTTGGATATGAAGGAGATTTTCATTTGGAAAATAATATAAATGCTGTACAAACAATGCAAGTGCAAAAGATTAATGACGATGAAGATTGAAAAAACTTATATTAAATCTACCATTTAACAATGAAGTTCCTGTATTTTTAAAATTTTTACTGTACATTTCATTAAAATTAAACAGGTGAATTTTTTTAATTTTTATTTTAAATTATTGAAATAAATTAATAAAAATGCATCATATATTTTTATTGATTGTGTTCAGAATGGGTTATTTATTACTATACTCTTAACAATGTGTTATCGAAATGACAACCGAATGTGGTCAATATACTAACGGTGTGTTGACAAAAATGATAACAGCATGTTGTAGAAATTACATTATTATGGTTATAATATATTAACATTTTGTTGACAGACTGAGACCAAAAGGTGGCAAAATCACATCGTGGTGGTTAAAAAATATTGACACCATCTGTTATCAAATAGAACACAAACGTAGTTGACTCACTTTTGACAACGAATGGTGTAAATTTTGGTATTTTAATCAAAGATTTTTCCCTCTGTGTAGGTTGTAGGTCCCGGTTCTTCTTCTAGCACTTTATATAAAAGGGACTTGTGATTTTAACATGGCAATTTCCTAGGAAGGAAATAATTGGCAACTTTTTGACACTTTGTAAAACAGTGCCGATGTTCTGTAACTCTCGCGTCGAGAAATTTTTCGATGAGAAATGTTCCCGCTTGAACTGTCAAATAAACTCACGAATAAAAAATTATTAAAAATGCGAAGAATAATAATATTTTGTTCTTGACAAATTTTTTCATGGTTTAATTATTTTGCTTATAACAAACATTTTTATAAAGTATGCGAATGTTTTCAAAGCTCGTTTGCAAACAACAAACATTAAAGTCGCACTTTACATTATTTGGTATGGCCGACGGTTGTATTTTCGCCGCCGTCGTTGAAAAACGTTCAATTATAGTCAATTTTGGTCGCCGTCAACGATATGAGTTACTGGCGTCCTCAACGTCCGCAATGTTATGACATTTATAACGTTACGACGTAATCTCTTTTGATAGTTTTCGACATGAGTTACAGACACGGTTTTTCTCACTTTTCGAGAAACGATGGAATATTTTGTTTCACATCTTTTCGATGCAAGAAGTTCTCACTTAAGTTACAGAACATGGGTACAGGTCTCTGAAATAGCCTAAATAGAATAATCAATTACGGTTTATATAATGACTGTTGCAGATATTGACCCGAGTGAACAGGTTACAAAACCAACTACACATGAAAGTAATTTATTGAAAGTCGCAACCATGCAAATAATATTGGACTACCTGATCCATTTTGATCAAGTGGCCTACTCCTTGTCTTCGTTTTTTAACGACATGTTTTTGTTTTTAAACAATTTCAAAGCTAATACTCTGGAGTATACCATGGAGTAGTTTTAAGACTACTTCTTTGTAATCAAAGCTGGGTTATGTGGTACTGCCTTAGACATCGTAGTGTTAAATATACCATGTTTTTCCGTACGTTTGGCTTACTTTTGGACTAGTCCTAGTCCCTTGTGGGCTACATTTTACACGCGTGTTTGGGCTAGTCCTATTATTTGCAGGGACAATCGCTTTCTTGATATTTTCATGCAAAAAATGTAAATGTGTTAATGAAAAAGTGTGAGTGTGTAAAATGCTTAACCGAAAACCGGGTTTTTTTAAATAGCAGCTATTTGGAATATTCGAAAACCGAATTTTGAAAAAGTCGAATAATCGATCTCCCTAGCAACTTACCGCACAAATGTGCTGTTTTTGCAACACAAGTGATTGAACGTGTAGAAAAATTTATATGAAAAGCACGTTTAATCACTTGATTTTGCAGGTGGACCCTTTTTTTGACACGGGTTTGCTGACGTGTTATTATCGCTAGAGCCAGCCCTGCCCTGTTGGCCAAATAAATCCAGCTTAATCGTATGGCAAATATTGATTTCTTTTCTAATTTCCTAAATAATTATTATTATAGTAGTATAAGAAGTCATATGAGTGTGTGTTTTGAGGGGGTTACATAAACATCTTTTTTTTTGAGTCGGTCTAACGTACATATTAAGTTATATTTAGTACTTACTAATTTATTGGTTATTTTAATTTAGTGAATAAAACAGTCGGTTTCGGCCACCTGGTTGTTTGTCTTGTTCAAATTTGAACAAACCTGCATTCTGTATGTCAACAAACAAGTGGACCATAAACAAGTTGTTTATAAGAAAATTTCGTTTTCAATACAAATTATTAGCGAGTAGAATGTATGACAAAATTGGATGACGTTCGCACTAATTAAAAAATCAATTAGTACGAATATCTTTTGTTCTGCTAATCTCAAATTGTGCAAGCAAGGAGTTTTTTTTTGCTGCTACCGAATAAAATAAATGGCTATTTATAGAAGGTACTCTAGTAGTACCCGTTCCGCTTTTCATTCACGATAATATACAATGCAAATTTGTTTGACCCTATTTCGGCCGTCTTTAAATTTGGTGTTAATACATAAGTCGTGCTTCCTTCTCTGTTGTTTAGATAAAATCCCTATTTTAATATACATACATACATACATACATACATACATACATACATAGAAAAATGTGGGGAAAAAACGAATAAAAATATCTGTAGTTTTTTGAACCAAGCTTAAATCGAAAAAAATATGGCACCTATTCTGTAATTTATTTTCCAACAAAATTCACCGTGTCACCAGGGCAAGTTTCAATTAGGATAGTAACGAATACCGATATATCGGCGATACTTAAGATTTTATATCGGTATCGGCGATACTTTTTATATACATATATTTTTTTTTAAAATTAGTTTAATTTTCTATGCTTATTTTTGGCATGGCAACTAAGAGAATTAACTCACTAAAAAGCGGAGCATAAAATTAAAACAGAATAATGAAATTTGTTTTACATAACAAATGAATCAACGAAGATGCAAAATAGTTCGGAGTAGTTTTTTAATTTTCAACATCTTCCACGCATTCCCCTAAGATGTACTAAAAATACTCCAATTACATTTTTAGAACAATTAAAAAATTTCGAGATATCAGAAGGATTGCCGCATTCGCCTGCGCAAGTAGAAAGGATTTTTTATAGAAAAATTTGACAAAAACAAAACGAAGAAATCGCCTTTATGTAAATATGTATCGTAAATATGTAGAAATATATGTTAAAAAATTTCCTAATAATAATAATATTTTTTTTTATTCCTTATTATCCCTAATTTTGTACTACATAAATATTTCTATACGGTTGGTCATCGGTTGAATTAAAAATCAAAAATTTGATTTTAACTTATTTTTACACTGGTCGACTATCAACTCCAAAAAATAAAAATGAATCCTCTAAATTTTGTTATTTTATTTATAAAATTAGCAAAAAAAAATATTTTTCGATTTTAGTACAATTAGGGTCAAAAAAGTACAATTTTTTACTAAATTAAGTACAATTTTGAAAATTTCATTTATTATCCCTGATACAGATAGTGGTAAAGAACCTTCTTATTATAAATTTTATATGCCCTGCAAATTATATTGGACTACCTGATCAATTTTGATCAAATGGAAAACTCCCTGTACTGGTTCAATATAATTCAAGCATGGACCATGTCATTGTTAAAAAGTGTTTGTAGTGAGACGACATGTCTTCGTTTTTTAACGACATGTTTTCGTTTTTAAACAACTTCAAACCTAATCCTCTTAAGTATACCATGGAGTAGTTTTAAGACAACGCCGTGCAATAAAGCCATATGGCCTTTTTTCACAATGAAATGAAATAAAGCCATAATGGCCTTATTTCCCATTAAAAATATACAGTATAACCCGGTTAATTACCCCACGCTTAATTTCCTTACACACTTATTTACCTTAAGTTTTAAATCCCCGTTTTTTTCATCCATTTTTCAAACAAAAATCCACGTTTAATTGCCATACGCTTAATTAATCGGGTAATTGCCCTAAAACTTAAACTCTCAAAACAAAATTACACCTTAATATCATTCGTTTAATTGCCTCAGTACTATTTCACAATTGGCACCAACACAGCAAGTTATGCAACCAAGTTTACATGATAATAATTTAAAAATAGTCCCAAATTTGTTTTTTTTTAAAATATGCCCAAAAAACAAAACATGGCTTATTCGAAAGCAAAATATTCAACAATTTAATATTTGCATTTAAATAAACTTTATTCTGGGCTGATCAGAATGAAGTCATGTTATGAGCTTTAGATTCATATAAGAGTTATTTGTGCTTAATATTATCTAGTCACACCGAATATATGAGACATTTTGTCTTAAAGGGATTAAAGGAACGGTCGCTAAATTTATTATTATTTTAACATTTAAAGGACAAAATAGCATGTATATTCTAGGGTTTGATATTTGAATGCTGTATGTTTAAATCTGAACCAATTCAACCATATTTAATTTGCAGTAAGACATCATGGGCCCCGGAAGTTTTTCCCTTTTCCCATTTTTACAATTGAATTGACATAGGAAAAATGGGAGAAGGGAGAAATCTGCCGGGGTAATTTTATTCATAATTGGGCTGATTATTGACCGATTCTCACAATTTACAAAGGTTTTGTTCTTATGACAATTAAAACGTATTTACCAAATTTTATTAATATTTCTAAAATTTGCAACTTTTATTTTGCGCACAAGCCTTACATGTATATACAACCAGCCAGATGGACGGACGGACATGATAACATCTCTTATAAAAGTGTTTCTGAGTCGGTCGGCATACTAAAAGATGCGTCTCGATTGTATATGTATCACAACAAATTCATATATTTGCTCTATAACGGATAAATATATTGCTTTTGCCATCATTGGTCTCACAAGAAAAACCATGCAATTGCATATTTACAATTTTCTTAATCATAAGTTTGTATGTATGAGTACGCTTTTGTTAGTAGGATATGACAGGACATCTCAAAAAGCATTACAGAAAAAATTTAAGACAGCAAATCACATTGTTTTTATTGCTATCCCTTTAGATTAGCTGATACCAAAATTCCTATGTCTTAACTTTTTTTCATACATCAAAGTTAAGGTAATTAAACGTATTCTTATAATTACCTCAACGAGGTAGTTAAGCGTTTTTGTTTAAATGCTTTCCACGCATAATTACCCAAAAATACTGGCATTTTTTGCCGAAGTAATTATCCGTGGAATACTGTAATTCTAATTTATTTAAAAATTGTTTTGTTGTTTTTTCTCTGGGTGTATATATTAAATATATAACGAAAACTCGTTTGGGCGCAAGGATTTTCTGCCCTATGGTATAACAAAACCGGCATTGCTAACTAAAGCTTCTCTGCATAGCCGGCCTTCGGCCGGGCTAACAAAATCTTCTCTGTATAGCCGGGCGCAAGAATTTTCACCTTTATGGTATAACAAGTTCCCAATTTTTTTTGGAAGATTTTTAAAACGAAAAAGACGATTTTTATATTTTTTCTCAGGAAACTGATGATTTTTTCACGAATTAATCTCGGACGCTGAATCCAAATCTTACTTTTCGAGATATACCGCTATGTCCAAAATTAAGGCACTTCGTCATTTATTGGAATACCTTGAAAACGGTTCACCATATTCAGTAAAAAAAAAATTCGAAACTCGCCAACGATATTGTCTTTAAACGTGCTTACATTGGCTTTTAATTTGCCTAGTAGTTTCAGAGATATCGTTAAATTTAAAAACAAGAAAAAATATAAAAAAAATTAAATTTTGGTTTTTTAAAAATTCATAAAAATAAGAATGCGATTTTGTTCACAATTTAACGAGAAAACAAAACTGATAAAATATCGCGATATCCATACAAAATTAAAATTTTTTGAACATGTGTGTGCGTGTTTGCTGCTGTTCTATTTATGGACGTTTGGTCCTTCACTTAAAATGAGGAAGGTACCTTCACTTAATTGCGGATACAAGAGAAAAGCGTTCATGTTAAGGGCAAAAACTAATTGAGGTCAGTCATACATTTTATCCCCCTAGGGGCTACTCCTGAGCAGTTATGGAACTTTTTCATCAATACATTTCTAGTCAGTATTGAATATTTTGTATGGGAGCCCCCTCTATTCCAACCTCCCTCCTCTTATCAGCAAAACTGACACTTTTTTTTAAATCCGGTAGGTACTTTAAAAGAGTAAACGATTTAACCTGAATTTTGGTACTTTTTTGTCACCCCTTCTGTCTTTTAAGACAATAAACGTAAAAATAAACATTATATCACATTACATCGAAACTTATCTAAAATATACAAATACCTATTTGGTTCTTTTTAGAAATTTGAACGGGAAATTCGTAACTCTTTGGCATATATTTACGCATTAAATGTGCTCCCACTACAATATTGAAATTTTTGATACTTCAATGGGGAGAAAAAAAGTACCAAAAAGTGGAAATACGGAAAATTTAATTTTTTCTTTAGGTTTTTGGTTCTTCAACTGGTACTTTTTTAATTACCGTTAATGTTGGACCTAGAATCATAAAATTCAATATACATACATGCAATATCCTGAGTTATAACACTCTATGGGTGAACTTTTTGGGTATTTAACTGGTACTTTTGGAATTTCTGTTAGTATTGGACTTGAAACAAAAAACATGGAATGTTCTGGGTGAATGAGAATTTTCAAGGAGATCAAGTTGGTACTTTTTCGTTCTTTACATGGAATTTTTTATTTTCGTTAATATTGAACCTATGCACATACAATTAAACATGCAAGGTTCTGAGTGGATGAGAATCTGTAACAGAAATTTTTGGTAGTTATTTGTTCTTTAACTAGTACTTTTTTAATTTTCATTAATATTGGACCTAAAAACATCAAATTAAGCATGCAAAGTCCTGAGTGAAAGAGAATCTGTAAGAGGGATTTTTTGGTACTCTGTATTTATCTAACTGGTACCAACTTATGATAGGTCTCAGGATCGTTTTAGAAGATAAGTATCTATTAAAGCAATAGTTTCCGTACTAAAAAAAAGAAAGCAATTTAAACATTAGTGCGGTGTTCACCATCCATTCCGGCTCCAGTCTATCTCTCCGCTCGACCGTCCCCTTACCGAATGCGACCAAGAGGGGACATAAGGAGAATTACTGCCACTCCGAAAATATCTAACCAATGTTGATGAAATTTTAATCGTAATTAAAACACAGGGGGTTTATATCGAGCTCTAATAGCGAAAATGATGTAATCAACAACATTTAAGATTTTTGTTTTTTGATGAAAATCGATAATTTTTGATCATTTGCACCATCTCTAAAAACCTCATATCTCTGGGAAGTACCGTTACGAAATAAGAGCAAAAGCAATTTCAAACGAAAACCTAGACTTGAAGCAAAGATATTTAAAAAAAACCTTCTCCTGTAAAATTGTATTTTTGTTGGTTACATCATTTTTACTATAAGGGCTCGATATGTTTTTCAAAGTTAGAAATATGAAGGACAGATGGGCAATTTCGAATTTGATAAAATTCAAAACTTATGTGGATCGATCTACACACAATAAAACAGACAGACCTTATATATTTATATAAACTAAAATCCGCCAAATTTTTGATATAAAACAGTTTTAATGTAATATTTAATAAGAAGCTTCCACAAATTTGACACTCTAGCTCCTTAAACATTGCATTTTTTCTACCAGAATAAACTAAAACGATATTTTGAAAATTTTCTATACAGTAGAATCTCACAAATTCGAACCGTCCAGAAATTAGAACCGTCCAGAAATTAGAACCGGAAATTTCAATGTATTGGACGACCTGAGGTTCTAATTTCTAGAAGTGTTTTTTTTTTTGTTTTTATATTTCTATACAAGGAAAAATTATTTTTATGATTTTGAACTTAATAGGCGAAAAACCAAATTAAACGCTCTAAAATTAGAACAGGGGTTCTAATTTCTGGAATTTTTATTTTTTTTTTCACTACAAATTATTTTGTTCGCTCATTAAAGTAAAAATAAAACGGGGAATCACCGAGTTATTGGTGGTGTGTATAATTCGGTCAAATGCATTTGAAATTTTTTATGCTTGTACAAATTTGGGTCAGTTGATAATTGAAGGTTAAAGTGAAGCGTTCATACGTGTGAAATATCAAAAAATATATACAAAATATTTTCAATTAATTAAATGTTATTAAATAAAAATTGTTTTGAGTTAAAGTAAAGCTTACACAACTATTCATATCTATCACTATTTCAATATATTTTTATCATTTTCTGTAAAAAAAAAATGTCCCGAAATTCGAACTTTCAAAGTGGTTCTAATTTGTGAGATTCTACTGTATATAAATCGGCTAAGGCAAAACAGTTAAGAACATTTTTCTCCTCTGTTTGCCTAGCGACTGGAATAAAAAATACACCATCTGAAAGGTATTTACTTCCAGAAGTGCACAATATATATTTTATTGTAATCTGTTCAATATTTTCAGAGTTAGTTATAAGCGTTCAAATTTATTACTAACACATATGCAGAACACATAAATAAAAATTTTGTTTTTTCCAATTCCCAGCAAACACAGAAATACTCCATATGTATTGCCAAACGTATCGCCTGGATGAAAAATATTATTGCGGCAATGATTGATTTCGTATTGCGGAAGATACTTCCTTCGGGAAGAAACGTGTCTCGATAGCAATACTCATAAGCAATACGAAAGCGATTCTTCTAAATAATAAACTAGCAATATTGCCAGATAACCACTAATGAGAAAATAGAAAGATATCGCCAAAGTATCATCGAGATGATAAAAAGAAGAGTTTGCATTTTAAAAAATATTCATTTATGTAAAAACAATTTTTATTTAAAATTAAATTTTTAATTACATATGTACATAAATATAAATTATACTAACAAAAAATATATTTTATAAATTTATTAAGTTAACTGAAATAATTTTGTAGTTTCCACCATGTGTTTCAACCAACCCCTTTAAAATTGCATCCATTATGAGTATTGCGTAATATCTTGATTAAGTTTAAAATGAAAAAGATTAATATTAAACAGATTTATTTTATTTATATATTTACCTTTTGCAGAATATTTTAGATTTAATAATTTTTATTTTATGACGTACAAATATGTTATAATTTTTTTTTTGTCTAGAAAATAAAAAATTACATTGATTATTTTCTTTAGATGTCAATTTGGGGATATTGCTAAGCTATTGCCTAAGGGGATGCATATCTTTCATTTGCTTGCAGGGTTATCAAATAATAAAAAAAAAATTGGGTGGTTGACATTTTTAAGAAACCGGTTTTCGAATATTTCGATTATATAAATCGGAACAGGCAATCCAGTTAAGAACGATATCTTTCTGTGTTTGTCAGACGCTCACGTGGAACATAACATTTAAACCGGAGGTTGGTCCGTCGCCAAATCTAACCACTATATTTTCTTCATATTAAAACAAATTTATGGCCGAATTTCGAATATTAGGCAAGCACTTGTAATATATAAAAGTGTAGCTAATATAAAAAAAATTTAAAGAATAAAGGTAGGAGTACATACCACGCGTTAATTCGTCGACGTTTGTCGTGCGTTTAAAAACTTTAGCGCATGAAAAATTGCAAGTTATACAACACGCGTTACTGAAGCCGTTCCTGTCAGCTGTTTTATTGAATTTATTCTTTTTATATAAATATTGTATGTTCTTCAATAAGTTTTTCTTTCACGATTCGCAAATTTGTTAAATTTTTCTTTTAATTGTTAGCTGATTACTTGTCAAAAATACACAACGCGTTAAAAAGTTCAAAGTTAACCAACTTTCTGGCGCTAACGCGTCAAAATATTTTGCATGTAGCTTGTTCTATTAAATTACACTAGTTCAACTTTTTTTGACAGAAGTCTACAGTCTGTTTAACTCAAAAGAATCGGCTTGAAGCAAGAATATTAACTCGGCTCAACACCAAATTGTTATTTTTATAATATTTTAGTATCCTTAAAAGAAGTTCTAGAGGAAGATGTTTTTCGCGCCAATGCTCCAGTTTAGGAGTTATAGGTCGTAAAAGTAGCAACATTACATTTTTTCTTTTCGTATTCTCTTTGATTCGCTGTAAATAAAATTGTTGTTGTTTTGAACAGAAAAAAGTTGAAACCGACTGATGCGTGTGATTATATTGGCATCCTTAAAAGGGAATTGAAAAGAAGTTGAGCATCAAAAAAAATGAAACGTGTAAATTCAGACTAAGAAAACTGTTTCTTTTTGGTTCAATATTTTTAATTAAATTTGTCATCATTATTGTAAAAAACATTTTTATTATTATTTATTATTATTATTATTTATTATTTGCTTATTAAACTTTTGAAATTTCAAGAATTTAAACTTTGCACAAAATTTTTATTTTAAAAGCAGATTATATGTATTTTTTTGTTTAATCTGCCGTTAAAATTATATTGTTTATTAGTTACAAAAACAACAAAATTAAAATATTGTAAATGTTTTTTAAAAAATTAATTTCCTTTTACGTTATAAAATGTATTATAAGCCAGCAGCATATGTAGTACATATTGTGTTCGTGTAGCCTGCAGTCTCGAATGTGTTTATTGCATTAATTGTTTTGCAAGGTTGGCAACCGATACCAATGCCGTTTAAATTGAATACTGTAGCTCGTTTCTGTATTTCTCGCTTGCGAGAAAAAAGTGTTTCTGTATTTAAATGCGAAAACAGACAAAACAGATTCAGTTTTAACTGGAATATTTCCAGAATTAAATGTCAAATGAAAGCGAAACGTCAACAAAAGAAATAAATATAATAAAAACAGGGCTGCCAGATTTGACGATTTATCTTCATTTCAACGATTTTTGCTCCGAAAACGTGCCGATTTGCTGATTTTTTCTAAAAAGTGACGAAAGCAAAAACAAAATCAACAATATTTTATAACTTTATTGTAGCTTTCTATAAAAATTCATATCGAATTTTTAAATTTCAAACACTTCATATTTTGTGGCATTGAAAATTTAAAAAGACAATATGAATTTCTGTAGAAAGCAACAACAAATTTATATACATATTTGATATTCTTAGCTTATATGGACACTTTTATGCCAAACCCATATTTCAGCAATTTCGATTTCAACTACCAGGTATTCTACTACGTATATTTCAGGTGAAAAAGAAAAAGTAAAGTTAATAGTTATAAGAATAGGTAAATTATAGATTTATGGTTAAAAATTGGAGGCGTGTTTTTCACTCAGATCTCAGCCATTTGTGAACCGATATTTTTAAATTTCAATTATATCCTATTTGGACACATACGATACAAATTTAAAACAACGTCGTCACTATGAATCCTTGGTTTTTCGCAAAAATAAGAACCCTAAATATTTATTTTACTGTTATCTAAGCGGAATTAATTTAAAAATTTTTAATTTCTTGGTATTTGTATATATCCATTTAAAATAAGTTTGTATGTTTATTTTATTAAGCTTGGACTTCTTTTTGTTTTTATAAAAATATTTATTTTATTTTTTGTTAAAATTTATTTTTAATATGATATTTTGTCACGCCTTTGTGAGACTTCTTCAGGGGAAAAAACAATTTTAAATTGTTATCGGATCAAAGAAAATAAATAATTTTATAAAAAATAGACCTCAAGCTTAATAAAATATATACCTATAAATTAAAAAAAATTAAGTTCGAACAAAAGACAATTTATATGTACATATGTATGTATGTATAAAATACCCATGAACTTTGACTACGTCTTTGTTTGATTTTGTTGTAATAAAAAATCGAACAAAATTTGTTTATTATTAATTTTAAATTGTCCGATTTTTTTAAAACAAAAATACGATCTTTTTATTTTTCTCAAAAAATTGACGATTTTCACGCAAATTTATCTGGCAGCCCTGAATAAGACCAAAACAAGGAAAGGCTTAAAAAAATTTAACTAACAAAATATAACAATGGTGTTTTATTTATTTACATCATTTAAATTACGCATTCATAATTAAAATTTTTTTTATTTATACATTCATATTACAAAAATAGTATATAAACATATTTTAAATTTAAAAAATCTTTATTTTGTTTTTCTCGCACCAATTTCAAATGCGACTTATTTTGACAGTTCTTGTAAGAAAATTTTCGCAAAATATTGTTACAGAAACACTTTTTCTAACATCCTTCCAATAATTGCTGCAAAATTATTAAAATGACAGATAATTCTCGCAACGGAAAGATACAGAAACACTTGTGCGAGAAACCCCATTTTTTGTTTCATTTTGCACTGTTTCTGTCCCGATTCACTGGTTTCATGCGGAAAATTTTACGATGCGAAAAATACAGAAACGGGCTACTACGTTTCGGTATTAAGAAATAGAAAAAAAATGAAATATGTTTGTTGACTTGACGGTCTATGGTTGCAACACCGGTTTTTTCTTGTTACTTACTATGATAGAATCATAATATGTAACATGGGTTCCACAACAACAATTATAAGAAATTTGTTGGGTGTGGTGTTTGACAGTATGAAATACAAAAGTTCATGTATAAAAACATTCGGTCAGCTTTCTGAAGGGCCAAAAACACTTATCAATATACTACACAAGTATTGTGGTATTAATAGTGAAAATGTGTTTATAATTGTCGATGAAAAATCAAAAAATTTAGACGTGATGGTTAACATACATCCAGCACACGTACACAAGTGAATTTGGCAGCATGCCAAGCATTTGACAAGTGTATTTGCCGCTTTACTGATTAAAGTTTGTATTGTTATTGTAATGAAAATTTTTTTTAATCGAAATCAAGATGTACCTTTTAACTTATGAATAATAAAATGCATACACATATGCATACCTATACAAAATAAAGTATAAAGTATAAAGTATATATATATATATATATATATATATATATATATATATATATATACATACGCATATAAATATATTTTTCTTTTTTTTTAATTTTTTATTTTTTTTTTGTTTGGTTCATTTAAATGTAAAACCGATATAGACCGTTATAAATGCTGTTATACCGGTACTGAGATAATTAAGATACAGGTACCGATACCGTTATAAAAAAATTTTAATACCGATACCGAAATTCGTTTTGGTATCCAACCTTGGTTTTAACCTTTAAACAAATAAGGCAACACATAACCAGTTATGCAGTTGTCATTACTTTCCAAGAGAACCCTGTGAATTTTAGTTCACTCAAGCTAAGCAAAACAAACATCAACGAACAACAACAAAAACAAGAAAACATACAAAAAAATGGTGACCATGAAAACTTTCTTATACAACAACAAACAAACATATCCCTGCAAATAATAGGACCAGTCCAAACACGAGTATAAAGAGTTGCCCACAAGGGACTAGGACTAGTCCAAAAGTAACCCAAACGTATGGAAAAAATATGGTCTATTTAACATTACGATGTCCTAAGGCAGGACCACATAACCCAGCTTTGCATTACAAAGAAGTAGTCTTAAAACTAATCCATGGTATGCTCCAGAGTATTAGCTTTGAAATTTTTTAAAAACATGTCGTTAAAAAACGAAGACATGTCGTTTCACTACAAACACTTTTTAACAATGACATGGTCCAAGCTTGCATTACATCGGACCAGTCCATGGAGTAGTCCATTTCATACAATTGGATCAGGTGGTCCAATAATATTTGCAGGGTATTAACACACATTTGTATGTATGTATTATTGCACATGTTTAACAGTGTAACCTCGATTAACGGTCTTATAATTAGCAACATGCCAAAAAATTTACTTTTCATTTTCAAGCTATGAATGCCGTATGATTTTTAATGCTTCGGGGGTAGAGTCAGCTACCTTAATTGGAGTGTTTCTCACTTGTCCTAAAACGGGAATTCAGGGTGTCCTTTAAAACTTGGAGTTTTAACTTTTTATGAATTTAACGCATTATTTACGTTAACAAAATCAATATTTTTATTTATTGGATACTAATAATTTTCCATTTTTGGACATTGTTGTAATAATACACTCAGAAAAAATGGCAACAATAAAACTTGGAAGTAAGAATAATGCTACTGCTAACATTTACCGCGGCACCAATTGTGCTGAATATTATGTCTTGCCATTTAACACAGTTGTTAATGACTTCAAAATCTCAAATGCTGCGGTGGTGCGTGACGATCGCATTTTTTGTTTACAAGAAAATTAGGAGCGTTAAAAAAATCGAAAATTTTTTAAAAAATTCGTACTTTTCACCTTCATCCACATATAACTTTTGAAGTAGGTATGTAATCTTCAAGCACTACCGCAGAAGCTTGGATATTATAGTCATCAACAACTATGTTGACTTTCAAGGCAAAATATTCAGCCTAATTTGTGCCGTATATAAAACACTAAAGCCTAGTTTCGGAACATTGTATTAATTCATTTAAAAAATAGAGTGAGTATTAAAAAAACGGGCATTTATGCTACTGAAATGGATTATTAATTAGTTATTAAGGGTAACGCCGAAGAATGTCGCAGCATCTGTGAAAGAAACGCTTTCGTCAACAACTTCTACTACCATAACATATGTAACTGCACGTAGAAAAAAATGGTTGCAGGTAACCATATTCTAAGAGCAACAAACTATGGCTGGATTTTAACAATGTTTATGTTTGCAGGTTACCATATTATGTTTAAATATGACCATAGTATGATTAAAATCCAAATTTTTTCTGAAATCAACCATAATATGGTAAAAATTAACCATATTTTGGTTAATATTAACCATAATAATGGTCAAAACTGACCATATTATGCTCACAATTAACCATAATATGGTAAAAATTTCCTAGAATTTTGATAAAAGTAACCATATTATGGTCAGAAATAACAATAGTATGGTCAATGTTAATCATGTTATGGTTATTTATTTCATTCATTTTTTTAATCTGTTTGTAAAGTATCAAATAACATATAATTTTATTTGATTTGTTTATTCCTGATAGGTGTTATGTTCCACTTTTATAAAAAAAACCCCTTTGACTCGTACTCCAGCCAGTGACGACCTTCATTACCATTTCTTCTGTTCTACAAGTTTATTTTACGTAAATTTTAATACGAATGAATGAGAATTTTAAGCAAACCAAGTTAAATGAAAACGACGGAATGTTGTTGCTTTCTAATCATATTATTTTAAATTTAAAATTCAACATACAATATTTTAAAATATTATAATTTCGAACATATTATTGTTATTAAATACTAACCACAACATGTTTGGAGGCAACCATAATTTGGATGGATGAATTCAACCATAATATGGTTGCCGTGATAATAATATGGTTAAGGTAACCATAATATGTTTAAATGTATAGTTGTAGCTTCATTTTATTAAAACATTATACATATTGTTAAATGCAACCATATTTGAAGTTTTGAGGCAGGTAAACGCTTTGTTAGTAAATAGAAACAAAATATTATAAATCGTGCAAAAAGTTTTGTTTAAAACAACAAACGTTTGTTTGTTGCCATTGAACATAATATGTTTTTTTTAATCATACTTCAACCATGTATTTTCTCTGCGTTTGCGTTTCCCACTAAATAAGGAAAGATATCTCCAATGAATTCCCAGATATCGCAGAAATTTATGGATGCTGTAAATCACCTAATAACGAACATACGCCCGAGATTCTTAAAACCGACCCCCATACTACGAGGAACATATTGCTTCCCCTTACTCAGAACTTCTGACTCACACATGAACTTGATTTCAATTTAAAAGAGTTGTATGGTAAATATTCCCAAAAGGGTGACCTGACAAACTGTAAGAACTGGATAAGCATAATCTAGGATCATAACGCAAATCATTAACCGAAGAATATTGGACAATGACCTTAGGGATCTAAGGCCTGAACAAGCTGGCTTCCGTTCCAAAAAATCCTGTATAGACCACATCAATAATCTTAGAATTGTTAAAGAGCAATCTACAGAACTTCTCTCTCCGCTTTACCTGTTGTTTTTCGATTTTGAAAAAGCATTTAATACCCTGAACCAAAACGTGATGATAAATGTCGTGTTGTCCACAATACCTTTCTAATTGCTTAATATACAAGTTATTGGCACTAGATGGCGTAAAATTAATTTTTATTGAAAAACACTCTGTATTTGAATTCATATCTTCAGCAAAAATATTCGCTAAAGGATTTTGTCCTAAATTGCCAAACATCTTTTGGTCGAATTCTTGAAATTTTAAGGTCAAAATTTAGATTTTCTTCAATAACCTAAAAATAACGGTAATTTTGTAAATAACGGAATTATGAAAAAGTCGCAGAACAAAAGTTTCTGGTGTAGCCCTAAACAACCATTTTCAGCAATAAAAAAGTTCTTTTTTGCAAATTGCTAAAGGCCGTTACACACTATCCCACAAAGTCTTACGTATTTTATGAAAATTCAACCCTGTCATGATAAGTTGTAATTGTTTTTTGAACATCTATAAACAATAATTAGATCAATGAAGCATTTTCATAAAATACGTTAGACTTTGTGGGATAGTGTGTAATGGCCTTAAGTACTTATAATACACAAAAAATTGCAGCAAAAATTAAAAATGAACCTACAAAAATTAAATGGCACAAAGCTATCGAAGGCTTTAACGATGACCTTTATTGGACGGAGAAGAAAAGTAGGTTTGTGCTACAGCTTCCAGTAATCGCGGTGCAAAAATAGTTCATGCAAACAAACGCAATAAAAAATTTTAAATATTTTCGCTCAAAACATGAATCTTTAACCGAATAGAAACTACCAGTACAAACGATCATATGTATATAAGTAAATCCTATACTCAGAAAAAATTGTAAGAAAAAAATTTCTTATTAGCCGACAGACATTACAATTAATATGGTACAGTTTTTCAAAAATCCGGTAAAAATAATGTTCAAAATTTATATACACAAATTGATCTCGTTTGTTATGACCAAGGCCCGGATTTTTATGCAAATGCATATTTGTTGTCGTCAGTCTTAGATCAACATAAACTTAATATCTCTTCGAATCAAGAAATTTTAAATAAAATGGCATCGATTTGTTAGTGCATATTATGCTTTAAATGCATATTTTTGCATATATTGCTGACATTGCATATTTTTGGTGCATTTTTGGGGAAAAATTGGGAAAAAATATTATTCAAAGCACATCGCGTTTTGTCGCATATTAGGAGAAGTATCCTATAACTACAATGCGGGGAAAGTGATTGAAATCAGTAGTTTATTATGCTGAAAATTTTGAACAATTCAAGGATGTGATGGAACGATGGAAATGCAGCACAAAAAATAACAAATATACAATATATAAAACTTCGGATTTATTTTAAGTCTTCAAATTACGGATTTATCTCTGAGACTATTGCAAAATTAGAGAAATCAAATCCATTGAGAATGCAAATTAAATTAATTGATAATGCCATAAATAGAATGTTTGCAGTTAAGGAGAACTTAAGTAAACAAATTCGTATCAAACTTGGTAAAGTTTTTAGAAATATGAAGGACACAAACTGCTGGCATATTTAATTTAAATTTTTACGAAAACAGCGTAGTGGAAAATGAATGTGTATGAAAATGAGTATTGTTCTTAATTAATTTTATATGAAGGTTCACATATCTCTCTAACAAGTGACTTAATTTACATTATTGTTTTACTTTATATTTTGTGTTTTTTATTTCTGCTTTTTTGGTGTATCTTATATTCGTTAACGAGACTGCATTTTTAGGGGTTTTATGTTATTTTTATGTTTTTTTTATGATTAAAAAATGTGTTAGGAAAAATTTAAAGTGCATATTTTTTCAATTTATAGCGCATTTTTTTCTATTTTAAGTGTATGTTTTATGCGCATAAAACTCGATTTTAACTGCATAAAAATCTGTTCCCTAGTTATGACTAAAGCCTTCAATTGTAATAAGACTAAATTTTGATGAAAGTATCAAAATGTTTCAAACATTTTTGCTTACGACTATAGTAATAGTATAGTAATAGAGTAGAATACGTGGCTAAACAAAAAGTTATCAACTATGTTTGAGAAATCGAATTCGATTGAAATCAAAATCGAACAAACTTTGAAAACGATCTAGTGTTTAAAGTTCAGTAAATAATTTTATTTTATGTACTTCCATGAGAACAGCTTATCTTCATTAGATCTTAAAATAAAAAAAAGAAACGACGGTAATTTAAACAAAAAATTTAACTGAAAATTTCCATTGATTTCAATTTCACTCGATCCATAATTTTCGTTGACAATAATTGCTTACATAAAACGTCAAATTTGGTTGTCAGTTGAAAAAAAGAAGCAAAAAAGAAAAAAAATAGAAGCAAATTGTGATGGGAAAGAAATTAAGTTTTTGAAATTGTAGCAAATTATTTTTATTAATATAATTTTTTCATTATTCGATCTTTATTATTAAAATTAAAATTAATTTGTTTAAGTTCCGGTTCTTTTTTATACAAAAATAATAATTTTACTTAAACAAAAATAAAAAAAATTGATAAAATTAATATTTGTAAATTAAAAATTACTTCAAGCTTAAACAAATTAATATAATTTATATTAATAAAAATAATTCTTGCAAGATAGCTCCAGTTTTTACGCTGCGCCTTCTTCCTTTTCAAACTATGAGTTAATATAAATACGTTTTCCCATGCCTCTAACATAAGCTGAGCAATAAGAAATATTGCTCTGTTATTCTGCCGAGGTTATTAATACCTCTAAACTTATTTACCAATTCTCTCACTCATACTTTTTAAAATTAAATCTAATTTGCTTTCAGTATCGTGAAATGAGCTATTAAAAAAAAGCATAGCAATTTTGGATACAATTTTCGCAACTCCTGTTTTTCTATTGGTTGCGTTAATCGAGGTTTTACTGTACTTTTTTATGTAAGGATGTATTTATTTAACTGTATCAGAATGTACAGTGGTAATACACCAAGTAAGACACGTGTTATAAATATAATTACTGTTGTGCATATGTACAAACACACATGTGCTTTTTAATACATGCAAATATATGTAGAAATTAAAAATTTATAATTACCGACATAAAACGCAAAATATTAAAAAAATTGTTTTTAAAATACACATTCTATCAGTTGTAACTTCAACTATTGTACAAGTATAATACATATTGAATTATAAATACATAAGTACATATGTAGGTACCTACATATTTATTTAACTCATCTTCTGAAGGGTTTAAATTTATTACCAACTACTTTTTCACAGGGTTGCTAATGATTAGAAAAGTTTGAAAACTTGAAACAGAAATAGCGACTACTTTCCTCTAGAATATAGTAAAGTAACAATAATTTTGCTATGAAATATTAAAAATTTAAAGATAACTGTACTATCAAATAGTAAACAGTGACCTTAAACTAAACGTTAGCTTAAACTTAACTATAAACAAGTTACTGCCTGTTTGTAGAACACGATTGAAAGACTCGTCAAAACAAAAAAAAACCATGAACAAGGAATGGATAAAATTGGAGGAAGTCGAGGATTTTTACTCATACCTCAGCCATTTGTGAACCGTTCAGGCAGAACTTCAATAGCAAAATTAATGTGACATTAATATAAACCAACTAAGTACCAATCATATCTGGGGTCTTCGGAAACCCCATTTGAACAGATAGACAGACATCCTTAAATCAACTTTGCTCCTCATACAGACCGAAAATATATAGATTTACTTTAAAGCATCTTAGATCAATATTGTTAAAATTACAAACAAAATGACAAACTTATATATACCCTTTCCACCTGTGCTGAACACTGCTGCCCGAATTGACAATTTATCGTCATTTTAACAAAAATTAACTACTGACGATTGTACGACTTATACCCTTACTTTGACGATTTTTTAGGTGAAAAATTTAGTACAAGTTAACAAAATGTTTAATATAATTTCACATTTAATTTTAACTTAAAGGACTTTAATTTATTTGATTATTAGCAATTGGCATGTCTTGACAGCGCGATGCATGTTTTTGACTCATTGGTTCCGTTAACATAGTTCTACTTTCAAAAAATTTTTAAGCACTTTACAGGACTTTCCACGTGTATTCCATATATCGCGGCTTCATTTCATTTGGTTGCTAATTTTCTTACTTTTTTATGAATTTCAAAACTTTTCAAAAATGTTTGGTTGTGTAACTGCAATAATTCCAGTTCCTAATCATGTAATGTCTTTAAGAAATAACTTATGCTACTAGTGGGGAATGTAAGAAGAGATAAACTCACTGTTTATTGTTGTTGTTTTTGTTTAAGCTTTGATATTGTTACAAGTTTAACTGTTGCTTATAATATCTTTAGTTTTTCTAAAATTTTTGGATGAAGTTTACTGGCGATCTGGTCTAAGCAATCAGTGAAATGCGGATATGAATAGCTTATCCCATCATCAATAAATTTCAGTGTTTTTTTTATCAAAACAAACAAAATCTTTTAAATTAAAATTTTGTATTTCAAAAAATTACTTTGTTACTACTATTATGTACTTATATTTTGTAAAAAAAAACGTTATATAGTTTTTTTTTAACTGAAGTTAATGAAGGCTGTAGGAAAAATCGCCCAAAGAAAAATGGCCCAAAAAAATTAAAAATCGCCCAAATAAAGAATCGCCCAATAGAACATGAAAAATGACCCAAAAAGTTAAATATGAAATTTTGCCCAAAAGAAACGCAAAAGGGCCCAAAAAAAAATTAAAAGTGACCCAACAATTAGAAAAGAATTAAAACTCAATATAATGAGACTTAACGCCATAAATTTTTTCCGAAAATGAGACATAAAGACATAATTTTTAAAGGATTTTCTCCTCTTTAAATAAATAAAGCTTCTCTGCACAGCCGGCCTATGGTATAACAAACACCGGCTTCGCTAACTAAAGCTTCTCTGTATAGCCGGCCTTCGGCCGGGCGCAAGGATTTTCTCCTTTATGGTATAACAAATACTGGCTTCGCTAACTAAAGCTTCTCTGCGAAATCGGCCTTCGTTCAAAAACAAGGCAGATTTTAGAACCTTTACTTAGCGAAGCTGGTACTTGTTATACCATAGAGGATAAAATCCTTGCGCCCGGCCGAAGGCCGTCTGTGCATAGAAGCTTTAGTTAGCGAAGCCGGTACTTGTTTTATCAAAGAGAAAATTTAATCCTTTAAAAATATGACTTTATGTCTCATTTTCGGAAAATAATTTATGGCGTTAAGTCGTTTTACAAAATGGGCCATTTTTCATACAACATTTTTGGGTGATTTTAATCAAAAATCACCAAGTTTATAAAAACGAAAAATCACCCAACAATTACGAAAAATAGCCCAAAAAATTTGGGTAATTTTTCATATGAATTTAGGCCCAATTTTACATGCAATTTTTTGGGTGATTTTTCCTTTTTTTTTTGGGCCATTTTTCTTTGGGCGATTTTTCCTACAGCCTTAATGAAAGCACGATTTTTTATTTTCGTGTTAAATTAACAATATATTTAAACTTTATTAAAACGGAAACTAAAAATTACAAAAAATTTTCTAAACTTATTAAAAGTTAGCTGTTGCTTACAATGACGATTTAGGTAAGTGCATTTGAGTATTTTTTTTCTCAAAATTTGAAGATTT
This sequence comes from Pollenia labialis, assembly GCA_949318255.1. Taxonomy (NCBI): domain Eukaryota; kingdom Metazoa; phylum Arthropoda; class Insecta; order Diptera; family Polleniidae; genus Pollenia; species Pollenia labialis. Next base: position 130,161,823 of record OX439141.1, read on the forward strand.
TTAACCAAGTTTATCTGTTTGGGTACTTTAGGTACTTCAGGGGGAAAACTCAGAAGGCCTTCTTACTCAGGCCTTTTCGTATAAAAGATAAGATACACATTCCACATTCGCTTCCATGAGAAGGCAGTAGAGAAGGATTGACATTTTTTGTATTATCGAATAATTCAAATGACTGTTTTTGCTCGTTCGACCAAACGATTAAATCTAAAGAATTTTTCGATAAATTATTTTTGAAAAACAATTTCTTAACAAAAAATAAACAATTGATACAAAAAACTTAAAAATAAAATAGTTAATACATTAAGGGCCATTATTACAACTTGCCAATAGTTAAAAGTCGGATTTTGTCGGACCGATAAATAGCTTTGCATTATAAAACCTTCATTTATTATGTTTTCATCTATTAAATATTATAATTATTGAAAATAACAGCAATAAAATATGGAAGTTGTAATAATGCAAAGCTATTTATCGGTCCAACAAAATCCGACTTTTAACTATTGGCAAGTTGTAATAATGGCCCTAAAAAACTTGAAAATTTAATAACTGAAATCACTTTTAACTGATGTATGTCGATTTTAATACTTGTAGAGAAATAATTCAAATACATATGTTTTATTCAGCCAAAATTTATCAAATGATTTTGTTATTAGGAAATAATCTTTTAAAAATAAAGGTTGGCTCATTTTTTTTTTGCTTTCAAACGATTTTTGATTTTTGTTATTAATAAATTAGATTTAAAAAAAATCGTTCATATTTTCTAAATTTTAAATTCTTTAAATAGAATTAATTATTTAACTCGCCTAACAGTTAATTATTTTAATTTCAATAATTGTAGTTACTTTCAACAGTTCAATTGCATATTTTTTAGTTTCATTTTTTGGAGAATATTTTAAAAAACTTTCACTCTCGGAAAATTTCCAGAATTTAAAAATATTATTAACGTACATATTTAAAACTTTTAAACGTCTTCTATGTATTCTTATTTTAATACGTTTTAGTAAGTCTGTTACAAATGAATTATTAATTTTTTCTAAATGATTTATTAAACATTTGATAACTCCCTCTAATTATATTATGGATGTGAAAACTTTTCCTAGCCCTTTTATTGCAACATCTAGTGGTTATAAAGCTACTTTAAAGTCCATGAATGGTGTAAACCCAACGTTATAAGTGAATGATTATTTTTGAATTCTTATGAAGTTGTCCAGCATTTTCGGTAATAAGAACCATCTATCTGTGCTTCACGTCATGAATGAGGCAAATTGCATTTCCTTCTTGACAAACGTAAGTCTGCAGGTTTTGTTATTTTTCGATGGATTTGTAAAAAAGCTTCACATATTACCGTAGTTTACTTATAATATTTTGTGTTTTCGTTTTTAATTAAAATCCATTATAAGAGTCATATTCATTACCACTAAGTTCATCAACATTATCGCTTTCGTCATCCTCGCTCTCTAAAAAGAATCACATTTTTAACGTATAAAGTGTCAATTACAGATAAATGACTTGCATCGTTTAAGGGCCAAATACACTTGTCAAATGCTTGTCCAGCCGGCAAATTCAACGTGTACGTGTGCTGGACGTAATATTCGCCGTCATATCTAAATTTTTTGAGTTTTCGTCAAGCGTTGTCGGAGTCACACATACAAACACATTTTCACTAATACTACCACAATGCTTGATTAGTACTTTGATCAGTGTATTTGGGCCTTTAGGTTTATTTTATTTATCTCCGTATTTTGTCATTGACGCTGCGCCATCATGGGTAGAACAAAAAATATTTTATCAATTTTAATTCCAAACTCATTATAATTCTAATTAATTGAAGAATGAATATTTTGGGCTGTTCCTTTTGTTTTATTTTCTTCGAGACCCAAATAAGCTGAATTTTTGATCGTACATTTGAACATAAACATAAACGTATTTTAAATAAGATACACCTGTTTATCATCTACAACTATGGAAAATCTTCTATTTTCTTCTTTTTTTTTGAAACGTGTAAAACTTTTAATTAAAACTCCAATGAAACTAATATAATTTTAAACTTCGTTGTAGAAATTTTGCAAAAAAAAACTGCAAAAAATTTGTTTATGAGTTTTTGTCAACAACATAAGCAACCAGTGAAATGCGCATAGGAATAGCTTATCCCATCAACAATAAATTTCAGTTCATCCATAGTATGAAATCGCACCGAAAGCGTTGAAGTTTTATTTTTATTTATTTATTTTCATCATTAAATCAGTTACTCTTGCCTTAAATAAGTTCGTTTTTATTTAAATTCCTATTTAATTTTCAACAATAAACCATTTTTCATAAGTCTAATGCAAAATCGAATGGGTTTTCAATTTTGAAAAATAAAATGCAGACATAATATGGAGTTTTAGAAATCGCTTACGGCGCGGAAACTTTTTTCGCCGAATCAACCTAAGAAATAGAACAACATTCCCCACATGGTACTGGAGTGTTTTGCACTAAAAAAAAGTAATGACCCTAATGAAGAAGCCTTTCAGAAAGTATAAATAATATACATGCCGCTAAACAATTTTTTTTTATAAATAAAAAAGATACTTTTTTTACTTTTTACAAATAATCGACTTTTCAGAAGTTTAAGTTCAAATACAAAATATAGAATTGATTTGCTGGTAATTTACAAAAAAATATTTAAAAAAATTATGACAAATTTGAGTCTTATATTTCCAAAATACTAGACTAATTATGAAGAACTCGGCGAGTGCATTTCACAAAAAATGTTCAAGAATTAAGGACCATGGAGGTGGAGGAGGTGTCCCAATTTGGGCCCCTATAGCACCTCTCCTGCCAAGACTTAAGCTCGACTACAACTCATTAATTGTCACCTCAAACTGCATTCCAATCGGACCAACCGTTTATAAAAAATAGAATTATTTTTATTTTTTTTTTCCAGATTTCCCATACTGTGCAGCGATCATATAAATAGAAGCGAATCCCTTATAATCTGGACCACTTCTTATTCAACTAAGCAAATGGAAGCATTGAAGCCTGTTATTTCGCAAGAATATCATTAGTTTTATGATAATTTAAAATATGCGGATAAAGTTTTATTATTTATTACTTTTCAATTTAGGTTAGTGTAAAATTTCAACTTAATTTTAAGTTCTGTTAACATGATTACGTGTTTCTTTAAATTTTACTAATTTTTTTAATAAAAGTTCGTGTAACTTAAATTAAAGTTTTAAATAGTTTTCATACAGTTTATTTTAATTTTTGTTCAAATAGTCCTATCTGCTTATTTCAATGTTCAAATCGATAAAATTTTAATTTGTAAATAGTTCTATCAGACATACACTCCACTTCACATGAATAGGTGCAGTGTTTTAGCAATCAACTTAACCTTTCTGCTCTCAAGATAATTCATGGAGAGGATTATGTTGTACTTTTTATTAAAGGTTTAGCAATTGAGAAAAAGAGTGTAAACAAAGAAAACTCGAAAAAGTACCGTAAGATTTAATGTGAGCTTCATTTCATAATATGCGATTAAAAATTATTTTCGCGTCAGTTGAATATGTGCTTATTGAAAAAAAGCAAAAAACGATACAAAAACTCTATAAAAAGGCACGAAAACAATAAAGTTTTGTTAATTAGTTTTATTTTCTATTAATTTTTAATAATGTGTGCTTCCGCCTTTCGACAAAATTATCTCATAAATTCTATTTGGAAGAGAGTTATGCAATTGCGATAAATATTGTAGGGAAATTTGCGACCATGTCGATAATATTGCAGCAATTAAAAATTCTCGGTCATCAAATTGCTTTCCAGACTCATACACTTTCCGCGACAACCATCCCCACACGTTTACAATTATATTTAAGTCCGGGGGTGGCCATGGGATGGGTCCAAACAAGTCTTGAAATTTTGGAAGCGCTGTTTGCAGAAAAGATTTATATGAATTTGCTGTCATTTTCGTGGTTTAACACCACCTACTCGATGGGCTAAAAAACGTTCTTCCTTCCTCAAATCATGAAATAGTAGTTAAAACCATCGGGTCCATCAAAATTGAACTTTTTTTCCATCTGAGAAAACTACTTTATTCCACTCACTCTTTCAAGTCATGTGTTCTTTGAAAATATTCAAACGTAATTCCTTACGTTGCTGGTTTAATGGTGGCTTTTTCTGCAATTTAATTCGTTTTAAGTGTTCTGATGCATTTATTATTCTTCTGAGAGAAGAAACACTAGCATTGGAACCACTTTTTGCTCTGATTTTCGCAGCAGTCACTGGAATTGAAAGCTATTCTTATAATATGTCGCCTTTCTGAAGCTGTTGTGGCCATTGGTTGCCTTCCATTCATGTTTTTTGCCATATTTTTATTTATTGATTAAGTAATTAAACAAAAAATTTAATAAAAGTATTTTATTTTTTGGAAATTTCACGGCCGCACAGACATTAATCCTCAGAGGCATCGATTTTTGCCTTCTCTTCGACCGTTAATGATTTACCACGGCCCATTTCCAATTAAAACCGATCAAAATTAATTTCTGTTGTTGGTTTAAAAAAATGCTAAGCTATTTTGTAGTTCAAATTTACAGAAATGACCATACAATGGCTTTTAAATGGCTGAACCTATTCAACAAAAATAATTCACATTTTTAATCGCATATTATGAAATGAAGCTCACATTAAATCTTAAGCTAAGATCCCACTATCGGCGCAATGTACCAATTATTGTCATATTTCATGTGCCGATGGTGTGAACGGTCAAACATTTTTAATATTCGACAATCTGTGCCGAAATTGTGCTGACAGTGCACAATCAAAATTAACCTTGATGCGCCGATAATGTGAACACTCTTTTGCACAATGTGGAGCAATGAAATTCTTTAATATGTACCGATTTTTATCGGCCACTTGTGCGCCGATCACAGTCGCCAATCAGCGCCGATACAAGGGATGGCAAAACGAAATTTTTAAATTGCACCAACTGGCTACCAAATTTTTACTTTTTGAGCTTTATTGTATCAAAATTACATTTGTTTTATCTATTATTTATGCTTTAAGACGGTAAATAGTACATTTGTACTGTTAAATGAAAGAAAACAATTCGCATTAACCAAAACATTACAGTTGTATCGATGTTGCCATCCCTGGTTTGTAAACATCTTTTTACAAAACAACAATTACAAAACAAAAAAACAAGTGCAGTAAGTTTGAATGAAATTGATTACACTTTTTATTATACATTAATTTAGTAACGTACATGCTTAAACACTGCACCTATTCATGTGCAGTGGAGTGTATAGGCGCGAATATCTGGAATTAAGAAAAAAATTTACATACTATGTAAGATTTAGACGTTGTTTTTTAATAAGATTGTTAAATAAAGCTTAGAGTTATCGAAAAAAATCAGTTTTTTTCACCCTCCTGTAAAATTGTGATTTTGCAGATAGCACTATTTGAATAATAACCCTCGATATGTATAATTTTTTGTTTTTACTTTTGCCCAAAACTTGTAGGTATAAAACTTGGCAACCCATTAAAAACATTGCAAACTAATTTTTTACACATACCAAAAAGTCTATCTATTGCGTGCCAACATGGCGTCTAATTGCCGCTATTGCCACACAATTTTTAGTACAAGCAAAACGAAGTAAATCGCGTGATTCCAGTAAGTATTGTGTGCAACTAGGAAAATAAGCGACTAAAATAAAACCAAATACCGTTAAAACGCCAAAAAATATAATAGAATATTAACCATCCTAAAATTTTATACTCGCAAAATGAGTGAGTGCATCGGGGATAGAGTAAGAAGGGGCCTTAGTAATAGATTCAAATGTAACGTATTTTTTTTAAGCCAAATGGCGTTACTAGAGACAAAAAAGAAGTGTCACAAACTATAAGCAGACACAATGACAAATATACTCGTGCAAATACACATACATACACACATTCCATGGCAAATTTAAATAGTTATTTGCTTAGAAAAATTCTTTTAATTCCATTGAAGTCCTTTAAGAGCTTTTAGCAGCCAACAAATAACATTGACCTTGAAATACAAACAAAAAGCAAATTATTATAATTTTTTGTTTCTTTAATTTTTATAAAACAAAGTTAGTTGAACGTTGAGTATTAAATTTATTTCTATTTCCTTTGGCCCCATTTATTTGTCGCCGGTCTCTGTGTAAATGTAATAAATAAAGTTCTAAATGTTTTTGGCAATTGGAGAATTTTTCTTCTATTTTGCTATTTTCGGGATTTATATAAACGTTTGTATTTAGAACAATTTAAAGATTTATTTGAGAAACAAAAAAGCTAATTTACACTCTTAATTTCGGCTTGAAAAACGCATAAAAAGTAGGAAAAACTTACCAAAAAAAAAACTTATTTTTAACTCGAAAATTTGAAATTTGAAAATAAGTACGGAAAAAACAGAAGTAAGGAAAAACATGTAAAATCAATTAAAACGGATAATCATTCAAAAAAGCAAACTTCGATCTACCAAAGGTTTAAATACAATTTGGTTTAAGGATTGATTTTTGACTATTGACGTCAGCAGTCGTCGATGGCTGCGAGTGTAAGACTGCAAATCCATCTGAGGAGATCGAGTGGTTGCGATCGAAGCATGTCATGGTAACCAGCCGCCTAGGTTCGAATCTCAGGTCAGTCAAGAATGAATGATTATCAATAACAATTTTAATTAATGTTCATGTTGTAAAATTCCTTTCTTCATAAAAAAATAATTTAATGAAAATTAAATTTGATGAACTTAAGCCTGATTAAAAATTTGGATTAAAAACCATAAATAGTTCAACAAAATAAACACAATTCTAAATATTGTTAAAGCTAAGCCACGAGCTCTATGTGTACATTTGTCCTTCAAGTTGTGCTGCAAAAGGTCAACAAGAAAAAGAAAGACAAAATGAAAAAACAAAAAAATGTACTTTGGACTTCAAGAAGAATTCTTGACATAAGTACGGAAAAAACAGAAGTTAGGAAAAACATGTAAAATCAATTAAAAAAATGGATAATCATTCAAAGAAGCAAATTTCGATCTACCAAAGGTTAAAAATACAATTTGATTTAAGGATTGATATTTGACTATTGACGTCAGCAGTCGTCGATGGCTGCGAGTCACATGTCATGGTAACCAGCCGCCTGGGTTCGAATCTCAAGTCAGTCAAGAATGAATGATTATCAATAACAATTTGAATTAATTTTCATGTTGTAAAATTCCTTCCTTCATAAAAATAATTTAATAAAAATTAAATTTGATGAACTTAAGCCTGATTAAAAATTAAAAATTTGGATTAAAAACCATAAATTGTTCAACAAAATAACCACAATTCTAAATATATTAAAAATATTTTTATTTCAGCTTATTACAAATAGGTTCCGGTTGCTGGACTCGCTCCCAATATTTTACCAAAATTCTCAATGACGTTTTTCAATAAGCTGCTGTCAATGGTTGATATCCGCTCGATAATATTGTTTTAAGCTCTTTAACTGTTGTGGTATTATTTCTGTAAACTTTCGATTTATAAAAAACCCCACAGAAGATATTCTTATGGCAATTTTCTTAATGTATCGACAAACGGTCGGTTACTTAATGCCAACATAAATTTATTAGACCGAATAACTGGCCGTTAACGATTTTGGGTTTCTCAATATACCGACAAAAACATTGTTTATAGTTGGCAGCACCTCTCAAAATACATGTAAAAGTTGGCAGTCAGCTGATTGTTTTTATCTGTACGGCAAACAAAAGGAAAATAAATAATTGGCAGATTAGGGCTGGTTAGCTTTGCGACAGAATAGAAGCAAACGAGACATTGAGAAAACCAAATTTCTTTAATGTGCAGTTTTTCGTTTGAAAAAAAAAGATAATCGCGTAATGAGAAAACGGCCATTAGGGTGTCAAATCACACGATGAGAAATAATGCGATTTTCGAGCTTTTCTTTTAAAAGAAACATTGTTTGTTTTTGTGTGTGGCAAGTGGGCCAATCATGTTGAAAGCACTCTATGTCTTAATCATTAATTTTCCGCCACAAAAAGCTATCCGATCTCCCTATAGCGATTTCCATTGACCGATGATACCTCAATTAGATTCTCGTTTGTATATGACTTATTTAGTAATTACAATTGGTTCAATAGGTCTATTAATTTAGAAAAGCTACAACTGTGAAGAGTATAAAAGTTGCGTCAAAGCCGAGTATAGCACTCTTACTTTTTATTAAAAGTTGTAATCCTCTTCAACAATTTGTTTTACCCGGCACGCCTAACTGAGTCTAGAACAGAAATCATGGATCATTTCTTTTTTTCTTTCTTTAGTCCTATTTTCATTCATACATGATCTAGAAACTAAATCCGTTATCATATTAGAGCTACTACAAAATTGCATTTATATATATTCCAGAGCACCGTGTAAAATGCATCTAATTTACAAAAATCTAAATTATTTAAATACAAAGATGATGTGCTTGGAAAAAGAAAAAATTTGATACCCATAGTGCAGTCTAATCACCTCATACGATATCGAGCAAAATTGATCGAAATTATTTATTTTGGTATCATCACTCCCGATACCGAATGAAATTTATTGAACTTGAAATAATAGCATACGATATCGAGTAACTCGACATTACATTTCTCGAGTTTTCATTCGATACGTCAGTGTCGATCGTATGCAAAAAAATTTGATAGTTTATTCGATACGATAATATCGAATGCGGTGATTAGACCTCTGCTCTATTTAAAACAAAGGGTTGCCACCCAATTGCATTTTGGTCAAAACGCGAACTAGCACGAATTTCCAAAAAAGCGGAAACACGTATTTAATTAAATCAACTAGAGATTAATGTTAATTTGGCATTTTTATTACAAACAACCCCGAACAAAAAATTCACAAACCGTTTTTTTTTACAGAAAATCCTTAAAAAAAAGGTCATGGATGATCAATTGTATATACAGTCAGACGCGCCTTAAAAAAACCTTTCTTATGATACCCAATTTGTATATGTTGGTAAGGAAACAGATTCTCAAATTAACAAAACATGCAAAAATAGACCCTTTTTCAAAATGATCCAGCTCGCGAGAGGTCAACATCTGGAGCCGAAATATTTAAAATGGTATCTTAAAAAAGTCCAAGGTTCATTTTTAGGAGGGTACATCGAACACGAATTTTGCTTCCATACAACTTGAGTCGCTCTAGTATACATATATAAGTTTGTCATTCCGTTTGTAATTTCTACAATATTGATCCTACACCCTATAAAGTGTATATAATCTGGTTCCTTATGAAAAGCGAAGTTGATTTAACGATGTCCGTCTGCCCGTTGAAATGGGGTTTCCGAAGACCCCATATATGATGGGGGGAAGGTTATTATACATTTATGCCACATATGGTCCGGAATTGTTTGCTATTGAAACTCAAAAAGATCGTTCCACAAACGGCTGAGATATGAGCAAAAAACCACGACTACCTCTAATTTTTCCCAAAAATCACTTGTGGTTGTTGTCTTTTTATTAATTTTTGCTGTATATCTGGGGAACGGCTAGAGCCAAAGTTTCCACATTAGGTACATACATTTAGGTTGTCAATACACACCACCCTACAAAATGTGGGCGGGATTGGAGAAGTGGGCGTGGTACCTCCCGTACAAAAAAATTAAAAATTGTATAAAAACCTACATTTTAGGGCTGCCATATGTCCTATGGATATGACTTATATACCAAAATATCGGAAATATCGAAAAGTTATATATATATATATATATATATATATATATATATATATATATATTTATATATACATATATGTTCCCGAAGATCCTATAAGGAGCATAGGGCCCCAAAAAAAAAGTTATGGCCAATATAAAATGTTTTTTTTTTTAAATACCCATTTTCGGGAACCAAAGATCTTACCGAGTCCAAGTTTTATAACCCAAGTAAACACGTTGGTATATAAATCTTTCAAATCGGTTAAAAATGGCTGAGTTATAACCAAAATACTGCAATCCCAAAATTACTCTTTTTATACCCTTCACCGAAGGTAAAAGGGTATATGTATATAAGTTTGTCATTCCGTTTGTAATTTCTACAATCTTGATCCTACACCCTATAAAGTATATATATTCTGGGTCCTTATGAAAAGCGAAGTTCAAATCCGGTTGTCTCTTATTCCCCCCCCCCCCCCCCCTCTTGCATTTCTTTACATATATTACTGCCCAATATGATTTTCGTTATCACCCTTCTTTATTATTTCATCTATTTAACGAAATAATTTTAACAAATAGAAACGGGGAATTTTTCATTATTTTTGCTACTTAAAAACTCTCCAAAAAAGGTAAATTTACGGTAAGACAACACTGCCTATACTAAATGAAACAACCAGTATCTCCTATGTTCCCCCAGAGCCCAGTCTCCCATGAGGGACTGGATCCTGGCCCAACTCAACCCACAGAAGGGTTCGAAACCCATCATCCGGACGTTAGAACCAACCTTGGCCAGCTCATCAGCCCTTTAAAATTTATTTTAAGTTGCATTGCAATTCAATGGTTATTTGTAAAATAATAATTATAAATCAAAAAACATATTAAAAGTATAACGAGAAACTTAATTAAAAGTTTTTATTTATTTGAGACTTTTTTCGTGAAAAAACCGTAAAATTTCTATACAAAATTCAGTATATTGAATGTTAATAATGGAATATTTTTTAATATGCCAGTTATAAATTACAAAAATGGAAAATTGTTTTCCACTTTTTAGCTGTTATTTCGATGGAAATTTTCGTTTGGCGATGTGGCGAAATGGAAAACGATTGGCGCGATGCGAAATGCATTTTATGTAAATATTTTCCAATTACCATATACATATGTATGTATCTAAAATATTATAAAAACCTAATTTTCTTGTTTGTAAATTTTATTTAAAATTTATAATTCCTATTATAAATATGTAACTGTTTCAAAATGGTTCTTTTTGATATATTTTGTGAATCATTAAAAAATATTGTGGCGAATATAAACAAATTCGCCTTTCGTAACGTATGTACATTCAATGGGGAAAAAGTATATGACTGACAGTCCAAAGTTTATTTTTACTAAACAATTATTTTAAAAAATATACATACCGACAAGTTATAAACAGTAAAATTTCAAATTTCTTAAAACTTACAGCCATTTCTTAAAGAAAATTCCATAAATTTTAAAATTATATTGATACACTCACAATATTATTACAGTAACGGACTGTAGTTTATTTAAGAAATATTCCGTTCAGTAATTTTTAAATAAATAAACATTTAAAATTCCAAGCAAAATTATTTTTAGCTGATTCTAACAGTTATTCAAAAAACTAAGTGCATATTAATACGGATTTTCAGTTGCAGTTATTATTGTCCGTTGATTGAGTTAAATTCTTCTTTATGTTAAAGTAAATAAAAATGTAATTTAAAGTAACGAAAAGTTCATTTAATTTTTACTGTTAAAAATTCAACCGCGAATTCCGTAAAAACAAATCAATATTCAGTTATCTTTTATAAATTAATAGTCAAAAAATTAACTACATATTCCGTAAAAACAAATAAATATGCAGTTATTTTATAAAACTTTACTGTCAAAAATTCAACACCATATTCAGTAAAAACAATTAAATATTCAGTTATTTTATATAATTTTACTACCTAAAATTAATTTTTACTTATCTATAAAAAATGAATTGCTTGTTTTGTGTAATTTTGTGCAATTCCCATTTTCTATTTGTTAAAATAATTTAGTTAAATACATCAAATTTTAAAAGTAAAATAATTGCGAAGCCATATCGGTCATGCTGCTGGTGTCTTATAATTGAGAGTTCTTCTGTAAACAACGTGGTCAGTACAACAAAAGTAAAACAAACGTGTGTAACTGGGTAAGTAAAAAAAAATATTCTCCCTCTCTCGCTTATAAGAAAAACAAGCGGACAGGTGTCTGTCTGGTATTTTTTAGAAATTCGGCTCTTTTGTGGAGTAAACGAAAATTTAATAAAATAACTGAATATTTAATTGTTTTTACTGAATATGGGGTCAATTTTTTGACAGTAAAATTTTACAAAATAACTGAATATTTATTTGATTTTACGGAATATGGTGTTGAATTTTTGACAGTAAAAATTAAATGAACTTTTTGTTAAAAATAAATGAAAAATAGGTAGACCGGTTTTTAATTGAACTTTCATTTATTTTATATTACAATTTCAGTTAATTTTACGTACAGAATATTGTGAGTGTATGTGTCTTTTCAAATTTGTATCAACATATACTTCTGAAAATAACCTAAATTCAGAACATTAAACTTATTTTCAAGTTTTTAGAAACAATAAAAAGAATTTTCTGAAATCGATTCACCATGATTTTATGCACTTCCTGCCTTAAGTCTGTACTACTCTTAAAATCAAGTAAAACTACGCTCATTTAAAAAAAATAATTAAAAATTTCCATTAATTAAAACATCATTTGTTTTCGATTTCAGAACATGGCGTTTTTGATATAAAAATCACAAATGGCAATATTTTATTAGCAAAAATCTTAAAAAAATATTTGATTGCTGTTTTGAAAGGGATTTTTTGTTTTCGATAAATTATAAAAAACTTCCTTGGTACCAAATAATGAAAAAATCGTAGTACACAGTACAAATTTTTTGAGCTCATAAATAATTGTTTCAAGAAAAACATATTCGTACGGATTATTATTTTAGAAAAAAGTAACCAAAATGAAAAAAATATTCACATCTCCACATTGTAAAAAAATATAACCAATTTTGGTTAGAAATAACCAAAAACGGCAGCCCTGCCCGGGACCTACTATTACTAGTGCCCCGGCACCCAGGAGAGCGTTACTCTGTTTCTTGTCCCCACCTTCGAAGACATTTTCCAGGAAGAGAGTGCCCTAATGGCCGCTTGGCTATAAGAAATAAGTATTTCTTTTATGCGTTTCGGGTTAACTGTTGAAATAATAAAAAGCACCACCAATTTATTCCTGCCCTAAATAATTTTATATCCTTGTAAAAAAAAAATATTCAGTTAGATTTTTTGTACAGTTTTTGCTTCTTAAACACTAAATTTTTTTTTGTTTTGCCATAATACCTATTAATTCTTTTAATTACTTTTTTGCCCAATAAAAAATTTGCATTACGCATTTTATTCTGCTTTGGGCTGAAATATTTTTGTGCGTTTTGTTTGATTTTTCGTACTTTTTTTTGCCATTTTCTGCCATAAATCAAAAGCGTCTTTTACCAGTCGTGAAGTTACCGTAGTAAATAAAAACTACACACAAATATTATACATTTAATATTAGGCAGTGTTCGAAAATAAACATTAAATATCGCTCCTTAGTGTTCGGTTCGGTAGATTTGTAGAAAACACAAACGCTAATAGAGTTTGTAAAGAAAATAATTAAAAAAATAACGTTTCCCTGTTAGTCATCTTTCGAACATAAAAATAATAATGTTATTTATCAAGCTCAACAAAAGATGAGAACATTTAATATCGTTCGGTTTTTTTCAGAAACATTATAGAACATTAAAATATAATGTTTGTCTACAGTATCACTACAATTGTTATGTTTTTTTAACGAAGAACAGAACCGTTCGGCTCTTTCTTGAAAATAGTTACGAACGGTATAAAGGGTTCTGCTCGTCTACACAATTATTACAAACAAATCGTTCTTGGGTGTGCAAGGCGAATTAACTACAAGTGGTGTCGGAACGCCTTCTGATTTTGACAGTTAAAGCCTATTTGTTTAGATTTGTTAGTGTTCTGCTAAGAATGGTTGACATTTCGAGCCGTAAACACTAACAACGCAATGCAAAACCCCCTATGTTGTTTCTGTTGTTTTTGGATTGTTGTAGTTGCGACACCACCTGTAGTTAAATTCGCCTTGTAGGTGTGTAAGCCGAACGCTAAATAATGAACTGTTTATTTTCGAACACTGATATTAAGTAGCATGTCAACAGGTCACAAAAACTAAAGAAAAAGTAACTTTTCAATGTATTATGTTCACGTAATTTGTTTAAGAAGTATTTAAATGTAGTAAGAGGGAATTAATTTGAAAAAAATGAGGCGTTAAGAGTTATTATATTTAATCACCAATGATTAACCTTCAACGTTTAATTTAGAGGGTGCTACAAGAGGAGTTAAAAATGTAAGGCTTACAATTTTTGAATTAATGTATTCTTGATTTTATAAAAACCTTTTTATCCTTTCAAATTTGTATGCGCAAGATCCTGCCTTAAATTCGGGTAATTTGGCGAGTTTTGCTTAAAATTTTCGGATATAAAAGTATCTTATAATATGATGGGAATTCATATCTACTGTCAAAAAACCCGTTAAAGTCATTGAAGTTACATATATGAAAAAAATTAGGGAGAGAGGGATAAACTGGAAAACAAAACCCAAATTTTAGATACCTATTTAGACAAAAATAAAGAAAGAACTGCTATGCATTTTGACAACATTAAGGCTAGTTAACACTATCACCCAAGTCTTACGTATTCTATACAGGGCTGCTTAGGATAGGATTCAAAGCGCTTAACCTTTATATTTTCTAAGTATGTATGTATGTATTAAATATAAATTATCGTTTAAGAAGAAATATATTAAACCAATGGTTAAAATATTTAAAAGAAAAACGAAGCCATTTAACGTGAGTACGCTTTTCACTCTCCATTTTGCCACCAGCCGAATGCGAAACTGACTTTTGCTTTTGCTACGCTTTATCTGCCAAATAGCTGAACTGATTTTGATGAAATTGGATACATAGGCTTTTTATGTTTATAGGGAGACTTAAGGATCAGTAAGCCGGGAGTAACAGTAACGTTACCGTATAATCATTCTAATTGATTTGCATACAACAAAATGAAGCAGCTGATTTGCAGCGTTACTGTTACTCCCGGCTAACTGAGCCTTTACTGTCTCCGAAAATATCTAGCCAATTTTGATGAAATTTGATTTATAGATAGGCCAGCGTAAACGAAACACTCAAGGTTTATATTTTTTTTCTTCAAAGCTAGGAATATGAAGGACAGATTTCTGCCTATCCTAAGCTATCGGTCTACACACAATAAAATACACTGGCTTTATATTTTTTTTAGTTAATATTAGTTTTATATTATAATTATAAAAGAAAACAAAATTATAGGTCAAATTTACACGATGCCTTTTGTCGGGATGAAGAAGAAAAAGGGGTTGTCAAATATAAACGAAATGAGTTGTTATGTTTGTTAATATGAGTTTTTATTTTTATACCCACACCACAATAGTGGAGAGGGTATTATGCATTTGTGCTGATGTGTGTAACACCTTAAAATATGGGTCCTGGACACCTTAAAGTATACCGATCGACTCAAGATCACTTTCTGAGTCCTTCTAAGGATTCCATCCGGCTGGCAGTCCATGTAAACTTGTGTGCAAAGTACAGGTCGCAATTTTGGAGATAATTTGATAAAATTTGACTTATAGGTTCTTATTTGCACAAGGCAATGAAAATGGGCCGAGTCGTAGGACCACAAGAGGAGATAGGGGCAATCTCTGCATCTCAGAAACTATCAAACCGATTTTTTAAAATTTCGATAGATCCACATTTATATGCATACATGAGCTATGCATTTTTTCAAAAATATGACCACAAGGGGAGGTAAAGGGCAATTTTTGACTCTCACAAACTTTCAAACCAAATTTAATGAAGTTTACAAACAATGATAAATCCATATTCATACGGTCGGGCTTGACCGACTTTTATTGTATTACACAGTACAACACATGATTTCGACACTCAATTATGATAATTGCTTATGAAAGTAGACCAAAAAAGAAGAACTTCTGCATCATTAGTTTGGTCATGGTACCTCAATAAATAATTTAAAAATTAATTTGAAGTTAGTAAATATCGTATAGGAGCATTTGTCACATTTTAGGCTTTTTTGTTTATCATAACTGGAGAACAACTAGTCCGAATAAGCTGAAACAAATTTAAAAAAAATTAAGAATTACAATTCCTTTAATCTGTTCATACAACGTTTCGCTACTTAAGCAACAGTTCCGCAGTTATAAATAAATGTATGAAGAAAAAAAATGTTTTTTGCACAAAAATTTAAATTTTTTATTTTTAACTCATAAAAAATTAAAAACGTTAAAAAAAAGTGTCAAGCCTTATTACTTTCACGTAAAGTCGCATAACCTATGAACAAAATGACACATAATTCATGAAAACCGATGAACGCGTTTCGCTTTTATTCACAATTAATTAAAGGAATGAATTTCAAAAATTTGCTCGAGATATCCACAAAATCCTTTGGAAAAAACATTGATGACTTTTTTTATGATTCTCAGAATTAAAAAAAAAGTAATAAACAAAAGGTTATTTGATTTTTATGACTGCGGAAGCAAAGTAATAAGCGCTAATAAATGTGAGTGGACAATTAAAAGGAAAAAAGGAAAGTGCCCTTTTTTAATTATTTGGATTTTTCCGTTAGTTACCTGCATTATTTTTTTAACCGAAATTGCACCCACATTTATGAGTGCTCATGTTTTGGAAAGTTTCGAAAACATATTTCATAAGTACCAAGGGGAATTAACTACAGGTGGTGTCGAAACGCCTTCTGATTTTGACAGTTCGACCCTATTTGTTTTGATTTGTTAGTGTTTTTCTAAGAATGGCTGGCATTACGAGCCGTAAACACTAACAATGCAATGCAAAACCTCCCATTTTGTTTCTGTTGTTTTTGGATTGTTGTAGTTGCGACACCACCTGTAGTTGAATTCGCCTTGATAAGTACCTGCCAGTAAAATATTGAAATATTTGTAGTATTTATAGGTGCTCTTTGATCGATTTTTGTCATTTAACAAGAGTCGACGAACGCGAGAAGTACAAGTGAATTTTTCTCCGGTTTTTAAAAAGTGAATAACAACAAAACATATAATATATTTTCCAAATATGGAAAATAACAAGTGCCCACAATTGGATAATTTTTGTTACGTTTGTGGTCATATCGTCCCAAAAAGAGGCCAACTGGATCGAAAAAAATTGATTACTGAGGAATTGAAAACAGCGTCATTATTTTGATGAAGCAGATTTAAGTTGTGCAAATTTTACCCGAACACAGTGTGCAAAAATGGTTATAATACCCTTATAATGTGGATAACCAATCAATTTTTATACACTGAGAAAGTCTAAGATCAATTTTATCAAGCTAGCCTGTTGTGTATGGACCCTTTCGCACTAATATCCGTAACTCTACAGGACACTTGTATGACGGCCAGGTAAAATAGTAGACCGAGTTGGCTGATATTTAATGTTTATTCACCCTTATCGTGGTTGGCGAATTTAACATACGCCTGCGACTGTTTGGTGATAGATTAAAGGAAATAAGTTCACGTTCTCTTTAATTTATTACAAAACAGTCGCAGGGGTATTTTAAATTCGCCAACCACGATAAGGGAGAATACCTCTCATATTAAAAAAAAAGTGTTGGAGCCACTATCTAATCTACATATCTACTGTGCTAAAATTATTAGTTTGGGGGAAAATTTAGGTTTTTGTCTAGATCCGGGTTTAAAAAACTGAGGTCGAACCCAAAAACTGTCGAACAAAAAACCAATATTTGTGTATAACTTTTCGTTTTTGAGATGGTTTGACAGCGACTATTTACACTTAATGAATCAGAAGTAAAAGCAACAGTTTTTTTTTTTTGGGCCAATGACAAATAAAGAAGTGGAAGAAATGGCAATTTATCTTCTTTGACTGCAGTTTTTTAAACGCTGATCTAGATGAAAAAATTAAATTCATAAATTATAAAAGGACTTTGAATAAAAATTCCTTGGGAGGTTTTTCCCTTTTCCAAATTTTACAATTGAATTAACATAGGAAAAATGGAGAAAGGGAAAAAACTCCCAACGAATATTTATTCACGTTAGGGGTGAATACTTGAATCAAGCGCATTTTGAGATTGATGCAATCTTAGTTTTACTTTAATCAATCTCATTTTTGGACTATTTCAAGTACGAAATCGGGATTGAAGATGGATAATTTAAGTATTTTGCGATTGAAAATCCGTACTTTCCGTACTTCATTCCAGAAAATCCATACTCATCGTACTATTAATACCGCTTCGGATTGATTTGAGTACGCATGGCATTGTGGTTTAGTACCTATTTATTGGAAAAAGATGCTTAATAATGATCGTTTCAAACGTTAATACAACCCAATAAGTTAAGGAATATCCTGTTTAACTTTCCTGGTACATATTAAATCTAAAAAACTAAAAACAAACATAATTTGGCTATTCACAAGGTAGTCATAAAGTTGTAAAGTAATATGTCTTAAAATATTGAAAATAAATATATATGACTGCTGTGGGCAAGCGATTATAATTTAGATTTCTTATGTACAGGTACGACAAAATAATGAGCACAGCATTCCAATTTTTATTTTGATTCAAACACAACATTATTTTTTTCACCCTGCGGCCACGCGGTCAAGTTGGTCTTGTTTGTCAAAATTTATATAAATTAAAAGCTTTGACGTAGGCTGCACTCAATTTGTAGGCAATTTTAGTTCAAGATGTCATCAAAACAAAAATTAATAAAAGATGCGTTTGAGTACTTTTACTGAAAATGCAGTAAATGCGAAAATTGTAAAATTTGCTCTCACAAAAAGCTGTTGTCCAAAAAAGTACGCGAACGCAAAATTTGTAAAAATTCGTAAAATAAAGACAATAGCTGATGACAAATAATTGAAGTGCTGAAAAATGTTTACAATTTTGACTACTTGACTCGTTTTCATATTGGTACTCGATTAAATACTTTTTAAAACACGAACATTTTTGGAAAATACAAACAAACTATTTCATAAAATCTTTCATATTTGTTTGTTTTTTATTTAATTTGATGTTACAAATTTTTAGCGGGTAAATTTATTCATAAGAAAAAGAAAAAAATTTTTGCTATTGATTACTTAAGTACCCAAGTACTTCACACTTTTACAACTCTAAAAAATTAACATAACAAAAAAAAAAAAATCAAATGTTGGTATTTAGCCAAATAAATGCTTCACAAACAAGTTATATGAATTAATATTTATTCACTTTTTGTTTTTATTTAATTTTTTTTTCAACTTTTCTTTTATTTAACAATTTTTTCCACAATTTGAAAGCATTTTGTTTGTTTACCTTTTGAAACATATGTTTTTTTGATTAAGTAAATTTTACTGCAAAAATTTCTGCAGTAAAAATTTGTAAATACTCAGACAAGAACTGTCACTTTTCGCTCTCAATTTGTGTTCTCATTAACTGTTTTTTGTGTACGCGAACGCAATTTCGTAAAATGCAGTAAAAAATAGTAAAAACTTTTGTGTTCTCAGCTGTTAAATTGAAAGTAAAATTGCCAAACGAATGCAAAGGTGAAATTGAAAGCAATCTCGTGGTCAATTTAAAAAGTGTGAGAGTTAGTGCCTGTTCACACACGTCAAGTTTGACTCATCAAGTCTTGAGTTTTTAGGAGAGACGGGAAAAGAAATGGCCTTCTCTTTTCCCTTCTCTCCTAAAAGCTCAAGACTTGACGTGTGTGAACCGGCACTTAGTAAAAATGTGAGAGTGTATTGCAAATTGAATGGAATTGAAAGGCAAAACTTGATCATGTGGCCACCAAGTTAAACAATTGGAAAATTTTATTTATGACATTATGACGATATGACTTGATAGCACACCTTGTGAATAGCCCAATTAAGTGAAAATGATTTATTACTAATAAATAATAAAAACATATGATTTACATACAGCACGCATACACTTGTAACTAAAGCTCATTTTGATAAGATGTGCACACAGTCGTTTACATCAAAATTATAATAAATACACACTTGTAGACATACAGA
This sequence comes from Pollenia labialis, assembly GCA_949318255.1. NCBI lineage: Eukaryota > Metazoa > Arthropoda > Insecta > Diptera > Polleniidae > Pollenia > Pollenia labialis. The sequence continues at coordinate 130,181,703 of OX439141.1, forward strand.
AACAAACATTAGTATGTACATACATACAAAAGGAATACCTACTTATGTATGTACATAAATATTTTTACATTCTTATGTCTAAAAGTACATACAGACGAATACATTTTTTTAGATTTTTTATTAAATTTTGCCCAAAAGATTTTTTTTAATTGTTATTTATACTACAAAACAACAACATCAGAATGTACACACATATTTTTTTTTATTAATCAGCAGACTGTTGTTGTTATTCTACATCTTGAGTAATGAAATGTTGAACCACGTGCCAAAATGTTAGTGCAAATTATAGCAAAAACTGTTGTTTTGTTGATTTTGTATTAGCAAAGAGCATGCGCACTGAGAGTTCGAAATTCGAATTGATTTAAATAAAATGCAACATTAGTTTACTCATTTTGTTGTTTACAAAGTGTATATGTTTATTTTATTTTGGGACCGAGTGCGTGTATGTGTCTGTTTTGGATCCGTAAGCAACCCCTATTAATTGTTTGTAAGTGTGTGTGTGTATCTGTAAAAATCAACATTAGTACAATTTGGCGAAATGTGTACTCGTCTATATTTCGTCATATGGGCATTTCATTGAGAATGTCAACCACGACTCGAAAAATTAAAAACCTTGAAACTTTTTTAAAATAATGAACTAAAACGTACTCAAAACAATCCTAAATGGGACTACTTTCGAAAATCAATCCCGGAATTTCTTGAAATAAGTTTAAAATTCCTAAATCATGAAAAAAGAGATTATACTTTTCGTTGTGTTTAACCATTCGGTTTTTTTCTTTCTAATTTCTTTTTTGGTTTTTTTTCAAGCACGAATTTGAGTTAAAATCAACTTTATAATAATTGAATTCAAATTTAGTTTTACTAAAATTAACCTTGTTAAAATTAATCTTATTTTCGGAATATTTAAAGTATGAATTCAGATTAAACAATTTTATAATACTTGAATCAAGCGCATTTTGGGATTGATTCAATCTTAGTTTTACTTAAATCAATCTCATTTTCGGATTATTTAAAGGACGAAATCGGGATTGAATATGGATAATTTAAGTATTTTTCGATTGAAAATCCGTACTTGAATCAATCTTCAAAATGCGCTTGATTCATGTTTTATAAAGTTATTAAAGTTTATACCGAATTAGAAAGAAAAAATTATAATGATTGATTTACTTGCTCGTATTACGCCTAACAGAATGATAAAACACCAACAACATGCCCGATATGGTTTTTTCTTAAGAAATCTGATGTACATATTTAACCAAAAATATAAACTAAATGAGAAGCAAGAGTTCAAATTTACTTTTTGACCCTTTGTGGTCTACATGAGTCTGGTCAGAGCTTTTTTAATGTGTAAAGAATATCAAAACATGCGTATGCCGAAGGGTTAAAGACAACGTAAGTTTAATATTTTTTTACTTGATTAAAGCATTTTATACTCATTTCAAGAAATTCCGGGATTGATTTTCGAAAGTAATCCCATTTATGATTGTTTGTGAGTACGTTTAAGTGTTATTCGTACTTGAATTTTTGAGTACGAGCGTAGAGCTTCGCGGGATTAGCTAAGGAAATTAATAATAAAATAATAATAATGGAATGAATGGGTTTAGTTTCACCAAATGTACTAACACCAACGCATTTTACTTCTACAAATCAATCACAGCTGGATATGTTTTTTTGTCAACGAAATAAATAAAGTCCTGTTATATGATCAGATTGGCGCACCATGTTTCTCAAAACACGACCTAATGTTTTTATGCTTCGATTTCAGAACCAAATATATGAAGGAAGAGAATACTTATTATGATTTTAAAAGAATGGATTTTAATGCAATGATGAATGAGCTTCAAATAGTTGATTGAGATCGTATTTACTTCACGATCGATTTTAATGACCAAGTTTTCTGGAGAAAAATCTTCCCGAAATTTTCGAAAAATATGTGCCAGTAAAATCAGTCGCACAGAATAGCACTACTAAGCCTTTGTTTAATGAACAAATTAAAGCTAACGGGTCCGCCATCTAATGTTTTATTTCAACTAGTGCTTATTTCGTGAATGGTAACACTTAGCTCATGTCTGATTTGACAGATAATTAGTTTTATCCTTCCGCTCAACGAATATGGTTGTGTTTACGCTTGAACAACGCTGGAAAATATTGCGCTTCGATTCGCTAAGTGGGTCTGCGATCGACTTACAGAAGATTCCGATTTTTCCAAAAAAAATCATCTTTTCAGATGAAGCTCATTTTGATCTTGGCGGGTATGTAAACAAGCAACATTGTCGCATTTGGGGCACAGTAAACCCGCACGGATTCATTGAAAAGCCGATGCACCCAAAACGAGTCACTGTTTGGTGCGGATGCGGGCCATGTTGAACGAATTTTTGTTCACAAAAATTGAAGAGGAGGATATTGGCAACATTTGGTTTTAACAGGACGGCGCTACGTGCCACACAGCCGAAGCTACACTCGATGTTTTGCGCCCTGTTTTTGAAGATCGCATTATCAGCCGCAGAGCTGATGTCGTTTGGCCACCTTCGAGCTGCGATTTGACACCGTTGGACTATTATTTGTGGGGTGCCGTCAAAGATAAGTGTTACGCCGACAAGCCAGAGACAATTGTCGTTTTAAAGGACAATATTCGTTAAGCCATTGGTGAAATACAGCTGCACACAATCGATAATGTGCTTACAAATTGGACCGATCGTGTAGGCTACTGCATGGCCAGCCGAGGCAGCCATTTGAATGAAATTATTTTCCATTATTAACCGGAAGGATTGTACTTTCAAATAAAAAAAGAAATTTGAGAAAATATTCAGTAGTTTTTTTATAGCATTTTCAAAAAAAAAGTTATTTGGCGGACCCTTTAGTTAAAATTAACCAACGAGATCATCTTTATAGATGTTGGAAACGCGGTATATTTTTTTCGCAAATTAAAAAAAATTTAAGTCGTGGATGATTTTTTTTTTCTTTCTTTAGTTCTTTGATACCCATATTGCTCTATTTAAAACGAAGGGTTGCCACCCCATTGCATTTTTGTCAAAACGCGAACTAGCGCGAATTTTCAAAAAAGCGGAAACACGTATTTAATTAAATCGACTAAAGATTAAAATATGTTAATTTGGCATTTTTATTACAAACATCCTCGAACAAAAAATTCAAAAACAGTTTTTTTTACAGAAAATCCTTTAAAAAAGGACATGGATGATCGTCCTTGGACAAATTGTATATACAGTTGGACGCGCCTTAAAAAAAAGCTATCTTATGATATCCAATTTGTATATGTTGGTAAGGAAACAGATTCTCAAATTAACAAAACATGCAAAAATAGACCCTTTTTCAAAATGGTCCAGCTCACGAGAGGTCAAAGCTGGAGCCGAAATATTTAAATGGTATCTTAAAAAAGTCCAAGGTTCATTTTAAGGACGGTACATCGAGCACTTTTTTTGGTGAGTCGCTCTAATGTGCATGCATTAATGTGTATGCGTAAAATTAAACACATTACAAATAAAATCTACCACTTCTAGTGAAGGCTATAAAAAACAACCAAAAAACCACATTACCAACACTTTATTACCATAGCCACTGTATGACCGTAGAAACCAAAATTGAATTGGTTTGTATGGTATGTTTATGTCGTTTTGGTAATACAGTTTTGGTATGGTAATGTCACGTCTAATTGGACCTTTAAAAGCCAGCTTAACATGAATTTAATGGATCAAACTGATAAAATTTTAAAACAATTTGATATGAAAGTTTTTTTAAAAGATTGCACAATTTCTATAGCAAAATAGTAGGGATTAGTATGTGCATTCAACAAAAAAGCGTGGTAGATTTTCAAAAAAATATAACATTAATATTCTTAAATTAGATAATGCCTAAAAATGCTAAATATGTTGTTGAAAAATGTTAAAAAATAATGCGTACTGCTATTTTGAAAATTTGCAGCTAAATCAGACAAAAAATGCTAAATTTAGCTGCAAAAATGCCAAAACGTCCACGCTGGTGACGAAGGAAATTCGAGACTATATAGATAACGGAAATGTTACCTTGTTGGTGCTGTTGGATATGGTTGATCATGACATGGTTCGTGTTAAATTAGCTAAGCTTTTCCATTTTACTTCCTCAGCGGCTGATCTGATCTCATCATATCTAAGCAACCGCTATCAGTATGCAAGTTTAAACAGTAAGCAATCATTGCCGTTGCCTGTGGCCAAAGGTGTTCCTCAAGGGTCCTTTTAAGGTCCTCTACTTTTTACAATGTGTATAAACGATTTGCCAAAACAGTTATTACATTGCAAAATTCATATGAACGCCGATGATATTCAGGTTTATATACACATGTAGTGAACCTGATAAGACTGATGAGTATATTTCAAGATTAAACTTTGATCTATCAAAAATTGAAGCCTGGTCAGAGGCAAATGGTCTTTGTCTGAATCCGGCTAAATCTAAGTGCCTTGTAATTTCCAGGACCACAACAAAAATAACTATTGAAGCCAATATAATCTTGAGCTCGCAGCGAATAGAAATTGGCAAGAAAACTAAATACATTGGCATTATTTTTAATTCTTCACTTACTTGGTCAGATCATTTAAACGCTGCTGCAGGGAGAGTATTGGCGATGCTGCGTTCGCTTTGGGCAAGTCAACACTCAACCCCCTTAAACATACGTATGCTTTTGGCTGAGACATATCTAATTCCAGGTTTAATATATGGCACCAGGAAATTAACATCGACATATAATGTCATTCTGAGATATGGGTTCAGGACGTTTCTCTCATGTTACACCCTATGAATGTAAACTTTATGGAGTGCGTTTTTCTGACATGTTAAATATTCGATGACTAAGGGCAAAACCATAAAGTGCTTAAGGGTGCTTAAGCAAGTGTACGAATACATGTTAATCATATGAGGCAAACCGTATTGAACTTAAGGAAACTTTTTGGTAAATTTTATGAAACTGTCATTTGCTTAAGCGAAGTGCGAAACAGATCGCACATTCCGTACGGAATCAAATGTTTGTTGATTTGATTTTTGTTTTTTTTTTAAATACATTTGAGAGACTTTTTGTTAATTTTTGACAGTAGAATAAGCAACGCTATGAATATTATGGTTGGGCCTTAAGTCTTTTGCATACAATTATCTATACTGGCGAGCGGACGTATCTATTTGAACGTGTTACTTTTACGCAGTCAAGAAGGAATAACAATCTGATCCCGATAAGATTCAAGAAGTTAGTAACTGAATGGCAGTTTTTCGTTCACAGTATTCGTCTTTGGAACACACTACCAGCAACTGTTCAATTTACTAGTAACGCAACGCAGTTTAGGAAATGTATTTTTAATTTTTATTCCCGTACTTGAAATTGTTTAATATTTTGTATATAAAAACGCTTTTGAATGTCTTAATGTTTAAAATTGTTTGATCAGTGCCCTTTAAAAAATTGCTTTCTTTTATTTTATTGTTTATTGTTAAAATTTTTTATTGTGTGACCCATAAGAAATTGCTACGAATTGTTTATCATGTGTTTAAATTATAAGACTTTAAGGCCTGTTGTATAGGAATACCAATAAAGAAATAAATTTAAAAAATGTTATCCTAAAATATATAAAAATCCGCTAGATTTCCCGCGAGCCGTCAAAAATGTTGTACGTTGATGGTCGCATAACAATCACTAGAATCGCGGGAAAATCGTCAAATTGGCAAGAGTGGCAACGGGTAAGTACGTAAATAATAATAAGCAGATATAGAGAAATCTCTGCTTCTCTGGGGTGAGCGTTAGGTAAGAATCAATCTCACTTAAGGATTATTTCAAGAATCAATTCGGGACTAACCCAACTTAAATCAATAACAGTTTGACTTTAACTTTTATTTCACTTTTAACTTAAGTCAATCCAGTTTTCGGATTATTTTATGTATGGGGCACTTGAATAATCCGTACTTGAATCAAGCATTCTGTACATGATGTCAGAAAATCCTTACCAACCGTACTATTCATACCGTTTCGGCTTGATTTAAGATTGATTGATTTTTCTTTTCAGTGTAGGTCCCATATAAGGCCCCTTTCTTAAATCTGTTAGAGGCATACACATCTCATATGGATGAAGATATCTTAATTATTTTGGGCACAAATAGCTTTTTATATAATTCTTAACCTCATAATATTATTTTGTTCTGGCGGGTCCACGATTGGCCATGGATCCCATGTAAGGTACACTCTAGAAAATTGGTTTTTAAATATTGTCGGGCTTGATCAACTATACTTTTTTGCATAATTTTTATCAGAAAAAAAATATTGCGACGATTGGTCCCAGTCCTATATTTATATGATGAAACAAAATTCACTTACGCCGTCTGCGTTTTGAAAAAAACCAGTGTCTTCTTTGTCGTCAGCCTAAAAAAACTAGTATTTTTTACATTTGTTGCTTACGACCATTTTGCGTCAGCAACATTTTTCAAACTAACACTTACGCCATTCGTTGCGTATGTGATTCATTATAAAGTATCAGCACTAGAAATATGTCCCTATACTATTCACGTAAAATTGCAGTTTATTATTTCACAATTTATGAGAGTGGAACTTGAAAAGGTTATTGCAGTCTGTAGACGGCAACCGATGAAATATCAACTTGTTTGTTCAATTACATTATAAATGACGTTGACAAAAGGGGTAACGTAAAGACATTACTACTTTATTGCGACTGTTGCTTTGGCCAAAATATGAATAAAATCAACCCTGCCATGGTTCATTATGCAATTTCACAATGCGAAAACTTAAGTCATTCAAATAAATTATCAAATCCCAGGCCACACATACATGCCAGTGGACAGTATGCATTCAGTTATAAAACAAGCGGTTAAAAATATAACTGTGTGGGCTCCTTCTCAATGGCCAACATTTTTGGAAATGGCTAGAAAAAACCTGTTTCCCTTTAAAGTTCATGTAAGAGGTGGAAGCTTTTTTATGGGTTTTAACGACATCGCAAGCAAATTCTTTAAAAAGAATGTTAACATTCATTTTTCTACCATAATAATAAGAGCAAACCTAACGTAATATTTGTAAAAAGATCAATGACAGATGATACTGAAAATTCCGAAATTTCACTTGGAAATATGAATAACGCTAAGCCAAATGAAAATGTATATACATACCACTAAATAACCGATTTCTTACCAAAAATACAATGAATAAAAAAGTCTTGTAAAAAGACAATTATTCTACATAACTACGCAAAAGAATTTCTGGACCTGCACCACAACATTAAAGTAGCAGATTGCCTACCACAAACCGATGAAGAAGACTGAATATTTTAGGAAAAAGGGCTTATATTGTTGATTAAATAAATGTATTTAGTTCTAGATTAAATAAATGTTCTGAAATCTTTGCGATTTGTTCAAAAAATATTTTTCCCACTTTATTCACTTTAACTTACAGCTATTAAGTTTTAGTTAAAAAGATAAAATCAAATGTGTCACTTAAAGCGTTTTAAAATTCTAAAATTTTGTTTCCATAAAAAAATAATTGTAGTTACAGCATTTTATAGGTCTGTGGAAGAAAAATCGTTTGCTGTAAGCTGCAAAATCACCGGGAATAATAGACTTGAGAGGAAATGCTTACAGCCAATATATAAAGCGAGAACAAATAAAAATAAGATTTTAAAATCATGTTCCTAAATTGTATAGTTTTTGTGATATGCATTTTTTTCTATTTTCATACAGGTTTTTTGGCTCTGGTGAACATTTCATGTTTTGTCAGTTACAGCGTTCAGTTACGGTTCAATGCAAGGAATTTAAAAAAAACACCTCCCACAATCCGAAGATTTTCGCATATTTTTACATTTTCCCCAAAATCATTTCGGTTTTATGTCACGTGCGATATGGACTTATTTTGCTTGATATTTTAGACAACATGGATCCGAATATTTTTTTTCATATATAGTAATTTCTATATTAAATTTAAGGATAACCTTATTTTGCAGTTACTACTTTTTTTGCCAAACCTCAACCTCTCTATAAGCGTTTAAATGTCACGTACGATGACATGGAAATGCCCATATGCGAAAACCGTGAAAAAATGGTAGTACGAATGAACTTTACAGGGTATTTTGTTTTATATTTTACATGCTTTTCCATTAGTAAAGACGGATTTATGCAATTGTGCCGAGCATAATTTTTCGCGGCACAAAAATTTTTCTTCATAACGTTTACCCGTGTAAGAGATTTTTGGCGGACAATTTTAATGCTTCTTTTGGCCAAAATAACTAGAGATAAATTCCCAAAATATTGAGATTTTTCGAATACTAATTTCTATTATTTCAATATGTGACCTTCTCTGAGAAAAGGGACCTAGTGTGTGCAAATGAAGTTTTGAGAAAAAACGCATCTTGGCTTATTCTACACCCTTTTAGGTACCAGAATCCACTCTTAAGTCCAAACCAGTTCTTTGAAACACTAGGCGCTTTTCTTGGAGAAGGTCACATATTGTAACTTTTGTATTCATTTTTTTTAGTATTTGTATGTTCTTATTTATTTGGTTAGTAGTAACTTTAAATTTCAGGAGCTCATTACACAAAACACCTTTAGTATGTATAAAAAAGTGTCGTATCTGTCGTTAATTTGTCTCGTTGATTCATTTTATGGATTTGGGTAAACGATTAATTTTTCATTAAAAGTCACAATGCATTTAAACCAATATAAGCAAGTTGTTTGAAAGAGAAAATGTTTGTCATCAGTCTTTTTTATCCGTTAACAAATTTCAGAAAAAAGTTCGGGAATACAGCACTGCGCTCTGCATCTGTGATAAGTTTGCGATGCTCATGCAAATTAGCTGACGCCAATACTTGTTTTTTAGGCTGTTTACCCTACAATAAATGAATGAGCGAGTAGTCACATTTTTCATTTTGGTGTTAAGGAAATGATAGAAAGTAATGACCGAAATCAAATTTTCGGTCACATCCGATCATTTCTTTCTATCATTTTCTTAACACCAAAATGAAAAATGTGACTACTCGGTCATTCATTCTTACGTGTCTAGAAAAAACCCCTTTTCACTGCATTTAATATTAAGGAACTATTTACAACAAGAAGAAAAACCAAAACAAAACATCTTAAGTCGAGATAAGATAGCAAAAAAGTTTTAAAAAAAAACTGTGAAAAAATCATTTTCTTTCAAATAATAAAATAAACCAAAATTAAAGAAAAATTTCGTTTATAATACAAAATTTTAAAAACGTAAACAAAAATGTTTTTTGGATGAAAATACGTATGATTAACAAAATTTTTCAACCCAGCCAGCAAAATGCTCCGACGTTGTCTGAATTAGACATTTCTTGCAAATGTCTGACTTCATTCTAAAGCTAAGATCCCACTATCGGCTCAAATAGCAAAATCTGTGACGATTTTTATCGTGCTATATCGGCGCACATTTAAAAACATTGCACAATTTATTCTTAGGTGGTCCCATTATCGTCGCACATTGTGACAATTTTTTTCGGTTCATATCGGCCAAAACTCAACTGCGACAATAATCGGTACAATGCGGTCACACTATCGTGCTATTTGGGCAAATTAAATTATCAGGGGTGTGCTAGAAATCGCAAACGTAAAACGCAAGAATTTTAAACGTTGTTTTTAATAAGATTACTGTAATAAAAGAATTTTATGACATTATTGTATGATATTTAACAGGATTTTAAACCAAAATTTATAAGAATAAGGTTTAAAGTTTATTAAAAGTAACTTCCAAATTCTTGCGTTTGCGATTTCCAGCACACCCCAGTATATGTTTTTGTTTATTTGCTTGTTGGCAGATAAAATTTTACTTTGGAAATTCGCAAAATTCTCCGTCTGAATATTCCATTATGTTTCCTAACAATTTTAAATAATAAAAAATGTATTCAATTTTATTCAAACTTACTGCAATTGTTCTTTTGTTTTTGTAAATGTTGTTTTTTAAAAAGATGTTTACAAACCAGGGATGGCAACATCGATACAACTGCAATGTTTTGGTTAAAGCGAATTGTTTTCTTTCATTTAACAGTACAAATGTATTTTTTAACGTTTTCATCCATAAATAATAGATATAACAAATGTAATTTTGGTACAATAAAACTTAAAAAGTAAAAATGTTGTAGCCAGTTGGTGCAATTTAAAAATTTCGGTTTGCCTTTCCTTGTATCGGCGTTGATTGGCGACTGTGATCGGCGCACAAGTGGCCGATAAAAATCGGTACATATTAAACAATTTCATTGCTCCACATTGTGCAAAAGAGTGTTATCGGCACATCAAGGCTAATTTTGATTGTGCACTGTCAGCACAATTTCGGCACAGATTGTCGCATATTAAAAATGTTTGACCGTTCACACTATCGGCAAATGAAATTCGACAAAAATTGGTACAATGCGCCGATAATGTGATCTTAGCTAAAGAGACTTCGTTCAGATTTCTGTCAGACATTGAATATACTTACTGGCTGGACGATTTCAGATCGATTTCGAATGGATATATCCGGGGAAATGTATTTGCAGATATGTCTAATAGAATTCCGACGAAATTCTTTCAAAAAAGTCTAGACTTATTTTTTTTTTTGTGAAAATAATGACAATTATCATTAAGTTGAAAATAATTTTAATTTTATTTTATTGTTTCAAGATAAAAAGGTACGTACGTTTAAAATTTATAATTATATACTTTTAAATATTTTGCAATAAAAGGAATTCTTTCAGGTATCAGTTAAAAAAACAATAAGAAACTTGGATAGCTCATCAATTGAATTTCTGTCAGATATCTATCAGAAATGTTGGAAAAGACCAGAATTTATACGTTTTTGGGTCAGAAATCTGACAGAATTCTTATACGATTCTGACTTTCTAATCGACGTTTCTCTCAGATATCTGGAAGCAGTGTTCGAAAATAAACACTTAATATAGTGCCTTAGTGTTCGCTTCGGTAGAATTGTGGAAAACACAAACGCTAGTAATGTTTGTGTAGAAAATCATTAAAAAAAATAACGTTTCCCTGTTAGTCATCTTTCGAACACAAAAATAATAAACTCAACAAAAGATGAGAACATTTAATTCCGTTCAGTTTTTTTTTTAAATCCACAAACTTCATTGTGTTCGGTTCGGCTCATTAATGTTCGTCCCTTTTGGCTGGTAAAAAAGCCAAACATTTTTTACAAAAACAAAATACAAAATACGAAATAAACAAAAAGCCAGCAAAATAATTTTACACAAACAAAACATATACACACACAAGCTGTTCGTGGTGCGGTCGTTGCAAAAATTGTTTGTTTGTTTGCTCATTTCTTTATTAATGTAAAAGAAAAACATTATAGAACATTTAAATATAATGTTTGTCTACAGTATCACTACAATTGTTCTGTTTTTTAACGAAGAACAGAACATTATATAATGAGATCTTTTTTATATAAGAAACTTAATTTTTAGTAAATGGATTTTTCTGGTTTATTTTTATATAAAAAAGAACTCGAGCTTAAGCAAATTTAATAAATTTAAATAATAATTGTAACAATTTTATTTTAGTATTTATTTAATTCTTAAATTTAATAATTTTACTACAATTATAATTTGCTACAGTTTCACAAACTTAATTTCTTTCCCACAAAATTTGCTTCTATTTTTTTCTTTTAGCCTCTTTTTTTCAATTGACAACCAAATTTGACGTTTTATGTTAGCAATAATTGTCAACAAAATCGGACTAACAATTATTGCAACATAAATTGCCAGCAATAAATATGTACAAAAAATTGCTGTCTACATTAAAGATAACATAATTTTAACATTTACTGCAATATATGACGCAATAATTATCTCTGCTATAGACGGGCAGTTAGGCATCGTCTGCTTTTGTTATGAATTTGCAAAGTGCTGGTCCACACTCTTCAAGTTTTAGCTGTCAAGTCTTGAGTTTGTTGGGGATAGAGGAAAAGAAATGACATCCTCTTTTCCCTTCTCTCCTAAAAGCTCAAGACTTGACGAGTCAAACTTGACGTGTGTGAACCGGCACAAATAGCTCACATTCACAGTGTTGCTTTTACGAATTACTGCAGCGCAGTGATGCATTTCCGAACAGGCCTACATAATACATAACAATTTTTTATAGACTAAACATTAATGCGAAACAGCTGAACTTTTCGACGAAAAAAAGATTTGCCAAGCAGAGTTATTTGGTATATGAGGCATTATTCGTGAAGCGGGCAACCCAAAAAAATGTATTGCCGAAATTTCTTTATATTAAGCATCACTATACCTCTAGTAGATATAAATGTGTGTGACATAAATTTTTGTATGGGGTGCTAAACTGTAGCCGATTTACCCGATACGGGGTAACCCCAGTATTGATAAATGATTATTAAATTTACCAAGCGATTATTATGGAAAATTTTCATAGAAAATGTGTTTTGTAAGCCATTATTAAATTTAAACAAATTTTATGAATACAGCAGTGAAAGTTTTGTTTCGAACTATAAACAATATGGACAATCTTTTGATCAGAAAATATTTTTTTTTTATCCATTTTATATAGAAATTTTTCGAATTTTGAGCGGATTTTTTTTATTTAATTTTTTTTTCTAAAACTAGCCTAAGCTATCCTCCTTACACTGTAAAAGTTTAAAAATCGCATTTCCATAACTTAAAATTTATGAAAACTTCTTTACACGCGTAACTTTAAAACCGGAAGTGATCATTTTGACTTTGAATTTTTCTAATTTAGCCACATTTTTTTTTTAATTCGAAGTTAGCCTAGAGTATACTCAAATTAATCACCCCTATCTGGAATAACAAGTGGAATTTTTGTTCCCATGGAATTTTCATTACCCTCGAAGGGAAAAATCGTGAATCGTGAATCTCATGTGAAAAATTTTTCACGCTATAAGTTCCAATGAATGTAAAACAGAAGAAAGATTAAAAAAATTAAAAATCACTGAAATTTTTGTTTAAAAGTATACACATAAATTTTTTAAAGAAAAGTTAATATAATAAAGCAAAATTTTTACAGCCTGTTCATCGATTTCGAACGTTAACGTTCGCAAAGAAAATTATATGTAAAACAAAAACAATATTCGAAAATTTGTTTTTGTTTTAAATGTAGTTTTCTATGCGAACGTTGACGTTCGAAATCGTTGAACAGGCGGTTAGTATTGGAGGGATAGTTTGATACCAACGTTAGTTTTTTGCACTTTTAAAATTTTATGTAGTAAAATATTTTCTGAAATTCTGCCACCACTTCTTTCGAAAGCTTAACAAATCCGCAGGCAATCGACCAGATGTTTTGCATTTTGTTGAACAATATAATATATTCGATTTATAGGAGGAAATACTTACATTCATGTTCGGTTCCTAGCAAAAATAAAGTGAGAAAATCTAAGGGAAATGTGAACAAACTACGAGGGGAAAAACTTTTCACTGTATTATGAAAATGGGCGTTCAAATCAAAATGCATATCGTGCACTTCGTGATTTTTTCGGTAAATTTAATCGTTTAAATGTGCACACAATCGGAAAAATCGCGCACAAATTTGAGTAAACCGGGTCTGTAGGAGATGTGAAAACACTAGTGCATGCTCATTCAGCTCGTACTGCAGAAAATATTGCTGCTGTTCGCGATAGTGTGGGTGAATTGGCCGCCAAGATCATGTGATTTTACCTCTTTCGTTGGGGCTATTTGAAAAAAAGGTGTACGTCGATAAGCCAGCAACAATTCAAGAGCTAATGTACGAGATAATTCAGCACATTAACGGCATAGAACCCCAGTTATGCCTCAGCGTCATCGAAATTTTGGACCATCGGATGGAGGTGTTCTGCCGAGGTAGCGGCGGCCATTTGGCCGATGTTTTGTTCCAAATATAATTGAACCATACAAATATTATCATAATTAAAAGAAATAACAAACATTTCCTAAATAATTTGTGTTTTATTCAAAATCAACATTGGCTCTTAAAATTTAACCATCCTTTTGTTTACGCTTTCTTTGGTCACACAAGGGAAAACATGCAGTTGCATTTTTACGGTTGTCCTGATTCTCTAGGCTTTTTTTTAGGGTTTTAAGAGAATAAACAAAACTTCCGAAAGCTGGAATAATTGGAATCCAAAATTATCACATCCGGTTTTGAAGTGAGTTACGCGTTTAAAGATATTTGCTTTACTTTCAAACTTATGGAGATCCCTTTTTTAAACTTTTACAGTGTAAGGAGGGCATCCGAGGCTAATTTCGGTGTAAAAAATTAAATGAAAAAAATGCGTATAAATAGGAAAAATTTGAATTTAAATTGGTTATTTCCGATTTTAAAGATGAAAAAAAATTTGTTTTTTCAAATTTGTTCTTTTCAAAAGTTTAAACGATTTCCTATAAGATTCACTTATCTTAAATTTTGTTTTTTATTTGTAGGTATTTAGTTCGAAACAATAATTAAAAAAACGGCAACACTTAAGCATCCCATTACTTGGTATTTACCACACACATTATTATATCTTCAAAAATTATAGGTAGGTATGTAGTTAAGCCAAATATTGGTAAAATTATATTTTTTTGGGGTTTCCACTTCAAGAGTAATGCCTAATATGTACCTATTTCTCTATTTCGATTTGCGAATTAATATAATGTAATTAGGAAGAAATATTTTGTGTAAATAAGATACTTTTCGCTTCTTTTATACACAAAATTAGATCTGCTTACATTTTTACAGTTTTTGAAAAGTTAAAATTCCATGCTCAAATTTGATATACACATACATTAATTAAAGAAATTTAAATACAGCCCTTTTTCGAATTACCAAAGTCCTTTGCATTTATAGGGTTAAATAGCGGTTTTGTGCAATTTCTTTGGCCACATTCGAATACCGGCAAAATAATGTTGACACGTGTACAAAAAATTATTTCACCCAGCATAAAGTGAAAGCATTATTCCCTATGCCGACATTTAAGGGTAGAAATTCGCAAAGCACGCACACACACAAATATACACATACGCAAGAAGAGAGACGCACAGGAGAAAGAGAGCAGTTAACAATAACTGTGTAATTTGCTATAAAATAAACAATACTCTGAATAAATTTGCTGTTTATAGGAAATCGTACCAAGCAACAGAAAAATAGCAGAAAAAGCCGCCCTTCGATAAACAAACTTACAAACAACAACAGCACTACACAGTACAGAACACACTTGCAACGGCACAGCAAACAACAATAACAATTTATGTGGTCACGAGACGAGTATATTAAAATACGAAAACTCTGGTAACAAACAAAAAGAGTCATAGTGCAACATCTGCTCCTTGCCAAACAATCAGTACAACGCCAGTCAGTATCCGAAGAAGAACAACGAATAGAAAAGAAATCCACTTAAAAAATTATTAAAAAAAGTACTACTGAATTAAAAAAGTATAAGAAAATTTAAAAAATCTAATAGAAAATTCAAAAAAAACAGACGTTGAAAAAACGGTAAAATAAAAAAAAAAAATTTTTATAGAAATTTTAAAAAAGATTTAACAAATTTTAAAATTTGTGTAACATTGAAAAATTCTAGAGAAAATTAAACAAAAAAGAAAACGTATGGAATTAAAAATTTGTTTTAAACTAAAAAGTGCAATTGATAAAAAAAACAAAAATTTTAAGATTTTTTCTTAAAATTTATTATATAGAACTTATTGCAAATTTATGATAAAAGAAAACTACAAAACATATGTAACTAACGCCATTTTGACCAGAAAATAGGTATAAAAAAAACTTATTGATTTCTCAGCATCAACAACAAACAGCAGCAGACAGTGACTCCTCTGATTTATTAAACAGCCCTGTTTTAATATCTTTGGAAATCTTTTTAGAGAAAAAATTTTTTTTTTATTAAAAACTTCACAAAATTTTAACAAAAGAAATTTGACATTTTGGCGAAAATTGTATATCTAATACTTAAAATCAAGGACATTAAAAGAATCCAAAGCCAAGACCCTCCAACAACGGTGTCAAATCAAAAGCTGAGTCACGCAGTGAATGTTTGTATGAAAGTGTGTATCTGTGTAGTAACACTACATGTGTGAAAGAATTGCAGCAGCAGCAGCAGAAGTAGTGACTGAAAAAAAGAAGGAAAAGAACTTAACTCAAGTTGTATAAACCAAAAAAAGAAAACAATACAACAACACAATTGAAGCCATTAAAACAGCAAAAACAAACACGCGACTTTAAATAAATTCATATACATTTTTACACACGTACGAACTTTGTTAAAAAAGATAAAAGAAAAACAAAACACGAAAATACAGTTGTGCAAATAAAAACACAACAACAAAAACTGCAATAACAACAGCACACTTTTGCAAACACTCACTCGCACTCACCTCAACTCACAACAACATCAAGAATAATTGAAAAGAGTATTACAGAAAAGAAAAGGAAGAGCGCACAGAGCAAGCAAAAGCATAAAAACAAGTGAAACTTAAGTTTAACACCTTAAACAGTTTTGGGTCAGGCCAATTGGAGGTGCTCCGGGGGGAGTTTAAAAAGTTAGAACCAAAGAAAAAAAAACTTCTTAACAAACAAAAAGAAAATATACCCATAAGTAATTTTTAACAAATAAAAATTCTAAATACTCAACAAATCATAAAAATTTTCCAAAATTTTTTTTAAGTAAAATTAAATCTGTTAAGAAAAAAGCCTCCCGTCATCTCCAGATCTGTAGGCCACTTAAACCCGTCTCAAATTCTAAATAAATATAAATTTAAATAAAAAAAAACAAATTTTAACTATTTGTAAAATAAAGAAATCTGTGATTAAAATTATTAAAAAAAATTTTAATATATTTTTTTAAAACGGCACCTTAAAAAAATTTAAAACAAAAAAAAAAATTTTAAATTTTTTTGTCACCAATTTTGTGCACTTTTTATAAAAATTACACTATTATTGCTATAAAAAAAAAATTAATTTTATTAAAAAAAAAAAACAACAACAACTCCTTAAAAAAAACTATTCAGATAGTTTTTATCTTCTTCTCGTTCCGGGGATATATAAATACAAGTTTTTTGTAAGTATAACACAATTTTTGTCTTACACTGTATTAACACGTTCAAGAAATTCTTAATAATTTTTTTAAAAATACTGGCTGTCAAACTTTACAAAAAATAAAATCTGTGACGTAGGCTGCCCGCAATTCTTAAGTCTCGGTTCACATTATGAAAGTTTTCTTTCAGAAATTCTAAGTTTATTGGTGAGAGGGGAGAGAATAATAGCATGTTCTCTTCCCCTCTCACCAATAAACTCAGACTTTCTGAGAGAAAACTTTCATAGTGTGATCCCAGACTAAGCAATTTTCTTTAAAGATGTCATCAAGAAAACAATGTTGTAAGACAAAATAAAAATTTCCTCATTAAAATTGCAATCAGCTGGTTTCTTGGATGTAAATTGAATTACAGATTTGGAAATAAAATTCGAAAACTTTATAGGATAACCGAAAAGTTAATATTTAAAATTATAAAAATTCAATAATATAAAATAATAAATACCAAAGTTTTAATACGTTTTAAATTTCAATGTTGAACATTCCTTATTTACCACGCCGTTGTACGGATTAACTAACAATTCCAATTTAATTTTACGTAACTCTTATATAAAGTACATTATATTTGTCTTGAAAAAAATTTTTTTTTAAAAAAATATTATTTTACAAAAAGAACCAAGAACACAAAATTTTAACCTTTATGCGCCTAATGATATTTTCTAGTAAAAGTTAACCAATTTTATAAAACTTATATTCGCGTTTTATAATACTTTTGCCACTTTTCCTTGTTTAAATCACGTTTTAAGTGCCAATGCAATTAAACTATACATTAACTCTAATAAAATTTTTGATTTTTCATTTTATAAAATTATTTAAAAGAAATGTGGTTCTCAGAAAATGTACTTATAATAAAAATTGTTAGCTACTTTTCCTTTTAAATTTGTAAACAATTCTATTTTAAAAATGTTTGATATTCAATATATTTATAACAACAGATAATAAAGTTTCCTATTTACACCTGTTTACCCATTTGATCCACAATTAATTTACTGCACTTAAATCTACTTCATTTGTGTGTTGTCTTTATGTTGAACAATGTAGATTTCAATGTAGTGTTTACTACTAAAAGTACCAAAAATACGCTTTTTTCACCCTGTTTGGCCCAGGAAAGTACTTTATTTGTTTGCTGTATTTATGTATATGGGGGATTCCATGTCAAGTGACACAATTTTGAAATCGATGTCTTCCGTACCAAAGTACGCTTTTTTCACCCTGTTTGGCCCAGGAAAGTACTTTATTTGTGTCAAGTGCCACAATTTTGAAATCGATGTCTTCCGATTTGGATGAGATTTGCCCCAAGTTAGTCCTAATGGATAGTAGTTTAGACACAACAAGATCGGTCAAAAGTTAGAGGGGGTCAAAGTTTGATATTTTGGCCATACAGGTGTTCTTTCTCATCCATGTAACTTATTACCAGGGAAACCAGAATTATGCTCTAAAAAACACGTTTTATGCGCATTAAATATTCAGTAAAAACTTGAAAATATGCCCTGAAAATTATTAAAAATATGCTCACGAAAACAAAGTTATATTATAACGGCTGCTGGGTTCGAGCCCAGGCTTTTAGGGACAGGTTACCCCTACATGTTTCGATTGACACCACTCAATCTCTTCAGAGGGTTTTGCCGTTAAACACTCGCAGCCATCGACGACTGCGGGCAGTCAATAGTCCAACATCAATTTTTACACCAAATTGTATTTAACCTTTGGTAGATCGAAATTAGCTTTAAATGTTTATATTTTTTAATTGATTTACATGTTCTTCTTTACTTCTGTTAATTTGATGAACTTAAGCCTAATTAAAATATCAAAATTTGGATTAAAAACCATAAATAGTTCAACAAAATAACCACAATACTAATTATTGTTATGTTATAACCTCTTAATATATGAGAGTTACCTGTGGCAAATATTATCTAGATATTAACATTCATTGAGTTTTTTGTCTTAAATGGGATGGTCGCGAATTTTTTTTATCAATGTTTACACTTTAAAGGAAGTTTATAAATGAAACCTTTGGGCAAATGTGAACTGATTCGAAAAGAATTAAATTTGCAGTAAAATATTTTTGTGGATGATTTTAATCTTAATACCAACATAATTAGATGATCTTTGGACACAAAGAGTATAATTTGGAAAGAAGTTTTGATGATGAATATGTTAAATTAAAGACAGATTCTCACCATTTACATAGAATTCGTCCTTAGTACGATTAAAGTGTATTTACCAAATTTGATCAAATTATCCAAAAGATTGCAGTTTGTACTAAGAGTGAAGCCAAAATTTCGTAAAAAATTTTTTTTTTTTTATTTGTTGCGAAAGCTCTTGCAGGTATCTAAAAATTTTAAAATGTATCAAAATATGCCTCAAAAAGCCAAAATATGCTCTTAAAACTTTGAAAATGCTGCAAAAAGGCTATTTTACTGAATTATGCAAAAAAATTCTGCAAACGCTAAAATATGCAAAAATATGCACTTAAAAATCGATGCCAAAATTGATAAAAAAAAAGCTCTAAAACGGATAAGTATATGGTTTCTGCCTTTATTGGTCGCACAAGGAAAAACATGCAATTGCATATTTATGGTTTCCCTGCTTATTACCTATTTTATCAATCTTTTGAAACATTTTTTTTTTATTTTATTTTTTTTTTTTGCTCAAAAGAAAGCTTATGTCTTTTCTTTTAAGGTAGTTTTGGTCATTTTTTGGATGCGAGTGGCTTATGTATAAAAAGTATAAAAAAAATAATTATTAAACTCTAGACCATGAATCAAAAAAACAAGATTGCGCACTCAGCCGTACAAAAAAAATTTCTACTGCGCATCTACGTCATCATAGACTAAATATGAGTGTTTGTTGTAAAATATGTAAGACACACACAAATGAACACACACAAAGTCTATTGTTTCGTCACACACAAAAATAACGGACCTGCGCAATGCGCAATCTTGTTTATTTGATTCATGCTCTAGACGAGGTTTTTTAAATTTTTTAGTATATTCAGTGTTCTTTACCATCCATTTAACTTATTACCAGGGACGGGACTTTTATGCAGTTAAAATCGCGTTTTATGCGCATAAAAAATGCAATAAAAATAGAAATATATGCGCTAAAAATTTTTAAAAATATGCAGTTAAAATTATCTTAAACAAAAACATACAAATAACAAAAAAAAACAAAAATAGCATAAAGAACGTTAAAATTCAGTCTCATAAACGTAATTAAGGCACAATAACCACAAAAGTAGAAGTTAAAATATGGTAAAACACAAATATATAAAGAAACATTAAGACAATCATGTAAATTATGTCACTTGTAAGTTGGCTTGAACAACCGTGCGATTACATGTTAATCATTAGTGTCAAACCATATTGAATTTAAGAAAAATTGTTGTTAAATTTTTTGAAACTGTCATTTGCTTAAGCAACTTAAGCAAAGTGCGAAACTGATCGCAATTACATACGAATCAAATGTTTATTGATTTTGTTTTTTAAAATGCGTGTAGAAATATATTTGACCCTAAATTTTTTCAAAATAAAAGTTTACTGCCTGATTTTCAAAACAAAATAAAACGGAAGTGATAGGTGAATGATTGAATGCTGATAGTTTCTCTGTGTTATATTAATTTTCATTCATTACGTTATTACCCCTTCTTGTTATGTAATACTAGCTCCGGTTGTAAGGGATACATTTCACTAAAAATTTAAACTGGTGAAGGAGTCATTAAAAATATTTTTTTTTCCGTATGAAACCAATTAATCAATATTATTGAATAGGCTTCTAATTTCCTTTACAACTCGGTGTAACCCATGTGTCAAGCAAGTAACATCTACCAGTTTTGGATTAATTGCTTTAGCCCAATTGACAGCCGTAACCATGTGAGATGCTACATCGGTTAAAAATTGAAGGATCTCTTGAAGAAATCTTGAAATGCTTGTATTTTAAGCAGCGCTACAAAAAAATTTTTAGATGATTTTAAAAATTTTTTAGGAAGATTTTTTTTGCATACAATTTGGAAATTTTTTTTATCATTTGGAAATTTAAAAAAATATATCATTCAAAAATTTTAAAATATGCATTATAAACCAATATATGCAAAAATATGAATTTTCACCAAAATATGAAACATGAAACAAAAACAAATCGATGCCATTTTAACTCAAATTTAATGGTTTGGAAAGATAACACAGTAGCACATTTTGAATTATTAGCTAAGGTTTTTTTTAATTCATGTTTGAAGTTTTCGACTGGGGGTGTATTTTAGTACAATTTTCAAAAACATGTACTGATTCTTAAGTCTATATCTCGTGAACTATTCGAGTTATCGTTTGTCTCTCTTCGGCACATTTTAAGCTCTTTATCAGATCTAACAATTTTACCTTATGATAAAATCGAAAAAAACAACAACATCTTACTCAAAACTGTCAAAAAACTTAGAAAAATTGATGATTTTGAACGTAAACAATGAAAAATAAGGACACTTCAAATCTTTTTAAATATATATATATATAACTTTAGTCGTCGCTTTCGATCATTGAGTTTTATCAAACTATGTATATCAAATGAAGTTTTTAGTATTGTAAATATGTATGAATGTCTATTTAGAAATTATTTAGTTTTTTCTAGTTTCCTATATTCTGCTCGCACAATTGTGAAGGGTATATAAGATTCGGCACAGCCGAATATAGCACTCTAACTTGTTAAATTTAAAACTTTTTTTTAGCGGGAATGTTTTTTTTTTTTTGCTTAAAAGAAAGCTTATGTATTTTCCTTTAAGAAAGTTTTGGTCGGTTTTTGGGACGCGAGTGGCTTATGTATAAAAAAAATAATTTCTAACTCTATGTGACCTTCTCCGAGAAAAGGGACCTAGTGTGTAAAAACAGGGGTTGGACCTTAGAGTGGATGCTGGTACCTAAAAGGGTGTAGAATAAGATGAAATGAGTTTTTCTCAAAACTTAATTTTCACACACTAGGTCCCTTTTCCCGGAAAAGGTCACATATGCTCTATTTTGGATTTTTTCCTATTTATGTTTAAGTGTTTCTAAAACCTTAAAAATTAAACTTATGAAGATAATCTAGACAAATCAACCTTTCCGACGGTATGTAGCATACCCAAATATCATGTTATATCTTCGATACTGTAATGCCCACAATATGTTAATCCCAGGAATAAAATCACTTTTTTCTGTAGAAATGTTGACAAAAAATAATTTTTTTTTTATTTATTTGTATTAATATTTATTTATTTAATCTAAATCACATTAGATCCTTTTTTATCCGAATTTTTTTAAATTTAATTTGTTGTAGCTGATGAAGGTTGCAAATTTTCAAATACCCATTCTTTCATCCTCCTTCTTTTGCCAATCTATTATTGGCGTTACTACGCTTAGCTTTGATTTCGTAATGCAAGGCCGACCGCCATTAATTTTCCAGCACCAACATTTTTTGTTCTAAATAAAATTTTAGGGCAAAAAACTTTTTATTTGATTCAATTAAAAAATGTTTCCAAGTTGCGCTTTGCAAATAGCACCCAATAAAACCAATTTACAGGCATATTCTGAAAATCACAAAATTTCAAATCACTTGTGATTTTAAAATCACAATTATTATTTAAGGGTGTTTTGAAAACCACAAAAGTTTTAACTTGGTTTAAAATGTTGGAAAAAATAAGCATGTAATTTTAAATCGGTGACCACTTAGCTGAACGGTTTTAAATCACAATTATGGAAAAAGTTTTTTGGCCAGAAAACCTTTCTTGTGATTTCAAATCACTTTCACAAAAAATGATTTTCAGAACATGCCTGTTAATTATGAAATAATTACATATTTCCTTATATACAATAAAACAATATTTGTATCAAAGTAAAGCTAGTATTTTTGCAACTCTTGTCCAGTTTTTAATAGCTTTGATATCACTGCAAGTAAAACATGAGTGTTTGTAATTCTCATTCGCTTTACAGCTTTAGTTGTATACTATCTGTAGTTTTTCCAAAGTCTGAAAGAAGGCCTAAGCAACCAGCGAAATGCACATAGGAACTAGCTTATCCCCCACAATAAATTTTAGTGTATTTGTCAAAGAATATAAATTTGGAATTTACAACATCATAATTATTGAATAAATAAATAAAGATTTGATAAACATTTTGTTTGATTTATTCCAAGTGTCCAACAATTTATTTTAACAAATCACGTAAACATTTTGTTGAAAAAAATTATTTTGGGCAACAACTTTTTTTACTGACTCAATAAACTTGGTTGTTGACTAAAAATTTAATAACTTACAAACAGAAAATTCAACATTTTTTTTATTTTTTCGAATTTATTCTATGAGTTAAATTTCAGTTATGTATTTTATAAAGCTTTTTTGTAATAGTCATATTCCTTTAATTTTTCAGAAATGGCTTTATACACTATCAGATTATTATATTGTATTTTCTTGTTACATTTTACCTTAGCTTTCCGTTGGAAAGCAATGAGGTATATTGTATGTACAGAAAAATTTACAATTATTAGACACCAGCAGAATGTAATGCATTTTCTGGCCCGCTACGGCCTTTGTCAGCATTCTTTGTGTCACACTGGATAGTGATACTTTATAAATTGAATGTATTTAACTCAACTATTTTAACAAATAGAAACTGGGAATTATTTCCTTTCATAGGTTAATTTATTATATTCAACATTTTTTTTATTTTTTCGAATTTATTCTATGAGCTAAATTTCAGTTATGTATTTTATAAAGCTTTTTTGTAATAGTCATATTCCTTTAATTTTTCAGAAATGACTTTATACACTATCAGACTATTATATTGTATTTTCTTGTTACATTTTACCTTAGCTTTCCGTTGGAAAGCAATGAGGTATATTGTATGTACAGAAAAATTTACAATTATTAGACACCAGCAGAATGTAATGCATTTTCTGGCCCGCTACGGCCTTTGTCAGCATTCTTTGTGTCACACTGGATAGTGATACTTTATAAATTGAATGTATTTAACTCAACTATTTTAACAAATAGAAACTGGGAATTATTTCCTTTCATAGGTTAATTTATTATATTCAACATATTTTTTATTTTTTCGAATTTATTCTATGAGCTAAATTTCAGTTATGTATTTTATAAAGCTTTTTTGTAATAGTCATATTCCTTTAATTTTGCAGAAATTACTATACACTATCAGACTATTATATTGTATTTTCTTGTTACATTTTACCTTAGCTTTCCGTTGGAAAGCAATGAGGTATATTGTAGGTACAGAAAAATTTACAATTATTAGACACCAGCAGAATGTAATGCATTTTCTGGCCCGCTACGGCCTTCGTCAGCATTCTTTGTGTCACACTGGATATATAATTAAATTAATTCAAAAAATTTTTAATTAAAAATGCGATTTTCGTATTTGCGGCATATGAACCAATGCTGCCAATTTTAAATTATCAGCTTTTAAGAAAACACCCGCTATTAAATATGTACATATGTGATTAAGACAATTTTAAAAAGATTCCTTTTTTATTTAATAATTCTTTTTTATTAATATTGTTTATTTACCCTCATGAATGCACATGTGCATGTCAATTTAAATATTTGTTGCAGGTTTTATTATTTATTTATTTATTATTTTTTTTTTTTTAATTGTGCACACAAAATCTATTCATATCGTTTGTTTTGATACTATTCGCATAATAAAAGTTCATTATTATTTTAAATTGTAGTATTCAATCTTTATGGGACATTTTCATTAGACTTTATGTCGAAATAAGCATTCTGAATAAAAAAAAAACCCAAAAATCTTTAATACTTTAATGAAAAGTGTGCATAAATTAAAAGTTGAAAATAAAACGTTTTGCAAGTAATTTAAATTTTTTCAAGATTAAAATTTTAGAAGCATTTTTAAATTTATAATTTAGCAATTCACTAAGTGTTCTATTGTGTCATATTAGCTGTTCCAATTATAAAATTATAGCATATACAACCAATATGGCACAATAGAACACTTTGTGAATTGCCTAAATATTAAAGTATGTATGCAATTGTGGAAAGGCTATAAGGCAAATGTTTAAAGAAAAATTTTAAATTTAAGCTTTTAAGACATTTTAGAAGAATTGTTTCCTTTTTTAACATAGAAAAATAAAAAATAGTTAAATAATTTATTAACGGTTTATTTTAAAAAGCGCTTTGTACCTGAAAATTCACAACTAAATTGTAAAAAAAAAAACATTTTTTTTTAAATCCCAACAAACATGAGGTCAAACCTTTGTTACATGGGGTCTTCACCTGACAATTTTTTGTCATACCAAACGTCAAAGTCTTTACAAAAAAACTCTAAAATTTTTGTCGGCGTTTTTTTAAAAGAATTTTGACGTTTATTATGACAAAAAATTGTCAGGTGAAGGCCCGTGTTATAAAATGACTTTATCATTTTACATCAAACACAATTCTCAAACGTTTTTCAATTGTTTGATTTTAACATTTAAATTCAAATTAATAATGATTTAAAAACAAACAATTGAAATTAAATGTTTTATCAATTTAATATCAAGTGTTAAATTCAAATCAAAACTATACTTGGCAATACTTAAGCGAAAAATAAATGTAAACACTAAAAATGGCGATTAAAGTTACATTTTTACTTCGTGGTTAAATGTGTTTTATAAGTGAACGAATTATTTCTTGTGAAAAATAAAAATTATTTTTGTGTAATTACAATGATTAAGAATACGAATTTAAAAAACTAAAATGGCAAAGTGAAGAAATTACAAGTTTGTTGTATGATCGTGGTGCTACCTACAATCCTCAAAATAAAAAGGAGCAAATTATTGCATCTTTGAACGAATTAGAGGACAGAAAGAACATTATTACATCTTTTGGCTGTGTTGCCGAATGTTTATCTCACAGTTTATTTAAATAAATAATGGATTTAATTAAAAAAAATAAAATATTTTTATTTATATTCCACATTGTGTTATAATCCACATTTGAAAAATATTTGAGAATTACGTTTGAAAGCAAGTGGAAAATAAAGGCATTTTTCAATTTGATAAAAATGTCCCCTTTTTGTTGAGAACGCTACGATTTTCCAATCATTATCAAACTTTGTACGTTCATTCATTTTGAATTTGAAATCAAACATCCGTGTTTGTTGGGATGTGCATAGACATGCACACATCCATATTTATTAAAAATGTATGGAACATTTATAAAAATTCATATCAATCGTTTGTTAAGGGCACAACTGCAAGTTAAATTTACCATTTATTTCTGATGTTTATTTTTATTCGTATTTTTTGTGAATATTTAAACAAGGGTTTGCACGATTATTATACAATCGTAATCGAGATTAATCGCACCATTGCAAAATTTTCACGCGGTTACGATTAAAAATTTTACATATTCTGTTTCTTTTAAAATTAATTACAATTAAAAATTGTAAAAGCAGTTAAGAAAACTGTATTCTCGAAAGGAGATATTTCAATATACAAGATTATTTAAGAAAAAAAAATACAGAAAACGGAACTTATGCAATTATTAGATGCCAAAACGCGATGGAGTTCTATTATTCCAAAGTTGGAAAGAATTATCGTATTGAAAAACTACATTAAAGTAAGTTGATAAAGTTAAGAAAGATCCCAATTGAACAATAATAATTTTGATTTTCTTACACAACTTTGCAACGTATTTATGCCAGTTGAACACACGCTTGAAGTTCTTTGTAGATTAAACAAATGCAAGCCGAAGCTGCGCTTTCATTTTCATATAAACAATAATGGAACAACAATATACAGATATAGCAAACAAGATGTTATTCAACCTTTATAATAGGATGGCACAAATCAGGAATGAAACAGTTAGTACAATTGTACTTTTTTTTAGTACTATTGTTGCAAAAGTCTTGAAGTACTCTAATAACATGCTTAGTACAATTTAAAAATTTCAAACATTTGACATTGAAGTTTTTTGGTCTGGGTTGAAGAATTGAAAAATAAAATTAAAGAACTTATGTTTCCAGATTTCAGTAGAATTGACAAAGGTCAGTACCATATTCGTCGGCGGAACATATTTTTTCATACCATAATTTAATAAAATTAAAGGAAAAATTTTCCTTTTGTAATTCAGACAAAATGTTAACTAAAGTCTAATAAAACTTGTTGCTATAGTTTTAAATTTACAAAAGACTTATCGTTACTTTGATTTAGACTTTTCTATATATTCTTTTTATCAAGTTGTATAACTGCAAAAGAAGCTTTCTTTCTTAGACAATATCTTTTGGACTTGACAGAGTAAAACATATGTATTTTTACCCTGTTCCACTATCTTCTTTATTAAAATAAGACCTATTAAGTGGCAGTTCTTGAATCTCTTCCGGTAGCTCTTCGTCCTAAATGCAGCAATTTTGTTTGTTTACATACCCATTGAGCCAGAAATGGGCCTCATCGCTGAACAAAATTTGCCTCGAAAACGTCGGATCTTCTTGGAACTTTTCAAGAGCCCATAATTTTGTTTGTTTACATAACCATTGAGCCAGAAATGGGCGTTATCGCTGAACAAATTTTGCCTCGAAAACGTCGGATCTTCTTGGAACTTTGCAAGAGCCCATAAACGTTGTTCAGGCTTAAGTCTTTCCATTATGAAATGCCAAACAATACTTAACAAAAATAGCATGACAGCATGCATGACACGACTCACACGTGATCTGTCAAAAAGAGGCTATTGAAAAAAGTATCTCTACTTGAATCACCCGTTATAGTGTTCCTTCGACTATAAAGGCAAACATCCGAAGAAAGGAAACGTGTTTTCTCATTGAAATATTCTTGATAAAAATTACAAATAGGCTTTCAAACGATTCTGTAAATGCTTATTCTGAACTAAAATCCTATTTTAAAAGAAATATTTTGTAATAATTTAACTTTTTTGGTTTTATTTAAATGCTGTTGGCTTTGAATTAATTATGTGGCAATAAGAGCTTTCGGCCCGTTTTCACAACTTATCGATAGCTTAAATTTGACTTTAACCGGCCTTATAAAAAGTTTTCCATTATTAAAACTTTACTTTAACCTAAAGTGAGCGATAAAGTAAATTAAGGTTCATCGTACCTGGTTAAGTTGTAATAATGGAACACTTTTTACACGGCCAATAAAATCGTACCTTTAGCTATCGGTAAGTTGTGAAAACGGGCCTAAGTCTATTTGTTTAGTTTTATAGGAGAACAATTTAAAATTTTTAATGTGGCTTTTGGAAATTTACATCGAATTTAATATAATCATCAGTTCTTTGCGATTATAGTTTTAAAAGTTTTTATTCTTATACACTCCTAGGAAGTTTTTATTATTTCAAACGTTATTGCACATTAAAAAAAGATAACCAAAAATTAATTTTGCTAAGACTTCCTCAAAAATCCAACAAAATAATTGAAATTTTGCCCATGTGTATTTTTGGACATGAAAATCTTAATGTGCCATTAAGCACTTTTCCTTTTTGCCACAGAAATGTTATTTGTTCAAATAAATTAAATTTAATAATATTTTGCATCGATTTGTATTGAGACAGAATTCCCGGGATCCCGGAAAATTAAAAAATAAACCCGGTTTCCCGGGAAATTAAAAAGTCCGGGGAAAAGAGAAACTCTAATTAGCTAGCTCCTGTTTATTTAAGTCTCATTTGGATACCCATATTAAATCAAGCGATCCATCAACAAGCCTAACTTCACCTTCTAACCAAATATTTTTAGAGAGTCTTCTTCAGTTACTAGAATGGACAAAATATTGAGGACTTATGATTCTCAATTCTTACACATTGGTACATCTTTAAAATAAATATCGTCAGCTCATTTTTGGTTTGACCTACAGACCATTTTTAAAAAAATTGAGTTAGGTATAGGGTATATATATTTTTAATACCCCCTTCCTACATCTAAATTTTTTTTATGGCTTCTGAGATAATTAGCATTAATTTTGCTCTACACGCCACTGTTTGCCGAATGCAGAAAATTCCTCATACAAAAAAGTAGTTAAAGCGAAATGAAAACAAGAAAACAAATTTTAATCATGCTTAACTTCATTGCCGTAAGAAAAAAAGTAGTTAAAGCAAAAGCAACAAAAAATGTAAACAAATCAATACGCATGCAGCACAAAAAGCTACTTTATAAAAATAAATTTAAAAAAGTGGCGTATGCGGCACAAAACAATTATTTTCACTTTCAATAAAATACTATTAATTTCTATGTTCGTTAATGAACATTCAAAAAAAGTTAATTTTTCTTCAAAGCATATGCCACCAGAAGCAGTAATGAAAATAAAAAAAAATTCTATCGGGTATTTTTTGAGAAAACTTCATGTAACTCTTAATTGTTGTTTTTCTCAACTACGACT
Organism: Pollenia labialis; assembly: GCA_949318255.1. NCBI lineage: Eukaryota > Metazoa > Arthropoda > Insecta > Diptera > Polleniidae > Pollenia > Pollenia labialis. Next base: position 130,211,128 of record OX439141.1, read on the forward strand.
TTTTGGCATATGCGCCAAACCAATAATGAGCTGAGGAAATGTTTACGCTAAATTCACATTATAAATTTTGATAATCAAATTTGAAATGACCAACTCCGATAAAAATCAGATAACATATGTACGACGAAAATGTCGAATAAGACGTGGAAAAACCTACAACTTTTATTTTCATAATTGTGATGGGGGTTTTAATGCAACATTCCGAGTAAAACTTAATATAATTTCGCTTGAAATCGTTCTAGTTAAAACAATTTTTTTGGCGCTATAAAAGAATAGTCCTGGGCCCTGTTTCTCAAAACTACAACTTTCAAATCTACTAGTAAAAAAAAAAAAATAAAAAAAGCAACAATTTTACAATTTTTGTTTCAAATGTATTTTACTTGCAGATTTGTTACTTTTAGCTTTGAGAACCGGGACCTTGAGTAAAAGCATTGGCGTTATGTCACTTTACTGCAAACTCGGGCGATCGATTATCGATATTGCTAACGACAGATGAGCCACGAACACTGGTGCACGATTGTCAGGCACGGATGACGGGCAAATCATGTATCTCCTATCGATGACCAAAGAGACGTATCGCTTTTGGCAGCTGTTGTTACAATATACTGTATTATACGTAGGACTGCACACCGTTTGGGAGCCGGACACTATGGTTACTGCCTCAGATGTTATTACGAAAATGAGGAGAAGTACGCAGCGCTACTTATTCATATTATTGACGTTTTTTTTTTGCTATTGTTACTAAAATCTAAAATATTAAATATGACCATTTTTTAAATAATGCCTGAATACGATAAACTATCATTGATATGATATCTTGAAGTAAATAAATATTTTCATACTTAATTTATGGATACCATACCACACACTCATGGTTTTGCATTATGGCGATGATGATGATATATTTGTATAATGTGTAAAATATTGTAAGTAAATATGCATTACAAATGATTCATTCTTTTTAGTCAGCCTTGAAATAGTTTCTCCCTTGCCAGCCTGTTACTATGCAGTAAATTACAAAATATTGCAATAAATAGAATAGAAAAACAGAAGAAAAGAAGATTCATTCGTTGTTCAACAAAAGAAAAAGCACATGGAGCTTATTAAAAAAAAAAGACAACAGAAATCAAGATCAAAGTTAATTTTAATTAATTAATAATCCCTGGCTGAAAGATAATGAAAATGTAATAGTAAATGTCCCTGTAAATATCTATGATATTGTAAGTATGTCGGTCGGTCGGTCGGTCGATTGACATAACATGAAATTAGTTGTTTCCCATCTTTTTTTTTTTTTTTGTAAAGTAAATTGCAATGTATACTAACCAGTACTTATTGCCTCATAAAACATGTTTAAGTAGACCAAATTTATATTGTACATTTGTATGTAATTTATATTGATTTTTAGTTATTGGGTTGCAAATTACAACATTATAGTGATAGATGGCTTGTTTTAGAACAAAAAATCATTTTCAAAAAGTACTTTTTTCAAAATTTACATTCCTAAAGTGAACTTCAGTTACAAATACTTTATTTTAAACCAGCATTTAACCCGCAACTTCGTTAGCATCTCCTTTTACTTCATAGACATATTTGTATGCCAAAGTTTATTAAAAAAAATACCAGTTGTACAACCATACATACATACAACCGTACATACTTCCTTTTTTGGGTACTATTTTTCCCCCCATTAAAGTATCAAAAATTTCAGTATTGTAGTGGCAGCCCAAAAATTAGTACAAATATGTCAATGAATGGAGAAAAATGTTTTGTAAAAAAAGTACCAAAAATAGTTACGATTTTCACCCCTTAAATGTTCGAATTTCAAAAAAGTACTTAATTCATATTCGAATTTTTTAAAAACTTTCGAATGTGTCATTTACTTTGTTTCTTTGTTCAAAAGATAGATGGGGTGTCAAAAAAAGTACCAATATTCAGGTTTTACCCGTTTACCTCCTAATTTCAAAAAAGTACCAAACGCCTGTCCGCTATTTTTCTAAAGAACAACAATAAGTATTTCATTTTTTTTTGTATCTCTTTTAGTTTTGGAGATATAAGTTTACAGAATATTCCCGTATTTACTCTTTTTGACACCCTAAACATCGATTTTTTTAACGAAATTTCTAAAATAACTTTAATAAAAGGTACACTTTTTAAATAACTCTAGTTTACAATTGTTTAAAAAAATATTTTCGGGAATAACTGCAGCTTTTTTGAAAAAACTAATAAGTACAAAGGAGCCGATCCTAAGCGGACACCTAGGAGACCATTCAAATGTGTCCATACAATCGAGAAGTCCTATCAAAAGAAATCAGTAATTTCCTTAAAATCGTTGCCTGCCCAAAGCAATAGTGTCCGTTGTGTCAGTTGTGGTACAATTGTACCAAATTTGGTACGATGGACACGTTATTGGTTTACTGGTACAATTCATCCTTTTTTGGTACAAAAAAAAATACCCATCAAGTTTTATCATTTCTTTCAGGTGGATTAGCTCACTTTTTTCAACAATAAAATTTTGAATAACATCTTCAGCCCTGACCAGAACTTCCAAATATTGCATTATTGTTAATTTGTGCATGATGCTTTACCAACATATTTAGTGCATACATACATAAGTATATCCCTGTAGGAAGACTGGGATCAAGTGTCTCCAAATCGTCACTTTTGTCTGCCTTTGCAAAAAACAGAGAAGAAGAGAAATATTTTGCTTCTTTATTTTGTATACCCAGACCACAATAGTGGAGAGTGTATTATGCGTTTGTGCTGATGTGTGTGACAATAAAAAAAATGTTGGTCCTAGACCGACTTTGTATACCGATCGACTCAATATAACTTTCTGACACCGTTAAGTCCCTCAGTCCAGGTGGCTCTCAGGCATTTTTGTACATTGGTCTCAATTCATAAGGACGAAGCCTACTACAACTGTTGAGAATCCTTTCCGGAGTAGTGGTATTTAGATTAAATTTGGGCCAAACTTATTTTATTGCAGTCTTAATCATCTTACCAAATTTTATTGGAATCGGTCCATATTTGACGATAGCTCCCATGAAAATACTGATCCCGGTCATACAAATTGCCTACGACAGCTACTATGTAATGAAAAATGATGTGCTGGTAGGTCCAATATGAACCATAGGTCCCATATAAGCGCCCTTCCTGAAATAACTTAAGGACAAACAAATCTCATATATATGAAGATTTAATTCTGGGGGGTCCATGACTACCCATGGATTTCAAATAGAGACCACTTTCGAAAATTTGACTTTATATATGTGCTGTACAGTATCAAAGAGTCGGGCTTGACTGACTTTACTTTTTCACTTCTTTTGGTTTAATTTTTATTGAAAAAATTGTGTTAAAGTTTGGTACAATTTTGCCATTGAGATGGTACAATTTAAGAATTGTTAGATCCCAACAGTGGTGCGCGTATAAGAAAAGTGTCCGTTACATGAGATTAAACAAGCGTAATTCACGATTTGCTATTAAAGACCTTTTATATCTTTGTTAATTTTAAAAATTGAAATTATCAAAAAGACAAACAATTATAGAAATAAATTATAATATAAAAAACGTTTTTAAAATCAAGTTTTATTTGAATGCGCTAAAAAGAAAAAAAATAATTTTTTGCTTTAAAACTTTCACCATCAACTTATAACGTCCTTACACAATTTATATGATATAAAAGCTTGCCGTGAAATTTACTTGTGCAGGAAAAGTTTAATAAAAGCTTTTACAAAAAACTCTTTACAATACAAAAGAAAAGGTCGTGCACACTTAGACATTAAAAATCGTAGTTTATTTAAACGGGTTTTAAATTCAATATGAGCCGTGAATTAAACATCTAAACAACGATTTTGAACGTTCACGTTCGCATAGAAAATTACATTTAAAACGAAAACAAAATTCTAAATTTTTAGCAGCATTTTTAAATTTATAGTGCATATTTTGCCTTTTTGAGGCATGTAAAATTTTTTTAGATGCCTACAAGAGCTTTCGCAGCAAATCAAAAATATTTTTTTTGCATAATTTTGGTTTTAAATATCTGTATACCCTACGTGTTGCTTCAATTTCGCCATTTTCATTTAATATTTACTCGAAAATTGTAAGACAAAGCAGGTTGTCATTTAAGATAAATGTTATTTTAAACTTTGAATTACAAGCAAAAATCAAGGCCTTTGTATGGAATCTGCATTCCAGATTCTAAGCTCCTGGATCATCTTACTGCGGTCGACACTGACGAAGGCGCTGTTTGACATGTTGAACTGGTTGCTAGTCGACATCATGAAAGGGCTGAGAAAAGATGGCAGGGGGAGCATACCTGCCTGATGATCAGGACTTAATGGCCTGTCTATGAGGCGGCGAGAACGCGCGTACTGCTTGGTCTCGGTAGGGACCGGATAAGGACAGTGATGTCGGTCATTACGTGTCACTGGGTGATAGGGGTCCATGCTTACTGTAGGAGTTGTCATGATGAGGAGAAGGAGGAGACGGTATTTTACTTTATCTAATGCCTGGTCTGGGGAGCATTAGGCTTAGGCATTTTGGGAAACCAGAATTGCCATGTCCGGACGATATGTCCAATGTGGGACTGAAATCAATCTCCCTGTTCTGCAGGGAATCGGGGTGGTTCTACCTTACCTAAGTCTATGTAAATGGTGAAATTCCGTCTTTCACATTTCACATATTCCCCATAAAAACTTCTTTCCAAATTAGACTCTTTCTGTCCGTAAGCCATCTAAATATGTTGGTATTGAAATTAAATCTGCCCCTAAAATATTTTACTACAAATTAAATGTTTTTCGAGTCAGCTCACCTTCGGCCAAAGCTCCCATCTATAAATAGCTCTAACTTCCTTTTAAATAAACAATATACCGACTGTCCCTAAAATCCCTTTAAGACAAAAAATATCTAGATAATATTCGGCACAAATAACTCTTATATGAGCCGATGACAGCTTATCTTTTCCAAATAAGGAAAAATCTAGAAAATTCGTCTGTAAATACATTTGTACTTTACAGATTAAAATTTTAGAATTGATTATATTAAATGGAACTGTTATTAAATTGTTGAATATTTTGTTTTCAAATTAGCAGTTTATGAATTTTTTGGGGCATATTTTCAAGTTTTTGCTGCATAATTAATGCGCATAAAATGCGTTTTTTAGAGCATATTTCTGGTTTCCCTGGTCATAAGCATAACAAAATTTATCAAAATAATACACATATATTTTTCGACCTTATTTTAAATCAAAATATATTGAAATATTCGAAAAGAAAATAAATTTAAAAAAACGCCCGATGTAATAGCAAATTTTAAGCGATTATAGTTTATCTTGTAAAGTATACTTAGAAAATTAAAATGATAACAAAGATTTTAATGCAAGAAATTAGATTTATGAAAGTTCGAGAGTAGTTTAGGAAACAATGTTGGCTCAAAACAATGCATACTGAAATATTTTATCTTCCATATCAGGGCCCTGATGCTCAAAACTACAAGTTATAAATCTACAAGTAAAATACATTAAGAAAAGCAAACATTTTTTAATTTTTGTTTTAAATATACATACTTATTTTACTTGTAGTTTTGTAACTTGTACACTGAAAGAATTTTCTTCACAATAATAATGAATTTGACTTTAATCCCATGAAAAATTGCATTAAAAAGGAACCTATGCATCGCTTCGTTGGATCAATGAAACCTTTTTCATTAAAATGTTTTTAATGCAACATTACATTAGGTCTATGAATATTATTCATTGGATGAATGAATATATTTTTATTAGGTTCAATGATTTTATTTCATAATATTCATGAAAATATTCATTAATTGGATGATAAATATACAAGGTTTTAATGACACAATTTCATTGAAAATAATATTTTTTTTATTAATTCCCGCGAAGCTTTACGCTTGCCTGCAGGAACCAGAGTGAGTCTCTGGCGGGAATCGATCCCGCAACCCCGCCGCTGGTAGATTAGCTCACTACCAGCTAGCCTACTGGGGCAGTGTAGTTTTTGAATAAAAAACTGTGTTGTTTGCCATTTCTCAATTAGGAGTGTAAATGTGAGATTAAATTGTCCATAACAACAATAAAAACGTTTATTTTTTATGCTAGCGTCTGTACACATTAAAGAAAACTAAAAATATACATATTTATGGATTGAGTTTTTGATTCATTACTATAATGAAAGTTTTCATTGTCATAATGAAAATTTTAATTTTTGAAGGCATGCTTTTAAGAAATATTTTTATACTTTTAATTATTGAGACTATAGAGTTATTTGAATGTTAAAAATTTGTTTTTTTTTTTTGAAATATGTTGCTTTTATAAAAAAAATTTGATTTCATAAATTTAATGACATATTACATTAGATGTATGAAATAATAAACTTTTACATTTTTTAATTAGCAATTAAACATTTTTTAAGGAAACTATAATTTTGTATTAATTTATGAGTATAGTTATGTGGGCATATTGTTTTTTTATGTTCCCAGTTAAAATTATTTCTTTAACTTGGACAAACTTAAGTTTTCATATATATCCAATAAAAATTTTTAACGTAATTACGAAATCCAATGAAGCGATTTTAACGAAAATACTTCATTATAACTATGAAATTCTATTTAGATAATAAAAATTTTCATTTAACCAATAAAAATTTTTTTATGAAAATGATTCATTAAATATATCAAGCATTTTTCTTTCAGTGTAGTTTTGAGAAACGGGTCCCAGGTCGCTTCTTGAAAATTGTTTTATTTCGTGTATCTTCTATAAATTATTATGTTATCGTAGTTTAACTTTATAAAATAATAATGCAAATATTTTTTATTTTTCCTATTTTTTTACAACAAAAATTAATGCTACATTTTTTACAAAATTATATTTTTTAGTTAAGTTTAGTATATGCTGCACTTCTTTTTTCATGCCGAATAAAAAAAAACAGCATAAGAAATCCCAAACTTCGGTATAATTTTCAGTCCGAAATTTCTACACAAAGACTATTAGCGTTTGTGTTTTCCACAAACCTACCTAACCGATATCTAGTGTTTATTTTCGAACACTGGTTCAAACAGCTGTTTTGTATGGTTATGTCACGTCTAATTTGAGCTTTACATTGATTGCTTAAACCGATGCGTAAAGTAAATAAGAAATTCTTCATAAAATTCTGTGATTGGCTTAATTTAAGCATTTTTGTATGCTCTTGTTAAATTTTCCTTATAGATTTTTCAATTTTTTTTATGTCTCTCTTCTTTTGAAGGGCTGAGGGAATAAAAATAGAATTTGACACAGATACTGGTATTTATAGCCATAGTAACAAAACAAACTATTAATATTTTGTACTCGTAGTACATGTAAACATTTCGTTATTGTTTCTTGTAGATACTTTTTTAAATGTTCGTAACGACCACAATTTTGTCTTGTTCATATTGTGTGTATATTTTTTGTTTCACTTCCGTTTGGCAATATATTAAATACTTTATGTACTTATAAATGATTTCCTGCCTAAAATGTCGGATATTATATATATGTTTCATTCTTTATTGGCTGATAATATTTACAATACAGAGTTGAAAAAAATTGCTTTTGAAATTGTATACGAAATGATCCGAGTGTTGATTATTTTATACAGGGTCCGCCAAATAAATTTTTTTTTAAAATGATATAAAAAAAAACTACTGAATATTTTCTCAAATTTATTTTTTTATTTGAAAGTACAATCCATCCGGTTAATAATGGAAAATAATTTCATTCAAATGCAAGCGTGGACCATGCCATTGTTAAAAAGAGTTTGTAGTAAAACGACATGTCTTTGTTTTTAACGACATGTTTATGTTTTTAAACAATTTCAAAGCTTATCTTCTGGAGTACACCATGGAGTAGTTTTAAGACTACTCCTTTGTAATGCAAAGCTGGGTTATATTGTCCTGCCCTAGGACATCGTAATGTTAAATAGACCATGTTCTTCCACACATTGGTGTTACCTTTGGACTAGTCCTAGTCCCTTATGGGCTACATTCAACATGCGTGTATGGACTAGTCGCATTATTGGCAGGGCTTTGTATCTTTTTAACTGCTGAATGGATTTCGACATTTGAGATATCGATACACCCAGAGAAAAAACATGTTTAAATGTGGTCATCTCCAACAAAACTATTTTTAAAGAAACCATAATATGATTGTGGCTTCTTTATAAAGGACTAATTTACCCATAATATGGTTGCCGGTGACAATAATATGGTTAAATTAAAAAATAATATGCTTAAATTTTTCTTTAAAAATAGCATCGTTTTTCTCTGCGTGTATACATATGTATTTGTCCTAAACACTTAATTGCCTTCAGTTAAGTATTTAAAAAATGACAGATTTTTGGCGCGAAATAATAATACGTAGACAAATTAACAAGCTATATCTAGTAGGACATCAAAATGAAAAGCGTTTTACAAAAATATATACAAGGTGGCGCAAGTTGCTTCAATTTTTCAAACTGCGGCTAATACTAGATGTGCTTTTGTAATGTAAACAGATACAAATATAAACGGTAATAAGAAATGGAGCGCCATACTCCTCAAGAACGCGGAAAATTGTTTTGATTTTTTTTGCAAAACTTTTCATTGAAAATCATCATGACTGACATGGCCCATTTCCATTTCTGTGAACAAGCAGAATTAACGTTTCGGGGGCGATAATTATCAATTTAACCTCCTTATGGCTAGTTTGCACTGTCTCACAAGTCTTACGTATTCCATAATACTTTGTGAGATCGAATTGTGTAATGAGTTTTGTTGCGAATGTCAAAAAATCGAATGTAACCTTACAGTTTGTGTCTACACCATCGCACAAAGTATAAACACTCACACTTGAAATAAAATGCAACCCTGATCCAATGAAAAGTATTATTGCTTAGAAAGTTTTCAAATAGAAACTGGGGATTATTTTCTTCCGAAGGTTACTTTATATTATATTCAACATTTTTTATTTTTCGAATTAATTCTATGAGCTAAATTTCAGTTATTTATTTTATAAAGCTTTTTTGTAATAGTCCTATTCTTTCAATTTTTCAAAAATGATAAAACGATAAAGTCGTATAGGATGTCAAACTTTTTTCATAATACTTGTAATTTTTATCACACATGCATTCCCACTTTCAGATTTTTACATATTACTTGAGTTTTTGTGCGGTGCGGTGTTTACGCTGGAGTCTTAATCGGGCCAACTGCAAAACCTGCAACCGAAATTCTAAAGGATAAATATCCGTGTAACGGAATCCATCGTTTTGGTGATTGGTAGGCAAGATTGACTGATTAAACCGTTCTAGACTTCTCCTCGTGTCTTCAATTTTTGCGGCGGCCACTTGGCCGATTTTATTTTTTCTGCTTAATGAAAAACAAATTTGACATCAAATTAACACAATTCAAAAGGAAAAATAAAGTTTTTCATTTACAAAAGATTTTGTTATTTTGTTTGAAAATTTAAATTTTGTATTCCCAAAAATTTAAATTAGTTTTTCATTTAGTCATCTTCCAGACTTGCAATTTTAGTTGCAGCTTGAGTGTATTGATGAGAGAGGTGAGAAGTTGGGGAGGGGTACTCAGTTTTAAGTAATCTGCAATTCTGTTTTGTTTTGTAATCCTCACACTTTTCAACTTGAAGTTGGCTGTAGTTGTATAAATAAGAAATATAAATAGGAGAAGAGGATAGACAAGATAAAAATACAAAAATTTCAAGACTAGAATTTCTTAATCTGGACCAGTGTTCGAAACTAAAAAGGACATTATTTAGCGTTCGGCTTAAATGCTCAAGAACGAAATCTATTTTTTTAGTAATTGTGGAGACGAACAACCCTTAATACCGCTCGCAACTATTTCAAAGAAAGAGCCGAACATTATATAGCGTTCTGTTCTACGTTAAAAAACAGAACAATTGTAGTGATACTGTATACAAACATTATATTTTAATGTTCTATAATTTTTCTTTTTTTACATTGATAAACAAATGAACAAACAAAATTTTAAGCAACGACCGCACCACGAACAGCTTGTGTGTGTTTTGGGTATATGTTTTGTTTGTGTAAATTTATTTTGCTGGCTTTTTGATTTTTTTTTTGTATATGTATTTTATATATATATATATTTTATATACAGGGACACCATGAAGCCTGTAGATTTCAAAAAAAAAACCAAACGGAATTAAATGTTCTCATCTTTTGTTGAGATTGATGAAAACAGTATTATTTTTGTGTTCGAAACGCTATTTTTTTTAATGATTTTCTACACAAACACAATTAGCTTTTGGGTTTTCCGCAAATCTACCGAACCGAACACTAAGGAGCGTTATTTAGTGTTTATTTTCGAACACTGATCTGGACACTAATGCAATTTCAAAGCTAATTTTAAAAAATTGCTGTAACCAAAATTGACTTATTTAAAATATTACAGTTGAAAAACATAGGGTGACATCTTTGTGCCACCCTGTATATTTAATTAGAATTTGGGTTAAAAAGTTTTTTATAACTGGATATTACCTCTTGAAAAAAGTGCGGGAACACAAAAAGTCTAAAATAATTAATAAAATCAAAACCTAGACTGCAAAGCAGACAAATTTTAATGCACTAAAAAGACCGAAATAATATCAAGAAAACGAAATTAATGTAACATGTAAACAATTTAACTCTACTTTGGTTTATGAGCTGACAGCTAAAGTTGAATACCCATGTTTAAGTCTAACTCCCTCCTTTTTAGGAAAAACAAGGGGGTAAAGCTTCGTACAGACGGTAGTCAGATCTTACAAGGTTGTCATTAAAATTGCCTAAAAAATGTCTTGCAACTGTGTGAACATTGTAAGCTCATTTTCATTTAGCAGATGTGTAAAATTAATGCATCTAACGATGGTACCATTGGAAGAAAAATGACACCATTGTAAAATCCGACCACCGTCTGTACGAAGCTTAAGAAGTTTTGTTGCGCGAGAAGAACTAAAGGTTTGATTTTTGGCTATAGTATTGTCTTAACAAAATTGGTTAAATCGGCCTAGTATTTTACTATTCCCCTAAATATTTTACGCGCGGAATAAGTTTTGTTTTTCAGTTGTAAATAAGAATTTGCTGTCATTTTAATCAAAGTGTCGAAGATTTAGCAAGGTTAAATATGTTTTTTGTTCTGTGCGTATGTACCCCTTTTCACTTGTTAAATGTGTTATGGTTATATTTTTCGGCTTGAGTTCTGTTTCATAAAAAATAAAGAAAGAAAATAAAAATGCTTCTTTTGTTTGAATTTGTATTATTTATTAAATTCAATATTTTGACCAACTTTGTTGGTCATAGTGCTGTGATTTTCACGAATAATCGCGTAAGTCGGTTTTTACCGAAATTGAGATAATGATGTTAAAGTGCTACATTTTACATTAGGTTTTTATAAGTATTAAGCTTTTTAGAATATAATGTAGTATTATTAATTTTTTTCTGCTAAAAACAACTTAAGTTAACTGTTTAATAAAATATTTTGCTATTATAACGATTTATGTCGACATACATCACCAAAAATTGTAAAATTGCTGAATATGTTTCCAAATAAAAAGCATATGTGATGTTATGTTGTTATTCATGCAAAAAATATGAAAGTATTTTTTGAAAATTTTGCTATTAATAACAACTTATATGTACATGTGCGTTTATTGTTGACTTCTTTAGTTGCAACAACAGCAGATGAGCGGTTGTTTGTAATTTTAAGTCCCGTATTCTGCATACGTTGTGCTATAAGTATCAAAAACTCTGAATATGTCGCCAACTTGTTAAGAGTCTTAAGAGTTTTCTCGACTCGATTTATTTTTTTAAAATTCCAAATAAGAGGCCTACATGTTTTGCCATCATTCTTATTTTATTCTTCATTTTATCAAGGGTCATGTTTAATAATTCCTCCATAATTACATATATCTGCAATTATTGGAGATATTGGAGAACCCATTAGCATTCCCTTATTTTGTTGGTAATAATTCTCTCTAAATTTAAAATATCTGCAATCCGTTGTACAAAACTTCAATATATCCATAAATAACTCTTTTGGTATTTTTGTATGTTCCCCCAACAAATGCCATTTTCTTTAAATTGTTCGAATAGCAAGGTCAAGGAATGCTGTTAATATTGGAATTAATAAATAATAAAAATTAAAACAAAACAAGAATTTTGTATTTTTATTATATTTTATGAACAGACCTGAAGCCGAAAAATATAAACATAACACGTTTTGCAGGCAAAAATAATGTATCATATTCACTTAGAGTCCTTGAAAGCTATTAGAACCCCATATTTGGGACACAATTAATTTGTTTCGTAAGCACTTTTTAGTTTATTTTTTCCGGTATTCAATTAACTTTAACATAAAATTAATTTAAAAGAATACATACACGTTGCCTTACTTTATGTAAATAAATAACAACAACTACATATACATAAATGTAAGAATGTAGTTATTACATGTTTGTATAAATTTGTATGTTTTTCGATTACTTACGAAACCATTGAAGCTTTACAAATGTTAATTTGTTATTTAATAATAATAATATCGAACAATTGAATTTCATTTGTTTAATAACATACACGAGCTTTAGTTACTAATTAATAATAAAAATAATATAGATTAACTAGCATAACCCGGTTCGCTTCGCTTCCCCAATTGAAATAAAATAAGTAAAATTTTTTTTAAACAGATGATAACTAAAGCTTCGGTCACACTTGGCAAATATTTGACGAAAAAAAACAGTACCAACATGCAAACTAAAATATAATTTGTTTTAACTCCAAAATTTATTTTGATTATAATACAGCATCTAACATGAAACAGTTTTTTGCTATGTACTAAGCTACGGTCACACTTATTAAATATTTGACCAAATAGGCGTAACCCATACTTTTATTAATAGTTAGTGAGATATAACATGGCCTTAATTTCACAAAATAAAATAATTATACTTCTAGACATTGCTAAATATTGTTTTTTGTTTAGAGTATTATATTCAAAATAAATATTGGATTTAAAGAAAATGATTATTTATGTTGTATGTTGGTCCCGTTTTTTTCGTCAAATATTTGACAAGTGTGACCGTAGCTTTAGTAGTTTTTGTGATACTAAGTTCATGTCGAATCTCACTTTCACAAACATTTAATTAGTACGACCGTAGCATAAGCAATTGGGCCATATCTATAAACTTCTACTGTTATCATTCTTCAGATACTAATGCCCAATTTTCAGGATAGTATTTAAATCTATATTAAGTTAATTTGCATATAAACTTAAATCGAATTTAAATACAGTTTGATTTTTTGAGTTTTATTTGAAAAGTCTTATTTAATTAAGATAAAAGTATGGTAGCACTACAAAATACAAAAAATATCATGAACAAGTTTATTTATTTGCAAGGTGGTCTTAAAAAACAGCAAATTTCGAACCACCAGTACTACTGGTTAAAGATTGATGTTTGACTGTTGGCTAACGGGCACCGCAGTGGTGCAGTGGGTAGAACACAAAGATCTTCTGACGATAGAAAGTGGTGTTTCTTGAAACATGTAAAGATCAACCCGGGTTCAAATCCCAGCTCAGCCAAGAAAAATTATCAATAAATTTTAATAAAAATTCCAAGTTGTAAAATTCCTTCCCTCAGTGAAAATAATTTAATGAAAATTAAATTTGATGAACTCAAGCCTAATTAAAGAATATCAAAAATTAAAAATTAACAGTTCAACTAAAAATCAAAATTGTTCTTAGAAATAGCTATGGCACAAGCTCTAATGTTTACATTTGTACTTTAATTTGTACAAATAAAAATGTCGACGAAAGTGGACAAAAAAACATAATAAACAAATGTATTCAGGTTTTCAAGACAAAGTCTTGACAGAAAGAATACGAAAAACAGAGGAAAAAGGAGGCAACATGTAATTTGAAATTTAAGTGATAATAACAGCAAATTTCGAACCACCAGTACTACTGGTTAAAGATTGATGTTTGACTGTTGGCTAACGGGCACCGCAGTGGTGCAGTGGGTAGAACACAAAGATCTTCTGACGATAGAAAGTGGTGTTTCTTGAAACATGTAAAGATCAACCCGGGTTCAAATCCCAGCTCAGCCAAGAAAAATTATCAATAAATTTTAATAAAAATTCCAAGTTGTAAAATTCCTTCCCTCAGTGAAAATAATTTAATGAAAATTAAATTTGATGAACTCAAGCCTAATTAAAGAATATCAAAAATTAAAAATTAACAGTTCAACTAAAAATCAAAATTGTTCTTAGAAATAGCTATGGCACAAGCTCTAATGTTTACATTTGTACTTTAATTTGTACAAATAAAAATGTCGACGAAAGTGGACAAAAAAACATAATAAACAAATGTATTCAGGTTTTCAAGACAAAGTCTTGACAGAAAGAATACGAAAAACAGAGGAAAAAGGAGGCAACATGTAATTTGAAATTTAAGTGATAATAACAGCAAATTTCGAACCACCAGTACTACTGGTTAAAGATTGATGTTTGACTGTTGGCTAACGGGCACCGCAGTGGTGCAGTGGGTAGAACACAAAGATCTTCTGACGATAGAAAGTGGTGTTTCTTGAAACATGTAAAGATCAACCCGGGTTCAAATCCCAGCTCAGCCAAGAAAAATTATCAATAAATTTTAATAAAAATTCCAAGTTGTAAAATTCCTTCCCTCAGTGAAAATAATTTAATGAAAATTAAATTTGATGAACTCAAGCCTAATTAAAGAATATCAAAAATTAAAAATTAACAGTTCAACTAAAAATCAAAATTGTTCTTAGAAATAGCTATGGCACAAGCTCTAATGTTTACATTTGTACTTTAATTTGTACAAATAAAAATGTCGACGAAAGTGGACAAAAAAACATAATAAACAAATGTATTCAGGTTTTCAAGACAAAGTCTTGACAGAAAGAATACGAAAAACAGAGGAAAAAGGAGGCAACATGTAATTTGAAATTTAAGTGATAATAACAGCAAATTTCGAACCACCAGTACTACTGGTTAAAGATTGATGTTTGACTGTTGGCTAACGGGCACCGCAGTGGTGCAGTGGGTAGAACACAAAGATCTTCTGACGATAGAAAGTGGTGTTTCTTGAAACATGTAAAGATCAACCCGGGTTCAAATCCCAGCTCAGCCAAGAAAAATTATCAATAAATTTTAATAAAAATTCCAAGTTGTAAAATTCCTTCCCTCAGTGAAAATAATTTAATGAAAATTAAATTTGATGAACTCAAGCCTAATTAAAGAATATCAAAAATTAAAACTGCTGAATGTTATCGCTTTTCTTGTTGTTGTTGTATTGTTGTCATATTGAGGCCACCTTGCTAAGTTATTCTAATGAAACACCCCATCTATCTTTTGAACCAATAAACACAGATACAAAGTTTATACAAAGTTTTATATATATATTCGGTACTTTTTCGAAATTCCAACATCGTAACTTTTTTTTGTACTTTATTTACAAAACATTTTTCTCCATTCGTTGACATATTCGTACTCAATTATGGGCTCCCACTACAATACTAAAATGTTTAATAGTTAAATGGGGGGAAAAAAAGAGTACCAAAATGGGAAATACGGAAAATTTTATGTTTTACTTTAGCTTTTTGGTTCTACAACTGGTATGTTATTAATTATCGTTAATGTTGGACCTTAATACATAAGATTCAACATGCAATGCCCTGAGTGGATAAGAATCTATGATGGAACTTTTTGGTACTTTTTTGTTCTTTAACAGGTACTTTTAAAATTTCCGTTAGTATTGGACCTAGAAACATAAAATTCAAGATGCAATTTCCTGGATGGATGAGAGTCTATAAGAGGGATTTTTTTTAGTAATTTTTCATTCAAAACTTATCAAAAAAAACAAACGAATACGAATTTGGTACTTTTTCGAAATTCGAACATTTAAGGGGTGAAATTCGTAACTATTTTTGGTACTTTTTGAACAAAACCTTTTTCTCCATTCATTGACTAATTCGTACTAAATTATGGGCTGCCAATGCAATACTGAAATTTTTGATACTTTAATGAGGGAAAAATATAGTACCCAAAAAAGGAAATACGGGAAATTTTATATTTTTCTTTAGATTTTTGGTTCTACAACTGGTATTTTTTTAATACACTTTGGCATAAAAATATGTCCACGAAGGAAAAGGAGACGCTAACGAAGTAGCGGGTTAAATGCTAGTAACTAATAAAATTGTTGGTTTGTTTAAGTAAATAAGTACTATTTCATTAAAAAATGCCAATGCATTTTGAAAAAAAAAATATTTTCAGATCCCACTTTGATTTCAGATCAGATCAAACATATTTGAAATTTTTAATATTTTATTCAGGCTTAAGTTCATCAAATTTAATTTTCATTAAATTATTTTTATGAAAAAACCATAAATAGTTCAACAAAATAACCACAATACTAATTATTTGAAATTTATTTAATTTTTTGAAATCCTAATTTTTTTTGCAAATCGTTTGGGACTTTTTTTTAATTTGTCCGGTTATTCTTCCTTCCACATTGTTAATTTTAACCATCGGTATCAACAAGCTCTTCTTACATTCTTAAATTACTCAAAGTTTTTTGAATAGAATTCTGAAGCACCTAGCAAGGCCCCTTCTTGTTACTACTGGCTGCAGTGTTATTCAAAAAGATAATTGGTCGACATCGTTCTTAGACTATCGACAAAAAACATGCATTTGCATGAAAATCGCATCCCTAATTATCAGTATTAAATATCGTTTAATTGAAAAAATATGAATAATTTTAAATAAAAAATAAAGAAATTAAGTTTGTTTTTGTATTAAGAAATCTGTGGCCGTATGGAAAAACTAGGTAACTCCATTTTTTAACAAAGTTGTTTTTTTCAGATTCAAAAAATTTATTCGAAGAAAACAAACTGGATAAAAATAGTTTTTATTTTTTTTTACTTATAAACAGGGCAACCAGAAATAAGCTCTAAAAAACACGTTTTATGCGCATTAAATATGCAGTAAAAACTGGAAAATATGCCCTAAAAATAATAATATTAGGTTAAAATTCATATAAGATATGTTTGCGCCAAATGCTATATAGATAGTATGTGCGGACAACCAGCAGGATTGACGGATGGACATCGTTAGATCACTTTAACAAGTGATTTTGAGTCGATCGGTATACTAAAAGATTGGTCTACATTTCTATGTATTCAACACATCGCATAACATTTATCCTTAATGACAACCTGCCTTGTTTTACAATTTGAGAGCACAAATTAAATGTAGGTGACGAAATTGGAGGAACAGAAAAAAAAATTATTTTCTGCGAAAGTTCCTATAAGCACATAAAAAAATTTAACATGTAAAAAAGCAAAATGTGTGCTATAAACTTAAAATATGCTGCAAAAATGCTCGTTTAACTAAATTATGCTGCAAACGGTAAAATATGCAAAAAATAAAAATATTAATGGGTAGGTAAGGTTGTACCACATAGGGTACGGTAGATTTATATGGGTAAAAAACTATTACTCGGAATGATTTTGGGTGTTTGGCAGCTATGAATCAAGAACTTCAGAAGATGTAATGCATATAAAGAACGCATATAACATTCTTTGAATTCTCGGGAGTTGCAATTTTTAAGTTTAACATTTAACGAATTTGTTCTACTTCTATCTCTTTCGTTTAGTTTTCGAAACAACGTCGTTTAACACTTCTAATTTTTCTGTTTTTTAAGATACTATAGAGTTACCTTGTTTTTTCAAAAAATGCATTGAGTTATCAAGTTTTTACATAAAAATTAGTATTTTTCTGATATTTGTTTTTCAAATAACTTTTAAACGAGAAACTATATCAAAATTTTAATCTCACAGAGTGATAGTAAATGAAACACGCTTTCTATTTTTTGTGTAATCTCAATTCGCAAAAAGTGGAGTTAACTAGTTTTTCCATACGGCCGCAGATATGAATATACTAAGAGCAATATTGTATAAATTACAAACGGAATGACAAACTAATACACATACATACATTAGCCCTTTTCAAATGTGGTAACAAATATGTTTATAATGGTGTTATTAACCACAATTTTAGTTGTGACCCTCCATCATTTACTATTTACACAATTTTTTTAGTATGTACCTCTTGATGAGCTTATGTAAATTAGATTATTTTACGTTTTACTACCCACAATTTCTAATTCCATCTCAAATATTTTGAAAAAAATGTAGGGTCTCAGCCTGTTGCTTTCGCATTTAAACAAAATGTGTATGAGTGTGTGTGTGTTCTTAGGTTAAAACAACATTAAAATGGAGACTAAGAAAGGCCAAAAAATAAAAGACGAACCTGCTCTTCAGAGGAAAAAAGGGCAAACAAGAAAAATGTCTACCCTTAACAAAAAATGAAGAAAAATAATGCGTAAACTTAACTGGGAAAGTTATTCCAAAAAGCAACAATAAATTTGTATGTGTTACATTTTGTCAGAAGTACAGTTAGTCTCGTTTGGTTTTATGTACATACATATGTATGTATATGAATGTTCGGACTTATGTATGTATGTATGGGCTTTGCTCTTAATATTTATGGTTCTTTGCAGGGGTGTCTGCTTAAGCGGCTTGGATCCGTTGAAAAGTTGTATCGTGCGTAAGACAAGAATTTATCCTTGAATTTTTATTTTCGTTTTTAGTTTAGAGAAAAGAAAAGAACTAAACTTTTTCTAAATATTTGAAATGACTTGCAGCGTTGAAAATTATGTAAAGGATCCATATAAGATGTAGAAAATGATAAGAGACAGACGTAAACAAAAACTTTTTACAATTTTGTACATTTTTTATTTTAGTTTTCAGGCAACATTTTCTTTCTAACGAGTGCGTAGCCAAATCTGCCATTGTTCATTTACATTTTCTTGATTTTTCACTGCAATTAGCAAACTGCATACAATAATTATGCCGTTGGCAATGCATAAATTATTATAGTTACTTAACATTGTAATTTTTATAATTACAGAATTAGGCGAATTAACACACAATTAAATGATTTATTAAGTTAAGCTATAAATTAATTTCTTAAGAGTTTGTTCGAGTTTAATTTAAAAGTTTTTGAGTCAATAAAAAATTTTGTACGTTCCTTCTTTTTGCTGTATTTCAAGTCAATAAATTTTTGTTAATTTTTTACAAGGCCCATTGAAAAGGTCTGCGCAAGAAGCCTGATGATCATTGTTTATGTTCTTTTTAGTTATCAAAAGTTGTTTACATGTGCATGTATACGTTTATAGTATGGCACACATACACGTTTTTTCCTTTTGCTTTGTATATGTGGTAGTCAATTTTTGACAACTAAAAAGAATCGTTTTTTGTTTTTGTACAAGTAAGCAGACCTGATAGATGGGCCTTGATTTTTTATTATTCCCTATCAGTCTTGTCAATTTAACCCTTTAATGACTCGACAAATCATTCTTCGACTTGTTTAGTTATAACAACAATTAAACCTTTTTTTATGGATTTATACATTGCCAAATGAAAAACAATATGTTAACATATTGTAATTATTACAGTGAACACAAAAAATATATATATAAAAATACCACACGTTTTCATATCAAGTTGTTAAATCATTGACGCCCTGTTGTAAATCAAAAGCGCTTTGTTTTTGAATCTAAAATAATGCGTTGTCAAATTAAGAACATTTGTTAGGATTGTTAGGAATTAATCACAAATTGTTCATCTTTTAAGTATTTAAAAAGAAACAACCCCGTAAAAAAATCGTGTTATTTGAAGCGCTTAGAGTAAACGAGCTTAATTCAATTGAAACAATTATGGTTCAGTAAATGCGTATCAGAGTTGCCAGTTTAGGGATTTTCTCTTTATATTTAAGGGGTTTTATTTCATTGTGGGGAAAATTAAGGGGTACAAATTCTTAGGGGATATAAACTTATATTTAGGGGGTTTTAAGGGGTTTTCACGATTTGCTTGCCTGTACATTACAATAACTAATGGAATACAAAATCAGCAGCGTTGCCAGATTTCGGATGCTGGCAACACAACTTCATTTTCTGGGAATAAAAAATTATCTGGTAACACTGATGCGTATGAACAAAATTATACAAATTATTTTAGTGCTGATAACAAATAAGGGTTTGTAGTGGAACAAATTTACAAATAATCTACACACATACAAACGTATGAAAACTAGTGTCCGACCGATTAATCGGCTTCGGTATCGGCCAAAAATGGCTAATCGGAATTAAAAAGATCGGCTTTCGGCAAAATTCGGCCAAATTAATGTCGAACACTGATTATTAGCAAAAATAATAAACTACAAACTTTTTTCCAAATTCGACTGTGGAAAATTATATTGTTTCTAAACAGGTAAACAAACTATCAGTATTGGAAAGAAAAAAAGTGAAACAAATTTAAGCTTACATATATGTATATGGAAAAAGCACGACTCAAATCCTCACATTAAAGTGGAAGGAAATAATTAAAATATGCTCCAAAAGGAATAACGTATTTATGTAAATGAGCCATTATGTCCACGAAGCATTAATATATTCAAGTATTAGAAAACAAGCCGATTTAACAACTTAAAGGCAGAAGCAATAAAATATCTCTCAGGAGCACCAACTTTTGTTGCCAGCGAGCAACTGTTTAGTGCAGAAGGCCAGTTTTATTACAATCGGTTTTAACTTACTGAGCTACCTTAATAAGAGGCTAAGGCGTTTTTTAACGATGAAAATTATTATCAAAATAATTTTCGTGGGAAAACAAAATTTATTTTAAATGATTTTGTTATTCGTGCTTAATTTCCCAATTTTTATTTTTATTTATTTATTGGGACTTTTCTTGTGACTTTGGATAACTAAAGTTAAGTTTGTTTCAAAACAAATATCAACTAACTCTTCTCGCTTTACCGACAATGGCTTTTTACCAAGCGCACATATTAAATAAAAAAAAAAATCATGTTTAATTTGAAAAAAAAAATGCTTAATTTCAGTAGTTGGTTGTCTTACAAACCAGGAAACCCATAAAAAACATTCATCCCATAAGCAGGTTTAAAACTGATTATTTCGCATTTTCGTAGTAAAAACCAGGGTGGTTTTTGTACCGGATTCAGAGTCTCAATCGAAGTACCCACCAACATTTTTTGGAGTCGGGGTTAGAGCAATTTTTGTCGATTTCACAGCCCTGGTAAAAACCTGTTATTTTTCGAATGTTCATTTTTATCCCCCACACCACAGTAGTGGAGAGGGTATTATTCAGTTGTGCTAATATTTGTATCACCTTAAAATATTGACCCTAGACCAACCGGCCAATATTTTAAGAATAACTTAGAATAACTTTCTAAGTCGATCTAACGATGTCTGCCCGTAAGTCCGGCTGGCTGTCCATGTTTACCTAGAACGCCAATTACAGGTCGCAAAAAGCGAAAATAACTTTTACGATAGCTTCTATATCATCAGAAAATGTTGTGCTGGTAGGTCCAAAATTAATCATAGGTCACATACTAACCCCTTTTCTCAAATCACTCAAAGGCAAACAATCTCATAAAGATGAAGATATCTAAATAATATTCGGAACTAAGAACTTTAACATAAATCGTAACCTTCTAAAATAATTTTGTTTTGGCGGATCCATTATTGCCCATGTTTACACTCTAGGAAATTAATTTTTTAATACTGTAGTTTATGGGTTTATATGGTGTTTATAATATATTTTCTACATTTTAACAATATTTAAAAATTTTTCAAACTAAAAATGCAACCCAAAATCAAGAATGATAAAATTCTTTGTTTTTAAATTGAAAATTTATACAAAAGCCCAAAAACTAAATCATCATTCAGACAAACCAATTAAACACAGACTTTTTCATTTTTAGTTCAAAACAGCCCAAGGATATTTGTTTGCACAAGGTTATGGTGCTAAAAAGATAATACGACCATTATACAAAAATATTTACGTTAAACAATCAAATCAAAGTAAAAAAAAGTTTAAAGATATGAAAGAATTTATTATTACCATCAGAAAGTAAAAAAGCACCAACAACTTTTTTTTATATTTACATGTTTTAGTAAAATATAACAGCTTTAACTATTTATAAATACTTTCTATACATCATTACGCATGGAAAATATTTTATATGTTTGTGTTATTTGTAATTGCATTCAGTCAGTCATTCATAAAGCCAGTCAACCAGTCATTCATTCAATTCATTCAGTCACTCTTCACATCACCCATTACTAACATCAACAGCAGCATCAGGATCGAAATCATCGGCAGCATTAACATTATTGTGGCTGCTGCTGCTCTTGTTAAAGACATTTCAAGAGCATTTTCGTTGATGCTGTTGTTAAACGCAGAAGATTTCTTTCAGATGATTCAGAGTTGGAATTTAAACAAAATCATTGATTTTTCTGCTTTAAATTTTCATCTTCTTCTTTTTCGTTGTTTAAATTTTATTTTAGTTTTATTTATTATAATTTCGCAGCCTTCATTACCACTGCAATGGCCTTGAAAAGAGACCGTCATAAAATGGCTGTAAGAAACACACACATACATATGCACAAAAAAAAATAAAAAATAAACGGTTGTACTGTTAATCCTGTAAGAGGGGAAATACTTTTAAATCGTTTTAATCTTGTGACGAAAATTCTTTTATATTGTTCTTTTTTTATGGAATTTTTTATTGCAAGCAAAATGTTAATGTGTTTTATTTATGATGGTTTTATTTCAGAAATGGAAATCATTCCTGAAGGCAGACACTTCCGTTTGGTGCAAGAATCTGAGCTTCCCGAAATATTGGATTATTTAGAACGTTTTTTTCCGGAATCACTAAAGGTAAGATTTTTGTTTATAAAATAACAAATAGGGTTTTTAATTCCTTAGACTTTTTCGTCTTCCTCTATCATCTATTCATGTCTATTTCATGGAAATTCAGAAAATTAAAATTTTAAAGAAATATTAAACATTTTATAAAATTTTGTTTTTTGAATAAATCTATTTTACTACATATCGAGCCTTAGCGCGAAACAAGCTTGAGCGATATGATTTTTAATTTTAAGTCAATGCCTGTTTTTTAGAACACCAGCGCAAAAGTCACTCTTTTACTTGAAGGTCACACGATCAAGTTTTGCCTTTCAATTCCTTTCAATTTGCAATGCACCCTCCCTATTTTTGCTAACACACTCGCACTTTTTAAATTGACCACGAGGTTGCTTTCATTTGTTTGGCAATTTTACATTCAATTTAACATATGATTAGTCCCAATTTACATTATACGATTTTTGTCGTTGCGATTATTGTCGTTTCTTCTTTATAGTCGGTCTGGTATTTATTTTGTTCGATTTTTGTCGTTACAATTTTTTTTTGTGCCATCCAAAGCGAATTAACTACAGGTGGTGTCGAAATGTCATATGATTTTGGCAGTTCGAGCTTGTTTGTTTTGATTTGTCAGTGTTTTGCTAAGAATGGTTGACATTTCGAGCTATAAGCACCCAACAATGCAATGTAAAAAACCCAATGTTGTTTCTGTTGTTTTTGGATTGTTGTAGTTCCGACACCACCTGAAGTCAACGCCTTGGTGCCACCGTCAAATGAGAGATTGAATCAGTGTTACCACCAGCTAAATTCAAAATTACACTTGAGCTGAAGCAAAATTACCCGATTTAAATGAAATTGCACCTGATATAAAATTGAAGTTTAATTTAATAAAAAGACATTTACAAAGAAGCAAAAACACAACAAACTCATTGAAAGAAGATCAATATTAGTCAAACTGTTAAGATCCGTATTGTAATTTTAAATAAATTAGCTTCTACAGTTGGTTGCATATATCTTGAGAAGGTCTAAAATGCTGATTGCCATTAATGTATAAAGGGTGTTTTTTTAACCCCATGGAGCTTACGAAAGGTCTAACAAATTGTGATACAGCCTTCAATTTTTTTCTCAGGCACATCATCATGAATAGATTAATGCTTGAACAACGCCACCAAATTATCCAAATTTACTTTGAAAATCAGCCATCGATTTTCGCTACTTATAGGCAACTTCATGATTAAACTGACGCATCATATTTTTTCACAAATGAAGGCGTTGTGAGATTTAGAGAAAATAAACTGCCAATTTGACTTCGAGGTCTTGCGATGTGACACCTCTTGATTCAATGTCAATGGGTAATGCTGATAAAACAGCAGCAATTGTCGTCTTGGAGGTCAACAGTGTTCATTTTATTCGTGACAAGCAACCTCAAAAAAGAGTAACAAAATTGGACGTCTGCAAGGCGTTTCGCCATAGACAGGCGCGGTGTCTATTTGTTTAAAATCAGTTTCATTTAGTAATTCCGTGTATTAATCTGCGATTAAAATTATTTATTTTTGTGTTGTCTAAAATTTTAATTTTCATGGTCTTAAAAAATACCCTTTATACCTTATTTAGTAAACAAAATGCCTGCTGGGTTTTATATAACTGTCCCTTTCGTAATTCGGTTTTACAACTGATAAGGGCGTTAAATATTCTTGAAAGTCTGGGTTCACATTATGAAAGTTTTCTTTCAGAAAGTTTGAGTTTATTGGTGAGAGGGTAAGAGAATATGCTTTTTGCTCTCCTCTCTCACCCATAAACTCAGACTTTCTGAAAGAAAACTTTCAAAGTGTGATACCAGACTAACTAAAGCATATGAAAGTTGCCAGATAAAAATTTAATTAATTAAATGTTGAAATATTGGAAACATTTTATCCCCCAGGCTAGTTTCAGTTTGAAAAACTGTTTTCAATCAACTTTAGGTTCTAAATCACTATAAGAGGCATCTTTATCCAAATCTAAGGGACCATCTTCATTCATTACAAAACTTTTGAAAATATATATTTATTGATTGAAGTATTTTCTTAAAAAGAAACCGAAACTTTGGTCCAAATGACTGTGCATTTTTTAGCTACAATATCTAAAAGAAAAAAAAACTAAAATTGAATCTTGATTTTATTTGGGTATCTCAAGTTAGAATTTCAAATAACACCGGCATAACACCTAAGAGAAATTACCCACGCTCTACACACGACAATAAAAATTATAACAAATTCGGGTTATTACCCACAAAGTGGCAACACTGGATTGAATGAGCTTAAAAACGAATCGAAGAGTACACTCGCTCAGGGTTGAGAACTTTTTCTAATCAAAATGCGCCGTGCCCAATCAAAAAGCGCTAAAAAGCGCTAAATAAAATTAAAATAAAAAACTTAATGAAATGTTTAAGAACCAAGTTTTATTAATTACACTGGTTGTAAAAAAATCGTTTTAAAAAAAATATATGGAATACAAAGATTTTACAGCGCTAAATTCAAATCCGTTTTAAGTTTTTTCTATCTTGTCTAGTTTTTTTTTATGGGCTAGACTAATATTTCGACCGATATAGGGCGGTTATGCTACATACATTTTATCATAACGTGAGATCGGTTTGTGCAATTTTGATCTTTAACAAATGATTATTTTCAAAATTATTTCTTAATTAGTGGCTACCATTTTTTCAAGCAAATTAGTATGTACAAATTTTTATCATTTAGCAGAAATCCAGGTATATTTTGAATAAAATAAGACATAGAATCATAGATGGGGGTAGTGCACTCATTTTGCAGTTTCAACTTACACTTAGTGATAGTGCAAAAATATTTCAATCATTTTCTTGATGTTGAGTGATGATTTGAAAAAAAATAGTTTGATTTAAAAAAAAGCAATCATCAGTTTATTGCAACTTTTTTCTTCACTCATTTGAGTGCAACTAAAATTGTTGCACTAAATTTAAAATCAAAAACTTGTTTTTTCATGATTAAAGCCAATTATTATACCGTTATTGACAAAATTTAATTTTGTTTTATGTTCTTTGCTTATGAATATCCTCCAAATAATCAAAAACAATGCACATACAAAGTTTAATTTCTTAAATTTTAGTGATACAATATTTGTATGCAGCTTTTTTGATTGCAAGTCCAAATGTTCCACTATTAGAATTGAGTGCAGATTTTTGCATTCAATCTGCGTTTAGTTATAGTGAAAAAATTTGGAATATCACTAAAATTTTTTTAGTGGTAGTTAAAAAATAACAATCATCACTAAAGCTTGTAAAAAAGAGTGCAAACTAATTTCTTTGCAGTTTTATTTAGCGATAGTGCACTACCCCCAACTATGCATAGAATCATGAAGATCAGTCAAAGTCAATTATAAAGTTCCCACATAATCAAGTTCCCTACCTCGACTTTTTTTGTTTTTTGCCGAGCAGTGTTAATAAAACAATAACATTTTTAAAAAGCCTTTTCTGCTATTTCAGGAAAGTAAAGTAATATAGTTTCAAATATACACAGAAAGAATTATTTACTAAATCACCAGAAAATATGTCTTGAAAGACAATTTTGCACCATTCTCGTCCATATTGTAAACATATGTGTGGCTTTATAAAACATGTGAATTCTATTGTTACTTTTATCAAATTTTCGTTGCTTTTCTTAAAAAAAACAGAAGGAAACCCAGAATTTGTTTTCATAAAAACGTGTAGCACTAGTTAGTTTAAGAAAGCTTTTTATAAAAATCTATCCAAATAAAAATTAATTGAATCAACCCAAGTTTCCCCACTCGCCTATAAGGTAAAAATCGCAACGACACTTACAAGTTTTTCTTTTTAAATTGTTTTCTTGATGACATCTTGAAAGTAAATTGCTTACAAATTGAGTGCAGGCTATGTCACAGCTTTCAATTTATGCAAATTTTGACTTGCAGCATATGTAAACGTTTATCGAGAAAAGCTTGATAGTGTGGCCACAGGGTTAACTAACATTTAAAACAAATTTTGTAAAACGCAGAAAAAAATTATATGAACTTTTTTAACAACAAAAGAAAAATTTTTTAAAGTACATATTTCAATTTAATTAATATTGATAATTGAATCAATTATTTATTTGTTGAAAGAAAATTAAAAATCACCTCTATCGTGAATAATTTTTCCCCTTTTCACATATTTACGATCATGAAAAACTCCCATGAAAAAAGGTAATTCAAATGAGAATAATAACGTGAAAAAATGTTCACGTGAAAAAATTCCCCTTGACGTGAAAAGTTTTTTCCCTCGTAATTTGTTCACATTTCCCTTAGATTTGCTCTCTTTATTTTTTGCTAGGGAACGGAACATGTATCTAGTCCTATAAATCAAATATTAAGGGCTTGATCCGTTAATAAGGCACAAACCGATATATTGTTTTAACAATAAAATTTAAAAAGTGCAAAAAACTAACGTTGTTATCAAACTATCCCTCCAATACTCAATATTTTGCTTTATTATTTTTACTTTTCTTTAAAAAATATACGTGTATATTTTTGAACAAACATTTCATGATTTTTAATTTTTTTTTAATCTTTCTTCTTTTTATTATTTACTGGAACTGATAGCGTGAAAAATTTTTCACATGAGATTCACGATAGCTTTTTTTCCTTCGAGGGGAATGAAAATTTCATGGGAACAAAAATTCCACATGTTAATCACGATAGGGGTGAATATAATTTTGATTTAATTAACATTTTAGTTGTTTTGAAATAAATTTTTAATTAAAATATTTATGTAATAACAAAAAAATGTTTCTTTTAAATTTAAATACATAATTTAAACTTGTAGAATTGTTGTTGGGAAATGCAAAATCATTAACTCATTGTTTGAAACGGCAAAGGTTTTTGATAATTTTTTTAATAAAAAATAAAAAAAAATATAATTTATTGAAAAAAGTATATATAAAATTTTAAATTTTTAATAATCTATATACTAATCATTTTGGTAATAGGTTCAAAATCAACAAATTGTTTGCTTGAATCTACGAATTTGGCGATTAGAGACAATTTTTAATGTGTTCTGTAAATGTTTCGTAACCCCAGTGGCCGTATTCTGTAATTCGCTAAAGCTAAATCTCTATCGCTAAAAATCTAATAACTTGATTTAGCGATTTTTGGCTACGAATGCAAAACTGTAACGTGCATTGCTAAATTTGTCATTGCCATACAAATTTAATTTGCAGCAATTTTAGCTTTAAATTTCATCGCTAAAATTTTTCAATTTTGTATTCTCTAAGGCATTTTAGCGATAGAGATTTAGCTTTAGCTAAGCGAATTACAGAATACGGCTGCAGGTCTACACTAAAGATAAATATCTCAGCAATTTTGCAATAACGTCGGCAGAATAACAGAGCAATATTTCTTGTTGCTCAGCTTATGTAAAAGGCATGGAAAAACGTATTTATGTTAACTCAAAATTTGAAAAAAAAAAATCAAGGAAGAAGGTGCAGTGTAAAAACTGCCTTCTTCTTAGAAAACTTTCCATAATGGCTTTTACTAACAACAGTCTGCGCTGACTTGAGTCGTACCTTACTTATAGGAAACAAAGTGTTCGTTTTAATAATACAACATCAAAGAGCATCATAGTCAATTCTGGAGTACCGCAAGCAGAGCTGCCGTTTTTGGTTATTTCTAACCAAAATTGGTTATATTTTTTCAATGTGGGGATGTGAATATTTTTTTCATTTTGGTTACTTTTTTCTAAAATAAAAATAAATCTTGAAAATAATTTAAATGTCCTGAATTTACGTTATTTCCAGAAGTATGTTGAAATACATATTTGAAAATACACATACGAATTTTAATGATTTTTCAAAATTATGGAATTTTCTTTAAGAAATTGTTGTAAGTTTTATAAAAAATTTTAAATTGTACACTGAAAGAATTTTCGTCACAATAATAATGAATTTTGACATTAATCCCATGAAAAATTGCATTAAAAAGGAACCTATGCAGCGCTTCGTTGGATCAATGAAACCTTGTTCATTAAAATGTATTTAATGAAACATTACATTAGATCTGTGAATATTATTCATTGGATGAATATATATATTTTTATTAGATTTAATGATGTTATTTCATAATATTCATGAAAATATTCATTAATTGATGATAAACATACATGATTTTTATGACACAATTTCATTGAAAATTATATTTTTTAACACTATTTTCATGAAGACTTTCAATTCAAACAAATACCCGGTTAATAAATACTTAAACGCGATACTTGAGGTCATGGTTTTAAGAGCAAATCATTAGTCTTCTCCAAACAAAAAGTTTTCTTTAATAACACCTAATAATCCGACTGTAAATGTCAAAGATATAACGAATCATTTTAAAAGGCGATCCAAAATTACGACAAAAATCTTTTTACTCTTTTTCGAAACCAACTTGCAACAACACTTTATATTTGTGGGGTGTACGGTGCACTTTTGTTTCTTTGATTGTAAGGTGGTACGATCAAATGGACAGCCAGCCAGTCGGATGGATGCTGTTAGATCGATTCAAAAAGTGATTCGATCGGTTTACTAAAAGGTGGGTCTATGCACCAACATTAAATGCACAATACCCTCTTTCCTATTGTAGTGTGGGTATAATAAGATTAATCAGATTTGTAACATAAGAAGTAGAAAAAATGGTATGTATTAAAATTTCAGAAACAATTTGATAATATACTTTAAAATGAAAAAAAAAATTGTTAAATAAAATTATTAAAAAATCTTTTAAAAAAAAAACAAACTCCAAAAGGTTAATCGCAAAAATTATAAGTATGTCTATCTGTGTAACTACAATGTTTTCAATCAATCTTTCACAAAATTTATGAGTTATAAACTTTTAAATAATTTTTCTTTAACATTTCGTTTGTTAAATAAGCGATATTTGTTTTATGATTTTTACACCCAACAACTATTGTAAATGAAAAGTTTTAATTTGCAATTTATTGTCGTCATATTCGGCGGTCGGGTGCAACTTTGTTTATAAAAAAACTAAATGTGATGATTAATTGAGGCACTTTTATTTATAAAAAAAAAAAAAGATAAAGCGACGCAAAATTTCTTGTTATTTTTTTTTCTTCCACTTGTACCTTGAAAAAACAAAAATGCACACAAAAAAAACATTCTTTCTACAAACATAAATGCCACATGTGCAACATGCAAACAAAAAAAATTTGTGCACACAAGACAGAACAAAAATTCTGATAAACAACTAAACAGACATTAAATTGTAACCAACAACTGTTGACAATGTGATGGGGATGTCGGGAATGAGGATGAGAGTTTCATGGTACAAGTGCAAATATTTTCAAATTAAACATAAATATTTTTTAACCGAAATAAAAACAGAAATACACAATTAACACCAATATATACAATATAATAAAAAAAAGTACATAATCTTTCTATTAAGAGATTAAAAAAACAACTGACAGGCAGGCAGACAGACAGATATGCAGATTGTTTACTTTTGTGAATTTTGAATGAGGGGTTTAAGGTCTTTTAATTCCAGATTTTCTATTAGAATTTAACATAAAATACATAAAAATAATATAAACCGAATATTGGTTTTTGTTTTGTTTGATATCGCAAAGTAAATTGTGTTTTTTAAGCCCGATAGAACTTCGAAAAGGGTTAGATGTCAAACGAACTGTCATACTGCGCTCTTATTTTGACATTTATGATAAGTCTACTATGACAAATTATCATGTATGGATTTAGGCTTGAACAACGCTACCAAATAATCCAAATTAACTTTCAAATCCCTGCATCAATTTGGGTAACTTACGACAAAATTGTGTAAACGGGCTAGAGCTAAAAGTATGAAAATCTGTGATCACTCATATTTTCCACCAAAAAATCGATTTTTCTTCAAAATTAAATTTTTTCATATGAAAATCGAAAAATGGAATTTATGTCGAAATCTTGAGGTCCTGGAGCGAAAAATATGAAAATCTGTGATCACTCATATTTTCCACCAAAAAATCGATTTTTCTTCAAAATTTGTTCATATGATAATCGAAAAATGGAATTTATGTCGTAATCTAAAGGTCCTGGAGCGAAAAGTATGAAAATCTGTGATCAATCCTATTTTCCACCAAAAAATCGATTTTTCTTCAAAATTGTTTCATATGTTAATCGAAAAATGGAATTTATGTCGAAATCTAAAGGTCCTGGAGCGAAAAGTATGAAAATCTGTGATCACTCATATTTTGCACCAAAAAATCGATTTTTCTTCAAAATTAAATTTTTTCATATGAAAATCGAAAAATGGAATTTATGTCGAAATCTTAAGGTCCTGGAGCGAAAAATATGAAAATCTGTGATCACTCATATTTTCCACCAAAAAATCGATTTTTCTTCAAAATTTGTTCATATGATAATCGAAAAATGGAATTTATGTCGAAATCTAAAGGTCCTGGAGCGAAAAGTATGAAAATCTGTGATCAATCATATTTTCCACCAAAAAATCGATTTTTCTTCAAAATTGTTTCATATGATAATCGAAAAATGGAATTTATGTCGTAATCTAAAGGTCCTGGAGCGAAAAGGATGAAAATCTGTGATCAATCATATTTTCCACCAAAAAATCGATTTTTTTTCAAAATTTTCCCAACGAAAAACTGCAAATGAAGGAAATTTGGTTTTCTCAATGTGTAATTTGCTTCTATTCTGTCGCAAAGCAAACCAGCACTCATCTGCCTATTATTCATTTTCCTTTTCTTTGCCGTACAGATAAATTCAATCAGCTGACTCCCAACTTTTACATGTATTTGGAGAGGTGTTGCCAACTATAAATAATATTCTTATCAAAGTAATTTTTGGATATACAAAATTTTCAATTAACAAGTTTTTGTTTGTCTTGCTTAATTCCCAATTTTTATTCTTGATAAAAACACTGAAATTTATCGTTGATGGGATAAGCTTTTCCTATGCGCATTTCACTGGTTGCTTAGGCCAGATCATCAGGAAACTTCATCCAAAGATTTAAGAAAAACTAAAGATTTTATACAAATAAAACTGTGAAATGTACATTGGAATAGCTTATCCCATCAACGATAAATTTCAATGTTTTTATCAAGAATAAAAATTGGAAATTAAGCACGACAAACAAAATCTTGTTAATTGAAAATAATTTTCTTTAACAAGGAATACCAAGTTTTTAAAGGAAGAGGTGAGAAAACTTTAAAGTGTTCAGATATTATTCAATGTTTTTTTGACTATAAAGGCCAACGTACGTAGAAAGGGAACGTGTTTTCTCATTAACAGGACTCTTCTGGATTAAAATTAGAAAAAGGCTGTCGATTCTGTTAGTGCTTATTCCGTAATAAAATCCTATTTTCAGCGAATTGTTTTGTAATATTTTCATATAAAGAACTGAAATTTTTTATTTTTTAGATCCCATAAATTGTTTTTTGTTTTTATGCAAATAAACTAAATTATATTTTGCACCGTTTTATATTAAACGTATACTCCCGGGAAATTGAAAAATAAATCCCGCTTTCCCTTGAAGTGTAAAAGTTAGCGAAAATGGTTATGGCGTTATGGCAAGTGACCTATAATCAAAAACAGCGTTGCCCATTAGGTTGGCACACATATGTAGACATAGTAATTATTATAGCAATCAGATGAATAATTCGTCATTGATTTTCAAGAAGTTTATATAAACTAAACAACCTAAAAACTGATAAACTAAAAACTAAAAAACAGTATCATTATCAAAAACTTTTAATAACCTGTACCACAATTTATTATATCCTCTTATCCAAATATAAAACCAAAACTTTTATGAGTTCTTAGCTAAAAAAAACTTTTTTAAATTAAAACTGCAGCAAATATTTATTCTTTTGTGAAATATGACGTAATATGAGCAGGTTTAGGAAGAACAATCTACTCGTGCATATAAATTAAAAAAACTCATTATTATGTGCAGTTCAATTTATCAATATTATTTCTCTCTTTTTTGTTTTTTATTTAATTTTTTTTTTTTTTTTTTGGGCAGTCATAAAAAACTCTAAAGCATGACGATGCCACAGTTCAAAAGTTTAAGGTCAACAAAATCATATTTGCAAATAAAAATGTGGTTTAGTTAGTTATTTGATTTAGGCCCGTTTTCACAACTTACCGATAGCTAAAAGTAGACTTTAACCGGCCTTATAAAAAGAGTTTACATTATTAAAACTTTACTTCAACCTAGAGTGAGCGAAAAGTAAATTAAAGTTCATCCTACCTGGTAAAGTTGTAATAATGGAACATTCTTTACATGGCCGATAAAATCCTACCTTTAGCTATCGGTAAGTTGTGAAAACGGGCCTTAGATAAACTAATTTATTTAAATGTTTCTATGTACTAATATAATTTGTTGAAGGTTGTTTTTTAACTAAAAATTAAAACTAAATATTTATGCAACTGATTTACAATCGTCCAATTCACAAGCTCTGTCGTATGGCTTATCGATTAAAAAAATTTCCCTCAACAATAAATTTCAGTGTATTTATCAAATATGAAAAACTGGGAATTTAGCACGTCATACGAAAATCGTATTAATAATAAATACGTTTTTTGTTTATGCACTTGTGAGCAGACAAATTTGTTGTATCGTATTGCTAAAGGCTAGTTAACACTCAGGTATGTTCTAGGTTTCGACTCGAATTGAAAAAGAAAAATTTTTTAAATCCGCATAATTCATAAATTGGTGTTCTCGAATCCGCATGTTTTTGTGAATTCGAAGTTTTTGTTCGAAAAAACTTAAGATGAACTAAAGATCGCTAATTTGCTTGCCGCCGCATGATAGCAAAGTCTAATATTTATTAAAAATTGTGAAAGCTGTAAAGAATCACAGGAAAAAATCGCTTCTATCGCGAACATGGCTAAACTTCGCGAAAAATTGCAAACTTTTAGACAAACACTTAAAATTTATTTGAAATCGCAAAATTGTTTAAAGAAACAAAATTTTAACATTTCAATTTTATTATTTCAAACAAGCCATAAAATTGATTAAAAGTCCCTGAAACTACAAGGAATTGCGCAAATTCGGTAAAATGTGTTAAATAAGCGGAAATTCGCAAAAAATTGCTAACAGCGGCATGACAGCAAAGTCTACTTACTTTTCATTATTGATCGTTAAAGCTTTAAAGAATCAGAAAACTTACAGGGTTGCATTTTAACATAAGCATGTTCGTATGTGAAAGTGTCACAACAAACTGTAATGTTACATTAGATTTTTTGACAGTCGCAACAAAACTCATTAGATTTCTCGAAGTATTCACAAAGTATTATGGAATACGTAAGACATGTGTCATAGTATAAACTAGCCTTAACCCTACGATTCCACATATGTACGAATGACGCATGACTTACGCTCTTTAATGTTGTCGGTTTTTTGCATTTTTTTATTTAATCGTAAGCAACACTTCTTTATGCAAAATATAAGAGCAACAACACAAAACACATACAGTCTATTTTTGGACACTTTAAAAAAGTTCATACAACAATAAGAAAGATGATTAAATAGCGTGATAAGTTTTGTAGTAAAACCAACAAAAACAATAGCAGGTAAAAAAATGTTTTACTCTTTTTAAACAACAGAAACAACAACAACATTATAAGAAACAAAATAAATTTTTGGTTGGTTTTAAGGTTGGTAAAAAAGAATGAAAAACAAAATCCCGTATTCAATTTTTTAAAACTCTTTAGTTAAATATGTACATCAAAACTTTTTTGTTTGATTCAGCAAACTTATTTGTAAGAAATTTATATGAGTTTCAGTAAACTTTTTGTTTGATTCAGTTAAATTATTTGTTTGAAAAAATCAGTGTTTTTTCAATAAACAAAATGCAAATAAATTGCTTGAATATGTATATTTGTTGATAAGACCGATTTCAGACAAAAAATATTTTGATTCAACAAATTTTTTGTTTGAATTGGAAAAATAAATTTTTTAAAGCAAATTTCTTAGATTAGTAAACCCCCTCCCCTATTTTTCTTCTGCCTCGCGACCAGCTACACTTGTTTTTGAAAATAATTGACTTGTTCTTGTGTTATAAATTGTAGACAACTACTTTTTTTTTTTTTTTGTTAATTATTTATTTTTAATTACAATTTTATATCACTATTAATTAATTATACAAACGTGACAATAACACGTTTCATATGAGTACAAGTATGTTTTTACACAGAAAGTGGGAAAAATACAAGTGATAGCTTTTAAGATTTAAAAGACACATCATTTTATACAAACACTTAGAAATTTGTTAAATCGAATATATGCAGTATGTCTATGTATCAACATTGAAGGTTTTTCTCAGTAAAGGGTGGTCCAACAATAATGCACGATGTTAATTGTGAGTCACACAATAACGTCAAGTTGTTTGCCCAACCTAATTTGACATTTCTTTGTTGCGGTGTTTGATAAATTCAACCATGGAGAGGTACACAATTGAGCAGCGGGTTAAGATTGTTGAAGCCTATTTCGAAAATTGGCGTTCGAATGGATATACGTTTCGTGCACTTCGTGTTTTTTTTTTTGGTCGACCAAATGTGTCCACAATTTGGAGAATTGTGCGCAAATTTCAGCAAACCGGGTCTGTAGAAAATGTGAAAATAAAGACTGACTGTTTGGTGCGGTTTATGGGCTGACGGTGTCATCGGGACATACTTCTTCGAAAAAGAGATCGGCCAGCAGTAATCGAGAATGGTGTATGCTATACATTAACTAATTTGAACCTCAATTATGTCTCAGTCATTAAAAATTTTAACAATCAGATAGAGGTATGCCACCGAAGCCGTGGCGAACATTTTGCCAATATTTTGTTTTACTCATAACTGTCATAGATCCGATACGTCTATAAAAGTAAAAAAATATTAAGATAATTCCCTGAAAACTTTTTGTCTTATTTACAATTAACATCGTGCGTTTTGGTTGGACCACCTTTTATTAACTAGTAGAAAACTTATTTTTTTCGTTCTTAAATTACAAAAATGTACTGGCGGCTATATATTGTAAAAGGCATACAGTTAAGGACAAAACTATTCGTACATCGCATATATTGCACATACTCTCAAAGTTATAAGAAAAATTTAAAATAATTAAATTCAGTTTTATTAAACTAAAATTATTATTCCATTTATTTATAAAAAAAATTAAAAAAAAAGATAAATATTTCTGGCGAAAATATTACGAAAGCCGTTGTCATGCTCAAAATTTAAATCGCAGCGTTTGAAATATTTGTCGTTATCAATTTAATTTCACTACAACGACAATTTCACGACAACGACAATGTAAAATACAAATGGGGGATTCACAAGGTAGTCACGACAACGACAATGTAAAATACATATGGGGGATTCACAAGGTAGTCAAAAAGTTGTAAAGTCATATGTCTAAAAAAAATAATTGCAAGAAATATATACGACTGCTGTGCGCTGCCGCTTAGAAATTAGATTTCTACTGTACAGTTAATTGTCAACTATTATTTAGGGCATTATGGCGATACGACTTGTTAGCACATCTTGTTAATCCTCCAATAGAATGTTTGTCGTATTTATATCGTTTCCAACAATAATAATAATACCAACTTCTAAAAATGACTGGCTTTCGACTATGACAACAACACTTATAATAACGCCGAATATTCGGCCCAAATAACTCTTATATGAATTTTAACCTCATAGCATCACTTTGTCCATGGCTACCCGGTTTCCTGTTAATCACTTAAGCGTCCTATACACCTGCAATATTATTGTATATGGTATTCGCCATATTATTTCAATTTTGTCCTATATTATGCAATAAGTAGCACAATGGTTTCAA
Organism: Pollenia labialis; assembly: GCA_949318255.1. Lineage (NCBI taxonomy): Eukaryota > Metazoa > Arthropoda > Insecta > Diptera > Polleniidae > Pollenia > Pollenia labialis. The sequence continues at coordinate 130,247,792 of OX439141.1, forward strand.
TCATTCAAAAAAAGGGGAACAAAACCTATAGGAATAACATAACCATCATTGTACAATGTTGCCAACACATTTCACTTTCTTTTCGTTGTGCAATAAAAATCAAAAGTCTTCTGATTGTTTCCAATATATTGCGATACCTTGGAATATCACATACACACTGGCGATATCATTGTACAATACGTAAAATTGAAAAATTTTATTGCAAGTGTATGAGCCACTTAAGAACACAGTGCTAGTCGCAAATTTTAAAAAGCTGGGCACCCTTCTGCACGCAGTAAAAACATGTTTAAATATGGTCACCTCCAACAATACTATGTTTTAAGAAAATTTTAACCATATTATGATTAATTTAACCATATTTTTGTCACCGACAACCATATTATGCTTAAATTATGGTTACAATTAAAAACTTTTTGTTGAGGGAAAACTAATTTTTTTCTTTATTTTTTTGCGGAATAACATAACAGTGCAGTTTTTATTTGTAGAAAAAATGTTTTATGCGAAATTTTTTTTATTAATATTGATAATTACAAAGTTAAAAAATTACAGCTTCTTAAAAATTTTTAATCGCGAATAAGAGCGCATACTTCAAATTTAGCGTAATCGTGCTATCTTCACCAGTAGGGGCCCAGCTTGTTATAATTTGCCACTGACGCAGTGTATTCAAAAGAGTAAAGAAAAAAATTTTTCTTTGGAAAAAATCGGCCAAAAAAAAATTGCCGCGAAAAAAATTACGAAAAAATTTATTTCAAAATGTTGGATTGATATAATTTGAAGAACAGTATAAAAAATATCGGTTTATGGTACATTAGTATATAATTTTTAATCGCGAATTCGAGCGCTAACTGGGTGGTAGGGTGTCTCGCTTGTCAAAAAAAAATTGTAAAATTCGGGAACAGTGTAATAGTTTTTTTTAATAGTTAATGTTTAGCCAAAATTAAAGCTTTTTCAAAAGTTAAATTTTTGATCCAATTTAAGCCATGGTAAAAGTCCTTTGAATAATAAAACTTTATCACAAATGGAAGCTTTTTTAATCGTGCAGTTACGATTTCTATCGTGCTTTTTTAGTAATTCAATTAAAGCTCTAGTTTTTTTTTATTTTTAAAATGTAACTAAAGCTTAACGGCCATATTCATAAAAAGTTCCTATTGTAAGCTTAAAGTATGTAATAACTATCAAACGCTTTTTATCTTATAAACCTCTTATAAAAATTTTTATTGATAAATGTTCATTAACAGCTCTTCAACTATTAACTGTTTGTAGCGATTTTGTGTTTAAGTATGGTAACTTTATTTGCGTTTTGTTTCCATTTTATTTCTAGTGTTGCCTGAAATTTCTATTCAGTTCACATGATAGTCTTTAATTAATATATTTTTTTACAAGTTAAGATCTTAAAAATTATTCATATAAAATAAAAAATACATATTAATTTTGCTTCTGAACGAAATTTTGCTGAAAGATATTATAAAATTGTTTGTTTGAATCTTTTTTTAAACATACGATAAGAAAGTATTCGAATAAAATGTTTGTTTACTTTTTTTTGACATCACTATTATTTTTATTTTTTTTAATATTTTTGATTAAAAATTCGTTGTTTAAAACGAAAAAAAAACTAATTGCAATAATTTAATAAATAATTATGGAAAATATCTGCATTTGCCGCTGAACATATTCACTTAAATCTATCAACGATACAAACATTTTAATACTTCCCATTATGGAAAAGGTTTTATAACTAACTTGTCATTACGGCCCAGGCCCACGATGTCGACAAGAACATTTCTTTCGTATATTTGTATTGAAAACCAAAACAAATTTTAGTTTTTAATTATTTGTTTCAATATAACTATGCGAAAGAAATGTCTTATCGACATCGTGGGCCTGGCAGTAAACTTATTTCAAGGAGTATTATTTACTAAAAATTCATTGAAATACATACATATTTGAAAATCATTTAAGGGGCATTATTACCGATAAATAGCTTTGCATTATTACAACTTCCATTTTTTATTGCTGTTGTTTTCAATAATAATAATAATATTTAATAGATGAAAACATAATAAATGATGGTTTTATAATGCAAAGCTATTTATCGGTTCGACAAAATCCGACTTTTAACTATTGGCAAGTTGTAATAATGGCCCTAAGTATGATTTCGAAGTGAGTGTTAGAAACAGTTATAGTGGTTGACTATTTCATCATCAATTGTTGTTGACTGACAAACTGAAAAAGATTTAAAAAATTACAATTCTACGGCTGTTTGTGACGTATACTTTATACTAATTATTTGTGCATTACTCATACGCATTGATGGTCAAGAAATTATTATTTAAAAAATTTATTATAAAAAAACATCGAATTACTTCAAATAAAATTGCGGCAATTTTTATGCGATACAGCAAAAAGACAGGATTGTTTCAATAGCGAAACTAGAGAAAAAATAGTGAAAAATGATTTTTAAGTTCACATAAAGCCAATTATGTGAATATTAATTAATTAATTAAATGGGCGTTTAATTAATTTTGGTGTAACAACTATTTGGATATGCACTAGCCAATATTTATACTTTTTAGCAGGCTACTAAGATGGAAAAAATAATAGACTGCGTGGGAATCGGAAACCCTTTTTGTAACAAGCAGAGCACCCGGCAGGTAAACCTAATTCAAATACGCTGAATCCAGACGTGCTAACCGTTTTTAAGTTAGCTCTTGTTTTAAAATAATTAAGATTGAAAATTATGGTTCAAAGTTTTCAGTTTTAAATTTTTAAGTTTTTTACCATTTATTTATTTTTATATCGATATACATAACGTTACCTAAAACGAAAAAAGCTCTATCTTACATTTTGAAAATTTTACAAGAAAAAAACACATTTTAAAATGATAAATTACCTTAAACTGTTTATAATTTATTTTTCTTTTATTTTTATTGTAAAACCTACCAGCAGTTTTGACAATTTACAATGTTGCATAGTGTTATGCAAACTGTTAATTAGGACTTTTAGCGTTTGTCATATGATCTTTTGTAGATAGGGCCGTTTGTTCTTTTTTTTTTTTGTAAAATTGCTTAATTTCGTTTAAAGATTCCAAAATTTGTTGTGAACATTTGTGTTAATGCAAAACATTAGAATCAATGAAAAAGACGATGTTTAAATATTGCCTAGTGAGGATCTTTTGCGTTTTAATTAACGATAAAGTAATTGAAAAAAACATATTACTGGTGAACATTTGCCTACAAATGAGATAATTTTAATTGAAGTAATGAATCCAAGTGTTCACATCTTCGCTAGTGCAGAGTATACATAGAACACCTAAAAATGTTTCTAGTCAATTTAATTTTTTCAAAAAGTTTCTTTAGGATGCATGTTTATCAGTAAAAGTTTAACATCGGCGTGAATATAACCTGTTACTAACTGATTCTTAAAGATCTCGACGATTCTCATTAGTTTTCGGTAATTAGCTTCACATGTTCAATATTTTCACTTGGTTAATGATTCTATGGTTAAAGTGAAAGATCAATAATTGATTACTTCCAGAGTTCGAAAAAATCAAGGCACATTCCTGTACCTTTCCGTATTTTGGCATGTAAAATTCTATACAAAAATACCAAATAAAAAAAACAGCACAAACAAAATATGGTACACAATGATTATGTGCTGACGAACACAAATACTAAGAAAACGTACCGATCATCGTTTAGCGTATGTGTAGTTTTCTTTTAGCGTACGGATTGCCTCTTTTAGGCGACCTCTTTCACAAGCAATATCATTCATGAAAAAGTCTATAGACTGTGAAATTGCGTTTATCTAAGTCTAATTCTTCATACTCTAGCTTTGGTAATGCATTTCGCATGTTTAAAATCTACATTCAAGGTTTCATATCTTAATTTCAAATTGCCTTAAAACTAGACTAGACTAGCGCTACCAATCAATCATAAATAACACGGGTCAACACAAAATTTGTCTTTGACATTAAATCATAAAATTTCGATATATTAGGTCTTAATTAGACGAAAGAAAAATATACGACATGAAAAAGTTTGCTTTTGTATTTAGGAGACCGATTTCACGACTCAACAAAAAAATTTTCGTTCTTTGTCCTAAAGTTTATTTTGTGATTTTTCAGTTAATTATACACAAAAACGAAAAGAAAATACATTTTTTGTGTATAAAGTTTGCTTTTGTGATAGTTATAGTAAAAATTAAAAACACATATTTTGAAAAATATCGCATAATTATGCATTCTTTATACACAAAAAATGTATTTTCTTTTCGTTTTGAGTCGTGTAATTTCTCTCTGACCTTAATAATAAAATAACAACTTGTTACGAACAATTCGAATATAGCATTGATGCAACATTATAAAGCCCTTACCGCAAAAAAAGCTTAAGCGACATCATATTCAACTTTCGTTTTTTAATAAATGGCTTTATCGGCAGCACTTGCACCATATCATACAATATAATGGTCACAAAAGGTACCGTTACAATTTTTTAGCTAAAACAATTTTATCTGAAGCGACAATCTTCATACAAAATTTTTTTGAAATAAAATAATAAAAAAACCTTCTACTGAAAATTGTTGTTTTTGTCGCTTAAGCTTTTTTGCGGTAATGTCTCGATATGATCGTGCGATTTGATCCTACTAAAACTTTTCCTGTGCTTTTCCTTAAAGTAAACATAGCGCAGATTATCTCAAAAACTCGGTACGAAAACCTTTGGGTTTTTGTCACAGCGTTTTAGAAGTGGCAATTAATTTAAAATTATATTTTTACAAAAGAAAATCTGCTTAAAATATTCAAATACTCCTTCTTGTATAAATTTTTAAATTCCATTATTTAATAACGAAATTATCTTTTACATACTCTATGCACATATACCAGAATCAAATTTATAAATAGAAAATAAAAACATAATAATAAAAAAAAATAGTTAAACCGCACCTAAATAAAAAACAACAAAAATATCTAAACCGACAGACCCTTAAATACGTTTACATTAAGTTGTAAATCACTCAAAATTGTTAAATAAATTTATATTCTGGTAGGAGGACTTCAATAACAAAACAATATTTTAAATAGAAAAAGTACCTAACCTCAATTTGTATGTAACATTTCCTTTGGAAAATAATAAAATAAAACAGAATAACAATGAAATAAAGGTAAACAATAGAACAAAAACAATTAGAAGGAAGAAAAAAAAGAGTGTTTTACAAACAAGTTAATAATAAAGAGAAAACTAAGTAGAAAAATAAATTTTATATTTTTAATTAAAATTAAAGTTAAATACGAAAGATTGAGTAGAATTTAAAATCTTGTTGAAAGCAAAATTAAATAAAGGGCAAATAAATTAAAAACCAAAACTAAAACTGAAGTACATAATTCATAAGAACAAGTAGTAAGTGGTAAATGTGGTAGTTCTTTCCTAAAGCCCCACTATTAACATTTCAACACTTGCACGATGTAGTAGAGTAGCAGAAGAAAAATCTTCATGGACACTTTACTTTCTCATTATCTTCTTACTCTTTTTTTCTACTGGTTTCACCACTACCACAGTTTGGATTAATTTGCTTTACATTGCATGTGTATTGTGCTAACACATTGTATACTGTAAATCCATCACATTGCACAGTGGTTCCGCCAAAGGCCAAAAATCAAAAAATATTGTCACAACGTAAAAAAAAAAATTTGTAAGCAAATTGTCTCTAAAATGTTCAATCTTCGCAATGGCAAACCGGTTTTTACTGGAAACATAACGGTACTTCCTAAAAATAGAACGAAACGCACGAACACGTGTTCAGTTGTAACGCAAAGCTTAGCAATTGCAAAAACATTCGAAGCGAAAGTCAGTTTCAAGTGGATCGCATATTCTTGTTGTGAACAAAATTACATAATTTATCAATGCATTTTGAAGTTAAAGGTGTTTATTTTATTTTTGTAAATAATTAAAAACTATTTTGTGAATTTATCCTTTTAAAATTAATGTTTTATGTAACCTTAGTTTTTGTTCCTTTTTTGGGCATGGCTTTTATGTTTACTTAAAGTTTTAGTTGTGTTCCCCCCTGATTCCCCCATAGATATTATATTCATTGTATTAATCTAAGTTTTTACTTAATAAAAGTGTTTAAATCAGCTGCAGAAACTTGCAGATGTGTTAGAAATATTCAATAATCTAACGCATCTTATTATTTTTTCAATGTCAAACTTTCCCAGCAGAGCCTCTGTATTTGTTTTGTGTGTTTGTTTTTGTCTTTACTTGTGGTGCCCAATTTGTATAAATTCCTCTTAATATTTATTAATTTTTTGTTTTTAACTTTTAATTTGGTAGGCAACATATGTCAGTGTGTGTTCACACGCCTACATATTTTTAATTTATGGTGCTCCAAAAAAGGTACAAAAGCTGAAAAATTACGAGAAGTAATTGCTGATGTACAACAAAATTTTGAAAACAAGGGCTTACTCGAAGAATTCAATGCGCTTACTCAACCTATTGAGTACATTTGTAAAAAATTGTTGAGTTTTGGAAGCGTTATATATGAAGTCTTCCATTTTGCATTACGAGTCTGATTGGCTGAGTACAAAGAAATCAATTTTATTAATAAATACGAAAAATGAACACAAGGAAAATGCGGAAAGTGCTCCACGTGGCCGTCAAAAACTAAATTTTATGGAGGCGTCCACGAGATCAAAGCGTCGGCGTATAGCTCAGCTGGTCAAAATTGATGAGACCGCTGTTTCTGCATTAAAGACCTGCACGAGTGTATCAGTAAGTATTGTTGAAACAGATACACCAGATATTTATCTGTTACTACTGATATAAATGAGAGAATGAGTGTAACTGATATTGTATGGTTTTGCTTTTGTCCACTCACCATATCTTAAAAACAAAAACAGTTGCTTATGGTTTTGTATTGAGTATGACATAACATTTTTTTTTTCTTCCAAATATCTGTTGTCACCATGAGTATTTCTACAATATCTGTGGTGTTCTGTTGTATTTTAAAATATTGTTGGCGAGTTGATGAAAATAAGAAAGTTTATAAAAACTTGTATACGATCTCAACCAGGGGTGCCAGATGGTTTTGGTAAGAAATCGGCATATTTTCAAAAACAAATCAGAAATTAAATTAAATAAAAAAATCGGCAAATTACTATTACGATTTTAAACACAATAAAACATTGACAAAAATAAAAAAGCAAAACAATTAACCATTACCTAATGCTTTAAACAAATTAAAAAAAATAAACTTTTTAGAAATAAATTTTAGTTAATTAAAAAATCGCAAGGACCGTAAATAAGAGTTATCCATAAAATGTTAGCTTAAAAACGGAGTCAACCCATAGGTTTGTTCTAAAGTTCTCTCTAAGAACCTATGGTGATCTAGAAAAAAAGATCTCAACTCCACAGTTAAAAATCATTTTTCAACGAAAAAATAAAAGTTTGGATGAACTCTTAAAAAGAGAGTTTTTTTCGCAATCATAACATATTCGCCCTAATATAGAACTCACACCATCAACAAATACAACTCTTTTAAGGATTTTAATTTTTACGTTTAAAATACTCATTATGTTTTTCTTCTTTTTTTTTTATTTTTACGTTGAAATTGTAGTGATCTGACCAGCGACAAGCTTTGGTAGTTAATGTACAAAAAATTAGTTTAATAAAATGCTGGTTTAAATCGAACTCCTGAAATGAGTTTTATTTTTTGACGGCTGAATAAAATTCTCGTTTTAACAGTTTTATTCGATATTTTATTCCTCAACTGAGTTTTAATTTATGACGGCTTAATAAAACTCTCTTTTTAAGAGTTAAATTTTACCTTTTATTTTACGTTGAAAAATGACTGTTTTATATAGACTTGTTTGTTTTTAAATTAAAAAAATAACTCAGGGACTGAAAATAATTACTGCATATTATTATTTTTTGTAAAGGTTACGAGAAATATTCCTTTATTTTCAATTGGGAATATTTAACCATTATCGTTATATATATTTTATTTTGTTGGTAGTAACCAATGAAAGTAAAATTTATTTTTTTTGGTTAATGATAACTAAATTTGTTACAAATATCTATTGGAAAAAATATATTTTTTCCTGGTTAAATTTTTTTATTTTTTGGGTACAAATATCCAATTTAAACAAATAAGAAAGTAAAGTTCTTCAATCCCGACCCTATGATACTCCACACCACATCATTTAGACAACTTTTCAAGAGTGTACCTTAATTGGGACCAATGGGCAATCATGGACCCAGGAAAACAAATTATATTATAAAGTTAAGATTCAGGTCAATGTTATTACCATTTATCGTAGGCTTAATTCTTAGGACAATAAGAACCTATGTACCGAATTTCAGCAATTTATCTTCAAAATTGCGACTTGAACTTTGCCTACAAGGTTTACACGGACAGCCAGCCGGACGGGTGGATTTCTTTAGATCGATTCCCCTTGTGCCTTAAGCCCCTCATATGTAGTGGTATATTTCTCAAAATGTGTTTGCTTGGTTAGACATACAATACAAATACTGCATATATGGAATACATATAACCATTTTTTCCTTAAGTAGATATAAGCGCTGAATTAATAACAGTTGTATCTTTGTAATGTAACAAGTTACCCAAAATTAATAACACTGTGCAAGAAATTTACACTTTTTTGAGACAAGCTGGGCACCTGGCGTTTTAACCTAATTCGGATACGTTGAATCCAGTGGTGCTCGCCGCTTTTAAGATTGGCTATGGTTTTCGAGATATACCGTTATTTCGAAAATGGAGGAGGTTGCATAACATATGTTCGCGTAACTCAAACACGCTTTTGCGATAAAATTTCCTTTAAGAAAAGTAAAACTTATTTCTAATGTGAGCAGTCGTTTTTGAAACATAGGTTTTTTTATTGAAAAAATTGATTTTTTTTATCAAAATTTCGAAATTTTTGTTTTTTAAAAATTCATAAAAAATTAAAAAATGCAGCAAGGCTTCTAATTTTTTGCAGACATATAAAAAACGAAGCTGCAAACAAAACAAAAAAAATTGCGGAGTTTCGGTTTTTTTAGTAATTTTAGTAAACTAAACCGTTGTTGAGTTACGCTAATAGGTGTATGTTGTGCAACCTCCTTCATTTTCAAAATAACGGTATATCTCGAAAACCAGAGCCAATCTTAAAAACGGCGAGCACCACTGGATTCAGCGTATCCGAATTAGGTTAAAACGCCAGGTGCCCAGCTTGTCTGTTTTTCCAACTAGCGTAGTGTAATATATATAAAACAAACCACAAATTACCGTGTTGTAAGTATTTCTCAAAAAATACGCACATAATTTAGAGGAAAATATCGCCAAAATGCCTAAAAATCGTGAAATATGGCCTGATAACAACGATTCTCGCTTGTGTTACTGTTGTTGCTCGGCAATTTGTACTGCCACAGCACAACACACAGTGTGTGTGTGTGTGTGTGACATGTCTGGTTTTTGATTGGCTTTTTGTTATGTATACCCTCCGCCACAACTAGCTGGGTATACTTAGTTTCTCATTTCGTGTGAAACATTTTTATTAATCGAGCCTTAACCGCGAAAATAACGTAAGCACCAAAATAAATTTTATGGGTGAGAGTTTTTTTTATTCTAATTCATATAAATTTTGTATTAAATTTGTTGCTCACGATAAAATCAGGGACCAAACATAATGGTTATTGTATTTTATTTGAGTTTGCTGGAAAATTCCTTTTATTTTCGTTTGGTTATTTTTAACCATTATCGTTACATATATTTTATACTGGTTATCGTAACCAATTAAAGTAAAAAATATTTCTTTTTTTGTTACACATAAATAACCATTACTTCAACCACAATTTTTTTTGGTTACAAACAACTATTAAACCAAATAATTAATTTTTTGGTTACAAATAACCATTTTAAAAAATAATTCATTTTTTTGGTTTCAAATAACCATTAAAACAAGCAATTTTTTTATTTGTAAATAAAAAATTAATTATTTGGTTTAATAGTTGTTTGTAACCAAAAAATTTTTTAGTTGAATTAATGGTTATTTATGAAGGTATAACCAAAAAAAATATTTTTTACTTTAATTAGTTACGATAACCAGAATAAAATATAAATATTAAATGATAATTGTAATTTTTAACCTTTACCCATAATTCATCAATATTAATGGTTATATTTATATGATTTTTTGTCGTTTCCTTTATAGGGTCCCTGGAGAAAAAAACAAAAATTTAAAATGATGCCGCTTACGTTATTTTCGCGGTTAGGGCTCAAATTCAACTATTCGTCAAACAATTCTTTTCAAAATAAAAATATTTCAAAACGTTAATATGAATTTTCTATTTTTTTCTACATAATACGGTTATATTAAATAAAAAAACCTAAAGTATAACTTATTAAATTTTCGAGCTTGAGGTCTTGTTTTTGATATAAAATTTATTTAAATCAATATTTCAGCACTCCTTTGAGTGTCTTCTTCAGGGTTTTTTTTCTTGATTGTTTGCTATTTTTTCGGTGCGTTTTTTAATTTTTCTAACCCAACAGTTATACTTACTGTAACATTTGCATTTATGTATGTAGGTTATTTCCACATAAAATGTAGCATACTTCTTTTTTAATGTTTTCAAAAGTGTTTACCTACATATTTTAGAAAAGTGCTTTAAACGAAAAAAAAATAGTTTTGGTTGGTAAAAACCCAAGTTTTTTTTACAAGAACAAATTACATGTGTTCAGTTCTTTCAGTAATTTTTTTTTTACAATAATTTTTGTCTACATGTCTTTTTAACAAAAACAACCATACACAGGCATCAAAGAATTTAAGAAAAAAAATATTACCGTTACTAAAATTTTCAAAAATGTTTGCTTTAAAAAAAAGCAGCATACACATTTTTACAAGAACAAATCATGTACGCAGCAGACACAAAGGCTAATCGTGCTGCTCATCAAGAAAAATTGCAAGTGCTTCCACTTGTATTTTCGTCGTAGGTATAATACGTAACTAGTAGTGTTGTTGTTGCTTGGCAATTTGTACGACCATAGTACAAGCAGCCTGTGTGTTTTGTTTTTGTAAAATTTTTTGTTTGGCTTTTTTTTCGCTCGTAATACATTCACGCTCTTTTTCGTTGAAAAATAATTGAAAATAACGGCATCGTACAATAAGTAACTTATTGTATTCCATCAGTATCCACTAGTATCTGCTTTTGCGAAGCAGATATTAACAGATATGATACTCTCTTTCGCTTTTGTATCAACTTACATCCACTCTTTTACAAATCATATCAATATCAACTTATATCAGAAACACAAGAGCACTCATCCATACGCATCCACTTTAGAAAACACACAGAAACAGATATAAACAGATGTATCTGTGCAGGTCTTTATTCTGCATTACGCAACAAAAGTCAAAGCCAAAATGTATTGAATGAAATTTGGTTTGGGTATCGAATATGGCATTATATGCATACTGTGTGAATTTGGCAGAGATTGGCCAAAAAATAATATTTTAAATCCGATCGTCCCTATGGGGGCTATATGATATAGTTATCCGACCTGGCTAAAAATTTTGTCATATATTGGAAATAATTTTCATGAAAATTTCATTACGATATTCCCACTCAAAGCATTTTTGGCCGCTGCTCCATACAAGCGGATCCACTGTGCATTGGCTTCCATGTGAACGAATTTTCCTATAAAAAGAAGAACCAAAAATTTGTGTTTGCCAAGTTTTTTTGTGAAATCTTCAAGAAATCAATATGTACTAGGTTACAGGGATCAAGTGAATGCAAGGGTATGTGTATGCATATGCAATAAAACTGTCGATGAAGGACCATAAAATGAGGATATAAAATAACAATTCTTTAGTAAATTGACAATTAAATAAATATGTAGTTATGAACCAAAAATAAATAAAAAAAACTATAAATTCATTAATGAAAATTTTTTGTTGACAAGAAACGTATAATTGATATATCTACATATTTACTTACATATTTAAGTAAGTAAATTGTACGTAAAGGATTATTAAGTATTAAGGCTAGGGTTCCCACCTTTTTTTGTTGCAATTAAAGTACATTGACTGTTAAAGTTTAAGAAAACAAAATACACAGTTGGGGTATTCACAAGGTGTGCTATTATGTTATATTGTCATAATGTTCTAACATTTTACAATGGTTTAAAAATATTGTTGTTTCTTTGTAAACAAAAAGTTAAATTAATAAAACTTTCCTTGGTATGTTTATTGTGCTGTCGTAATTAATCAGAAGAGACCTGTGCTGAGCGGCTAAGCCGAACCGCATTAGTTTTTATAGCCGTCGTCGTTAATGGTATAGTTTTATCCGGCTAAAATCCGAATTTAACCTGGGGCTAGCAATTTTTGTAATTAAACACTTGCGGCGTCAAATTATATCGGCTTAGGAATTTATTTGTGATTTGCGACTAAAAAATGGAATTAAATTGGATCTAATTTAATTCATTTATTTATTCATGTATTAGAATTAAAAAATATTTTGATTTAAGGTAAATATTTCTTTTTTATATTTGTTTTAAATCAGCTAATTTAAATTCAAAATAGCACACTAAATTATGAGGGGTTGTTCACAACTAGAGTATTTTTCCCCCGGCGTTTTTCGATTCCCGGAAAACGGAAAAATTGTTTTAAATTTCCCGGGAACCCGGGATCCCGCTCCATATAAATAATACAAAGTAAATTTGTTTAAAATTAATGAAAATAACTTTTTTTTAAAAAGCGTAAGGGAACTTGTTTACAAAGTAAGTAAAAGAAATGCCTAAATAATACAAAAATTAATTAAAGGTTGAAAGAGGAACTTGAATTATTATTACCTTACGCTTTTATATGTAAATTTCGTATCATTATGCTCTAGATACAAGATAAAAAGATAACATAAGCATAACAATTTAATTCATAAAACAATAATAAAAATAAACAAGAATTGTGGTACTCAAGTTATGAGATCAAAAAGTAAATTCATAAAATAGATAAAATATTTTAAATAAATATGTTTTATAAGTAATATTTTAAATAAATATATTAACATTTTTCAACAGCGTAGGAAACAACATTAAGGCACACTCAATGCGTTTAGAAAGTCTGCAAAGAGTATATTTCTCATTTTATTTACTTATTACTAGGGACCGGATTTGTATGCAGTTAAAATCGAGTTTTATGCGCATAAAACATACACTTAAAATAGAAAAATATGCGCTTTAAATTGAAAAAATATGCACATTAAATTTTCCCTAACACATTTTTTAATCATAAACAAACCATTAAAATAACATAAAACCCCTAAAAATTTTGTCTCGTTAACGAAAATAAGGTACACCAAAAAAGCAGAAGTAAAAATATAGTAAAACACAAAATATAAAGTAAAACAATAATGTAAATTAAGTCACTTGTTAGATAGATATGCGAACCTTCATATAAAATTTTCATATACATTCATTATCCCCTACGCATTTTTCGTAAAAATTTAAATTAAATATGCCAACAGTTTGTGTTATTGCTTTGTGTCCTTCTTATTTCTAAAAACTTTATCAAGTTTGATACGAATTTGTTTACCCTTAACTGCATACATTCTATTTATGACATTATCAATTAATTTAATTTGCTTTCTCAATGGATTTGATTTCTCTAATTTTACAATAGTCTCAGAGATAAATCCGCAATTTGAAGACTTAAAAATTATCCGAAATTTTATATTTTGTAAATTTGTTATTTATTTTTTTTTTGGTACTGCATTACCATGGTTCCATCACATCCTTGAATTGTTCAAAATTTTCAGCATAATACACAACTGATTTGAACCACGTTGTTGTTATAGGATACTTCTCCTAATATGTGACAAGACGCGATGTGCTTTGCAAAATATTTTTTCCGCATTTTTTCCCAAAAATGCACCAAAAATATGCAATGCCAGCAAAATATGCAAAAATATGCATTTTAAGCATAATATGCAAAAATATGCACTATCAAATCGATGCCATTTTATTTAAAATTTCTTGATTCGAAAAGATATTAATTTAATGTTGATCTCAGACTGACGACAACAAATATGCATTTGCATAAAAATCCGGTCCTTGCTTATTACCATGTTTCCGAAAAATTTCGTTCACTTTTTTACCGAGATTGGACAAATAGTTTAAAGTGCAAAAGTTTAAAGTTGTTGCATATTTCTAATTCACAGTCCGAAGTAATTTTTCTTTTTTATAAACAACGTCTATATCAGTCAAATGTCAAGGTTGATGCAAAAAATAGCATCAAACGGACCTCTTCTTACAAGATCCGCCTGTAATCTTTAGGACAATTTGTTTTTAAAATTGTATGTTGTAGTATCTTACACGTGTCACCTTATAAACATATCGTCATATCTCAAAATTTTTTTTTAATTTTAAGTTTATTAAGCAAAGTGTTCCTTCATACTTTCTCGTAACAAAAATCGGTATTTTATCTCAAACTGAACCGAAGTTATAGCAAAATATATCTTTAAATCGGTACATTACTCGAAAGAACGTACAATTTGTTCAAACAAATTATGCTGATACTGATCCTTTGAGGAGAATATGCAAAAATTTCAATGAATTGTATAGCTTAATCGATTTTTCTATTAATGTAACCTAGGGTTTACACTTGCAAGTGCAAGTTCGAAAAACTCAATACACTCACACTTTTTTACTAACACTATCACATTTTTCGTACTTGCAGCCCAACTTGCAAGAGAATTTGCTTGCAAGTAAATATTTGACACTTGCAGCAAGTAACATGACAAATGAAAAAACAGTGTTACCGTGGATGAATTTTGTATACATTTACTAGTACTTAGTAATATAAAAGTAATGTTTATAGCGGATTTTAAGTTTATTTATAAAAAATAACAAATAAAAAAAAGCACAACTATACAACATCGCATCTTAATGTCAATATTAATCATAAATTTTAAGCATTTTGAAAAAAAAAATTGTTAATCAAAATATTTTCTCAGTAATATTATGGCATCGCCACTACGGCAATACTGGAGTCACATATTTTATAAAATAAACAAAATTGTTTCATCAAGATGGACCGAAAATTAAATAAAGAAGAAATTATTAAATATATTTTGCTATAGGATGGTAATGTTTTTAAACCGAAAAACAAACAATTTTAATAAGAGGTTTTCGCTTCCAGAACATTTCAAAAAGGAACTTACAACTGACTGTGTAAACACTCAAGCTACTTGCAAGACTTTCGGCTTTATCTTCGACATTTTCGTTGATAATACGTATGCACTACTTGCAAGTAATTACTTGCATGTGTAAAGGCAGGGTAAAAGTAATTAAACGCAATATTATCCTGTTTTTAAATACTTAATATGTCTAAACAAAATTTTTTCGTTAATAATCTTGTAATATATAGTAGTCTGTAAGGATTAATATCCATAGATTTATGCCCAATTTTCAGGATAGTATTTAAATCTATATTAAGTTAATTTTCATAACAAACTTAAATCGTATTTAAAACAGATTGTGTTTTTGAGTTTTATTTGAAAAGTCTTATTTAATTAAGATAAAAGTATGGTAGCACTACTAAATACAAAAAAAAAATATAAAAAAGTGTAATTATCTACAAGGTGGTCTGAAAAAACAGCTGACTGTTAATGCTTTGCCTGTTGTTGTTGTGTTTTTGTGATATTCAGGCCACCTTGCTAAAATATTACAATGGAAACTTAAGTTGAAATTAAGAGTACCACATCGGTGACTTAAGTTTGATTTAAGTTTTTAGTGAAGAAAAGAATTTTGTATTTAAATCGATTTTAAAAATAAATGTGTTTTAATATCAATCCTGAAAACTGGGCATTAATCCAATAAATAATAAAAAAAAAAAACCATATTATAAAGTACGGGTGGCAAGTCTAATTAAGGCTCAGTAAGGCGAACGTTGCTGTACCGTATCTGTCAGCTTTTCGCTTTTTGTTACATAAAAAATAATACAAAAGCTTACCGAAATGTAATATATGTACCTTAGTTGCAACGTATCATTCTGTATAAAATAGAATTTCATACCGTTGTTACGTGACATTTGTAAAACAGTGATGGGCTGCTTGTTACAAGAAATGTGGGTATTTTTGCTTTTTTCGGTACTTTTTCCAGTATGGCTATTGAATTGTGACAAAACAATTTATAATACAACATATTTTCATATATACAAATATACATACATATGTATGTTTAGACGTATCAAATAAACAAATGCTATGCACACACAATGGAAATGTGAAACATAAAAAAGTCTTTAAATGGTATCAAAACCTTGTTTGGTGTATGCACATTTACAATAAATGTATGCTAAAATACAAATTTGTTTATGGTAAATCTATAATAAAAATATTAAATTATTAAAGTTTTAACATACACAAAATACTATTTTAATACCTTTTAAATCACTTGGTACTTTTTCTGCACAGCGGTCACCATTTAAACATTTTTGATTCCCATCACTGTGTGAATTGTTTTTTGTATACTATTGCTTTTTGTTTATGTATGGGAAAAAATATGACACGTTTTTAAATGCTCTATAAGCGCAACAACGTTAAGGGTACAGCAACGTTCGCCTAACGACTAGTCGGAAATAAATAGTGCTACAAATGTTGTAATTTTGTTAATGTAAGCATAAACGATTTATTCGCATGAACCTGTGAATAAAAAAAACAACACAGAAAAAAGTCTAGAACGATAAAAACATGATTTTTTTAAATCGTTTGTAATGAATACTTATTGAGGCGCACGCAGCACGCACGGGACAAGTCTGCTAGGATCATGTCCATAATTATATCGATAATTTCTAAGCAACAAATTTTTATAACCTTAAGCTTTTGGGTCCCATAGGATGTTGTGCGTTTGCGTTATATAGCAGCAGCCAATGACTCAGTTTGTAGCACTTTATACCTCCTGGGCGTCGTGTGTGTGCATCCTAAGGGTTAAACTTTTTCAGCCAATAAATTTAGCTTATTTAAAATAAGCAGATCGCATAGTGTCGCGGTCTGAAATAGTTCAATTAAACTACGTGAATCAGTAGAACGCTGACCTTTCAAAATTAATCAAATGAATCGCTTATAAATCCCGTTACTTAACTCGTACTAAATTTAACTAGTTTTTTAATTACTTTTACTACGTGTCGTACTTAAAAATTTAAGTACAAAAGTACTTAAACAATCCAAAATGGGATAAATTTCGAAAGCAAATCCCGGAATTTATTAAAATAAGTATAAAATTCTTAAATCAAGTGAATACAAGAAGAAAAACATACTATATTTTCATGTTAAAAAGTCAAATAAGAAGTAAAAATTCCCGAATTGTATTTGTTAATATTATTTTTTATGTGCATCAAATTTTCAAAGTAGAATAATTACGAAAAAGATAGCGGGCATAACAACGGTGCAACCAACATGTGTAACGAACGGGTGGGACAGTAAAGTAAATAAATAATTAAATTTTCTCTCTCTGGTTCTCTGGGGGATAATTCTGACAGTCGTCAGAAAATAATTTGGATTCGATTTGTTAATCACTTCAAATTGACATGATGACAACTAAAGCACTTCATTAATCACAAAGAATTCTCTGCACATGCCTCAAACTGAGAATAATTTAGAATCGACCACCATTAACGTACCCAACCGTGTACAACCGACCGCGATTTCTTCTTAATGTTTTTATTTTCTTCTTAAATAATCGATAAATTTTCACAAGTTCATCATGAATGGGTTTTAAAATTATCTTCTGATAACTTAATTAAAGTACATTTTTAGATTTTTATGGATGTAGTGTTTAATGTAGTGTTGCACAGACAATTTTCGGCAGGTTGTGGTGCAAAACTAGTTTTTGTTTGAGTTTTTCGAAAATACTTTGCAGCAAAATAAGATTTGTGACCCAAAACACGTAAGTGAAAACGTACTATAAACAATGCTGAGATTTTTGTTAAATGTCCCAACTTCGTAAATAACAGTCAGAATATATCTTTCAGATTTTTTAAAATGCCTTTGATAAACTTAATGTTTATAACAAAAATTTATTTTTGTTTCTCTCTTGTTACAGTTTCATCAAACAATACGAACGTACCTGAATGATCGTGTTTGGGAATTTAAATTTTATGTGTCAAAAGATTGGCCCGAAAAACCAATAGTACTACATTTTCCAGGATGCACGCTAACGGTAAGACATTGCAACTTTTTTTTTTTTTTTAAACAAAAAACCAAAATTTATATATGTACATACATTTTCAATAATTTTACAGCCCAACAACAATATATACCAAAGCTTTGGCATATTCTGCCCATCCGAACAAATCGAGCATGTAGATCTAATGCGCACCGAAGACATATTGATCGATTGGCAACAACCAATGTACCTGAATTTTACGCACATCGCTATTATGAATCGCCTGGATGATTTTTACAAAAAAATGGGCATCATGGAAAGGCTTGAGGGTGATATTTATGTGTGTAATAAATTGAATACGAAGTTGGAGTTTGATGAATTACCCGAAAATGCGTACATGCGCCAATTGACCGTGGATGATGTTAAACACATTCACGATTTATATCCGGCCAATGAGATTGAGTGTGTCGATGTATTTGCGATATTGGTTAAAGTACTGCCCGGATTAGGTATTTTTCGAAAAGATACAAACGAACTGGCAGCATGGATGGTACATTCGTATTATGGTGCAATGTTTTCAATGCAAACACGTCCAGATTATAGACGATTAGGGTAAGTAAACTGCCTTATTACGGTTGCCGTTGTCGTCAACAACTGTGTTGATTTTTGGAGTAGATTAAAGAACACAGGTTGTGTGTTACTTAAATCTTTAACAAAAAATGACACAGTTCATGACGAAAAAGACAATCGTAATAAGGCTGAATATGTAGTAAAAGAGTAATATTTAGGATGCAGAGGCATATTAAGCTATTTAAAGTTTACAAATAGGTTATTAAAAGGGCTTTATTTCATACGATCTAGTTTCAAAAGAATGACACGGCTCACATAGGAGTAACTGGGATAAAAACTCGAGAAAATGCATTATTGTATTAGTTTTATTTTTTATAAAATAAAAGACAACATTAATTCTGAGTATGGTTTCATATTTTTTATTAAGAAAAAATAATTCAAATATTAAGCGTCAACGTCTACGTTTCAAACAAAATAAATATTACCATAATGAAATTATTTATAAGGCAAAAATTAAGTCAGTTGGAACCGTCACTTTTGTATTCACTGATGTTGTGATGGATCGGGCGTTAGCTATAACCTATTCTGTTGCAATCTATTCTAAAGAATTTTCTCGCAGATTTTAATCGATATTTGCGAAAATGTTTGTTCAGATCCTCAGCGACCTCCACCGATAAAGAGAACTGTTGGTGATATGGGATGCGCGGTAAAATAAAGGTCGCAAAAAAGAGGTTCTAACAATGACCACAAAAGCTAAAATATGAACCGGAGGTTGGTCCCACGCCAATTCGATCCACTAAGATGGAAAAAATAAATGTTCGGAACATGTAAATTCATATATTTTTTTTTCCATTAGGCGAACACTAGATAATATCTGTGGCAATAAATAATAATGGCTTAAGTTGACATAAGTGCTTTTTCATTTTATTACATATTTTTATTCTCTTCTACAAGAAATATCACTCATCTAAATTTCAATTAATATTTTAACTAACACAACAAAACACACAATTTATTTAAGAAATCTCAAAACGCGAAGTTTCGACTTAAGCTATTATTTTTTATTGCCACAGATATAATCACCCCTATTGTGAAAATTGTTTCCCCTTTTCACATATTTGCGATCAGGAAAAACTCCCATGAAAAAAACTGTTTGAGGTAATTCAAAGGAGAATAAAAACGTGAAAAAATGTTCACGGCAAAAAATTTCCCTTATCCAGAATTTGTTCACTTTTTCCTTTTGATTTCCTCACTTTATTTTTGCTGGAGAACAGAACATGTGTCTCGAAAATGATTTTTCTGATATGTCGTAGTGGAACTTTTTTTTCCTCATGCCAAAATCGATGGAACAATATCGACAAATTGTTGTCCTAGCAAATCGGTCCACCCTAATATACGTGTATAATATTAAACAAAAATTTCTTTTAAGCGGCCCATACACTTGCAATATTATTGTATAAGGTATTCGCCATATTATATCCATTTTGTCCTATATTATGCAATAAGTCGCACAATGTTTTCATTTCTTTAATAAAAAAGTGAACATAACCTATAGTAATAACATCAAAAGTCTTTTGATTATTGCCAATATATTGTGTCACCTTCGAATATCACATATGTACACATTGGCGATATCATTGTACAATACGTTAAATTGGACAATTTTATTGCAAGTGTATGAGCCGCTTTATTTTTCATTTTTTAATTTTTCTCCTTTTTTACATTCACTGAGAACTGATAGCGTGAAAGATTTTTACCATTTCATGGGAACAAAAGTTCTACTTGTTATTCACCAAAGGGGTGAATGACCTTTGAGACATGTGAATTTCTTAACTTTTGTTTTAACGAACGAAAATTTATTATAATAGCAAAATTTGAAGTGACAGTAAAAGAAAATTAGAAAAGTACTGAATTCGTTTAGAAATAAAAAACATGTCTTAAAGACATGCCTTAAATATCATAGTATAAATGCCGTCTTATTCTTTATTGTTTTCGCTGGCTATCGAACATCAACTATCAAATGTTAATTTGGTATTATGAATTGGCAGCACTGCCGAAAATTTCGTTGTACATCGAATTTTTCAACGAAAACAAATTTGCTTCCGACGGTGCAAATAAATGTAAAAACATGTTGAAAATGTAACTACATACATATTTGTAAATTTGTTTGTGTTCGTATACCAAATACCACATTCTTTATCAGATTTGTTTATTTTATGCAAGTCCAACGTCGTTACCAGCAATTGGAAACGATCATGTTCCTTATGGAACAAAAGGGGCAAAGTTCAGCATGTAAAAAAATGGGATGAAACCCCCACTGAAGCTAAATTATTTGAAAACAACCATAATTCCGCCGTGGTCACGTTTAACTTTAATTTTAGGTTTTAAATTTGTAAACAAAAATTTTTATTTTAAGTGACAGCTGATCCAAAATGAACTACTGTGAATTAAGAAAATCACAAAGTAAATTTTTATCGAATGCGCGCCATGATACCAAAGGAAAATTCGTTCGATCAGCTAATTCGACTGCTGTCGAAAATCGAATTTTGTTCATAATAGACACTTATGGCCGTTTGCTCATTACATGATTAACTTTTTCCCCAACGAAAAATTGCACATTAAAGAAATTTGGTTTTCTCAATGTCTCATTTGCTTCTTTTCTGTCGCAAAGCTAAGCAGCACTCATCTGCCGATTATTTATTTTCCTTTTATTTGCCGTACACATAAATTCAATCAGCTGACTTCCAACTTTTACATGTATTTTGAGAGGTGTTGCCAACTTAAAACCATGTTTTTTGTCGGTATATTGAGAAACCCAAAATTTTTAACAGACAGTTTATCGGTCTAATAAATTTATGTTGACATTTAGTAAGAGGCAGTTTGACGGTACATTGAGAAAATGGCCATTAGGGATTGATTTTAACTTAATTAACAAATAAAAATAAAAAAACTGCCTGTTCAAAAATTTCGAAAGTTAACGTTCGCATAAAAAACTTACGTTCGAAATCATTGAACATGTAGTAAAGCTCAGACAAACGGGACTTTAATAAAGACATATTTTTACAAAAAAAATTCACTTACAATTTCTATAATTACAGTTACGGCATTCGCTTAGCCACTGCTTTGACCAAAAAAGTTATTGAACGCGGCTATAAACCCTTCGTTGTGATACGTCCACAAAATGATGCTTCTCGTAATCTCTACACAAAATTAGGTTTTGAAAAAGTCTACGAAACATGCCGAGTCAAAATGACACCACATCCTATTAAAACAAACGGTGCCCCAGAGCCCTCGGCTCCCGAACTAGATGTCGATAATGGCGATTTAGATGCAAACAAAGAGAATCAACCCATTGATGAGGGAATCGAGGATATGCTTGCTGAAAAGTGTGATATTAAAGCTGATGAAGATGATGCTGCATCAGCTGTCAAGGGTCAAGATAAAAAGACCACTACAGCTGATGAGGGTATAGGTGATGATAAGTAGATAGTTTAGATGTAGTTTACCAAAAAAAACAAGCTAGGAGAGAAAAAAACCAGGAGAATGAACTTTTGAACACTTTTAATAAAAACACAACAAAGAATCTTAAAAAAGTAGTGATGAATAGATGAAAACAAATTAATTATTATATAAACAAGCAGATAAAAAAACAAAACTATACATATACATATATTATACATAAATGATGAAAAAAGCTCTATTAAGTTTATTATGTAAAACAAAATAAAGGTAATAAAAATCTATATATTAAAACTTAAAGACAAACCAAACTACAAAACTAACAACAATATTGTTTAAAATAAAGAATAAAAGTAAAATTCAAAGAATGAAAGTTTAGATAAACTGATGAATGATAAAATGTCTTTTTTGATTACAGATTTTTTTTAGCTTGAAAACTCGGCTTTAACTTCGAGAGAAAACCAATAAAATTCCCTTTAAATAATAAATGTTAAGAAATAAAAATATATTTTTTTACAATTTTTTTTTTATCTTTTCCCCACCAAAATTTTGCTTAAAGTTAATACTAAAAGAAGTGGAAACTTTTTTGTGAAAAAAAAAATTTACTTTTTTTAGAGCAGTAGAAATTCTTAATAATATTTAACAGTTGCAAATTTCTAAAAAGTTTCAAAATTCGTTTTTAAGATTCCATAACTTTTAAGTTCAACTGGCAATTTATCAATAGCTAATTTATTTGCAAAATAGTTTAAAACCAAATTCAATAATTAAATATTAAAGCATCGTTTGTAATTTAAAAGTATATTTTTAACCCTTTTTTTAAAATATACACTCTCTCATTAAGTTTACATCACTTTAAAGGCATGGCAAGTTTTATAGAAAAATTTTAGAAATGGCAAAAATCGCTAGCAGAGCAAAACTTTCATCACCTAATACCAAAACACACACTCTGACATTTCATTAGCTAAAAAAAAAACTATTAATTTTAATAATTAGAAACATTTCCAAATATTTTTTAAATAATTTTTAAATTAAAAAAAAAAAAAATAAATTAATTTCATTTTCAAATAAGAACTAAATACAGAAAATGTAACGTTAATATTAGTTTTCCTAACAAAATACGTTTGTCTATCCTTTAATTTAATAATAATTTTTTAATTAAAATTAATCACAAAAAAAAACACAAACCTTATACGTGTAAGAGACATTCTAAATGTCTTTAGGATTCTTTTTTATAACAATTTGAAGCTTTTTGCCCAAATACTATTTATTATTAATAAATTATTATAATTATTATAAAATTTACGTATATTTACACACACTAAAACAAACCAGCAAGAAAAATGTCAAAGAAAAAAAAACCAGAAGAAAAATTAAAAAAAAATTTACAAAATTAAAAAAATTCTTTTAAAGAAAGAACATTAAGAACAGAAAATTAACTTTTTTTTTATTAATATTTAAAGTTTTCTTCTGCTTTAATTTAAGCGATGATAAAAAAAAACTCAAATATTTTATTAAAAACCAAAAACAAAACAATAAAAAGAATATTTAACAAAAACACACAAAAAGTAAAAAAAAAATTTAAACAAACACACCTCTATAAAAAATAAATAAAAAGTAAAAAAAAAAAATTAACAACAAGAAATATACGCAAAATCAAAAGAATAAAGCTGAATTAAATTGATTTAAAAATAAGTCTAAAAAAGAAACATCTTAAAAACAAACTACGTATCTAAAAACTTAAAAACCAAAAATGAAAATATTACAAGAAAAATAAAATATTAAAAAAATTGGTAACAAGAACATAATTGGTTTGCAAGATTTCTAAGTTTTATTTATGAAATGAAGGGTAAGTTTTCCGTTCCCTGAAATCATTTGGATTTTTCAATATTTTCCAATGCTTTACATAACGTTTAAAAACTACAAAGAAAGAAAGAAATTTTATTTTATTTTTTTAATTTTATAGTAAAATTCCCTTTTACTTTTTTGTAGAATTGTAAAGTTGTCTATCTATCACTTTGCTCTAGGTTAGATTAGGTTAGGTTCTATGGGCAGCTATCAAGAGAGAGCTTACTTGGGGCCTTTATTGGTCCCTTTGTGATACCCTGCGACAATGCCCATCAGATGGCGTCACTGCAAAGTCAAACCAATTCGTCTTCCTAGTGAAGATAAGAAGCAACCCAGGGCATTGACAAAGAAAGTGAAACACAGTCTCCTCTTCCTCCTCGTTTTGACAACTTCTACAGTAGTCGTTAAATTCCAGACCTATTATTCCAGCATGAGTCCCTACGGCCAGTGTCCAGTCACAACCGATATCACCGTCTTAATCTGGACCCTGCTGAATCTAAGTAGAGAGCTAGTTCTCCGTTCATCATATCCAGGCCATATTATCCTGGATATCGAGCAGGTGGACTCACAGGTCCACCGCATGTTCGCATCTCTATTAGACTCGCGCCTGATAAGTGACTTACAGTGAGCCATTGGAAGACCAATGAGTTGGTCAATGAAGACGTCATCCATGCGACTTAAACTTTGTTCTAGAATAATAACGTTTTCGTTAAATTTCTTTATATGTAAATTTTAAGGTCCGATATTGATTTTGAATAAAACACAAATTATTTAGGAACTTATTGTCGTGTCTTTTTATTATGATAATATTGGTATGGTTCAATTATGTATGGAACAAAAAATCGGCCAAATGGCCGCCTCCATCCGATGGTTCAAATTTTCGATTACGCTGAGGCATAATTCTATGCCGTTAATGTGACGAATTATTTCATCCTTTAGCTTCTTTCAAGTAACCCCAAAAAAAGAAGTCAAACGGTGTCAAATCACATGATCTTGGCGGACAATTGACATCGCCACCACGTGAGATAACAGGGCCTTTGAATTTGTCGCGCAAGAGCCCCTGTCTCGTTAGCTATGTGGCAAGTGCCACCTTCCTGTTAAAACCACATGTCGTCCACATCCATATCTTCCATTTCGGGTCTTGAAAATACGTAATCATCTCACGAAAGCGAACACCATTCACAGTAAATGCCTCACCGGCCTCATTTTGAAAAAAATACGGCCCGATGATGATGCCATCAGCCTATTAACCGCACCAAACAGTCACTCTTAGTGGGTGCATTGGTTTTTCGACAATCACTCTTGGACGATCATTCGCCCAAATGCGTCAATTCGGCTTATTGACGAATCCACTGAGGTGAAAGTGTGCCTCATCACTAAATGCATTTTGATTTTTTTTTTTGATAATAAGCCTGAATAACTTTTACGCGTTGCTCGATGGTGTATATTTCCATGGTTCAAATTGAGTTATGGTGTTTTCTTTTCTACAAAAAAATGTGTCTTTTTTTAAAAAAAAATTCAATTTGGTGTCTTTTTCTTAAAAATATTGCTCCCGAAAAGGGTGGCTTGTTTTATTCTAAAAAACTCATGCTTTTCGGGAGCAAAATTTTTAAGAAACAGACACCAAATTGCATTTTTTTTAAAAAAAAAAGGCACATTTTTTGTAGAAAAGAAAACACCATTAGTCTGAAGTTGAGAAATGTCAATCGAAATGCATTAAAAAACTTGACGTTTAGGTGTGGTTCACATTCAAGATCGGCCCTTTAAGTGTAACCACCAGTTACATTAGCAAGAGTCCTGTATTTAAATATCCCGAATAATTGTACAGGTTCGCAGCGCACGGATTTTCTCCTTTATGGAATAACAATTCGGAACTTTGATACTTGAAAATTTGTATAAAATTAAAAAATAAGTCTTTTATCAATCCTGGATCAATCACACACTCCATTATTATAAAAACACTTTTCATAATGACGCTTTTTATACTTTTTTAATTGATGTTTCTCTTTCTTTAAAAGCACGGAAAAGTTCATTCTATTTAAATTGTAATATTTTAATTGTGAATAATAAATATTTGCTAAAATAAAAAATCATGCCAAATGTTTACATTAAGCTTTTGGGGTAATTTTCATTTCTTTAAATTTGCAAAATACATACATATATATTCGTAAATGAAAAATAGTCCCAAAGTAAAAATTGCGATTTTATTTGGGGTAATTTTTCATTTCTTGATGTTGGAATAATTTTTTTTTTCCACTTAAAATGTAAAAATATCCCAACGAAAATATGTAAAAAAAAACTCCAAAAAAAATTTCCCAAAATTGCATGTTGCTGTGTTTCATGAAAAGTTTTGTTGTCATTCTTCATTTAAGTAGTACTCTGGGCCATATTTTCTGGGATCACATTATGCAGCGCCAAAAAACAACACTAAGAAAATGCTTAATGGTAAATGTTTGAACAATTTTTTAATGAATTTATTCACAAGACTTTCTTAGTTTACAAGAGTAAGAGCGATTAATTAGATTAATTTCTTTGCCGTTTGGCCATAG
Organism: Pollenia labialis; assembly: GCA_949318255.1. Lineage (NCBI taxonomy): Eukaryota > Metazoa > Arthropoda > Insecta > Diptera > Polleniidae > Pollenia > Pollenia labialis. The sequence continues at coordinate 130,274,359 of OX439141.1, forward strand.
AACTTAATGCGTCAGACAACTTATTTTTTATTTATTAATAAAGGCATGTTCTGAAAAACACTTTTTGTAAAAGTGATTTGAAATCACGAGAAAGGTGTTCTGGACATACAACTTTTTTTATAATTGGGATTTCAAACCAGTCAGATAAGTTGCCGCCGATTTAAAATGACTTGCTTATTTTTTCCACAATTTCAAGCCAAGTTAAAACTTTTGTAGTTTTCAAAACACCCTTAAATTTTTTACAATTTTCAGAAAATACCTGATAGTATGTGTTTTTTATAAAAAAAAATTAATACGATTAGTTGTTTTTAATACAAAAATCGAAATACTTGAGCAACAGGTATTTAAAATACAAAATACATTTTAGGAATGAATTAAAATACAAATACCAAATACGTATTTAAAAAACGAGAATTTAAAAAAGTGTCCAACACTGTGTATAATGAAGTTAACCTTTTAATCACCCTTGTGTTAAAAACCACACAAAAGGAATCATTTTTACACGATAAACAAAAAAATTGTTGAGGTACACTAAAGAAACTTCTTGACTTTGTTAGCAATATCAATAAAAAAAATGAAAACACCTCTTCAGACATTAAGTAAATTACTTTCGTGTGTGATTTTCCACACATACATATGTAATTTGCACTAGAGGCAAACTTTTCTGTCGACAAGTGTGAATATTTTTGATATTGTTACGAACTGCAGCAATGTGTGTTTCATAAAGCGATTGCTTATATAAAATACACATAACTTTTTGTATGGTTTGTTGTTGATTATCAACGTGATTAATACATCATTAATGTTACGTAACCCTTCATTTATTTTTGAAGAAATATAGTTTTTATAAAGGAAACGGCAATATTGAATGTAAAATTGCCAAATGGAAAGGTAAAATTAAAAGCAATCTCGTGGTATGAGTTTGTTAGTGCCGGTTCCCACACGTCAAGTTTGACTCGTCAAGTCTTAAGCTTTTAGGAGAAAAGGGAAAATAATGCCATTTCTTTTCCCCTCTCTCCTAAAAACTTAAAACGAGGGAAAAGAGAATGCCATTTTTTTCCCCTCTCTACTAAAAACTCAAGTCTTGAAGAGTCAAACTTGACCTGTGTGAGAGTAAATTGCAAATTGAAAGGATATGAAAGCCAAAACTTGATCGTGTGGCCTCCAAGTAAATCATGATTTTGATTACAAACGAACTATGGCGCCACAGCAAAGTAGACAGACATTGCATATGTGTGACAACCACACACGTGGCTTACTAACATAAGATCTTTTGAGGGTTAAGTTCTTGTTAGCTTCTACATATATAAAATTTCAGAGTTGTTAAACTTTTCTTTAGAAAAATAACATTGTTGTTAACAACTGCTATTTGACTGTTATCTTTTAGAAATATGTTTATCAGATAAAAGTTAATATTCTGACAAGCAAAAAAAAAAAAGGTTTTTAAAATTGATAACAAAGACACATATTTTCCGACAAAAGTAAATATGAATTAAAAACATAGGAGAATCTTTTTGACATCAAAAATAAATGAAAATTATATATTCGGTCATGCCGAATCTGTAATACCCACTACCATTAGCCAAAACGAAAAAAAATATTCCTGGAAAATATTGAAGGAATAAGACTGTTAAAGTATAAAAGCTTTTAAAAATTGTAATTTGACTTAGAATGCACATTCGAATTAATATGAAAATTTATTAAATAAATGTTACTCACCATGAGAAGTAAATTCCCAGATTCTTTTTCACAAAAAAAAATATTGGCCAATATGCCTGTTTTGAAAATAAGATTAAAGCAAAAACAAATTTGAGTTTTTTATTGTTGTTTCAATGGCAATTTCCAAACGAGCATTTTAATTTTTTTGCCCATGTGAATCAGTGATACTGTTTGGTTAAATTTGTTACGTATTTCGTAACTTTTGAAGGCCCAACGTAACATGAATAATTTTGCTATATTTGACCAAATGTTCGTAACTTTTGGTACATGGAACAGAACAAAGTTATAACCCTTATCGTGGTTGGCGAATTTTAAATATGTCCGCGACTGTTATGACTTTATCACCATATGCTCAACACGCCTATCTTAAGGGTAGATCTGTTAAGAGTGCGCTGCATGATGTGGTTGGTTATGTAGAGCGAGGTTTGCGAAACAAGGAATACACCTTGGCGGCATTCCTGGATATAGAGGGCACCTTTAACAATTTGAGGATAGAGGCCATCAGGCATGCACTGGTTGACCTAGGGGTACCGTTGTTCTTGGTCGAATGAATAACTATGATGCTTAGCAGCAGAGTTATTCACTCGGACTGGGGAAACGAACGCTTAAGGAAATCGGTGACTAGGGGGACCCCACAGGTGGGAGTTCTCTCTCCCTTATTGTGGCTCTTGGCCGTCAATGTCTTTCTGAGACGTTTTAACAGAATGGGTCAGAAGGTCGTGGCCTACGCGGATGATGTAGTTATATTGGTGTCGGGCAAGTTTCTGCCGACAATAAGCGACATCATGCAAGGGGCGCTGAGCGAACTGTCGGCATGGGCTAGTGATAAGGGACTGGGAGTTAATCCGAAGACAGAGTTGGTTCTTTTCACTAGGAGGTACAAGGTGGAGGATTTTAGGCCACCGGTACTTGGAGGGTTGGAGCTTAGACTATCTGATAGTGCTAAGTATCTGGGGGTCTTTCTGGACAGCAAGCTGTCATGGGGAAGGAATACTCAGGACAGACTTAAGAGGGGTCTCAATGCCTACTATGCTTGCAGATCATCGATAGGTAGGAGCTGGGGAATCCGACCGTCAGTGGTGGGATGGCTGTACACTTCGGAGGATCTGGACATTAGAAGGTCATATAGGCTTCCTGACGACTGTAGCGTCTTTCAGGCGGAGGTTCTGGGGGTCTTGAGGGCCGTGGAACTAATGAGGGTCAACATTGATAGGGGCTCTGAGGTCACTATATATGTGGACAGCCAGGCGGCTCTTATGGCCGTAAGGGGCTGTTATGTGAACTCAAAGCTAGTTGATGATTGTAGGAGGGCTTTGGAGGAAGTCTTAGGGGAGTATATGCTGAGGTTGTGCTGGGTGCCGGGTCACTGCGACATAGGAGGCAATGAAGTTGCTGATGAGTTGGCAAGACAGGGCTCAGAGATGAAGGACACTAACTGTATAGAGGCGGTTAGGCCTCCAATAGGCTTCTATTTTGGAAGAATAAGGGAGTGGATTCTGGGCGCGACCAATCGGGCCCGGGGGAACCAACGGACTGCCGGGTATCACGGACGCTGTGGCCGGTGCTTAGGAAGTCCGACTCGGAGTTGCTGCTGGGCAGGAGTAGGGTCTGCGTTAGGACCATGATAGGAATGATCACGGGCCACTGTATGATAGGCAGGATGGCGGTGAGGATAGGATCCGACTTGTCGGATATGTGCAGTTTGTGTGAGGACTCTGAGGAGTTGGAGACAGTTGAGCACTTTTTGTGCCACTGTCCCAGGTTGCAGGGCAGCAGGCTGAGGTGGCTGGGCACTAGATTCCTGTGCGAATTAGGGGATGTCTCGAGAATCTGATAGGATTCGTAATGGGGATGGCCTGGTGCGCGAGAGGAGACTGGGTGCTGACCGCACGCAGGGCGAATTTGGTTGGTTAGGATTTCTCTCGGGGCTGGTCCGAAACCTTCTTTTCTATCTATCTTTTATTTCTGACTTGTGCTTTTGCTGTTTATTTCACCTACTTGCTATCTCTATATAGCTATCTCTAATTGAGGCGTCACAATGGACCATACTGGTCTCTGGGTGAAGGTGTGAAGGAGACTTCACACCAGCCTTTCTACCTACCTACCTACCTAAAGCAGTAAATTTACATTCAATATAAATTTTTTGATTTTTGGCATGCGATAACAACCATTATTTTTGATGATCTCAAAACAAAATTAAAAATTGATAATCTTGCCTTTAAAAACGTTTTTTTTTTTGCCTCCTGAAAATAATTCAAAAATGGAGTCGCCTAGTTTTACCATAAAATTTTTTTTTTACAATTTGTTCTGGAAATCGAAAACGCAAAACGCAGGAATTTTAAACGTCGTTTTTTAATAAGATTTCTCTGATAAAAGAATCTTATGGCAAATATTATACAAATATTTCTCCATTAAACAGAATTTTATAACAAAAATAATAAAAAATAGAAACTGGAAATTATTTCCTTCTGAAGGTTACTTTATATTATATTCAACATTTACAATATAATAGTCTGATAGTGTATAAAGTCATTTCTGAAAAATTGAAGGAATATGACTATTACAAAAAAAGCTTTATAAAATACATAACTGAAATTTAGCTCATAGAATAAATTCGAAAAATAAAAAAAAATGTTGAATATAAAAATAATAAAAATTAGATTAGAAGTGTAGATTAGAAGTGTATTAAAAACATCTTCCAAATTCTTGCGTTTTGCGTTTTCGATTTCCAGAACACCCCTAGGTTCCATGGGCAGCTATCAAGAGACAGCTCACTTGGGTCCTTTATTGGTCCCTTTGTGATAACATTGGTCCCTTTGCGATAGAACACCCCTGATAATATTAAAATGTTGTTAGTATTGAATGTCGTATTGAGTTAAAAATCGAATATGTTGAATTTTAAAATAAAGAAATTTAGTTTGTTTTTGTTTTAAGAAACGAAGTTTGGTTTTTTCCCAGAATCAAAAATCAATCATGATGTATTAGTGGTGTTATCTCAATTTACGCAAAAAGTGGAACTATGTGCCTAGTTTTTCATAAGGCCACAGATTTTAAAATGTAACTTTTAACTAAAAAACGTAACTTTTTTGAAAGAAAACCGTAACTTTTTTATTCCTTCCCTGGCAACACTGGTGTGAACTGTTTTAGCTGTTTTTGGTACCGAACATTACTTGTACAAAATGTTGTTGCTTTAGATTATCCCATATGACCGTAATTATGCCAAAAGTCTCATACAGAAGGACTTTTGTGTGGCGGATAAGTGGAATATTGAACCGATTTTGTCAATTTACAATTTCAAACGAATCTGTCGCCTAAAAATCATTTTTACAAATTTCATCTTCCTAAAACTTTTATTGCGTGCGACCTCTTGAGAATTTAAAAGTTATCTGAAACATAAGTATGTACCGTTACAGCAATAGTGTATTAACTTGAAATTTTTATTTTTTCACTTTTTGGAAAAAATCGACACGTAATATTCATATCTAACCGTTGTCACCTTTTTGGTAATAAAACGGTTGAGTTAAAAATGTTTCTTCATATGACTTTAACTTCAAATTAAAAATGTGTTTTGCTTCTTTTAAAAAATTTTAAATTTTGAGTTTACTCTCTATTGCGATTCAAAAGAAAATTGTAGCAAATCTAGCGATTGGTAGGCATATGTACTTTATTTTATTTAAATTTTCCAATTTCAAATATTTTTACACACTTTGGCATTTCATTACTGTAAAACCAAGCCATCTTTAATTTTTATTGCCACTATTCAGCATCATTTTCAGAAAATTTTTCGAAAGTGATAGAGAGTACCAAGTTGGCATTTAGCTTTCGCATCGAAATTGATTTCGCATCGCAATAAGAGAGTAGACCCCCTGTATTGTTGAACAAGTGCGATATATAAAAAAGCTTAAGTTTAGTTTTAGAACTATATGAAATGTAGGAAAGGTCCTAGATGTCTTACAGTTCTAAAACTATACTTAAAGCTCTAAAACTATACATAAGTTTTTTACATATAGTCCGCTTAAAGTCTTTAAACATGGAAAAAAATATGTTATATAATTTTTTTCCAATTTTAACAAACTGTTATGTAAGATACTCATTTTATAAATTAAAGTGACGGTAATATACTTTATAGGAAATCCAATTATTAGATCGATGTGAATGTAACAAACGGAATGACAACATCAATATAGCCCCCTAAAATAATAACCAATTTGTAAAAAGTAAATAGAAGTTTTATTTTTAAAAACATGACAATATTTGCACACATTTTAAAGTAATATTAAAAATTAGGATAGACAATGTTGAAAAACGTAAAGGAGAGCGCCTTAAAACTAAAGTTTACTTTTAAAGTAAATTTTTTATTTTTCTTTAAAAATTTTAAATTTAAAAACTTTATACACCAACAAAATAATACATAATTAAAGCTGCTTTGAATCTAATTTAATTTTTAAATCGTTTGCCACATATTGCCAATATTTACGTCTTATTACATCATGTTCCTTTGACATATCGTCGCATAGATTGTAGACCTTACGTGACATAATTTCCTTTTCTTCCATCTCAGTGACCTTCAAACATTTTTCCATGTAAGCATCAATTAGAAATGCCAATAAGTATGGTGATCTGGAATTACAATTGTAGAGTTCTTCACAAAATGCAATGACTTCAGGATATTGATTTAGAGATCCACTTTCACTTTGCCGCAGAACACCTTTAAGAAAATTCCATGCACTTTCATTATTTTTTACAATGCGTATACGATTCATTGCGTATTGCAATTCACTCTGTATTCTTTCCGCAGTGAAACCAAAATGTTTAAGTACAAAGAAACGCTGATTCCAGGCAGAATTGTTACGTATATCTTCAGATATAAGACGGTCAACAAAGGCCAATTCATCATCGTAGAGGCTAGAAAGGTATTTGAAGTTTTTAGTAATTTTTTATTTTTCAAAGCGTCCAGATTTTTGAGTATTTAAAGAATCCGATTTCAATATGCTGAGGGAATGTTGATTGATGATTTATGTCTTTGTTTTTTAATGGTTAGAAATGTTACGAATATAAAAGTTTTAAAGAATAATAAATATTATTGATATTCTTTATATCACAGCCTTCCACCGATTTCTAATTCGCGGATCCCTTGAAAAATTAATTTTTATACATGCACCTTTAGTGATTTTAGTCATTTGGTTGGAAAAGGTGTGAAGAACTATTTGTCAACATAAACATAGCCACCGATAAAAAGTTTGTGAAATAAATCTGGGCAACTATTGTATAAAATAAGAAAAGTAAAGAACTTAAAAACTTTTTTGATTTAAAAGAAGTTCTTAATAACTTTCGTTTTTATAAAAAATCAAAGTTCTAGACTGATTTTCTACAAAAAAATTTCTCAATAAGTTGCTTTATGAAAATGTAGTTTTGATAACTTTTTTTTAGGAGTATGTACATATATGTAAGTGATAATTATTTATTTACCTACTTCTTTTGAGAAAATAACAGTTATGAAAAACTTGTCTATAATAAAGATGCAAAAATCGAATTTATGATACTTCCTGCTCTATTCATTTAATATAATTGTTTTGAAAAAGTTTTGATTTCTGTTCTAAGAAAATTCATAACAGTTTTTACGAAAAGGTTCTATATCATTTTCAGATAAAAAATTTGAAAACAGTATAGGTACATATATCATCACATATCATAAATTAAAAACTTTAGTATAATTACAAAGTTCCTAAGTAAAATACATACATACATATATAAAATAAAAATAATTTTATCTCACAATTGTAAATCTTTACTTATTTAAATCTTCTACATTGTACCTACTTACGTATACTTTTTGATTTACAAAAGATTTGTATACGGCTTTAGTCAATGATAATTATAAATGTTTTTACGTGAGTCATTATCATAAATAATTGGTCTTTTAAACCAACAACAAAAGATAATCAGAAATATGTACTTACTTGTACGTTTTAATGGCCCATTGACGATGCTGCCAGGCATGATAATTTTTAGCGTCGGTTCGCAACGCCATCTCCGTTAAATCCAATTCTTTTGAGGCATCATTCATCATTTCAACAATAACACGACGATGATGCCAAACCTGATAGTTTTTGGCATTTTCTCTTATTACATCTTCAATATAGTTAAGTTCCTCATTCAGATCACTACCCAAGGCTCGCAAGATATCCCGGCGATACTGCCACACAGTATAGTTGGCTGGGTTCAAACGTAAAGCATCAGTGGTTAAATCTAAAGCTCTAGCAGATTTTTCTTGACGCGTCAATATGGCACGAAAATAGTCAAACACTTCGCGAACTAAAAGTAGGCAGCCGTATTTGTCAGGATGGTTGCAGTGAAAGATATATTAATAAAATAATATGTACTTACACTTGGCACTGTAGGCTATTTCCACTACCGGATTTTCTCCATCGTCTTGTTCTAGAGGCGTCACATCAGTCCATTCATTGCGTTGACTGTATGATATCCATTCAGCTGCCCACTCTTCATCCGAACTATCACTCATTGTGTTGCGGGTGTAAATTTAAATTATTACTTTTTGGCTAACAGTTCACCAGGTTTTTGTTAACTCCAACAACAATTCGCGTCTTTACTTGTTTTGTCTCTTGAAGCAAGCTGATTTTTATTCCTATTTTACAATTCTGCGGCTTTTTTGCAAGTTTTTTTTTGAGCACAGCTGACTCATGCCGAGCTATGTTCAGTTTATTTTGGCGGTCATTTTCATTTTTATAGTTATGGTTGCCAGACTGTGAGAAATGCTGTGAAACCGATAAATTTTTAAAAATTTAAATTTTTTAAATATTCCATTTTTAATGATGACGATATCGTCGTTGCTCCGACAAAATCAGCTATGTGTTTTTCCTGGTTTTTAGTAGAGCAAAAAAACCGTTTTATGTAGTTACCTTAGCATGTATTTTTAAAGTGAAAAGTTTAATTGAACAAATGTTAACATTGCTTTAAGTATTTCGTGAAATAAAACTCGACTTATTGGCCATTGGGCAGCTATAACAAATTTTTTCGACAAACTACACATAACTTATTTGGGTTAATGCATATAATTAGGAATGTATTTAGTATTTTAAAAACAGAACATTAAAAATTTTATAACACTGTAAATTGAGAGCAAATTATTTAAATTATCATAAAATGCGTGGTGATCTTTATGCATAGATTTTTTTTTGAGTGATTGCATACTTCTATATATTTATCCTTCTATTAACAGTTTCTAAGTACACCCAGAGCAAACATATTTCACAATATGGTCACCTCCAATTATTACTAACGAAAAATTTTAAACATATTATGGATTATCAACCATAATATGGTCACCGGCAACCATACTATGATTAAAGTAGTTATCCATCTAGAAGCCACAACCATAGGTTCCCTCCAAAAACAAACAACTGATTGAAGTTAGTTTTGTGGTGTTGTAAGAAAAGAATATCGAAAAATAGTTTTTCATTATTTTTGGGGTTTATCCACATGGGATGCTAAATAAGCGTACATAAACGAGTTGTCGATAGATTGTTGATATATAATTAATTTATTAGGAGTTACTAATATAATTGGAAATAATGTTCAAACTTAATTAACCGAGCAATAGTAACGAAGACCTTTAGCACGTTGTTATAAAACAGACGAGATACTCTGGCTGGCATCGAACCCGCAGCCATCCCACTGAAAGAACAGATTACTACCAACAAGCCTACCGGGGCACCCTTTTTTTGACATTAAATAATAGTTAAAATCTATATGTTGTGAAAAACAGTAAAGTGAATTTTTACACATAGCTGGTTTTGTACGAACATTCTGTATATGTGTTACACATAGCTACTTATGTTAACTTCTGATCCAGTAAAGATATCATTAAACGGTTTGGTGAGTAGATGTATCATTAATACAATTAATAAATAATTCAAAATTTTGCACATAGCTGATTTTGTTGGAGCAACGACGATATATAATCTATATATAAATCGGCTAAGGCAAAACAGTTAAGAACACTTTCCTCCTCCGTTCAGTGACTAGAATAAAAAGTACACTTGAAAGGTATTTACCGGCAGAAGTGCACAATATATATTTGATTAAAATCTGTTCAATATTTCCAGAGTTATAAGCGTTCAAATTTGATACTAACACAAATGCAAAACACATATGTAAATAAAAATTTTGTTTTTTCCAATAATCAAATACATAATAATAAAAAAAAAACCGGTTTTCGAATATTTCGACTATATAAATCGGCACAGGCAAACCAGTTAAGAACGATATCTTGATTTGTTTGTCAACCACTCAAGTGGAACACAACATATGAACCGGATGCTGTTCCGTCGCCAAATCGATCCACTAAGACGGAAAAAATTAATATATTTAGATATACTATATATTCTTCATATTAAAGAAAATTTTATGGCCGAATTTCGACCATTAGGAAAACACTTGTATATATTAATCAGAATTGTGGTTATTTTGTTGAACTATTTATGGTTTTTAATCAAAATTTCTAATATTTTAATCAGGCTTAAGTTCATCAAATTTAATTTTCATTAAATTATTTTTATGAAGAAAGGAATTTTACAACATGAAAATTAATTAAAATTGTTATTGATAATCATTCATTCTTGACTGACCTGAGATTCGAACCCAGGCGGCTGGTTACCATGACATGTTTCGATCGCAACCACTCGATCTCCTCAGATGGATTTGCCGTCTTACACTCGCAGCCATCGACGACTGCTGACGTCAATAGTCAAACATCAATCCTTAAACCAAATTGTATTTTAACCTTTGGTAGATCGAAATTTGCTTTTTTGAATGATTATCCATATTAATTGATTTTACATGTTTTTCCTAACTTCTGTTTTTTCCGTACTTATGTCAAGAATTCTTCTTGAAATCCAAAGTACATTTTTTGTTCTTTCTTTTAGTCTTTCTTTTTCTTGTTGACCTTTTTCAGCACAACTTGAAGGACAAATGTACACCTAGAGACAGTGCCCTAGCTTTAACAATAATCAGAATTGTGGTTATTTTGTTGAACTATTTATGGTTTTAATCCAAATTTCTAATATTTTGATCAGGCTTAAGTTCATCAAATTTAATTTTCATTAAATTATTTTTATAAAGAAAGGAATTTTACAACATGAAAATTAATTAAAATTGTTATTGATAATCATTCATTCTTAACTGACCTGAGATTCGAAACCAGGCGGCTGGTTACCATGACATGTTTCGATCGCAACCACTCGATCTCCTCAGATGGATTTGCCGTCTTACACTCGCAGCCATCGACGACTGCTGAGGTCAATAGTCAATCATCAATCCTTAAACCAAATTGTATTTTAACCTTTGGTAGACCGAAATTTGCTTTTTTGAATGATTATCCATTTAAATTGATTTTACATGTTTTTCCTAACTTGTGTTTTTGCCGTACTTATGTCAAGAATTCTTCTTGAAGTCCAAACTACATTGTTTGTTCTTTCATTTTGTCTTTCTTTTTCTTGTTGACCTTTTTCTAAGTTAAATTATAACGGATATTCAAAAAGTATCAGTAGTACCAAAAAGTACCAATAAGCTCTTTTAGGGATTCTCATTCATTCAGGACCTTTAGGTTAAATTTTATGTTCGTAAGACCAATATTAGCGAACATTTAAAAAAAGTACCAGTTAAAATTGAAAAAGTATCAAAAAGATGCCTCTAACAGATTGTCATTCACTCAAGATTTGCATGTTTAATTTGATGTTTCTAGGTCCAATACTTACGAAAATTCAAAAAGTACCAGTTAATGAACAAAAAAGTACCAAAAAGATCCCTCTAACAGATTGTCATTCACTCAATACCTTGCTTGTTTAATTTCATGTTTCTAGGTCCAATACTAATGGAAATTCAAAAAGTACCAGTTAATGAACGAAAAAGTACCAAAAAGCCCTCTTACAAATTCTTATCCACTCAGGGCATTGCATCTTGAATTTTATGTTTCTGAGTCCAATAATAACGCATATTCATAAAGTACCAATTTAAGAACTAAAAAGTACCAATGAGCGCTTTTAGAGATTCTCATTCACTGAGGACCTTGCAGGTTTAATTTTATGGTTATAAGACCAATACATGCGAAAATTTTAAAAAAAGTACCAGTTAAAAAATGAAAAAGTACCAAAAAGATCCCTCTTACAGATTCTCATTCACTCAGGGCATTGCATGTTTAATTTTATCTTTTTAGGTCCGATACTAACCGAACTTCAAAAAGTACCAGTTAATAAATAAAAAAGGACCAAAAATGTCCCTCTTATAGATTCTCATTTTCTATAGTTTTTATTAGTGTCCCGTTTTGGCAATTTTAAAAGTTGGCAAGCCTAATTCAGACCTATTAAAATTCCCCAGGAGTTTTCTCCCTTCTCCCATTTTCCTATGGAAATTCAATTGTAAAAATTGGAAAAGGGGGAAAAAGGAGGAAATGTTCTTAACTGTTTTTCCTTTGCCGATTTATTAATACAAGTGTAATTTAATTTTACAAGTAATGGTCGAAATTCGGCCATACATTTTTTAATATGAAGAAAATTTAGTATATCTAAGTGTAAATGAATTGAATTTTCAGTCTTAGTGGATCGATTTGGCGAAGGACCAACCTCCGGTTCATAAGTTATGTTCCACGTCAGTGTTTGACAAACAAAGAAAGTTATCGTTCGTAATTGGTTTGCCTGTGCCGAAAAATGTCGAATAATCGAACACACTATTTTTTTTTTAATATTTAATAATTGGAAAAAACAAAATTTTTATTTATATGTATATACATATGTATCAAATTTGAACGCTTCCCTGCAAACAAATGGAAGATATCCCCTAAGCAGTGTTGCCAAAACTTGGAGACCAAAAATGGCTAAATTTTCGGGAAAAAATGGCTAAAAATGGGCTAAAAAATGGCTAAAAGCTTTTTTAAATAAAAACACATTAATATTCAATAACACAACAGAAATAATTCATTTAAAGTTGTTTACGATGAAATTGTTAGTTAAGATCAATTTCTTAAATAAGAATAAACGTTATTTAATATTCTGAAAGATATTTAAAAAATAAAATCATCGATAAATGTTATGTCGTTATTGTTCATCTCATAGGAATCACTCGTGCCTATTAGTTTTAAATAATTTGAAGGTAAATAGTAATCACGACAACATTTACCCAACCTTTTGATTCCAGATCTACAATAAAAAACAAGTAAGAAAATATAGTCGGTCAACCCCGACTATATGATACCCTACACCACATTAGAACCTGTGTACCAAATTTTATTAAATGATCTGCAAATTTGCGATATGCCAGCCGGACAAACATCGTTAATTCGACTCAGAAAGTTGTTCTGAGTCAATCGGTTTACGAAAAGGTGGGCTTAGGACCAATATTTTAAGGTGTTACAAACATCAGTACAAACGCATAGTACTACTCTCCACTATTGTGGTGTTGGTATAAATATTTCATTGATAAAATCGAATTAGCGGTTGCTAAATGTAACCTATTTCTGAAATTACTTTTAACGATGTTTACTTCAGCATTAGACCAAGGAAGTGAGAGCAACTTTTTAGTAAATTCTGAAATTTCTAAAAAAAATTTGTTGCCGCCAGCATCTCTTTATTGAAATACTTGCAACCAGAAAAAAACACCGATGTTTGTGTTGATCCGTTTTATAAATTTAATATTGAATAATTTCCTTTATTTTGAAAGATGTTTCATCATCATCGTTTATAGCGATTTTCAACATTTGTAAAAGTTGTGATTTAAATTTAAGCCGTTTTAATTATTTAAAATGTTTATTTTGGTTTTATAAATTTTTATAATAAAATAAAAATTATTCTTTTAAAAGCAAAACGGCAAGAAAAATTTTATGGCTAAACCAGTTGAAAAATGGCTAAAAAAATGGCTAAATGCATTTTTTAATGGCTAAACAGGGTGAAAAATAGCTAAATCTAGCCACTAAATGGCTAAATTGGCAACACTGCCCCTAAGGCAAAAGTTTAGCAACATCCCCAAATTGTCATCTAAAAGGATATAATCAAAGTAATTTTTTATTTTCTAGAGAAAAAAAATTTATAAAATATTTGTACGTCATAAATAAAAAAATAAGCAATATGTCATTATTTTTTACGGTTTTAGGCGTACTAAACTGTTATCCGGGAGTAGTGTTTATATGGGGCCTAGGGTAAATTATGGAAGGAACTTCACGAAATTTTACAGCGTGATTTCCAGTCGAATAAAACGAATTATCAAAATAATTTTCGTGGGAATACAAAATTTAATTTAAATGATTTTGTTATTCGTGCTTAATTTCCAATTTTTATTATTTGGTAAAAACACTGAAATTTATTGTTGATGGGATAAGCTATACCTATGCGCATTTCACTGGTTTAGGGTTGCCATACGTACTGTTTTAAACAGTACATGTACTGATTTTTTGCAATTGTACTGTTTTATGCATAATGTCCGAAACAGTACGCAAATGTACTGTTTTTTACACTTTGTACTGTTTTTTGCACTGTTTTTTTTGTGTTCAGTCTACAAAAGACCAAGATATTAAGAAAATCCCTGTTAAACTCATATTTTGAAAATATCCTAATATTTAACAGTACATAGCTTAAAAAAAATGTTGTGTTTCAAACAAAAAAGCTCAAAAATAATAAGACTTTTTACGCTGTGGTCATTGTTTTCTCATAAATACGCAGTAGAAATCTTAATTATAATAGGTGACTCGCAGCAGTTGTATATTTTCATGTTATTATTTTTAAGACATATGATTTTATGGCTACCTCTTCCAATAGTTTTTTCCTTTAAACACCTGAAAAAGACAAAAACAAAATCGAAATTTTGTTAAAAATTTTATATTTTTTAAATACTTATTCCAACACAATTATCTTTAATTCCTTTAATTAAATATTCGGGCAAGTTCTGGAAATCGAAATCACGTGAAATTGAAAACGTACAAATTTAAAAATTCTCCTGGCTCAAAATTTATAAAAATACCTAATTGCTTTCAGGACCACTTTTCTCCACCTAAACTACTTTTGAAATATGTTTTTTGGATTTTATAGATTATAGCTGAACTTGGTCAAATTGGTCGTAAATTATTTAAGAATTGTTTAAAATTGGAAAATTAACTTAGGACACATAAATTTTCTCAAATTCTATATGATATGTGCAACTATGTGTGTGGTGAAAATTGCTTTAAATACCAATATAATACTTACACAATCAACAAGTTAATAGTTTTAAGCTAAGTTAGGCTTTTCTCCTTTCTTATGTGGCTAACAGGAATGTTATGGTTTTCCTGTCTTCAAATAAAAAAAAACCTTTAGTCCAAATGCTTCGTTTTAGTGTATTTTTTTTAACGCAAATGGAGTAATTTCGTATACGTATAAAATGTCATAAAACGGAAATCATTCATTTGGTGTTACACATTTTAAGTGTTTTTCGTTATATAATTGTTGCATATTCAATTAAAAGTTTTAAATATATATAAATAGTTGTGTTTTCGCAAAAAAAATGTACTGTTTTTTCTTGATTGTACTGTTTTTTTGTGTTCAATGTACTTTTTTTCCGAATTAAAAATCTGGCTACCCTACACTGGTTGCTTAGGCCAGATCATCAGGAAACTTCATCCATAAACATTTTAGAAAAACTAAAGATAGTATTAAACCAAATAAAACTGTTATGCGTATAAGAATTACAGAAACAGTTCTATTTGTAACAATATCAAAGTTTAAACAAAATTATCAACAATAAACAGTGAGTTTATCTCTCCTTACATTCCCAACTACAATTGATTGGAATTCTTCCAACAATAATTGTAGTTGAAAGTCTAAATTTACACGTTTCATCTTTTGATGCTCAACTTCTTTTCAATTCCCTTTTAAAGATGCCAATATAATCCCACGCAGCAATCGGTTTCACCTTTTTTGGTTCAAAACAACAACAATTTTATTAATAGCGAATCAAAGAGAAAAAGAAAAGAAAAAAAATTACATGCAGCCATCGTTGTGCATATACCAACGAATTAAAACACAAAGCGTACTGACCGAGTACAGGCATCTCCGTACTAAGTACTGAGTTTGCCTGCAAAAAATGTATAAAGGCATTGTGACAGGAAAAATTTACGTTAAATAGTTACCATAAAATGGTAAAGTTTCATTAAGACATCAATAAAACACATCTTCTTACCCAAAAATTTTACCTACTGTCACATTTATTTTTAAGTAAATTGGTTATTTACACATAAATTGTTGATTTTAACGTTCCCTGCAGGAATCTTCGTGTCCATAAAATGTTTTTTATTCAACTGCATCGTTTTAATTTTTTATTTAATAGTCCTTTTATTAGAGCTTGAACTCTATTTAATAAATTGTCGCATACTTTTGTTATGGAATTTAGTACATCAAAACATAACTTTAAGTCTTTTCTTTTTTATTAGTTATATGAGAAATAATCCTATTTAAATATAATTTTTATAATAATATTTTGTAAATAGTTTTTAAATCTTGAAAATAATACTTAAATAATTTTATATAATATTTTGAATTAACTAATTTAAGGACAATGTTCTACAGACATAAATCAATATGAATGTATAATAATTAAAATACCTACATACATATGTATGTATGTATAAACAAAACAAAAAAAAAACTTAGATTACTACCTATAAATAATTTTAGTAGAAACTTATAATATTTAAAACTAACAGAAAAAAATTATTATATTTACTATTTTTTCTATATAAAATCTTATTTTCATTTTATCTTAAAAACATTTTTTTAATTTTTCATTAAATATGTACCTTAATAAAGCAAAAATAAATATTTTTTAATAAAAAGTATTATAATTGACATTACAAACATTACAAATAAGTTTCTTCATTCTATTAATGCATACAAATGTATGTAATTGTATTTCTCTTTTCTTTTCAAAAACAAAACAAATGTGTTTTTAACTATACAGAACTCAATATAGTCACCAGCCAATTTGTGTTATGCGCCCCATACACTTTTCAATTCAATTGTCAACTGAGTCTTTCAACTGAATTGATACTTGGCCACACACTTCTTCAACTGAATTGAAAGATTTTAATTCAACTGCCAAATTTAGATTTTTTTACAATTTTACAAAAATTTATTTTCTCTCCAAGTATCCATGTTTACCACCAATGTCATTTTTTTATTTAAAATTTTATTGAAATTAAAGACAATTTTAAAAATATTTCATTTTTTCTTTGCAAAAAAAAATTACAAACATAAGTTTTGACAGCTGATCAAGAGACTTAAGCACACACAGTACAATCGAATTGAAAGACTTGGAGTCAACTTGAAAAAATCAAAATCTTTTGATTTTTCTTCAACCAACTCGACAACCGTCAAACTAATCAACTGACAAGGCCATACACGCTTTGATTTGGACAACAACCGACTCAGTTGACAATTGAATTGAATCGTGTATGGTCTGCTTTACGCGACTATACAGTCGAACTGCCAGTTTCTAGCTACGCTGTTTTGAAAACTAAAAAAAAATGTTTACGTCAACTGTAAACACATCAACTGCTGTGTTTCAGTCGCAAGTTCAGCAGTGTGTGTGTATGAAATGGAGTGAGTCGGCTGCTGATTCTTTTGACTGCTGAAAAAAAGTAAATTCTGTTACTGTTTTTTCAGTAACTGTGCGCATACAGTTCAACTGATTTAAGTATGAGTGTGGATGAAAATTGATGCGTCGAACTATTTTCAGTATAGTTGCCTGTCAAAAAAAAAAAACTGGCGACTGAATTTTAAACACTGGTACTAACCCCCTTTCTTCTTTCTTCTCTCACCTAAAAGCATAAGAGTTGAGCATCAAAAGATGAAGCGTGTGAAAGCAGACTAAGTAGGTTAAGAAAAAAACAAAATAAAAACAAAAACAACTCGCTTTATTTAAAAAGCGGGTTGCCAGTCAGTTTTTTTTTTTTTTTAGGCCGTGCACGTGCCAGTTTATTATCAAAATAATTTTCGTGGGAATACAAAATTTAAAACGAATTTTTGCAAAATCTTATCTCATTCCGTGCCTTGTTCCTTGTAACAAAATTATCAATTTTTTAAGGTGGTGGTTCAACATTTTGATTCATAGCTCTGGTCCTACTGAAGCGATTTTGCTGGATTTCAATCCCAAACTGCTTAGGATAGCTACAGGCAATTTGACACCAAGTTTGTTCGTTTCTTTTGAGTTGTTCGAAAGAGAGCGTGTTTTCAACAGACGGCCGGCCAGACAGACGGAAATGGCTAAATCGACTTAGAATTACTGAAGGAGCGAGAATATATATGTATACATATATAAACTTAGTATACTCTCTTCACAACTAATTGTTGTAAAAGGTATAAAAACAACTTTGGCGGACTTTTTCTGTAAAACTGTATTTCTATGGGTAGTTTAGGCAAATTTAGAGAGTAATTTTCAGTTTACTCTCATTAGTCCGAACTTGCCCGAGATCTTGTGGAACACACATATTCACCCCTATCGTGAATAACAAGTGGAATTTTTTTTCCTATGAAATTTTCATTCCCCCCGAAGGGAAAAAAGGAATCGGGAATCTCATGTGAAAAAATTTAGTTTCAGTGAATGTTAAAAAGAAGAAAAATTAAAAATCAATTAAATTTTTGTTCTTAAAGAAAAGATAATAAAGCAAAATATTTAGTATTGGAGGGATAGTTTGATTACACCGTTAGTTTTTTGCACTTTTTAAATTGTATGTAGTAAAATGTTTTCCAAAATTCTGGTAATCGAACTGTTGTTTTGCATTTTGTTGACCAATATATCGGTTTGTGCCTTATTAACGGATCTAACCCTTAATATTCGGTTTATAGGAGGAACTACTTACATACATCTAAGGGAAATGTGAACAAATTACGAGGGACAAAACTTTTCACGATAAGGGGAATTTTTTCCCGTGAACATTTTTTATGTTATTATTCTTATTTCAATTACCCTTTTTTATGCGAGTTTTTCATGATCGCAAATATGTGAAAAGGGGAATAATTACGAGGGAAAAATTATTCACGATAGGGGTAATTATTTCATAGATATTCCGCACAAGTTTTTTTCATATGCGTTTTGACCGCATTTCACGTGAAATGTTGAACAAAGTACCATGCTTTAAGCATGTAAATAACAATGGTAACATGATCAAAAAAAAAATAATTATTTTGATTTTGCTAATGCAAAAAAACAATACAAAAAATGTTACTCCTTCGCTACTCCCTTCTCATAGAAGCGAGAAGGGCATTCTTTAGCAGTTAGATAAGAGCAGTAATTGAATCAAAAAATGTTTAAGCAGGCCTGAAGTAAGAAGGTCTTTTGAGTTTTTCCGCTAGGAATATTTAACAAATAGAAAAGTAATTTTTACTTAAACAAAGTTAAGCAAACAATAAAGTAATAAATAAATAACATTTAACAAACAAAAAATCTAAGTACATATATCCATGTAAATATGTGTACTAATATTATAAAGCTGAAAAGTTTGTATGTTTCTATGTTTGTAACAGGTAATCTCCGGAAATGCCGGTGAAGAATGTAACTTCCTAACGGACATGGGCTATAAAAGGTTCCACTTAAGTGCTTAGGATATGGTTCAGGGATATTAAACTTATTTAGATGATAAAGCGTAGCAAATTCGCATTTGGTCAGGGGACGGTCAAGCGGAAAGACTGGAGGCTAAACAGAGGATGGACAACGTACTCACGTTAAAGTAGCTTTGTTTTATTTTGAGCACGGAAACTTTTGCTTTAATATTTCTCTTCTAAAATGATAATTTATATTTTCTGAGTATAGGAAATTTAGCGCTCCTAACCCTATCCTAAGTTAGTACCAGTTAGAGAACGAATAAGTACCAAAAAGATGACTTTAACAGATTCTTATTCAATCAGGACCTTGCATGTTTAATTTTATGGTTCTAGGTGCAATATTTACTGAAATTCAAAAAGTACCAGTTAAGGAACAAAAACAGTATCAAAAAGTTTCCTCATAGAGCCTTATCACTCAGGACATTGCTTGTTGAATTTTATGTTTCTAGGTCCAATGCTAACGGCAATTATCAAAATAGCAGTTGAAAACCAAAAGACTTAAGAAAAAATTTCACGTATTTCCCCTTTTTGGTAGTTTTTTTCCCATTGATGTACCAAAAAATTAAAACATTACCCTCTTATACCCAGGACATTGCATCTTAAATTTTATGTTTCTAGGTCGAATACTAACGGAAATACAAAAAGGGTCAGTTAAAGAAAAAAACTAAAGTAAACTATCAAATTTTCCCCTTTTTGGTACTACTTTTTTCCACCATTAAAGTATTAAAAATTTCAGTATTGTACTGGGAGCCCATAATTTAGTACGAATATGTCAATGAATGGAGAAAAATGTTTTGTAAAATAAGTACCAAAAATAGTTACTATTTTCGCCCTTTAAATATTAAAGTTTCGATAAGTTTCGAGTGTGGTATAAACTTTGTTTCTATATTTATTGGTTCAAAAGATAGATGGGGTGACAAAAAAGTACCAAAATTCAAGTTTTACCCGTTTTCTTCCTAATAGGACCGAATTTCAAAAAAGTACCGGACACCTGTCCGCTTATTTTTCTAAAGAACAACGATAAGTATTACATTTTTTTTTTGTTTCTCTTTTAGTTTTGGAGACATAAGGTTACCGAATTTTCGCGTTTTTACCCCCTAAGCAATCGAATTTCCTAAAATCCCGTCTTAGTGGATCGATTTGGGGAGTGACCAATCTGTGGTCCAAATTTCAAGTTTCAGACGTTTAGGCTGTGCGATGATGAATCAGTCAGTAACGTTACAATTTTATATAAATATATATATATGTATATATTTAAAAATAAACAACCGTACACAGAAATGAAATGTCAGATAAATGAAAACTGATTTGACAGCAGATTGCTAAGCAATAATTGCTTAAGCAATCAGAAGAGCAATCATTGCGCAATGGATTGCCACTCATGGCAATATGCGGTATAATTTAATGGAGCAATAAAATTTGACGTTTGCCGCAATCAATATTGCTACGTGGAGACCCGGGGCAAAGGCCTAACCATAATATGCATAGCCTTGCTTAACCTACTGTCAAAAATTAACAAAAAGTCTCTCAAATGTATTTAAAAAAACGAAATAAAAATCATTTGATTCCGTACGGAATGTGCGATTAGATTCGCACCTTGCTTCAGCAAATGACAGTTTCATTAAACTTAGCAAAAAGTTTCCTTAAGTTCAATATGGTTTGCCTAATATAATTAACACGTATTCGCACATTTGCTTAAGCCAACTTAAGCAAATTATGGTAGGGCCTTTACACGTGCAAATTATAATAAAGAGCGCTCGCTCACTTCAGCATGAGTGCAATTTTCCATTTTTTGCAATTAAAAAAATCTGAACGGAATATCCTTAGTGTATATTAATTTTTTAAATATAAACCCTAAGCATTCGATTTTTTGCACATATACATACTTACATAATTTCAAAATTCCCATATTAATAACTCTTAGTTTTAAAGACAAAGTTCTTTAACAAAGTAACTGGTCATCAAATCAATTACACTGTGCTGATTGAAAAAACAGACAAACCGGCACATGGCGTTTTAACATAATTTGGGTACGCTAAAACCAATGGTGCTAACTGTTTTTTTAGGTTAGCTCTTGTTTTCGAGATATACCGTTATTTCGAAAATGGAGGAGGTTGCACAACATATATTCGCGTAGTTAAAAAACGGTTTAGTTTATTGATATTACAAATTTAAGAATTTAATTAAACGGCCACATTTGTATGGTTGAAATTCTTAAATTTGCATGCTGCAGTTCCCACTTTATTTTGCATCTAAATCGCTTATTTCTAACATATCTACCCGGTATCTCCATTCTTTAAGAGGGCTCGCGTACAAAATTGTCAATACAGATTAGAAATATATTGAAGAAAAAGCCCCATAACTGCTAAGGAATCGCCCCTAGGGAGATAAATTGTATGACCGACCTCCATTAGTTTTTTGTTTGCTCCCATACAAAAATGACCGTTTAATGAAATTCTTAAATTTGGGTGCTGCAGCGCCTAGGAAGCCCCCAGATGGGTCAAATGTATGACCAACCCCACATTATTTTTAATCTCAATTATTTATTTCTAACATACCTTCCTGCTATCTCCATTCCTTAAGGGAACACCCATACAAAATAATCAATGCAGACTAGAAATATATTGAAGAAAAAGGCCCAACATTTTCTCGAGACATACTTTCCCTTATCTACACATGTTAGGGGTCCTCTCATACATATATTGCGTTTCATGAAATTCTTTATTTAATTAAAACTTTTGTGAATAAAATCTAAAGTTGCTAACAGAATTAGGAGCATAGCTGCATTTTCATCTTTTTGTTGAATTTTTAAGAAACAAAAAATTTAAAATGTTGCTAAAAAATAATATTTTTTGGCAAAAAAAATTATGTTTATAAAACGATCTTAGAAAAAATTTCACCTTTACTTAAAGCTAATTTTATTGCTGAGTTTCGGTTTTTTTTTAGCAATTTCACGCGAATATATGTTGTGCAACCTCCTACATTGGATTCAGCTTACCCGAATTATGTTAAAACTCCAGGTGCCCGGCTTGTATGTTTTTTCAACGAGCACAGTGTTATTAATCTAATCATAAATGAACGATAATTTATTTGTTGCCACAACAATAGTTAGATATAAATCAAAAAGTTGCTTAGACAAACACCGTCTCCATCATAACAAAATCATACAAATATTGAATAAATAAGTGGTTAACTAGGGAAAATTAATAAAGTTTCTTTAAAAAAAACTGAATTATAGGACATTAACACATGCATAAATTATGTAACACGAGTATGTTGTATGTATAGTAAGTACATGTCAGTGTAGTAAAAAGGTGTAAACATTCAATAAGTGGTTAAGCAATCACCAAGGATACTACAAATATATGTACACGTATTAAGTCAAGTGCAACAGAAAAACCACAGCACACATTCTAATTCTTTATGACCATTTTTGTGAACACACGTGTAAAAAATTCTTATACCACATACACACATATGACAAGGAAATGGGTTAACAATAAATGTTACAAAAACAAAAAAAATGAAAGTAAAATGAAAATATTAAAAAACTACTATAGTTTTATTTGTCGATTTGTGGTTACAACAAATTCATACATTATTTTTAACACAATTAAGAGTTGGGGTATTTTAATATGTATAAGGGCAGTACCATAAAGCAGATATAAAAAGCTACTTGTAGTAGGGTTAAATTCGAACAAAAACTTTATAATAGTGTCGAAAGTTTGTATTTAAAACCAAAGATAGATTATGATGTTTTTGTGCATGCTAAAGGCGAATAAGAACTCGCTTTTCTCCCATGACTTCATATTTATGAGTTTTTTTTCGATATCCGCTATAAACAGGGCTGTGAAGTTATCATAAAATAGTTCTTAGTTCCACTCCAACTCCTACTCCTACTATTATATTGATGCTAAATGTATATCAGACTGGACCTTATTTGACTTTAAATTCTTTTTTTTTAATGCAGTACCCACTAAATGGTTAAATAAAGCAAGAAAATTACTCTTTAAAAATTCAAATCGTTATTTTAAATATTGCATTACCAATTTCAAAGAATTTTTATTTTGGAAAATATTAGAAAATTTTTAATGCCGAAAAAATTTTTTTATTGTGGGTTCTTCGACCACGACTCCGGTACAATAACCTCAACACCGACTTTTAAAAATTCACATATAAGCAGCGTTTTAAAACTATGGGTCTGCTCTCTATTGCGACGGGAAAAAAATGGTAGCAAATACAGTGATTGGTAAACTTGAATGCGTTTGAAAATTTGGCTTTCGCATATTTTTACCTGACCTTTACCTCGCGTTTCCACATGCAAGTACAAGTTCGAAAAACTCAATACACTCACACTTTTTCACTAACATTCACACAATTTTTTTACTTTCAGCCAATCGGCTGTTTCCACGATTTTTCATTGATAATACGTATACACTCCTTGCAAGTAATTACTTGCATGTGGAAACGCCGGGTAACCCCCCGTTTCCACATGCAAGTACAAGTTCGAAAAACTCAATACACTCACACTTTTTCACTAACATTCACACAATTTTTGTATTTGCAGCCAATCGGCTGTTTCCTCGATTTTTCGTTGATAATACGTAAAAACGCCGGGTTACACATGCAAGTACAAGTTCGAAAAACTCAATACACTCACACTTGTTTACTAACACCATCGCATTTTTCGTACTTGCAGACAACTTGCAGCTAGTTAATGTCAAAAACATAAAAAGCTCTACAAGAAATGAATGAGCGAGTAGTCACATTTTTCATTTTGGTGTTAAGAAAATAATAGAGAGAAATTACCGAATGTGACCGAAAACTATTTTACGGTCATTTCTTTCTATCATATTCTTAACACGAAAATGAAAAACGTGACTATTCGCTCATTCATTTCTTCTAGGGAGTGTTACCAAATTTACTTGATTGCGGAAATAATAATTACACTATGCGACAGTCAAAATCGGGAAGGGTTCAAGCTACCGGGGAAAGTTATATCGGTGAAAAGATTTTTATTGCCAGTATTGCTTAATTTTTCAAAAATGTTGCGAAAGTTTACACTTAGCTTTCGCATCGAAATTATATTCGCATCGCAATAGAGAGTAGCCCCCCTGAGTCAATTTCAAAAAAAACTGCTCAAAAATTTGTCCATCAAAACTAAATTTAAGAAATTTCCATTAAACTTCGAATGCTTAGTTGCACTATCGATGCGATTTAAACAATTTTTGTTTGCGATCTATATAGAATAAGGCATGTTTACATGGTTACATTTGTTATATTTTTCATAACTTTTGGAGGCCCAATGAAACATGTACAATTTTGTTATAGTGTATGGCCAAATGTTCGTATCTTTTGGTTCATGGCACAGAACGAAAGAATATTTTTAAAAAGTACTTGGTTCATTAATAAAGATAAGAACCAGAGATCCGAAAACTTTTTATTTCCATATCGTATCAATATTTTCGTAAAGCAGTTTTGAATTTTCAAACAATTTATCTAGAAGTCTTAGATCAAACCAAGGCAAATTTACACCAGGTGACCTTATCTTGCTACGTAAGCAACAGCTGATTACTAACCTTGTGCCCAAATGATATACCGTTCATGTGGTTCTGGGGAACATTTAGAAATTTAAAATTGTTTAAATTATAACATTTTAAAACAAACAATTTAAAATTAAAAAGAAAATTGATTATTTGTTTAAATCATGGTACAACTACACAAGGTAGACTCGTTGGCCCATATGTTTGTCAGCTGTTTAGTCCCCTTAGAACACAATTGTCAAATTTAGTGTATATGAGCCAAAATTTGTACATTTGTGCGTTAAATTGTTTCTGTTTTATATGAAGACAATTTTGATAAGTCGGTTATTTTTTACGATCAGCATGTCTACACTACTACTACCTTGTGTTAATGTACCTTTCTTTAAATTGTATTATTTTTGACACAACGAGGAGTGGCCGTTACAGTCAATGGCGAACGTTATCGGGCCATGTTGAACGAATTTTTGTTCACAAAAATTGAAGAGGAGGATATTGGCAACATTTGGTTTTAACAGGACGGCGCTACGTGCCACACAGCCGAAGCTACACTCAATGTTTTGCACCCTGTTTCTGAAGATCGCATTATCAGCCGCAAACCTGATGTCGCTTGGCCACCTCGGAGCTGCGATTTGACACCGTTGGACTATTATTTGTGGGGTGCCGTCAAAGACAAGTGTAACGCCGACAAGCCAGAGACAATTGACGCTTTAAAGGACAATATTCGTGAAGCCATTGGTGAAATACAGCTGCACACAATCGATAATGTGCTTAAAAATTGGACCGATCGTGTTGGCTACTGCATGGCCAGCCGAGGCAGCCATTTGAATGAAATTATTTTCCATTATTAACCGGAAAGATTGTACTTTCAAATAAAAAAAGAAATTTTAGAAAATATTCAGTAGTTTTTTTATAGCATTTTCAAAAAAAAAAAAGTTATTTGGCGGACCCTTTATAATACATTTATGTAAAATATAACCATATTGCACACAATAATTTACGAACGACGATTTGTATAGTACAGAGACTGAAACCAAAGAGCTTGGGAATACATAATTAATTTTGATGAATGTTAAGTGCAGTCGATTAACACAATGATTCTGATGAAGAAATTAATCTATTGCAGACGAATGAAAACAACCTTCAACCAGACATATACAAGACTATTATTATTGTTAGAAAATCTATAAAAGATTCATTTGGAAGACTACCAATTTTTAAAAAAGACGAGAAAAAGAACAGAATAATTGGATATGCTTTATAACGCTTTACTTTCAATCTCTCCAACGTCAACAATAAGTGAAATAATATTTTCTAAATCAAGTTTCATCAAAGCAAAAGAAAGAAATCGTTGGAATCATGTATATTTAAACTCTTTTTTAAAAATTATTTATATATAAAAAGTTTTCCTCTTTTATTACATGAAGTATCTTTTGTTAAATTTACTTTAAAAAAAAAATTTATGTTAAAAAATTTAATTTTGGTCTTATTTTTGAACTTCTAAACTAAAATAAAAATTATTCGATTAATCGAATAATATTTATTTGTTCGATTATTTTTCGATTACATTTCGATTAATTGAATACCCTAGTATTTACATAAAAATTGGCGACAAGGGCTTTTTTGTGTCGTGACAAAATGTTGTGCTGGTGGGTCCAAATTCAGCCATATGCGAATTTGCAATCAAATTTTATAAAGATGAAGATGTCTAAATAAATTTTATTTGAATCCTTAACTTAATTACATAATATGGTTCGGGCGGGTCCATGATTGCCCATGGGTCTGAAAAAGGGTACACTTGCAAAAAATTTTTATTATATACTCAAGTTTAGGGTCTCATATGGTCGGGCTTGGCCGACTTTACGTTATTACTTGTTTTATTCCAAGTTATGTTTTTGTTCAATAAACGATTTTGTTGTGTTTTTACTATCACAGAAATATGGAAAAAAATATTCTTCCCCTCGCAAAAGCGGGTTTTATAGATTCATTTCTCGTTTAAAAGCGCCAAGGTACGTGCAAAAATTAAAATTCAAGTAAATGATAAATACCGTACATATGTATGTGGTTAGGCTCTGACGAATATATTTCTTCACATGTTTTATTTTGTATTTCTTACCACCCTAATACAAACAGTGAGTTCTGTCTGACATGCATTTGTCTATCACTGATGACCATTTCATACAGGACACAAATAATAGTTAGCAGTAATAACAACACAGGAATCATATTAAAGCTTATGTGTAAACAATTATCTTTTCAATAACTTTTGTAGTCACTCAGTCTAACTACACTCTAACGTACATACGTTTAAAATATTATTACATTTTCCGTTATATTTCTCTTCTCCAGCACATAAAATAACTATAGAATTTTGTGGAGTAAAACAGTATTTAATATTAGTCATAATTGAGAACTCGCTGTATTACAATCGTTTTAAACGGACTAAAAAAAATTATTAAGTGAAAAATATTTTTTTTTATATCCCCATGTTGAAGGTCATTTAAGAAAAACAATGGTTTGGTGTTGTTTAAAAATTTTCAAAATTATAATTTTTATAATTTTGGGAATTTTAATAAAAACTAAAATCGCACGAACGCAAACAAGTCAAAATATAAATGTTTGTAAGTAAAAATAAGCTACCAATTAAAAGTAGATACTTATGTAATATATATTTTATATTATACATATCGTCGCCTAAATTACAAAACAACGTATCATTAAAATATTCAAAATTGACTTTTTGATTGAATTTTGTTCGTTTTATTAAACTTCATGATCCCTGCAATAGAAAAAGAGAGACTTTATTAAAGAAATTCAAACACCAAGTACACCTTCGTGTTATTGATATTGTAAAGTTAGTTGCTTCTCCTGTAAACTTTAAAAAGTGTTTTGTATTTAAGGTGACAATATGGAACTATTTTAATAATATAATTTAATAATGTAAGGATTTTATTTCGCGAATCGATTTATGTTACCATTGAATCAAAGCAATTAAGTTCTTTTACACATGTTTACAAATTTGGAAAAATAATTTCGTTTGCTAGAAATTATAGCTGTACCCGTGGGTTTTTGGAAAGCTGATCGCGAATCTGCACTCCGTTTTTTTTATCAAGGGGCTACTTTTGGCAGTCGTGGTCGAATACTTTTTCGAATTGAAAGAAATATTGTTTCTAATACTTTCAGTCGATACAGGAAGAATCGAAACTATTTTTTCAGTGTTGTGAAAACTCAAATAAATGCTTAATAATACTAAAAAAAATATTTCGATTCGTTCAGTTCGTTAAAACTAAAATTTCTTTCGAATCTAAAAAGTATTCGATCACGACTGCCAGAATTAACCTACAGGGGCCTAATCTCGATTCGAAAGCAATTTTATTTCAGTCGATACTGAACGAATCGAAATTATTTGTTCAGTATTGTGAAACTCAAATTAATGCTTTATAACATTGAAAAAATAATTCCGATTCGTTCAGGTTTGACTGAAATAATTAGATATTAAATTGCTTCCGAATCGAGAAAGTACTCGATCACGACTGCCAGAATCACGCTCCAGCTTTTGCGATATAGCGTTATTTATAAAAAGAACCAGTCAGTCTACTGTCAGTCGACTATGCCGAATCTGCGATAAGAGCAAAAATATAAGTACCGTACTTTTGATATAATTATATTTATTTTGTGCCACGCCTACTTATCCAATTCTGCCCACATTTGGTTGGAAATTGTGTATTGCTGACCTGATGCTTGTCCTAATTTGGAAACTTTGGCCTGCAAAAATACAGAAAAACAAACGGACATAGTCTAATTACCTTCGCTGTTCACGAACGTACATGTGCATGTACATATAAAAGTGAAAAATCGTTATTAACTGCCTGTTTTTAGAAAACGTAAACAAGTGAGTGAGTGAGAAATTATATTGAAAACAACAATAAAAAACGAAAATTTGTTTTTGTTTTCAATATAATTTCTCACTCGTTCACTAGCTTACGTTTTCTAAAAACAGGCAGTTTAAAAGTAAATAAAAAAAACAACTTATATAAGATATATAATATAAGTGATGTTACGAATATTCGTATTTGAAATACCGAGTACTCGACTATTTTATGACATTCGTATTCGTAAAAACAAACAAAAATCATGAAATGAAATGTTCTATCATTTGAACAAATTGTATAATTATCGACAACTGAAATGGGTCAATTAAAATCAAAATAATTCCAATCCCATTACACAAATTGGAAATGCGTTCGCTGCAGTGGAATGAACAGTATATCATATATCGGGAATAAATTGGAAAATATAACTTGATAAGATCTTCTTGTTCTACTTACACAGTACAAACACATAAAATGCAAACTTCTCGGTGGAATTCCTCGAAGTACTTATCGAAACTAACCAAACTTCATTTGAGTGTTGCTAGGTAAGCGGATGTTCGGATTGTTCGGTTATCAATACACAACAATCTATAAAATGTGGGCGGCATTGGAAAATTGGGAGCTTTATTTTTACATAAAGAATGGTATTTGTATTACATACTTCCTTATCGCACCATTGTGAAGGACATATAAGATTCGCCATAGCACTAAAAATTTAAATAAAATTCCGCTAGCACTGACAGCGCTTGAAGAATCGAGTTAAAAAACGTAAACCGTTAAATTAGCTAAAGGGTCCGCCAAATATGTTTTTTTTTTTGAAAATGCTATAAAAAAACTACTGAATATTTTCTCAAATTTCTTTTTTTATTTGAAAGTACAATCCTTCCGGTTAATAATGGAAAATAATTTCATTCAAATGGCTGCCTCGGCTGGCCATGCAGTAGCCTACACGATCGGTCCAATTTTTAAGCACATTATCGATTGTGTGCAGCTGTATTTCACCAATAGCTTCACGAATATTGTCCTTTAAAGCGTCAATTGTCTCTGGCTTGTCGGCGTAACACTTATCTTTGACGACATCCCACAAATAATAGTCCAATGGTGTCAAATCGCAGCTCCGAGGTGGCCAAACGACATCAGCTCTGCGACCTTCAAAAACAGGGCGCAAAACATCAAGTGTAGCCTCGGCTGTGTGGCACGTAGCACCGTCCTGTTGAAACTAAATGTTGCCAATATCGTCCTCTTCAATTTTTGTGACCAAAATTCGTTCAACATAGCCCCATAACGATCGCCATTGACTGTAACGGACACTCCTTGCTCATTTTCGCACCAAACAGTGACTCGTTTTGGGTGCATCGGCTTTTTAATGTATGCGTGCGGGTTTTCTGTGCCCCAAATGCGAAAATTTTGCTTGTTTACATACCCGACAGGTCAAACTGAGCTTCATCTGAAAAAATTATTTTTTTTTTGGCAAAATCGGCATCTTCTGTAAGTCGATCGCAGGCCCACTTAGTGAAGCGAAAACGCATTGGATGGTCAGTTGACTTCAACTCCTGAGCCAATTAGACTTTGTATGGCGTCATACCAAGGTCGTTATGCAAAATTCGTCTCAATGATGCCTCCGAAATGTTCAATTGTTGAGAACGACGGTGAATTAATGTTGATGGCGCTTCATGCAAACTTTCTGCCACAGCAGCAATATTCTCAGGTGTACGCACTGTTTTTGGCTTTTCACGCTTTGGTTTATCGATTAGGATGCCAGTTTCTTTCTCTTTCACAAGATAACGAACATACGGAGCTGACGGTGCTTCTCTTCTTTCAAAATCCGTACGCAATTTTCGTACCATGATTTTCAAAGTCTTTTTTTTCAATTCCTTTATTTATAAAATTTTTGATCACAATAGTAAAAAAAAGTTAAATAAAACGTTCAGTTTGAACTTAGGGCGCCAAAAAAATTAGCGTTTCAGTAATAAGGTTTTTTTACGAGAATGGGTTATTAGCCCATAGCCTAACCTATTTAGTGGCAAGGGACCAGGTTATTTTTTTTCAGGGAACCGCCCATATCCAATTTTTGGTCCGCGGGGAATGACAAGTCACGCCCAAAGGTTAAATGCCAAAAGGCGGTTACAATTGCAAGCGTACTAAGTACGATTACAATAATAACCGACGTGTGCACTAAACCTCCCCCTATCCGCCACCTGGGGACGCGACCGATGGGAGTTTGGCAACTCCACATGATTTTCAAAGTAATGTCGCAATATTTCCCAGCGTTGTTCAAGCGTGTACACAACCATATTCGTTCAGCGGATGGATAAAACTAATTATCTGTTAAATCAGACATGAGCTAAGTGTTACCATTCACGAAATAAGCACTAGTTGAAAAAAAACGTTAGATGGCGGACCCGTTATATAATCGCGAAATTCAAAATGTATTAAGATTATTAACACATACATTTCTACTAAATTTAAAACTTATTTTCTAATTTAATTAAATATTTTCCATGAAATTTACAATAACTTGTGACCATACCCTTTGAAAATAGGTAATCAAATTGTAACTCTTTTATTTCAGTATTTATAAACGAATTAGATAACGATCCAGCGACTAAGGCAATTGAAACGGTACAAACTTATTTGAAGAAAAACTCTAATTATGGATTGTCGGTGCAAATCGATAAAATCGAAGCAAATAAAACGGATGCTAAAGTACTATTGGAATCGAGTAAGATTTTAAAAACCGTGCAATTTTGCCTCAAATGTGTTTTAGTATAAATGTACCAATACCAATTCTTATAAATGTCTATGTGTGTATTTAAATTATTACAGTTTGCTCAAAATATGCCCAAAGTATTGAAAATAAGCAACCGCCACATATTGTATTCGATACTACAAAGTCAGGAATAGCCTCAGAAACGGTTAAGTCTTTTACTCAAGCTCTAGGTTTACCTACTGTAAGTGCCTCTTATGGTCAAGAGGGAGATCTAAGGCAATGGCGTGACATGGAGGAAAATAAACAAAAGTACCTATTACAAGTTATGCCTCCGGCAGATATTATACCCGAGGTTGTCAGGAGTATAGTTCGTAAAATGAACATAACGAATGCGGCAATTTTATATGACAATACATTCGTTATGGATCATAAATATAAGTCACTGTTGCAAAATATACAAACTCGGCATGTTATAACTGCGGTAGCCGAAGGAGATCGAGCGCGAGCTGATCAAATTGAGAGATTGAGAAATTTAGATATAAATAATTTCTTTATATTGGGCAGTTTAAAAACAATTGGACAGGTTTTGGGTAAGTTCAAGGCAAATTGAATAATAGGTGGTCTCGGTAGCCTACGTCATGATCAGCTGTGCAAAGGCAAATTGGTGTTTCAAACCCGAAGTGTTTCATAAGTATTCTTAAAATTGAAAAATTTTTAAAGTGAAAGCAAAAAGAATTTTTTTTAAACGAACCTACCTACTTTTCTAGATGCTTTTGACAGCTTGGTAAAGTTGTACCAGGCGAATAACTAGGTGGCCCAATCGCTGCAACAACAAAAAACACACAACTCGCCTGGTACAACTCAAGGCCCATTGAAAAGGTCTGCGCAAGAAGCCTGATGATCATTGTTTATGTTCTTTTTAGTTGTCAAAAGTTGTTTACAATTTCCCTGCAAATAATAGGACCAGTCCAAACACGCGTGTAAAGAGTAGTCCACAAGGGACTAGGACTAGTCCAAAAGTAACCCAAACGTATGGAAAAAACATGGTCTATTTAACATCACGATGTCCTAGGGCAGGACCATATAACCCTTCTTTGGACTACAACGGAGTAGTTTTAAAACTACTCCATTGTGTACACAAGAGGGTTAGTTTTAACTTCGTTTAAAAACGAAAACATGTCGTTAAAAAACGAAGACATGTCGTCTCACTACAAACACGTTTTAACAATGACATGGTCCATGCTTGCATTACATCGGACTAGTCCATGGAGTAGTCCATTTTATCAAAATGGGTCAGGTGGTCCAATATTATTTGTAGGGTTGCTTACATGTGCATGCATACGTTTATGGTATCCCTACAAATAATATTGGACCACCTGACCCATTTTGATAAAATGGACTACTCCATGGACTAGTCCGATGTAATGCAAGCATGGACCATGTCGTTGTTAAAACGTGTTTGTAGTGAGACGACATGTCTTCGTTTTTTAACGACATGTTTTCGTTTTTAAACGAAGTTAAAACTAACCCTCTTGTGTACACAATGGAGTAGTTTTAAAACTACTCCGTTGTAGTCCAAAGAAGGGTTATATGGTCCTGCCCTAGGACATCGTAATGTTAAATAGACCATGTTTTTCCATACGTTTGGGTTACTTTTGGACTAGTCCTAGTCCCTTGTGGACTACTCTTTACACGCGTGTTTGGACTGGTCCTATTATTTGCAGAGATGCCACACATACACGTTTTTTCCTTTTGCTTTGTATATGTGTTAGTAAATTTTTGACAACTAAAAAGAATCGTTTTTTGTTTTTGTACAAGTAAGCAGACCTGATAGATGGGCCTTGGTACAACTTTACCAAGCTGTCAAAAACAAATGATGATGACGTAGGCTTACTTTGGGTAAGTTTTGAATTTATTTTGAAAATACATATGTATGTATGTACATAGTTCGAAAAACAAATAAAAAATTATTTTAAATTGATTAAGCTTGATGTCTTCTTTTATAAAATTTATTATTTTTTTCAATATTTCAATGATATAAAATTTATATTTCAATGATATAAAATTTGTTAATTTTTCCTGACGATGCTAACCAAAGGTTAGCGAAATATTGAAAAAAATAATTTATATAATATTTTTTTTAAAAGAAGACCTCAAGCTTAATCAATTTAAAATAATTATAAAAAGAAAGTTCAAATAATACTAAATAAGAAATAAAAAATGATTTTTAGAATCGGTAAAACCGGCCTTTTTTGAGCGTAATTTTGCCTGGCATGCTATTACACAAAATGAAGGAGAAGTTGCTAGTAAACGTGACAATGCTACCATTATGTTTTTAAAGCCTGTGGTATATCCTCAGAATCGAGAACGTTTGGGTCTGCTACGTACCACCTACAACTTAAATGATGAACCACAAATTATGTCTGTATTCTATTTCGACTTGGCCTTAAGAACATTTTTGGCAGTTAAGTGGGTATTTTTTTTTATTTCGTGTTCAAGGGAATCCCAATTTTGATTTTTTTTTAGAGAAATGTTACAATCGGGCGCTTGGACTTCAAAAATGGAATATTTAGGCTGTGATGACTTTCAAGGAGGAAATACACCCGAAAGAAATATTGATTTAAGGCAATATTTTATACAGGTAAATATGTTTAAAGGTTTAATTGGTTTGGACTCTAACATCGTAAATATAAAAAACCAAATACACTAAGGGAAAAAACGCGCTGAAATCATCGCATTTAAGATTGTAATCTTGAAAAAAAAGCAATCATTGACGAAATAAGCTAAGCAATGGTATAAATGGCAAAGCCAATACGCTGTCGATTTTAATTTCGTGTACGCAGGGCTGCCAAGTACTTTTTTCCTTGTCCCCAATAAAATATCCCCAAAAATCCCCAAATTAAAAAACAAACCCTTAAAAAGTTAATACATATATTTTTTTTTGTTTTTTTCTGACCAAATTTAAAATTTTTTCCCCCAAAAATCCCCAAATAAAAATTTTTAGTCAAAAAAATTATTTTATTTTGTTTGTGCGACTGGTTTCGGCATGTTTTTTTAAATTCTTTTTATGCGATTCCAGTGAGAAAGTAATAAGGAAATTGTATGTGTTGTCAATGATTTCGGTTCTATTTTTAAATTCTTTTTTTTTAAACACTCATTTAAGAAAAATAACATAAGTTTATAAAGTACCTTTTACACAGTTAACAAAAACGGCAATGTTAATAAGGACCCTTTACACTGTATACAAGTAAGATAAAAGTTTTGTTACTTTTTTACGTAACAAAGAAAAATAAAAGTTAATAACAAAAGAAGGGAAAATATATTAAAAAAGTGTAAAATCCCCAAAAAACTCCATGAATTTTTTTTAAAAAGTACACTAAATCTATGTTCACATTATGTGTATTTGTCATGTAGACTGTCACTTTTTCACAAGTTAAATTTGTACATATCGTCTGAACCACTTCAAACAATATCATGTGTTATTTCCAATTATTTTTTTGATCCTGTTGCCATTCTTATATACCTGCTAAAGAAGCGAGAGCGGAAGGCCTTCTTCGCAATGACAACGTGTGTAAAAAAGATATGAGTATGGAATGGAGCGAGCAGGCCTTGTATATCCAAAAGAAGGAGTACAGAGGCCTTCTAGAAGGCATCCGAACTTCGTTGACTCCAAATTTTTACTAAAAAAGTTATTTCTTAAATACAAATTATACGAGAAGTTTGTGATTTTTTACTTGTTTTGTAATCTTTTTTCTATATATGTAGGTTAATGAACCGACTTCCTATGGTGATTTCGAATTAGTTACCCAACCTGGTCAAACATTTAATGGCTACAGTTATTCAAAGTTTGAAATGGATATAAATGTTATACAAATTCGTGGAGGAAACTCAGTAAACAGCAAATCTATTGGAACATGGACTGCTGGATTAAACTCACCTCTGAAGATTAAAGACGAGGAGGCTATGAAAAATCTTACGGCCGATACGGTTTATAGAATTATTACAGTGGTGGTTAGTACAAAAAAATTAAAAACAATTTTTTCTATTAAATTATATGCAACGAAATTCGGGTCTTCGCCTCCAGCCTCAATACTTGCAATGCGAAATGAAACTAGGCTATTGGTAGAGCAAATCTGCCAAACGGTTTTTAAAAGTTAGTTCGGGCTGCCATACATACATATGTATCTATCTATACCCAGTAAAAAATTTTTAGGTTTCTAGAGGCACGAAAACTTCATGAGCGCTGATATATGCGCTGGCTATTACACACTACTAAGAAGCGGCAGAGAAGCGAAAAGCATTTAAGTGAATTTTTAATTAAAAGTTAAAAAAAAATTATTGAATATTTTAGCATTATCCCTTATAAGCAAGCAGGTCGTAGGAGAATAAATAACATTATTATTTTAAATAAAAAATTCCCAAACAATGTTCTTAGTGCTTCTGTTATTCCCTTACATGGAAGCAGCTTGTATTGCAATGATTTTAAAATGTGTTTACGATCATTCGCGAAAAATTACTAAAAAAAGAAATTACATTTTTTATAACGCAATCAGTCATCAATTTGTTTTTTTTAGCAGAGAGGAAAAAAGTACTGCTTCCAAGTGGGAATTCGCCATATAAAAATAATGCCTCTTGTAAGAAGGTTTGTATGGGGGTATTGTGCTTCTCTCCATTACAAAACTGCTTACCAGTAATCTGCGTTTTTTACTGGGTATATATAAAAATAATTTGTCCTATGTTCAGGTTTTTATAACTCGTGAACCACTCAACCGATGTTCAAACGAGTACATGCGTTGGAAAGGTCTACTTTCACTGATGGTTTATAAAAAAACTCCCGATACGTGGCGGGAAATTTTT
Source organism: Pollenia labialis (assembly GCA_949318255.1). Taxonomy (NCBI): domain Eukaryota; kingdom Metazoa; phylum Arthropoda; class Insecta; order Diptera; family Polleniidae; genus Pollenia; species Pollenia labialis. The sequence goes on from OX439141.1 coordinate 130,310,696, forward strand.
AGAATATTTAGAAAATCCAGCGCCGGGACCAAACAGCTACTTGTGCATATTTATTGTAAAATTTTAAGTATTATTTTTTAAACATTACAAATAAGATGCCATAAATTGAAAATATGTACATATGTATATATTAAATTTTTGTAAAAAAAACGCCATAAGATTTTTAGCTCACAGATTTCACTTAATTATTTCTTCTTTTGTGGAAAATAAAAATATAAGCTACTCTAAAATTTTCCTTTATTAAGCGTTATACATACATTGCACGATCTTTTGTTCTTTAAAGACTCCTAGTGAAATTTATTGCAAAAAATATTCATAGAACATTTTAACCCTCTCAAGTGCCGTTTATGTATACATTTGAGTGGAAGTTGTAAAAAAGGCAATAGAGACCCCTTAAAATGAGAGTTGTAGGAAGGGAGAATGAATCTTCCTTTGTAGGAGTAAATTTAGTTATTTATTGGGGGGTAATGTTATTGAGTAAACCCAAGCAAGTCGATTAAAGTCTTTGCTGGGTAATACTGTTAATATTTTATTTTATTTAAAGAGTCAGATCCAACTATCAAAGTCTTTATCTGCCTTCTTTACTTTACAATTATGTTCCAAATGAAACTCCGACTTGTGTCTTGTTAGTTCAAGCGTTCATCAGGCAATGATTTTATTTAAAAACAATGTTTTTAAAGTACAATGTCCAAGGTATATTTACACAAGGTAAACTCGTTGCTACAACAAGTGCAACAAGACAAAAACAACATGCCAAATTGTTTTTGTAATTGAAACCATGGTGTCAAAAAAAAACGCAACACTGTGCCTTCAAAATAAAAACACAAATTGAAAAAAAAAACAACACGTGCACTAACCATAGGAATGTAAACAAACACAAGGAATCAACATAAACAACTTTTGACACTAGGGTTCCAAATGGGGTAAACAGCTGACAAACATATGGGCCAACGAGTTTACCTTGTGTAAATATACCTTGACAATGTCAATCTCAAAATAAAATAATCCGTTAATCGTTTTACATATTCATACATAAATAAGAATTGAGTATTTAAAAAAAAATGAGTGCCAATAATATGTAATGCATTAGTAAGAACAAGGTATATTTCGGTAAATATGTTAACATATATGTAAATGGCTGAATTCTTTTGTATAAAATATTTGATGATAATAAAAATATGAAAGGATTATTAATATAAATATTGATCCGCTACAGAGTTAGAGGATTAATATATTCTAAGAAAAGAATCGCCATTCAATTCTACTGAAGACTTCTGAAATTATTTGTTAGATAAGAAGTACATTTAGTATATTTTTTTTACTAATTCCAAACGCCTTTTCAAAAAAAAAATTCGAAAACTTCAAGGCCGGAAATTTCGAAAACCCGAACCTATTTTTCAAAACCTTTTGCCAGATTTGCTCAGCCAGTATTCTTAACTTTTTACTTTGAACTTCTTTTCTCCTATCTATTAGCAACCCCCTTTTATAATACGAGATGAAAAGGCTCCTAAAGGTTACAAAGGTTACTGTATCGATCTGATCAATGAAATTGCTGAAATTGTACACTTCGATTATACCATTCAGGAAGTTGAAGATGGAAAATTTGGTAATATGGACGAGAAGGGCGAATGGAATGGTATTGTCAAGAAATTAATTGATAAGCAAGCCGATATAGGCTTAGGTTCAATGTCGGTAATGGCAGAACGAGAAATTGTTATTGATTTTACGGTACCCTATTACGATCTGGTGGGCATAACTATAATGATGCTAAGACCTACTTCACCTAGTTCTCTCTTTAAATTCTTAACGGTATTGGAGACAAATGTATGGTTGTGTATATTGGCAGCATATTTCTTTACCAGTTTCCTAATGTGGGTATTTGATCGCTGGAGTCCTTATAGCTACCAAAATAATCGGGAAAAATATAAAGATGATGATGAGAAAAGAGAATTTAATTTAAAAGAGTGTTTATGGTTTTGTATGACTTCATTGACTCCGCAAGGAGGTGGAGAGGCTCCTAAAAATCTTTCAGGTCGTTTAGTGGCAGCTACTTGGTGGTTATTTGGGTAATATTTAAAGCATTCAAAATTTGTATCTTTTAATATCTCATTATTAACATTTTTAGTTTTATTATAATTGCTTCTTATACTGCTAATTTGGCTGCATTTTTAACCGTTTCTCGATTGGATACTCCTGTTGAGTCCTTAGACGATTTGGCTAAGCAATATAAGATTTTGTATGCTCCTCTTAATGGTTCTTCGGCCATGACTTATTTTGAACGTATGGCTAATATAGAGCAAATGTTTTATGAAATTTGGAAAGATTTGTCTCTAAATGATTCTTTATCACCTTTGGAGAGATCAAAATTAGCTGTCTGGGATTATCCTGTAAGTGATAAATACACCAAAATGTGGCAGGCCATGACAGAGGCCCACCTGCCTTCAACGCTTGAAGAAGCTGTGGCACGGGTTCGTAATTCAACCGCCGCGACCGGTTTTGCTTTTCTTGGCGATGCAACCGATATACGATATCTGGCAATGACAAATTGTGATCTACAAGTGGTGGGTGAGGAGTTTTCACGTAAACCTTATGCCATAGCTGTTCAACAGGGTTCACATCTCAAAGATCAATTCAATAATGCGTAAGTATTCTAAGTGAAATATCAGCTCAAACATAACCTCAATTAAATTTCCTTAAGTATATTAACCCTCCTTAACAAACGCCAATTGGAAAAACTCAAGGAGAAATGGTGGAGGAATGATGAAACTCAGGCCAAGTGCGACAAACCCGAAGATCAGTCAGATGGCATTTCTATAGAGAATATTGGTGGTGTTTTCATTGTCATATTTGTGGGCATTGGTATGGCCTGTATTACTTTAGTGTTTGAGTACTGGTGGTATAAGTTTCGTAAAAATCCCCGCATTATTGATGTTGCCGAAGCTACTTCGCCACCTGGGAAAGATATCAAATTGGCTGAGGGTGTTATAATGGGTCAATCGGACAAAGAAAATGATAAAGCTAATGTTGCTTTAAGACCACGATTCAATCAATATCCTCATAATTTTAAGCCAAGATTTTAAAAAAATTATTTTTAATAAGTGTTTTAAGGCACATGACTTTCTGCAATTGTACAATTGCAATTATTTTTGGTGTTTAAAATTCAAATGCACAAAAGCTATTTTAAATAAAATTATAATCGCTATTTAAATGAGTTTTTTTTCTATAATTTTTAATGCTGGAGCTTCAACTGCGGATGAAAGGGAAAGGTAAACTGTATTTGTTACGAATACCTGATAAATATATATTAAAAAAACTCGACACCTGTTTTTAAATCATCGTTTGGAAAATTATTTGTATTTACTTAATATTAAGACAAATGGCCGAGTTACATCCCTATACTTACATATCGTTTCTTTAATATAGAAAAGCCCTAACTAATATTTTTCTTACTTTACAGGAGAAGGAAAAACTTAATAAAAAGTATAGTCTTGTAGTCGCGATTTTATTTATGGTGTTTTCTTTTCTACAAAAAAAATGTGCCTTTTTTTTAAAAAAAATGCAGTTTGGTGTCTGTTTCTTAAAAATTTTGCTCCAGAAAAGCACGAGTTTTTTAGAATAAAACAAGCCACCCTTTTTGGGAGCAAAATTTTTAAGAAAAAGACACCAAATTGGATTTTTTTTTTAAAAAAATGCAGGTTTTTTTAGAAAAGAAAACACCATTAAAACCAGTTTTTTATCAAATTGCTTAGAGAATTGAACAAAAAACTGCGTTTAAAAAAAATCGTGACTGCAAGACTATAATTTGTATTAAGTTGTTTCCAACTCCTGTAAAGTAAGGAAAACATTAGTTAGGGCTTTTCTATATTAAAGTAACGATATGCTTATATTACGGCTTTGTTTTTGCATTCAATGAAATTCTTTGGCTTTTATGTATGTATGTACATACATTATTAGGGCCTTAACTCCGCTCGGTTTTTTTACCACAAACTTAATTGTGTTTGGTTCAGCTCATTAATGTTCGTTCGTTTCTGTTGTGCTTTTTCACAAACAAAACATATACACAAGCAGGGCTGCCAGAAATTTTCAGCAAAAAATCTTAATTTCACCAAAAAAAATCTTATTTTTGAAGGAAAAATCTTATTTTTGGAAAAAAAGTAGTTTTTTTATTATAAATAATAAAAACCATTCATATTTTATTTAATACAAAAAAAAACAAAAAAAACATTACAAAAAATTTAATTTCTTATACCAAATTGTACTATTTAGTTTAAAAATTTTTAAATGGGAACAAATAAGGTTTTTTTAACTGAACCTAACATTCGTCTAGACAAAATAAAAAGTCTTGTTTTTGGGGAAAAAATCTTAAAATCTTTTTTCGGTTAAAAAATCTTAAAAAATAAGGTAAAATCTTACTTCTGGCAGCGCTGTACACAAGACACACACAAGCTGTTCGTGCTGCGGTCGTTGCTAAAAATTTTTGTTTTTTCATTTCTTCATCAATGTAAAAAAGTAACATTATAGAACATTTAAATATAATATTTGTCTCAGTATCATTACAATTGTTCTGTTTTTTAACGAAGAACAGAACATTATATAATGAGAACATTAAAATAACTATATGTATATAAAATGTATTATAAATTAGTATTTATATATGTATTTATTGGCTTAAATTAAGTTTGTGTAATAGTTTTGAATTATGCATGTTTTCCCAAGGACCATTGAAAAGGTCTGCGCAAGAAGCCTGATGATCATTGTTTATGTTCTTTTTAGTTGTCAAAAGTTGTTTAAATTTTGCTTACATGTGCATGTATACGTTTGTTTACGTTTATGGTATGCCACACATACACGTTTTTTTCCTTTTGCTTTGTATATGTGGTAGTAAATTTTTGACAACTAAAAAGAATCGTTTTTTGTTTTTGTACAAGTAAGCATACCTGATAGATGGGCCTTGGTTTTTCCATTTCATAACATGTAGTCTACAACAGACATGAAATGCTTAACATTAACACTAACATGATGTTAGTGTTAAGTATAGACTCATCATGTTACAGTTTTTCTCATGTTTTAACACGGCTGTTAAGCCATGTGTTTTAACAACTCTTTTATAACATAAAATGACGTTTAAGCTTGACAGAAGTCATTTTGTTGCTTTTTTTCATTTCACACACACTATTGTTTGGAATATGCTTCGACGACAATCAAAAAATAATGAAATTTCTTAACATTAACATTAGTACTATACTCCACCATTAACATATTAAAAATTCAACATGGAGTCTAAACATCATGTTTTAACAGCATTTCATGTCACTCGGTGTAAACGTCAAAACAAAAACAAGAAAATGATAGTGGCACCACTGAAATATAAATACATAGTAAAACAAGTTAGAGTGCTATATTCGGCTGCGCCGAATCTTTAATACCCTCCACCGACTGTTCAAATATTTCAGGAGGGGTATCTATATGATGTCTATTTATTATTAATTTATCTTTATAAAAAGAGACATCAGCATTAAAATTGGTTGGTTTGAGGTTAAGATCACAGAATACACAGAACTGTAAAAAGTGACGTGTGAAAAAGGCCCAAATCAGTTGCGAGGGCAGCTTTTGAAGAAAGAGAAAGAAAATGTTTTTTGGTAGTAAAGTGGCAATGTGTAAAAACAGGCCGCTACTATCAACACGAATTGCGTAATCAAAACAAAAAATGCAAAAGGGCAGCTTTCTTAGAAAGAGACAAAAAAAAAGGCAAAATCTTCCGTCTCGTGTCAGTTCTGTATATTCTGTGGTTAAGATCTATATTAAATTATTTAGCAATTTAAACTAGCTTGAGTAACAGTTTCAATTCAAATTTTGTTATGATAGCATTCATTTTTACGGTTTTAGGCGTACTAAACTGTTTTCCGGTAGTAGGGTTTATATGGGGCCTAAGGTAAATTATGGACCGATCTTCACGAAATGTTACAGTGTTATTTCTAGTCCTAAAAAACTGTGACGTACCAAATTTTGTTATGATAGCATTATTTTTATCGGTTTTAGGCGTACTAAACTGTTTTCCGGGAGTAGTGTTTATATGGGGCCTCGGGTAAATTATGGACGGATCTTCACGGAATTTTACAGCGTGATTTCCAGTCGAATAAAACAAATTTTTTCAAAATCTTATCTCATTCCGTGGCTTGTTCTTCCATTTATGTTATTTTTTGTAACAAAATTATAATTTTTTAGGTGGTGGTTCCACATTTTGATTCATAGCTCTGGTCCTACTGCACTGATTTTTCTGAATTTCAATCCCAAACTGCTTAGGATAACTACAAGCAATTTAGCACCAAGTTTGTTCATTCCTTTTGAGTTGTTCGAAAGTGAGCGTGTTTTCAACAGACGGACATGGCTAAATCGACTTAGAATCACTCAAGGACCCTGAATATATATACTTTATGGGGTCTGAGATGAATAATAAAAAAGTTTCACACGGAATGACAAACTTAATATACCCTCTTCACAACCAATTGTGGTGGTATAAAAAACAGCTGTGGGGTATAAAAAACAGCTGTTTATAATTTTTCAATTGTAGCTGTCGTCTTCAAAATAATTGAGTAGCTGACTTAGGGTTGCCATACGTACTGTTTTTAACAGTACATGTACTGATTTTTTGCAATTGTACTGTTTTATGCATAATGTCCAAAACAGTACGCAAATGTACTGTTTTTTACACTTTGTACTGTTTTTGTACTGTTTTTTTTTTGTTCAGTCCACAAAAAACCAAGATATTAAGAAAAACCCTGTTAAAGTCACATTTTAAAAATATACATACTAATATTTAACAGTACATTGCTTAAACAAATGTTGTGTTCCAAACAAAAAAGTTCTAAAATAATAAGACTTTTTTACGCTGTGGTCATTGTTTTCTCATAAATACGCAGTAGAAATCTTTATTATAATGGGTGACTTTTTATTTTTAAGACATAACGCACTTGTTCAACAATAGTGTATTAACTCAAAATTAAAAAATTCAGTAGAAGCAAACCAATTTTTAATTTTACATAAAATGCATATGTGCGAAAGAATTCTTAAACCAACCGTTTCAATACCAAAAAGTAAACCAAATAGCATGATATTTTTACAGCGGTTAGATATGAATACATATAAAACGTTTCGTTTTATTTTTCTAAAAAAAGAAAAGAGAAAAATTTTGAGTTAATACACTATTGTTGAACAAGTGCGATATGATTTTATGGCTACCTCTTCCAATAGTATTTTTCTTTAAACACCTGAGAAAGACAAAAACAAAATCGAAATTTTGTTAAAAATATTATATTTTTTAAATACTAAATAAATACTTATTCCAACACAATTATTTTTAATTCCTAGAATTTTTTTTAATATTCGGGCAAGTTCTGGAAATCGAAATTACGTGAAATTGAAAACGTACAAAGTTAAAAAATTCTCCGGGCTCAAAATTTATAAAAATACCTAATTCCTTTCAGGTGTTTGAAATCGAAAAATTAACTTAGGACACATACATTTTCTCAAATTCTATATGATTTGTGCAACTAAGTGTGTGGTGAAAATTGTTTTAAACACCAATATGCTTAAAGAAAGTCCTACTTACACAATCAACGAGTTAATCGTTTTAAGCTAAGTTAGGCTTTTCTCCTTTCTTATATGGCTTACAGGAACGTTATGATTTTCCCGTCTTCAAATTAAAAAAAAAAATATTTTGGCCAAATGCTTCATTTGAGAGTTTTTTTTTAACGTAAATGGAGTAATTTCGTATGCGTATAAAATGCCATAAAACGGAAATCATTCCTTTGACGTTACACATTTGAAGTGTTTTTCGTTACATAATTGTTGCATATTCAATCAAAAGTTTTAAATATATAATAATCTAAATAAATAGTTGTGTTTTCGCCAAAAAAAAATGTACTGTTTTTTTCTTGATTGTACTGTTTTTTTGTGTTCAATGTACTGTTTTTCCGAATTTAAAATCTGGCTACCCTAAGCTGACTACACGGCTAAAATTGCACCCAGCAGCATTTGTAGTCGCGTGTTCGTGTAGCCTGCTGTTTCGAATGTGTTTATAGCATAAGGGTTATGATTCTTTACAGATTTAACGATTTTTAAAAAATATTAGACATTGATTTTATGCCGCTGTTAGCAAATTTTTTCGAATTTCCGCTTATTGAATTTTTGCCATTCCTAAAAGTTTTAGAGACTTTTAATCAATGTTATGGCTTGTTTGAAATATTTAAAATGTTCGCGAATTTTTGCAAATTTTAGCCAAGTTCGCATTAGAAGCGAGTTTTCCCTGTGATTCTTTACAGCTTTCACGATTTGGCTGCGGTAAGCTGTCCCTGTCCCAATTTATTCGTCGTTCGTAAAATTTTTTTTACCAAATAATAATCTTAACCCTCAAATTAAGCTCAAAAAACTTACGTTAGTTACCGTCGTGTTTGGTTTTTTTACACATATGCAATGTCTGTATACTTTGCTGCGGCTCCATAGTTCGTTTTTTATCAGTCATGATTTACGAAACATTAATGATGTACTTATCCGGTTTGTGTTCAACATCAAACCCTATAAAGCTGGGGGTCTACTCTCTATTGCGACGCGAAAACATTTTCGATGCGAAAGCTAAATGCCAACTTGGTACTCTCTATCACTTTCGCAAAATTTTCTGAAAAAGAAGCTGAATAGTGGCAATAAAAATTTAAGGTGGCGCGGATTTACAGTAATTAAATGCCAAAGTATGTAAAAATATTTGAAAATGGAAAATGTAAATAAAATAAAGTGATGATTTACGAAAAGAAAAAAATTTAAAGATGCGAAAGACATATGAGCAAACGTATTAAAGAGTACCAATCGCTAGATTTGCTACAATTTTCTTTCGCATCGCAATAGAGAGTAGACCCCCTGGTGTGTATTTTATATTAGCGCTCAATTTATAAAACATACATTGCATGCAGTTCGCAACAATATCAAAAATAATCACTAGTGCAAAATACGTAGTAACTACATGCGTGTGGAAAACTCAAACGAGAATAATACTTACGTAATAAGTTCTGAAATATTTTTATTAAAAAAATGTTTTTTTTACTTATTAGATATTCTTTAGTGTACCTCAACAATTTTTTTGTTTATCGTGTAAAAATTATCCCTTTTGTGTGGTTTTTTCATACAAGGGTGATTTAAATAAATTTTAAAATTATACCTATTGAAAATCAATGTAATTTTGAAAAATCTTTAAAATTCCATGTGTATTTTCAAATATGAATGTATTTTCTGGAAATAACCTTAATTCGGAACATTAAACTTATTTTCAAGTTTTTAGAAACACTAAAACGACTTTTTTGTAATTTTTCAGGAATTTTCTGAAATAGATTCCGCATGATTTTAAATGTTTATTTAGACTTCATGTTTTTACCTTGAGTTTTATTTTAAAATATGGCAGATTTTACACAATATATTTCTATACACAGCTAGATTTCTTTTGTAGAAATTACGGGCATAAATACTACTTATCTTTACTACTCTTAAAATCAAGAAAATTTACGCTCCTTTATTTAAAAAAAATAATTGAAAATTTCCATTGATTAAAACTTCATTTGTTTTCGATTTCAGAACAGGCGTTTTAATATAAAAATCACAAATAGCAATACTTTCTCACCAAAAATCTTAAAACTATTATTTGGTTGCTGTTTTGAAAGGGATTTTTTGTTTTCGATAAAATATAAAAAACTTCAGTTCATTGGTAACAAATAATGAAAAAATCGTAGTTCACAGTACAAATTATTCCGGCTCGTAAATATTTGTATCATGAAAAAAATATAACAAATTTTGGTTAGAAATAACCAAAAAACGGCAGCCCTGGTTACGCATGACGAATTTCGGTCTACGCCACGATTGTGTGTATTCTCATATATACCAATGTGTTCTATTTCTGACGACGAATATTCGTTGCGAATTATTCGTCGTTCGTCGCAGTATATATCAATAATAAAAATCAATTCAAAATTCGTTACATAGGTAATATGTTTATTAATCTTTGTTACGTATTAAAGTCACATAATATATTATATTCATATAGAAATTTGAATGAAGCAGCATATTATAATACATACGGCATCAACAAATAAATAAGAGTTTTGAATTGATTTTTATTATTGATATAAAAATATAAAAATTAAAAATAACTTTTATTTTTCATTTAAAAATATAAAAATCAAAAATAACTTTTATTTTTCATTTAAAAAAAAAAATCAAAAATAACCCTAATTTTGATTGTTAAAATAAAAATCATAAATTTAAATATCATGCAATATGTTGGATGCATTTCGCCTAAAAATCATGATGGTGTAATTAAAAGTTTTCTACGATGTTCATTTATGTATGATTTATTTCTTCAAAAATTGAAAAATAACTCTTATTTCCGGTCTCTGGTTTCTAGCATAAATTATAATTTACGAAGAAAAAAGAAAATATTTCCGAACGTTCGAAAATAAATTTTCAAAAAACGTACTAAAACGAAAATCGTAATACACAGCAGGGATGATAAATGACATTTTCGAAATTGTACTAAATTCAGTAAAAAATTGTACTTTTTTTGAAACAAATTGTACTAAAACCCAAAATAGTATTTTATACTAGTTTTATTATTGAATAACAAAAAATATACGTTTATATTTAAAATGTACTTTTGGCAATTATCAAAAAAAAAAAATAAGTTAATAAATTAGAATTTAGACGAAGACTTTTTAGTTTGTTTTTTAGAGTTGACTGTGGAACAGAGAAAAAAAACGTTTAACTGAGTAAAAATTTTAAAAAATATTGTCTTAAAATGCAAATTCCTTTGGAATTGGTATCCGACTAAACGCCCTTATACCCTTTAGAACACCAAGCTAAAAAGTCCGTCTAAATTTCGTACGAAAGTATTTATATAGTATGTAATTAAAAACTTGCAAAAGAGATATACGGGCATGTTATGGCACACGCATCTTGTATTACAATTGTGCCTTGAACTCGCAAGAGAGGTGTTCTGTAAAACGAAATTGTGAGAATCTTAGCGAGTTCAATTCGCAACTATATACTGAAGTGATTTAAACAAATTTTTAAGAAATAGTTTTGTCAATAAATTTAATTTAGTATGTTTTCTTTTTATTTGAATTGATATTATTTACACGTTGTTAATATTTTTATTAGAAAAGGAAATTTAAAATAGGCTCTGCGGTTTTATCTATTATGTCCTTTGGCCTTGGCGATTTCAATAAACAGCTGATTAAAATATTCTAAAAATACATGTTAATCCGGCGATACACTATCCTATTTAGTCGTACGATTTGTCAAAAAGTCGTGTGTGCTCATAAAGTAGGATTTTGATAACATTTTTTGTGTCGGATAGAATTCCATCAGATTTTCGTGTGAATGAATCGTACGATTGTGTAGGATAGTGAATCGCGGCCTTTAGTTATGCTGAGAACAATATTAACAAAGTACAAAATCGCAAGTAAAACGCGAAATATTCAGAACATGTTTTGCGATTTGAAAATTGTGCGAGTATCTGAACAAACCTAATTGTAAGAAACATAAAATGATTATTTTCATGGAGATTAAAGTTGGATTTATGAAGTTCGATTTATGTAGGAAACAAGTTTTTTGACAAATTTCTATATAAGTTTTTTGTCGACTTAAACTATAGCAACAAGATTCATTAGACTGTAGTAAATCTTTTGTCTGAATTAAATTCGATACAGTATTAACATAAAGGTGACTTCTTTGCATTGTTTTCATCAAATTTTGGTATGAAAATATACCTCTGGCAGTTCTACTGATATCCGAAAACATAAGTGCATTAATTTTCTTTTGCTCTAGACCAAAAAGTTTCAACGTTACCAGAATGTAATGAAAATATCACAATAATGTCCATTTTCTTTGAGAGTAGATGAAACGCAAACATGCGTTTCCTGCACGCCGGTTTCAATGTAACTGATTTTTAAAGCATTTCAAACCGGTAAGGCGATTGAAATTTTGAAATTGTACTAACCATGTCATTGGAGTACTTCAGTACTTTTGCAAGCTAATAGTACAATTGTACTGACTTTATCATCCCTGATACACAGTACAAATTGTTCGAATCCGTAAATGATTTCTTTCGAATCGAAATACGCGGTAACCCCCCTTTTCTTTCGAATCGTATTACATAATAACCACCCAGCTTTGAGATTCAAAGTTGCTAAGATCTTTAATATAAGATTAAAAAATTAAAACAAAAGAAATTTTCCAAAATATGCAAATATGAGATTATTTAAACAAACTTTTAATATTTCCACACTAATACACAAATACTCCGGTTTGCGTTGTTTTCGAAGTTGCGTCTTTTGAAAATGCCTGTGATTTCGAAGTTGCGTCGTTTTTGTTTCACTTTGCGTCGCATGGCTTCGAAGTTAAAGTTAAATTTAAATATTTTGCAGCAACTAGTCAAAAAAAAAGCAAAAAAGCTGAAAGTAACCTTGTTCTACAATAATATCCATTTGCTGTTCCAATGACGCTGATAAAATTAAGAAATTTGTTGAAACAAGAACATAAAAAGATTACAAAAATGATGTCTCTTAATGAAAAATGGAGAAATTTCTTACTATTTGGACTGAAGATCAAAACCAGCGATGAATGCCCTTAAAACAAATAGTTATTCAAAAGAAAGCTTTAACTTTATTTGAAGATCTAAAATAAAATTATCCTTAATAAATTCTATCAAATCAAAATTTATTTTTTCAACTAAAATTTTGAATCTCGGAACCAATTATGTACATAAATGAAAATCAATACATATGTATGGAAAATCGTGCTTCGGTTTGCGTCGCTTCAGTTTGCGTTGATTTTTTCCGGTCCCAATTAGCGACGCAAACCGGGGTGTTGGTGTATTTGAAAAAAATAAAAATTTAAGTTTCTTTTAGCAAATAAACAAAACTTTTCCATTTTGGAATAAACAATCAAGGGTTGTGCTGGAAATCTATTTCTGTAAGAAAAGAATTTTATGATACATACATATTATACAAATATTTCTCTATTAAACAGAATTTTGTAACAAAAATTAGATTAAAAGTGTATAAAAAACAAATTCCAAAATTTTTCGTTTTACGTTTTCGATTTCCAGCACCCCTTTAATAAGTATTTGTGGCTTTGTGGGAAAGGTCAACGTCTAATGGTGTTTTCTTTTCTACAAAAAAATGTGCCTTTTAAAAAAAAAAAAAATTCAATTTGGTGTCTTTTTCTTACAAATTTTGCGCCCGAAAAGGGTGGCTTGTTTTATTCTAAAAAACTCATGCTTTTTGGGAACAAAATTTTTAAGAAACAGACACCAAATTGCATTTTAAAAAAAAAGGCACATTTTTTTGTAGAAAAGAAAACACCATAAAAGAAATTTAGTATTTAAAGTTCATATGTTCATATGAATTATTAAAAACAATGATGTGTTTGTTAATTTGTAAACTATTTTATTTAACTTGAAAACTAAAAAAAACTTATATGTACTTTGCAGGCAATTTTTAAATGAATAAGTCTGTCGCAGTCTTGTACTATCGTTTGATACGTATGGTCGTGATTTGCGTTGTTGCTTTGAATTTAAGTTTAAAAAGTTTACAGCTATTTTTTCTTATTCTTTAATAAAAAAAATAACTTAATAAAAAAAAAAAAATAAAAACAAAATTAAACGTGTGCGAGGAGATGATGTTTCTGCCTCTTCTAGGCATAACATGAGTAAAAAAAATAAACCAAACAGTTCTCAGAGAACTGAAAACCAAAATTATTTTGCTCCTTTGCAAACAATAGAAGATCTCGATGATGAAGCTGTTATCGAAAAAACTGTTAAAATTAATATACCACCAATAACAATATTAAAATGCAAAATAGAGCAAGTTCATGAAGTATGCAGAATATTAAAAATAACACAATATTCAATTCGAAAAATATCCATTGGGTTAAAACTATTTTGCACCAATAAAAATGATTTTGATGCAGTGTGTGATGCACTAACAAATAAATTTCAGCATGAATATTTTACATATGCTTCGAAAAATGAAAAACCTGTTAAAGCTGTGCTCTTAGGGCTTGAGAAAACCGACCCAGCAGTTGTAAAAGCTCGTCTCATAGCGTTGGGACTAAAATGTACTGATGTCAAAATAATTACAAAAGATATAGACAACAACGAACAAGTAATTTTTGTAGTTTACTTTGAACGTAAATCCATCACGATTAAGGAATTGAGGCAAAACTACTCAGCCCTAAACTACATAAAAGTCAGGTGGGAATATCAAAAACCCAACAGATCCAATTTGACACAGTGCTATAACTGTCAGATGTTCGGTCATGGCTCTAGTCGCTGTAAAGTCAAAACGTTTTGTGCCAAATGTGCCGGGAGCCATAAAACAACGGAGTGTGTTGCAACTTTCGAAAAATGTGCCAACTGCAATGGTACACATAAAGCTATGTCGCCTGAATGCCCAAGTAGAAGAACCTACATTCAAATTAGGCAACGTGTTCAACCCAGGAGACCCAACCAAAGAACTCCTCAATTTAGAAACACAAATTATAATTATAATTTTCCAAACACACTAAATCAACCGAAAAGGCCTACTGCTAGCAGTTCGGGTAACAACCAAACCTATAACCAAAACTTTATCAATGATAATGTTAATAACACCAACGATAATGTTAATAATACCAATAACAATAATAATAACAATTTGTTTTCTTTTGAGGAAATCAAAAACCTTACGTTTGAATTAATCTCTAATTTGAAGAGTTGTAAATCTCGCGAAGACCAGTTCAAGGTAGTTACTGACCTTGCCTGCAAATTCCTTTTTCAATGAATAATAATATTAAGATAATATCATGGAATGCCCGTGGCATTCGTTCAAAAAAAGACGAGCTTTTCCAGTTTCTGGAAAATTATGATGTTGACATTTGTTTATTATGCGAAACATGGCTAAATAACAAATTTTCCATAAGACACCAAAACTTCTATTGTTATAGATACGATCGGCAACAAGGCAGAGGTGGTGGTGTAGCAATATTGATTAAAAAAAATATACGTCACCAGTTATTACCCTTACAAAATACTACTCTTATTGAAAATATCGGAATAAAAATATCTACTGGTAATGACTTTATCAACATTTATTCATGCTATTTCCCTGGTGGATCCGCAGGAAGCGACAATACTCGAAAACAGTTATTTATATCTGATATTTGTAAGTTAACTAGTACGAACGAAAAATATATACTAGGGGGCGATTTTAATAGTAGGCACATTTACTGGGGTTGTCAAAGAAATAATTGTTGGGGAAATATATTATATAATAAACTGCAATTAAACCAGACACAAATAGTCTTTCCTCATGAACACTCATATATTCCTGCTGATCCAAACAAGCAGCCATCTACTTTAGATATTTACTTAACTAACGTTTCGCAAAACATGTCAGCTGTTAGAGTCATAAATGACCTAAGCTCCGACCATCTGCCAATTAGCAGTGCTATAAATATGGAATATGAAATTGCAGACAATCTTTATTATATTTTTTCCAAAGCTAAATGGAATCGTTACGCTAAATATATTAACAGAAATCTACCAGCGTCTGAAGATATAACTGAAATAACAAATAGTAGTCAGGTTGATAATATGGTTAATGTGTTCAGTAACACCATAAAAATGGCAATCGATGACAGCGTACCCAAAAAAAGTATAAATCCTACAATCAAACCATTGCCCAATAACATTAAATCAATGATTCGATTAAGAAATCTATTTAGGCGGAACTGGAAGCGCTATAGAGACTTACACGACCACCAACAAATGTCACGTTTAAACAAAAACATTGCAGCTGAAATTAACCAATTCAGAAATATTTCATGGAACAACATGCTGTCTACTTTAGATAAATCTTCCTCAGCTTTTTGGAAAACGTCAAAGATACTTAAAAGAAAATCCAAATGCATTCCAATCCTAAAACACAACAACGTTGTTTGCTTCACACAACAAGAGAAAAGTGAAATGTTGGCTCAAACTTTCAAATTAAATCATACTGTTTCAACACATCTTAGTGATGACTCAACGATTACAGAGGTGGACGACGTCGCAAACCAACTTCGATGCATTAATCCAAGCTCACAAAGTAGATACCTGTTAACACGGGGTAAAACTATTGATATTTTAAAGTCTTAAAAATAAAAAATCTCCCGGGTTAGACGGTATCAACAATAAGTGCCTGAAAAATCTACCAAGTAAAGGTATCAATTACCTAACAACAATGTTAAATGCATGCCTTAAGTTGTGCTATTTTCCCCAATCATGGAAAATGTCTAAAACAATTCCAATTCTTAAGCCAAACAAACCGCCTAATTCGCCAAAGTCGTATAGACCAATTAGCTTGCTTTCTTCTTTAAGCAAAGTGCTCGAAAAAATAATTAAAGAACAATTAGTTGAATTTATTGATAATTACAGCATTCTTCCATCACAACAATATGGGTTTAGAAAGGAACACAACACCTCCCAACCGTTATTAAAAATCAGAAAATTAGTAAAAAATAATTTTCAGAATGGCTTATCTACGGGAATGGTCCTCTTAGATATAAAATCAGCATTTGACTCGGTTTGGCATAACGGGCTCATTTTTAAAATGAGCAGATTCAACTTCCCCATAGAGGTTATAAAAATCATCCAAAGCTTCCTTTCTAACAGGTCGTTCAATGTTTACCTAGGTAATACCTATTCACAAGAAATAAATATAACTGCTGGGTGCCCCCAAGGGTCTTGTCTCTCACCCATCTTATACAACATCTTTACTGCTGACATCCCAACGTTTCCCGACTGTGTTACATCAATATTTGCAGATGACACCTCAATACTCTGTTCAGATGCTTTTGCAACAAATGTTATATCTAGCCTACAATCAGCTCTATCTGAATTACAGAATTATTTCAATAAATGGAATATTTTAGTTAATCCTGAGAAAACCCAGGCCATTTATTTTACGAGAAAACGTAAAGAGTGCTTCATTCCTCAAAGCCCTCTTCAATTCTTAAGCCACGACATTCATTGGGAAGACAACGTTAAGTACCTAGGAGTTGTACTCGATACCAAACTAAATTTTAACCATCACATACCCTATCTGATAAACAAAATCAACAAATTTACAAGAATATTGTATCCGCTTATAAGCAGAAACTCCGAACTAAATATTGAGAACAAAAAAATGATTATTAAAGCAATATTTCATCCCATAATGTTTTACGGTTGTGCAGTATGGTCCACGTCCGCAAAATGCCTCTTAAGCAAACTACAGGTAGCACAAAATAAGCTACTAAAAATGATATTCAAACTACCCTGGCACTACTCCACCCGACGTTTGCATGCACTAGCAAATTTCGAGCTCGTATATGATAAAATTGACCGACTGACACAAAACTTCAACAGGAGATGTGAATACTCACAATACACCCATATTAATGAGCTTATCTCAGCATAATTTTATCTTTACTACTTTAGCTTCCTTTTATCTTATAAACTCATGTTTCACAAAGGTTTTTGTATCTTTTTTTCCTCCAATGATTAAAATAGAACAAAATGTACATATGTAAATAATACTAATTTAAAATTTATAATTAAGTAGAATAGGAACAAATGTTCTTAAACTCTTTACTACTTTAAGTCAAATGTAAATAATATTAATATTATATGAAATAAAAATGAAAATGAAAATAAGTCTGTCGCATCCCCAAAAAATAAGAATCTGCAAGTAAAAGAAATTTCGAAATATTAGTATATAATTATATAAACTAATTGAGTCTTTAAAGATACATAATTTTATTTTTATCAGTAAATTTAGGTTAAAATATCAAGTCTTTTCAGCAATTATGTTTATGAAGACCGTCATGATTTTATCATCATAATCAATAGTAACAATTACAAATTTATGATTGAGTTAAAATTTTTTATAATCACCTTTTTTAATAAGAAAAATTGAATTCCACAAGTTTATAAAAATTTAACTGAAAAATAAAAAATAAACAGCATTAGTATTTAATTTGTTTTATTTATATTTTATTATATTATACATGTAAAAATGATTCAATATTTCGGGTTAAAGTAAAAAAAACTTGTTTTTACGTTGTGTATGATTGTAATTTAAATTTATTTGTACCACTTTTCAAAACCTATGAGCAAAATTAGTAGAACATACTTATTTGCATACAAGCCGAATGTATATTTTTTTAGGAAACTTATAAATTTAACATTTTCGTGTTTTAATAGGTATAAAATAGAGAATTAAATTTAAATTAATTAAAAAGAAATTTTTTTTTTATTTTTCTTGTGTATAATTTCAAACAAATTGCAAATTTGCGCAATGATCATCGTGATTACCCTTATAAATTCGACAATTTTGAATAAAAAAAGGTATACGTTTAAACCATATATATTGAATTATTATGTTCAGTAGATTTAAGTTAAAATATCAAGTCTTTTCAGCAACTATGTTTATGAAGACCGTCATGATTTTATCATCAGAATAGTTACAATTAAAAAATTATGATTGCGAATAAACATTCTTTACAATTACCTTTTATATTAGAAAAATAGAATTCCGCAAGATTTTAAAAATTTAACTGAAAAAATAAAAAATTAACATCATTAGTATTTAATTTTTTATTATATTTTTTATTTTATTATATTATACATGTAAAAACAATTCAATATTTCGGGTTAAAGCAAAAAACTTGTTTTTACGTTGTGTATGATTGTAATTTAAATTTATTTGTACCACTTATCAAAACCCATGAGCAAAATTAGTAGTACATATTTGCTCAGTTGCAAATGTAAACAATAAGATTTGATATACAAGCCGAATGTATATTTTTTTAAAGAAACTTATAAATTTAACATTTTCGTGTTTTAATAGGTATAAAACAGAGAATTAAATTTAAATTAATTAAAAAGAAAAATTTTTTTTTATTTTTCTTGTATATAATTTTAACAAATTGCAAATTTGCGCAATGGTCATCGTGATTACCTTTATAAATTCGACAATTTTGAATAAAAAAAAGGTATACGTTTAAACCATAAATATTGAATTATTATGTTCAGTAGATTTAAGTTAAAATATCAAGTCTTTTCAGCAACTATGTTTATGAAGACCGTCATGATTTTATCATCAGAATAGTTACAATTAAAAAATTATGATTGCGAATAAACATTCTTTATTTACAATTACCTTTTAAATAAGAAAAATAGAATTCCGCAAGATTTTAAAAATTTAAACTGAAAAATAAAAAAAGTGGGCATCATTAGTATTAAATTCTTTAATGTATACATATTTAATAATATTTTAAAAACGATTCAATATTTCTGATTAAATTTTAAAATGTTTGTGTTCTAACCGATTGTTACTTTGTTTTCCAATTTTCAAAACCAAATTACAAAATAGTTTTTTAGACGTTTCTGTCCCAAGAACGTTATTTGGGGTCAAAAATTTAGTAAATTATTTTACCAAGTCTATTTGTTTGGTTAAAACGGTTGCGGATTAAATTATGTTCCTTCTTTTAATTTTATTCAAAAAGGATTTAAAAAAAATGTTAACCCAAAGCTATAATTCTTCAAGTTAAACTGTTCCTTCGATTTATTTTTTCAAACTGTGATATTAAATTATCCCCATATTTTTATATTTTTTTAGGCGTCCTTCGAATCTTGCTACTCTCTATTGCGATGCGAATACAATTTTGATGCGAAGGCTAAATGTCAATTAGGTACTTTCTAACACTTTCGCAAAATTTGTTGAAAATAAAACAATGCTTGGCAATTAAATTTAAAGATGAGGCATTATTTGAAAAATTTAAATAAAATTAAGTGATGATTTGCGAAAAGTTAAAAATAAAAAGATGCGAAAGACAAATGCACAAACGCATTAAAGAGTACCAATCACTAGATTTGCTACCATTTTCATTCGCATTGCAATAATACGTAGCCCCCTGAAATTTGATTTAAAATTAATAATTTTTAAAATAAATGTTAAATAAGCGTTCGATTAATATAAAAAATATTGTTTATTAAACCAGAAATTTTGAATTATTTTCAGTAGATTTAAGTTAAAATATCAAGTATTTTCAGCAATTATGTTTATGAAGACCGTCATGATTTTATCATCATATACATATAATTAAATTAAAATACTTCAAATTAAAGTAAAAATAATTACCTTTTTAACAAAGACTATCTTATAGAAAGTATTTAGTTTCCCATTATTTACCTAGAAATCTAAAAAAAAAGTCTAAAAACCATGAAAAATTTTTAAAAATTAATTTATCTTTAAGTTTTTTTTGTTTATTTTGTCTGTAAAAATCAAAACATAGCTTGAACATCAAACTAAATAGAAAAGTATCATTTTTTTCTATGGTAAAATTTAGAATTTCTTGAAACTCTTCTTGGAACCGTGACCCTTGGAGACTTTTAATACGTTAAACCGAACTGTCTTGGACAAGGGACGACATTCACCAATAGTAGCAATATCACCGATTTCGACATCTCTGCAATGAAATATTAAATTTTCTTTTTTGTTAAATTGACTAAATTTTAAAAGCAATAATTAATAACGTGCATTTGATAAATGACAATCACCAATTACTTATACAAGCATTGATAATTGGACCTGTAATTAATTACAAAATGTAATTCCTTCTTTTTTTGTATTTACTTAAATTTGAACATATAATATATAGGTATGTATATTTTATATACATACTTCATATCTAATTAAAATTTTAACTCACCTGAAGCAGGGAGAGCAGTGAGCGCTCATGTTTCTGTGACGTTTTTCGAAACGGCTGTATTTGCGTACGAAATGCAAATAATCACGACGGATAACGATGGTCCGTTGCATTTTAGTTTTACGTACAGCACCGGTTAAGATGCGACCACGAATTCGTACATTGCCAGTGAAGGGGCATTTCTTATCAATATAGTTGCCATCAATAGCCTAAAAATTAAAACAAATGTTAAAATAATGAATACCTATATTAAAACGAAATGTAAAAAGTATATACAGTCACGCAATAAACGGACATGTTCTGACAATCGCAAAATGCTTAACATTTGCGATTTTGACTTGAAATCGCATAATAAGTATTCTGTAAATTGCAATCGCAAGAAGTTTGTCGACTAAATTGCAATAGTATGCTCAAAGGAACTAGAAGAAACTATAGCAGATCGGAAACAAAGCGCACGAGATTCAGAAAACCATAAAACCAACCTGGCGTTTTGCGATTTCAAAACGTGCGATTGTAAGAACATGACCAAAAGTTTAGGCACAGCCTGACTTTCAAGAGATCTATCCATCACATTTGTTTTTAAAAATTTTGCAGACGTCTATGGAAATTTCGGACCGATTGCTTATTGTGTGTTTTCGCCAGAAATTTAATATCGAGAGTAATGTTTTGAACTTTAAACTTCCCTACTGTATTGAGTGAATGTATGTAGGTACATACGTACATACATACATACATATATACATATGTATGTAGGTACATAGTTTGGCTGATAAAAAAAATTTGAAAATATCATATTTTAAAGTAGAGAAAAAGAGAAATTCACTAAACAAGTAAATATGTATAGGGGCAATTATTTAAATTCGTTAAAAAAAAAAAAAAAAAAAAAAAGTTTTAATGCAATCATCTTCTATTTACTTAGGTAGGTACCTATATATAAAATTCTCGTGTTACGGTGTTTGTAATTAAACTCCTCCGATACGGCTTGACCGATTTTTATGAAATTTTCTACGTGTTTCTATTTGTTTTTGATTCTCAAAAAAAAACGGAAATTTAATTAAAAAAGCTAAAATTAATTCGATCGGAATTATAACTACGGATTTAAAACCACTTCGATCGAAATCTGACTGGCTTATTAGGCTTAGTTCCAAAACGTTGATTGCAGATCAACTTCCTTTTTAATTGCTTTGATTTTACAAAAGCAACCGTGTAGAATTTTACAAATTTTTTCTTTCCCAAAATGCACGAAAACCAATCTAGGTATGTACATATCAGAAAACTTGATGATACATTTATAGCTTTGACGGCAAAGTTTTATTATTCAGCCCAATTATGAATAAAAATTCCCCAAGTTTTCTCCCTTCTCCCATTTTTCTTGTGTAAATTCAATTGTAAAAATGGGAAAAGGGAAAAAACTCCCGGGGAATTTGTATTCATAATTAGGCTGAATATGTTTTGGAACACAGCCATAATCAGAACTTACATTAAATTCTTATAATCCATTGTGCACTTAATCAGGTGTGAAAAGAAACGATCGTTTATAGCAGGTGATGATTTTTGACCGATTTAAAAATCCATTTCATAATTAAAATCTAAATTTTTTGTTTAAAACACAGTTCAATTAACATATTGATAGGCATGTTTAATATAAAATTTAAAAGAATAGGTAGACAGGAAAAAGAGGAACATGCATTAGAAATCAATTTTTAAGGACACTGAAAACGACACCTAAATGTAGCATAAACTTTATTTTATCGACCACAATATACATAGCTTAATTCCAATTTTTATTATTTTTTTCTATTTAAGAATAGGTACATATTTAAATTTGAATAACTAAACAAAACTACATTTAAAACAAAAACAAACGCAAAAAATTTGTTTTTGTTTCAAATGTAGTTGCACGAAAGGAAGAAATTTTTTTGATATCATGAAACGGACAGTTGTGCTATTTAGGTCATTTTTGAGAAGTGGATTATGTTTAATATTAGTTTAACGTAGTCTGAAACTCGAATTTTTCAGGCGAATTGATTTTTTTTTATTTCATTAAAGACTAACCCCCATATTCATAAAAAATATTTTCAATTTAAAAAAGGGTTATTAAACAGATTTTCATAGGAAATTCGTTTCATAAACCTGTTGTAAACCAGACATATTTTTAATAAACAAGGTCTTGAAATTTTTAGCAAAACTAAGCTTTTCCGTCAAAACTGTGTGTATTCAAACTTGGTAATGGCGGCAAAAAATCTGATTTCAGATAAACTAAACTTAGTTAAACTAAGATCTCAAAAACCCAGACATACATGCCTGTTCTGCAAATCACTTTAGCTCAAATTACGCGATTTCAAATCTCATGTCAATTTTTTAATCACACGTGTGATGTTTTGGTGTTCCGTTTTTGTGTATTTTGGAGTGATCTGCAATTGCCGAAAGCACACAAAGAAACATAAAAACGGTATGACTTTCAGAATCCCACAAAATCACACTTGTGATTTGTGACAATGGATTGTGTAGTAAAATTTTTATGAAAAGTACTCAAAAAACTGAATGATTTTAATATAAATTTTTCTACACAATCAATTGCATGTCACCTTCAAACAGCACATACCTACATAAATCATTTTTTTGAATTTTTTTAAACTCACTAAACATATATAAGTTTTAATAAAAATTAGTAAACAAAAGGGGTAAGAGACAACTTACATCACGGGGGGTCTTAAAACCCAAACCGATATCACGGTAGCGGCGGAGTAGCTTCTTCTTGGTGGTACCGGGCTTAACCTTTCTGTTTAGGTTAATGCCAAATTGTTTTTGAAAGGCTCTCTCGGTTTGCTGGATGTACAGGCACAAACATAACACAACAAAGGCAATTTGGATAGGTTATGGATTAGGTGGATGCGATGTTTGTTTTTATTTTTGTTGCAGTTTGTCATTTAAGAGGTAAAAGGGATTCGATTAGTTCAAATTATTTACAGCAATCCGGATACATTCATGGCCAACATTGGATTGGGAATCGATGGTTGTTTGTTTGTGTAATTAATAGGGGTTGAAAGCGTGCATGGAATGAAAACACAGAAAACAAAATTAGTTAGTTTTTGTTCTTTTAACTTACCTCAGCCGGAGTACGGAAACCCAGGCCAATGCTGCGATGAAAACGTGGTTTCTTCTTAAAATTATTGGGCTTGCGACGTATTACAGGCACCGTAAATTGTTTACGGAAAGCTCTCTCAGTTTGCTTAGGTTGAGAAATTTTATAAAATATAACAGACATAAAAAGTAAGGTTATGTTTTTAACAAAAAAAAAACTCCAATTATGAAGAAAAATCACGGGGGAATTTTTATTTATAATTGGTTTGTTTGCATATCCTTATTTAAATCACATGGGCTAATAAACTCTTGAATTTTTATTTTAAGGTACCAAAACGCATTTTAATAGCCAATAATTTATTTCTTTAACAAATAATTTTTATGTATGTATTTTATTAAAATTTTGTTTGTTCCGCGTGGTATTGTTACTTTTGTCTAACTCACAACAGTCACTTCATTTTAGTTAATTTTCACTTTTCCTTTTTGAATTTTTACATAAATCAATGTTTGATGCATGACTTTTCGTCCTAGTTTTCACATTTTTAATGAATTTTTACAATTTCTGCACTTTTTATGGGTTTTATTAAAAAAAAACGTAGAATTTTATTCGCGTCTTACCTGATCTGCCATATTGATGTAGAAGGAAAGAGCACAAGCATGCAAAGGAAGTTGAAGTAGCGAGTAAAAGGGGAAATTTGCGTAAAAAGGGAAATTTATATGACATGTATACATGAAGCTGGCTGCAGTTACAAGCTAGGAAATTGTTTACTACTTACCACTAGATGGTACTGTTTATGTTAATCATTGTCCAAACTTGCAATTTTTATTGCATCAATTTATTAAAATTCTGCTTCTGCTTTGTCTACATTATATAATTGTAGTCAACAAAAAATCGAGGAAACAGCCGATTGGTTGAAAGTACAAAAATTGTGTAAATGTTAAGCGACCTATGGGTTGTATATGATATTCGCCATATTATTTCTTTATTGTCCTATATTATGCAATTAGTCGCGCAATGGTCTCATGCATTCAATAAAAAGGTAAACTATTGGAATAACATAAACATCATTGTGCAATGTTGCCAACACACTGCACTTTCTTTTCGTTGTGCAATAAAATAATATCACATACAAATTGGCGATATAATTGTACAATACGTAATACCAAATTTATCAAAAATAGAAATCTGTTCATCTCTTTGTGGCTCAAACATGCAAAACACGCTCAATAAATTTGGATGAAATTCGGTAGACGGATCGCATATGGCCCGGATTAAAATATAACACAGGGCTACCTGGTACTTTTTTCGTCCTCGCCAAACTTAAAAAACTGTTCCCCAAAATTTCCCAGATAAAAGAAAATATCCCCAATATAATGCCCTGGAAAAAAATACACCATTTTTAACAGATAATTTGAATATTCATTTGAGTGTTACTTGTGGTATGTTCTACAAGAGATCATGGTGGAATAGAAATTTCATTCGCTCAATTCGAATTTTTGCCAAAAATCGGGTCTGCCGGCACTTTTTAAGTTTTCTTCTTACCTTTGTGAAAAACTACGATTTTCTTCATTTGTAAGAAAATAATTTAAAAGAAAAATGTCCAAGTTTTTTTTGTGTACAGAAACTATAAGTTTTTGCAATGCATTTGCTAATTTATGCACCCTACATTAAAATGTTTCGTAATTTTTCCATAACTTTTGTAAATTACGCTTAATAACTTTTGAAATCTTTATGAAAATGAAACAAACCAACAATGCAGTTTAAAAGATCAATTTATTCCTTATAATTAATTTGCCCTTACCGTTCCTGAGTTAAACCGGTTTTCCGCTTTGTACCCACTTTATAATACTATTACTCATACCGAACAAACAAACTAAAATCAAACAGTTTGCTTTGCTTTGTTTAAAAATCATTTATTGACGTAGTATATGCAATAAATTTTGAAAATCAGTTTCAGAAGCTGTGACATTGATGAAAGTTATATCCATTACCTACCAATAAGTAAAGATTCGAGCAAATTTATTAAAGGCCAGCTTGAAGACATGCAAACGAGAGAAGACTATACAGAATTGCTGCATCTGAGTCTTATTTTTTGGTGTGATAGATCTAGGCCCTATCCAACAGTAAAAGCTCTTGGGACACCCTAATATACAGTCGAAGTTCCCTTTAATGAATCTGCATGGGGTCATAAAATCACTTAATTTTTAAGAAACTTCATTACACAGAATTAATGTTACTTCTACTTTTGTTCAAAAAAAAAAAAATCATGCAGTTCTAGTTTGGATTACACTACCACGTGCAGCGGTTATCGATTTGAACATTGCTTTATTAATTTCCATAAAGCTTGAAGCCTTTTGCGTTCAGTACTAAATTGCTAAATTGCTTGCATTTTAAGAATGAAGGTTGCTTTAACCCGACCGTAAATATAATGCAACGCAATTTAACGTACCGTATCTTACTGTATTTTCTAATTGGTAATTAATATCTCACATTTTTAAATCAAAAAACTGAGTGCTTTTCATATAAATTTTACTACACATTCAATCACTTTGTATGACATTTTGTTTAGTGAATTTTTATATTTTTTTTTAATAGAAATAATTGTTATTGTTAAATTATTATTTATTTTGTTTTACAGAAACAAACGGGTATGTTCTGTAAATCGAAATTTATATGACATGTATACATGAAGCTGGCTGCAGTTACAAGCTAGGAAATTGTTTACTACTTACCACTAGATGGTACTGTTTATGTTAATCATTGTCCAAACTTGCAATTTTTATTGCATCAATTTATTAAAATTCTGCTTCTGCTTTGTCTACATTATATAATTGTAGTCAACAAAAAATCGAGGAAACAGCCGATTGGTTGAAAGTACAAAAATTGTGTAAATGTTAAGCGACCTATGGGTTGTATATGATATTCGCCATATTATTTCTTTATTGTCCTATATTATGCAATTAGTCGCGCAATGGTCTCATGCATTCAATAAAAAGGTAAACTATTGGAATAACATAAACATCATTGTGCAATGTTGCCAACACACTGCACTTTCTTTTCGTTGTGCAATAAAATAATATCACATACAAATTGGCGATATAATTGTACAATACGTAATACCAAATTTATCAAAAATAGAAATCTGTTCATCTCTTTGTGGCTCAAACATGCAAAACACGCTCAATAAATTTGGATGAAATTCGGTAGACGGATCGCATATGGCCCGGATTAAAATATAACACAGGGCTACCTGGTACTTTTTTCGTCCTCGCCAAACTTAAAAAACTGTTCCCCAAAATTTCCCAGATAAAAGAAAATATCCCCAATATAATGCCCTGGAAAAAAATACACCATTTTTAACAGATAATTTGAATATTCATTTGAGTGTTACTTGTGGTATGTTCTACAAGAGATCATGGTGGAATAGAAATTTCATTCGCTCAATTCGAATTTTTGCCAAAAATCGGGTCTGCCGGCACTTTTTAAGTTTTCTTCTTACCTTTGTGAAAAACTACGATTTTCTTCATTTGTAAGAAAATAATTTAAAAGAAAAATGTCCAAGTTTTTTTTGTGTACAGAAACTATAAGTTTTTGCAATGCATTTGCTAATTTATGCACCCTACATTAAAATGTTTCGTAATTTTTCCATAAATTTTGTAAATTACGCTTAATAACTTTTGAAATCTTTATGAAAATGAAACAAACCAACAATGCAGTTTAAAAGATCAATTTATTCCTTATAATTAATTTGCCCTTACCGTTCCTGAGTTAAACCGGTTTTCCGCTTTGTACCCACTTTATAATACTATTACTCATACCGAACAAACAAACTAAAATCAAACAGTTTGCTTTGCTTTGTTTAAAAATCATTTATTGACGTAGTATATGCAATAAATTTTGAAAATCAGTTTCAGAAGCTGTGACATTGATGAAAGTTATATCCATTACCTACCAATAAGTAAAGATTCGAGCAAATTTATTAAAGGCCAGCTTGAAGACATGCAAACGAGAGAAGACTATACAGAATTGCTGCATCTGAGTCTTATTTTTTGGTGTGATAGATCTAGGCCCTATCCAACAGTAAAAGCTCTTGGGACACCCTAATATACAGTCGAAGTTCCCTTTAATGAATCTGCATGGGGTCATAAAATCACTTAATTTTTAAGAAACTTCATTACACAGAATTAATGTTACTTCTACTTTTGTTCAAAAAAAAAAAAATCATGCAGTTCTAGTTTGGATTACACTACCACGTGCAGCGGTTATCGATTTGAACATTGCTTTATTAATTTCCATAAAGCTTGAAGCCTTTTGCGTTCAGTACTAAATTGCTAAATTGCTTGCATTTTAAGAATGAAGGTTGCTTTAACCCGACCGTAAATATAATGCAACGCAATTTAACGTACCGTATCTTACTGTATTTTCTAATTGGTAATTAATATCTCACATTTTTAAATCAAAAAACTGAGTGCTTTTCATATAAATTTTACTACACATTCAATCACTTTGTATGACATTTTGTTTAGTGAATTTTTATATTTTTTTTTAATAGAAATAATTGTTATTGTTAAATTATTATTTATTTTGTTTTACAGAAACAAACGGGTATGTTCTGTAAATCGAAATGAATTAAATGATTTAAAACCGAACAAATTTTGAAAATTCAAGAGGAGCTATAATTGCAGACCAATGCGTTTGCTGATGCTAAATGAAGTTTAAATTGCCGGAAAATGCCACACAGTGTGAAAACGAGCCTGTAAAGAAAGTTCTTAAAAATATTCCTTTTTATATACTTCATACTTTGAGTACCAATTATATTTACAGGTACAGCTCTTAAAAACAAGAAAAACTACAGTAATTTTGTCAATAATTGAATCAAAATCTCGTTAGATTTCAATTCCACTTTATTTCGATTTGTAGAACCTGCCCGAAAAGTTCGTTTTTGAGAATTCTTCTTCTGGAATTTATATATCTATATAAAAATAAAAAAACAAACATTTGTTTCTGCACAATAAATCAACAAAGAATTTATTTAAAAATAAAAAAATTTCAAAAGCACATGATCAAATAGTAGTTCCCTTTTCCTTGAAAAATATTTATTTTCGGTCCATGTACGCAAATATGGCTTAAGATATGTGTATGCATTTAGGAATATTTCTAGATACTACCATCTTGTATTTACTGTTCCATGTTTCACTTAAGCTTTCCTTTAGTTAGCAATTAAGTCCATTTTATGTAGAGAAAAATTTAAAATTATACGACACCAGTGTAATGCATTTCAATTTTTTTTTACATTTTTGAACGTTTTTCAAATTTTAAAGCTACATATGTTCACACCCATGGCCCAACTAGTAGGTCTGCGCGCAACTATGCTCTGTGGCGCAACTACAACAATCCAACAATAGGAAAAACAACAAACAATTTTGTTTTTTCTTTTTACCCACTTACAACTACAATTCGAGTCGGAAAGAACCCAACCAATTGTAGGGGAATGTAAGAAAAGATAAACTCACTGTTTATTGTTGGTGTTTTGTTTTGGCTTTGATATTGTTACAAGTAAGACTTTTAGTGTTTATAATTCTTATTCGCTTTAGGGTTTTATTTGTATAATATTTTTGGCCTTTCTAAAATCTTTGGAAAAGGTTTCCTGATGAGCTGGCCTAAGCAACCAGTGAAATGCGCATAGAAGCTAGCTTTCCCTCAACAATAAATTTCAGTGTATTTATCAAATATGAAAAACTGGGAATTTAGCACGTCATACGGAAATCGTATTAATAATAAATTTTGTATTCCCGAAAATAACTTTGATAACACGCATTTTGTTTGTGTGAAAAATGATAAAGATGCCAAGAACAAAAGCAAATGTTTGTGTAAAAAATGGTAGAAATGTTAAAAGCAATTGCTACAAAAACAATTGCACGTAAAAAACACAACTCTGCAAAAAATCAGCAGGCATTTCAAGCAGACCTACTAATTGGACCATGTTCACACCTATTTAATATTTGACGTCCTACACGTAACCACTAGTTTTATTAAAAAATGTATTGCTTTTGCAAAACTTTTGGCTAGATCAACATCATTTAACAGTTTCTTAATACATTAAACAATTATCGTCTAACAATAAAAATGAGTAGGCCAATAAAAATTGTTAAAAATAAGACTAGTTTGATCAATTTACTGGTCACGCTTTTTTTTGATTTTTTTCTTTAAATATTTGTTAAGTCTGAACGTACATGTAGGCTATTAAAAAAAACTAGTTTTGTATGTTTTTTCAAAATTTATTTATTTTTTTTTAAATTAAAAATAAAATTTATGGTATTGCTTGACAATGTTTCACTAAAATTGTTGCTAAACTCTGCCTATTCTAAAAACTAAAATAAAATGGTTTTTAATATGAGACACAATATGGCAGATATAAAGAATTACTAACATGAAAAATACTATTGAGTTTAACAATAAATGCAAAAATAACAAATAACTATAAATTAAAAATATAACTTCTACTCGTAAAACGTGATAAAAACAATAAATATTTTTTCTCATGTGTTGTATTCATAACACAAGTGATTAAACGTGAAGTAAAATATATATGAAAATCACTGTTTTTTGATTGTTTATCATATAAATTTTACTACACGTTCAATCACTTGTGTTGTGAAAACAGCACATTAATAAATTAAAGTAACAAACAGAACATTTTTTAAGAAAAACGAAGCATAGTTAAACACCTTTTCCGTAATATGTAGTTTACATGTACGAGTTTAGAGTATTTAAACTGAACATACAACAACGTAACAAAAAAATTGGAACATTTGGAAAAATTTAATTTTATTACAAATGAAAATACATATTATAAATAAATAGAAACTAGGAATTATTTCTTTATTATAGTAGTGTATAAAGTCATTCATTAAAAATTAATGGAATAGGACTATTACATAATAAATTACTGAAGTTTAGCTCATAGAATAAATTCGAAAAATAAAATACATATCGTCAGCTCAGAATTGGTTTGGCGCATTTTATGGTTTAATTCCGATGATATGCGCCAAACCAATTCTGAGCTGACGATATGTTGTTTCAAGTCGAATTAACTACAGGTGATGTCGAAACGCCTTCTGAATTTGACAGTTTGAGCTTATTTGTTTTGATTTGCTAGTGTTTTGCTAAGAATAGTTGACATTTCTAGCCGTAAACACTAACAATGCAAAGCGAAACCCCTATGTTGTTTCTGCTTTTTTGGATTGTTGTAGTTCCGACACCACTTGTAGTTGAATTCGCCTTGATGTTGATTATAAATTAATTTTATTTAAGGCTTTGTTCACAATGGCAGCAACAATTACGTTTTTTCTTCTTTCTTATTTCTTCCCAAAGTATTTCACATATTTTCCTTTTATTTTTCAAACAAAAACGAAACTAACAGCCTGTTCATCGATTTCGAACGTTAACGTTCGCATAGAAAATTACATTCAAAACAAAACAAATTTTAGAATTTTGTTTTTGTTTTAAATTTTAGAATTTTGTTTTAAATATAATTTTATATTCGAACGTTGATGTTCGAAATCGTTAAACAGGCAGCAGAATGTACTAATAAAGTGACCTCACAAGCGCAGCTGTTTGCAGTGATTTTCTTCGTGTGTGACGTTTGGTGTCATTTTTCTGTTTATTTACTTTTTTTAATAAGGCATTTTGACATTTGCCGTCTTAATTCTAGCAGTAAAATGCCTGTTGTTTTTTTATTGTTTCATTGTTGTAGTACTGAGGTTACTTTGTCAACACATTTTAACAGGCAGTATATTTTTTTAAAATGTTAAGCCTACTTCTACTTCTGCAACAATTTACATATGGGTGTTTCCAAAGTAACGGTCGTTACCGATTTTCGGAGATTTTTTAAATAAAATTCTAACCTACACAAATATGCCTCGAGGATTGCTCCATTTTGGACTTACGAAAGTTCAAGCAACGGCAGCAACCGAAAGAATTCATAAAAAATGTAATTTCAATCCTTTTTTGACCATTAAAAAAGTAACAGTCGTTACTTTATAAATGTGCTGTTTTCAAATGTCGGAAACAAACATCATGTATTGTAAAATTTTGCGCAGGATATGTCAAGTAAAATATCTGATTAAATTCTTTGAAATGTTTTCTTTAAGGAATGGATTTATTATTAAACCAAAGAAATTATTTTTTTTTAAAGTAACAGTCGTTACATTTTTTAACAGTTTCTTGTGTTTGAATTCATTTATTATGGGTAACTCAAAGTAGTATATTTTTGTTAGTATAAATAAAATGTAAGTTAATCTTTTGGAAAATGACAGATACATTTATTTTTTATAATATTAGCGGGAAAAAATTCAAAATAATAATTTCAATTTTGAGCTATAAGGGGTCATTTTCTGTGGAAACACCCATACATATACATATATATAAAATTTTAGTCATTCGTGCTCAATTCCCAGTTTTTATTCTTGATAAAAACACTTGAAATTTATTGTTGATGGGATAAGCTATTCCTATGCGCATTTCACTGGTTGCTTAGGCCAGATCATCAGGAAACTTCATCCATAAAGATTTTAGAAAAACTAAAGATATTAAACCAAATAAAAATGTTAAACGTATAAGACTTATAGCAACAGTTCTACTTGTAATAATATCAAAGCTTAAACAAAACAACATCAACAATAAACAGTGGCTTTATCGCATCTTACATTACCCGCTACAATTAGTTGAAATTCTCTCAACATTAATTGTAGTTGTAAGTAGGTTAAGAAAAACAAAATAAAAACAACAACAAAAAAAATTTTGTATTCCCAAAAATTGAAATTACTTTTTGATATATAAAATTTTTATAAAAATTTTATTTAGTTTTGAATGAAAATTTTAATAAAATGTTTTAAAAAGTAATAATAAATACATAATATTATTGTGGGAACAATTTGCAAAATTTTTCTTAATTGAAAATGTGTGGTTGCGAAAAAAAATTGTTTATATAAATATATTTTTAAACTGGTGCGAAATTTTTGGCAGTTTTACTTTAACGGACTAAATTAAAAAACTAAACCCAAGTCAATGGCTATAGAAATTAATGGTAGTTCACTTGCTTAAACTAAAAATATTTTCGATTTTTTATTTTTGACTTGGTTCGCTTCAGCTCTGAACCCTAAAAATTTCTTTATCTACTCACAGCCATAGTATAATAAGTACAAGGTTTACCCATGTAATGTAAAATTAATTAATTAAATTTTTTGTTTGTTCTAATTTTCTTTTGTTTGACGTTATATTGGTTTTAAGATTTAGAACAAAATTTCTAATGACTGTACCTCGTATTAAAAACGGTTATTCAATTTGACAAACGTTGAATTAGTTAAATTTTCATATAAAATTTGATTTGTAAACCTTTATTAAATTAAAAATAATTGTATGTATACGGCAGTATACCTTGTACTTGTTATACCATGCTCACAACCTTTATTGAAAAGTTTGAGTTTAATGTTCTGTTTCCACAACACAAGTGGTAGAACGTGTACTAAAATTTATATAAAAAGCACTTACATATTGTATTGTGGAAACCGCACACAAAATAACATTTAAAAGAAAACCAAATTTTGAAATTTTGTTTTAAATGATAGTTAAACGAGTGAGCTTTGTGCTCGTCATCAAAAAACATTTCGCTCAACATGGAAATGATGTAACACAACTACAAAAAAAGGTAATCAAATTATTATTAATGTGCAGTTTCCAGAATATAAGTGATGTGTTATAAAATTTATATAAAAGACACTCAAAAACTGAAGACATATTTTTTTTAACAATTATACAACTTTAAACATAGAGATAAATCCCATCTTAAATCAATAATATTTCATCTGACCTTAATAGAAATTATTGAAAAGTTCGACAATATTTATCAAAATCTATAGATTATATTAGTATGATATCATATATGTAATTTAAAATCCAATACGGCTAGATCATTTGAAAGGTTATAATTTGAATTTTATTATAATTTACTTAAAGGTTGTTATGTACGCAATCTTATTATAAAATTGTTTAATTTAAAAAAAGTTATTTTTTTATGTCATTGCTTACTTTTTATAAATTTTAATGTGAATCTTTGGACCATTATTAAAAAAATTTTAAATTCGTTGCATTTTTGTGCATAATTTAAGAACCAGTAAGAGCCATGTTGAGCTATAATACATTTGAATTTTGCAAAGGTCCGGTAATTTTTTTATTTTTATAAGATTTTAAAACTTAACAAAACATACATGGGGGATTCACAAGGTGTGCTATCAAGTCATATCGTCATAATGTCCTAAATAATATTTACAACTGTTTAAAACAAATATTGTTGTATTTCAAACAAAATAAAAATTGTAATGCTGTGTTCACTGATCCGTCATAACTGTACAGTAGAAATCAAAATTTTAAGCGGTTGCCCACAGCAGTCATATATATTTCTTGTAATTATATTAAGACATATGACTTTACAACATTATGACTACCTTGTGAATCCCCCAACTGTATTAACATTTATTTATACATATACATATGTAAAACACTGCAGTAAATTTGCATGCACATAGAAGCATGATACTGTAACCTAGAGCCGATGGCCTATGCAGCCAGCGCTCTAAAAATATAAATTTAGTCTTAGAATTAATTCTGTAGATTAAATAAACGAATAATAACAATAATAAAACGGAGTTTCCCTATACTAACTAGTTAAATTATTGTTGTGTTAAGGGGGGTATCTCGGTTAGTTCTTGTTTTAAAAAAATCAGTTTAAAACTCTTTTCATTTTTTTAAGGAAATGTAATAAAAAGCACAATATACATAATTAGATTTGACTTTTTTTCAGAAATTGATTTTCATAGGCTGTATTTTACTTATTTATTGAGATTTTTTAATAGCTTCCTTTTGCTTGGCAGATTTTACGGAAATTGGATTTTCTACACATTGCTTATATAAATTATTAAGACCAAATGCAGCTCTTACATTGTCCATGGAAAAGAAAAATTTTTGTAATTTTCCTTTAGCATCAGCCATGGGACGTCTCTCAACTTCTTTGCCATTTTGGAATAATATTACACTTGGCAGCTGCCGGGACAAACTGCTATCGGAAATACGAAACTTTTCAGCCATTTCGGGAAAACGACCGATATCAATTTTGCCAAATTTTAAATTATCCAATGTATATTCAGCCGACATTTCGGCAAATATGGGAGCAAAATTCACACAGCTGGGATTCCATACGGTATAAAAGCAAATCAACCAGTTAACACGTTTGTCTCGAGCCAATTCGTCCTCGAAAGATTGTGCAGTACGGAAGTAAGTAATGTGTTCAGGGCCCTTGTAAGTAGGTTCGGGCAATAGCATACCCACCAAAACGCAACAGAACAAAAATCCCAATCCGTAACGGAAATCACTATACGCCCATAAAATTGCATTGGCTACTTTTGTATACAAAAATGACGAAGACAAATAATTGATCATAGTTACGCTGCCAGTCTTGCGACTTCTTATCATTATCACTATTAGTAAAAAGAATAAAATCTCGGTTTCTCGACTGTCCAATTCGCACATATCATCTTCGCCTCGGTGCTTGAATATCCTTGTGCAAATAGGCACGGTCTTTTTGGCTATTAAATAGGACAGGGCCATGACGATATTAACCCAATAATAGGGTTTAGCTAACAGACGTAATTGTTTTTTCGTTGTCATCTTTTGCGAGTATTTGTCTCTTTAGACTTAACTAAAAATCCTCTTGAAAATAGCACGCGATATGTTAATTATTATTAATACACTACAGCAGCCGCTAATGTGAGTTTTTTTAATTAATAGTTTCCGTTTTAATAAAAGTTTAGCTTAAAGTTAAATTTATCACGTCTTTGTAAAGAAAATTCACTGAATCTCCAAAAAAATTAAGAAAATCAACTAAAGAAATGGTGGTGGAAAAAAGAAGAGTTGTTGTTGTCTCGTATGTCGTTTACAAATGTCAGAAGGCAAGTGTCAAATTAAAGTTGGGATAACGCAGTATTCATGGTAAATTAAATCAGGTTACCATAGCTCTACAACAAGGCAAACACAACACAACACAATTTTTTGAATCCCAAGAAAAACTTTGATAATATGCATGTTGCAGTGTAAATAAATTGAACTGGCAAAATAAAATACATAAAGTAATTTCTTTTTATTTTTGTTTTTTCTTTACCCACTTACAACTACATTTAGAGTTGACAAAAAATCAACCAATTGTAGTCGGGACTGTAAGAAAAGATACACTCACTGTATATTGTTGTTGTTTTTGTTAAAGCTTTGATATTGTCACAAGCAAAACTTGGGTTTATTATTCTTATTCGCTTAACAGTTTTATTTGTATAATATCTTTAGTTTTTCTAAAATCTTTGGATGAAGTTTCCGGATGATCTGGCAACTCTCTTGGGTCCTTATAGCGGTCCCTTTGTAATACCTTTACCCAGTGAAAAGTGCCAACCAGACTATTTCCCAGAGGTCACTGCAGCCTCGAACCACCCCGACTCCCTGCAGAACAGAAATCGATTTCATTCCCACATTAGACATCGTCCAGACATGGCAATTTTTTTATTTATAAAAATTTTATAATGTTATCAAGCAATCTTTGTTTTATTATTAAAAACGAATTGATATATATATATATATATATATAAATGTATATATTTTTTTTTTTTCAAAAATTTGTCATATATATATGTATATTAGGGGTATAACTTTTGAACAATTTTTTAAATTATCAAAAAATACCTATCCATGCCATATAGACCATGAAAATCTATGATAAAAATTGGGGTCACTTTTTCGCGGGCGTTAAAAAAGTTCCCCCCCAAATCACTTTGAAGTTTAGTATTTGTATTTTTTTTGTTAATTAAAAATACAATATCTCTATTGTAAAAACAAAAAACATTCAGTTCTATTTTACTATTTCACAAATAAGCCTTATACCACCAATTATACTACATAAACATACTACCAAACAGTTAAAATTATGTTAAAATAACACGGAAACTCTTTTTTTGAACAAAATGGAAAAAACGGTTTGAGGTTTTTTATCCAAATTGATCTCAAAAAACTGTTTTCTTGATATATACATCAGTGGCCACCCCGTCGTGATAGGTATTTTTTTTGGTTATGCCCCTAATGTATATATTATCATGTTATAACAGCAAATCATGTCAGTTGTAGACGTGGAGTAACACCAAAATGAAAAATGTGACTACTCGCTCATTCATTTCTTGTAGGGGGGTCATTAACTGCTTTTTAATTGCAGAGATCTTTGGTGTACACCTGGGTTTAAACTGCATTGCCACAGAAGTTGAATTTTCAAAAAAACGGCAACTCTACATTTTTACAATAATAAAAACTTTTATGCAGTAAATTGTGCCCAGAAAATATTTACGATTTGTTGAAAAATACTTCATTAAAACACTGAAAATTATAATTTGTGCTGAAAATGGCTTCATCTGTACATTGCCAGTTATGGATGGGAAGTGTAAGTATTTTAAAACTAGAACTTTTCAAATTAAAAAAAAATGTCTTTCAGTTGGAACCATACATGACCGAAAATTTTATAATTGCTGCTTTTCGTAAAATGGGCGAAGATCCCACAACAGTACGTTTGATGCGTAACAAATATACTGGTGAACCTGCGGGTTATTGCTTTGTCAACTTTTCCACCGACGACAAAGCCATGGACGCTATGCACAAGCTTAATGGTAAACCCATACCAGGTACTAATCCTATTATACGATTTCGTCTTAACAGTGCCAGTAACTCTTATAAACTGCCTGGAAATGAAAGAGAGTTCAGTGTTTGGGTGGGAGATCTGAGTTCAGATGTAGACGATTATCAATTGTACAAGGCATTTTCATCGAAATATACTTCCATTAAGACGGCCAAAGTTATTTTGGACGGTTCAGGATTTTCCAAAGGTTATGGCTTCGTACGTTTTGGTATTGAAGACGAACAGAAATCAGCCTTGTATGACATGAATGGTTATATTGGCTTGGGATCAAAACCCATCAAAATTTGTAATGCTGTACCAAAACCGAAAAATGAACTGGGTGTTGCATTGGGTACTACCAGCAATTATGGCTATGGTAGCTCAACCAGTATAGGCTCTGCCACAACAGCCTCTAGTGCAGACTATACCCAGTATTATGATCCGACCAGTACCTATTGGCAAGGCTATAATGCTTGGCAAAATTATTATGATCCTTCTGGAACTGCTGCCGCAGATGCCAGTGGCGCCTACTATCAACAATCGATGGCACAATCTCATTCAAATCCTCAAACTTTGGCTCAACATGCAGAGGCGTGGAGTGCTCAACGGAGTGCTCAATATGAACAACAAAATGCTGCTGCGGCCGCATCTAATGGTGGCGGTGCTGCAGAGGAGGATGAATATGCTTTGGTTGAACATAAATATAATTTAGATGTGGATAAGTTAAATCGTGAAGCTTTAGATTCCGATCG
The DNA here is from genome assembly GCA_949318255.1 of Pollenia labialis. Lineage (NCBI taxonomy): Eukaryota > Metazoa > Arthropoda > Insecta > Diptera > Polleniidae > Pollenia > Pollenia labialis. The sequence continues at coordinate 130,349,103 of OX439141.1, forward strand.
TAATTTATATGATGCTTTGGAAAGCTCAAAATGGCTGCCTTTAGAGCAACTGGAAGCTTATTAAAATTTAAGTTATGTATTACCTTTTTTTAATGTCCAAGTTATTATACTTTTTATTTTAAAAATATAAAGAAGATGCTACACATTGGAGTAGCAAAATATTTTTTGAAAAACTACCTTAAATTGAAAAAATATATAAAAATCCACAGCCTTCTTTAATTCGATTCGAACAATTTTGAGGTTTTATAAAATTTTAATTTATGGGTCATGTTCTATAAATCGAAATGAAGTGGATTTAAAATCACACAAATTTACAAAAATATTCCTTTTTCTTTAGTCATACTTTAAGCACCATTTATTTTTACAATAACCACCGTTAAAAATAGGAAAAAATACAGTCATTTTGTAAATAATAAAAACCGAAATCTCGATCGATTTCAATTCTACTTCATTTCGATTTCTAGAACATTCCGGTATGTATTAATAAAAATAAAAGGATTTGGTCTTAAATTATCAAAGTTTTTCCTGATTTTAATATATGTACATAAATGATATTTAAAATATTGCATCTATACATTTTAAAATACAAAAAATTTACATGTCATTTAAAATTGTTCGATTCTATCAGGTATGTTCTAGATTTCGACTCAAATTGAAAACGAAAAATTTAAAATTTGTTGAATCCGCATAATTCATAAATTGGTGTTCTCAAATCTGCATGTTTTTGTGTATTCGAAATTTTTGTTCGAAAAAACTCAAGTTGAACTAAAAATCGCTAATTTGCAAACCGCAGCATGATAGCAAATTCTAATATTTAATAAAAATCGTAAAGCTGCAAAGAATCACAGGAAAAACTCGCTTCCATCGCAAACATGGCTAAAATTCGCGAAAAATTGCAAACATTTCAACAAAAACTAAAATTTATTTGATATGCCTAAATGGGTTAAAAAAAAACCAAAACTAAATTGTATTATTTTCTATTATATTCTGAGTCTAAGGCAACCAAACGAAAACCGTCCAAACTCACACAACCACGCTCCAGTCTTACGACGCCATTACCACTACGTCATGCGGTCACTTTTTCTCCCACTTTGCAGGCTAAGCTCTCTATTGGTGAGAAGGCTATTCAAGTGCGTATAGCTATAGATTTGTTGTGCAGCATAAGCTACATAAGTGAGCAGTTAGTTAAAATGTTGGGAATTAATGTCGCTGACTCGTATTGTCGTGTCAGAGTTGGATCTATCTACGACCCAACGAAACAGATCTCACTGACCGTAAAAGTTAGAAAAATGAACGGTATTAAAACGCCTATTGAGAACGTGGATAAAAGTGTGTGTGCGTTGATTCCCGGGTTTCAGTATGCAGACCCAACGATTTACCATTCGGGTCAGCTGGCATTGGTTTTCGGTACAGAAGTTGGTTCACAGGTGCTTACTGGACAAAGTTTTACGAGTCCATGTGGTCTTCTGGCGCAATATACTATATTTGGCTGGGTCATATCGGGTCTATCGCCGGTTTGATGAATCTAATATCAGTTGATGGATCTGTCGTAAAAACCATTCAAATATTAGTTGATGGATCTGTCGTAAAAACCACTCACATGTCAGTTATTGGATCTGTTGTAAAAACCATTTAAACATCACTCAGTTCATGGATCTGTTGTAAAAACCATGTTCTTCGTTTTTGTTGAATTATTTATATAAATATATAGAACTAAATTGTATTATATTTTTTTAATTTATCTATATAAATACATATATACTTAATATTGAATTATTGCTTGCAATTTACATTTTTTTATATAAATTTATTTAAAATTGAATTTTTGCAATAAATTATATTCTTGCGAGGTGGCCGGCAATGTTTAAGATAACTTAAATAATAACTGGTTGCTCGGTTAAGGTTTAAGGTTTGCTACCCTTTTTTTTAGCAACCTTATTCTTTCGGAGTGTTTACTTGTAAATAAAATACCGTTAACGGTTAATAAAACATTGTTTTCGCCATCTTCAAATTGTTGTATCTAAAGTTAGTTATTGACATAACTACCAAGCGTTCAATACCGAATCTTTAAGGTAAATAAAGAAATTCTTTTAAATATAAACAAAACACCAAATTTTCTTTTATTTCATTTTTTTCCGCCTTGCACGCAAACACCTACTTTCTATCTCTATATAGCTATCTCTAATTGAGGCGTCACAATGGACCATACTGGTCTCTGGGTGAAGGTATGAAGGAGACTTCACACCAGCTTTTCTACCTACCTACGTTTGCGATTTCTAGCGCACCCCTGATACGCAATAAACGCGTAGTGTGGACCGACCTCCAGCTTAAGAATTCAAAGAAACAATTTATTATTCTGTTTGATTTTATGCTCTATAATTGAATGTGTTATTGCTCTTAGTTTCTATGAAAAAAAAACGCAATACCAGTAAAATATCGCCGATACCGATATTTCAGTAAACTCGGAAGTATAACCCATGTTTCCTATCCATTTTTCATATATGATTCAAAATAGAAACAAAAAATATTCTCTTTACACTTTAATATTGGTTTATTTTTCCGATTTAAAAATAATTTTTTGTTTAAATAAAGATATTTCTTGTTTAGATTCTAAAATTTCATGTTAAAGATGTGTATCAACCCAATTATGAATAAAAATTCCCCGGGAGTTTTTTCCCTACTCCTATTTTTTCTATTTAAATTCGATGGTAAAAATATGAATAGGGAAAAAACTCCCTTGGAATTTTTATTAATAATTGGGCTGTATATATATTTATATATGTATATATATATATTAAGCAAAGTAAAGAGAAATGTTAAATCAAATAGTAAACTGGTAAAATAAAGCAGTAAATCTTCGTACAGATTTTTTGGAAGATAGAGAGATATCTAATTATTTACATATTTGTTTGTCAATATTTTATCAGTTAATTTGTTTTTTTTAAGGTTTAAGCTTAAACTGCTTTTATCATAATTTCTTATAATGTAAAAATGTAGTAATTAGTATAAAAATATAATAAAAACAAAACTATTGAGCGAATACACAATGAAATTGTAAAAGAAAAAATAATAATTTGTTAAACATAGAGTAATAACATTTAAAAAAATTGATTTATTGGTAAAGAAGTATTCAACACATTTTTATATGTATGAATTTGGACGATTTGTAAAATGTTTGGGATAACGTTTAACAACTGTTGAAGAAGAATGTTGTGGAGTAGTGTTACTTATTGTATTATCAGTAGCTGTTGCTATGATGCAATTCTCAACACTTGATAATCATTTGGCTTTTTTCAATTCCTTCTTTTTACTGCTGCTGCTGTTGTCTTTGACCTCTTTCTTTTCTGGTTTCTCTTCGGGTTGATCTTCATAGCTAAAAAATAATGAAAATATTAAAAAAAAACAACTTTTTTATGTTTGAGAAAAAAAAAACTTACGCAAACAATGTTTTTAATTCACCACGAACAAGAGCCACTAGCAAAGGAGTACCCATACAGGCGGGCACTAAGTACAATAATGCCGGTTGGGCATGTTTAAATACGTGCATAATAAAAATTGTAGCCACTAAGCCCATGAAATAGGCAATTAAGGTTGAATAGAAATAAATCCGACTTTTACGTTTGGTACTGTGATCAAAACGCAATAACAAAGCTATAAAAATACCGGGTATTACAATATCTCCCAAACCCAACATGGCAAAATTCGAGGCGTTCAATCCGTTAGTAAGTAAATCTTGTGGGAAAACTAGTTTAATAGGTGCTTCAAAACTCTTGGCTACAGTAACCATAACATTTGTACCAAATACCCAAAAGATATCATAGAAGAAAAGACCACTCAACAAAATGCAACCAGTTACAATATTATTTAAATGCAACATTTCCACACCATTAACAGCAAAAGCCAAACCGAACATATTATTGGCAATCCAGTGTTTCTTCAATAAATACCACACTCCAATGACTGCCGATATAACTAAGCACACAATATCATGAGTACTAAATTTATAGTTGATTATATCTTCCTTATTTTTGCCTTCACCACGAGTGAAATGTATATGGAATGGTATTTTTGGTACAGCGGCAGGCATTAAGGAATTTGCAATGGGACTAAGTAAATGAGCCAAAGCAATAATACCCAAAACAAAGAAATAACCTGTCATTAACAAGTTAATGTGATCTTTTGAGGAAATTTTAAAAACGATATAAAGTCCGAATAAAGTAACGGATGCTATGAATGGAAAACACATGGCATCTTTTGTAGTCATAGTATCAGTTTTTTCGCCGCTTATCTAAAAAACAAAATGGAAAAATTAAGAAAACAAATCAGTATTTATGTTATTATTAACAAATACACAGATAATAAATTGAAACAAGAAAAAAGTAATTACATACATATAAATGTTAATTTGCAAATACCAATTACAATTGTTATTGAATTTCGCCAATTACGAATTCAAATACATTTTGTAACTCGCAATTTCCTAGAAACCTCAAAAGTAATTGGCTTTTAATATTAACAAATAATTGCAAGAATTTTGCAAAAAATTATTATATTATATTAGCTCTGTTCCACATGCATAACGAAACAGTCCGAACTTGCACAAAGTTACCCAAAAGCGTTCCACATAACAATTTTTGTGCAATAAAGAGAGTAATTGAGAGAGTAATTTTTTTCATTTCCTGTACAAATTTGCAAGAACTTTTTCTTTGGGTAAGTTCGGACAAGAAAAAACAATCAGCTGTTTTTGTTTACATATGAAACTGATAAATAATTCAGGAAATTTACAAGTAAAAGGAAAAGTTTAGTTTTAATTAAAAAGCAAAATGTAAGGTTTTTGTGAAAAATGAAAGTGGAAACGTTATTGAATTCATATTTCCCTTAATCTTTAATATAAAAAAAAAACAAAAGATAAAAAATTACAATGATGCAAAGGTTTTATAATGTTATGACTTTTAAGCGTCTTAAATCACTTAAATAGATCTTAATTTGAAAAGTAAGCAGCATTAGTATTTGAAGATGTTCAAAAATGGTTTTTTGCGTTCCAGCAATTTTGGGTAGTTTCGGCAAATTTAGAGAGTAATTTTCATTTTACTCTGATTAGTCCGAACTTGCCCGAGATCTTGTGGAACACACCTATTATATTATAGCACATTATGTGCTGTTTTCACAACACAAGTGACTGATCCTATCGTATCGAATAAACTATCGAATGTTTTTGCATACGATAGACATGACGTATCGAATGAAAATTCGAGAAATGTAATGTCGAGTTAATCGATATCGAATGCTATTCTTTCAAGTTCAATAAATTTCATTCTATATCGAGATTCATGATAAAAATAAATAATTTCGATCAATTTTGCTCGATATCGTATGCGGTGATTAGACCCCTGTAATAGTTGAAGTTTATGAATAATACTTGTATTAGAACTGCTAAATTGGCCACAAAGTTGTATTTAAAATTAAATTTAATGACAAATTGTCTAAAACTACTCATGTTTTCTTTTAATTAAAATTAAAATGTTTAGGAAATAAAAAAGAATTTCTTATCATTAAAGAAATGGTTAAAAAAAGTTATATTTAAAATATACAATACTCGTTAATATTAATTACTAATACATGCATTATAGCTGCAGAATTGTCCGCAAAGTTACATTTAAAATATAGTTTATACACCCTTTTTCATCAAGTGCGTTATGATATATGGTTAAAATAGTTTACAAATATCATTAAAATTAAAGTTGTTACATTTAATTCAGTCAGTACTAAAACCATACACACTATTCTTTTTTTTTAATGTTTAATAACATTTACATTTTAACTGTACTTTCTGTTCCGTTATAATCAGAAACAAAAAAAAATATTCAAAATGGCCACCACTTTTGCATTTACAGCATATCTTCTTTAAGGTTAATGCCAAGGCGAATTCATGTAAACGGTGGCAAGGCGAATTCAAACTGGTAAACTCATCTCTACAACTACAAAAAGCCCCATGTATTTTGTTTATACAATTTTCTGGTTGGTTGTCAAAATTTTTATATTGCAAATTAAAATTATCACTTTTTTATAAAAGAAATTAATAAATTCACTTCAATCATTCGCAGTTTTGAAATTTTTTTATTATAAAAATAATATTTTTAACACTTTTCATTCAACTTCTTCTCAAAACAAAATCATATTTTGACGTTTGACCATATTTTTTAATTCGCCGTGGAAACAGCTGATGAACGGCTGACGAGATGAGTTTACCTGTTTGAATTCGCCTTGAACGGTGGTGTCGATACTACAACAAGTAACAACGCCAAAAACACAACAATGTATTTTTTTGTTGCTTTCGTTGGCCGATATGTCAAAAACACAAGTAACTTTTGACGTTCCTCTCTCTAATTAAGAAAAAAAGTAGCACAGCTGTATTTTCAACGCCGCGTGAAAGTCAATTCGCCTTGGTTAATGCGACTGTTTACTTTAATTTGACACGTTTAATTGGTCTACTTCATTAAAAAAATTTATTATTTTCGAAGTTGATTTTTTATATATCATTTTTTTTTAATTATTTTAGTTCTTTACACAAGCCTGCAAAATTTGGAAAAAGTCGAAGCCTAGGTACTAACGCATACTATTTTCAAGGGTTAAGTTGAGCTGAATCCGTAATATCTTCGTAATATCTTCGTTAAAATATTAAAAACAGGGGGTTTCGCCATTTTCGATTGAGTCCTTATAACTGCTCGTAAAGTCTTTTCTTATAAAATTTGATATGTAATCTGAGTCCTACCAATTACATTTAAAATAAATGTTAAACCTTTGTGAGATCTTGTATTTTTAAACCCTTCACCAAAGGTAAAAGGGTATATATAACTTTGTCATTCCGTTTGTAATTTCTACAATATACAATTTTTTGTTATAAATTTGTTTTAATAGAAGTCCGATGTGATAAAGGCGAATTCACTAGAAGGTGGGGTCAAGTCAACATATGACCTTCTCCGAGAAAAGGGACCTAGTGTGTCAAAAACCGGGTTTGGACTTAAGAGTGGATTCTAAAAGGGTGTAGGTTAAGATGAAATGCGTTTTTTTCAAAACTTGATTTTCACAAACTAGGTCCCTTTTCGCGGAGAAGGTCACATATGGTGTTTTTTCGGAGGACCGCTTAAAGTTCGAAAGTTTGGAAAAATTCTTCAGACAGCTAATGAGTTACAAAATAAAAGTCTTCTGTACGAACCAGATACTCAAAAAGCCTTACAGCCAGGATTTAAAAGCTTGAAGGAAAAACCAAAAACTTTCTAAAAAAAAAACGAAAATTTGTGTACAACTTTTCGTTTGAAATTTGGTTTGACAACGACTTTTTAAATTTAATGAATCAGAAGTAAAAGCAACAGTTTTTTTTGCCCAATGACAAATGAAGGAGTGGAAGAAGTGGCAGTTTTTCTTTAATTTACTCGTTCTTACATTACTTATTTATTTTTAAAGCTATTTTCTAACCTTTTGACATCCTATAATACGTAAACACTAGTTTTATTAAAAAATTATTAGCTTTTGCAAAACGTTTGGCCATATCAAACAAAATTTAGCAGTATCTCAATTACAATATACAATTTATTTTAGTTATTTATTTTATTTATTGTAATAAAAGCTAATTTAAAAATATTACATGCAATTAAAAAAAACCTAAGATTTAAAAAACATAATATTCTATTTAATACAAAATTTTAAATAAATGCCAGTTTACTAAAAATAAAAACATCCTAGCCATTTAAAACATTAGCTCCTCAGCCAATATACAGAATTATTAAAATGAAATTTAAGAAAAGCAAAGTAGCTGTAGAATTCAGTACAGAAAATATGACAAATCTTTTGCATACCCAAACACGTATATATCCATACACAAGAGTTTTAAACGAAAAACATTATTAGAGTGGGATTTAAATTGAGCTTTCAACGAAATTTACTGCCTTTAAATAAAAATCCATGGAATACCTATCATAAAGTTGTTTTACAGAATAACTTACAAATGGTGTAGATATGGGCTCAATCAAAAAAGAAACGCATGTACTTAAGGCAAATTGGAAATAATATTTATTTATTAATTCATCTTAATACCGTGTTCAGATATGTTTTCCCAGTTCCACCGGGAGCGTTTAGAAAAAAAATCCATCCAGCTTCATCTTACACAGCTTTCATGAGGGTGTCGTATGCCTATTTTTGTTGTCGATTCAACAGCGGAAATTTTGTTCGAACTGATTCCCTTAGAGCTTCGCAAAATAGGTGCAACTGTTTTCCGATTTTAGATAAATAGAAAAAGTAGGCGTGGTAAATTTTTCTTTCGATGAAAACTAAAAATGAATTAATTCGAACATTTGAAAGAAAAATTAGTCAAATCGATAGAGCCGTTTTCTGATTTAAGGTAAATCGAAAAAAGCGGGCGGGGCAAAATTTTCTTTCCGTAAAAACCTAGGTTGGACCATAGCGGTCATTTTAAAGAAAAAATCGTCCAAATTGGTCAAGCCGTTCTCAAATTATGCGCTTAATAGAAAAAGTGGGCGTAAAAGTAGGCGTGGTAATTTTTTCTTTCGATGAAAACGTAAAATGGATTAATACGAACAGTTAAAAGAAAAATTAGTCAAATTGATGGAGCAGTTTTTTTGATTTTAGGTAAATCGAAAAAAGTGCGCGTAACAGTGGGCGGGACAACATTTTATTTCCGCAAATCGGTCAAGCCGTTCTCCAGTTATGCGCTTAATAGAAAAAGTGGGCGTAAAAGTAGGCGTGGTAAATGTTTCTTTCGATGAAAACTTAAAGTTGATTAATACGAACATTTGAAAGAAAAATTAGTCAACTCGATGGAGCCGTTTTTTGATTTTAGGTAAATCGAAAAAAGTGGGCGTAAAAGTGGGCGGGGAAAAATTTTTTTTCCGTAAAAACCTAAGTGGGCGGGGCAACATTTTATTTCCGCAAAACCTTAGTTAGACCATGGCGATCATTTTAAAGAAAAAATCGTTCAAGCCGTTCTCAAGTTATGGATTTAGCCACGCCCCTCCGCCCCAGACCGAAAATCAAAAATCAGACTTCACAGTGTCACCCGCCTGAATATTCTGAAGATTCCCTGAAAATTTCATCAAAATCGGCCCAGCCGTTTTGGAGTCCATACGTTACATACACACATACATACACACATCCTATTTTATATATATAGATTAGGGTGACAATGAAAAATCAACTTTGGATTTTTGATGATAAATGTGAAGATTCTTTTGCCATTTGGTCTAAAACTTACTTGCTGAAAATTTGAGCCAAATCGGATAACTCTATCCCGTGCACCTTTGAGGTCAAAAAAAGAAATTTCCATACAAGCAAAAAAATTTTTTTTCGATTTTTTTTTTATTTTTTAATATTAGTAAGCTTTATTAACTTATTAACAACAAAAAATTTCATTTCGATCGGACAAGATTTTCAGCTTCAAAAGTGACTCTGAAAAAAAAATTTCAGGCTTGTTAGGGGATTACTCTAAAAAATTTTCAAATTTTTTTTTTTTTTAGTTTTGACAAGCATACATTAAAGATATTTTGTCGCTCTTAATAATAGGTTTTTTTTAACATTTTTTGTGACGTCGTAATTTTGTTTTTTAATAGGGCCAAAAACTAAATTTTTGCTGCTTTTGGCCCCAATTTAGAACAAAGCGATGTCGAAAAAAAATTTTTAAAAAAAATTTAAAAAACCTCGTATTTAGAGCAACAAAAAATCTTTAATGTGTGCTTATCAAAACTAAAAAAAAGTTTTTTTTGAAAATTTTTTAGAGTAAGCCCCTAACAAGCCTCAAATTTTTTTTTCAGAGTCACTTTTGAAACTGAAAATCTTGTCCGATCGAAATAAAATTTTTTGTTGTTAATAAGCTAATAAAGCTAACTAATATTAAAAAATAAAAAATAGAAAAAAAAAATTTTTTGCTTGTATGGAATTTTTTTTTTTTATCATTTGAACTTTGACCTCAAAGGTGCACGGGATAGAGTTATCCGATTTGGCTCAAATTTTCAGCAAGTAAGTTTTAGAGCAAGTGGCAAAAGAATCTTCACATTTTTGTTTAAAATTCTGGAAAAAATTTTTTCCCATATATTTCATTGTCGCCCTAATATAGATAGATTAACAAGGCCCACGACAATCTAGCTTTGATACGATAAGGCATATACAAATTAAATGAATAAATTATATGTAAAATACCATTGAGTCAAGAACTCAAAAAATCAATATAACAACTAAAAGAAAGTTTGGAGTCTATTATAATACCTAAACATTTTAATCGATCTACAAAAACAATACGCACATCATCCTAAAAAATATCAATGTTTATAATGAACCGATTTGTAGAGAAAAACAAAATGGCCTTGCTTTTAGAAGGAATAATAGTTAAGAACATGTTTTAGACAAAAGTTAATATAATTCTCAAAACATCAAGAAAATCAAAAGATCCCATAAAAAGCTGAAAAACATTATCAGTAAATTAAAAGAATCACACATTCCAGAGTTAACATAAGAAGGTAAACTGTTTATATAAAAAGTAAAAAAAGAGGACCTAAAACGGCACCTTGAGGTACTCCAGAAGAAGGTGTTTGTATTGTGGAACTGATCGCTAAAAAGACCTACTTTCAAGGTTAGAGAGTATAAATTTACAAGCCGTTTTCGAAAAATTTAATTAATTATTAAGTTTTTAATAAGAACAAAATCGTCAATAGAGTTAAATGCTTTTGAAAAATCAAGAGAAATAAGAGCACTATTCTCATTCACATTTTGCCTAATATTATCAATCAAAGTAAGAAGCAGAGGAGTTGTTTTAAAGCATTTCCTAAACCCAAACTCTTTAACATAAATAGAATCCTAAACTTTATTCTAAATAAGGTTAAGTTAATCGATAGAAAAAAATAAAGCTAACAATTTGGTAAATTTATCGGTCACGCCTTACTTCTATAAAATGGTTTATACATATAAATGTGATCAAATTTACGGTTTATCCTCCTTTTATGTGTTTTATATATTAAACTAGCCGTTCTAGCGGCGTTGCCCGCCCAGAATAAATTTTTGACTAACTATAAAGAAATATCTACAATCTACATAATTTTTAAATTTCACCAAAATCGAAATTGCCCATCTGTCCCTTCATATTCCTTGCTTTGAAAAACTTAAAACCTTTATTATCAAAGTTGGAGGGTGAACAGCATACTCATGTTAAAATGGATTTCTTTTTCTTTTGAGCACGGCAACTATTGCTTTATTAGATCTCTTTTAAAGCGGTCATTAATATTTTATGAATATAGGTGGTTTAGCGGCCCTTAACCCTATTCTAAGTTAGTACCAGTTAGAGAAATACAAAATACCAATATCATGCACTCAGTACCCTTCATGTTTAATTTGATGCTTCTAGGTCCAATATTAACGGAAACTCATTAAGTACCAGTTAAAGAACAAAAACGTACCAAAAAGCCGGATTCTCATCCGCTCTGGGCATTGTGTTTAACTTATGCTTAAGTCCAATACTAACGGAAATTCACAGAGTACCAGTTAAAGATTAAAAACTACCAAAAAATTCCCCCATAGTATAATCAATCAGGATATTGCACGTCTCTAGGTCCAATAGCAACGGTAATTAAAAAAGTATGTAAAACAAAAAAGCTAAAAAAGAAATTTAATTTTCCGTATTCCCCTTTTTGATACATTTTTCTCCCCATTGGAGTATCAAAATGTTCAATATTGTGGGAGCACATTTAATACGTATATTTCATTTTGTTGAAGACATTTTTTAAATCGGACCGGCAGTTCCGGAGATTACCTCTTAAAAACGTAACAACATACAAACATACAAACTTTTCAGCTTTATAATATAAGTAGGCAAGGCGAATTTATACAAGTAGTGAAAATATTTGCAATACCACCTAATTATTTTAGTACTAGCAGTATGAAAATATTAGCTTTTTTCGAGCTAAATTTAGATTTATTTGTTTACGTTTAGCTTGAAATGTAGCTTTTTCCAGTGCATTTAGCTTTTTCTTCAATTTGTAATTAATTTTTATTTCTAAATAAAACAGTTTATCAGAATAAATTTAAGTATAAAGTAGTTCCAAAATAAAAGACTGGCTGCGTAAAATATCAACATCTCAAAACTTTTTTAGAATATAAATTTTAACAAAAAAATATGCAAATACATACATGTAACCAAGCTCCAAAAAGCTAATTTAAGCAAATTTTATTTCCTAGTCTTCACGCACTACTTTTAAGACTGATAAAGCTTTAAAACTTTTGTTTATAAAATATAACTTGGCTAATTAATTAAACTTTAAGCATTAGAGGCCTTATGCACCAAATATGGAAACAAATTCTATAGCAATTTTTTCTATTCTAAAGGAACCTAATTTTTTCAATTTAATTATTATAAATGCAATTTTTATTCTTTTGCCATGTATCCCTTAAATTTTAAATTAACTGCCTGGCCCACAATGTCGACAAGAACCTTTTTTTCGCATATTTATATTGAAAGCAATAATAAAAAACTTAAATTTGGTTTTGTTTTTAATATAAATATGCGAAAGAAATGTTCTTGTCGACAGGCAGTAATTTTCATGATATTTCTGTTTTATTTTTAACTATACAACATACTTATGTAGGTACCATGTATTTTAAAAATATGTATTAATGCTCATTTGCTGCAATGTCGACATAACTCAAAAAATTAATTTATGGAGTTAAGGATGCAGAATTGTTTGCTATGTATATGTATACATATTATATATCGATGGCTTAATATAAAAAAGACCTAACTCGATTTTTTTGTTTGTTTACGGGGTAAGAAAAAAACGCAATAAAAACCGTAAAATTTAAAAAAAAAAAGTTTTAACGCAATTTTAAATCAAAATATCAAACAAATGTGATACTACGGCCCCTTAAAATTTTAAATCAAGATACATGAGGCATTTGCTATCAGAATAAACTAAAAAAAACGAGTTTTAAAAAAATCGTGTTACGCCATTTTTATATTAAGCCATCGATATATGTATATTGTGCATAAAAAGCATCTTTATTTTTTTGTTATTTTTTCTAATTTGTATTTATTTTTGTTCGAGAACACAAAAGTTTTTACTATTTTTTACTGAACTTTACTGCATTTTACTAAATTGCGTTCGCGTCAGGGGTGCCAGAAGATTTTGATAAGAAATCGGCATATTTTCAAAAAAAAATCGGCATTATCGGCACTTTAATTTAATAAAATCGGCAAAAAATCGGCAAATTGAAAATGCCTATTTTAAGTACCTACAATAAAAGAAATTTTTAATAACAAAACAGAACAATTCAGCATTAACTTATGTTTAAAACATATAAATTAACATAAAAATCAATAAAAAAAAATAAACTAAATTAAATTAAACGAAACCTTGTTAATTTATTTTTGAATCCCAAGAAAACTTTTATAAATGTAGTTTATAAAAGAAATAATACAGTTTAAAAAAACACATATTTATATTTTTAGACTCACAACTGGAAAATTTTCAATAAATAGATAATAAACAAATATATTTTATATTAAGGGTAAATTATTTTTTCACAAACACTCTTTTTTAAAATTATTTTTTAATAGACAAATATTTGAGTTTCATACTTAAAATAAGCTAAAATAATCTTTAGAAAAGAAAAACATTACAAATTTAAAATTTTCAAGGAACATAGATTTTTTATTTTAGGTTGACTTGGCTTAAAATCCTTTTCACATTTTCGAAAGAATGAGAGAAGAAAATACTTTTTGAAAATACACCACTTAAATTATCACGTTTTAAATCTAAATTTTTTTGCCGAAAAGTTTGCAAGTTTACTTCACTTTCTTACATTAGATTTGCTATGGGATGTACCTGCATCATCCTTGCGTATAATATTATAAGTATAATTTTTTAAATTATTTTCATTGATTGAGAATATAAAGTTCACTTGCCCTTACTCTTTTGTAAGTGTCAATTCATTTTCAAACTCAAATATTTACAGCCGTATTCATAATAAAAACTGAATTCACGTTTTAGCTACATTTTAGTTAAAAAACATTTTAAGGCTTAAAAAGCTTTTTTCTAAATTCATATTCATAATCAGTATTTTAACTTATAAACGTTTTACGCTATTTTTTGATTGGAAGGTGGAAACACTATCTCTTTTATTTGTCACTTGAATCATAATGATGCAAACCAGTGGTTATTAATTCATATTCGTACTCGAGTCTACAATTTTTTTTTTGTCGTGTGTGAGAAAAATATTGCTTTTTATAAATGAATAATTGTACGATAGTTTTTCTTTTATTTAACAAAATAAACAGAGTTCAAAAATTATTTAGTAAAAGTGCAATTAAGATGATGATTTAATTGCTGATAAAAAAAGTATTCAAATAACGAGTTCATTTTATTTGTTTTGATTGTTTACACATCACTAGTTCATTTTGTACAATTAATTATTTTTTTTAGCTTTGAAATTAAAAAATTTATTTATAATGAACATACAAACTTACATATTTTTGAATTATTAACGTATAAACCATAATAATATACCTATTGAATGAACATTTCTCGAAAAAATTTTCAAAATGACCATAAACACACAGAAAAAAAGCAAAAATTTCATTTTAAAAAAGGTTTAAACAAGGGTCGAACCAATTTTAAAATTCGTTTATTTACACAAGGCTTAAAATGGGAATTTTAAGGTAATATTCTTTTATGAATACAATTTTTACGACTTTTGCTTAAAACAGATTTGAAATGATGTTTAAAATGTTAAGAATACGGCTGTTAGTATTTAATATTTTCCTTATAGAAAAAGAGATTTTAATTGCATTGTTTTGGGTTTAAAAATCTTTGGTTAACAAAATAATTATTTGGATTTAGTTCTTTCATTATCCATAGTTGAGTATTTTTTAAATAAAATTTTAAAAATGTAACAAGTGTTGCAGAAAATTAAAAGGTTGTACTAACACAAACAAAAAGTTACGGTGTTTTAGGTGTTTATCGAAAAATCGGCAGTTTGATAATTTAAAGGCAAAAAATCGGCAAATTTGGCAGGCCTGGTTCGCGTACACAAAATACCGTAAATGAGAACACAAATTGAGAGCGTAAAGTAAGTCTGAATTTACACGTTTCATCTTTTGATGCTCAACTTCTTTTCAATTCCCTTTTAAAGATGCCAATATATTCACACGCAGCAATCGGTTTCAACTTTTTCGGTACAAAACAACAACAATTTTTTTAATAGCGAATCAAAGAGAAAAAGAAAAGAAAAAAAATTATATGCAGCCATCGTTGTGGATATACCAACGAATCAAAACACAAAGCGTACTGACCGAGTACAGGCATCTCCGTACTAACCCCCTTTCCTCTTTCTTCCCTCACCTAAAAACATAAGAGTTGAGCATTAAAAGATGAAACGTGTGAAAGCAGACTAACAGATCTTGTCTGAGTACATATTTACAAAATTTAGTAAAACAAGAAAACATATGTTTCAAAAGGTAAACAAACAAAAGTAACAAACAAAAAGCTTACAAATTGTGAAAAAATTGTTAAATAAAAATTAAACTAAAACAAAAAGTGAATAAATATTACTTAATTAAACTTGTTTGTGAAGCATTTATTTGGCTAAATACCAACTTTTGAAACTTTTTTTGTTATGTTTATTTTTTAGAGTTGTAAAAGTGTGAAGTATTTGGGTACTTAAGTAATCAATAGCAAAAAAAAAATTTCATGTCCTTTTGAATAAATTTACCCGCCACAAATTAGTGAAATCAAATAAAATAAAAAACAAAAAAATATGAAAGATTACATAAAATAATTTGTTTGTATTTTCCAAAAATGTTCGTGTTATACAAAGAATTTAATCGAGTACTGATAAGAAAACGAGTTAAGTAGTCAAAAGTGTAAAAATTTTTCAACACATCAATTATTTGTCATCAGCTGTTGCCTTTATTTTACGAATTTTTACAAATTTTGCGTTCGCGTACTTTTTTGTACGACAGCTTTTTGTGAGAGCAAATTTTTCATTTTACTCATTTACTGCATTTTACTGTAAAAGTTCTCAAACGCACCTATTTTTACAAAACATCTTAAGTCGAGATAAGATAGCAAAAAGTTTAAAAAAAAACTCGGTGAAAAATCATTTTTATCAAAAATTAAAATAAAACAAAATTAAAGAAAAATTTCGTCTAGGTAGGTATAATACAAAATTTTAAAAACGTAAACGAAAATGTTTTTTGAATGAAAATTCGTATGAATAACATTTGTTTCAACTTTTTTAATTTGGCATAAGATGTTTTGTCAAGATGCAACAGATATGTATTCGTACTATAGGTAAATAAGCATAAATAACAAATTTATTTGTATATGACTTTGAACTTATTCGCCAAAATTTAATTAGAATATTCGTACTCGTTTTCACAAAACCTATGTAGGTATGTACATAGTATATTCATTGCATCGCTACCTAAAATATATTTTTATATTTATAAAAAATATCAGAATAACTAATAGTTACTATCAGAAAACTATAAAAACATTTAGCTTTATTTTTTGGCTCTAAATTTTGTTCTTTAGCTCTTTTGAGCTCTATTTTAAACATGATTTAGCTTTATATTGTTTTCAAATCTGGTCACACTAAGTACTAGTAAAAAATACCAATGGTGCTAGAAAAAAAATAGTGCAAACTATATTTAGCAGCTTTATTTGTTAATAGTGCAATGATGACTTCTTTCCTAATGTAGTGCACTATCCCAAATTATAATAGGTATGTATGTATGTACATGTTTTCCATATAATCAAGTTTTCTAGATCTCTGCCGAAATCTAATTAAACAAAAATTGCTGATGTGGTTTTAAGCGTGAGTTGTTTGCATAAAGATAAAAATTGCCACAACGTTATATTTGTTTAGACGATTGCTAATATGTATGTATGTATGTTTGTAAATAATACTAGCAACAGTAGCATAATCACCCCTTCAATTCTAGACATACATGTTGCCTGTATTCATAAACATTTTTTAAATTTAATAAAGGTTTACAGAAAAAACTTTCTATGATAATTTTTCTTAATAAACGTTTGTTAAATTTAAAAGTCGTTTATGAATACGGGTAACACGCATTTAAATTCCCCAACAAATGTAAATTACCCACCTTTTTTGCTTTATGCAATTTGACGGAGCGTATGGAACCAAAAACAATTGGTAGTATGGCCATTATCACCAGACTGCTATAAGCCACAGCAATGCCTTCTGGAGTTGAAGGAACTTTTGCATTTGTTATGGTTTCAGTTGCATTTTCAACAGCCGATTCGGTTGCATCTTTCACAGCTTCTACTACTTGTTCAACAACTTCACCTGACATTTTTTATTTACTATAACCACGTTTCTAAAGAATTATAAATTTTAAACAATATTATTATAATCAAAGAAATTTTAATTATTATATTTTGAACGATTTTCTTGAGAAAAGCAGAGAAAATCGTGAGAAAAAAATTATTGACACGCACTCAAATACAGTTTGCCGTCACCACCTGAAAAAAGACGAAGAAAGAAAAAAGTAAAATACAAAATATCATTGGATGTCAACAATACGGCATTATCGTTATTGATAAAGGTTAACGTGTCAATTTTTGAGTTGTATTTGAATAACTGCCCGTCTATACCAGAGATAATTATTGCGACATATATTGCAGCACGCGTTTTCGCCTCCACGCAGTTCATGCTTTTTTAACCTTACTTGCGTTCTACGTTTCAAGTTACATGCAACGCTTTTTATGCAGCAGCACCACAAGTAAAAATAAAATTTATTTTGTCAAAATCAGCTGATTTGTTCGAACGCTGCTTGTGACGCTTACACGCTTACAAAAGTAGAAAGCAAACCTACTTTTCGCCTCAAGGTAGTTATACTACGTATAACTACACAGGTTCAACTTTTTTGACAGCTGCGTATGCTGCAAAAAAAGCGAGTAACGCGTGGTGTGGACCTCCAGCTTTACTGCCCGTCTATACCAGAGATAATTATTGCGACATAAATTGCAGTAATTGTCAAAATTATGTTATCTTTAATGTAGACAGCAATTTTTTGTACATATGTATTTATTGCTAACCGTTTATGTTGCAATAATTGTTACACGCCGTCCAGACTTTCCATTGTTATGTTTGATCAAGAACAAAACGATGGCAGAATTAGCGACGTACAATTGTTTATGTTCTTCTATGCGGAGAAAGCGTATGACCGGTCTACCATTGCCTGAACCTTAATTAATTAAGCCAACATTTTTTCTGTAAATTCCTTAATCAAAACAAAATTTGTTCATTAAAAGTATAAACTAACAAATTTATAATTCTTATGTTTTATATTACTACTAAAATAAATTATTATACTCAAATAATATAATAATAATCTAATCCTAGATTCTTTTATTTTTGAGCCGTTACTTTTTCTCTATAATTTTAATTAATTATTCATGAGTATGTGGCATATACGCGCCATTATCTCCTCTTTATTTTCAGAAAGATAGGGATCTCATTTGTTGCAGCAAGAAGTTATTGGTTTTAGATGATTTGTGGCCACCATATTTTTAATTTTTTTCTGAGACAGCGGTTAGTGAATATTTTTAGTGTTCTAGTTTGGATTAATGTTAAAGTCCAGAATTCGCTCCCATACAAAAGGACCGACTTCACATTAGAATTATAACTGTATTCTGATACGTTTAGTAGTTGGCAAAGAGCTCCTCTAGCATTTTTTATACGGGTAAGCATTCTACGCAGACAAAAAAATTGCTAGCCTACTTAATGGATTTCTCGTATATTTTAAAATGTGGGCATTTTGAGACGTTGTTATACAATCTGTTTTCTTCACATCAATATTATTGCCACTACTTCCGACGTATTGGCTTAGGTTATTAAGCTTTACTGTCCGATCTCCTAGTCGACAAAAGTACTATATAATCTGCGTAAAATAGCTCTTCAAGACTGCCACGCATTTCTCAGGGGATATCTTGAGTATGTGATGTAACACTGCTAAGAACAAGATTAGCCCTGTTTTACATTAGTCCTGGCTGCTATTTCTAACGATAGAAGCTTCTTGTGGTGTGTTCTTCTCTTAAAACCTAAATGCAGTCAAATGCTGTGTTGAAATCGACAAAACAAGCAGTTATTTTTATTCAAAATATATTAGATATTGAGATACCAACTAAAAATATTTAATCAAATCTTTTCCTAATTCCTGACGAAAGTTCTTTGAATCAAGATTTTCGTTCACATAGGTGTTTAGCGTTCTTCTTATCGAACAAGCCCTGCAGTTTTTTTGGTTATTGTTCCAAAATTTAAGAAAAATATATTGTCACAAGATTAGATTTATCTAAGATTATTTACAGATTTAGTTCTGGAATCGACTAGATATAGTTGTGAACTTTACTCACCAGAGGAGTAAAAGGAACAAATATAACAAACTAGCATTTAACCCGCTACTTCGTTAGCGCGTCCCTTTTATTCGTGGACATATTTGTATGCCAAAGTTTATTTTTCCAGGTTTTAACTTGTTTAAATTCTAGCATTTAACCCGCTACTTTATTATCAGGCCTTTTCTTTCATAAACATATTTATATGCCAAAGTTTATGTCCCTAGGTTTTAACAAATTTAACCTATATTTTGTGTTTCTAAGTTCAATAGTATAGAAAATTAAAAAAAGTACCACTCGTAGAACACAAAAGCAAATGTACAGGTTGTACGCGTTTTCCTTTTCAGGACATTGCATTTTGAATTTTATGCTTCTAGGTCAAATACTTACGAAAATTCAAAAAGTACCAGTAAAAGAACAAAAAAGTACCAACAAGTTCCCTCTTGGTTTGTGCGTGTGATATGAACAAATATTTATAATCGAACGAACGATTTAAGAAAATGCAATTTTTTGCAGATGGCCCTATATGCATTTTATTTTGAATTCATAAAATTTTCTTTTATTTCACTTTTTCAGTTTAAATATTTTATTTGCTGTTTGTTATAAATTTTGTTGGTAGCGTCAAAAACTTTGATTTACCTCAGAAAAGTCAACATTTTAATAACACTGGGAATATTCCATAATTGTACTTAATTTGCCATTGATGTACTAGTGCCCGTAATTTCTACAAACAGATATCTAGCTGTGTATTGATATCTATGGTGTAATGAATTTTTGATAATTTTAAAGGCAATGTCAGGTTTACTTCGCGTTGCGTTAAGGCCATGTCAGATAAAACTTTTGCTTCGCGTTGCGTTAGAGATTCGCTTTGATATCCAAGATGAAATATTCATACTTACACGAAACATGTCACAGAAAGAACTTTTACCACAGAGCGAAGCGAAAATTTAGACAACTCTCATCTTTTTGTGCACTTTGACAGTCTGCTAGTTTAATTTTTTTTATTTATTTTTTATTTTTATTTATTATTTTAACAAACAAATCGTGTGTGTTGTCAAAGTGCTTATTGTGAAATACACCTTTTGCGTTATGCTTTTCTGTCAAAGTTAGAAACGTCACGCCAATGTGTCTCAGTTAATGAAGTGGTTAAAATTATACAAAAAGTGTGAGTGTGAAAGGCAGACATTTTTCTTATTCCCTTTTGAACTTGCCTAAACCTCTTACCACAGAGCACACAGAGGCGTCACGAGACAGAAAATATTGTAATTTTGTCTGTCTTTTTGTCTGAGTTTAGACGGTTCATTCTTTACTGAAAAGATTCTTCCTTTTTCTTATTTGAACAAGAATTGGCGTTCAAATGATTCATGTCATGTTGAAGACATGTTTTTTATTTTGTATAGTCGTGCGTATGAATGTGTGCTTTTTGATATTGAAAACAAAAACAAAATTAAGCAACGAATGAAAAAGCAAAGCGTAATGACAGTACAGACATGTGTGTACTCGTTTCTTTTCCCCTCTCCCCTCTCGCCAATAAAGTAGCAATCTTTTCAGTAAAGAATGAACCGTATAAACACAGACTTTCTTCGAAAGCTGCCCTTTTTGAATATTTTGTTTTGATTACGCAATTCGTGTTGATAGTACCGGCCTGTGTTTACACATTGCCACTTTACTACCAAAAAACATTTTCTTTCTCTTTCTTCGAAAGCTGCCCTCGCAAATGATTTGGGCATTTTTCATAAGTCACTTTTTTATCTCTGTATGCTTTGTGCCGCTTACAATCGCGAACTAATAGACAGACAGAGAGTATTCGTTTTCTTACTTTTACATTTAACAGGCAATGATGCTAAACCGACATTAATGTGAGAAAAATGATATGAAGCAACAAGAAAAAAACTGCAAACAGTGGAAAATAGAAACAAAAAATCTCTAGTACAGATCAAGGCCTATCCCAAGGTCTATCCAATAGGTCTGCGCAAGAAGCCAGATGTTAATTTGGTTTATTCCTCAACGATTTCAAAAATTGTTTACATTTTCCTTATATGTACATGTATATTTTTGTTTACGTTTTTTGCAATACACATGCACAGAAAACACATTTTTCCTTTTGTTTCGCCTATGTAGTAGTAAGATTTTGACAACGGCGGGAAATTTTACACAAGCAAAAAGCCTGTTGTTTTTTTTGTTGTTGTATTGTTGTAGAAGTAAGCAGACCTTGGTACAGATCATGGTGGAATAAGCAGGTGGCATCGTTATGGCAACAAATACAACATTACAAAAAGCCCCATGTATTTTGTTTTTGCAATTTTATGGTTAGCTGTCAAAATTTTTTTATTGCAAATTAAAATTATCACTTTTTTATACTCTACCAGGAAGTCCTCGACTCCCAACTCCATCAAGAATCCTTAATCGCCTTAATCCTAATGTTATTAAAGGCTCCTTCTATATCCAGAAACGCGGCGAGAGTATATTCCCTATGCCTCAGGCCGTGCTCAATACAACCTACCACCTCATGTAACGCACTCTCAACAGATTTACCCTTCAGGTAGGCATGCTGAGCGTTGCTAATAAGGCGGGTCTCTATTTTACCCCTAAGATAGAAATCTATTAGTCTCTCAAGGATCTTCAACAAGAATGAAGACAGACTAATAGGTCTAAAATTTCCCGGTTTCGAGTGACCCGCTTTACCAGCCTTGGGTATAAAAATCACCCTAATATCTCTCCACACCCTAGGCAGATACCACCTACTGAGGCACTTCTTGAATATATTCACCAGCTGAAATGATGCATCATCCGGGATGGTGCAAAGCATGGCCGGAAAAATGCCATCCGGACCCAGTGATTTATATGGGTCAAAAGTATTCACCGCCCACGTCAGCTTCTCCCTTGTGACCATTTCCTCGACGCAAGCGGAGGTATGATCCGATGTCATGGACATCACGTCCAACTGACCATCCTCCATACCTCCGGTTTCCATGCACTCGGGAAAGTGGGTCTCCATGAGTAAGGACAGGGTCTCAGAGCTAGACTCAGTCCATCAGTCGTCATTCCTTTGGATGTATCCCAGGGCCTTAGGGTCCTTGGTTATCAGTTCGGCTGAAGCTGCTCCACAATGGTGCAGGTTTATTTGCACCACTAACAGCTTCTTTGGTCCTGTCATGTTTAGGATATCTAAACCTAACGTTACCTAAACCAAACTTGACAACCCCCCCCCCCCCACCTCCTCCAAGAATTCCATGGACTTATGATCCACTGCGAACCGGAAGTCCCTGCCGGTATTCTCCTTACACACCAGTGAGGTCACCAGCCTCCATTGGTCGACAAGAAGCCTACTATTTTGGTTGCCCAATAGTTTCCAGTAGAAATATCACGATATTTATTGACCGTGTAGCATGCAATATTGATGGATCCCGATCCATATCGCAAAATGGCCTAAAATATGAAATTAAGATCGCGGATCGTGGATCGCGTGATAAATATTGAACGTGTAGCATTTTCATGATATTAAATCATGATATGTCAGTAAAAAGTGACAAATAAAAGAAATAAAATACGTAATTGAAAAAATTAAACAAATAAAAAGTAAAACAATTGCCAAAATTTGTGTAAAGTTTATTGTAATAAAGTGTAATAGCCGAAGACAGTGAAAGCGAATGGGTTCTGCCGGTGGAATCGGAATTAACCAGTGAAAAAATGTTGGCTTTTTGCTCAAAATTTTTATTTCCACTTTTTTCTTCAATGAAATAGCAAGCAAAATAGCTAAACAGGCTTTCTTTTGGTTTTCTCGCGACATTGATAAACGACCCGCACAGCACAAAAATAACATGAATATTGGCGCGATAAATATTGAATATGTAGCATACGCTCGTGATCCATTAAGGCTAGTTTACACGGTAATACATTGTATTATTCTCTCTTACTCAATACTTTTTGCTTTTACATGGTATGATTTTTCTCCTTCTACATAATGTCGTAATACAATGTATTACCGTGTAAACTAGCCTTTAATATTTTAAAATGGATCGCGATCCAAATATCACGATATTCATTGAACGTGTAGCAGTGCCCTAAAAAAAAGTGGTTTTATCAAGGTATATTTACCTTGGGTTTTATCAGCAAAAGTTACCAAATTGTAATTTTAAAATTATAAAGAATATGTTGTTGGGTAAACTCTGATAACCTGCCTTATCTACATTTGTATTATAAACTGCAACTAACTTCATTAACAACATCTAAACACAATTGTCATTCCCGGCTAGCAAAATCTAAAGAAATATTTTTGCAAACTTTTTATTTGGGTTTTAGAACTCAAAGCAATTAAAATTAAATAAAATGGAAACTATTTTGGGTATACGAGGTCCTGATTTTGTAATGGTATCTGCTGATACCACACAAGCAAGATCCATAATTGTAATGAAAGAAGGTAATGTGGTAGTCAAATATGACCCAAATCAGTAATGACTTTACAAAATTTTTTAAAAGGTCTTATTTCATTTAAATAAATTTTTATTTCTTTAAGATGAAAATAAAATACACAAAATTGCTGATAATTTAATGATAGCAACAATTGGTGAATCCGGTGACACTGTACAATTTACAGAATTTATTTGCAAAAATATCGCTTTGTATAAAATGCGCAATGGTTATGATTTGAGTCCCAAGTGTGCTGCCCATTTCACGCGTAAAAACTTGGCCGATTACTTGAGATCACGTACACCCTACCAAGTTAACTTGTTTGTGGCTGGGTGAGTAGACAATTTGGCTTTTATTGTCAATTTTTCAAATATGTTCATTTTAGCTATGATCCCAAAGAAGGACCCGAGCTACATTACATTGACTATTTAGCCAATGCCAAATCAGTTAAGTACTCTGGCCAAGGTTATGGTGGTATGTTCTGTGCCAGTATTTTTGATCGTTTCTATCATGAAAATATTACTCAAGAGGAGGCATATGAAGTTCTCAAGAAGTGCGTTTTGGAAATACAAAAACGTTTGGTTATCAATCTACCAAAATTTAATGTAGCTGTGGTAGATAAAGATGGCATTAAGGAACTGCCACTAATTACTTCACAAAATCTTACTGGTTATAAGCCTTAGACTATGTTAAAAATTAATTTTTTAAATTAAAGCATTCGAAATGCGTCTGTATTCTTGGTAAACAAAAAACACTGAAAACTTTTTGTATAAAAAATTTGGTTTAGAAAAGATATAATTTAACAAATGCCTTTTATTTTATTCGATTTAAGATCAACAAACGAATAATCTACATCTACAGTTTAGGTTGTAAATTGTTGTCAATTTCTTTGGGCCAATCCAAATCAATGGCCATAACATCTAGGGCCATTATATCAACTGGCTGTCCTATAATAGAAGATACCGAGGGTGTTGTTCTTCCAAATTCTCCATGTACTAATTCCTTTATATAGGTACCAGCCTGGCTTACCACATCAAGCACTAATACTTTTGGGTTTTCTTTTTGCGCCATGGCTCTTAGTTGATATATCATACGTGGTCTTGTGTGAAGTGGTCTACGGTGTAAAACACGTATGGGTGTTTTTTGTTTTATTTCGAAACCTTCTGGTATATTTAATTTTTTCAAAATATCGGCAGTAGCAGGTTGTTGCAAAACGCAGAGTGCACGGTAATATTTTTTCTTTTGTTCTTCTCCGGTTTTAATGTTTACCAACTCTTCACGTTTAACTATTTGTAAATTGCGGACGGAAAGTTTTTGGGATTTATCGATATTCTTTTCTATAAGATTGGCTTCAGAGGTTGTGAGTGTAGTGCGAAAT
The DNA here is from genome assembly GCA_949318255.1 of Pollenia labialis. Lineage (NCBI taxonomy): Eukaryota > Metazoa > Arthropoda > Insecta > Diptera > Polleniidae > Pollenia > Pollenia labialis. Next base: position 130,374,306 of record OX439141.1, read on the forward strand.
GAATTGGGTATTTCTAGTACAAAGGGACGTCCTTTGCCTAAGCAACGAACATCGACGTCTTCACGGCCGCTTGACATGAAAATTACTTTTGCAGAATCGTTACTAAAAGTAGAAAGAGAAATTGTTAATTTGGAGTGTAGCTATATGCTCTATTTACAAAATGATCTTTAGGTTTTTTAAATCTTTGGAATATCTATTTTTAAAACATGTATACAAATTCAAAATAAAAACCAACCAAAATTTTGGTGTCACAGCTCTCATTATAACTTCCTCAATGCTATCCTCCATGACACGTTGTCCCTTAAGTACCCATGGTGTGTGAGATAGCTCGCGAGAAATTTTACGATAACGACCAGCTACAAAAACTGTTGGTCCAGTCAAATCTATAGATTCAAGAGTTAAATGTTCGGCAGCCGCTGGTGGTGGAACAGTAAAAAATTCTTTAAATATTTCCGCTTTTACTTTTTTAGGCGTATACTGTTTTTCTAAAACTCCTCTTGAAATCACTTGTTTTCTCGTATTAGGAACCCTAGGAAAAGCTTTTTCATGTAGTTGTCTTAATTTTTCTAATTCCGCGGTTTCTTGAACATGTGATACTTGTATGTTAATCATAATACCATTAGCTTCGTAATTTTTCTTCAATTCATTACATACAATTGGATTAATAATTAGTTTAACAGCCTCCTTTAAAGGAACATCAGGCGCCTTGTCTTTGTCGATTTTAGCACAAAATTTCTCTATTAGTGCAAACCACATAGATAATTGGCGAACTTGTACTAACATAGGCATACTAATTGCCACAACAATATCATTACATTCAAAGTTGTCTATATCAGTTTTTAATATGCGCTCAACCAGTTGGGCCTGAAAATCTTTTGAAAATAGACCCAAACAACAGGGGCATACCCCAAATTTTTGCTTCTTTGCGACGCTTTCCTCCACTTCTTCATTATCCGGTTCAAATTGAACTTTAAGCTGGAAAAAAGAAAGTTCATTTATAACGCTTTTTACAACATTTATGTTTATTTATATACTTTATCAAAAGTTTCCTTTAAATCCTTATATTCATTTCCACGAGCTTTTAAATATCTTAATTGGCATATTTGGCAGACACCACAGTATTTTAAAAATTCCACCAACTCTTGATTAAACATTATTTAAATTTAATGTGCATTTAACAAATAAAAAAAGAAATATTAAAAATGTTTACAAACTATTGAAGCAATTAATTAGCACGTGAAGTAGTTAAAAATGGTCATCATGTAAATATTCAGTCGGTAAGACAGTGTATTTGTTTTTATATACACTTGACATTTAACAGATGTTAGAGTACATTTATAACACAACCGTTAATCAGGAATTTTGTTGTGCTGAGCCGCACGAAATTTTATAAATTTTTTAAAAAATTTGTTATTTATAAAAAAAGGTAAGATTTTCTGCAAAAAAATAAACAATGAAACTTTGTAAAATTGAAACTACAATTTTCTTTTCTTAAATATGCGTAAACACTAGGAAAATCGCAAAAATAAGCTAATTTCTTTTGTTACGTCATTGAGACTTCTTGGTGGTCACTTAAAAAAATTATAAACAATTTAAACAGTTGTGTATGCACATATTTAATAGTTTTCTTTCACTTATATATTTGCAGCACATCATGCCTATTACCCCATTCTTTCTATCACCATTTACCGATTTGACCGGCAGTTTGATCAATCATCAAACTTATGATAAGTGCGGCGAATTGGAAATGAACATGATGGACTGTTTGGAGGCTTATGGTGCCGAACGAGGTCAAAAGATGTGCAAAGATTTAATTAATGATTTCAATGAGTGCTTTACAATGCACAAGCAAATGTTGCGTTTTCAAGTAAGTTAATTGAACGAAAATCAAATGGTACGGGTCGGTCGAAAAATAAATTGGACCTTCTCTAGAATTAAAACAAACCCAAAATTTAAACAAGGGGCGGACGCCTGTTGTTGTTGTTGTTGAAGCAGCGTTAGGAATTTTTTTCGCAATATTTATTGAATCTTCATACATTAAATATGAACTAACAATAATTAATCAAATCTTAACCTAATATGTACTTTATTTTATGTCCTGCCAGTGCCAGACAAAAATTTTCTTCATCACGGGTTCTGTTCACTTATCTAGGTGTTTATAGCTCATCTAATTGGGTAAGTGCTGCCATGTCTCTTCTTAAGCGAGTGTGGCCGCTATCATATAAAATATTTCGAGTTAGTGGGTTCGGATGCAGTTCGAGCCTTTTTAAGTATTTCACTGCTAATCGCATAACTTGAGGCCGGCTTGACCGATTTGGAAGATTTTTTCTTTAAAATGATCGCCATGTTCCAACTTAGGTTTACTTAAAATCAGAATGTTCGTATTAATTCATTATAAATTTTCATCGAAAGAAAAATTTACCACGCCTACTTTTACGCACACTTTTTTTTATTTATTTGACCGATTTTTTCTTTAAAATTATCGCCATGGTCCAACTTAGGGTTTTAGGGCCACTTTTTCTATTTATCTAATATCGGAAAACAGTTGCACATTTTTTAATGCATCGCAAAAAGGGAATCAGTTCGAACAAATGTTCCACTGTTGAATCGACAACAAAAATATACATACGACACCCTCATGAAAGCTGTGAAAGATGAAGCTGGATGGATTTTTTTCTTAACGCTCACGGTACAACTGGGCAAACTTTTTTAATCGCGTTAATTATGGCAACGATAGCCTCGCAGAATGATATTGTACTTGCACTCGCATCGTCAGGAATTGCATCTAAATTGTTGGAAGGCGGTCGAACTGCTCATTCAGGACTTAAGTTGCCATTAAATATGCAAACCAATGAAAATCCAACATGAAACATCGAAGAACAGTGCGATGACCAAAGTTTTGCAGCAAAGCAAACTGTTCGTTTGGGATGAATGTACCATGGCGCATAAAAAATCTTTGGATGCATTAGACAAAACGTTGCAAGATTTAAGAAACAATCAAACCCGTTTTGGAGGTACGATGATTTGTTGTCAGGTGATTTTCGGCAAACACTGGCAGTGATCCCACGATCAACGCCCGCCGATGAATTTAATGCATGTTTGAAGTCGTCTGTTTTGTGGAAACACGTTCGGAAGCTTAAATTGATTCGGAACATGCGGGTCGAGCTGCAGAACAATCAATCTCGAGACGTATTTTCCAAACAATTGCTGGACATAGGAAACGGCAAAATCCCGGTTGATATTTCAATTTCTGCAAGTTCACCGAATCAAAGTCCGAACTCATCCGAAAGGTGTTTCCAAACATTACACAAAATTACAGAAATCATGGTTGGTTGAGCGAACGTGCTATATTAACTGCGGAAAACGTTGATGTCGACGAACAGAATTTTTAGATTAAAAGTGAATTTGCTGGCGATTTGAAGACATACAAATCGGTAGATTCCGTTACTTCTCAGAACGATGTCGTCAACTATCCAATCGAATTTTTAAATTCCCTGGAATTACCCGGATTACCGCCTCATAACCTCCAACTAAAAGTTGGATCGGTAATTATAATGTTACGAAATATAAACCAACCAAGTCTTTGTATTGGCCCAGACTTACTGTAAAAAACTGATGAATACCGTCATTGAAGCAACAATGCTTAAAGGAAAGTACAAAGATGAAAAAGTTTTGATACCTCGGATCTCAATGATTCCAACCGACATGGCAATCGATTTAAACGCTTTGAGTATCCAGTAAGGCTCGAATATACAATGACAACCAACTAATCTCAAGGGCAGTCATTGCGTGTTTGCGGCATTAACCTTGAGAATCAATTCTTCTCGCATGGTCAATTATATGTCGCCTGTTCCCGCGTAGGAAGTCCATTAGCATTATTTGTTTATGTGCCAGACAACCAAACAAAAAATGTCGTATGTATATCACAAAGCATTGCAATGAACAAAATTATTATATTCTAGCAAAGCAATCGAATAAGTTTTACTTTTTTTTACTGGTTACCTGAATATTGATATTATCAACTAAAATGTAAATAAAGGGCGATTAAAGTAGAGAAACTCTATTCAATAGCCTTTCGATCGATATCGAATGCCGTAATTTGGCCCCAGTTGTAGTTATTTATTTATTCATAACATGGGTATTAGACATAAGTATGGCATATAACGATATTTTCAGATTAACGAACAGGCCTGACAAAGTACTGGGTCGTTAAACCGGAAAACTACTGTAGAAGGAAATGTCGAAAAAACATAGGCTGACTTCATAAACGCAGTATTGCAATGCTATACTAAGTGGAATAACTTCAAAAACTCCACAACTTTTCTGTAGACAATGATTTGAGTTCATAATAGTATGGTAACTCTATTCATTGCATAACGGTTGCGAAATTTGTGCATTGTTTTTATTTGTAATCCCTTTTTAACGCATTTGTTTTTTGTGATGTTTTGCAATACTGCGCTTATGAAATCAACCATAATTCACGTATAACATATTGATCCTTAGTCTCAATTTACACGTTTCATCTTTTGATGCTTAACTTCTTTTCAATTTCCTTTTATAGATGCCAATATAATCACACGCAGCAATCGGTTTCAACTTTTTTCGGTTCAAAATAACAACAATTTTATTAACAGCGAATCAAAGAGAAAAAAAGAAAAAAAAATACATGCAGCCATTGTTGTGCATATACCAACGAATAAAAACACAAAGCGTACTGACCAAGGCCCATTGAAAAGGTCTGCGCAAGAAGCCTGATGATCATTGTTTATGTTCTTTTTAGTTGTATACACTTTGCTTACATGTGCATGTGTACGTTAATGGTATGCCACACATACACGTTTTTTCCTTTTGCTTTGTATATGTGGTAGTAAATTTTTGACAACTAAAAAGAATCGTTTTTTGTTTTTGTACAAGTAAGAAGACCTGATAGATGGGCCATGGTACTGACCGAGTACAGGCATCTTCATACTAGCCCCCTTTATTCGTTCTTCACCTAAAAACATAAGAGTTGAGCATCAAAAGATGAAACGTGTGAAAGCAGACTTATGAACTAGTCTATGATAAAATAAAAATTTCGATTTTTTTTTTCGAACAAGAATAAAACATTTTTTTTTATTTGTTGGAACAAGCAGAAATGGCGTCAACTAGGCTTTATTTTTCAAACAATATGAAACAAATATTTATGACCGATACCTACTTGAATGAAAAGTATCAAGAATGTACTTGAAGTACGGGAACAATATTTTTTTTTTTGTAAAATTTTAGCAATTCAACTCATACATATACATATGTAACTTATTTATTTTTTATTTCTAGGCGATGCGCAGCGAACGTATGAGGCAATATTGGTCCGGTGAAAGGAAGAAGGAAGAACTTTATGCTGAACCTCCAAGAGTTGACGCTTATTAGTTTGAAACTATGAATATAAGAACTTATTTGTATTTATATTCAATAAAAAGCAGTAACTAAAATAATAAATAATATGAGCCAATGATATAGAAATTAAATTATGAAAATGTGTATTTTGATTTTTTAGAAAACAGTTTTTAAGTACCATTATCTAATGTCATTCTGTCTTTAAATTTTTAAAAAAACGAAATTTTAATAACATTGAATTCATCATCCATAAATACCGCACTTGTTCAACAATAGTGTATTAACTCGTGCATTTACCGCTGTAAAACCATCGTGCTATTTTATTTACTTGTTGGTAATTTAAAATTTTTCAATTTTGAGTTAAAATACAGCCCAATTATTAATAAAAATTCCCCAGGAGTTTTCTCCCCTCTCCCACTTTTCCTTTGTTATTTTAATTGTAAAAAATGGAAAAATTGAGCTGATAGTGTTGTTAAACAAGCACGATATGTATTCAAAACATCTGGCAAAAACCATTAGCTATGGTTCTGTTTATGTACATACCATGACTTTAGTATTGTAAATTGTATTTTAACAATTTTATAAACAATAATTTGACAACTGCTTATGTTCACGAGTGGACCGCTGCAATATTTATTTGTATATGTACATATGTATATTGTTGGTCTCGTGTAGAAAGGCTGTTGCCCGCGGTCTACACCAAAGAAAAATTTCTCACTAATTTGGCAATCAAATCGGCAGAATAACCAAACAATGGTGCCAATAAAAGCTCTGTTTCTTTACTCCACGAAATGTATGAAAAGCGGGAACGCTTTTCGTGAAATTGAGAGCAGGTTTAAAAGAATAAAATTCTTCTTCCATGATACAGCCCAGACTTTTTCTTCGTGTAAATTACAGCTTTAAAATGTCTAGCGGATGCCTATTTTATTTTGTTTCAGCTTAACAGAAAAAAAACTTTATGATGACACTGAAAAAATATTGTGCGGTCAAGAATGCTTTTGGTAACATCCAATACCCTGCGTGCAATATTTATTTTAATTTAGAGTCTAAATTTTAAGGCTTAAAAGCAGAATAATGTAACATTTCATAAGTTTACATGCGAAGCAAAGAACTTTGTAAAATGATAATTATTTGAGATTTAAAAACAGTTTTTAATGTTACATAATATGTGACGCGCATAATAGATAGGGACCTAAGGGCAAAAATCGGTTTTGTTCAGGAGAGCCATTTTAAAGATTTAAATACGTGTATCTTTGGTGTACCATCACTTTATAAAACGCGCATATCACTGGGAGGGAACACTTTTGGGGCAAGGGATCGGTCTCATTCGATGCTCAGATGTTGTCCACATCAAAAAAAAAAGTGAAAATTGATTTTTTTTTTACCATTAAGCGGCTAACACACTTGCAATAAAATTGTTAAATTTTATGTATTGTACAATTATATCGCCAATATGTATGTGATATTCGAAGGTGGCACAATATATTGGCAAAAATCAAAAGACTTTTGATTTTTATTGCACAACGAAATTAAAGTGATGTGTGTTGGCAACATTGTACAATGCTGTTTATGTTATTCCTATAGGTTATGTTCACCTTTTTATTGAATGAATGAAACCATTGTGCGACTTATTGTATAATATAGGACAAAATGGAAATAATATGGCGAATATCAGCTACAATGTTATTGCAAGTGTATGGGCCGCTTTAGGTCCCGTTCTCTATGCGCTGTCACATATATGTTTGTAACTTTTGAATAAAATAATTTAAAATAAAAACTTAAACATTGTATAAAAATATTTATCATCTTCATTTGTTTTTTGCTCCATACAAATTTACTAGTCATACCTAATAATAAAAAAAAATAAGAAAATTCATATCACCTATTTTGTTACTGTTGTTTGGTGTGATTCGTTTGATTTGATGTGATTCGTGTCATTTGGTATAGTTAGTGTGATTCGTTTGTTTCGTTGTTGTGTGGGGTATATTCCGTACTCTTTACACTTCGTATTTGTTCGTTTATAACAAACACACTAATAAAAATGCATTTGCATTTGTGTTTATATTTTTTTTTGTGCTTTATTTGTTTTTCACAATATAGCATTTGATTAGCAAAGAGCTATCGATAATCACTATTTAAAAAACAAACGAATGTCTTGAAACGGAATTCAAATGCATTTGTGCAGGGCTTTAGTAGATATCTTCAAAACCTAGTATTACTTAGTCTGGGTTTTTAAGAGCTCAGTTAAACTAGGTTTAGTTAATCCGAAAACATTTGTGCCGCCATTACCAAGTTTGTATGAATATAACAAATTGACGGAACAGCTCAGTTTTGCTTAACATCATGGTTTTTAATTAAATAAAATAACATTTCGCCAGAAAAATCCGAGTTTCAGACTACGCTAAACTAAGTTTAAACTTAATCCACATCTCAAAAATCCGCCCTTATTGATACAACTGTGGGTTTTTTCATATCGCACTTTTTTTAATAAAAATAAAACAATAATGGCGGCTTGTTAAAACCTTGTCGAAAATAAGCTGAACATTATTTATCGTACGGCTCACACAACCAGAAACAATATCTATTTGTGTATACGAACACAACTCTTCTGGCTGGTTTACACTCTTCAAGTTTCAGCCGTCAAGTCTTGAGCTTTTAAGAAAGAAGGGAAGTGAGAATGCCATTTCTTTACCTCTCTCCCTCCCAAAAACACAAGACTTGACGCCTAAAACTTGAAGAGTGTAAACCAGCACTTAAGTGCATTGTGCATATGTGTCATCAAAAAAACAATTTATAAAGACAAACATGTAATCAGCTGTTAAATTGAAGCAAGATTTCCAAACAAATGGAAAGGTGAAATTGAAAGCAATCTCGTGGTCAATTTAAAAAGTGTGAGTGTGCTAGTAAAAAAGTGAGAGTGTATTGCAAATTGAAAGGAATTGAAAGGCAAAACTTGATCGTGTGGCCACCAAGTATGTTAAAACACAGGCAACATCTTGGGAACACAAGAATTTGGATAGTGAAGACCAAGGTGAAATAACCGGGTGACAACACTACGCCAGATTACGATTTTTTGCTCTTACATTGTTTGTCTATGTTTATGTCAAAGTTTTGTTTATGTTTACAAAAAATCCACGTTTTGTGCTGTGAATTGTATTTGAATAAAGTTTTTGATAAATTTAAATTAAAATAATTAAGATATTGACCATAATTAAATAAAAATTGGCTAAACATTTATTTATTTCATCACGTTCAGCGCCACGCTTAAATTTTTGATTAAAGTATTTTTTTGACGTAAACGGTGATATAATTTCCATTTTTGTTGTAATGTTGTATTTGTTGCCGTAACGATGCCACCTGCTTATTCCAATAGAGTGAAGACTGCTTTTGGCGATGTGTCTTGTTAAAACAGCGTTGTTAAAACAATTGTTTACACAACGATGTCTAACATCACTGATTGTTATTGTTGCTTTTTATTTGGGCTTTCTTGCCATTTGTTTTCCCCATATCGTAGAAGATAAACAATTGTGCGTCGCTTATTCTGCCAACTTTTTGTTCTTGAGCAAACCTAAAAATGGATGGTCTGGACGCCGTATTACGGCAAAAAAGTACGTACTAGATTTTGAAAAAGATTTTACACCAAATCTACTAGACTTCATTGCAATGTAAACGGTCCATTACTACAATGGTCGTTTGTATACGCTCGCAAGTTCCCTAGCTGTTACATATGTCTGTCTATTGGGCAAATTCCCGCGATTTATTCATTAGTGCTGGTTCACTCTCTTCAAGTTATAGCCGTCACTTCTAAAATTGTGTAAACCAGCACTTAGTTATAACATAGCAAGGTATATTTACACAAGGTAAACTCGTTGGCCCATATGTTTGTCAGCTGTTTACCTAAGTTGGAACACCAATGTCAAATTCCGTGTATATGAGCCAAAATTTTTACATGTGTGCGTTAAATTTATATGAAGACAATTTTGACAATTCCGTTCCACTCGGTTATTTTTATAGAGCAGCATGTCTACACTCCCAAATGAGTCTACCTTGTGTAAATATACCTTGATAACATAGCTTTAATTACCTCGTTATTGTTATGCATCCCTGGTAAAATTAAAACTGCTTAACCAACACATTTATTTTTGACATTTCAAAAAATAGCTTGTCAGCACTTGCTGTTATCAAATATAAAATGACAAGCTGCAACTTAATATATTTACTGTGTTTGGAAGTAAGATTTATCACTAAATTGTTTTAAATATTTAAAACATTTGGTCGGCTGCTAAATAACTTAACAAACACTTTTTTTAAATAGCAGTAAACTGAAAACTATAAGCAAATTTAAAGAACAAAGTATCACAGTTTTTAACCTTAATATTAAAGCTAAAACTTGGTCTCAACAAGTGATTAAAGTATAACAAAAACCCTATATGTATTTTGGTTAATGTTTACAAAACGAAATAAATATAAAATAAAACAAATTTTTTTAAGAAAATTTAAAAGCAAAACAACAAAAAAGTTACAAAATATTGTTAAATAAAATAAAGCAACTCCCACCCTTAAAATTTTTTGTGTGTTAAAAAAAGTGAAACATATTTTGTAAACCGCCACCACCGACCTTCAGGCAACCTTCATCAATGTTCATTGCATAGAACAGCGACGGATGGATAATAAAGCTCACGTGTATAATCAATTGATATTCTGTGCATGTTGTGCTTAACGAATCTTTGAAATATTCCCTTAAGAGGGTGGCTTTAAAATACTTTTACTATACAACGTTTCATTTATATCTTCAAAGTTATCTGCCAGCTCCTTCTACATTTATTAATATTTTGTTTCTGTGCATTCATTCGGCTGCTTAGTAACGTAAAATAAACAAGTTGTTTTTATTAAAAAAAGAATTAAATTTTCTTTTGTTTCTCAAAAATTTTTTAAAAGATACGAACGAGTATAAACAAAAACATCAAGTCTTGTGTTCAACGCAATCAGTCTTAACGCGACTTTTGAATTGTCAACATTTAGAATAAATAATAGTTCCAGTTTAAAATAATTTCGTGAAAAGTTAATTCCATTCGATATAGTCACTAGTGTATATTTTGTGTGTTTGTCTGTTGACCTAGTGATCTAGTGTTATTCATAGTAAAAAAGTGTTTTGTTTACTTTTTGAAGTTTTTTTAAAACAAATTTTGTAGTCATCACAATCACTTCGCGGTATTTTTTATTTCGTTTGTCTGTATAAATATGATATCATTATTGGGGATATTTTCTTTCGAAAGACGCTTAAAACTTTAATATTTTATAAGTTCATATTTAATTTGTAGTTGAAAGCTATGTTATTTTATAATTTAATTCGGATTTTTGTATAGAATTTATAGACATATTTATGTACATTGTACATATCGTTACTTTAATATAGAAAAGCCCTAACTAACGTTTTTCTTAATTTACAGGAGAAGGAAAAAAACTTAAGAAAATTATAGTCTTGAAGTCCCGATTTTTTTTAAAGGCAGTTTTTTATCAAATTGCTTAGAGAATTTAATAAAAAAAATGCGTTTAACAAAATCGCGATTACAAGACTATAATTTTTAATTAAGTTTTTTCCTTCTCCTGTAAAGTAAGAAAAACGTTAGTTAGGGCTTTTCTATATTAAAATAACGATATGTAGCTTAGCAATAACTTTGGTCTTATGAGTCTGTGGGGAACTATGAGAACTTATATATATATATTGTTCATATTTAATTAACAACCCTATATAATTAAGAAAAGTAATTTTTTAAAGAAAAAATTAAAAAGAAAAATAGTATACATACATATACATACCTACATATATATTTTTCGAACTGGTAGATACCTGCTATTAGGGTGATCGATTATTCGAATTTTTTCAATAACCGGTTTTCGAATATTCCGAATAGTTGCTATTTTAAAAAACCCGGTTTTCGGTTAGACATTTTAAAAATAACCGGTTAACCGGTTTTAATTCGAATACATAAAAATACAAAAATCAAATTAGTTTTTGTAATAAAAAGTAAATAAGAATAAAAACAAAACAATTCACGAAGGTATGGAACCAAAAAACTCCATAGATATGACTTAAGGCATGTTCAGACCACAAATATTTGACGATAAAATCAAAAAAAAAAAACCTGACCAGTCAATGAGTTTTAATTTGTTGCTGGTTAAGCATGTCTATATGAAGCAGTAAACTTCAGCCATATTTTTGAAAAGTGGCAAACAAAACCTCTTATACAGGATTATATATTTCAATTTTTTTTTGTTTCAGCATTAAAGACAAGAAAACATGCTTTTTGTATGAAATATCTTTCAATTCGTCGATCACACAATTTAAACCCTTCCAGGACATTTTTGATTCCTTCAATTTGGTTTAAGTTCTTGGTGTTTTAATAAATAAAACTGATGAATTTTCCCATAACGTTGATTCCGCCGGTATGTTTTTGTTTTAAGCATGAAGATATGCTAGAACTACTTAAGAGTTTTCCAGTCATTATTTTTATTAAAGTATTTTTTGTTAAGTATTATATGCAGTCTCTTAAAAACTACTTGGAACAGAGTCAAGTTTTACTTGGCGTGTATTTATGTCAAGCTTGTAGACTAATTTAAAGTGATTAATAAGTCGTGACGATAAGAACCTTTGCAACTTATCATTTTAGGGCCGTTTAAGCACAATTTTCTTTTAAGTCAGTTTAAGCTTAACTTTTTTTGTAGTACTTTAAATTGTTTTTGGTTTTTGTTTCAAGAACACACACTTTTATAAGCGATTTGTATTTACATTGCTCATAATGTTTTTTGACTTTTGTTTCATTTTGTTTTTGACATTTTTTATAAAAAGTTTAAGTTTGCCAAATATTCAATTAGAAAAATACTTAAATTACGGGTTCATTTATAACAAAAGTAAGGAAAACGTATATAAATTACACATTACTTAAATAACCGGGTTATTTTACTAAAATAACCGGTTTATTCGATATTCGAAAAATGGACATTTTGAAATATTCGATTTGGGAAAAACTAAAATAACCGGTTAAAACCGGTCGAATACTATTCGATCGATCACCCTACCTGCTATATTCTGTTGTAGCATTCGACAGTAACTGCCCTTATATCACCACGGTTACTTCCTATTTCACGACGAGAAACATTAATTAAAAATTCAACAAGGCCATAAATTGCCTGAATGTGTAAGTAGGCAAAAAGTTTATACAAACTATCCCGTGAAAAATCGGATGCTCGATTTTAATTTTGAAACAGTAGCTTCTTCGGAACATCTTTTAGGAATTTTCGTTTCTGATTTATGTATTCCTTGTCAATGTTCTTGGTCCCGAACAATGTAACTAACCCTAATGTTTATATTATAATTTTTATTAACAAACATTTACTTTTGTTTACCTAATGAAACAATTACAAAAGGAACCTGATTTAATTATTCTGGGCAAAACATCCATTAACCCCTAATTGGTATTATAATTTTGCCTTGTAATATTATTTATGTACCAAAAATGTTTTTTAACTGTAACTTCATGGAAAATTACAAAAATTCACATACATAACTTCAAAAATAGTTTTTTTTTATTTTAAATAACCAGGAATGTGATGAAAAACGTTCGTTTTTAAAACTGTCGCTTTTAGCAGTTGTGATGAATTTCGACCGATTTTAAAATTCGTTTCCGAAGTAAAGTCTTAATTTTTTGTTCAATTAAGATATATGTATGTACATACATATAATAACAAATTTAAAAGAATATACTCAGGAAAACAGAAGAAAATGTATTATAAATCAATTTTTAAAGATACTGAAAACGATATTATCGTTTTCAAATCGTATTGTTTTAAAAATCGTTTTCCATCAGATATCTTAATATATTTAGAAATAGTAAAGACTAATATGCAACTACGCAATAAAGATCTTATTACATTCCATATGTATCAAAATTAAATTATTAATTTGATCTTCCTGCTCAAACTGATAACTAAAGTCCCAACTATAATATGCTTAAGTTGGCTTTAGTAATTATGCAAAAACATATACATCATATAATGTGTCAAACGATATTGAACGTAAGGAAACGTTTTGTTAGGTTTAATTAATTTGTCAATTGCTTAAGAAAAGAGCGAAACAGATCGCACTTTCCGTACGGAATCAAGTTTTTTTTGATTTTATTTTGGTTTTTTGACAGAAGCTTAAACCAGCTAATGCATATTATAGTTGGGTCTAAATTCAGGAATACTTTTCAATAAATTTTTATTAACTGAAATTGAGAATATTTTATTTGTTATCATTTTGCTTTGTTTATATTCAATGTTGTTGTCAGGGTCATATACTAATGTAAAACAATTATTTAACAATACAAATACATGCATATGCATTACATTACAGTCGCAATTAGTTATAACTTAAACAAAAAAAGAGATTATTTTCTATGCAAATGTAATAATGCAAAACATTGTTTATTTTGCGATCACTTAAACATTCGCCAATATTAGTTTCATTTTACAGTATTCCACGGATAATTACTTCGGCAAAAATGCAAGTATTTTTGGGTAATTATGTGCAGCTGTTTGCAGTGGTTTTCTTCGTGTGTGACGTTTGGCGTCATTTTTTTTGTTTATTTACATTTTTTATAAAGGCATTTTGACATTTGCCGTCCCAATTCTAGCAACAAAATGCTTGTTGTTTTTTCTATTGTTTCATTGTTGTAGTACTGAGGCCACTTTGTTAATACATTTTGGTCAGAAACAATTTCTTACAAATTGTTGCTGAAGTTCTAGTCAACGCGAATTTATTACAGGTGGTCTTAAAAGCCCTGCTGATATTCCCTAAAATCACTGTTGGATGTCAAAATTTGTTTATTCTCTTTTATTATCTTTGTTTCTGTTTTGTTTTATTTCTGTTTTTGACATTGTACAATGATTTTAAAAAACAAATTGTTTGTGGTTTTTGTTCGAGTTTTACTTGTTATATTACCGAGATTACCTGGGATGAATTCGCCTTGGTTCTAGTTGACTCAACTTTAAAAAAAAACTTTAGTTATATTTTTGTTTAGAAAATGGAAGGAAAATATATGAAATACTTTGGGAAGAAATAAGATAGAAAACGAAATTGTTGCTCTGATTGTGAACAAAGCTTTAGTTTTCTTAAAAATTTTAGTTTTAAAGCAATAATAAAAATTTCGATCCACCAAAATACCATAGCTTTAAAGAATAATGTTTGACAATAGACTGCCAGCAGTCTCAGAACATAAGTGTATTATATTTGTGTGTTGAATATGTATTAAAGGATTACATTCATGATATTTAAAAATTTATTTCTGTGAAGTTTGTTGTGTAGTATTTTCTTTATGAACATAAAATAAATCATTATTTATACTCTGAAAGTTAACAAATATCCACTTTATATTTTTTTTCTGTGTAAATTTAACTAACATATTAATTCTTGATATTTTGGAGAACTTTTTGTTATTTACCCAGCGGTAAAAAGAATGAGTAAATAGGCCTAATTGAAGACCTTATTTAGCTGACACAAGCTCTCCTCTTCGCATTCCATACTCATATATTTTTTATACAGGTTGCCATTGGGAGGTGTACTGAAAAAAGGGCTTCTATTAAAGTACTCTATGAATACATATTAAAGAAGTACATGTTGAATACCTATAAAAAAGGTTTTTTAAAATGACTTCTGAACATTTTATTTTTACATTCTTAGACATTTTTACATATGTACGTACATATGTACATACATACATACATACACACATACAATTTCAATGGTAAGAATGCAAAAAAAAGAATTAAAAGGAAGGAACTACCGATTGGAAAAGCTACCACATCTTTTAATTCATATTTTTCTTCTCCATTTACCATTGAAAATGTCCTAGATTTATGTTTTAAATTAATTTTTTAAAAGTTCACAGACAAATTATTTTTAAAATTTATAATTAAATTTCCAAGATTCCTTTATATCAAGGCGAATTCATACAACTCGTACAAAAACCACAAGCAATTTGTTTTTGTAAAATCATTGTACAATGTCAAAAACAAAAATAAAACAAAACAGAAACAAAGATAATAAAAGGGAATAAACAAAATTTTGACATCCAACAGTGATTTTAGCTAATATCAGCAGGGCTTTTTAGACCACCTGTAATAAATTCGCCTTGCTTTATATAAAACATTTATAATTTGTCAAGTAAATTTTTAAACTGTCAGCTTAAAATAAAGAAAATAATTGCAAACGTTAAACATTTCTGAAATTTTCTCATAAACAATTGATTTAAAAAAAAATACGATTGATCACAAAATGAGCGAATTTTTTAATTTAAAAACTTATTGAAGGAATAACAAGCGTTGTAAATGAAAAAAAAAATAATTGTTCCGTTTGGAAGTTACAAGCAAATGAGTTTTTTTTTTTTATCAAATAACAACTTTACCCAAAAAATATGTTTGATCACAAAACAAGCTTTTATTTTATATCAAACTCTTATTTAAGGAGTTATAAGCCATTTTCAATGCCAATGGAATGGAATGGAAGCCTTTACTTTCAGCTGTTTTTATTTGTAAAACACTTTTTTTTATAGAATTCCAAGCTTCAGCTCTTTATTTTATATAAAACTGTATGTTTTATAAACTTTTCAATAAGTTTTCCTCCATGATTTACAAAATTTGTTAAATTATTCTTTTTTTTTTGTCAGATGATTACTTGTCAAAAATACTCAACGCGTTAAAAAGTTCAAAGTTAACCAACTTTCTGCCGTGCACGCGTCAAAATGTTTTTTTTTTGTAAGTTATTCTATAAAATACCCTAGTTTAACTTTTTTAGACATTAGCCTACAGAGCGCGCGCACACAAACGCGTGTTATGTACTTCAGAATATCTTTAACAACAACGAATTTTATATGTGAACAAATTGCCACATTTTATAATGGAAAAATGTTCATAAACTTCAAATATATTCATGTTTCAAGGAATTTTATCTATTGATTCTTTAAGAGCATTTTTAAATATGAAAAACAATTTTCTCGAAGATTTTCATTATCTTCATCAGCCATTTCAGCATTTTTAAGTTTCAAATTCTGACCATACATACATATGAATGCCTCACATTTAATTCATTAAAATAATATTATTACATCGTGGGTATTGAAATAGCCAACAAAATCGCCAATTTTTTTATAAATCGCCAAAAAATCGGCAAATCGAAAATTAAGTCGCCAAACAAGTTTGAAAATCGCCACGTTTGGCGAGAAATCGCCACATCTGACAACCCTGAGCGAATCTTTTAGAAAGGAGTGCTGTGTCATTCAAACAGGCCTTCCACTTTCAGTCCTTTCAAAATTTACCGCGGGGTAATTACTTATGCATATTCACATGTGTATACACACATAAAGGGTACGATGTATATAGATGTGTGTATACATGTATTTACATATGATATTTTGCATATAATTTTCTGAATCGTTCGTTTTGGGATTTTTTTATATACATACACATATATACATTCATATAAAGGGTCCGCCAAATAACTTTTTTTTTTTGAAAATGCTATAAAAAACCAACTGAATTTTTTCTCAAATTTCTTTTTTTATTTGAAAGTACAATCCTTCCGGTTAATAATGGAAAATAATTTCATTCAAATGGCTGCCTCGGCTGGCCATGCAGTATCCTTCACGATCGGTCCAATTTTTAATCACATTATCGATTGTGTGCAGCTGTATTTCACCAATGGCTTCACGAATATTGTCCTTTAAAGCGTCAATTGTCTCTGGCTTGTCGGCGTAACAATTATCTTTGACGGCACCCCACAAATAATAGCCCAAAGGTGTCAAATCGCAGCTCCGAAGTGGCCAAACGACATCAGCTCTGCGGCTGATCTTCAAAAACAGGGCGCAAAACATCGCTTCGGCTGTGTGGCACGTAGCGCCGTCCTGTTGAAACCAAATGTTGCCAATATCCTCCTCTTCAATTTTTGTGAACAAAAATTCGTTCAACATGGCCCGATAACGTTCGCCATTGACTGTAACGGCCACTCCTTGCTCATTTTCGAAGAAAAATAGCCCAATTATGCCTCTGGACCAAAATCCGCACCAAACAGTGACTCGTTTTGGGTGCAACGGCTTTTCAATGTATGCGTGCGGGTTTTCTGTGCCCCAAATGCGACAATTTTGCTTGTTTACATATCCGCCAAGATCAAAATGAGCTTCATCTGAAAAGATGATTTTTTTTTGGGAAAATCGGCATCTTCTGTAAGTCGATCGCAGGCCCACTTAGCGAAGCGAAATCGTATATTTCCCAGCGTTGTTCAAGCGTATACACAACCATATTCGTTCAGCGGAAGGATACAACTAATTATCTGTCAAATCAGACATGAGCTAAGTGTTACCATTCACGGAATAAGCACTAGTTGGAAAAAACGTTAGATTGCGGACCCGTTAGTAGAAATTGTAACCGATTATGGCCTTTAAAGGCTAGGTTATAGGTAATGTAACAATAAATGAAATAATAGGTCAATTTCGCAAACAAATTTCATACACTAATGGCCAATTTTACCAATTTATTTAAATATCAACTTATGTTAAAAATTAAACTAATCTATTACATTATAAATCCATTTTTAACTTCAAGCTTAATTAAATAATAATAATAAATTTTGTAAAGGTCGAATAAAAGTCAATTTATATGAAAAACTATATTTAAATATGAATTGATATTTAAAAAGAATTGGTGAAATTGGCTGTAAGGAAACGAAGGTTGTTATTTGTATATAACTAGATCATTTATGGACCGATATTTTGTAGTTTTCACTGCAGTAAAGTGTAAAAATGAAATTCAGTGCAAACTAAAATTTAAATTTTGTTGAGTATTTTTTAACTGTAGTTTTTCGTAATGTTATATTGAAAAATATTTGTTTGGTGTATTTCATAGAATTTTTCCTAAATAGCAGATGATAACGATTACAAGCATTTGTGCTAGACATAAGTTATTGATACCAAACGAAAGAGAGAAAAGTAAAAGCCAATCAAAAACTCAAAATGCGTTTGACAAACTTAAAAAATTGCTCTTATGCTAGAAACACAACTGGAACGAACGACGAATTATTCGCAACGAACATTCGTCGTCAGAAATAGAACACATTGGTATGTTTAAAAATACACACAATCATTGCGTAGACCGAAATTCGTCATGCGTAACGTACTCTACGATAAGTTTATTTCTATTTCTTACTTACTTACTACTTGGCCGAAATTTGCGATAAATTGCAAAATGTGAAACAGACCTAAAAACTAATTTGAGATCGCTGAATCGAAGTGCAGAACACCAAAAATGCTGAAATAATCAAATTCCGAGTAGATTCGGATTCTAGAACAATAATGGTTTTTTACAGCTGTATTCATAACAAAAATTTAGCCACAGTTTGTACACAACGAACAACGAGCTGCTAACTAGAATGCCGACTAAGCTTAGCAGCCTGTTGGCACAGAGTTAATAGATAACAAACTTTTCTCCATCTGCTAACTTTTAAAATATCAACTCAGAATTTTAATGATTCCACATTATATTACTCAAAAATGCAGCACGTTTTGCATTAATCATCGCTGGATATGTAATTTTTCTTCTTTTTTTTGTTTTTCCCTTCACATATAAAATTTTAAAAAAGTTTTTAAAATAAATAAATAAAAGATATTCAATTAAAAAAAAACATTTAATAAAAAAAAAACAAAAAAAACGTTTGGCATCTCGTTAACAAGAGCTTAACGAACCGTTAGCCAAAGTTTGGTAAGTGTATTATGAATAAACTTTGTGCTAACTTCATGCCAAATTTTCATTATGAATACGGCTGTTATATTTTTTTTGTGAAATATGGTCAACCTATTATTTGATAAATGTTAACAAAGAAATTTTAATAAAATTTATCGCTAGTTAAAAAAGATGAAAATCGATGCAGTAAAATAATTAAAGAAGCTAAGAATAAAAAATGTTTATATAATCCAGCGCCCAAGGTATTTATTTTTATAAATTAAAATTTTTTAAGTCACATTAATATCTGAATTTCACGCACTTATTTTGTCTCATTTAACGAATTTACGCAACGAATTCTTGCCGACGTACTATGCGTCGAGATGGAAACGATACATCGATGTTTTCTTAACATCGATATTAACAATGTGTTGATGGACGATACATCGCCGTCAAAACTAAAAAACATCGACATCGACTATTTAATATATTCAAATTTTTAATAATTTTTATTTTTTCAATTAAACACTCAGCCGTATTCATAATGAAAATTGGGCTGAAGTTAGCACAAAGTTTATTCACAATGTACTTACCAAGCTCTGGCTAACGATTTGAGAAACTCTTGTTAACGAGCTGAAAAGCGCTTGCCAACTTTTGAAAAAACAACTGTTTAATGCTAAAATTTTTTTTAAATTACTGTTTTTTTTTAATTTAATCTATTTTTATTTAATTTAAAAAACTTTTTAAAATTTGGTAAATGTAGACGAAATTGCAAAACCAACGATGGTTAATGCACAACGTGTTGCATTTTTGAGAAAATTAAGAGTTGATTTATTAAAAGTTAGCAGATGGAGAAAAGTTCGTTATAAATTAACTCTGTGCTAGCAAGCTGCGAGGCTTACCCCCCCTTTCCACATGCAAGTCCAAGTTCGAAAAACTCCATACACACACCCTTTTTCACTAACATTCACACAATTTTTGTACTTTCAGCCAATTTGTACTTTCAGCCAAACGTATACACTACTTGCAAGTAATTACTTGCATGTGGAAACGTAAGTTTATCGGCATTCTAGTTAGCAGCTCGTTGTACGTATTGTACAAATTGTGGCTAACTTTTTGTTATGAATACGGCTGTTTATTTATATATAAAAAAAGTGTATTTCAACGCATAGCTGTCCAAAGTAAAGTACATACATGCATACTATGCATTGCATAACTATATGTAATAAGGGGTAACCCCTTTTATAAACTTTAGAAATGTTAAAACAATTTTGCAGATTGTTGAGGCCCAATTATAAAATGCTTAAGTTGGCTAAAGCCACTGTATAATATACATGTAAATCATATATATTGTATTGAAGAAAATTGTTTGTTAAGTTGTATGAATATGTCATTTGCTTAAGAAAAGTGTGAAACTGTTTACATTTTCTGTACGGAATCAAATGATTTTTTATTTTGTTTATGTTCTTTTAAATGCATTTGATAGGTTTTTTGTTAATTTTTAACACAAGCTTATGCATATTATAGTTGGGCCTTAAGATTTTCAGTAGGAAAGAAGAAGTATTATTGCAGAGTAGTATATAACATCGATGTATCGTGTTTTTTAGTATCGATGCTTATCGTGAAAATATCGATGTTTTAAAAAATCATTGTTTTTTAGAAAGATGTTGCATCCCTAACTATGCGAGGTTCGTCGTTCGTCCCAGTTGTGTTTATACCATAACTTTAAAATAACATTTCAAATGATTTATTTTATAATTAACGAGTAGAAAATTATTAAAGACATTAATTTGCATCAAAACTAAAAAAGGCAGTAATAAATTAAACTATTTGTTTTCTAAACACGGCAGTATAGAAACAAGTTTGAGATTTATGGGTAAAAATAAGAGGCAGTCGTGGTCATTGGCTCATATCTCAGTCATTTATGTACCGATCTGGCAATATTTAAATAACAAATTCTAATTGAGCATATGTGACATAAATATATTAGAACCTAGTCCCCATTTTATCAACAACATTTCAACAGACAGCCGGATATCATTAAATCAAATTCGCTACTCATAGGGACCCAGAATATATATGTATGTATACTTTATAGGATCGTAGATTAATATTGTTGCAATTACAAACGGAATGACAAACTTATGTTTACATATATAACCTTTCCACTCATGGTGAAGAGTATAAAAAGTGTATGAACAAAATTTCACTCCGCTTGAGAGCAATTAAGTATTTTATTTTTGACTTTTGTAACACTTAACAAATAAATTTCGAATGTAGAATAAACAATCAGTAATCGATCGTACAGTGAACTGGAATGTTGAAGAGTCAAATAAAAAAATTCGTAATTAAATTTCAATACCTATAGGTTACTAATCGTTAACTTTGAAAATTATTAAATTCGTTTAACATAATTAATCTGAATAATTTTTAATTAAATTCAACTGTCTTTGTTTTTAGTATATTTATTTGAAAAACATTTAAATTATTGATTAAAAACTGTGTTAAAACTCTTGAAAAAAATCGTTGACATTATGAGTGAACGTGAATTAAGCTGTAGCAATACAGCCGGACAATTTATGGATCGTGGCCGTATGAATCAAAATGGTGTGGTGCAACCCTTACTAACAGGTAAGTGTGGTCTTAAAATTGCATATGTACATATAAAGATTTTGAAATAGTTGGCAGCATTAAACTATAATAAAAAATGCCGGCTGTAAATTTAATATACCAATATTTAAATTAACAAACTTAAATTCAATTACATACTTGTTATTAGGTCAAAAGTAAAGTTTACTATTTCATAAAATATTGATGATTTCAGGTTATTTTTTGTTTTAAAGATAATTTTAATAACATATTCTTTGGCAAATGTTAAACTTTTTTAAAATTATACTATTTAAATTCAGTATGTTATCGGTTATTTACCTTTTCTATATTCTAAATGTGTTTTATATTTTCGTCTACTATAATTATACAGTAAATATGTCGCGTCACTTTCATTTTATTGGTCGTCTACCAAAATAGCTTTTCTATTTTAATTTGATGTTTTTCTAAAATTCATTCAACTTATGTTATTGTATTCATTCAACTTACATCGCTACAAATTGCATTTACCACAAAATATTCCTTGTTAAAAGTTTTGGCAAATCAAAAACACACTTAACAAATATGTGACGAAAAAAATTCGAAAAACCTGAGATACACTTTTAACTTAATGTTTAACAATATCAATAAATTTTCTTAACTTTATTTATAAAAAATATTGTAGATTACTGTAATTAAAAAAAAATATTGTAATTGCAAAATAGTGTGGGGCGTCAAATGTTTGTTAAGTGTGGCAATATCTTAAAAATTAATAAATAATTATGATAAACAATTTGTACATAAATCCTTAAACGTATGCCGCCAAATTAACGTTATCTTTTAAGATTCATTGACAAAACGCATTTGTTTATTGAACTTGCTCATTTGCTACAAAAACGTCATAAGTCAAAAACTGCAAATCTTGACTTAATATCACAAATGCATAGTAAATCAGATGCTTTATGAAGTTATTGAAGATATTGTAAACTCAAATCTTCATAGAAAAATACAATTTTCCATTATCTCTCTAATGCTTAAGTCCGCCTCTAGGCGGGGTAGCAAAAAACCATCATAAAATTTTTAATTTTGATAATTTATCCTTAATAAATAATTCTAGGTGTAAATCAAAGCTTATTTTATCAAAAAGTTTTCATTCAGTGACAACACTCTTACGAGTTTGACAAAAAGTACATTGTCATCTTGAATTTGAATGGCAACGTTCATTTTTTATTCTTTGTAAAGAAAGTTAATATTGTGCATCGAAAAAATAATATTTCAAAGCTTTAGATCGGTCCGAAAAAATTACTGCTAAGTATCTTAACGTTCAATTGAAATATCTATTTAGTTTTCATTTAAAAAAATATAATAGCTGCTGAATATGGATGTTTTTGCTGAACCAGTCTGCAGGCGGGCTGGGGCATTATAAAGAAAATGCCGGAATGTGCGATAATATTGTGAATAGAAAAAATAATACTTCAAAGCTTTAGATCGGGCTGAAAATATCACTGGTGCGTGTCTTAACGTTAAATTGAAATTAATATTAAGGTTTTATTAAAAAAAAAAATAATCGCTATTGAGTGTTAATTCTGCTGAACCTGTCTGGAGGCGGACTGGGGAATTACACAGAAAATTATGGGATGTACTATATCAAAAACGTATCTTAAATTATTACGATAATCCCGAACTCCGCCTCAAGGCGGACATTACAGTTTGACCCCTTACAGGTCAACGAATACTCAAAAGAAGAAATTGAAGTCAGATAAATTTAAAACGTTAAAGTAAATCGTTTTCAGTAAAATTAATATTTTTGAGTTTTGAGCTATAAATTTTAAAGCATGATGATCATTGCATTTAAAATTTTATAAATTTAATGAAATTTTGACCCTTTTAATATTTTGAAAATTAGCCTTCGTTTTCAAATTATGTGCTATTAAAAAAAATGTCAAAAGAAAACAGCAACTAAAACAAGTTAGAGTGCTACATTCGACTGCCCCGAATCTTTGATACCCTCTACTAACAGTTGGAATATTTCAGGCGTGGGCCCTATGTATTATCTGTAAATTATTCTTTAATCCTATGTAACATAATTGACCGTTAATCAGAAAGTTTTATGCTTTTATTTCTAGTCATATAAAACTTCATTTGGGTAAAATATCACGATTCGTTATAGTTTTATCCGAACTACACTTGGACCCATGGTAAATTATTTTACAATAAAATAAGTTTGGACCAAATTTAATTTAAATACCGACATAATACGATAGGATAAAGACGCTATTAGGGAAACAAGCTTTTATGGGAGATATGTAAAATTATGTACCGATTGGCCCCATTTTCAATAGGCTTGGTCATTTTGCCAATTAAAACCTATGTTCCAAATTTCATCAAATTATCTCCAAAATTGCGACCTGTACTTTGCGCATAAAGTTTACATGGATAGCCAGCCAGCCAGACAGCCGGACTGAGATCGTTAATTCGACTCAGAAAGTGTTTCTGAGCTAAGCGGTATACTAAAAGGTGACCAATATTTTAAGGTGCTACAAACACCAGCGCAAATAAATAATACCCTCTCCACTATTGCGGTGTGGGTATAAAAATGTTATTTTAAGGACTCAAAAGAAATTTTATTTCTGATCATTATAAGTGTTGATCGACCTTTTTTTCGATTACTTTAAAGAGTTTATATAGTTTCCTATATGCAGGCTTTTAAGGTCATTAATTTGATGTAAATAAAAGATTATTATTCTTAATAAAATCCGACGTTTCGTTAGCATTCTTTTCAAAATCTTCACTGATTGAGGTTTATTAATAAAGGGTCCGCCAAATAACTTTTATTTTTTGAAAATGCTATAAAAAAACTTCTGACTATTTTCTCAATTTTCTTTTTTTATTTGAAAGTACAATCCTTCCGGTTAATAAGGGAAAATAATTTCATTCAAACGGCTGCCTCGGCTGGCCATGCAATTTTTAAGCACATAATCGATTGTGTGCGGCTGTATTTCATCAATGGCTTTACGAATATTGTCCTTTAAAGCGTCAATTGTCTCTGGCTTGTCGGACTAACACTTATCTTTGACGGCACCCCACAAATAATAGTCCAACGGGGTCAAATCGCAGCTCCGAGGTGGCTAGACGACATCAGCTCTGCTGCTGATAATGCGATATTCAAAAACAGGGCGCAAAACATCGAGTGTAGCTTCGGCTGTGTGGCCCGTAGCGCCGTCCTGTTGAAACCAAATGTTGCCAATATCCACCTCTTCAATTTTTGTGAACAAAACTCGTTCAACATGACCCGATAACGTTCGCCATTGACTATAACGACCACTTCTTTGCTGATTTTCGAAGAAATTGGCCCAATTATGCCTCTGGACCAAAATCCGCACCAAACAGTGACTCGTTTTGGGTGCATCGGCTTTTCAATGTTTGCGTGCGGGTTTTCTGTGCCCCAAATGCGACAATTTTGCTTGTTTACAAACCCGCCAAGATCAAAATGAGCTTCATCTGCAAAGATGATTTTTTTTTTTGGCAAAATCGGCATCGCATTGGATGGTCAGTTAGCTTCAACCATATTCGTTCAGCGGAAGGATAAAACTAATTATCTGTCAAATCAGACATGAGCTAAGTGTTACCATTCACGAAATAAGCACTAGGTGAAAAAAACGTTAGATGGCGGACCCGTTATAATAATCTCTTTCGTCAGTTAACATCATTTATTAATTATATCACAGCATTTTGTGTAAATGGATAACAACACAGAACTTAAAATAATAAAATAAATGTATTTTTATTTATGTAAAGATATCACAGTAAAGTTGTCCTTTTTTGATCACAGTTGTTATTATCTTATCATTTGTAAGTGTTTTGATCACAATCGGACAATAGTTCTTAATTTATCAGGGGTGTTCTGGAAATCGAAAACGCAAAACGCAAAACGCAAGCATTTTAAACGTAGACGTAGTTTTTTAATAAGATTTCTATAATAAAAGAATTTTATAACAAATATTATTAAAATATTTATCTATTAAATAGAATTTTTATAACAAAACTTATAAAACTTTTATTAAAAAGTGTATTAAAAACAACTTCCAAATTCTTGCTTTTGGCATTTTCGATTTCCAGAACACCCCCGATACGGGGGTGTTGAAAAGTATTGGCATAACCGCTTTATTTTGGGCGAGGTGATAAAATCAATATGTGAAAATATGCACATATTTGGATTCGGCAAGCTAATGTGAATTCAAATCATATAACAAAGTTCTTTCCATGGTAATTTTTATTTTTGTTTTGTCCCGTCAAGTAGTGGACCATTCCAGGAATCAACGAAAATTATAGTCAAAATTTGTTTGTAAAATATCGCTATTATCTACTTTTACTAGTTCGAACAAAAGAGTTCAATCCTTCATTATATGCTCAACAATCTTGGCGAAGTTTGCCTTTATAAATGTTCTGCCGCAATAATTCTTGAAGGCATCTTAAAAACAATTTGCTTAAAAATTGCGTGCAGCCTAGTCACACCTTTCAGTTTTTGTGAATTTTGACAAGCAGTATGCGTCAAAAACTTGAAAGCAAAACTTAAACATTGACTGCAGCACAAACAAATATGTACATATGAAGATTTTACTAATTTCGGTAATTCCCCCAAAACTTTTTTGTCACAGCTTTATAAAGTTTTTACGAAAAATTCACCTGTAGCAGGTTTTAAGAAAAAAAAACTACAATTAAAATTTGTAAACAACTCTTCTTCTGGCACTGCTAAACGGAAATAAACGCTATTAAAGCCAGGTGTGGTTGGCTTCAGAAGTTTTCCTCCTCTTTGAGAATTGAATAGAATAAATTAGAAATTTTCAATTTGAAATAAAATTTTGTCAAATACATATGAGGGGAGCTTAAAGCTCAAGGGGTTAAAGTGTTTTTTTTTTTTAAATTGAGTTAACATATGGAATTATTAGATGAAGCTCAGAGAAGTTCAGACCACAAGAGGTGAATGCTGGATTCTCATCCGGTAGCGTGATATGGCGACCATTTCTAGCACTTGTCATTAAAATAAATGTTTCGATTGCAGCACAAGCGGTATATGAGCACTAAATACCCTTGTGCTCTTAGCAATTATTACAATTAATTTTTCACTTGTACTGAGTGCGTCAATTCAAAGAAGTTTTAAGCTAAAATTTGGCGAATTATTGTAGCATTTGTTGTCAAAACATCTATTTCAACTTATTGCACATGGTATTTGATTTATTTGATTTTCGTTCATCCAAAAAATGCAATCGTTACACTTTGAGAAGGATAAATCTTGGAACCTCTCATACAAAGATGATCATTCGAATGAGCAAGATAACTTCGATGAAGTAAACATGAAAGCTCGACATGTTGGCCGAGCGATGCAGTTACCCCACAACATCCTTCATAAATCAGCTTCAAGCCAATAAAGTGCGATAAATTCAAGAACCCCCAGTTTCTTATTATGTTATAATATAAATGGTTCGAAACACTTCCTTCCTCACGATAGAATGGACGAAACTCCGGAAAAAATGGAAAGCGAAGGTGAGTCTGAAGATGACCCTGATGATGTCATGTAATCTAATAACGACTAAAAAATTTAACAAAGAACCATAAAAGCTTTTCTTAATAAAATATTATTAAAAAAATTAGTCTGTGAATTTCTTATGAGTTATTACCAGGGAAACCATAAATATGCAATTGCATGTTTTTCTTCGTGCGACCAATGAAGGCAGAAACAATATATGTATATATTAAAAAAAAAAATTAAAACAATCGACACTCAGGATTTGCAGATTTAAGCAAAAATATGCGCTGGCGTGACGTTAAAAAAACGGAAGTGAATTTTGACTTGCATTACAAAACTTAATAAGACTGCGAATTGAGCAAGACGTTTTGTATAAAACCTTTTTTTTAGTAAACTTTGGACTTATATAGATTTATTTTTCAAGCTTTCAAATTTAAAAATCTTTGCTCGTTTTAAGGTACATATGGGCATTTTCAGCGAAAAGTCTACTTTTTTTAATGTAACGCCAGAATGCAAATGAGGTTGTATTGTAGGACCATGTTGTTAAACAGTTTTCCCTTTTGTTACTTAATGTAGAGCTAGTTGCGCTTTACACCAAAATATAAAAAAGTAAACAATACATATAAAATTTTTTGAGAAACAATTTAAATTGCTTCTGGCGTTACGTTACAAAAAGTAGACGTTTCGCTGGAACTGCCCATATCGCATATTTTTCCTTTTTGAGGAATATTTCATTACATGTAAACATTTTGATACACATAAAAATAAAAACCTTTTTTTTTGGCAAAATTTTGGCTTTTTTTTTAATTTATCTGTATACCCAACGTGTTGCTTCACTTTCGGCACTTAGGGGTTAATTTTATTGTTCACTTCACCTTGCGTTGAGAACATTTTCATATAAAATTTTATTAAAAACTTAAAAATTGTGTTTACATACATATAAACAAAAATAAAGGAAAAATCAGTTATGTATATACATTTTTGCCGATGTGAGTAATACATAGATTATATCTGGACCAATCTTTTAATATACCAATCACTTTTTAAAGTGATCTAACGATGTCCAACCGCTCGCCGGGCTGGTTGTCTATTCATGTTAACCTTGTTCGTAAAGCAAAAGTTGCAACTATGTAGATAATTTTATCAAATTTGGCAAATACATTATAATTATAATAAGAACGAAGTGTATGCAAATGGTGAGAATCGGTCTATAGTTTCACATATAGGCAAATCCCAGAAACAGTCTACCAACCAAACATTTTTCAAATAATTTTTTTTAATGGAATATAAGACTAGATGTATAATTTTACTTTTATATTAAAAAATATGTATTTCGATGATCATTAATACAATAATTTTTACCAAATCCTACCCCAACCCTTTTCTCTTAATGTTATACATACTTGAATTTAACATTATTTTAGGTGCTTTTTAGGTATTCTCTTTAAAATGACATTTAAATCATCTTCGTATGTAAAGTAGCTTTTGAGATATTGAAGAAATAAGCTCAACACATTTGGCTAACTCGGCGAAATTATGACATTTTGAATATAACATAACTTTTGAAAAAACAAAATTTTTTAATTTTTTTTTTGTTCAAATACATATGTTCCCAATAGGATAAAAGGAACCTTCTCACCAAATTTTATTAAAATCGAAAGAGGTCGTGTCCCACTCTTGGTCGATTTGACATGGAATTACCCATATATAACTTGAAGCTATCTCTTTTGAAAGGCCAACAAATGTTTATATATCAATCAGAAAACGCGTGCGAATGAAGCGTTCGTTACGCAGGATTTGCCCATATTACCCATTAAAACAGCTTTCCAAATTAGACTCTTTGTGGCCGTAAACCATCTGATTATGTTGGCATTTAGATAAAATTCGCCCCAAAAATTTGTTACCGCAAATTAAATTCTTTTCGAATCAGTTCACATTTACCCAAAGGTCCCATCTATTAACAGGTTTTACTTCCTTTTTAACATTATTAAACAATTTAGCGACCGTCCCTTATATCCCTCTAAGACAAAAAAATTGGGATGTTATTATCTGGATAATATTTGACACAAATAAATTTTATATGAATTTTAACCTCTTAACATAACTTTGTTTTTGTGAGCCGAGTCATCCAAATAGGGTCAAATTTCGAAAATTCTTCTGTAATAACTATGGTGTTTGTGCTTTACCGATAATAATATCTGGATTAGGATGTTATTAGAAGGAATTGTTATTAAATTGTTTTATAATAAGACATTTTTGAATTTTTTGGTGCATATTATTAACAATTTTAAGGCCATATTTTCAAGTTTTGACTGCATATTACATGCGCATAAAACGCATTTTTTAGAGCATATTTCTGGTTTCCCTGGTTATTACTATCATTTTTTTGAGGAACAAGTTCATTAAATTTAAATGATTTTGTTATTCGTGCTTAATTCCCAATTTTTATTTTTGATAAAAATACCATTTAAAAAAAAGTTAAAGCACAAGGGGTATAAGTGCGAATTTTCTTACTTTAAAGGTAATTTTTGGCTATTTGTACATGTAAGAGATGGCATTTTTAAATCTTGAAGATTAAAATATATCTCAGGATCTCTAATAATTAAAAAGTAATATTCCAGATAGCATCTTAAATTTTTTATTGCAATTTAACTGTAACCGCTTTTTTCTTATTATTTAATTTAAGTCACTTGAACCCCTTGTGTTTTAAGCCCTTCATATGTATATTAATAAAGGTGAATTCATACAGGTGACCGCATGAGAGAAAGTTATGCTGGCTGTCAATTTTTTTTTTTTTTTATTAAGTTTGACATTTAGAAAATCTTTGCCTACATCAAAAAGGGACTCTCTCATGATGCGGTCACCAGTATGAAGTGTCCAGAATTTTAACACATATACTTAATGAAATTAAATTTAAAAAAAAAATTGTCCTAAATTTGAATGTACTTTATTGTGTATATTGCTAAAAACGTTTCAAATAACCAAAAATTAACAAATCCAATCTTAAACCTGAACAAAACAAAAAGGTGAATGACCTAGTAAAAATTAGTTCAAGTTTCTGCGAGTTCACTGTATAAATTCGTGTATAATGCCCCCATAACAACTCAAACCCAGACCTTAAGACAGCTAACAGTATATTAATATTAAAGCAACAAAACATGAATATGATGCAGTGTTAGAATTCACACTGATTTAAGTCATTATTAAAAAACAACAACTTTATTACTTTTTATCATTTATTATCAACACATTCAAAAAATTTCAAGATAAAATGCTTAAAAATACTAAAATTAAATGTTTTCCACAACAGATTATTGGATGCAATCGTACGTTCGTTATCTTGTTGTTATAAATTTTTATAAGTGTCATTTTTACATTTTAAATAAATACATACGTACGTATGTATAAATTAATTTAATTTTTATAATAATAATAGAGTAATCCATTTTCGGTTTCACAAGTAAAGTTAAATAAAACACAGATAAAGCTATGATTTCGATTAAACTTTACCCCCGTTACCACATGAAAGTACAATTCGAAAAACTCAATACACTCACACTTTTTCACTTACATTCACACAATTTTTGTACTTTCAGTCAATCGACTGTTTCCTCGATTTTTCGTTGATAATACGTATACACTACTTGCAAGTAATTACTAGCATGTGGAAACGCCGGGTTAATTTCATAATAATGCTTGGACCTTAGCATTACGTACGAAATACAATGTCATTTAATTGACCGCTTTGAGATTGATTGCAGAAGTCGATTCTTTTGAGGTAATTTTCGAACCATTTTTTCACATTTCGGGCGATATCTCACAGGTATTTCGCTATTTTCGACGTAGGCACGGTCTTTGGCGTTGCCCCACAAAAACAGTATAACAGCGTCAAATCGCATAATCTTGGTTGCCAAATGACGACGTCAAAACGTGAAATTACTTTGGTCTTGTTGAAAACAGATATCGCCCAGTTTATAATCTTGAACTGTTGGCAAAATTGTCGGTTTTCATACGACCATAGCGCTGTGAGCCGTGGAATCGACAAATTTGGATTATCCGCCACACTTTCTGTTGTAATTATTTTCTCTTTTAGTACTTTTAAATAAAAGACTGCAATTGATATTTTAATAGTTAATAAGATTTCATTTAATTATAAAAAGGTAAAAAGAATATAACGATGGTTACAATTCAACTTGAAGAAAAAAACGTGTGTACTTTTCTGTATATCAAAAACTAGAATGTTCTTAAATTACAGTAGATCTTCTACAATAAATTAGTGATGTCAATTCTACTTATTGATACAACAATTCTCCCACACTTGATTAACTCATTAAATTTGGAATCTTAATTACTCCATTACATAATCGTCCAGGTGCTTCGGAAGTCTTCGTTGCCTTTGAGTTGTTCGGTGGGAACTCCGATCTTGATTTTGTTCTGATGCTTGCCTTGGACCTTGTGTAGGTGTTCCTGACTCGGCTGTTTCCCGCGGTTTTGTTGCTAATCGAGACGTGCAAGGTAATTCTTCGTAGTTGGGCAGAAAAGTAACTTGCGGTAATACACCCACTTGCTGAGGTAATGGTTGATTTTCTTCTTCGTTTTCATAGCGCTTACTCGGGTGATTTTGAATATCGGCCGTATCCGCGAGATTAACGTTAGTAGACCGGAGCTGGTTTATGTGTCTTTTAAAAATGTAGCCATCATCAAGCTTAACGATGTAATGCAGTAAACCTAGCTTCTTCGGAATAATGCCTAGTTTCCACAAATTTTTATTCGACATGTAATATTGAGCCTGAACTCGGTCTCCCTCTCGCAATTGCCTGGTCGGTCCTGGTGATGTTGATAATTTCCCCAATTGTATAGGTTTCAATGCATCTAACTTTGTTCTCATCTGTCTTCCCAAATACAGTTCTGATGGACTTTTGCCGTTACGTAGTGGTGTGGCTCTGTATTTGAATAAAATTTCCCTAATTTTTGTGGATATCGGTAATGCATCTTTTTCCATGGCTGCTAAGCGCTGCTTTAACGTCTGAACGTTCCTTTCAGCCAATCCGTTCGTTGCTGGATGACCTGGGGCTATAAATTTTTGGAAAATAGCTGATTCGTTGCAGAAATTAGAAAATTCTTCGCTTTTAAAAATCGTGGCATTATCTGAAACCATGACGTCCGGATACCCATTTCTTGAAAAAATATTTTGTAAAATTTGAGTTGTCGAAACTGAAGTTGGCGCAGCTGTAGTTATCCCCACTTCAGCCCATTTGGACTTTGAGTCCATGACACTGCCATGACTAACACAAGCGATATTTCCGGCCGTGCGCACATTGCGATAATGCATAGGGCTGACCACATCTGTAACACTTCCAGTCTCTTCAAATTTCTTTATAATGTTGCCAATTCCTTGTACAGTAGATCGACTATAACTACGTTTATACGCACCACTTATTCACAAATAAAAATATTGCAAGTATAGAAAATTGCCGCATAAACCGTGAATTAAATTTTTATTTGCGAATAGCTAACTCACGAAAACAATTCCTGATTAACGACACTATTTGCAAATAAGATTTAAAGCATTGCCACACTTTTAACCGTTTTATGTTTTTATTTCGATGTGGCACATTCATACGACAACAAAAGTAAAATTAATTCAAAATTGTGAAAATAAAATTCACAAATACACAAAAACTTTTAATTTTTTCATTATTAATTAATACAGTGCTACCAAATGCATACATTTTCTATCCGGCATCACATAAAAATAAGAATTTTCAGTAACAAAAAAAGGACATATGTATAAACAGTAAGTTAGTTAATCGCAAATAATTTTTATTTGCGAATAGTCTACGTATAAACGTAGTATGTATATGACGCTCGAATAGTGTGCCATGCTTGACCCACCACTTTTGTAGTAAGTTTTAACTATTTTTACGCGTTGTTCGATTGCTAAAAGGAAAATCGTTCACTAAATAAATGACACCTCAGATGAATGATATTAACCTGCCTTGCCAGACCGTCAAGTTTTAAACCATTAAATGAATAACCCTGTATATGTATGAAGTTAGTTAGGCCATCCATTTATATTCGCACTTGCAACTG
Source organism: Pollenia labialis (assembly GCA_949318255.1). Classification (NCBI taxonomy): domain Eukaryota; kingdom Metazoa; phylum Arthropoda; class Insecta; order Diptera; family Polleniidae; genus Pollenia; species Pollenia labialis. The sequence goes on from OX439141.1 coordinate 130,407,637, forward strand.
ACATATAATTTTGAAATATATTTTTTTGCAATTTTACTGACACGTTTTTATTTTAATTTTATAATGAGGGTAATAAAAAAATAACATTAATTTAATTGTTTTTAAATTGTGTTTTTTTTTTAATTTTTACTTATTTTGTAAAACACATTTTGTTGATAACTTAAATTATGCATGATTTAATTTTGTGGTGATAAAAGTGAATAAAACCTAATAGGTGTTTTTTTTTGTCTTTGGGTTCGATTTTTGTTTTTTACTTTATTTAAGTTCAGGAGGAGTTCTAGGCATCTGGAAGACCGTAAAATTGATAAGTGCTAACATTTTGTGGGCTCGGGGGTCACTATATCTAGACTACTGAAAAAAAGAGCTAAAGTCGCTTTTTTACTTAAGGAAGGCAATTTTTAACTTTAAAGATGATTTTTTAATTTTTTTCCTATTCTAAGTTATCATAATTTTTTTTCGGTTAAAGTTTTTTTAAGCTTTTATTTCTATTATCAGAGATCGAAAGTAAACTTTAGTTTTTATATTAAATGATATTGCACATTAAATAAGATTAGTAGAGAGACTTTTTGGCTGACAAGGCAAGGCTTACATAATAATTGAACCTTTGCTCATGGGTGCATTTGAACATAAATATCTTAAAGGTGCCATTAACTCAAATTTAGCTTAAGTCAACTTAAGCACTTATTCCTTTTTGACACTGATATATGTGAACAGTCAGGCGGCTCTTAGAGCCTTGATGGACTGTTTTGTAAGTTCCAAGCTAGTGGATGATTGTCTCGAATAGCTGTAAGGGAAATATTTGGGGAGTATGCAATGTGGCTATGCTAGGTACCAGGTCACTGCAACATCAGAACAGAACAGCACTCTGAGATGGCTGAATAGTAGGGGCGAATTAGGAGATGTCTCGGGCTGCGGTTTCGAGAATCTAACGGGATTTGTAATTTGCATGACCTGGCTACATAACTGGCAGCTGCGGACTGGATATATGTATGTACACAGAGAAAACAGATTCGTGATCACAACCGAATTTGGCGCCAATCGAATTTCGTCGGTTGCATGTACTATCACACAATTCGGTTACAATTACTGAAAATTTCGTTGCTAAGCATAATATTTTTGATAGCAACATTGGAATTTTAGTACACTATCAGTTATAACAACAGATATTGTTAGTTGTAAGTATGATTATTAGAAATCAAAAATATGCTTACACCCGAATATATGATAGATGCAACTGATTAACCACATAATTGGTGTTCATAACAAAAGATTTGATTGTCTTTATCAATCTTTTTTTTTAACCGGTTACATAAACCATTTTCCCGATTTATTAGATAGGAAATAAAAATAATTCCATTTTGTGTTAGTATATTTATTTATTAATATTTTTATGTACAGTTTACAACTTATTTAATTATATACAAACACATACATGCAGCTTTCCACATCATCATTTGGCTCCAATTGAATGCAAGTTCTTTCATCAATGTCATCATGTTCTAGTGTCTGAAGTATAATACAGAATAATTAACATGTGGTATTAACAATATGAACAGTGATTTAAATTAATATGAAAATCACTAAAATACTGAACGATTTTCATATAATGTATTTATAACATATTTGTTTGACCAATGTACACGCGGAGGAAAATATAAACAATATGTATATGTATTGTACATATGTATGTATGTATGTATGTATGTATGTATGTATGTATGTATGTATGTCTAAGATATTGCCAAGATAGCATCGGATGTTTGTTAGACGATTGTCTAACTCCTCAAAGAATCTTCTGATGATTATCTGATGAGTAGCAATAATAAAAACAACTAAATTTTTTATTTATTAGTTTTTTGTACATTTTCTGACACGCTTGCCTTTTAATCTTGGAATGAACCTTTTGCGGCTCTCCTTATGAGTCATACAAAAATTACTGAGCTACCTAAATAAGAGCGTTTTTAAAACATGAAAATTCACTAGTTAATACTATTTTATTTAAACAAGCCGACGTAAGGATCTGTCTAATAAGATTTTCGAACAGGATTGTGGTTTAATTCCTGAGCTAAAGGTTTGTTTCGTATAAATTGAATGAACAAGCTTGATGCTCTTGTTTAGGTGGCTCAGTTATATGTGTAAGCATTTCTCAAGTTGTAAGGGAATTCCTACAAGAGTCTCATAAGATTCTTGATGTGCTTTCTGAAAGCCTCATTAGAAAATCTTTGCAGAAATCTCAAACGAATTTGTCTACGATCAATACACTGTGCAACAAAAAACACCCTCAATACTTGCAAAGCGAAATGAAACTAGAATATTGGTAGAGCAAATCTGCCAAAGGGTTTTGAAAAGTTAGCTTGGGTTCCCAAAATGTGGGCCCCTAAAGTTTTTGAATTTTTGAAAAGGCGTTTGGTATAAGTCAAAAAAAAAATACACTAAATGCACTTCTAAACTAAAATACTATTTCAGATGTCTTCAGTAAAATTTTATGGTGATTCTCTGCTTAGAATATATTAACCCTCCAACACTAACTTTAAGGGGTAATTTTTGTCCTTTTTTTAACTTCCCAACAAAAGTATACTAAAACGGCACTTTAGAAGGTTAAAAAGTTCCACGAATATTTTCTGCATCAAATTTTACTAGTGGTCTTTTAAGACCAAAAGTTCGTGTAATTTATGTAAAACGGGGTTTCAAGAAATTTAAAAATTTCAAGGACAGGAATTTCGACAATACGTTTTACATACAGTGCACAAACTTTTGGTCTTAACAGACCACTAGTAAAATTTGATGTAGAAAATATTCGTGGAACTTTTTAACCCTCTAAAGTGCCGTTTTAATATACTTTTGTTGGGAAGTTAACAAAAAGGACAAAAATGACAGCTTATAATGAGTGTTGGAGGGTTAATATATCCTATGAAAAGAATCGCCATACGATTTTACTGAAGACATCTGAAATTACTTTTAAGCTGAGAAATACATTTAGTATATTTTTTTTGGCTTATACCAAACGCCTTTTCAAAAAATTCAAAAACTTTAGGGGCCCATATTTCGGGAACCCAAGCTAACTTTTCAAAACAATTTGGCAGATTTGCTCTACAGGTATTCTTGTTTCATTTCGCGTTGCAAGTGTTGAGGCTGGCGACAATGACCCGAATTTTTTTGCGCTGTCATATAAGCGTCTTTCGCTATGTTGTAGAAGTATCTCGCAGAGGAATCAGCTAGTGTAACAGTTTCTCCCGTGCGAGGAATCTTTTACGATTAAAAATTGCCCTCGTCGACGATTAATGCTCTTCATGAGATTCCCAGTAGATTCTTTCGATTGAATGTATGTATGTATTTATTAGAAATATAATACAAACATACATATGCACGTGCATACCATAATTATAAAAATTCATAAATTACTTACCCCTATTTCTTAAGTTTTTGCACTTTTTTGCGTTTTTGAACGCAAACTTATTTATTTTAATATAAATTTAAAATTATTTTATTATATTTAATGTTTTGACAGAAAATTTAGTAAACAATTGGGACATATAGCTTTTTTTTGGTTGTGAATACCAAATAATTATGTTTTCATTTGTTGTACTCGAATTGAAACTATACTAGCAATCGATAATTAGCTGCAATAAATGAATTAACATTTATATTACAAAATTTGTTGACGAAAGCAAATTTTTTATTCCAAAGACCAATATTCAGTATTGCCCTCTATTAAATTCGGTTGTGATTCTTACCATTTGTACTAATTTTTAGAACTAAATTAAATTAGGTATCATAACTATTAAAAGAATTGAAGGAATTATATTTCAGTTGGAATAACGTTTAAATAATCAAGAGAATTAAAAATCAGTTAGAACTATACATTTTTAATAGTTGCAATAATAAATTATGTTTCTTGATCAATATTTTATTACTGCAACCGTTTTCCAACCAATTTGTTTTCTGTGTGTAGGATTATTGTGTTTGGTAGGGTTATTTTTCTTTCTGGCCCGATATTATCTGGAATTATTTCTTATGCTTTCACTCCTTAATTTTGTGTTTCTTTTCTTCTCAGTCTTATTTTATTACCTTAGGCGACACAACTGGGTGAGTTTAAAACAAATTTGGCAATATTTTGTCATGCAGAATCTTTTATACCCAGCACCATAAGTTTCAATGAAAATATGTTTTTTCTGATAGTGAATTTTATTTGACAACAGGTAAAAAAGGAGATAGTTTTTAACGTTTTTTTGACAACAAATCTAATAAATTTAAGGAGAAAATTCAAATTATGTCTCAAGAAAACTTATGTCAGGTATTTGTATGGACTGTTTTTTTTTATTTTTGTTAGGCTTTTATTTAACAGATTCATTTATTCTTAAACTTAAATAAACAAACAGTATGTACATTAGGGTGGCCCAAAATACAAAAGCATGGAATATTCGCGCTCCACAATGCTGATCCTATTCGAATTGTGCTTAAAAATGTTCAGTCCAAATTTGAGCACAATCGGTCAATATTTAGAGGTTGCGATAGTTTAATGATTTTTCGGGGTTAGATAGAAATATAACATACAATGATTTTTTATGGTGATATTCATTGTTTATTTAAAAATAAAAATATTTAATAAAACAAATAAATAAAGAATTAATAAAACTAAACTAAATTAAGTACAAATTATCATATATTTTATAATATTTTTAAATTATCGATAGCCATTTTTGCAATATTAGCTTTAGAAACCCCGGGAAATTTTTTTCTATGGTGATCAACTAATCTGAGCAAATATTGCTTTTGCTCCTCATTTTTCGTAATTGAGCTGTTAAATTGGGTCACCAAAGCAACACCTCGTTCTGCACAGTCATTTACAACTTTTAAAAGTCTAGCATTTTCTTTCATCGAAATAAAAATGGCGTCGTCTTTCCACTCTGTAGGATCCTTTGAAAGAAATGACTGTGCCTTTTCTTGTCCATCATCGCATAGTAAATTAAAAAACATTGTTGACCTTTTGGTAACATAGAAATCAAGTGGATTTCCATGGTTAAATACTTTTCCGTCCAGTCTCTTTAATGTTTTAGCTTTTGGTGGTAGCTGGAGATTTTTCACCATTGTTTTTTTAGTTTCATATGTAACTCTGGAATCGAAAAAGGCAAGCCCTATTAAATATTCAGAAAAGTACCATAAATGTCGATGAAATGCTTTTACAGCAGCTTTAACAATTTTTTCATTGGGATAGTTTTCGAGTTGTTTAAGGAGGTTTTGGTCATTAAGAGGAGCATTTATTGCTAAAGGAGCTTCATTCCAGTATCGGCCATATATAAGACTAACAAACAAACTTATTTCGGTAACTGCTTTCTTTTCCTCGTCTGTGAGATCAAATTGATTTTGAAACATATATATTTTTATGCAATAGATCGCCTTCGTCATCCAACGAGCAAGATGGCACGCGCCTGGTGCATAAAATTTAGCTTTCATTGCTCCTTCTTTATGTGCACCAGCAAGAAAATAAAGACAAAGCGTAAGGAGTTCACGATAATCGTCCCTTGACTGTTGAGTTTTGATGGCATCGGTATAATTTTCATACATTTGCTGCTGGAGTTGAAGCAAGTCACTTGTATGGAATAGTGTATCATCTCCGACTTTGAAGTTTTCTTTATCAATATTGGCCATTGATTTTTAAATCTTTTAAATAGTTGCACTTCGGGTCCTCCGCTGGGGCCAAAATACTCTTTAAAAACATTAGCATGACCTCAAACATATGATGGCGACAAGCAATCCATATTAGGTCTTTATTTAAACCTTTTTCAATTAAAGTACATGCACCTCGCTTTAAACCAGTATTGGAGGCGGTAGTGTCAAAGCATAGTCCTTGAATTTGGTTTTTTATTGACCAATCGGTACAAACACCCAAACAAGCGTTAGCATGTTCTACACCGGTTCCTTTTGTGATCTTTGGAACTGCTAAAAGTTTTTCTTTTCCATTGCCACTGATGAGTATAGCAACTCTATCGACTTTTTTGTTTTCATCAGAAATATCGGGCAATAATTTGCTGTCCCAGTGCAATACGACTGGATATTGTAAAGAGAATGAGTCCTAAATGAGTCTAGTAAAGATCAAAGAAAAGTGTGAAAAAGTATCTCCAATACATAAACAAGTACAATAATGATAAGCCAGTAGTAAATGCATGTAATAAAAGATGTGAAACATAAAAGTCGCCATTCATCGCGACCCCTAAATATTATCCCATTGAGCCAATTTTTGGTATACACATACATATATTTTAGTAAAAGAAACAAAATCAAGCTTGTGGAGAAAGTATTGGACTATACTTTTACTTTTCCATACAAGCGTGGGCCACCCTAATGTACATATATCTTAAATATTTTCCTTTATACAATGTCCCATATTCGAGCACTCTAGTATACTAAATATTACAATATACATATGTATTTTTGACATAAATTTTAATTTTTTTATACAATATTTACATTTGTAAAGAAAAAATAAACAAAAAACCATACTTAAATAAATAAGGGTTAATAAAAAAATAAAAGTTATTCAGGTAAAAACGAGAGGAAGTGAAACTTACCTTGTAAGCCACCAAAATTTATTAATATTTACGTTTGGAAACATATATCTATCTTTATTATACACGCTAGTGTCAAATCTTGTATTAGTATTTGTAAGTTGATTGCTTTGAAATGCTCTGATATTGGCTCGTCTTTACAAATGATATGTATGGACTGTTATATCATTCAAACTGGCTACTTTTTGCCTGGCGTCAAAATCTTTAATTATGAATCTTGTGCGGTCGTTATTTGGCAAAATTTTATTTAAAAGAACATTTCTATAAAGACAAGGTGAAATTTAGGTCTCTGTATCATTAAGTAAAAATTCTATTCCTTAAATAAAAATTCTATACCGTTTGTAACCGTTTGTCTGACAAACCCTTATTTTGGAAAAATATAATGGATTGTGCATTTTGTAATTATCTTTCAAGTTTCATCTGCCTATTATTGACGATATATCGAAATTTTGTGTAAATTTTACACCTTTGTTGCAAATTTAAAAACTTTTACATACTGTACCACGCCACTCCCACTTCTCCAATCCAGTCCACTTTTTGGCAGATGTTGTGTATTGTTTACCAAGCTAAATATTTGTTCAAACCCGTTCCCCGGATCACTGTTATTTACACTGCCCCACTCCAGTCCTTTTTTTTCGCAGATGTTGTGTATTTTTAATAAAGTAATTTGTTTTAAATTTAAAAACTTTTCAGTAACCGTTCTCCAAAAGTGGAGTTCTTCATGCTGTCTTTGGTTGGGAGGTACCACGTCCATTTGGAATTTTTCAAATATGTATAGCCTTTGTTAAGCCTATTAACTTTTTTTTTTACCTAATTTACACTCTAAATATTTAAATTACCAAAAATCATTTTTCTGTGCATCAATTCGTTGGGAGACTTATTCACTGTCCAAATTTCATGTCGCTAACTTCAGCTGTTTGGGTTGTGTGATGCTGAATCAGTCACTTAACTTAGTTATAAATTTTATTTAACAGTTGCGTCCTATGGGGGTACTGCTCTCTGCTACTATCGACAAAATAAGTAGTCTATTTTATTTTTGGGGCTCACGTGATGTTACAGTGAAAATGTCGGTAAAATTTGTTCAGCAGTTTAGAAGTCTTTAAGCCAACACACAAACAGATAAACAGACATACATACAGACAAACATTTTACATTTTTATATACATATTTATATATAAATTTAAGAAAATTAACAAATAAAAAATAAAACATGGTCACCCAGAAGGGTATTGGTAAGGCGAAGGTTAATCTTGTAAACTAAGAAATTCTTTAAAATTGTGTGCCCACTAAAATAAAAATAAATTCATTCGAATTTTTATTTTAAATATGTTTGTATGTGTTTTAAAATCTGAAAATGTTTTTTTCATCGTCAACTAAAATTTGGAAGGACATAACAACACCTTTCATTTTTCATGTAATTAAGTCTAGTGCATGGTAATCAATCAAAAACTCGATTTTGAATTTTTTGTTGTAACGCCCTTTTGCATTTTAGGTAACCATATATACCCCTGATTTGAAAAATTTTAAGTTCTAAAATTTATCCTTAATTTAATTTATGTAAAACTAAAATTTAAAACAAAATATTTAATCAAATTTACTCTTTTAACACTTTCCCAGATCTATATCAAATAACAATGGCATATGCATATTGGAAATCTGGCAAAACAGATGATCATGCTGTATTCGATTTATTTTTCCGCACAAATCCATTCCATGGTGAGTTTACCATATTTGCTGGACTCGATGAATGTATGAAATTTTTAGATAGTTTTCATTACAGTGAAAGTGGTAAGTAATTAAATCGCTTAACAAATAAAACTTAAATTATTATGTTTTCTTTTATTAAAGATATCGAATATCTCCGCCAAACCTTACCCGAGGGCACAGAAATTGATTTCTTTGAGTATTTGGGTAACTTGACAGCAAAAGATGTTACACTGTATGCCATTGATGAAGGCACTGTAGCATTTCCCCGTGTACCTATTATAAAAGTTGAGGGACCCTTAATAATAGTGCAATTATTAGAGACAACATTATTGACTTTAGTAAATTACGCAAGGTAAGTTTAAATGTTGAACATTTTAATGCAGAATTTTTAAATTTGACGGCTTAAACAATTTGTATATTATTTTGTATGTTTTTAGTTTAATGGCCACAAATGCTGCTCGCTATCGCATGGTTGCTGGCAAACATATAAACCTTTTAGAATTTGGCTTAAGGCGAGCTCAAGGTCCAGATGGTGGACTATCTGCTTCTAAATATTCCTACATAGGTAAGTTTTAAGATTTGGTGTTAAACTTTTAAAAGGACTTTAACCACTGGAAAAGTATTGTTTCTTTTGTATAGAAAGAAACCCCAAAGTCTAATATACTCTTTACGATATTTACAATATTCTACGGAAATATTTTTAACAAAGATTCGGTTTATGGAGGATATTGAACATATAGTATGTATTGGTTTATATATTTATCTATCATAATATACCCTTTAAAGTAAAAAAAAAACAAAATATAAACCGTAGGCGCACAGTTAATTTAACAAATCAAATCATAGTTAAAGGAAAAATAAAATGAAGAATTAATTATTGTTATAAAAAACCTAATTTTAGCAATCTCGTACATATTATAGTGGGCTTTTTGTGTCCAAAATCATATTATTTTTATACCAACACCAGACAACGACAAAAATATAATTTTAAGTACTCTTTCAATATTAGTGAGAAAACAGGTATGGACATGCATGAGTAGAGATCAAAACCATACACATACCATTACCCATAACAAGTTGAACTTAAATATGTATAAATATACGCTGCCAATGTGTATATCCATATTCATTCTTCTTTTTGAATGTACATGCAGATATAAATAAAATTTCTGTTAGCTATCTGCAATACCCATATAAGTATGTGTATTACCGTAAGTATAACGTAAATATACAGAGTGAGAGAGAGAGAGAGAGCAGAGATGGCAAATGCAATTTTAATAATTTTGGAACTATGCAAAATTTTTTTGTGCTGTTATTCAGAAAAAAATCATGATAATTTTAAAGCTTTTTAAGATTTGACTAAGGCGGTAAGGTTATATTATTAGTACAACGAGGGGCAGTTGGCGGCAATTTCTTCTTCTCCGAAAATATCTAACAGATCTTTACGAAATGTAAAACATATGTAGATAGATCCATATTAATATGAACAGACAAGCTATATATATTTTTTTCAAAATAGGACCACGAGGGAAGCACTAGGGTATTTTCCTTTACAACCTATTAAAAAGAAATGTTTGAATTTTAAATCGTTACAGAAAGGCGTCTAAGCAAGCGCTAAATGTATTACGTGGCGGTTACACTCTTTATTATTAGCACAACATACAAATCAATAGTACTTACATGCATACATAGAAAACAATATCTTCCATCTCGTGTCGTCTACCTATGCTATGTGTGTGTGACAGCGACAAGTGCAGAAGTGCAAAAAAATTGTTCAATTGGATAGTGACATAAATAGCCCCCTATCTCCCCTTGTATCTTGTATCCTATTTTTTTTAAATACATAGCGTAAGTGTCTATATAAATATGAATCTATCTATGTATAAAATTTCATTAAAATCTGTCAGATAGCTTCGGAGAGCAGAAATTCCCCTTTCCACCCCCCGTGGTCCTATTTTTTATAAAAATGTATAGCTTATGTGTAGTTTTACATAGGCACTGCTGATTTTACGGACAAATTTATTTTATGTATCATAAATAATATGTACATAGTCCCATACCTGCGTAGTCATCAACGCACATTTTTGTTAAAATTTTTTTTAAATTTTTACACAGAAGTGCCAAAATGGCAGATAACCAAAACACATTCATGGGTATTGAATAACATCTGCATAATATTCATGTATTTTTGTCTACTGAATGTGGTTGCGTGAGGATATTGCCGTGCATAAATATAAGTAATAACCATACTTTTTGCAACGCACAACCATAGCTGTTCTTATTATTTAGAATGGGCAAATTGAAAAAATATATCGATATATCTGTTTTATGTGCTCTCCTGTCAATCTGCTTCTTGTATTCGGCACTGCTTCTTATAAAAGCAAATCATTTAAGATCTTTATAATAGTTTAAAAAAACATATGATTCATGCAATGATCCCAATTCTTAAAAAACAAATTGTCTGAAAAACGGCTAAAATTTAGAGTTTTTAATGAAAACTGACTTCAAAAAATATCGAATTCGATAGTCGTATTTCAATATCGATGTATCGGTATTTTAAATATCGCCGATATTTTAAATTTAAATGATTTTGTTATTCGTGCTTAATTCCCAATATTTATTATTTGATAAAAACACTGAAATTTATTGTTGAGGCGATAAGCTATTCCTATGCGCATTTCACTGGTTGCTTAGGCCAGATCATCAGGAAACTTCATCCATAAACCGATATATTTATCGATTTTTTTTTAAATATCGATATTTTTTGCCCATTCCTATTTTGGAGATGGAGATGATTTGATGAAATTTGGTTCATAGCCCTTATACAAGCTTCAGGGAGTCTCTGTGCCCATTAACCAACTTACCAAATTTTATTGGAATCGGTCTATGTTTGACGGTAACTCCCATACAAATATTACTCACAAAAGAAACTTTTAATGCCGTAAAAATTACGTTAAACCAAACAAGTCTCATATTGATATTTAAATAGTATGGATAGACTTCTTGCTATCTTTTTATTTTATGTGTTGAGTGTCGCTTTTTGTGATTGACAAATAAGGTCATGATTATTTATTATTTTTTTTTGGAAATACAGTCTTAAAAATCATATGCTAAAAATGATTTTAGCATTTTTAATGCCAAAAAATAATAAAGACTTACGTGTCATGTTCATTTTATTATTTACTATAATCAATTAAAATTGGCAAAGAAAAGACAAAACACATTTTCCTACTAAAGATATCACCTTAAAAAGAAATGAGCAAAACAAAAAAGTGCTTCATTGATTTATGCACCTTCGTTAATGTTAACAGCTTAGTCAAGTTTTACTTGCAAAACAATTTGGCAGAGCAAGATGGGGTCGAAAAACAACCTAACGACATATATACATGCAATATCCTAGTATGTACCCTTAAAATTATTATAAAACATTGAATTTCATTTGCATTGTTCTTAAAGTTTTTTATTTTTTCTGATACCTCAACATCATTGTCTAAAAGACTTGTCTAGCGAAATGTTTCTTTATTTTACGCTTCACTGCAGGTTAAAAGGTATATTTAACTTTGTCATTCCGTTTGTAATTTCTACAATATGTAGAATATTTCATTAACATCGGCTAAAAACTTTGTGAGAGGCAGAAATTGCCCCCTTACTCCCCTTGTGGTCCTATATTTAAAAACTGCATAGCTAATGTAGCCTTATAAATATGGATCTATCTATGTTTTAAATTTCATAAAAATCGGTTTTATAGTTTACGAGAGGCAGAAATTGCCCCTATCTCCCCTTGTGGTCCTACGAATCAGCCAGCCATCCGGACGGACATCGTTAGATCGATTTAGAAAGCGATTCTGATTCTATCGGTTTATCGGTGGGTCCATGCCCCATATTATAAGGTGTAACTCTCATCAACACAAATGCATAATACCCTCTCCACTATTGTGGTGTAGGTATAAAAACAAAAATTTTAGCAAAAAAACATAAAATTTTAATAAAAATTAATAATTAAAGATCCAGTTCAACCTATTGATCAATCGAAAAAATCGTCAATAAACAAAAGCATTATGTTCAAAACATTCAAAAAAGTTTTAAAATACCCATTAGCAGGGAGAAAAAAGATCTTGTCAAATCAAAATTTTATAACTCAAATTCGAAATTTCGCTAAAAAAATATTGCATTGAATCTGTCGAATTGTTGAAAAAATGGCCGAGTTATTACCAAAATACGTGAATCCTTCAAAGTGGTCTCTTTTAAATGCTGTTTTTATCGAACTATGGCAAAGGGTATATAAGATTCGGTACAGCCGAATATATTAATTTTATTTGTTAGATATTGTTTCGAGCTTTTGTTTCACTTACATATGTTTGAATGACTTTCCTTCATAACACCTGTAAAACCTTATATTTTAAGTTGTGTTGAACACAACCAGCTGCGGGTGGTTGTTAAAAACTTTTTACTTTCATTAAAAAAAAAACTTTTACAATTGAGTAAAAAAAATCATGCATTGCAAACATCCATATGAATTTAAGTATGTAAATAATTTTTTTTAAATACGTTACTTAAAAAGTTTTACCTTTTAGTTGTTGTTGTTGTTATTAGTACCAGTTGGTACTAGGATAATATTGTTGTTATTGTTCCATTATAGGTACTTCTTGTATTTATTTTAATGATTGCGCAAATGTTTTTGCTTTAAACTAACACGTCGTAAATTATACGTTACAAATTCTTATTGCTACACATTATTTATGTTTCAGCTTTTTCGCAAAAACTATCAACTATTAAATTCAACAAAATAACAAAAATAATTGTTATGGAATTTCCGTTTTTTCTGCGTTAAGAATTTTAGTTTTTTTTTTCTTTAATTACTCTCCCATTACTGGTAATGGTTATTATTTAAATGACACTGCAATGAAGATGTCATAAAAATAACAAAATAATGGATTGGGGATGTCATGATCCGTTTAAAGTGTAAGGAATATACATACATAGACAAATTCTTGTAAGATTCAGTATGTGAGAAGTTATCACAACAGCAAAGTTAGGGTTTTTATTGGATACTTCAAAGAGTATTAAAATTAAATTTTTAAATTGGTTTCAGAAGTGGTGTCACGCCTACTTCTCCAATTTCGGCCACATTTTGTGGGATATTGTGTATTGATAACCGAGATGTTTGTATCTTATTTGGAAACATCTCCGTCTGTTTTTTAGACATACACAAATTTATGCTTTGTATGGGAAATGCCACGTCAATTTTTTTTATAAAGTTTTTGTATGGATAATCAAGATGCTTGTACCTTATTTAGAAAATTTTGGTCTTGCTGTTCTCTATACATATATACAGAAAAAAGAAATAAAAACAACAAGGGATTTATGGGTAGAATAAGAAGCTGTAGTGGGTTTTTGCACATATCTCAGTCATTTATGGACCGATCTGCCTGAATTTTAATAGCAAACTTTAACGGAGTATATGTGACATAAATATATAACTTCCAGAGCTGTAAATGAATCATTCATTTTTGAATTAATTCACGACTCATGCATGCACTGAGTTAGCAAATGTTTAATTAATTCTTTTCACACAAACAAATTAATTGAATCAAATTTGATTCACTTCAAATGAATTTAGTAAAAATGAATTGCAATTCGATTCTAATTCAAATAAATTTGTGAAAGTGAATTGCAAAAATTTTACAGATTCATTTGAATTGAATTGATTTAAAAAAAATCAAATGAATTAGCAATTACTTTCCAACTCATTTGAATTGAATTGATTGAAATTTGAATTGATTTTGTATTGGAATGGAATGGAATTGTCGGGTAGCGGCAGAATAGGAATTAAATTATTAGTTATAGGCGAAAATCCTACCAAAATTAAAAAACAGCAAGATTCTCAATTTAGAAATCTAACAGAGCAATAGCAATATTAGATTAGCGAAAAAGAGTATTCAACAGTTAAACACCAGTATAAGAAATATATTGACCGAAAATGAGTACAGAGCCTTTATAAACAAACAAAAGAACAGAGAAAAAATATCAGAGAGAACATTAAGACGGTGCAAACAAAGAAAATAAATACACTTAAAGAAACAAAATTTACTTTACATGGTTTTATATTTAATGAAGATTGGTTTGAAAACAAGACGGACATAGAGATACCGAAGGAGTGTAAGTGGATGTTGTCATTGGGGAAAAAATTCGCGCTTCCGGTAGATCGTTTTAATTTTTCTTCTTTGCACGTTATCGCAGACATGGAACAATGTATACAAACAATAGAAGACCACACAGAGAAAGATCTTACCAGGACTAAATTCGCTAACAGAATAAACTCATATAAACGCAGCATAAAGAATACACCCCGGGGAAAATATATTCTTACGGTTTTTAAAACAACAAACAGATTTTTAAAGAACAACATAGTGATTACACAGGCTGATAAAGGAAATAGGACGGTCATGATGTATAAGCATGAATATGAAGCGAAAATGTCCGTGTTATTAAATGATCGAGACACATTAGGGTAATCAGATTAGATCCCACTGCGAAACTTCAAAGGGAGAATAACAATATAGTAACAGAACTTTATAAGGATAGGATAATTAATAATTTTCAAAAACGAAGATTGAATTCATCTGCGGCCATTGCCACGAGAATTTATGGACTATCTAAGATCCACAAAATAGGAACACCACTAAGACCAATAGTCTCATCAATTAATGTACCATGTTATGATTTGTCAAAATACGTTGGGAGCATTTTGAAAGAAATTGTGTCCCCCGTTCACAACATAAAAAATTCAATGGAACTAAAAAACCAATTAAAGAACATACAACTTGATGCTGGAGAAGTTTTAGTTTCTTTTGATCTCGTCGCATTATTTACAAATATACCTGTCCGATTGGCAATAAAGAACATAATGAAAAACTGGAACAAAATCGAACAGCTTACAAAAATCCCTCGTGCAAAATTTCTACATATCCTGAGATTTTGCCTGAATGACAATAATTATTTTATATACGGCAATAGATTTTATAAGCAAGTGTTTGGAATGCCTATGGGTAACCCTCTATCACCGATATACTTCTTGACAGCTTACTTGGCGACGCACTGGCAAAACTTAACGAGATCAACATCAATATTAAATACATCACAAAATATGTAGACGATTTCTTGGCAATAATTTCATCCCAAGACAAGGACATTATTCTAAAAACATTGAATGATTATCATTCTAAAATTAAATTTACAATGGAGATGGAAAATGAAGGGAGAATAGCGTTTCTGGACACAAAATTATATAGAGCAGAAGATACAATAATATTTGACTGGTTTACAAAAGAGACATCATCAGGCAGGATAATGAATTATTACACTACTCAACCAATGAATCAGATAATAAATACAGCAAAAAGTTTTATTAAGAGAGTTCTAAATATAAGCGATGAAGTATTTCACGACAAAAATGTTGAAATTATCCGTAAAATTTTAAAAATAACTGTTTTCCCTATAACTTAACCAAATGTCTGATTAAAAGTACAATAACACAATTAAAACAAAATAGCGGAACTAACTTAATTGCGGAAGAACCACCAAAAGTTTTTTACAGTGTACCATATGTTACACACCTTATTGATAATGCGAACATGAGAAACACAATAAAGACAAAAAACACTTGTTTTGCTTATAAACCAAATAGAACGATCAACACAATTTTTACAAGAACAAAAACACCCATCGACAAACAACAAATAAGTAACGTTGTATAGTCTGTGTTTATACGGTTCATTCTTTACTGAAAAGATTGCTACTTTATTGGCGAGAGGGGAGAGGGGAAAAGAAACGAGTACACACATGTCTGTACTGTCAGTACGCTTTGCTTTTACATTCGTTGTTTAATTTTGTTTTTGTTTTCAATATCAAAAAGCACACATGCATACGCACGACTATACAACATAAGAAACATGTCGTCAACATGACATGAATCATTTGAACGCCAATTCATGTTCAAAGAAGAAAAAGGAAAAATCTTTTCAGTAAAGAATGAACCGTCTAAACTCAGATATACGAACCATGCGACCTCATATACATTGGTACGACAATACGAAGTTTACAGACGAGAATGGGAGAACACAAAGCAGACATAACAAAAAACAAAGAAACAACAGCACTAGCACAACATATTTTACACCATGGTCATACTGCTGATTTTGAAAACGTCAAAATATTGGATAGAGAGAATGTTGAAAAAAGTCTGCTTTTACACGTTTCATCTTTTGATGCTCAACTCTTATGTGTTTAGGTGAGAGAAGAAATAAGAAAGGGGGTTAGTACGGAGATGCCTGTACTCGGCCAGTACGCTTTGTGTTTTTATTCGTTGGTATATGCACAACGATAGTTGCATGTAATTGTTTTCTTTCTTTTTCTCTTTGATTCGCTTTTAATAAAATTGTTGTTGTTTTGAACCGAAAAAAGTTGAAACCGATTGCTGCGTGTGAATATATTGGCATCTTTAAAAGGGAATTGAAAAAAAGTTGAGCATCAAAAGATGAAACGTGTAAATTCAGACAAAAGAGATACACGATTGAAAGTTTACGAAGTCAACAAAAAATAAATAAGACGATGAATCTGAAAGAAGTAGGGTTGCCATACGTACTGTTTTTAACAGTACATGTACTGATTTTTTGCAATTGTACTGTTTTATGCATAATGTCCGAAACAGTACGCAAATGTACTGTTTTTTACACTTTGTACTGTTTTTTTTGTTCAGTCCACAAAAAACCAAGATATTAAGAAAAACCCTGTTAAAGTCATATTTTAAAACTATACTAATATTTAACAGTACATTGCTTAAAAGAATGCTGTGTTCCAAACAAAAAAGTTCTAAAATAATAAGACTTTTTTTACGATGTGGTCATTGTTTTCTCATAAATACGCAGTAGAAATCTTAATTATAATGGGTGACTTATTATTTTAAAGACATATCGCACTTGTTCAACAATAGTGTATTAACTCAAAATTAAAAAATTCAGTAGAAGCAAACCAATTTTTAATTTTACATAAAACGCATATGTGCGAAAGAATTCTTAAACCAACCGTTTCATTACCAAAAAGTAAACCAAATAGCATGATATTTTTACAGCGGTTAGGTATGAATACATATAAAACGTTTCGTTTTTTTTTCTAAAAAAAGAAAAGAGAAAAATTTTGAGTTAATACACTATTGTTGAACAAGTGCGATATGATTTTATAGCTACCTTTTCCAATAGTATTTTCCTTTAAACACCTGAGAAAGACAAAAACAAAATCGAAATTTTTTTAAAAATATTATATTTTTTAAATACTAAATAAATACTTATTCCAACACAATTATTTTTAATTCCTAGAATTTTTTTTAATATTCGGGCAAGTTCTGGAAATCGAAATTACGTGAAATTGAAAACGTACAAAGTTAAAAAATTCTCCGGGCTCAAAATTTATAAAAATACCTAATTCCTTTCAGGTGTTTGAAAATGGAAAATTAAGTTAGGACACATACATTTTCTCAAATTCTATATGATTTGTGCAACTATGTGTGTGGTGAAAATTGCTTTAAATACCAATATGCTTAAAGAAAGTCCTACTTACACAATCAACGAGTTAATTGTTTTAAGCTAAGTAAGGCTTCAAATTAAAAAAAAAAATATTTTGGCCAAATGCTTCGTTTTAGAGATTTTTTTTAAACGTAAATGGAGTAATTTCGTATACGTATAAAATGCCATAAAACGGAAATCATTCCTTTGACGTTACACATTTTAAGTGTTTTTCGTTACATAATTGTTGCATATTCAATCAAAAGTTTTAAATATATAATAATTTAAATAAATAGTTGTGTGTTTCGCCAAAAAAAATGTACTGTTTTTTTCTTGATTGTACTTTTTTTTTGTGTTCAATGTACTGTTTTTCCGAATTTAAAATCTGGCTACCCTAGAAAGAAGACACAGACAACATCAACATTAATTACAGGGTTGTTTTAAATTGATAAACAAATTTAAAAAGCTTTTCACTGTGATGCATTAAACACATTCACCACAGCAGGATACACGAACACACGACTACAAATGCTGCTGGGTGCAATAATAGTCGTGTTGACAGCTACTGAATTATTTTAAAGACGACAGCTACAATTGAAAAATTAAAAACAGCTGTTTTTTTATTGTGTATTTATAATTCAGTGGTGCCACTATCAATTTTTTAAACTTTTATGAAATGGAAAAACATGCATAATTCAAGACGCGTAACAAACTTAATTTAAGCCAATAAATATATAAATACTTATTTATAATACATTTTATAGCGTAAAAACAAATGAATTTATTAAAAATCATTTAAAATACATAATTTTGTTTTTTTGGAACTAATAAACAATATAATTTTAACAGCAGATTAAATAAAAAAATATATACTGCTTTTAAAATAAAAATTTTGTTGCGTCATCGCATGTCATAAAAGTTTCAGAACACGTTGGGTACGTACGTAAATATATAACAGCTATGCATCACTGCTGCAGTGATGCAAAATGTTGTTGCTGATGCGTGATTACCAGTTGCAGTTGTAATGCTAAAGGCCCAACAATAATATGCATAGCCTTGCTTAACCTACCGTCAAAAATTAACAAAAAGTCTCTCAAATGTTCTTTAAAAAACAAAAATAAAATAAAAAACATTTGATTCCGTACAGAATGTGCGATTAGATTCGCACCTTGCTTAAGCAAATGACAGTTTCAATAAATTTAGCAAAAAGTTTCCTTAAGTTCAGTATGGTTTGCCTTATTTAATTCACATGTATACGCACATTTGCTTAAGCCAACTTAAGCACATTTTACTGCACAACAGCTGAGCAAAGTTTGAATTTTTGAACACGAGCTAAATTTCAAGAGTTTATTAAACTAAATAACAAAAAATAATAATAAAAATGTTATAAACAATAACGATGACAAATTCTATTGAAAATATTGAAACAAAAAGCGACAGTGTTCTTATAAATTACAAGAAAAAGCATCACAAAAGAAAAATAAAACGATTTCTTTTGTCAAAATTTAATGCATCAGAAAAAAATTTGCTGCATAAAAAACTTTTGACATATGAGAGTGATGTCAAGTTTCTTACAAGTGATGCTTTTATGAACATTAAACTATACTTCTGCGCAAGGGACACCCAACAACTGCATATACGAACGTTCCCCTCATAAATAACTTTAAAAACTGAATCTAAAAAGTATTGGTATTATAAGAAACTACTTCGAAATGTCTTTCACATGATGGATTAAAAATTCCGATTTATTAGCCCATTAAGAACCAATTTCAAATATTAATATTTCTTGATAGATTTTTCGACAAAACTTAAAATTTTGTCAATATATTTAATCAAACATATTATTACTCCATCATGTAAAATTTTTAAATTTATTAAGGTTTAACAAATTATATCTTAGAAAATTACTAAATTTATTTATAAGTTTGAGTAAAAATATATATGTACATATGTGGTAATAATTTATGTACTAGTTACAAATTTAATTATTGTTATAAGTGTTCCGCAAGGCCGAAACCCCGCAACACAGAAAAACTTTATTACGCAAATAACTAAAGGTTAAGTAATAATTGTTATCAAAAAATTTGTAAGTTATATACATGGTTTAAAAAAATATTGTATTAAAATGTACGTTTTTACACATATTTAAATAGACACCCCCTGAAGAAGTAGAAAAATACTCTACGAAACGTTGGGGAAAAACTGTAATAAAATTGATGTTTTATTTACATTAAAGCTCCGGGCCTAACAAGCTTAAAAATAGGAAATGATAAAAAATTTTGTTTATCTGCTTTAAGAAACTTTAAATTTTTATTTTTATCAAATAGTGTGAAAATATTATTAAAAGTGTGTTTAACATTTAACAATTTTTGGTTTAAATAATCTCATATTTGTTTGGGAGTAGTGTTTTGTCCGTCGTGCTGTTAACACGTTTTTTCTTTATTGTCCCCGTGTTCTCGTCCTTTAATGTTAAAATTAAATTACTGGTGTTTACGTCGTCCGTCAATTAAATAGAAAAAAAAAAAAAAAAAAAATAAATAAACAAAATAAAATAAAAAATTTAAATAAATACAAAAGAAATAGTTTAAACTTAAAACAATAAAATAGACCAACAATTTTACATATTAAACTAAAAACACAAAATCCAAAACAAACAAAAAATATACACAAAACATAACTGAAAATATTTAAAAAAAAAAAAAAACACAACACTTAAAAAGAAAAAATACAATAACAACACTCACTTAATAACTGTGGCTTCAATTCGAAATAAAAAATAAAAAAATAAATAAAACAAAAAACAAAAACAATAAAACACATTTCAACTCTTTTAAAAATCTAATTTACAATAACAACTAAACAAGTGCACAATCATCTACATAAATAACCTACAACACACATCAAATACACAACCACACAATATCAGGATACATTTACACCTCGATATACGCGATTAAAAATATATTTTTTTGGCAATGACCAAACGAGGGGCTTTTATGTCCCCGTTTACAGTGCCATTGCTGTTCACTTTTCCCATACCATTTTTCTACGAAGTTTAATTGGCATTATGCCAGATTGCTGTTGGTTACTTAATGACAAAGGCATAACACTGGCCATTGAGTAACTTTCTCAGCAGCAATTTGGTATTTTTGTCACGTTTACTATCGTAGGGAGTATTGCCTTGAATCTTCTTAATTTGTAATGACAGGTAGATTTCGCATAGACTTCTGCAATATACGCGGATTGAGAGCGAATTATTTCTCTTTATATGCTCACATTCGCTTCCATCGGCCGGATGTTTTCGCCTTATGTGAAACCCAGGTGTGTGGGGATGCTGATCCACAGGATTTTCCCATACCTGGGTATCAACTTCTATCCCTTTTTTCTCTTCATAGGGGCCTTGCTATGTACATTCGCAACGATGTTGTGTACCAGTACCAGCAACATCTTACATGTGGTGATGCGGAATTTAGTTCCCTCTGGGTTAAATTCCGGATCAGGACACACATGTTGCATTTCGGATTTCTGTATAGAAGTCCAAACATGGAAACGGCGGCTTCCCTTAATGGCTTTGACGCCCTTTCCGATACCATTTCTAGAATCCTGGAAAGTTGTCCGAACAGTGAAATTGTAGTTGCTGGCGATTTTAATGTCCACAACTGTTCCTGGCTTCGCCATTCGAGCCATACAACTCCCGAGGGCCAATACGTTGAGTTATTCGCCGCGCATAACCACTTAGCGCAATTAGTGAATGAGCCAACACACAATTCGTGTGTTGTAGGGCAATCTCGAAATACTCTTGACCTTTTTCTCACTTCTCACCCTGAAAAGTACGAAGTGAGAACACTCGATCCTCTCGGGAATTCGGATCACAATACCATTTCTGCTTACTTTTCATATTCGGCACTTCATAGCGTTTCGAAAACAGCCCCGAAACGCTCGATTTTTATTTATGAAAAGGCTCGTTGGGCCGAGCTTAACGAATTTTACCGGCATTTCAACTGGAAACTTTGTTTCCTTGACAATAATGTTGATGCCGCAGCAAAAATGGTCGTAAATGTAATTTTGCTTGGAATGAAACTTTTTATTCCCTCGAAGCAAATTTCGGTTAAACCAAAACTTAAGTGTTGGTTTAACCAGACGTGCAAAAATGCAGTCAGATCCAGAGAGGAGGCGTTTAGTAGTTGGCGTTTGAATAAAAACGCAACTACTGATCACCTACATAAGAAGGCAAGATCTGAGTGTGCCAAAGTACTTAGACGGGAAAAATTTCTACACGAACAGCGTCTTCGTGCTAAGGTCCTTGCTGCTCCTCGGGGCAGTAAGACCTTTTGGTCCTTCGTTAAAAGAGTTAGGGACAGTGCTAGTTCTTCTATCCCAGCGCTTTTAAAGGACGACCAAATATTTACTGACCCGATTGATAAAGCTAACCTCTTGGCTGAACTGTTTGCAAGTAATTCGTTCTTGCCGGAAAGCAATCAATCACTGCCCGTGGTCGGAAGAGTATCATGTACTATGCCCAAGATATTTTTCCGATCACGCGCAGTCAAAAGGGTTCTTTCGGATCTTAACGTAAACAAGTCACCGGGGCCGGATGGCATATCAGCACTGGTATTGAAACAGTGCTGTTCGACGTTAGCTCGTCCGTTGGCCAACCTTTTCAGGTCTTCGTACCGTGCGGGAATCTTTCCCTCTTGCTGGAAGGTGGCCAATGTTCAGCCAATCCCCAAGAAGGGTGAGGCTACTAACCCTGACAATTACCGCCCAATCGCAATTTGCTCTTCGCTCTCGAAGGTGATGGAGAGCATGGTTAATTACCATCTTGTGAAATATCTGGAGACGAATTCACTTCTCAGTGACAGACAGTATGGTTTTCGTGGTAGCCGATCTACAGGAGACCTGTTAGCGTTTCTTTCAGAACGTTGGAGTCGGTCCATTCACCGCTTTGGTGAATGCAAAGTGGTTGCTCTGGATATTTCCAAGGCGTTTGATCGAGTGTGGCATGGTGCGCTTGTGTCAAAGCTTATTGCTTTTGGTGTCGGTAATGATTTCTCTCGATTTATATCGAGTTTCCTCAGTGATCGCACTATACGTGTTGTTATAGATGGGATTGCATCAAACGAGTTTCATCTGAATTCAGGGGTACCGCAAGGTTCTGTCCTTTCTCCTACGCTATTTCTTATATTTCTTAATGACCTTCTTAGTCATACTTCAAATCCTATCTACTCTTTTGCAGATGACAGCAACATTTGTCATTCATATTCCTTCGATCATAGGCCAAGCCTTGTTGAGATTGGGGGCAAAAGGCAGAATATGAATGACACACTTAATCAGGACCTGGCTGCAATCTCTGAGTGGGGTCAAGCGAATAGGGTCGAATTTAATGCACGCAAGACCCAATGTTGTATGTTGACCCACAGACGGGCCGTGGGACCAACTATGTCATCTGTAGTAATGGGTGGCATTGATATTGAAGAATCGGATACTCTTGATGTTCTGGGCATGAGAATACAGTGCGATGTCCGCTGGAATAAACACGTTTTTAAAGTGTCGAAGGAAGCATTCAAGTGTTTAGGTTTTTTAAAACGGTGCAAGACTTACTTCACTTCATCCGATCTCCTTACTATCTATACCACCTATATCCGACCGAAGATGGAATACAACTCCCATATATGGGCAGGGGCTTCAAAGTCTATTTTGAACCTTCTGGACCGTGTACAAAGGAGGGCGGTGAAGCTCATCAATGACAGTAGGGTATCCAACTCTATTGACTCATTGGAGCATCGTCGGAATGTGGGTTGTGTGGCACTTTTCTATCGATATTACCATGGGAGGTGTTCCACTGAGATGAGTGAACTTATTCCACCCGCCCGAGTATTTCTTCGTAATACTCGCTCATCCAGTGGATCACATCCGTTTGTAGTCGATTGTCCTGTGTTTCGCACAACGCATTATAGAGAAAATTCGTTTTTCAGTCGAACTATCCGTATGTGGAATAAACTTCCCGCAGAGGTCTTCCCCGGTACTTACAATTTATTAAGATTCAAGTCAAATGTCCACAAACACTATTCCCTCTTTCCTCCTTCCCAAACCTTATTTTCCTGATCAACACAATGCACTGCATATATAGGGGGCATCCCCTGAGTGTTGGTTTATCGCTAAAAAAAAAAAAAAAAATATTGTGGAAAATATATTTTTTTTTGTAAATTTTCAATCGAATTTGAAAGATTTTAGCAACTTTGAATCTCAAAAACATTTTTTGCTGTCAAAGCTGTCTTCGGTTCAACAAACTATTGGGGGATTTACAAGGTGTCATAAAGTCATAAGTCTTAAAATAATAACATGAACAAATACGACTGTTCTGAACAATCCCTCATAATTTGGTGTGCTATTTTGAATTTAAATCAGATGATTTGAAACAAATATAAAAAATAAATATTTAACATCAAAATATTTTTTTATTCTAATCGATGAAAGAATAAATTAAATTAGATCTTACATGACTATTTTGCATTTTTTAGACGCAACTCACAAATAAATTTTATATTGTTTGTTTACCAAACATCAGAGTCCTAAGCCGGTATAATTTGACGCTGCAAGTGCTTTGTTGCAAAAATTGTTAGCCGCAGGTTAAATTTGGATATAAGCCAGATAAAACTATACCAACAACGGCGAAGGCTACAAAAACTAATGCGGCTCGGCTCTGCCGCTCAGCGCAGGTCTCTATTGATTAATTACGACAGCACAATAAACATAGCAAGCAAAGTTTTATTAATTTAAGACACTTTTTTTTTACAAAGCAACAACAATATTTTTAAACCATTGTAAAATGTAAGAACATTATGACAATATAATATGATAGCACCCCTTGTGAATACCTCATATGTATATTATGAGCTGAAAGCTAAAGTTTAATACCCGAATTATGTTTACCACGCGGGACACAATTGCAAATTATAAACCGAAATAGAATTAATCGTTTTTGTTTTTCAGTCTTGTTTTGGTCTTTTTATTGCATTAAAAATTGTCTTCTCTGTAGACGGGTTTTTCGATTTTTTTTTAATTTTATAGAATAATGCTATATAATTAAAAGCATTTATATCATCGTTAATACTAAATGTAATTTTCAATCAGTTTTCCCAATTTAACATATAAAGTAAAAAAAAAACAGAGCCATTGTTTTAATGTTATTCATATGCGTGAAGAGAGTACCATGTACATATTTACATTCAACAGATTTTAGATCTTATTACATTTAGGGCCTTATGACTTTCTTTTAAGCCCGAACTTTTTCTATTAAATATTTTTGTAACGTTTTTATTTAGTTTTGTAAGAAAAATTCAGTTAAATTTTAAACATACTTATTTTATCATTTTTGTTCTTTGCTTAAGGTGGTTTTGATGGCACCTCTAATGTTTTAGCTGGCAAACTTTTTAATATACCCGTTAAAGGAACTCATGCACATGCCTACATAACGTCATTTTCGGGTATTGGTGAATTAAAGACAAGACTTTTGAAACATAAAACCACTGGTAAGTT
This sequence comes from Pollenia labialis, assembly GCA_949318255.1. NCBI lineage: Eukaryota > Metazoa > Arthropoda > Insecta > Diptera > Polleniidae > Pollenia > Pollenia labialis. The sequence continues at coordinate 130,433,009 of OX439141.1, forward strand.
AAACAGCAATTTAAATCAAATAATCAAATAAAAAATCGATTAATTACTTTAACTTTCAAACGGAAAGGTGTTATGGGTGATTTACTGGAACATGCCGTCAAACATCGGCAATCTCTGGCATCTGTGTTGGATGTATCAACGGAAGAGTCTTCAGAGGGTGAATTGGCAGCCATGGTCTCATACGCCATAGCATTTCCTGATGGTTTCATGGCTTTAGTCGATACGTATGATGTAAAGAGGTATTTCGCTTTTAGGCAAATTCTCTCGGAACGAAAAAAAAATCTTAATTCTTTGCCATTTTTCCTACATTTAAACATTCCAATTTAAAGCATAAAAAAAACAAATTACTGCACTCTAACTCTAATGTTGTATTAGAAAAAAATCTTTAAAACAGTTATCGTTGAAAAAAAGAGTTATGTCCTGTCCCGTCAGTGTTTAGCTTAAACTGTTTAATTTATGTATACATATTTATGTTGAATATTTTTCAAAAACTTTTTATTTAAAACTTTCAACAGACATAAAAGCAAAACTCAAGAAATAGACAATAAAGAGCCAGGTATTAACGCTAAAACCTCAACAAATGGTATGCAATGCACAAATACCTTAAATAATAAAGAACTTCAACAAAATGGGTTTACAATATCCTCACAAATGTATAGCAAAATAACAACGAAACAACTTCACAAAGAAAATACAATTGGGGAAAAATGTTTTGAACAAACACATTTAAACGGTCATACTATTTCGAATGCTTTAACAAATGGCTCGCATGAAAACAGGTCCAATGACAACAACTCAACCTCTACCTCTAATAAAAATACTACTTGTACAATGAATAACAGTAATAATACACATTCAGTGGATGCTAATTCATTATCATCAACGTCATCGTTATTATTAACGCCACAAGCTTATCTGCCAAAATACGTCGAGAAGTCATTGAGGTAATTTTCTTAATATAATTTTCAGTTATGTTTCGTTTCGTTTGGTTCTTTTTTTTAATTTCTATTTAAATCTGGCATATTGATTTTTCTTTAAAATTCAAAGCATTGTTATTTAAGTGTCTATTGGTATTATCTAAATGAGCACTGATTATTAGGTTTATACATACATTATTATTGAACATTTATTTATATACATACATATTTGCTCTTTGGGATGCATTTCTTTGGCATGCTTTTGTGAATTTTTAATTTTTTGGTTTATTCTTGTATGTTTACCTTTACAAATGCCATGTTGTTTTGTGTGTTTAATGTTATTTTTCTAAATTTTATTTAGTTTTTTCATTAGAAAAACCAACATTTTCAAATTGTTTAAAAGAATACTTAAAATTATTAGTTATGTGTAAAATTACAAAAGAAATATTAGATTTTTTATTTCAATCTTTAAATATTTTAAAAAGTATACATATACTTGGGGGATTCACAAGGTTGTCATAAAGTTGTAAAGTCATATGTCTTAAAATAATTACAAAAAATATATATGACTGCTGTGGGCAACCGCATATAATTTAGCTTTCTACTGTATAGTTATGACAACTCAATGAACACAGCATTAACATTTTTATTTTGATTGAAACACAACAATTGTAAAATATTATTTAGGACATTATGACGATATATTAATTCATAGCACACCTTGTGAATCCTCTAACTATGTATAAAATATTTATTTCGATTTTCTTATTCTTTTAAACAATTTGCTAACAGAATTATTAGTTTAATGAAAAAATATAATTATAGGTATTTGCTTAAATTTTTATAAGCTGTGGTATTAAACACATTTTATAACAAAATTAAAAAAGAAACCAAATTGTCGGGTGATTTATCTATTGATTTTCGTTGGTTTCATTTAGATACACAAAACGAGGTGATAATTATGTACTTAAATATTGAATAATTAAAATTTATCTCCCGTATTCACAAACGATTATTAAATTTAACAAACGTTTATTAAGGATAATTTTCATAGTAAATTTGTTCTTTAAACCTTTATTAAATTTTAAAAATGTTTGTGAATACAAGCATATATCTTTAATTTTTGCTCGTCATTTTATTTGACAGGTAAATAGTATTTTTATTTAAATTTTTTTGTTTTAAAACTATAAATTTAGTTATAAATATTATACTAACAAACACAGAAAATATCCTTAGCTTGCGATATAGATTTCTTCAAAAAAGCTTGAGAGAGCTAGTTACGATATAAGTTTCTTAAAAATAGCTTTAGTTATGTAGATAGCTTTATAGGTTTCGTTAGGAAACCTTGAGCTAACGAGCTAGCGATATAAGGTTCTTTAGAAAAGATTAAGATAGCTGGCTAGCGATATAGGTTTCTTAAAAAAGTTTGATCAATCTGGTGATATAGGTTCCTTTAGAAAAGCTCGAGCTTTGTAGGAAGCGACATAGGATTTCTTTAGAATAGTTTAAGCTAGCAGAGTAGCGATATAGTTTTCTTTCTCGATAGCTCGCTAGTATCGAGAAATGTAAGTTTATCTGGAAAGGTACCAATGGAAAGTTTAAGCTAGCTAGCTACCGGTATAGGTTTCTTAGAGCCACTTTTTGGGTTTTAGATAAAAGTTAATTTAATTCTATAAATAGCTAATCTGAGAATTAAGTATATCTAGCGTAAATTGAATTTGATATTTTTGGGTTGTGGCTTAAACCATGTAGTGTTACCATACCGAGCACAAATAAATGGCAAGATGGATGTTTTCAAAGAAGAAGAAGAAAATATGCGAATTTAATATTGTTTACAAGGTAGACATTTTTTACGTTTAAAGAAAAAATATATTAATGAAAAAATATAAAAAGGAAAAATTATATAAAAGTGCTTAGCAATATATTTTATTTTAAAAATTATTTTTTGTTTATATTTTTGCATTAATTGTTTATGTTAAACATGTGTATGTTGACTAGCAAAAAAAGTTTAAAAAATACAACTCAAAAAGTAAATACGGAGATTAAAGTTTATTTAATCGCTAATCTCTAACTCAAAAAGTGGCTCTTAAAGATAGATTGTGTTAGCTTAAACTAGCAAGCTAGTAGAGGTTTGCTAACATAAATTAAAGGCAATTTCAATACACTCATGTGTTTTTTCACTGCAATGAGTTAAGCACCCAATGCTAACTAAACAAATGAGTGAAAAACCGAAGATTAAACAAATAAAAACGCATTCAATTCAGTCAACTCAAGTAAAATGAGTTGAATTTTCAAATTTGTTTTGAATGTGAATTTATTTGAATTTTTACACAGATTTGTGCCCTATTACCAAGTTTGTATACAAAATTTTGACGGAGCAGCCTAGTTTTGCTTAAAATGGTCGTATTTAATGAAATAATAAAAAAATCCGAGTTTAGATCACGTCAAAACTAAGTTTAAACTTAATCCACATCACAAAAATCCAGCCTTATACTCTAATTTCTGCACACACATGCTTAAATCTTATACTTAAATAAAAGTTAAGCTTATACCGTGTTCAGATATACCTTTTTTATTGAGTCAATATTCGGTTTATTGACATAATTATCTTTCTGTTCACACATACACAATTTAGGTAACTCAATTAGCAATTGGCAATTAATCAATAATGGCATTTATTGCGTAAAATTCAATTAAGGTGCATATCTGAACACGGTATTACACAACTATTATTTCAATGAACTTTAATAAATACAAACACATTAAATAATTTAAAAATATTTTAAATGTATTCTGTAAACTTGCTCTCTTAAACGGGTCGTTCCAATGTTTTTTTATTACAACAATTTCTTTGTTGGTGCGTGATGCGCTTTTTTCAAATTTCGGTGCGTTGTTTTTAATTTTTGGTGGCACCAAATCAAATTCAACACAACACAAGATTTTTACAAAACATTTTACGTACCACAATAAGAATAACAAGACTTGTTGCATCAATTCTTAATTTTAATGGGATAAAAGTGTATCTGGTAATGTCATAATCACTAATCGAAAGCTTTCATTAAATACAACTAAAAGGTATTATTAGCTACGTTTGTGAAAAAAGTGGAGATTGCAGCCTTTGCATCTATACCCCTCAAGTAATGATGTTGAAGACGTACCAAATCACTTAGTAAAACGGTGTTGTTGCTGTAGATAATTTTTATTATGAAAAGAAACTTCATTTGAAATACGCCACAAGCGTATGAAATCTTAAAAACCAATGTGTATCTCTGTTAGGAGCAACAACAAAATTACAAAATATTTATAAATTTGTTTTTGCTTTCAATGTAATTCTTTGTTGTTGCGTTGTGTTTTACAAAATTAGGGCCTAAATCACTTTTTGAGTCGATCTAACGATGGCCGTCCGGCTGGCTGGCTGTCCATGTACGCAAAGTACAGGTCGCAATTTTGGAGATAACTTGATAAAATTTGGCTTATAGGTTCTTATGGGCACAAGGAAAATGGACTGAACCGTTGGACCACGAGGGGGGATAGGGGCAATTTCTGCCTCTCAGCAACTATCAAACCCATTTTAATGAAATTTAAAATAAAGGTAGATCCATATTTTAAAGGCTACATAAACTATACGGTTTTTAACAAATAAGACCACAAAGGGAGGTAGGGGGCAACTTCTGCCTCTCACAAACCTTCTAACCGATTTGAAAGAAATTTAAAACATAGATAGATCCATTTTTATATGGACACCATGATTCTCCATGTGTTTGAAAATACTGTGGTGTAGGGTATCATATAGTCAGGCTTGACCGACTGTACTTTCTAACTTGTTTTCTTTTTGTAAAGTTTTTTCTTTTCTCAAAAATCTGATCTGTAATAGAGTGTTTTATTGTTATATGTATTTTCAATACAAAAATTATACTTTATATCAGTGTTTGAAAATAAACAGTACATTATTTAGCGTTCGGCTCACACACCCAAGAACGATATCTACATTTTTTAGTGATTGTGTAGACGAACACAACCCTTAATACCATTCGTTACTATTTTCAAGAAAGAACCGAACATTATATAATGTTCTGTTCTTCGTTAAAAAAAAAACAGAACAATTGTAGTGATACTGGAGACAAAAATTATATTTAAATATTTTATGTTTTTTTTACATTGATAAAGAAATGAACAAACAAACAATTTTAGCAACGACCGCAGCACGAACAGTTTGTGTGTGCATTGTGTATATGTTTTGTTTGTTTAAAAGCTTGCTTTTCCTTTTGTGTATTTTGTTTTTGTAAAAAATGTTTGGTTTTTTTTACGAGCCAAAAGGGATGAACATTAATGAGCCGAACCATGAACAATGAAGCTTGTGGATTAAAAAAAAACCGAACAGAATTAAATGTTTTCATCTTTTGTCGAGTTGATAAAAACAGTATTATTTTTTTGTTCGAAAGATGACTAACAGGGAAAGGTTATTTTTTTAATGATTTTCTACACAAACACTATTAGCGTTTGTGTTTTCCACAAATCTACTGAACCGAACACTAAGGAACGATGTTTACTGTTTATTTTCGAACACTGCTTTATATGCTAAATTAATTCAATAAACATTTTATAAAAAATGTTGGTGGGTTTTTTTTAAATTGCGCGTTTTTTCTCCATTTTTGTGCGTTTTCAAATTTCAAAGTTATCAAAGCTGTCATTAACTCTTATTTTTGTATATCGTTTACCCTCTCCTTATCTCTTTGACTGTTCTATATTTGAATAAATGTTAAGTACTTAAAGAAAAGCCTCATAAGTGAGTTATTCAAAGCAAATCGCTTCTAGGTAGTGATACAGGTTTCTTTTAGAAATATTGAGTTTTTACATAGTGATTTAGGTTCCTTTAAAAAACATGAATAGCGAATTACCGATATAGGCTTATTTAGGAAAGTTTGAGCTAGATAATGATATAGGTTTTTTGAGAAAAGTTTGAGCTAGGTTCTTTGCGGTTAGCAAAGCTAGTTAGCGATATAGTGGTATTTAGGAAAGTTTTAGCTAATTAGCCAGCGATATAGATTTCTTAAGGGAAGCTGGAGCTAGCTAGCTAGTTAGTGATATAAGTTGCTTTAGGAAAGCTTAAGCAATCTAGTGATATAGGTTATTAACGAAAGCGTGAAGTAGATTGCAAACTATATAGAATTCTTATGAAACACTTGAGATAGGTATACAAAAAATTCGAGGTAAGCTTGAGCAAGCTAGCTTCAAAGTTTTTTTTTATTAACATACTTATTTTTATTATTTTTTACATATTTACCCTAAAAAACTACTTTAACCAAGGCCCATCTATCAGGTCTGCTTACTTGTACAAAAACAAAAAACGATTCTTTTTAGTTGTCAAAAATTTACTACCACATATACAAGGCAAAAGGAAAAAAACGTGTATGTGTGGCATACCATAAACGTAAACAAACGTATACATGCACATGTAAGCAAAATGTAAACAACTTTTGACAACTAAAAATAACATAAACAATGATCATAAGGCTTCTTAATATATTTTTTATCTGTTATTTTCTTTTTAATTCAAACTTTATTGTTATTATTTTGTTGTCCTTATTTTCCTGTTAACATCATTTTTAATTTTTATTTATTTACATATTTTTTTTTTTAACTGAACAAACTAAATGAAACAATTATAAAAAAACTCCTCTTCATTCCACCTTCATCGTCTAACAAATAACAAAAAAAAAAAAAAAAAATAAAATAAATTAGGAAATTTATTGTAATCCAAAAAATCTAAAACAAATGACTTCCCGACACTATTTTGGCAGAGGTATGTAAAGCATCTATTCAAAAAATAAAAATTTTAATCAAATCATTCATTTATTTAAATTTTAATTTATTTCGAAACATAATAAAATACTATTGGTATATATTTATATAAAATTGCACTATGGAACATTTTTGGGATTATTGTCTGGGGGGTGAGAAATTCCAAGTCAGGGTGATGGCACTAGGTCAGTATAGTAAAACCCTCAAAGGGTTTGGCGTTCGTATGTGTCAGTTTTTTTTACGACATTTTAAATTTTTTCCTTATCTTGATGTTTTTTTGTTTAACATAACTCGAGAACCACTTGTCCGATTTTGCTAAAACAAACTGAAAAAAATTAGAATTACAATTTCTTTAATCCGTTCATATAACGTTTTTCTTTATAATCAACAGTTTTGCCGGTAAAAATAAATTTGTGGAGATTTGGAAGTGGTTCTCGAGTTATGTTAAACAAAAAAACATCAATATAAGGAAAAAATTTAAAATGTCATAAAAAAAAACTGACACATGCGAACGCCAAACCCTTTGAGGGTTTTACTATACTGACCTAGTACCATCACCCTGACTTGGAATTTCTCACCCCCCAGATTGGCTGTTGTACTGTGTTATTATTCAAATGTGTGTGTTTATTTATTTGTGATTATTGCTAATTGTCTTTGTCTATAATAATTCTTAAAAGATTCATTTGAGAAATCGATTATAGTTTTAGTTCTACATACAAATATAATTGTCATAGATACACAAACCAATTGAATTGAGAACAATCGAACAAATTTATTTAACATTTATTTTTTGTATATCCAAAAAGCCAAGCACATTACACTGCTACTAGAATTATTTATTGTTTTTTTTTTTTGTTTAATAATTTTCATCAAATGGTCCGAGAGATACCACTGCATGGCTTTTGTAAAACAATGTTAAATGCCGTTTATATTTTTGTTAAATATTTAAAAGATATTTTCAAATCTTATTACAATTTTTTTTATAGAAAAAATATTTCATAGAGTTCTTGAAGTACGATTTAGATATTTGGAACATTCTTGCTTGGATATATTAAATTAATCGGTTCGTTCGTCTTAAAATTAATTCGTACACTGTTTACAATTCCGTATATGAGAGTTTTACTTATATTAACAAATGAAAAATAAAGCCTTTAAAATTTTTTCTTTAATTGGCAGTACATAGTATTAGTGTATAAACAAAATTCCTTTTCAGTATATCAACCCCTTTAAATAAAAACAGACGTATAACGAATAAATAATAAAAGCTTTAAGGGACAATCGAGCATATTTACTCCAAAGGCTTATTGACGAAGCCCATTTAAAAAATCGATCTTCATATTTTAATAAATCAGGGGTGTGCTGAAAACCAAAAATATAAAACACAGAATTTGGAAGTTTTAAATCTTTTAATCTAATTTTTATAATTTTTCTTATAAAATTCTGGTTAATTGAGTAATATTTGTTTAATATTTGTCATAAAATTCTTCTTTTTTTTACAGAAAGCTTATTAAAAACGACTTTTAAAATGTTTGCGTTTTACGCTTACCCCTGAATATTCTCATATTCTCTGAATTTTCCCTATATTTATTACAGGGCACAGTTAACAGCTATACGCATCCGCCGAGCTGCTCGTTTTTAAAAGCTTGGTTATTCTTAATATCATAATTATATATGTACATACATATAAAAAAAATTGAAAGCTAAAATAACTCTATCGGATGAATAAACGTTATGAATGTGCTTTAATTATTTTAATCTTTTTAATTTGAAACTTTAAAACTACTTTTTAATATTTAAAAAAAGGGAATTAAGAACTACTATAAAAAAAGTTTCTACATATGAACTCTATGAAAAATTATCTAAGTTTAAAAAAAATATATGTACATGCTTATTTATTTTTATATAGAAGGTATTAACTTGAAAATTAAAAAATTTCAATAGAAGCATAACAATTTTTGAATATGAAAAAGAATTTTTAAACCAACCGTTGCATTACCAAAATTGGACAAAATAGCATGCTATTTTTTACAGCACAGAGAAGGTTAAATCGATTTAAATTGTGGATTAATTTAACCCTGCATGCCCAGTGTTAGTCGTTTCGACTAATATTATTTTTTTAATGTAGCTAAGACTGAAAAAGAACAAAAAGCGATCTCATTTAAAATAAACCTAAAATCAAACCAAATATTACAAAGTTTTATTTTTCTAAATTCTTCTTAAAAATTAGGCTAATCGTTGGCATCATAGAATTGATCTTTCGAGATGTTAGTCGAATCGACTAACATTGGGCATGCAGGGTTAAAAGCTGAACTTTATCCTTCACAGTCGTGTTTGGTATCGGATGAAATTACATAAAATTCTACACCACTTATTTGCTAAAATTACGGGTTGAAGTAACTTACTTTATTGGCAGTGATCGGTGAAATTTAAATCATTTTTACAATTTTTTTTAAAGTGCTCCATTAATTGGTGGTCACAGGTTACAATTCCGTTCGGAATCGAAGAAAACTTTTTAGTTTGTTTTGATGGAAAGAGCATTTTGATAGTTTTTCGGCCTTTCAGATATGGAAAACTCCCATTCCGTTCATGGAAACAAAAATAGTTTCATTCCGAAAATTTTTTTCGTCATTTTCTGAAGCAACAAAATACGGAATGAATTCCGTTTCTTAACGGAATTGTACTCTGTGGTATGGCTAATATATTGAGTTTCAAAAATTTCAGGGCATGATCGGGAAATTTTTTTATTGCTCTTATAATATGAGATTAAAGCTCATAAATCCAAAAAAAAAAGCAAAAATTCCATATAAAATTGTTGCAAGTGTGTTAGTAAAAAATGTTGTAGAGTTTTAACTTCGTCAACCGTGAACTGGGAGATATGATATGTTGGAGACGTTAAACACACAAGTCGTCCAAAAACAAGTCGTTCAAATGTCAATATCGAAGCAGATCTAGCATCCCAAAATTTTTCAATTAATCTCTTCACAGTTGACAAAGTTTAGTTTTAAAATAATTTTTTGAAGTCAATATTTTTTAAATATCGTTCAATAATGAAGACACGTTGCTTGGAGTGGCAAGAAAAAAAAAGTGTACAGTTATAGAAGCTTCATTGGTTTACATTTCATTCAAATTTTTTGATTTTGTATTTGTTGAAAAAGAAATAAAGAGGCCGAATTTGAGGCAACAATTTTTTTAATCCTGGGTGGTGGCTGGTTCTACTTTTTTAGAACCACCCCAATGCATATGTATGTATGTACATTTTTTACGAAAAATGTATCAATTACCACGTGACAGCCAATACTAAATTAGGGGTAAAAATCGGGTTTGCCGGTCATTTTGGCAGAAAAACCTTCCACACCAAATGCAATTTCTAAAAATTTACACACATATTTTTACTACGTTAAGCGGCACATACACCTGCAATATTATTGTATATGATATTCGCCATATTATTTCAATTTTGTCCTATATTATGCAATAAGTCGCAAAATAGTTTCATTTATTTAATAAAAAAGAGGAACATAACCTATATGAATATCATAAATAGCATTGTACAATGCTGCCAACACATTTCACTTTCTTTTCGTTGCGCAATAAAAATCAAAAGTCTTTTGATTGTTGCGAATATATTGTGTCACCTTCGAATATCACATACACATTGGCGATATAATAGTACAATACGTAAAAATGAACAATTTTATTGCAAGTTGATGTGCCGCTTTAGCGTAGGTCTTCTGTTTAATCTAACAACAAAATACAGAGAGTTTCGTTAAATTTCTTGACAAGGCTAAAATATAGAACCCATTTCAAATCGTCTGTTAATATTTTTTATGGAAATTTTAAATAAGGCATGTACAATTTGACACTTGCAAAAAAATTTAAAAAAGTCATGCCCCTAATGGTCATATAATTTTTCTGTTCTTTTTTAAATAAAAATATATTTTCTATACATTTTTTTAAAATCCATTTTTTTACTATTGTTATTCAAAAAAAAATTAATATTGATAATAATGGGCTTCCCTTAATCCTTATTTTACCTATAATTCAACCCACTGTAGATATAAATATTACTTTCCAATTTTTCCAAAAATTTAAAAAATAAAAATTTTGAGTTTATACCCTCTTGTTAATCAAGTGCGACATATAAATAATCATTAAATTAAAAATATATTTTGCACAAAACTTAAAAGATTTACATGAATTTTTTTTGGATTTTTTATAACTTTTTTTTTTTAAATTTTTAACTTTCACTGAATTTAATTATCAAAAATAGTTACGAACACAGTTTGCAATGCAATTTAGTAAACAACTAGTTTATATTAAATACCTTATACTTTTATTAAATTTATTATTAAAACTTAATTTTTAATTAATATTATGTATTCCATTTTTTTTATATTTTACAATAACTCATATTTTAGGAGTGGTTTACTTAATTTCTGTGCCGTTGCTTTGGGCCTAAATGATTTGGGTTATCGTGCTGTTGGTATACGCATTGATTCTGGTGATCTGGCGTATTTATCGTGTTTGTCACGTGATACCTTTGAGCGTGTGGCCGAACGTTTTAAAATATCATGGTTTAATAAACTCACTATTGTGGCATCGAATGATATTAATGAGGATACCATATTGAGTTTAAATGAACAGGGGCATAAGATCGATTGTTTTGGAATTGGTACACATTTGGGTAAGTGTGTATAATTATGATTAAAAGAAAGAAAGAAATTTTTAAAGAAATTTTTTTAATACGGTTCTTCTTTTGTAGTGACCTGTCAACGACAACCCGCTTTAGGTTGTGTTTACAAACTGGTTGAAATCAATGGACAACCACGTATTAAACTTAGCCAAGATGTGGAGAAAGTAACAATGCCGGGTCATAAGAATGCCTACAGGTATCACGAGTTTTTAACTAAAACGAGAAAAGTTTTTTTTTTACTTATTTTTCCATTTAGATTGTACAGCGCCGATGGCCATGCTTTAATCGATCTATTGCAAAAAGTTACGGAACCTCCACCAGCTGTTGGCCAAAAAGTACTTTGTCGTCATCCTTTCCAAGAATCAAAACGTGCTTACGTCATTCCAACTCATGTTGAATCATTGTACAAAATCTATTGGCAAAATGGAAAAATTTGTCAGCAATTACCAACACTGGAACAAGTGCGAGAACGTGTGCAGATGTCGTTGAAAACTTTAAGAAATGATCACAAACGTACATTGAATCCAACTCCGTACAAGGTAAATGTAGGTTCAAATGTATGAAACTATGCATTTTTAGTTTGTATTGCTCTTTTTATACCCCTTACCACAATTAGTTGTGATGAGGGTATACTAAGTTTATCATTCCGTGTGAAACTTTCTTATTATTCATCTCAGACCTCATAAAGTATATCGAGCCACAACCGCGAAAATTAAGTAAGCGACATCATTTTTAATTTTCGTTTTTTTTACTACATGACTTTATTGGCAACACTTGCATCATCTCCTAAAATGTCATGGTCATAGAAGGTACCGTTACGATGTTATAGCAATAACAATTTTATCGTAAGCGACAAATTTCATACAAAATTTATATGCAATAAAATAAAAAAACTCGCTCCAGTAAAAATTGATTTTTGGCGCTTACGTTATTTTCGCGGTTAGGGCTCGATATTTATTCTGGCTCCTTGAGTAATTCTAAGTCGAGTTAGCCTGTCCGTTTGTTGAAAATACGCTTACTTTCGAAAAACTCAAATAAAATTAACAAACCTGGTGTCAAATTGCTTGTAGTTATCCTAAGCAGTTTGGAATTGAAATCCAGCAAAATCGGTTAAGTTGGATTAGAGCTATGAATGAAAATGTGGAACCACCACCATAAAAAATTGATAATTTTGTTACAAAAACTAACATAAATAGTGGAACAATGCACAGAATGATATAATATTTTGCAAAAATCGTTTTATTTTACTGGAAATCACGCTGTAAAATTTCGTGAAGATCCGTGCATAATTTACCCTAGGCCCCGTAAAGCATAGTGCTATCATAACACATTTTGGCACGTCACTGTTTAATAGGACTAGAAATGACACTGTGCAATTTCGTACGCCTAAAACCATAATGAATAATGCTATCATAAAAAATTCCGGCACGTCACAGTTTTATAGAACTATAAATGACACTGTGAAATTTCGTGAAGATCGGTCCATAATTTACCCTAGGCCCCATATAAACCCAACTCCCGGAAAACAGTTTAGTACGCCTAAACCCATAATGAATAATGCTATGATAACCAATTTTGGCTCGTCACAGGACTAGAAATCACCTTGTAAAATTTCGTGAAGACCGGTCCATAATTTACCCTAGGCCCAATACAAACCCTTCTCCCGGAAAACAGTTTATTACGCCTAAAACCGTAACCAATATGGCTATCAGAATAACATTTATTAATTCACAGATTTATATGACTAGAAATCACACTAATAAATTTCGTGATGATCGGTCCATAATTTACTATAGGCCCCATATAAAGCCCGCTCTTGTAAATTAAATAAATACAGTAGTTCCAGCTTAAATGCAGCCCGCTTAAATTATTACCCCTCTTAAATGCGCAAAATGTGCTGGCAAGCAACATTTTCACATGTTTACATGAACAAAATCCCGCTTAAATGCGTCCCCGTTTTAAGGATTCATTATTTTTGTCCGAAATTACATAAATTTGAACAAAATAAATCGCTTAGATGCGTAACCAAAAAACTTTTTTTTTAAATATCCGCAAGGCATTTATAAAGTAAATAAAGGTATTTTTGTACTTATATGTATGGCAACACAAATATATAAAACGGCAGTTAAGTAAAAAAGTAAATTTCTCTTGAATCTCGAAAATCATAAAGAATAATTTTAAAGAGTTATCGGTATCTTCCGATGATGAAGAAGAGGAAATAATTAAAGCTCCAACTTAACGTACCTCGACATTTTACAATGAATTATAAGCAAAATAGGGTGTAAAACTACTAAAAACACAACTTTTTTCCTCACTAAACTAGCACGTGCCACAATCAACTGCAAACTAAAAGCTCATTTCAGTACAAATTTCAAGAATAACGGAATGAAAAGATATGTAAACAAAAGCATGGTTGGATAAAACTGTTGGGATAAAAATAAATATGAATATATTTAAGCAATTGGATTTCAGTTAAGTAGGACTACTCAACGGGACACATATGTCCCGTCAGTATTGAAAGGGTTAATATAACATTTAATTTTGTATAAGAACAAGGTGTAATATATTTTATTTCCCTTGTAACTAAAAAAAGTACTTTTAAATGATTATTGAGTTTTTTAAGCGAGTTTTTTTTTTTTAAATGCGTTGATTGCGCATTTATCCTGTTTATCTCTTTTTTTTTTTAATTCCTGAGCTAATCCCCGCGAAACTCTACGCTTGTCTGCAGGAAATAAACCAGAGTCTCTGGCGGGAATCGAACCCGCAACCCCGGCGCTGATAGACTAGCTTGCTACCAGCTAGTCTACCGGGGCACTGGCGTAGAAAACTGAACATTTTTCGATGCGCACTTAAGCGGTAACTACTGTAAAACCAACTAAACTTCATATGGCCAGAAAAATGTCATGTAATTTTGTGATATACGGTCCATAATTTACCTTAGATCCCATATTTAGCAGCCTTCTGGAATTCACTGTTAACTCTAAAACTAAATTCCCCACTGTATTGAAATTTATGTTTTTAAATACCAAAATCACGCTGCGGAATTTTAGGATGATTGTTTCATAACTTGCCATGGCTCCAATATAAATCCCCCTTCTCAAAATCATTTAAGTTCTGCGTAAACTGTTACGAATCGTGATATTTTACTCAAGACTGTCGGTCAATAATTTAATATAGGTCTAAACCGCAACCAATTTTAATGCTGATAAATTAATAATAAATATTCATCATATAGATATCAGTCCTGAAATATTCGAACTGTCGGTGGAGGGTATCAAAGGTTCGGCATAGCCGAATACTGCACTCTAAATTGTTTTTCAACAAAAAGTGATCCGCCAAAAAAGAATTCTTGTCGGAAAGAGATTTTTTAGCAAAAAAAAAAAAGCATTTCAATTACAAATTACTTTTGTACCAAAAAGTGGACTTTTTCATTTAGAAGACCCTACAAATAGTATATTATAAAGCAGTGTTGCCAGAAATATTGCCAGATGTGGATTTTGTCACTAAAATAGTAACAATGGGAAAGTCGGACAGATTTTTTAATCCTTAAGTCTGGGTTGACACTATGAAAGATTTCTTTCAGAAAGTCTAAATTGTGGGTACTTTTTATACTAAAAAACCTATAAAATATACGTATGTTATTGTCACTCTCAAAGAATAAAAGCTCTTTATTTTATGTCTGTGCCTAAAATTTTCTTGTAGTATCCCAACTTTTTGTCCGTTTTATAATCAGTTTTTTTCAATTTTTCCAAAAAAAAATAAATTTCGAAAATAAAAGTTTTTTAGGTCAAAATAAATTTCAGCTAAATTTGGAAATTAAGAGTTTTTCATGGCCAAGCACGCTGGGGTTTTTGATTTTTGGAATACATACATAGTTGAATATTTTATGCACCATATTAAAAAAATATTAAAAAATACAGACAAAATCAGTTTTTGTTTTGCTTGAAAAAATCGTTAATTTGTCCATGAGCCTTGTCCCAACTTAATGATAAATTAAAAACCCTGTTCTTTTTGCTTTAACTAAGGCGACTAGATTTTGAAAATAAAGAAAAAAAGTAAAAAATTTATTTGACTTCAAGATTTTTTACATATTTTACATTCAAATTTACATTCACATATGTATTTATATACCTATGAAACGTAAATTATAAAAAATAACATATGCATGTTAAAATTTACTGCTCTTCATTGCTCTAATTAGAGCAAAATTTCATATTGCAAGTGTATGAGAGTTCAGTAGCAGTATGAACAGAACAAGCATGTCACGACATTTTCTATTCGATTTGGCAGAAAAAACGGCGACCGCCTTGAAATAAAGTGTATTTTAATTTATTGTTGGGAGAAAAGCTATTTTCTATGCGCATTTCACTGGTTGCTTAGACCAGATCATCAGGAAACATTCTCCCAAAAAATTTTAGAAAATCTAAATTTATAAGCACACAAAACTACAGAGTGAATGAGAATTGCAAACACTCAAAAATTACTCGTTTTGGGTGTATCAGCTTTTCAATGTATGCATGCGGGTTTTCTGTGCCCCAAATGCGACAATTTTTTTCACAAGATAACGAACATACGGAGCTTCTTCCTAAAACCGTACGCAATTTTCGCACACATTCTGCAACATTACCATGATTTTCAAAGTTATGTCGCAATATTTCCCAGCGTTGTTCAAGCGTATACACAACCATATTCTTTCAGCGGAAGGATAAAACTAATTATCTGTTAAATCAGACATGAGCTAAGTGTTACCATTCACGAAATAAGCATTAGTTGAAAAAAACGTTAGATGGCGTACCCTTTACTTAAATCCATTTCACTGATAATTAAATTGTTAACAGCATCAGTTTCTTTTCTTTTTATTATTTTCACAAATCCAAATATTAGAAAGTTTGCTATATTTTAAGCTGAGGCTGTCTGAAAAAAATGATATAAATCAAAAATCGAAACGTAAAAAAACAAAAAATAACACAATTCTGTTATTAACACTTTTAATCAATGAAAAACATGGCAGACCACGGTCAACATTATCAAAAGCTTATGCGAAGTTTATATTTATGGAAAAAGTAATTTATTTGAGGTTAAGATAGAATTACACGTTTTGTTAACAAAAGCAAATAACGTCCACCTCTTTTCTCCATATTATGCACGATTTCTTTCTTTTTGTTTAATAACTAATAAAAAAAACGTTATAAATTATATCAAAATTTCACATTTTATGCAAAAAATTTTTTTAGCCAGATTTTTTCACCGAACAGTGGCTTTTTCACTAAAAATTACTTTTTTTTTGAAAATAGTTTTCCGAGTAAATACTTTTTTTCAGAAAGCTAATTTTTTTTTCTTATTTTCAGGTTTCTGTTAGCGACAATTTGTACAATTTTATACACGATCTGTGGCTGCAAAATGCCCCCATTGGTGAACTCTCATGATCTATATAAAAAGCAAAGATCTACGAATTTTATTATTCTTTTATCGAAAAGATATATTTTCAAAACTACTTTAGAATTTCATTGAATTAAGAAGTAGAAACTTGCTGGACATGTAAAGGATTTTCTTGTAATTTTTCAATTTTACTTAATTATAAGATTTGGCAATATGTATTTACATAAAACCATAACTTAGCAAAACTTTACAAAAACATATTGTAACAAATTTATTATTGTTTCTAGTTATTATTTTTTTTTTCAAACACATTATTTAAAAAAATTAATAGAATTGTTAAATATCTTTTGAACTGTATTTTGTTAAAGTAAACATAATAAAAACAACGTATCTTTGTTAGTTTTAAGTTTAAAAATTTAATAATATAATGAGAGAAAAAAAAACAACAAATCAGCACAATTAAACAAAATAGGTACCTACATAAAAAAAGACACCAAATAAACAAAACAAAATCTTTGTTTTACTAATTAAGACAGTAATAGAAAACTGTAAAATATTGCACAAATTTTAAAGAAAATGTAGAAGATATTACAAATCAAAAGGTTTAAGATACAGACATACATAAGTAAATATTTATAACAAATAAAAGATTAAATTTATTAAGGAATTCACACTATTAAATGTGCCTTAAATACACAAACTTACTTAAACACATCAGCAAATACATTCAAAATATAAAAATTAATGTACATTTTAATTATTGTATTATTAAATAAGTGAATTAGTTTTAAAACGCTTGATAATTTTTTTAAAATTTCCATTTGTTTTGAGATTACATAAGTATGTAGTCGTGTTTTTTTTTTTTTTTTTTTGTTATGTAGTCTTTTGTTTATACCTCTTTTAAGTTGTGCGCAATTGCACGAAAAAAAATAAAAATTATTAAAAACCTACTTAAATATATAATTAAAATATAATCAAACAGTCAAAAGAAAATAAATAAATGCTTCGTTGTAAAAGACATGAAAAAATTACTTTGAGTTTAAATTAGTTTAAAATAATGGGATATATAACATGAAATCGTTATCCAATCCTAGGGGAAAGGGAACTAACACCAAACATGCCGCTAGTTTAAGTTCTTTCACTTAATGTGAAAGGGTTAATTGTTACCTTTTTGACACTTCGTAATATATCACTGAAACAACCTAAATGGATACATTCACTTTCACTATGTCACCCATCACGAAGAACAAAACATATGGGCATTTCCATGAGAATGTCAACCACGACTCAAAAAATTAAAACGCTTGAAACGTTTTTCCAAATATGGTAAAGAGAAATAAAACACCCAAATTTTACTATGCAGACGTACTTATAGCTTATTACAATTTTTAAAAAGCAAAAAATAAAAGTTTAAACTGACTTTCTCTTTGATTCATTTTCTGTTACTGCAATTAACACTTTTCAATTTTCTTCCGATTAAATACAGAAACTGGCAACCCTGGAATTATGCATTAAAATTAGTGTTACAACAACAATGAACAAGATCCATGAGGAAAGACCAAGTATATAGTTCGATTGGCGGTATATTTTTTGGTTTGTTTTGGATGCTATTCTAACGTCACGTACGTGGTGCAAAAACAACATTTGTCTTTGTCATTTCTATTTGGCCAGTCTTAGGTGTTTCAAAATAAAAGTTCAAAGCAAGATATTTGCTGCAAAAAAATATTGATCGGAATTTTTTTTTAAATTGGTATAATCAAAATTTTATAAGCTTTTAAAGCTCGTCACGTACGATATTGTAAGTACTAAAATGCAACTAAATTCATCATCTTATTATGTTAGTATTAAGTTTAAATGTGGTAAAACCTTATTTTATTACAATCAAAAGCGTCTTACAAAATTTTTTTGGAATCGTTCCATATTTGACCATAGCTCCCATACAAGTGCTACTCCCGAAAAAAGCTTTAATGTCATAACTTCCTTAGAAATGTTGGCATTTACATAAAAATTGGCGACGATGACTTTTGCGATAGGTACTATATCATGATAAAATGTTGTGCGGGTAGGTCCAAAAATTAACCATAGGTCCCATATAACCCCCCTTTCTTAAATCTGCTAGGGGCACACAAATCTCATATAGATGGAGATACATAAATAATATAATAAAATTACTCTTATATAATTCTTAACCCCATTGCATAATTATGCAAGAGAGTGTACCCTATTTGAGACCCATGGCAAAAGAAAAATGAGGGTACACCCTCAAAAAAAAAAATTGTTTTAAATATTATAGTGTAGGGTGTCATATTGTCGGGCTTGACCGACTTTTCTAACTTCTTTGTTTTAAGTTTTTATATGCATACATATATTTACAAAAAATATTTTTCATGCCTTGTAAATACTATAAAAGAAAAATCTGTCACGTACGGTATGTCACGAACGATATAACAGTTTGTTCATTATTAAACCATAAAAAAAAAAAATTTCCAATTACGGATTATAAAGGTAAAATATCTGGTTTAATGTTAAGAATTAAATAAAAAAAAGAAGAAAAACCTCTCACAATTCGCAGATTTTCGTATTTTTTTACATACACCCCAAAATCACTTCCGTTTTATGTCACGTACGATATGCACTTACTTTGCTCAATATTTTGGACAACAAGGTTCTGAATTTAATAATTTTTTTTCATATATAGTACCCTCTAAATGAAACATAATGATAAAAAAAATGTCCAGTTAATACTATTTTGGCAAATTTTCTATCTCTCTGAAGGTGTACAAATGTCACGTACGATGACATGGAAATGCCCATATGTCAATTTACCACCTTAAAACTTGACAAAAAAAAAAAAAGAATATGTATGTATATAAAAAAAGCGTGTGTTAGATCATTACCTTAAACGCAAAAGGCCCTATCTAACACTTTGATATTTTAGAGAAGAAGTAAACAACTGAATAATGGAACCAAATTTCCGTTCGAGAGACGTCGAAGACAGGCAATTGTATGCCGAAACCTTTTTGCGGAGGTTCTCCAACGAAAAGAATATTCAAATTGTTCTTAATTAAAAATTTGAAGCAAATAACATTACAAAAAATGTTTGTTTGCAGACTTTGCATATGTCTTTTTGAATAGGCTGTAAGTTTTCTTTGTACATATTTAGTTATGAAATATTGTTTTTGTTAAAAATAAGTAGAAATATTTTTAGAAATAGTCGTAATAAACAAATAAAATGAATGGCCTAATTTTGTCATACGCAACGCCAAAAATTTATCGGATTTAGTTTAAATACTAATGCAGTTTAAAAAGAGAATAAAAAAAGTTTTTGCAGCAAATTATTGATGTTTTTAGTAAAACATTAAATACCTTTAAGGGTCTTAACGAGTACGAGTATTGTGAATTAGTCTTTTAAGGGAGTTTGTCTTAAATACGTTGCTTTAGGTTCATGCCTGTGCTATGTGTTAATAATCTATACATTCACCACCAGATGGTGCCGCTGTTATTATGTTTGTGTTTTTGCTGCATAACTTGTTTAGTTCCAATACTCACTTCTAGAGGACGTCTACACTTATTCAAGGCGAATTTATGTACACGCTGACAGCAGTAATATACCAACCAGGGTTGTAAGATTTTTTTGAGCTCCATCGCCAAAACGGATGTCGGAAATCGCCAAACGTCAATTTTGTTCAGTTTTCGTAACATTATTATTATTTTTTTTAATTATATTTGTAACCGATTATGGCCTTTAAAGGCTAGGTTATTGGTAATGTAAAAATAAATAAATAAATTTCTCATACAAAAAAAGCTAGCATAATATTTTAGTAAAAAATCACCAAAAACTGAAAAAATACAAAAAAAGTCGCCGAAAGTAAATTTTGTTTAGTTTCTGTTTTTTCTTTTTAATAACATAAAATGGAGATCATATATTTAGTTAAAAAAAATAAAATTAAGTACGCAAGTCTATAAGACCGTACACTTCAGCCTCATCGGTGGTGTTTTGACCTGCATACATAGAATTAAATAGTGACTGAATCTAAAATTCACTTAAAATGATAACAAAACAAAAATCATGTGAAAAAGTTGCCAGATTTTTTTTAAATTAGTAATGATAACAAAAAATTACAAACTGTTAAAAAAAAATTACTTAAATAACATAAATGGTAAAAATAGCCAAATAAATCGCCAGGTATATCAAAAATCGCAAAAAAAGTCACCGGTCGCCAAATGGAAAATCCTACGGCCAAATACGTTTTAAAATCGCCACGTTTGGCGAAAAAACCGCCATATCTTACAGCCCTGATACCAACTACAAAAATACAAGAGCAACGGAAGATTTAGGCACTTCCTCAACAAACACGGAGGTTAAATTGAAAATGATTTGAAATCAAACCTTTTCTCAAACGATAAACGTTTGATAATGATTTTTAATAATCATTTGAAAATCATAGCATTCTCAACAAAAAAAGGAGAACGTATTTTCAACTTGAGAAATGCTTTTATTTTCAACTTGCTTTCAAACGTGATTTTCAAAAAATTTTTCAAATGTGGATTTTTTTACAATGTGAAACATAAATGAAAAAGATTTTTTTTAATTTAAATTCATTATTTATTGAAATAAAATCACAGCTTAATATTCGGCGCCATAGATTAAAGATAATATAATGTTTTTTCCGTCCTCAAATTCTTGAAACACTTGTCTCCTTTTTTTTGGAGGATTGTCATGGCGTACCACCGCGATCTTACAACAGACTTATGTATATTTTCTTCACTTTCCCGTTTTATTTTTAATCGCATTTTTACCTTTTGTAATTGACTTTTTACTCACAAATAATTTAAGTTTTTTCACAAGAAATTAAGGTTCTCTAGCAGCGAATTCACTGTACGTAACATGTAGTTTTTCTTTAATTGTAAAAGTTAAATGTCTTTTCAATTTCCATTTTTAATGCTTTCATTTATTTTTCGCTATAGTATTGCGAAGTTTATTTTTGAATAACATTTGAAAACAATTTGATATCAAATTGAAAAAAATTTCATGTCAAATGTGTGTATTCAAATCATTATCAATTTGAATTCAAACTGTTAAAATCAAACAATTGAAAAAGGTTTGCGAATTGTGTTTGATGTCAAGTGATAAAGTCATTTCATTTCAAAGGTTTGACCTCGTGTTTGTTGGGTCAATGTTTACAGTTCGAAAAAAAAATCCAATCAAAAGTATGTGGAGGAGGCACAGAAATATAAAACAGTTTCACAAAATAATCAAACACCTTTTTCTATATGTTTACGACCATTCACGCTACACATCAACTGTTAATTAATTTGCATCAAGCATTGCAAAGTTGCTTAAAATACCGCTCACTATCAATTACGAAATTTTTGCAATAGCAAAGAGTTGCAACCTAAAACGCACTAAACATTGAATACCGCTAATGTAAAACAAAGAAAAAAGTTCGAACTATTCGCTGCCACCTAAAATAAATTCGCCTTTCACTAATAAAAGAAATTGCATTTTTCAGATTTTAAATTTTTTGAAATTTTTCGTGTAATCATTTTATTTGCATAATATTTATAATAACTTGGTTTTTTATTTTTTTTATTTTTTGTTTTTGCATGTAGAGGTTTTTAATTTTATACATATTCATAAATTGTTTTTATTTTGTTTATAATTTAAAATGTAATGATTTTTTTTTTGTTTTTGTATAATATAATTATTCTTCTTGTTAATTTTGTTTTTAATAATGTTTATATTTAAATTTTGTTTATTTGGGTACGCTACAATAATATGAAACGGTTGATGATTTTTTTTTGTCTTTGAGGGAGTTGTGTTTAACGGGGTTTCGTTCATGCGATTTTTTTTTAGGATAAATATTTTTTTAATTATTGCATTTAAAGTTGATTTGATTAGAGTTTTCTTTGTTAATCGGTTTTAACGTTCTTAATTTTGTACATAATTTGGTTTAAGTTATTTTTTTTAATTAAATGTTTATTGGGGTTTTTGGTATTTATTTGATTTTCAGAAAGTTTTCGATTTGTTTCAACTTATATTTTGGAAAAATTGAAATTTATTGGAAAATATTTGGGGGAATTTTGTTGGGTTTTATAAAAAAATGATTGTTTATGCTTTTTTTATAACTTTGTTTATTAATTTTTTTTATGGAGTTTTATGCATTTTTAAGGTTTTTTTTATTTAAATATAAAATTTGTACTGAAAACCTTTAATATATTTAATATTTTTTTTGTTCTTTTATAAGGTTTAAATAAAAGCATAGAAATAAGTTGTTATTTAAATTCTTGGTTGCATTGAATATTTTAAGAGAGTTTTTGTTTGTTTATTTGTTTTATTTTTTTAAGTAGAAATTTATTTTATTTATAACTTTTTGGCCATATAATTAATGCTAATTTGAATACCATTTGTTGTTGTATTTTTTTTTTAATTTTCATGGTCTTTTTTAACTTTTTAAAAAATTTTCTTTTAAGTCTTGTTGTTAAACTTTTTTTTTTTAGTTTGTAAAGAATTTATTAGTTCAATCAAAATAAATAAATAAAAATCTTTTTTTATAATTTTTTAAATAATGTAATTTTTATTTAATTTTTGTTTTGTTTTTTTTTGTTTGATTTATTTTAAATAAATTTATTTTAACAATATATATTTTTTTTAATTTTTCTTGTAGTTCATGTTTTATAATTAAATAAATTTGCAATTAATTTATTTAAAGAAAGATTTTAGTTTTGTTTAACAACTAATTTAAACTAACGTCTTAAAACGGGAAGGAGGGGGGCATTTGTTTAAAGGTTTAATTAATTAAATTAATTAAAAAAAAATTCTTAAAATTAAAAATCTTTAAATTATTAAAGACCCGATTAAAAACAAAAATTTTTTTATTTAATTTTAACAATTTATATTTTAAAGTTTAAAGATTTTTCTAAAATCTTGCTAAAAAAATTTTATTTATTATTTTTATACAAAAATTTTTATTTACATAGAGAAAAAAAATGTATTTATTAAATTTGAGCTTAAAACAAATATTAATTTAAATTATAAAATTCAAATAAAAAGCAAAAAAAAATTTTTTTTTTCATTATAAACAAATATTCTTTTTTATAATACTTTGAAAAATTTGTTTAAACTCAATTAAAAATTTTTCAATATTTTTTTTTTGTTAATTTACACTTTAAATTTAATTTAATAAATAACTGGTGGGTTTGATAATTTGTGTGGTTGTTGTTGTAGTTAATTAATAAATAATAATTTAAAAAAAATATTATAAATATAAAACTTAATTTTATAAATTTAAAACTAAATTATAAAATGTCTTATAAGCGAAACAAAAATTTCTAAACTTAAGTTATTAAAAATTTTCTAAAAATTAAGCCTCACTTAACAAAAAAAAAAATCTAAAAATAAAAGTTAAATTTTAGAATAAATTTACTAAAATTTATTTAAAAATAATTACAAAAAAATGTATTTCTTAAAAAAACTTTAAGCAATTTTTTATATTTTTTTTATTTTATTTATTTATTTGATAATGTGATAATTAAATTTAAAGCTTTGGTTTCAATATAATGACAAAATCAAACTTCTTAGTTTAAGAAGTTTAATTTTTTTATAATTTGTTTTTAAATAAATCGACAAATTTTTATTTAAATTTGTTAATAAAGTTAAATTTAAAGATTAAAAAAAACAATTGGCACACATTTTGTTTTACAAAAAAAAAAAAAAAAAATAAAAAAATTAAACAAGAAAGTATAGTCTGCCAAGCCCGATCATATAATAACCTACACCACAATAATTAGAAACAAATTTTCGATAGTTTATCCGTTTTCGGACCCATAGACAATCATGGGCACGTCAGAACAAAATTATGTTATGAGGTCAAGCTTCATATTAAAGTTCTTTGCGCCGAATACTATTTAGATATCTTCATCTAAATCAGATTCGTTTGCCTTTAAGTTACTTTAGGAAGGACCAGCGTTTAAAAAACTGCAGTCAACGTAGAAAAACTGCTTTTTCTTGTTGCTTTTACTTCGGATTCATTGAATGTCAACAGTCGCTGTCAAACCAACTCAAAAAGCGAAAAGTTTTACACAAATTTTCGTTTTTGGTTTCGACTGCAGTTTTTTAAAGCCTGCCATAGCCAATAGCAATACCAACATTTAAAAGAATGCTATGACATTAAAAGCTATTTTTGGGAAAAGTATTTGCATAAGAGCCATGGTCCAATATAGACCGATTCCAATTAAATGTAAGTAAGATGATTTAGATGCAATAAAATAAGCTTGAAAATATTAATGCCAACATAACAAGATGGTTTATGTGCACAAGTACTCTATTCTGAAAAGAATTATGAGGTAATGGACCGGTTCTCACCATAGGCCATAAGCTTGGTTCTTGTGACAATTAGAAGAATTTATGTAGCAAATTTTATTAAAAAATTATCTCCAAAACTGCTCACTTTGCGCAAAAGATTTACACGGACAGCCAGCCAATCGGACGGCCATCGTTAGATCGATTCAAAAAGTGATTTTGAGTTGATCGGCATTCTAAAAATGGGGGGACCAATATTTTAAGGAGTTACAAACATCAGCACACACGCATATTGCCCTCTCTTCTTTTGTGGTGTGGATATTTCCAAGCAGTATGTTAGGTTAGAATAGATAATAGAATAATCTCTAATCAGTTGAACAGAAATTTTACAAAACATTAAAAAAATTAAAGCCTCCTTCACAATAAAAGCCACAATATCGTTTTTCTTCTGGGTCATTCTTTCCCAAGTGATTTCATATATGTGCATTAGGGCGGGTCGATTTGTATGGATGAAAAAAAAATTAAAAATCGTATAGCAAAAACGTAATCTAAATAAAATTCTACGAAAATTCTCCGAAAAAACCATGGGCCTAAAACAAAATCCTAGTCCGCGCCTCTCGACTTGAAAATTTTTTTACTTGGGTGAAAATTTTTTCAATGTAAAAAAAATTTTTATTTTAAATAAAATATAAAGTGCAAAAGAATAACCTTACTAAACCATTTATTAAAAAAATTCGATTTCTTTTTGGAAAAAGCTATTTTTTCAAAAAAAATTTTTTTTTTCCAACCGGGCAGCCAAATTTTCAAGTCGAGAGGCGCGGATTAGGATTTTGTTTTAGACCCATGGTTTCTTCGGAGAATTTTCTTAGAATTTTATGTAGATTACGTTTTTGCAATACGATTTAAAAAAAAAATCGACCCGCCCTAATGTACATACATAAGTTCTTTTCATTCTTAACACAAAAATGTAACTAAAGTTTTGTTCTGCTACAGCAAAAATTTGTATTAAATTGCAAATGACGTTTATATATTTTTTTTCAAGCTCTAAATTCATTCATATTCCATCAATATTGTTTTAAACATAATAATTTTTACATAAGAGGAACTCACGTCACCATTTTAAGTCTTGAAAGAATGCGAAGTTTTTTTTTGAAACATAACAACAACCATGTAGAAAATAATTTCACACAGACTCTTGCACCTCGCACTACCCATAAGTGCCGGTTCACACACGTCAAGTTTGACACGTCAAGTCTTGAGTTGTTAGGAGAGAGGGAAAAATAAATGGTATTCTCTTTTCCCTTCTCTCCTAAAATCTTACGACTTGACGTGTGTAAACCGGCACTAAGAAAGTGCGAATAATCAGTGCAATTTTTTGCACAAAACATAGTGCCGGTTCACACACGTCAAGTTTGACTCGTCAAGTCTTAGAGTTTTTAGAAGAGAGGGGAAAAGTTATGGCATTTTCTATTCCCTTCTCTCCACAAAGCTCAAGACTTGACGGCTAAAACTTGAAGAGTGTGAACCAGCACATATGTTCAACGTCAGTTGAATGGCCAATCTGATAAAATAAAGCGTTTTTTTAATCTAAAAAAGTGGCAAATTATTAATATAATCATCAACCGTGCAACAAGCCGGACATTTTTTTTAATTTAATCAAAATGAATACTGCAAAATATAAAACAAATTAAAATTCAAGGAATATAAAAAAAATGGACAGATTGCGAAATTAAAAAAATTAATAGATTATTTAGCAGACAATAGAAAATAACTCCAATAAAAGATGGCGTCTGCATTTATGCACTTGTTGCTTTTGCAAGACTAAACATTGTGATGTGAATTACTCTTTAATATTCTTCGAGGCGTCGTTGTTTGAAGATTTTTTCCTTTAAAAATTAACGTGTTTGTAAACAAAATTGTCGCTAACATTGTAAGCAACCGATAAAAAAAAAAGTTGCTTACATTGTGAATTCGGCTTAATAATTAGCATTTTCGTATTAAACAAAATTTTTAAAACAAATGAAAACGGTCATAAGTCCATCGCTTATTTTTATAAAAAGGGATATACACTGCAAAAAATTATTAAAGAAAAACAAAAAAAAAAAAAATTTAGAAATATTTAAATTTAACACGGCTAATTCCACCAAGTTCAGTTATAACTAACGATAACTTTAACTTCCAGTTAACACTATGTTTTCGATAAGTGATAGTTTAATATAACTTAACTTGGTAAAATTGGCCGTAAGAGTTTTTAGTTTTTTTTTTATTTTAGAAAGTACATTTAAAAATATTTCTTTGAAATTAGCAATGTTTTTTTTTTGTAAGGGAAGCACACGTTAAATTAATTCACAAGAATTATTTTTTTTCCTAAAGGGAAATTTATGTCTAAAGAATTTTTGAAAACCTCAAAGCTTTGGTTTAAAGAAAATAAAAGTTAATTTAGAAAGTAAAATTTTAAAAGTAGTTTTTTACATGTCTTAAATATTTTTTAAAAAGAATAACTAACAAAACAATTACATACATAAATATGTTTTAAATACACTCAAAGAATAAAAAAGATAAATGAAAATTCATTTCCATTTTCCAAAAGTTTCTTTACAAAAATTCCAAAAAGTTTGTTTTAAATTTATATGAATAAAAGCTTGAAAAAGTTAAGCTTAAATAATGGACACACATTCAAAGTATTGAAACATTGACAAACTCTATACTGCAGTGTCGCTGTCACTACCCAGCGGGAAAACTCAGAAGACCATCTGACTTCAGGCCTTTTTAAAGGCCTGATTTAAAATTTTTTGATTCAATTACTGTTATTATCTAACTGCTAAAGAATGCCTCATAGAAGGCCTCGTCTCTTTGGTATAAAAGATAAGATACACCTTCCACACTCGCTTCTATGAGAAGGGAATAGAGAAGGAGTAACATTTTCGAATGGTTTTTTTTTCGCAAGCAAAAGCAAAATAATTTTTGTTTTTGATACCGTTACCATTTTAATGTACCTGCTAAAGAAGCGAGAGCGGAAGACCTACTCCGCAATGACAACGTGTATAAAAAAATTACGAGTATGGAATGGCACTAGCAGGCCTTGTTTATCCAAAAGATGGGGTACAGATGCCTTCTAGAAGGCATCCGTACTCCTTCTTTTCCCCGCTGGGTAACTACACAATAACAAATACTGAAGAGAAGTGCAAGCGAAGAATTAACATAAAGCGAAACTTTCTTGGCCTTTTTTCCAGAAACATGCGACGCCTGCAAAAGTAGAAAGTAATCCTACTTTATGCGTTGGATTCGTAGATACATCCTTCGCGTGCTGTGTAACTTGTCTATACAATTTTACACATATTCTTCTTCTTTTTTTTTGACAGATTCATAAACGCATTTACCGAGTCGTTTAGACCTAGAGCGTGAGAGCCCTATTGCGTTAAACACAACGCAACGTCTAAAATTTCACTGAAAGCAAAAAAAAATTAAAAATTATTTTATAATTTTGTTGTTGATTCCCATAGAAATTAGTTTTGAATTTTTATATTTCAAACATTTCAATTTGATTTTCTATAGAAAGCAACAACAAAATTATAAAATATTTTTGAATTTGTTTTTGCTATCAATGCAATTTTTGTGCGTTTCGTTTTACGAAATAAGGCCCTAAGTGTGTGAACGTATAGATGCACAAAACAAATGATTTACTATAGTGAAAGTGCGGGTATGAAAAATGCTCTCAAAAATTAACAAGGGACTTAAAAATTTAAACAGCAATGAAAGTGAGAACAAAAAATATGTTTTGATTGAAAGGTTTTGAAAGAATCAAATACTGTCTGGAGTGTTTTGAATTCTTGTACTCTCATAACACTATTGAAATTATGCGACAAACAGTAGTGCATAGCATTTATCATTGTGGTTGCACAGAAACTATTTGACGTTTGTACACACATTTGCTTTCTGATGTGTGTTTGAATTTCAAATGGAACATAATTTTGTAAAATATTTTCCTTATGTATTTTCATAGCTAAACAAATGTTATTAAATATTTTATTAAAACACTACATTGCAGAGAAACAGTGTTCGTAAGTATGTATGTATATAAGGCATAGTTTTTTGCAGTGTAAAAATTAACATCAATAAAACTTTTTAAAAAAAATGTTTAATTTTCCTTGCAGTTTGAAATAATTTACATGTTTGGGAATTGGTAACAAAAATATTGGAGACCTTAATAAAAAATTAATTTTTCTTTGAGTGTAAAAAACGGATAATATAATTTTTTTTTTTTTTTTGCAGTAAATACTAAATAAAAAAGCATACATTTTAATCCCTTTTTAAAACGAAAGGGATATTAAAAATAATTTTACAAAATTAAAATTTTGAATTCCTAAAACAAATCAATAGTTACATTTTAAAACATAAATTTTTTTCTTAAAATAAAAAAAATATCTAAACAAAATCACAAACTACTCAAGGGTTTAATTTTAGAGATTTCTGCTTTTTTTATATGCAATCATTTAACAAAGTATTTTTCTCGAAGTGTATTTATGCCTAAGTTTATAAACATTTTATTTATTTTTCCATACCAAAATTGTTTCTTTAAGATAGAGCGACAGTTAGATAGAAAGAGAAAGAAAGTAAGATCGTTTAGAGTATTTCAAGAAAAAATTTACAATTTTTGTATGTTTGTTTATTGTTGTTGCGGTTGTTTTTAATAAATTTTCTTAATTATTTTCTCTATATATATTTTTTCTAATATAAATTTTAAGTTATGTAAACCTTGATTTTTTCTAATATTAAATTTTAAATTTTTTTCTTTTGAGCTTTTAAGCATTTTTTAATTTTTGCAAGTCGTTTACTACACTAATGTTTTTCTAAAAAAAATGGGGAAAGGAGGAGGGGATTGATTTAAAGTTTTAAAAACTCAATTTTTATAGTTTTGTTTGTTTTTTTAATCTCACAGATGACTATTTGAAATATTTAATTTTTACAATATATTTTTTTTTTGTTTTTAATATTTTTTTAGTTTAAAGAATTTTGTTTTGTAAACAAAATTTTTTAAAGAGCTTGTTTTTGTACTTAAAATCTAGAAAATAACTTTTTTTTCAACTTAATTAAAAAAGAACTTTGTTTTGTGTATCGATAGCTAGAGTAAAGTTTTGTTGTTTTTAAGCTTTCAAAAATAGTAGCTAAGAAGATAAAAGCTTAATCAAATAAATATTAAATAAATTTACAAAATAAAGAAGAAGAGCACGAAAAGGAAAAAATAACAAATCAAGCTTATACTTAAACGAATTTTTAAGACACAGAATTTTTAAAAAAATATAAAAAAACCTAGAAAAGCTTTTTTAAAACAAAAGCTTTAAATATAAATTTTGAATAATTTAGTTTAAAGCTTTTTAATTTTTTTATAAATATTTTACAAAAAAACGTTCAAAGTCAAAAAGCTTTTTTAAAACAAAAGCTTTAAAAAAACTTTGCGTTTCTAAGCGAAGGATTTTTATCTTTTTTTGATATAAAAATACAAGATGTTTTTGATGCAATTTATTAATTTTTAAATCGTTAAATCTTTAATAAATTGGAAATCTTACAAAAAAAAAAAAAAATTTGTATTTAAAATTTGACATACAACACAAGCTTTAATTGAAGTTGTATTATTAAAACTCATTTTATTGAGCTTTCACGAAAAACTTAAAGTTAAAAAAGTTTTTTAAACTTTTTTTGCAGCCGGAAAATTTTGCTCAAAGGTTTAACTTCTTTGGAAAAGTGATTCACAATAGTAACGCAATAACCTAAGTTAAATCTTAAAGCTTCCATTGCAAAAATGTATCAATATTAAATAAAATTGTCTATTTTTATAAAAAAGCTTTTCAGATTTGTTTGGAGACTTGAAATCATGGTAACTTAAACAAAAAGTGCCTTTAAAAACGTGTTTTATCTTAATTTTTCGTTTTAAATTCCTCTTAAACTCTAATTTTTATAATCGGCACATTTTAATTTTGTGTGTGTTTTTTTAATTTTTATTTTTTTATAATTATTTATTAATTTTGCGTTGGAGTGGATTCTTAAGGGGCGAAGGTCGAAAAAATTCTTAATTATAGATATTCCTGTTTGATTATTATATCATTATTCGTTGTTGGAGTTAATTTTTTGCTGGCCTTTGTAGCCAACACAACCGTGGTAGTGTTAGGAGGCGTTGTCGTTTGTTGTATGGAAGTATTTATAATATTCTGTGTGTGATTTGGTTTTACCGCTTTTGAAGCCGCCACTTTGTCGACTATAAAGTGCTGCGATGGAGGTTTCTGCTGGTGTTTATGATTTAAGTTTTGAGGTTCATCTTCTGCATCGGAATTCTCATTATCGCTTTGGTCATTTTGTGATTGGCTTTCTTCGTTATCAGAGTTTTGAACATTGCTGCCTTTTTTGTCATTTGCGTCCCTTTCGCCATCGCCATCACCAACACCGTCCTCGTCTTCGTCTGCGTCATTAGTTTCAGAATTCATTTTTGCTAAAGCATTAGAAGCCGACATTTGAGCTTTTTTCATTGAAGACTCATCACTACTATTGCTGCTATCGAATAACTGACCAGCAGTGGCAGCAGAATCGGGTGATAGGGGGGTTGTAGCAGTGGGAGGTGTGGAGAGAGCATTCGTATGAGGAGCTTGCACGCGATTTGGATTCTCTTCGTCATCGTCGTCTTCATCTTCTTCCATTTCGTCCTCTTCTTCCTCGTTGTCTTCTTGTACACCTTCACACGCGCGTTCTCTTTCTTCATTTTTTTGTTCGGACTCTTTAACCATATGGATGTCGTTGATGGCCATTTGTGGCGTGTTTTGTATTAAGTCTTTTCGATTATTAGCCATTTCTAATTTAATATGATTTTCCACTTGATCATTATTATGAGATCGTTTACGATTTGATTGTGTGAAAGACATGCGCCCGCAAGCATCTTCATTGTCATCATCTTCTTGCTCCGACTCCGAGGAATCTTTACTGTTTGCTTTCTGTTCTGCTAACTGACCGTGCTCAGGTTGTGTACTCTCCACATTAGGTTGAGGCTCCTCGTTAGACGATCTCTGTTCCACAGTGGTTCTGCTCGATTCATTGTCTTCATCATTATCGTCCTCCTCCATAGATTCACTCAACTCTAGTTTGATTTGGCTTAAATTATATTGAATTCTCTCCTCACACTGTCTTTGTGTCCTTTCCTCTCTCTCTCTCTGCCGCTTTTCCCTCAACTCACGCTCAAACATATCAGGCTCTCGCCGCTGAGACTTTTTTAGAGGCACTCTTAACATCATTTGATCATCACACTCCTTTCTTAATGCTTTGGTTACTAAACCATTACCAAGGCCGCCACCGCCATTTAATGCCGCTGGCATGGGACTAATTTGCAAGCTCTCCAATTGCCGCTGACAATGTTGCAATTCAGTTTGCAATTTGGCAATTTGTTCGTTGCGCACTTCAATTAGTTCTTTTAGTTGTTGATTTTGCAAGCGATAATGTTGATTTTCATTTAAAATTCTTTGCAGCATATTGAGCAAACGTTCTCTGTCTTTGGGTCGTGAGTCACGTAATGTTTCGATAGCCAATTCCCAGGGTGTCAGCATATTACTGCTATCGGCTTCGCCATCGTTGACACTTTCGTCATCGGTATCTGTGGACAACTCAAATTCACTGTTCATTGTGGTGGCCATCGTGCGGCCATTCTGTAAATGATGTTGATTTAAAAAGGCCTGAGGTGTACGCAAATGAGGCTTGTCATGAGTTACTGCAGGAGCAACGGCAACATTTGCTGTTGTTGTGTTAGAGGCCGCTGTCAAATTTGTGGTTAAATTAAGGCCTGTTGGCGTGTTTGCATTGGAAGACTGCGATGGTGAATGCTGTTGCTGCTGCTGCTGCTGTTGTTGTTGGTGATTAAGATTCGCCGTTAGTGGTTGTGGGGTATGATTACGTTGTTGTTGTTGTTGCTGCTGTTGTGGCGTTAAATGTTGTTGATAATACCTTTGGTTTTGTTTATAATAATCATACTGTTGCTTTTGATTTTGAGCTGCCATCACTGTTTGTTGGCTTTGGAGACCAGCCTGCGTATGTTGATTGTGTTGAGGCTGTTGATTGTGATGCTGAAGATGTTGATGATGTTGGTAAGAGTTATGCTGATTAGTGGCGGATGGAGAGGGATGTGGTGGCGGTGTGGGCGATCGCATTATATTATTTTGATTAATTAAATTTTTGCTAATACGTATGCGACCAGTCAGATCATTGTGCTGTTGCTGCGGCTGCTGCTGGCTACTGTTGCTGTTGTTGTTAGCACCATATACACCACAATTGGGCAGCAATTTATTGTGATGGTTAACAGTGGCAATAATTGTTTGTGCATGTTGTTGTTGCTGCTGTTGTTGTTGTGGTAAAGGTGATGTCGATGACGTTATTTCATTGGAACCACCGAATTCTTCGGGACTTCCAGGATTGTTACAGCTGTTACTATTGCAATTGGCGTGAGGTGAAGGGGATTGTCTTGTATATGGCTGGGGTCCATGTACCGATCCCTGATGACTGGGTATTCGTTGTAGGTGTGATGCTGTTGGGTGGTGATGTGGTTGGTGATGTTGTTGATGATGATGCAGTTGTAGTTTTTGGGCAGGTATTAATGCTTGGGGTGGTGTGGTGGAGGATGTTAAATTTGTGGGTGTGGTTGAGGTGGCAGATGATGAGGAAGAAGCCGCTGATGAATTGGAATTTTGCAAGGAAAGTCGTCGGGTTTGTAGTTCCATGTGATTGAGGTGCGTAGGGGGCAAGGGTTTGTGTCGACTTAAGGCCAAAGGGGAGACTAAAGGCGTTGTGGGTGTTTCACTTTCTAAAAGGGAGCCATTGCAACTTCGTCGATCCTCTTCATTGTGATTGCTAAGGGGCGGTGGTGTTGGAGATATTTCACAGGGTGTGGGTGCCCTTTCTTGTTTTATTTGAATTTCACCTTCACACAAGCCCGTTACTAAGGGTTGTTGTTTAACTTGTTGTTGTTGCTGCTGCTGCTGCTGTTGTTGTTGTTGATGAGCCTGCAATTTCTTTTGTATTTCCCTTTCTCTCATTTCTCTTTCACGTTCAAACTCTCTTTCTCTTTCTCTCGATCTTTCACGCTCTCTTATTCTTTCCAATTCACGCTCTCTTTCCCTTTCTATTCTCTCCCGTTCCCTCAGTTCTCTTTGTTCTTTTTCACGCTCTTGCGAAAGATGTGTCTTTCTAGGTGCCAATGCAACATTGGGCTGATACGTACGCTCAAAACGCTCACGATCCGTTGAACGCACCACACGTTCAGGATTTTGTAACACTGGTGGTTCTTGACTCAAATAAGGAAGAGTTGATAAAGCTGCCACGGCTGCCGCATTGTAAGCAGCATGCATAAAAGTTTTAGGTTGAGGCCACGGTCGAAAGGCCGACATTTGACCCGCAGCTACCATTCTTTGTTGTTGGGCACAGTGAGCGTACATTAACGACTGATAATGCTGGTATTCCAATTGATAGGCTGATGCCTCGTCGAGTCCTTTAGATTTTTTCGACGTTGGAATCTCTAGCTGCTCGTTACGATGCTTGACAACGCTAGGTGGAAGGGGCTGATGAGGTGGTGGCGGTCCCAGGCCTATAGATGGCACTAATATCGAATGGTCCAAGTGCATTTCGGCCTAGAAAGAAAAAGGAAGACAAATATTTATAATTATGTACAACGATTTTTTTTTGTAAAGAATTTAATTAAATTGATATTTTGAAAACAATTAACTCTATTATTCATCTGGCTTTGTTACACTACTGTTTGTTTTTTGTTGGCGCCATAACTGCAACGTCAATTTAAAAATTATGAATAGTTTTCGGCATCACTAATGAATGTACACATCCATTGCCATTGGCATAAACGGTTGCATGGATTGCGTGGTTTTTTAAGTTGTTCCACATAAATATTCCCGATGAAGATGCTGTTTGCTGCCGTTTCTACGTCTTTATGGCCTGTTACTTTAGTAGTATTTAAATGCTACTAGACTTAATTATACATACAACAACAACAACAACTACTCCCAAGTCTGTCTGTCTGTCTATTTTAAGCTTGCCTTGCATAATTGTTTCCAGTTACAATGCCTGTTCCATCTTTCAATGGCTATCGCCTGAGCAGACATAGAACATGTTTTTTTCAAAACCAGTAGCATTTTGCATTTCCTAATTCCGAAAACTCAGTTCTATTTAATAAATTTATTTGAAATCTATATAATTGTCCACACTGATGACTGCTTCGTTTGTTAAGGAATGTTTATGACTTCATTAACTGCAGAGGAACAAATTTTAGTGGAATTTTATGATCATAATAAAATATGTGACATTTGCGCAAAGCCACATGACAATCTGTGAAAAAGTATGTGAGTCATTTGGTGCTATTTTCATGAAATGAAGTTGGAAAATTAATAATTAATCATTTCGAAAAAAAAATGTTTAATTTATGCATTTAAATACAATTTTTGCTACTTAAATACTTTTCTTCGTTATGTAGATTAAAATCGATATTGCGATAGTGAAGATCCCTAAAGATCATTCTTATTTTAATTATCTGTAAGTAGTTAAAAAAAAAACTGTTGTGCAGAGAGTATCGAGCGTGAGAAATTCGATTAAAACGAAAATCCGATAACGGATTACTTATCCTAATCATTTTTTATAACCCACGTTGACTATTTTTCCAAAAATCTGGACTCATCCCCTAGAGAATTAAAAAGAGTAAATTGGACATAAGTCGCTCTGTTAAAAATTCTGGGAATGGAAAACGATGGAGAATAGTATTGTCCACAAATCCTAATCATTTTTTATTGCCCACGTTGACTCCTTTTCCAGAAATCTGGCATTTCATTACTGTGAAACCGAGCCAGCTTTAATTTTTATTGCCACTATTCAACTTCATTTTCAGAAAATTTTGCGAAAGTGATATAGAGTTCCAAGTTGGCATTAAGCTTTCGCATCGCAATAGGGAGTAGACCCCCTGGACGCATACATCATAACAGCGTTAACATAAGTTCTGTTAAGTGGTTAACATCATTCTGTTATAAATTATAATTTTAAAATTTAACTTCACACACATAGATTCATGATTGTAGTCACCACATTAAGATTATTATTGAATCATATTATGACTAAATATACTCGTAATATTACATTTTTCCCTAAATCATATAATTATTCTGTTTATCATACTAAGTTAAGAAGTAATCAAATTATTGCCATGTTAATCATAATTAGCTAAGAAGTATTCCTATTATCATCATGTTATACTACATTTACATTAGGCCGAAATCTTGTAGATTTGGTTTAAAATCTTCATCGAAATCTAGTGCGTTTACATTATACTTTTTTGACATTAGCGAGATTTTGTTTTTATAAGAACACAGCTGACTAAAAGTTTTTTCGTTACACATACAAAAACAAAAAGAAATAAACATTAAAAAATTTGCATTACCTTTTATTAATAATCAACGATATTTATTTTATCAATATTATTCGTCTTTTTTATTTTTTTACAATTTTTATAAAACTTTTTAATTTTTTTTACAATTTTTGTTTTGTTTTTTTTTTAATGTCATTTTTTCTTGTACAGGGAAGTATTTTTTAGTGCTATATTGAAAAAATCATAGTTGCATCATTAAGTACTACTAGATTTTGAGTAGATTTCGTCGAAATCTAGTCACGAAGTAGATTTTGTTTTGTATGGGAATTCTAGTCAAAAACAACTAGATTTGGCTCGAAATCTCGTAAGTACTGGATTTTGCGTAGGTGTAAATGTAGTATTAATCATAATTAATTTAGAAGCAATCATACTATTTTACAGGCCCTTTCATAACTGTCATAAAAATATAAAATAAATTAAATTTTATTGCATCGATTTTTTAATTTGTGGCTTTTTACAATTTTTCTTAATGGCAAATAGCGGAGTTCAATATACATAAGGCTTGCAAAAGAGCAAATGCAAAATCTGTGGTTTTCATGGGCAACCGCGTATGTCCATTTTTCCGATTTTGAGATTTTGATGCCATATTGCCTAATTTTAAAATCTCTTTACATGTTTCTAAACAGATGGATCAATTCCGATTTTTTAACGTAATGACAATGTTTAAAAAGTGCAATACCTAGCCCATAGTTTGATCTAGAATGGTTTTACGGCTCTCCTGAAAAATTGGTTTTAAGACATACGCGGTTGCCCATGAAAACCACAGAAATATCGTAACACTTTTATAAAATATAACAAAATCTCTGTGTGTTTTGTTGTTGGATTTTACAAAAAAACTACGATATTTTGCATTTGCACTATTAAATCACTAATACTGGATGAACTCCGCTAATATTTTAATTTCACATATAAAATAAACGACACAACTGATACAAAATTATTTTACAAATTGCGCTAACATAATTTTCTAAGAGAAAAAATTGTTTGATTGCATCTTAAACATAATATGACAAATATATAGAAAGTTATCATGTTATGGCTATTAAATAGCATGATATGGTTGTGAGTAATATAATATGTTGTGAAAGTTATCATAATTTAGTTTTTAGAAAAATAATTATTTTTCGGTCAACAATACCCAAATTTATAATTGCGATAAGCATTGATATGTTTACAGTAACTTTAATATTGTTGATATTAAATAAAAATAACAATTTTTTGTGTACGACAACATTAAACATAGGGCCTGTTCGGAAATGCATCACTGCGCTGCATCAGAAAAGCAAACTTGTTTTAATGCCAATAAAAAATAATTTAAATTTTTTTTTTATTGTGTGACTATTATTTTTGTGGAGTATTTGACAATTTTTTGGTTCACATCTACTTCACTGATATATATTTAAGCATTTGAAATCACTGATGCAGCGCAGTGATGCATTTCCGAACAGGACCATCGTTTTGTTGCCGTAACCATATTTTTTCTCTGCGTGTACGCTTCGAAGTTTAGGGCCCAACTATAATATGCTCAAGTTGGCTTAAACAATTGTGCGAATACATGTAATTCATAAGTGTCGAACCATATTGAACTTGAGAAAACTTTTTGGTTAATTTTTTGAAACTGGCATTTGCCTAAGCAAGGTGCGAAACAGATCGCACTTTCCGTACGGAATAAAACATTTTTTGATTTTATTTTTGTTTTTTATAATGATTTTTTTAAAATTTTTTTTAATAATTTTTGACAGTTGCTTAAGCCAGCTTATGCATATTATAGTTGGGCCTTTAATTGAAAAAGCAAATATGTATAAAGAAATGCCGTTTAACCCTTTCACGTCAATGGGAAACATTTATCCCAAAATTTGAATTGGTTATTTTAGTAAAGAATTTTTTTTTAAATATTTATTTTAACAATTATGTAGATGTCGTACAACAGCGATGATTTATTGTAAATAAAAGTAAAAAGTTGGCAATAATTAAAAGTGTATAGTTTAATCAAGGAAGGGAAATTCTAATTTTCTCCGCTGTACGTTTCTAAGTTTAATTGGTGATAAAAGAATATAAGAAATAAGGAATAAAAGTTCATAAGATTTCGGATATATTGAGGTTTACATCTAAATTAATCGTAACTTATTTCAAAAATGTATTTACCCTTTCGCATATATCAAACGGTATACGAGTCAAGTTGTCACCTGTCGTTAGCTGAACAGCTTTACCCCTAAGATTTTATATACATAAGAGAAATTAAAAAGGTTATTGCTCATTTAAGTCAAGAAAGCAACCGCATAGCAATAAAAATAATGCTTTTAATTTTCAATGCAGTTTCACAAACGTACTCAGGATGGAGGGCCTCTCTAGCCACTATGGTACCTAAATTAGAGAAAGATCACGCAATATTGGTGTCATGTAGGCCCATTAATTTAATATCTAACAAATCAAAGCTATTTGAGAAATTTTTAGTTTCAAAATTTACCCTGATACTGGATAAAATTTAACGTATACAAATAAAAAAAAATAGCACAATCAAACAGAGACATTAGAAAACATTTTGAGAAAAAACCATATTGTTCGGCACTCTTTATTGATGCTATTCAAGCTTTTGATAATGTCTAGCATGAAGGCTTAATACATAAATTGCAGCCAAATTTACTTAGTCGGTAGAAAATTGATTATTATAGAAGGAGATTTGTAAATTCACCCAAATCGATTAATGCTGGAGTCCCACAGGAAAATAATTAAGGACCTCTTTTGTATTTGATATATTTATGTACAATAGCGTGGCCGTTAGTTGTATGGAGAACTTTTTTTTTTATTTCTTATATTCTACCCCCCCCCCCCCCCCCCCAAATCGGTTTAGTTTTATGTCCGTCCGCGCCTCATACGTTGCAAAGTTAATTCAAATCGAGCAGAAAGCAATTCAAATCAATTGGCTCATTAGAAGTAATTCGGCCCAAATTCTAAATTTCAAATTTCAATTTTATCTTTAATTAATTTTACCGGCACAGTTTATTGCTTGCGGTAACAATACAGCAATTCAATAACTCAATTTTAACAACATAAGCCTGGTACTCTGTTCAACATTTCACGTGAAATGCTGTCAAAACGCATATGAAAAAAACTTGTGCGGAATGTCTATGAAATAATGTTGATAGAGTTGTACTCAGTTCATTTTGTGTCCGAAATGTTTCTGGCAACATTATTTTACAACTGGAAGTTTAAGCAAAAGCAAAAAAGTATGAACTGATTATTAAAAAATAAATAAAAAAATTAAAATAACACAACCCGTAACAGTTTGTTTTTAATCCATATTTATTTTCTTTTTTGTTAAATTTTTTATTAAAAAAATATTATTTTTAGTAAAATACATGTAGGGTTTGTTTACATACGCGATACAGTGTTGCATACTTTGCAGGAATAAAAACGGTAAATTGTACAAACTCGCATTATAGGTAACATTGATACATGTAAAAACTATGATCAAAAAGTACGTAATTAAATGCTTTTTACCCACTGACTTATTATTAACCCTTTTAGATACAATATAAAAGTAATGTTTTTGTAGAAGATATCTTTTCGTTACATAAAATTTAATTGATTGCATAGAAGCAATAAATTATATGGGTATATACATATGTATATAAAATTTCCAAAAAAAATTTAAATAACTTAAGTATACTAGAGGGCTCGACTATGGGACTGTGTATAATAATAATTTATAAATACTATTTGTTTATTTGTAGTTTAAGTATATGAATTTAACTTAAATAAACATCATAAAAAAAAAAAAAAGTACGTAATTAAATATTTTAAAAGGCTTGAATCGCACAAAAATCTCTCGAAATATTTCAAATGATGGCGACCCCACTCGCTTAAAGAGAAGAAATACTGCAGCACTTATCCGCTCGGACGAGCACTAAACACCTATGTATGTGAACGGGAACCGTGATTAGGAGAAATTTCGTCCCGCATTAGCAGGACGCAAACTTAAGAATAAAAAAGCATTTTTACTTTTTGGAAATTAAAACAATTTTTGTAAATCAAGATTTCGTATCAATGCTATAGTCGTAATAAAAACATTACCCTTAAGCCATAGTCCAAACTTACAACTTCTCTTGCAGAAATTATTGAGTTTATTGGTGAGAGGGTTGAGAAGATTGGTTAGGGGTACTCAGTTTCATATACTGTACAATTCTGTTTTGTTTTGCTATTCTCACATTTTTTTACTTGAAGTTGGCTGCAGGTGTATTTGTATTTATATGCAAAATATAACAGGTAAGAAAGTACAGTCGGTCA
Source organism: Pollenia labialis (assembly GCA_949318255.1). Classification (NCBI taxonomy): domain Eukaryota; kingdom Metazoa; phylum Arthropoda; class Insecta; order Diptera; family Polleniidae; genus Pollenia; species Pollenia labialis. The sequence continues at coordinate 130,473,841 of OX439141.1, forward strand.
AGCCGGACTATATGATACCCTACACCGCAGTATTTTAAAACACATTTACGAGAGTGCACCCCAATCGGGACCCATGGAGAATCATGCTTATGTGATCATATAAATATGGATCTATCTATGTTTTAAATTTCATTAAAATCGGTTTGATAGTTTCTGAGACGAGGACCTCTCTTGGTCCTTGTGCCAATTATAACCGATAAGCCAAATTTTATTAAATTATCTCCAAAGTTGCGACCTGTACATTGCGCACAAGGATGACTAGGCAATTAAGCGCCAAATGAGGATATTTGATTTTATTGAATATTTTGCTTCAATTTTAAGGGCTTTTAAATTCCGAAAATCCAAATTCTTTGCTCTCAGTTACCGTATTCCACATAAGAAATGAAGGTGCCTTAAACATTTTATTTTCGCTGTATTTGAATTTTTTTTGCTTAAAAGCCAGGCATGGCAACATTATTATTTCTTTTACAAGTAAAATTTTAAAGAATTTTTTTTTTATTTTACATTTTATACACTTCACAGTCTATCATTGCCGACAATGACTAACAGACAGTCAGTTTATGACGTTTTTCCGCTGCTGCTTCTTTTTTTTTTGTTTTTCTTTTAACAGACACCAAAAACAAACCAGAACAACGAGGAGGTTGAGGTTTTGAAATGGATGATGATGAGGACAACGATGGCAAAATGTTTTTTTTTTGGTGTTTTGCTCTGATGGAGACGTTGAATGTGTGTGTCATGAGCCCGTTAGGCCATTATGGTTTGTAGAGCAATATCAGAGAAGCAAAAAAAAGAAGAGCGAGCGAGCGAAATATTAATATTGTTGGTTTGAGTTGCTGCTGCTGTTGTTGGCGGCCAGGCTGGCAAGAAGTCAGGCAACCTCAACCTAATCCAAGGAGTGTTTTCGTAGTCATTCATGCGTGACAAATTGCATTTGCCATATTGGTTGGAACACATGGGGGATTGTGCTGTACTGTTTGTTTTTTTTTTTATATATATAGTGAGTACGATTATTTTATTTGGCGCGTCTTGGCTTTTGTGGCTGGAAATGAAAGCAGCTTGTATGAAGATGACTTGGCAAGAGTTTAAGAAATATACATACATATATGCATATTATTTAAAAGATTTTATGTTTTTAAATAGATTTTTTATAAAGAAACTATTTAAAACTTATTTAACAATTTTTTTTTACAAATACAAAATTATGAAATACACAGAGAAAATTTATTAGTAATAATCGAGTGATTTTCTTGGAAAAAATAAAGTGTTTAGAGTTCTTACAGTGAAAAAACTTTTGGAACCAAAAAAGTGTGTTTATTAGATTTTTTTATTTTGCATATTCAAATATTTTATATGTATCCCCACAAGAAACGAATGAGTGAATCAACATATTTTTCACGTTGGTGTTAAGAAAATTATGATTTGCTCATTTATTTCTTGTAGGGTATATGAAAACCTAAACTCGCATTTATTTCTTAAGGCCTCGTAAACGCTGCGGTCGACTTCTAATGTAGGTAGTTACTAAGGTCCTAATTCTGTAAAACGCAACCGCAACGCCGAAAATAACATTAAAAGCAAATACAATGCCAACAATTTGTTATAATTTTGTTGTTGCATTCTATAGAAATTCATAATGCATTTTAAAATTTTCAACACCCCAAGATATGCAGCGTTTGAAATTTAAAAATTCAATATTAATTTCTGTGGAAAACAACAACAAAATAATGAAATATTTTTTATTTTGTTTTTGCTTTCATTGTAATTTTTGGCGTTTCGGTTGAGTTTTACAGAATTAGGTCCTAAATATATGTACGTAAACGTTAAGATAAATATGTTAAAAAGAAAATACGTAAACGTGTTGAAATGTGTTAAGAAGGGAACAGAACATTTGTTAAACTTTATACAACAATAAATTTTTCGTTATTTTTGCGGAAAACGAAACAGCTGATACGCAAAGGCCTTTAAAGTTTAGATTCTACAACGAAAAGGAGATGTTTATGTATTTCTTTGTACAATTTAAATAGGGCCCTGTTCTATGTACCCTAAACTATAGAAGATCAAAACAACATGCCTCCCTACAAAAAACTTTAACGAGGTATTAATAATTTTACAGGAAAACAAGACATTTTTAACTTGAATTGTATTTAAAATAAACTCTTTTCCCTCTAATATCGATTGTTAGCCTTGATACAGTTAAGTGCTTTATTTTCATTCAGTTTTTTTATTTATTATTTTGATTTTGAATTTGCCTTACGTTTGATTTCAACCAAACGTAAATAACAAATAAGAAACAGCTGCTTCTCCCTATAAAATAGCGAGTCTGCACAAAATGCCTCAGTAGCTGCAGCCGGTCGTCGGTTGATAGTTGCATGAAGTGGCAGCAAAGAAAAAAAAAATAATCTTGTTTGAACATAAAGTTAAGGCGGCAATTTAGTTTTTAATTTTATTTGTTTACAGATGCAATTATAAGCATAACAACACAGTTTGCACTGAACGTTTTTTAATGCTATTTTCTTTATTTTATCAAATTAATATTTGAGTAGACAGTCAGACATACCGACAGACAGATTATACGTCGAAGCCTCTGTACACAGCCAACGCATCACTTAATGTAGCAGCAAAAACTTTTATTATCTTGCATCACATCGTTGCCAGGCCATTATTTTTTCTTTCATTTTTTTTTATCAAAACCAGTGATGTTTAATGATGTATTACAAATATGTAAGGCCTTATTCATAAAAAAAATTTCAGTTTTCTAAAAAATGTATTTAACAACTTTTCAATGGAAATATGTTTTTATAAACCTCAAGCATTTAACCCGCTACTTCGTTAGCGTCTTCTTTTTCTTCGTGGATATATCTGTATGCCAAAGTTTATGTTTCTAGGTTTTAACTTGTTTAAATTTAATTACATTACAAAGTAGGGGGTTATACTTTGTAATCGGGCCTTTTCTTTCATGAACATATTTATAGGACAAACAAAGTACCAAAAAGCTCTCTTACAGATACTCATTCACTCAGGACATTGCATGTTTAATTTTATGTTTCTAGGCGTAATACTAACGGAAATTCAAAAAGTACCAGTTAAAGAACAAAAAGTTCTGTCATAGATTATTATCCACTCAGGGCATTGCATGTTTAATCTTATGTTTTAAGGTCCAACATTAATGATAATTAAAAAAATACAAGTTGTAAAACCAATAAGCTAAAGTAAAATATCAAATTTTCCGTATTTCCCCTTTTTGGTACTAATTTTTCCCCCATTTAAGTATCAAAAATTTCAGTATTGTAGTGGGAGCCCATAATTTAGTACGAATATGTCAATGAATGGAGAAAAATGTTTTGTAAAAAAAGTACCAAAAATAGTTACAATTTTCACACATTATATGTTAAAATTTCGAAAAAGGACCAAATTCATATTCGTATTTTTTTTGATAAGTTTCGAATGTCGTATAGATTTTGTTTCGATGTTTATTGGTTCAAAAGATGGATGGGGTGTGAAAAAGTACCAAAATTCAGGTTTTACCCGTTTACTCCCTAATAAGGCCGAATTTCAAAAAAGTACCAGACACCTGTCCGCTTATTTTTCTAAAGAACAACGATAAGTATTACATATTTTTTGTATCTCTTTTAGTTTTGGAGATATAAGGAAATCCCGTCTTCGATTTGGATCGATTTGGGGAGTGACCAATCTCTGGTCCAAATTTCATGTTTTACCTTCAGGCGTTTAGGCTGTGCAATGATGAATCAGTCAGTAACGTTATAATTTTATTTATATAGATTAACAAAACTTTAATATTTTTTTAAAAATAACCGTTGAAACACAATTGCAACGTATGTGCGTAATTGCGTATGAGGAAGATACGTTGTCAAAAGAAAACGTATAATATTTTAATCAAAAGCACTAAATAGCTGACGAAAACGTAATGCTGGGTACACACAATGCAATGTATTTACGCAATCTAGCAAGTTAAGTTCATTTTCATTCATTTTTCATTCATTCCAGATTGCATCAACATCAAAACGCTTTGATATTTTGAGGTTGCATTGAAACAGATTGCATGTAGATTGCACTGTCTGTACCCAGCATAACGTCGTACGGCGACTTATGTATATCTAAATCAATTCCATAAGGCGGTTGCGGAAATATAAAAGAAAATTATGTTTGTGTGTTCAAATTGAACATTAGAAAACAAAATAAAAGGAGAAAAGAAAAAATAAATTACAATTTGGAATTTTCTAATGTTATTGACAAAAGAAAATAGGTCAATATTTTTTTTTTAATTTTATGAAATTCAAGTAGAAAATTTTCACATTGAAAATATTGTTATGAAATTAAATTAAGTTGAGTAAAAGCTGTAGGGTTATGAACAAGACAATCTCAAGTTCGAGGGTTTATAACACTTCCCCGGTTTGGTTCACGATTGTCGTTACACAGGGTTGGCTGCCCACTGGGTAACCCAGAAAAACCCACCCGGGTTTTAATGGGTATTTTGTTTAAGAAAACACAAATATGGTATAATTTTTACATCTTATTTACAGAAACATAAATGAAATAAATGAAAATGATTATAAAATGCATACAATGTGTTTATATGCGCCCATTTGTCCGTATGTAGATTTAACGTTAGACGGCTTTTTTCTATTTATTAATTGAAACATAGATGGTATACCACTTTAAGGTATTAAACTTCAAATTCGGCCTTTTCTAAATCTAATTCGTTTTAAAAAACAACATCAGGATTTTTAAAATGAATTTGATTAAAATTGATTTTCATATTTAAAGTGCCGAATTTGATTTGAAAAATGCGGAATATGATTTGTAAAATACTCAATTTGATTTCGAAAATTCTGAATTTGTTTTTTAAGAACCGGAATTCGATTTTGAAAAGGCCGAAATTGAAGTTAAAATCCTATACATAAAAAATGGCAAGAAAATAATTAAAAAATTCATAAAAATAGCAGCGCAAACACGTACATAAGAGGCCCTGCTTCTACACGGATGACTCTAATTAACGAAAAGGAGTGGGCTTCAGAGTACACTCAAAAGAGCTCAACCTCAATTTGTCTCAGAGACTTCCAGAGCACTTTAGTGTTTTTCAGGCGGAGATACTCGCAAACAAGTAAGTTGTAGACTGGGTTAGACTCTATGTTGTGCTTACGACTGCTGTGGATATTTACGCTTACAGTCGTGCAGCCGTTATTGCCTCGGATTTTCTCTCCCTAACGACGAGAACAGCCCTTAACTGCTGTTCACCTCTAAAATAGATGCCTGTAGTGCGATTCACTAACTTTTATAACGATAATCGAAACGTTAAAATAAATACATATGTTTAACGAAAATTTATCGAATATGCTATTCAGTAAAATTTTCAACGATATTCGCTGTTGTTTGAAGTCAGCTGTTACTTTAAGCAATTTTTTGTCGTTATTTTAGCGACAATAATTGAGGTTGTGTTTATTTAATCGATATAGTGTATTTTTTGTTTAAAATAGCTAACATACACAGAAAAAATTATTTTTCGAATTCAAACAAAAAATTTGTAGTATCAAAACATTTTTTGTCTGAAATCGGTCCTACAAACAAATTCGCATATTCAAACAATTTATTTGCATTTTGTTTACTAAAAAAAAACACTGATTTTTTTCAAACAAATAATTTACAGAATCAAACAAAAAGTTTACTGAAATTCATATAAATTTCAAACAAATAATTTTGCTGAATCAAACAAAAATTTTTTGCACAAGCAATGACGCGCACCCAAGCTATCACTGAAGGAGAATATGAAGGCAGAAGCAGAGCGGCGGCTGGCTTTGAGACACATGTTTTGTTGGAATTGTTTTTGAACGAAGTCTTGTTTATACACACAATGTTTTTCTTCATCACTCACTGTTGCTGTATCCTTTCCTTGGCTAAAGAAGAAGAAATGTAACAAACAACGGCAGTAGACCGACTCGATATGTTTTTCGTCATCATTTTATTTTTGTATTTGATGTATTTAAGTAAACAGTTTTCAAAAATTGAATACGGGATTTTGTTTTTCATTCTTTTTTTCCAACTTTGAAACCAACCGAAAATTTATTTGGTTTCTTATAAAGTTGTTGTTGTTTCTGTTGTTTAAAAAAGAATGAAACCTTTTTTTACCTGCTATTTTTTTGTTTTTTTACTAATAACCTCGTCGCGCTATTTTGTCATATTTCTTCTTGTTGTACTTTTTTAAAGCGTCCAAAAATAAACTGTATGTGTTTTGTGTTGTTGTTCTTATATTTCACATAAAGAAGTGTTGCTTACGATCAAATAAAAAATGCAAAAAACGACAACATTAAAGAGCGTTAAATATTTCATACAAAATTATGAAAAATTGAAACCAATAGCGCGTATATTACATTATTGAAAAGTTGTCAACATTTTTGTTGGTTAAATAAAAATCAAACAAAAATATTAATTGAATCAGTAAAAAAATTTGTAGAAATTAAAAAAAATTTCAAACAATCGTTTGTTTGAAAATAATTCGGCAATAATTTTTTCTTGTACATACAAAGATATATTCATATGTATAAGTTAATATGAACAAAAACAAAATCCAAAATTTAAAATTTACAAAATAACCAAATTAAGAACAAAAACGAAATTCTAAATGAAAATAAAAAATATAAAAACCACAAATTAACCCTTCGTCTTACTCGTGAGTCTGGCCAGACCTTTTTCCTACAAACAAATTCGCATATTCAAACAATTTATTTGCATTTTGTTTACTAAAAAAAAAACACTGATTTTTTCAAACAAATAATTTACAGAATCAAACAAAAAGTTTACTGAAATTCATATAAATTTCAAACAAATAATTTTGCTGAATTAAACAAAAATTTTTTGCACAAGCAATGACGCGCACCCAAGCTATCACTGAAGGAGAAGATGAAGGCAGAAGCAGAGTGGCGGCTGGCTTTGAGACACATGTTTTGTTGGAATTATTTTTGAACGAAGTCTTGTTTATACACAACAATGTTTTTCTTCATCGCTCACTGTTGCTGTATCCTTTCCTTGGCTAAAGAAGAAGAAATGTAACAAACAACGGCAGCAGACCGACTCGATATGTTTTCGTCATCATTTTATTTTTTTATTTGATGTATTTAAGTAAACAGTTTTCAAAAATTGAATACGGGATTTTGTTTTTCAGTCTTTTTTTCCAACTTTGAAACCAACCAAAAATTTATTTTGTTTCTTATAATGTTGTTGTTGTTGTTTCTGTTGTTTAAAAAAGAATGAAACCTTTTTTTACCTGCTATTTTTTTGTTTTTTTACTAATAATCTCGTCGCGCTATTTTATCATCTTTCTTCTTGTTGTACTTTTTTAAAGCGTCCAAAAATAAACTGTATGTGTTTTGTGTTGTTTCACATAAAGAAGTGTTGCTTACGATCAAATAAAAAATGCAAAAAACGACAACATTAAAGAGCGTTAAATATTTCATACAAAATTATGAAAAATTTAAACCAATATATTATATTATTGAAAAGTTGTCAACATTTTTGTTGGTTAAATAAAAATCAAACAAAAATATTAATTGAATCAGTAAAAAAATTTGTAGAAATTAAAAAAAATTTCAAACAATCGTTTGTTTGAAAATAATTCGGCAATAATTTTTTCTGTGCACGGGGGGTTAAGAACAATTTCATTTGTTTTTATTTTATTCTCTTTTGTGCTTTTCGTTTTTGTTACATTTTGTAGACAGAAATGTTACAAAAATACAGCTGTTATCTATCGTTAAAAAAATTACAGAATCACACTATCGTTACTGCAGGCGAATATACAAACATACCTACATATGCATGTGTCGACAAATTTTACGATTGTCGGTTCGTTTAAAGTTAGTGAATCGCACCACTAAGCACTTTGATATCAGAATCATATTGGTCTTAGTGCACGTGAACATACTGGGCAACATTAGGGTTGCTAGACAAGGCACTACATTACGGGTTCCCTCGGAGCTGGAAGGCGTTGGAATGCCTCTGCTATACTGCGAACTCAAACTTCGGCGATCGGCTATCGATACCGCTAATGATGGCCGCGACCACTGGATGTAAATGGCCAGGCAATTGTGGATGACGAGCGAACCATTTCTCTATTACCGATAGCTAAAATGTGATAAAAAGTGGGTATCTGTGGTCACGTGTAGGCATACACAGCGTCTAGGAGCCGAACACTATGATTATTGCGGCAGCTGCGATTACGAAAATGATGAGCAGTAGAAAGAACACCTTCTGCGACTGGCCGAAATGGTATCCGTCAACTTTGACGGAGTGAATGATATCTCTGGCGTTGAACTGGGGAGCATTTTAAGCTTCGTCAGGCGTACAAGTTGGTTGGCGTAAGTATGAACTTAAAGAAAACCCTCGTAGAACAAGAAATAATATTGTTCAATTACCGCTAAATAATCCAACAAATTCAAAAAACTAAGTAATTTACCTCATAACCAACTGTATATCATATATCAAAATGTTCGAGGTTTAAACACCAAACTATCCAAATTATATAAAAAAAGCTTCGATTTTAACTATCATATTATAGTATTTACCGAAACATGGTTAACAGACGACGTTTTTAACATGGAAATACTATGTAACAAATATCAAATCTATAGGCGCAACAGATCTGCTTTAAGTACTGAAGATGATGCTGGGGTTTCTACTGAACGTACTATTCGTAAGGGCGGTGGGGTACTCATTGCGGTATCCAATCGTTTTCATTCAGAACTATTATTGTCTGATTCTACACTAGATTTGGAGTTTATCAGTGTTTTAATAAAACTAAAAAATAAAAACGTCTATATAACATGCTCATACATTCCACCTAAATCTATACAATCTGTCTATGATGATCACTTACATGCTATAAAAAATGTTGTACTTGCAGCCAATTATACTGATTCTATTTTTGTTTTTGGTGATTTTAACTTACCATCAGTCTCTTGGAATTATTTACCTGACACACCAAACTTGGTTCCAATTTATACAAATTTACATAGTGATAATTTCCTAAATGAGTTATCGGATCTCTGTCTATTTCAAATGAATTATATACAAAACAATAAAGGCAAAATATTAGACTTAGTATTTGTCAATGATCCAACTGACTGTTCAATAAAAAGATCTAGCCCTGTAACAACACCTGAAGATCCTTACCACCCGACTTTGGATTTAAGATGTTCTATACAGCTGGGCCCGGAGCCACAAAGTGACAACGATAACGAGAGAATATTTTGTTTCAAAAAGTCAAACTATAATATGCTTAACAATCTTATTATTAATACAAATTGGCAAGACCTGCTATATTTGTCTAATACCAGCCATTTGGCTATTGATTTAATGATCGACACTTTTTATAAAACTCTTTTTGATATTATGGATAAATGTGTGCCAAAAAATGTAACTCACAAGCAATCTGGTCCCCCTTGGAGCTCCAAACAACTATCAAAACTTAAAAATAAGAAGAACAAACTCTATAAAAAACACAAACAATCTAATTCACTTATTGATTTTGGAAATTACTCAATTTGCCGTGCGGAATATAATTTGCTGAACACATCGCTGTACAACAACTATATAAATAACCTAAAAAACGATTTCAAACTTAATCCTAAATCTTTTTATAATTTTGTGAATTCCAAAAGAAGATGCCAAGAATTTCCACCTGCTATGAAATTTGAAGGTCAAGAATCTGATGACGCTGCTATCATAAGCAACATGTTTGCTGATTTTTTTGCTAAAACCTATACTGATGTCAAATATAACCTATCTGATAATTATCCATATCCTTTGCGTTCAACAAATCAAATATGTTTTCCTTCCATTGAACATTCACTGATTTCTCAAAACTTAAAAAATTTAAAAATATCTTTTAATCATGGACCTGATGGAGTTCCAAGTTGCATATTAAATAAATGTGCCGAAAGTCTTACCACTCCTTTATCGTACATATTTAACGTTTCAATCAAGCACGGTTATTTTCCTAAGCTTTGGAGAAAATCGTATATAATACCATTATTTAAATCTGGATCTAAGTCGAATGTGATAAATTATAGGGGCATTGCCAAACTTAGTGCTATTCCAAAAGTTTTCGAAAAAATTGTTACAGATTTTTTCTGTCATCAAGTAAAATCTACATTATCACCTTTTCAGCATGGTTTTCGCAAAGGTTGCTCAACAACTACTAACCTTTTGAATCTTACAATACATGTTAATCGAGGATTTGTTAAGGGACAACAAACGGATGCGGTTTACACTGACTTCAGTAAAGCTTTTGATAAAGTCAATCATAACCTTCTTCTCTGTAAATTGGACTCACTTGGTCTTAATTCGAACAGCCTTAATTGGATCAAAACATACCTGTGTGATCGAACACAGACTGTCCGATTTAAAAATAAATCTTCTAAGATCATACATGTTATTTCTGGAGTACCTCAAGGAAGCCATCTTGGACCTATTCTTTTTAGCTTGTTTATTAATGATCTTCCAACAATAATAAAATACTGTAACATTTTATTGTACGCTGATGATGTCAAAATTTTCTTTAGCTATAAAAACCCATACGAACATATTTTTCTTCAAAACGATCTTGATAATTTTTATCAGTGGTGTAAAGCTAATCTTATGGATCTTAATCTTAAAAAGTGCAAATATATGCGATTCTTTAGGAGGAACTGCGTTAATGTTCATTACGTTTTAGGAGAGCATAAACTGGATCTAGTTGATGTTTTTCTCGATCTTGGAGTTTTACTCGATCCAAAACTGAGTTTTGTTCCACATATTCATATGACCGTCAATAAAGCCAGAGGTGTTCTTGCCTTTATCAAACGATGGGCAAAGGAGTTTACCGATCCCGATATAACAAAACAGCTGTATACCTCACTTGTAAGACCGATCCTTGAATATGGATCCGTAATTTGGGACCCGCAATACAACGTACATAGTAACCATATCGAATCTGTTCAAAAACAATTTCTTCTGTTTTGTCTGCGAGGTTTACAATGGAATCCGTCTATAAATCTACCATCATATCAAAGTAGACTTAGTCTAATTAAACTACCAACTTTAAAAAGCCGAAGAATTATGCTAAATGTATCCTTTATGTTAAATATAATTAATGGCGATATTTCATCTGAGTTTCTTTTGGAAAATATTACTTTCAATGTCCCTCAAAGACCTACTCGTTACTTTTGCCCCATAGCATTACCATTTGTTCGCAGCAATTACGCAAATGCTGATCCATGGCGGAGAGTTGAAAAGATTTTAATGACTTGTATAAATTTATTGATTTCTCACTAACCACTACAATTGTAAAACGTAACATAATAATTTATTTAAACACTTAAAACAAAAAACTGTATATTTTTGTATTATTCTACATATGTAAATTTTTTTTTTTTATGTCACATTGTATAGTCTGTAAGGATGTAATCCATAGACTTAATAAATAAATAAACAAGGTAAAAAAAAAAAAAAAAAAAAAAAATACGGTGGGGGTTCTGTTCAGTGGAACTCCATGGATCATTGGGTCATCTGACTCACGATGAAAACCTAATCTAACCTAAAAATTATTTGTAGTGTTAGTAATAAGTTAGTTGATAAGTTTAAATTTATAGGTACTAGGCTCGCCCGGTGGCCGAAATTCGACCACTTGACATTTTCTTTCGAGAGACTAGTGTATTTTACAACAAAAACGTAAAAATTTCAAGAGAACACCAAATGCTCTCTTTTGACCCTTGTGTGTTACAAATTTAAAAAAATATATATTTTGCATATCTACACACGAAAACCCTAACATGAGAGTTTAATCAAGGGATACATACAGATTTATTATAGGGAAGTTCGACTATTTCTGTATTATTTATACCTAAGAAGAGGTTTATTTTTTGTATCGGTTATATTTTCAGTGAAAATAACTTAAAAAATATTAATATTTTCTTATTTTTAAAGTTGCCCCTTTTTTCTCAGAATCCCCTTTTTGTGCTCCTTTTTAAAATATTTGAACGGTAACGCTGTATTATACAGCGCAAGAAAATACCTAAATTCACCCATTGTTTCTGGGCAATTTGTTGTCCGTAGAACATTTTTTTAACTGAGATTTCTTCTCACACGATTCACCCACCGATTTTGAAAAATTTGTCTAAAAAATTCAGATTGTTTTTAATTAAAATTGTGCAAAAACAATACATACATAACGAAAACTTTTTCCACAAGCAAACTCTATGATTTTATTATACATGATGTGGCAGCACAGTTAAAATTAAACCAATATAAGTTGAAAAGGTTCCGAACAAAATTATTTCTCTCTTTCAAGTAGAAGAAAAAATGGGCCGGACAAAAAAATTGTTCGGAAGCAAAGGGTGAATTTAGATTAAGGGAAGTTTTACCTAAATCTTCTTTGTGTTGTAAAGTTCGCAACTAGATCGGACTGATTACAATTGTGAACTGTTTTGTTTTTCATTAGTTTATAGTTTGTGTTATTTATTTATTAGCAATAAACGGTGCAGACAGATTTACCTAACCCGCCTGCCATTTTACACTTTTCACAAGTAAACATAATTTAAGCTTAATCAAAAACATTAGCATAAGCTGTTTTTTTTAGGAATTAAGACCTTTAAGACTCTGTTTCATTTTACGATTCAGCAAACGCCAAACAAAGTATTAGTAGTTCTAGAAGAAGTTGCAGTGATCACAAAAGATGTTACTTATCGTGTGGCACATTTTAAGTTGCATGTGGCATCGTTATTATTTTCTTGCCGTTTTCTTAAGTTTATTTCTTTCGATAGAGGAATGAGCCATACCTTGTATAGAATCGCAAAAACAAAAAGAAAAACATATAGAATTGATCGATCAGTTATTGGAAGCAGTTTGTTTTTTTGTTTTCTTTTCGATTTCCAAACACAAACTATTGATTGGTTTAACTTTAAGAATTGAATTGATATAAATTGAAATTGATGAGGTTGTAGAAAAATAAATATGTACAACATATTTGTGGAATGTTGGAGTTTGTACGTCCGTCTCTTTGTCTGTCTGTCTGTCTGTCTGTCTGTCAGTCCGTTAATCTTTTTCTATTTGTGGTTTAAATGATGATGGCTTTGATTAGGTTGGGATCGTTCAACATTGGGTTTGTTGGTTGGTTGTTTATTTGTTTGTGGTGAAGGTGATGATGATTATTATAATGATCATGTTGCCAGAAAAGCAATAGTGTTGATATGTTTGTGCTACATTTGAATGTTAACATGCATGTTGTTATTCGGCTTATAACATGTTGCTAGTGCTGCTGCTGTTGTTGTTCTTGTTGTCGTTATTGTTTATTTTTTGTAGTTTTTGGGTATGACATTGATCGTGTTAGGTGCAGCACCTGAAGATCATTGTTCACTTACATTCGCACAAAAATACTTTTTTTTTTATCAAACATATAAATGTCTACTCTTAAGTTGCAACTAAATCTAACAAATCTTTTGTTTTTCCAATTTTTTATTGTTGGCCTAAAGAAATTGATCGTCAAATTAGGAAGCCATTGCATTTAGGCGTGTTTGTACTCGTAACCGAAACCGATGTGTACGTTAGTTACGATTTTTGTGTTGCAATTTCATGAAGATTGTTATTGTAGCGGTAGTTAATGTCAATTGGTCATGTTTATGACCCATTAACGGTAAAATTGGTTTTGACTGTTTTTGGTGAAAAGTTTCTTTCTTTCTTATTTTATTTCGATGTTTGGTTGTTTAATACAAAATAATGTTTACATTGGATTTTTCAAGATTTCAGCCATATTTGGTTTACAAAAAAGATTTAATGGGGGAAAAAAGACAAAAATGCGAAAACATTGAGTGTGTCTAATAAATAAGAAAAACCTTAACCTTGTAAGTAGAAAATATTGGATATTTTTAGCTATTTTGTGGTAGAGATCTTTAAGTGAGAGGGTTCGCGAAAAAGCTTTTTAAAGAATTAGGTAATATAAAATAATTATAAATATAAAACCAATTTTTTAAGGTAAATTCCTGAAAATAAGTCTAAAAATCAGAATCACCATTCGATCCGCTAAAATAGTTTTCTTTGAGTGGGGAACGGTTAACATTATCATTAATCCCATATGCGTGTTTCCAAAGTAACTGTCGTTACCGATTTTCGGAGATTTTTTTAAATAAAATTCCAACCTACCCAAATATGCCACGAGGATTGCTCCATTTTGGACTTACGAAAGTTCAAGCAACGGCAGCAACTGAAAGAATTCATAAAACATGTAATTTCAATACTTTTTTTGATTATTATAAATGTGCTGTTTTCAAATGTCAGAAACAAACATCATGTATTGTAAAAATTTGCGTAGGATATGTCAAGTAAAATATTTGATTAAAATCTTTGAAATGCTTTGTTGAAGGAATGGCTTTATTTTCAAACCAAAGAAATTAGTTACCGAAAAAATTATTTTTTTTAAAGTAAGTCTGGGTTCACACTATGAAAGTTTTCTTTCAGAAAGTCTGAGTTTATGGATGAGAGAGGAGAGAAAAAAAAAGCATGTTCTCTTCCCCTCTAACCAATAAACTCGGACTTTCTGAAAGAAAACTTTCATAGTGTGATTCCAGACTAACGGTCGTTACATTTCAAAAAGTTAACAGTTTTTTGTGTTTGAATTCACTTATTATGGGTAACTCAAAGTAGCATATTTTTGCTCGTATAAAGAAAATTAAAGTTAATCTTTCGGAAACGACATTTACATTTATTTTGTATAATTTTAGCAGAAAAAAAATTCACCATAATAATTTTAGTTTTGAGATATAAGGGGTAATTTTTTGTGGAATCGCCCATGTGCAAATGTTACGTAATTAGTCACTTAAAACATACCAGGTCACCACGGGTTTCTCTAAAAAGTCACCTTTTATTTAAAAAAAAAACAATTTTTTTTATAAAGAAGGTACCGAGTTCACTAAAAAGTAAACTTTTACCAAAAATTTACTTTTTCGCCAAGTTAAAAAAAATCATTAAAACATTTAAAATTTTCATTTTCTAAAAAGCCACTATTTGAAAAAAAAAACCACTTTTTTCAAAAAGTGACCTTTTCCCGTAAATTGCCCTTTAACTAAATGTTGCCCTGTTGGCAAAATGTGACATTTTTCGCTAACAAATCACATTCATTAAGTAAAGGTCACCATTTTCTAAACATCTCTTGTGAATATAGGCATCACGATATACATTCGAAACCTTAAACTTTCTTTTTTTTTAATTGAATTTTTTAAGAAATTTGAATTACTCTATGCAACAAATAAAATGCAAACTTTTTCCTGTGTGAAATTTTTCGAAGTTCTTTCAAAAATTAATTTTAGGCCTTACAGATATCATACTTAAGTTTATATCAAAGAAAGTTAAAGTACCAATTAATTTTAGCTAAACTTGGTGAAACTGGCTGTAAGAGAATAAATTATTTAAACGTTTACTATCTCTATTTAAAAGTACTTTTTCATTTTAAATTAAAAGTTTCAAGATCTATATGATCTAATAACCCTGGGCTTGTCACTCATCCATAACTGTCGTATCGGTAAAATTCTTTAGATTATTATGCCTAAAACATTCAAATATTTTGTCTACTTATACATTTTTTTTGCATTGAATTTTAAAAGTCTGTATAATATAAACTTATTTGCTCGTATGAGCGCAAAGAACAAAAATTATTAAAGAATATCAAGGGTATTCAGTTCAGATTTTTATTGATTGTAATAATGCAACTTTTAACTAGAATAAACACAAAAAAGGTTATTCACTCTAAGTTGCAATTTCAGCAACCTTTGACCAAGAGTTTAAAAATTAGGGTAACAAGTTGCAACATTGCAGGTTTTAAAGTGTTGGCAGTTTATAAACGTCAAATTGAATGTGGTTGCCACTCTTATAAAAATGTTGTTATTTTTCAAAGCACTTAAATGTACATACATCTCCTTTAAATATGTACAGCTTTACATTTTCAAAGTCATAAGTGCAATTTTATATTTTTCCTTTTTTGCATTAAAAAAAAATTTGAATACTGAATACCCTTAATTATCATTTGTATATTATCACCCTTGGGTTAATATATTGAATAATTTTTTTAATCAAAAAATACCTCTAGGGAAAAATTGACAATAACAGATATCTATCATAAATAGAGGTAAGAACGGCAGCAAAAACGGCCACAACAACAAAATACCGCTGATATATGGAACATTTTTTAACCAAAATAGTTAATCAAGGAACATATGTACATCTACACACCGACACAGTGGTTTTGGTTTAAAAATGTTTACCAACAATACCCAATAACTACTGGCTTATATGACTGACAATAGTGGGACAATAATACAAACTATTGTTAACTTGTACTATTCAATACTTAAATAGTATGAAGACTTTCCTCAGCAACACCGTTTCCAATTCAAATTTATTGAAAACCTATTTTTTAATTAATAAGGCAAAATAAATTTTTCATAAAGCGACACTTTTTCAGCATAAAACAAATTAAAGTATTGTCGATCAAGTTCGCCTATTCGATTGATACTCATCTCAAATTTTCGAGAATTTACCCTAATTGGGTCCCATGGGCCTCTCTTCTTTTTATTTCTATTATGTGGGTTTTATTAAACAAGAAAGTTAACACTACTGTTTGTGACACAACGTTTACGCCATTGTTTAGGTAAAAAGCTTAGCGGAAGAAAACGTTCCGCCTTCCGCTTTTGTTTAGGTAACGGCTGTAAGGAAGTTATGGCATTAATATTTATTTTTGGAAGTTGTATTTCTATGGATGTTATTGTCAAATATGGACCGATTCCAATAAAATTGTATAAGATTATTAAGATTTCAATAAAGTTAGTTTGGAACTTATTTAATCAATATGCTTATATAATAAGATGGTTTATGGGTAAAAAGTCACTTTTTTTTTTTTTACAAAAAAGTCACATTTTTACTAAAAAGTCACGATTTTGCAATAAAGTATCCTTTTTACTCAAAAGTCACCATTTGACAAAAAAATCACCTTTTTACTCAAAAGTCACCATTTTACTAAAAAGCCACAATTTTACTAAAAAGCCACCTTTTTAATTAAAAAGTCACAACTTTTCTGAACCTTTTTACTAATACCCTGCAAATATTATT
Source organism: Pollenia labialis (assembly GCA_949318255.1). NCBI lineage: Eukaryota > Metazoa > Arthropoda > Insecta > Diptera > Polleniidae > Pollenia > Pollenia labialis. The sequence goes on from OX439141.1 coordinate 130,490,980, forward strand.
GGACCACCTTATCCAATTTCATGAAATGGACTACTCCATGGACTGGTCCGATGTAATGCAAGCATGGACCATGTCATTGTTAAAAAGTGATTGTAGTGAGACGACATGTCTTCGCTTTTTAACGACATGTTTTCGTTTTTAAACGAAGTTAAAACTAATCCTCTTGTGTACACAATGGATTAGTTTTAAAACTACTCCTTTGTAGTCCAACGATGGGTTATATGGTCCTGCCCTAGGACATCGTAATGTTAAATAGACCATGTATTTTCCATACGTTTGGGTTACTTTTGGACTAGTCCTAGTCCCTTGTGGGCTACTCTTTACACGCGTGTTTGGACTGTTCCTATAATTTGCAGGGTAGTTACTTTTTTTTTTTTTTTACTAAAAAGTCCCTTTTTACAAAAAAAAAGTAAATTTTTTTTTACTAAAAATTCAATTTTTTACCTTTTTTACTAAAAAGTCACTTTTTTTTTTTACTAAAAAGTACCTTTTTCACCAAACAAATTCACTTGTTTACTTAAAAGTCACTTGTTCACTAAAAATCACTTTTTACTCAAAATTGACTTTTTTCCATGCAAAACGAAATTAAATAAATCATCCCCAATTTTAAAAATAAAATAAACCCCCTAACGGAGTAAAATAAGCCCCAAACAAAAATAAAATAATATCCGAATTCTTGGGGACTTATTTCTTATGAAATAAAACTTTAATTTTCAAAAATTAAATAATTTAATTTAAGAATCGAAATGCCAAATTATTATATCCCGAAATCGGAATCTCTAAGTCTTAACTTTATAATCCGAAATTTTTAAATATCGAAGCTAAAAATCCCGCATCACTAACTTATCTGCATATTCAGATTCTAAATTTTTTTTAATTTAATTGTACCATTTTAGTTTTATAAATCCCGTGATGGATAGCACAAGACCGGTCCGGGAACAAGGATATTCTTTGCAATGATATAACAAGCACCGACATCGTTAACTTAACTTTTTTTTAATAATTTATTTTATTACAGACCTTTGGAGAGTTATTTTATAAAAAATAAGCTGCCAATACCAACATGAAATAAGTAAAAAAATAAATAAAATAAAAATAAGTCCGCAAAAACCTGGTTGTTGCTTTCTGTACTTTTTTTTGTAGACTTTTTTCAAAAAAAAGGTGTCACGCTTTACAAAAAATAATAAGTAGATAGTTTTTATACAAAAATGTTTTTGCGTTTCCAGTTTTTTTCCAAAATTGTCCAGCTTTAAGAATTCTAAAATATTCAACATTTTTTATTTTTCGAATTTATTCTATGAGCTAAATTTCAGCTATGTATTTTATAAAGTCATTTCTGAAAAATTGAAGGAATATGACTATTACAAAAAGCTTTATAAAATACATAATTGAAATTTAGCTCATAGAATAAATTCGAAAAATAAAAAATGTTGAATATAATATAATGTAACCTTCAGAAGGAAATAATTCCCAGAATTCTAAAATATTTTAAAAATTGAAACAGTGTTAATCTTCATTTAACCAACAGTTAGGCTGACAGAATATCTGAAGAAAAACAGTCCATCCATGATCGCTTAACAACAAAAAAGTTCAAAATGCATAATAATAAAATGTTTTTAGAAAACCTCCGCTGCAATAATGCAAGAATACAAGTACTAAATTACAACTTATTGTTGACATTCACATGATCATTAGTAAACATTATCATTACCATTAACAATGGTTAGTTTATTTGGTTTAGAACCACAAGCGAGTATGATGTTCAAGAGGTTTTTTCAACATTTTTAAAATATGTAGTTTGCCTGACTAGAGAGCACCGAATGCCGCAAACAAAATTAAAAAGAAAAAAAAAATCTTAAAGGATAATTTTGAGCTTTAAGTCAAACAACTTGGCAGATTTTCATTGTCATTCACTATGAGACTGCCTGCTTTTTGCCTTTAACAGAAAGACGACAATGTTGCTTCCATCAACATCATCATCGTATGGATAATACGATGACCATATATGACAACCATGATCCACAGCGTCTAAGTACATGTGAAGAGGAGGAATAGTGGAGAGTGATGTGCAAGTATTGGCGTTTCAAGCAATAAAGGTTTGTCTTGACTGCTATTTTAAATGATTATGATTAAAAAGATTTGTGGTTATTGGTTCAGAGATGGGGTTTTATTTTCTTTTCTTTCAGCTCGATGGTCATGCAGTAAATTTTAGAGGAGTTTTCTTTGTTCTTTGCTTTTTTAGGTATATTACGAATTTTTTTCTTTTTTTTTTGTCATAGAAACAATTAAGGTGCGGCTTTTACAAATTGCTTCAAAAAATTCTGTTTAAAAATGTAGTAAAACTTTTAGATAAATGTAAAGTACTTTAAATTGATCTATTTTTTGCAAAGGAATGTAATATAAAGTTATTTTTTTTTAGATAGTTGTAAATAAGAAAAAACATAATAGATTTGATTAAATTGTTTAATTGTAATTTTTATCAAGCGGAAGCAAAACTTGTTTGATTCCTACAAAATGTTTTACAGAAATAATAAGTAAAAAAGAGAGCTGTATTTATTTGTACGAAGGTTAGGAGTTTGTATAAATGAAAGAAGAAAATCCTCGGATTATCTTATAATTTTTTCATAGACGCTCCAAAGGCCAAATCTTGTAGACTAATCAGAACTTTTACTAGGTACAGGGGTGACCGTGTCTTCAACAATTTCAGTATGCTGAGTCATGGTTATTACCTTTAAAAAAAAGTTTTTTCATTACGATTGAAGTCCAATCTTTGCATTTGGGCTTGGTATCGCGCGGCAAGAATTGTAGACAACCAATTCTCCCTTCATCTCCGTTGAATTATTTATTACATTTTCTAATAATGTTCGAAGACTGTTAGCTAGCGGAATAGCATCAGACAACGTAGCAGTGGCTTTGCCTCTTCGAAGTAACCCAAATTTTTAAGCAAAATAATTTTTATTCTCACAAATATTAGCTGAGCAGAAAAAGCTTGAAACGGGCAAACATACAAGATTTAGTAATGAAAGAACATTTCACAACTATAATGCAAAACGAAACGGCTAAAGAATGAGGTTCACACTACGCGTTCAATGTATTGATGCGTCTGGAAACAGAGAGCTGCAAGGAATATGATCGAGCTGACTCGATCACTACAGCTAACAATTCATTATACATCAAAATAGTAATCAACAGTTTTGTTCTCGTTCAAACGTCAGCATTGCAAAATTATGCTTGTATTTGTTTCTTTAAAAGCGATGCATCTGTTTGTGAACAACAGCTTACTTGTACTCGGCTTTCGGCTCGGCGATTCGAACATGATATTATTGTGATCAGTTGCAACGACCACTCGAATTTTGTGATTCAATCGTTTTTGTCCAACATCAATAAATCGGGACTGTAAGAATAGATAAACTTACTGTTTATTATTGTTGTTGTTGTTAAAGCTTTGGTATTGTTACAGGTAAAACTGTGGTTTTTAATTCTTATTCGCTTAACAGTTTTATTTGTATAATATCTTTAGCTTTTCTAAAATCTTTGAATGAAGTTTCCTGACGATCTGGCCGAAGCAACCAGTGAAATGCGCATACGAATAGCTTATCCCTTCAACAATAAATTTCAGTTTCTCAATAATATGAACTGGGAATTTAGCACATTTGAAAGAAACCTTGCCAATAAATGATTTTAATCAGAAAAGCTCATTTCAAACAGTCAGTTTGAACTCTTGTACTCGCAACGAACATGAATGTAAATATTTCTTTGGTATGATAGTAGATGTTATAGGCTCGAGCCACTTGTCTTTTTGATGTATGTAGTATGTATACATATCAGCATTGATATCAGTTGATGATTGAAACGACTCCATCATACATGCTGCAGCAAAACGAACATTGTATCGCATTTGAAAACGAATATTGCAAGAATGATCCGAACACCGCATCGTTTCCTTGCTGTAATCTCTGTCATACCAGAAAAAACATTTACAAACATTCATGTTCGTTGCGAATACAAGAATTCAAACTGATTGCTAAAATTGCGCTCGTTAGTCCAAAATCATTTTTGTTGTTGAACAAAAACGGTTTGAATCATAACAATTCAGAGTAAATAATTGAAAATACTCCAAATTTTAGTATTCGTTTCCGATCTCTGATTTGAAGAAGGAAGAATCAGTGTAAAATTGTAATGACAAATTACAAAGCAAACACTCACAATCAGGATTACGAGTTTAGCACTTTAAGTGCTAGATTTAGCACATTTTTTTCTGATTAAGCACTAAGAATTTCAAAAAAGTGCTAAGTGCTAGTTTTCTCAGACATTGGATCAAAAAACCATCAGCTATTCAGAAAATTCAGCAAGGCAACCTCTTTTTGGACCAAAGACCTATTGGATAGACCTTGCTGCGAACTAGAATGCAAACAGAACTTTTATGTTCAGTTATACACATTAAAGAAAGTGCAAAATTAGATAACGTTTGTTGCCACATTTTAAATATAACGGACGATATATTGTAAAAAAATCGGTTCATCTGAAAAGTACTAAAATTAGTTGGTATAAGAGGAAAATGAAAATGACATACAAATTAAAATTTTAAACAGTTGTAACAACTTTATTTAATGGCGATTTATTTTCTGAGAAAAATATGTTACAGTATATATGTATGTACATTAGGGTGTCCCAAAAATTTTTTTTGTCAGAGGCTCGTGCATAATTTGAAAGCTTATAGGGTCCAGTATTTTTGAATTTTTTTTTAGATTTTTAGGAAGAGGTTTAGAGGTCGCGCAATTCAAGTCTTTGTTAAAAATCTGGGGTTTCGGGCTTTTTTCAAACTTGACTCATAACTTTGTCAATAACCACGTTCATTTAATTTTTTGACCGAATATTTCTAAAGAAAATTTCCCAAACTTTATTTCCATATGCAAAAACTTTAAGTTCTGGCAATATTTTTGTCCATTACGATTCCACATATTAAGTATTTTTGTAATTTTTTAACAAATTCTGTAAAAAACGGTTTATTACTTTCCAAATTTATATGAAAGGTATAAAAACTAGTGACGCGATTTTAAATACCGATAAGTTGTAAACAATTAAGAAAAACAAAAATGGAATTTTGTCCTACAGTTTCCGAGTTACACTATTTTTATAGTTTGTACCTTAAAAATGGTGATACTTTTTTCGTTATAATTATTGTATATTTCCATAAATTTTTATAGTTGGGTTTTAATTGTCATTAACTTCTGACATTTATTGATCTAAATCGTTACACGCTGTCATTTTCACTTTCTATTTTATGTGTATTCTCCGCTATAATATTGTCGTTATACGTTTTTACATAACACAATTTTTTGATTTAGCTGACCGACGAATAAAATAGAAAAGTTTTTTGTGTATGTGGCAGCGCATAGAGAAAGGGACCTAAGGGTAAAAAAATTAATTTTTACTTTTTTTTTTTGATGGGGACATCATCTGAGCATCGAATGAGACCGATCCCATGCCCCAAAAGTGTTCCCTCCCAGAGATATGCGCGTTTTATGAAGTGATGTACACCAAAATGGCTCTCCTGAACAAAACCGGGGTTTTCCCTTAGGTCCTTTTATATTTAAGCGTCACATATATGTATAAAAGTTTTTGTCGACGTACCGGTAAGAATTTTTTTATTTTATTATTTTTTTTTGTTAGTTCAAAAATGTGTAATTTTATTCAAAATATATACGAATTTTGTGACAACAAGAAATGTGTGGCTTGTGGGAAAAATTATAGATGCCCTTGATCCCTCCAAACCGCCGACAAAAATGCAAATGCTGCAAAGATTTTTTAATAACTTATACTGGGTATAAAGATAAAAACGGGTATAACTCAGGAACGGTAAGAATAAATTTTAAAAATTGTTTATTCATATTAATTAGAATTAATTTGTCTTTCAAACTGCATCATTAGTTTTTTTCGTTTTCATTTAAATTTAAAAAGTTGTAAAGCGTTATTACAAAATTTTTGAAAAAACTACGACAAATTGCAATTAAGGGTATCTAAATGAGTAACCTCATCACCAAAACTTTTTCACACAGGAATAAAGCTTGGATAATTTTCTTTAAAACTGTTTCCTCAGGAGTGCAGAAACTCGTGGTATTAACCAAGTTATCCGTAAAGTTAAAAAAAAGGCCGAAAACTCCGGTTTTTTATGAAACCTCCATTTGCGCGACCTCTAAACCTATTCCGAAAATTCTTAAAAAAAAACCAAAAATACTTTACCCTATAAGCTTTTAAATTTTGATTGAGCACCAATGAAAATCATAAATAAATAATTTTTTGGGACACCCTAATGTACATGAAACACTTTCTATGAACGAACACCTTAAATAAAAGTAAGGGTAACATATGCAACATGTTTTGCAGGTTTTTCATCAACTTATTCACAAGAGAACTTAAAAATGTTGCCCACAGTTTTATTTTTTGTACAAACGAACACAAAAATTTAGAACATGTTACATTAATGCAACATAACATAATAACAACCCGGCGGGAAATTTGTGTCAATTGGTTCAACAGACTGGTCCTGGGACTTGTGAAAATAGAACAAGTACAAAAAGAAAGGACCATGACCAGTGAAAGTAGAACTAATCCCTTAACTAGTTTATGAAGAACAAAAAGGTAGAAAACGTAATGAATTACAGTACAGTCTTCAACGGTGTTGTGAAACATTTTTTGGTACTTTTTAAAATTTGGTTCTTGCATTTAACTTGTTTTATTGAAATACACCACATTGTATTGAATTAATACTACATTGTAGTAACTGACACTAAGCACGTTCATTGAGAATAGATCTGTGACTGGTCAAATGGTGTCAATTGACCCCCTCCAATGAACAATTTAGCACTTTTATTTTATCGATTTAGCACTTTTAATTTAAATTTTTCTGGAAAGCCTTCTCTTAATGATATACGACTCAAACGCATGAAGAAGGATTAAATTCTACATTGGCATGAGTCTTGAAAAAAATGCAAAAAAAAAAGATTCAAACACAAAGAATACGTGGTCTGGATCGTCGTATCGAAAGTGAAATATAGCAAATACTTATGATGCGTTGTTGTCTTAATGACTAACAAAAGGAATCTTTTTAAGTTGCTACTAATAAACACATTTAAATAATTTTAAATTTATTTCTATACAGAAAAGATGTGAAAGTCAGCATCAAACCAAATATTGGGCTCTTTTCAAAAAGCCATTGCTGAGTCAGTAGAAATTTGTTAAAAAAAAATTATATTAAACAATTTTCAAATAAAGAAAGGCGTTTAAGGAACTAAATAAAAATATTCTTTTAAAGCTCACATTAAGAGGCGTTTAAACAATTTTATAACACCCCAATATGTCTTACGTTAATAGGAAATAACAAACTACTTACAATTACAGTTTACAACAAAAAAAAAAAAAAAAATATATAAAAAAAATAGAAAGAAAAGAGAAAAAACCTTTTGCATCAAAAATGACTGACATTTTGACATCTCTAGAGGGGCTGTATAGAGATGCATGTACTAAAGAAGTTTAAAGTATTTTTAAACAATTTTTTTAAACACATTTAATTGTTAAGCAAAAAAACTAGAATCTAATAGAAATTAAAATTTTTTTTTAAATTTATATCATTTTTGCGTTTAATTCAAATATTTCTTGTCTTTTTTTTCATTCTTTAATACAAGTGTTGCCATAATTTATTCTATTTTTTCGTCTTACAATCTTAAATTATAATCTTTAAAAGCAAAAACAAGAAAACAACAACATCAGCAGCCAGCCTTATGAATCCATTAGTCTTTTTTTTTTGGCGCAATTTATGTATTTTCACTAAAATTCTTGTAAAAACTTTGTATTTGAAAAGAATTTACGTCTGTGTGACTGTGCATGCCCATATTGAGTCTCAAGAAACCATTAATCATTGCATATGTCCGAGAATGCGTTAACAATTTACAGAAATTGGCTACTGTTTTACACTTTATAAGTGTATATGAACCCGTGTAATAAATGCACTTCATGAACACACGCACTAATACTCATGTAGAAATAAAATATACAGGGCGTCAAAAAGTTATACTGGGGCCTTTGATCATACTGAAAGACTGAGTAAGTAAAAGATTTCTTTATAGTTTTTTAAAGTCAGTTAAAGACATTCCAATTCTACTATAGAGGTGTAACAATTGGTTGTACAACTTGATAAAAGTATAGGCGTCCAAAATATTACTTTCATGAAAAGTAAAACTAACTGTAACTGTAAGTTAGACACATTCGAATAAATTTTTGTTTTGAAAGGCCTTTAAAGTAAAAACCATTCAAATTGTTCAGTGGACAGTTCCTTTAAATTTTCATACATGCATAAATAGTCTCTCATAAGTTTACTGTTCAACACGCAATTCAAGTCGATGTTACAGTATTTTTCGTTAAGCTGCACATTCAAGTTTGTACGAAAATTCATACAGGTGCGCAAAATATTATGTTACGCAGTATTCACTTACCTTTATAAATGTGCCCTTACGTAAAATTTTTTTACTTATTACAAAAATAGATTTAGGAATGCAATCATTATTTTCAACAATTTTAAATATAATATTAATATATGTTTATATGCATATAAAACAATTTATTTAAAAACAGGTTAGAGTGCATTATTTGGCTGTGCCGGATCATTGATACCCACCACCGACAGTTCGAATATTTTAAGGAGTGCGCTCTATATGATATCTAGATACATATTATTAATTTAAAAAAAAGGACGTCGGCATTAACATTGGTCGCGGTTTAGACCTACATATATTAAATTATTGACCGGCTGTCAGAAAGTGTTATGCTTTTTTTTTTTTAGAAATTTCAAATAGCTTGAATAAAATATAATGATTTGTAACAGTTTAAACTGAACTAAAATAATCTGCAGGTGGGGAATTTGTATTGGACCCTTGGCAAATTATGAACAAATCATCCAAAAATTCTGTAGAGTGATTGATTTTTGGTGATAAAAAGCAAAAATTAGAGTTAATTTCAATACAACAGTGAAATTTGTTTTCGAGTTTACAGTGAATTTCAGAGGACTTCTTAGTATGGGATCTAAGGTAAATTATGGACCGTAAATAACAAAAATTGCATGACATATTTTCTGGCCATATGAACTTAATTTTAAACAAATTTTACAGCAAGATCTTTATCTGCTACAGTTTTAGGCGCATTTAATTATTTTCGCAGAGAAGGCTTTATATGGGACCCATGGTAAATTATTCACCGAAATTTAACAATATAATTTCCAGTCGTATAAAACGAATTTGTGCAAAATCTTATATTATTCTACCGTTTATGTTAGCTTTTCTAACAAAATTATCATCTTTTACCACATTTTGATTCACAGCTCTGATCCTACTGAACCGATTTTGCTGGATTTCAATCCTAAACTGCTTACACACAAAAAAAAAATATCAGTTGTTTTTTATCATTAAAAAAATTGTTTAAAACGAATTTCAATTAAATTAATGTGATAATTGCAGGGCTGTGGAGTCGTCCAAAAAAAATCACTAACTCCGACTCCGGCTCCAAAAGCTAAAATTTTTAAAGTGCGACTTCGACTCCTACTATAATCTTGATGCTAAATGTATATGAGACTCAGTGATGTTAACTTTTATTTTTTCATTACTGTACGGCCTTCTAAAAATTAGAGTTTTTGAGAAGAAATTACCGCAGGCAAACATTAATGTGCTGTTTCCAAATGACAGGCGATTGATTATGTAGTAAAATTCATATGAAAAGCACTCAGTCCATCGCCTGTCATTTGAAACAGCACATAAGAGCAGTATACATAAACCATTTATTGAAATTTTAAATGTGTTTTAAGAATATAATTTTTATTTTGGAAATTTTTTTTAAATTTTTTATGCCGAAAAACTTTGGAGTCGGAGTCGCGAGTTGTTGTGGGTACTACGACTCCGACTCCGGCGCAAAAACCTCAACTCCGATTCCAACTCCACAGCCCTGGATAATTAAATCAATTATTTTTTTTGTTGAAAGAAAATTAAAAAATTATTTTGATTAAATTTACATTTTAGTTGTTTAGAAATAAATTTTTAATACAAATAGCATTTAAATAACAAATAATCTCAATTGATTTTTTTTTCGTTTAAAATAAAATTATTAATAACCTAATTAAATCAATTAACACATTGTTTGAAACGGCAAAGTTTTTTGATCATTTTTTTAATTAAAATGTAAAATATCATTTATTGAAAAAAAAATAGAAATTTTAAATTTTTAAAATTTAATTTAAAATTGTTTGCTTGATCCTTTCTGTATAGGATAATTGCAGGCAAAATGACAACAATCTTTTGAGTTTTTCGAAATTGATCGTGTTTTCAAAAGAGGGACATGGACTTAGAATTACTCAAGGACCCAGAATATATATACTTTATGAGGTCTTAGTTGTATAATAAAAAAGTTTCACACGGAATGACAAACTTAGTATACCCTCATTCACCACTATCTTTTTCAAAATTTAGGGATTGATTTTTTTTTTATGAGCCACTTATAAATAATATTTTGTATTAAAAATAAACATTGTTGACCAAAAATCGAATGCTGTTGTCCACAATATGCACTTAAGCAAATCCACGTACAAGTTTTTTTTTCTAATAAAATTTAGACAAAATGCACTTAAGTGAAATGCAGCTCAACGAAAAATACTGTATTAATAAATACTTAAAAGTTTTGAACTAAATCCATTAACAGATTTGATTAATTTTAAAAATTACTAATTTAAAAGAATTTTAAAAACGAGTTCAATCCATGAATTCATGATCTTGACGTTTCTAAACATTTATGACCTGCATTACAAACAAGAGAATTTTAAAAACTTGTTAAAAAATAAACATTGTTTTCACTATTTGTTAAGTTGAAGAGAAGGCCTGAAAGCCTGCTGTGAGATGTAAAGAAAAATAAGAAAATCTGATTCAAACGAACTAATTAGCATTTTTAAAGAATTTCGGCAGGCTTGAATTTTATGGCTAGTCCACGTCTAAAAATGTCAGTTATCAATAAAACGCAACGAAGCTTAATTCCGGATTTGCTTGAAATGGTTGCAGTAATTATTAACTAAAAAATGTTTGTTTGTTTGTTACATTTTTTACTAAAGTAAATTTATAAAATGTATAATGTACAAAAGGTGTCGCAAAAGTCGTCACACTATCGGAAGATGCTATAATTTATGTAAATGACGGTAAAGGTCAGTTCTGCTTTGACATGGGTCAATAAGAAATGGAGCGCAATACTTCGCAAGAATGCGGAATAATTGCTTAAACTTTGTTGCAAGGCTTTTTATAGCAAATTATAATGAGCGATTTGGTCCATTTCTATCTTTGTACGTGGATAAGCAGGACTTTTGCTCAAAGTTACTGTATGGTGTGGTGTTTATGCTGGAGGCGTCATCAGGCCTTATATTTTCAATAATACCGCGTGCTAAACGGTGGGCACTACAGAGCCATTTCGAACGACTTTTTTAAACTCAACTGAACGAATGATGGAGCAACGGCGCTTACTCACGACCTACAACCGAATAACAAGAAGTCTCATTCGAGCCCGAATGGTCATCAATTCTGAAGACGGCCACTTAGCCGATATCATTTTTTTCAACTTAATGAAAAACAAATTAAGACATCAAATAAACGCACGCCATAAAATTCAATTATCAAAAAAACAATCAAAGAACACCGAGTGACAATTTTTGCCAACATTATGATACAATTTTAGTAAAACACTATCAGCCGTATTCATAGTGAAAATTTGGCATGAAATTGACAAAAAGTTTATTCATAATACACTAACCAAACTCTGGCTAACGATTTGCTAAACTCTTGTTAACGAGCTGCCAAACGTTTTTCAACATGTGAAAAACAGCCTTTTAATGTCAAACAATTTTGTTGGTTTTTTTTTTTTAATTTACTGTCTTTTACTTGGTTTATTTTAATTTTAAAAACTTTTTAAAATTTTTATATGTGAACCCGGTAAAAACTTCGCTTACTTTTCCAAAATGAATAGCTTCTTTAACTGCTTCTATAACAACTTCTATAACTACTTATTTCTGGATGTATGCTTGTTAAAAAATAATGACTTATTTTTGAATGCGTTCATTTTGGGACATCCCTTGTAAAATTCATTGGTTCTTTCAGTAGAATTGTAAGTAGTGCTTTAAAGTTTTTCTGATTACTTAACACATTATTTTGTAGGCGAAGTTTTTACTGGGAAAGGAAAAACAGAAAAAAGGAAAAAATTACAAATTCAGCGATGATTAATGCAAAACGTGTTACATTTTTGTTTAATACAATGTGGCATCTTAAAATTCAGAGTTGATTTATTAAAAAGTTGGCAAATGGAGAAAAGTTCGCTATGAATTTACTCTGTGCCAACAAGCTGCTAAGCTTAATCGGCATTCTAGTTAGCAGCTCGTTGTACGTAGTGTACAAACTGTGGCTCACTTTTTGTTATGAATACGGCTGTATTTTTTTTAGATATTATAACATTTTTAATCATACCAATATCGTATAGTTTCTTCCATTTAAAAACGCATACCTGAATATAAAAATAAAAGGAAACTCAGTTATTGAACCTTCGATTCAAAACAAAACAATGTAAATTTGTTTAATAGAGGGTGTTTTTTTTACGCCAATATAACTTGAAATTGTAAAATATAACACAAAACATAAAATTTTAAACGCAAAAGTCAATGTCATCCATATTTTCAAACAAAGCAATCCAGAAAGAATGGTCGGTCAAGCCCGACCAAACGATACAATGCACTACTAAAGTATTCTAAAATTAGTTTTCGAAAGTTTATTCTATTTGGGACACATGGGAAATTATGGACCCGCCAGAACAAAATAATGTTATGAGGTTAAGATTCATGTAAAAGTACGTTGTGCCGAGAAAAGGAAACTAGTATGTCAAAAAAATGGGGCTGGACTTAAGAGTGGATTCTGGTACCTAAAAGGGTGTAGAATAAGATACGATGCGTTTTTCTCAAAACTTCGTTTTAACACATTTAACTTTATGATATTTGTTTGCCGTGTGTTATTTTAGGATAGTGGTTTATATGCAGTGTTGCCAATTAATTAATTTTTTTGAGCAATTTTTCAACTTGTTTAGCCATAAATTTTTTTTGCCGTTTTTTTCTTTTAAATTAATAACTTTTATTTTCTTATAGAAATTTTTAAAAGCAAACTAAACCTTTTTAACAATAAAAACGCATTTAAATCACAACTTTTACAAATGTTGAAAATTGCTATTAAATTTATTTAAATATATTAAATTTATAAAATGGATCATCACAGAATTTACTATAAAGTTGCTCTCACTCTAACCATCGTAAAATGCTAAAGTAGAGAGGGTGTTTAGCCCAGTAATCATCGTTGAAAGTAATTTGAGAATAAGATTACATTTAACAACCGTTAATTCGATTTAATCGATTAGGAAAATATTTTTACCATAACAATAAAAAACTAAAAAACTGCAGTCAAAACCAAAAACTGTCGAACAAAAATGAAAATTTGTGTACAACATTTCGCTTTTTGAGTTGGTTTGACAGCGATTGTTCACATTTAAAGAATCAGAAGTAAAAGCAAACATTTTTTTTTATCCAAAGACAAATGAAGAAGTTGAACAAATTACAGTTTTTCTACTTTGACTGCAGTTTTTTAAACGCTGTCATAACCACAATAGTGGAGAGGGTAATATGCAATTGTGCTGATGTTAGTAAAACCTTAAAACAAAGTATACAGATAAACTCAGAATCACCTTCCGAGTCCAATTAACGATGTCCGTCCGGCTGGCTGTCATGTAAACCTTGTGCGCAAAGTACAGGCCGGGCTTAAAACACCACCCTTTATAACAAAAAAAATCTATTTTTTTTAAATTCTTTTAAAGATATTATTAACCTTATGAAGAGAAAAATATCTTGCAATTAAACGAAGACAAACTAAAGAATTTGATTTAGAGCCGAGTCCATTGATTACAAACAACTCGCACAGCTCTTTAACCCATTCTATTGGAAAACTAATTAACGCGTTTACATGGTAACACGTTTTGTTTAACATTTTTCCTCTAAAAAGAAAAAAGAACAAAAAAAAAAAAACTTTTACAAAAATGAAAAAATAATGACTCTCGTGCGCAACATTAAAACATACACCTCTTAATTGTATATTGCACTCATATTTTTTTTTTTTTTTGTTGTTCTCGAGTGTATTTGAAACATTATTTTTATCGTACAAATAACCAAGTGCATGTGTGTCATCCATCGGTAACATGAGGTGTAGTAGGCAATTTAGCTACTGTTTTATTTCATTCTGCTCTATCAAATAATTTCTTGTAGTCTTATTTTATAGGTTTTTATTTCCTTGGCCTTAACTATATAATTATTTGATCCATGTTCACTGAAAGAAAGAACACAAAATCCAACAGACAAAAAAAAAGTGTATGATTTTTTTTTAAAATACAAAAAGCTAAAACTGAAATCTAAAAAACAATAAAAAAAGTCTTATAGAGAATGTATGGGTTTGTCAAGTGTTGATTGCATTTGGTTTATGTGCATTATAGACTTTTAGTACCAGCAATTAACTTTATTTTGTTGCCATAATTATAGAGAAGAAACTGCAAAAAATAAAAAAAAAATTTTAAAAACTAAAAGATAAGAGAATCATCTCTAAGTGACTTGTGATTGTCAGGTTATAGAACGGAGTTTCAGTTTTTTTTGTAGAATAGATGTTAATGGTACTTTTTTAGATTTTTTTTATTTAACAATAAATGAAATTTTAACACAAAGATGATTTTTCATATAATCAGCTTTACAATGTTGCTCAATAATGGTTTAAGGCTTTAAATATGTAGTATGTATGTTACTAACTTAACAATAAACTTAACAACTTAAGCCAGAGTCTTGATATTTTTTATGTGCAATCCCCGCCAAATGTGTAGATAAATTAAGTAGGAATTTTTGGAAATTGAATTGCTAAGGGGTTTGAAAGGGGTAAACATGGGTAAAATCGGTAACCTTTTATATCCAGATCTAACAGAAGTAGACTTTAGATTCAAAAATATCATTCCTGAATCAAAAATTAAATTGACATGTGCTTGATAGTTTATTTTTTTAAATTTTTAAATTTTTGGGACGAAAAAAGGTAAAAATATGATTTTGTTACTTTTTTGGCAGCCCATTTATCTTCTAAAGCAGAAGTGGGCACAACTTTAACTGTACATACTTGTATTGATGCTTATTAGTATTAGTGAGATGACAGAAGTACCCACCAAACATAAAGCCAAGCGTTTGAAATATAATGGTGCATTATATTTCCTTATTTAATATTTTACGCATTTGAAGTAAAATAAAACATTTTTTCTATAGTTCAAATTGCAGAGATTTACTGTTTACAGAAAAAAAAACATTTTTCGCATAACATCATTTATTTTAAATGAAACACGTGTGTTAGCTGGGTAAATTCTCTTGAAAAAACATATAAGAAATCCGCTTCATGTACATTCGGTGCTGTCTCATCGAAAACTAAATTAAAGAGGCTAAAAATACTTATGACATCTCTCAGAACAATTGTGCTATGGAGCGTCCACCATTGTTCTAAAGTAATAAAGTTAGAATTAAGATTTAAATTTTTTTCCTCTCCATTAAAAGCTTTACAACACTTTTTGGAACTTTTTAGGAATTTTAGTATCCCAAAAAACACGGAGGTTTGGTTATAAATTGAAAATGATTTAAAATCAAAAGTTTTCTAAAACGACAAACGTTTGATAATGATTTGAAAATCATAGCGTTCTCAACAAAAAGGAAAAATTATTATCAAATTGAAAAATGCCTTCATTTTCAACTTGCTTTCAAACGTAATTCTCAAATGTGGATTATAGCACAATGTGGAACACAAATAAAAATATTTAATTTTTTTAATTTAAAATCATTAATTATTTAAATAAACTGTGAGATAAACATTCGGCAACATAGCTAAAAGATGAAATAATGTTCTTTCCGTCCTCTGATTCTTGCAAAGACCAAATAATTGGCTCCCTTTTATTTTGAGGATTGTAGCACCGCGGTGTAACTGTAACGTTGCAAATCAGCTGCTTCATTTTGTTGTATATAAAGCAGTTATAACGATTATAGTTAGCAGTTAGATGTTACGTCTCAATCTGTAAGAAATAGATTCGACTTACTTTTTTTACAACAATTTCTGCATCAATAGTTTTGATATCGAACGTTGGTGTATAAGGTTTTAAAGATAAAGTCCACATATCGCTTTGGTTTCACACCCATAGGTGGTAGGACACCACAGACATTTTCATCCTTTGCCTTTTAAATGGATGGCTCAATTTAAAATAAAAGTAAACAGGAAGACAGCTGAAGTGCATTCGTATCTTCAATTGAGTATAAAATCCACACATACATATAACCCTTAGGATCCGCTCTATTAGTTCCTAAAATAGTACCCGCGAATAGTTTTAACTTTTAAACGCTTTTGATTGTCTCTGTTCCTTCTTAATGTTTCCTCAAATGAACTTAAAATTAATGCAGTTTACTAATTTTTTATCTGGTTTTTTAATGTCTGGTTTGGTTGATAAAAAAAACATGGGTACATCTGTTAGCGAACACGTGTACACTGAAAGAAAAATGCTTCACATATTAAATGAATCATATTCATAAACAAATTTTCATTAGTTATATGACAATTTCCATTATCTAAATGGCATTTCATAGTTATAATGCAGTATTTTCGCTAAAATGGCTTCATTGAATTTCGTAATTACGTTAAAAATTTTCATTGGATATATAAAAACTTAAGTTTGTCCAAGTTATACAAAAAAATTTTAATTGGAATCATGAAAAAACAATATACAAACCAACTATATTCATAAATTGATACAAAATTATAGTTTCCTAAAAAAAATGTTTAATTGTTAATTAAAAAATGTAAGATTTAATTATTTCATACATCTTATGTAATATGACATTAAATTTATGAAATCAAAATTATATAATAAAATATAAAAGCAACATATTTCAATAATTGTAATAAAAATAAAAAATATTTTTAACATTCAAATAAATAACTCTATAGTCTCAATAATTAAAAGTATAAAAATATTTCGAAAAAGCATGCTTCATAAAATAAAATTATCATTATGACAGTGAAAAATGTCATTTTAGTAATGAAACAAAAACTTTTAATCCATAAAAAATAAAAAAAAATTAAAAAAAATTGAAAGTCTTCATTAAAATAATGATAAAAAATATTATTTTCAATGAAATTGTGTCAGTAAAATCTTGTATATTAATCATCAAATTAATTAATATTTTCATGAATATCATGAAATAAAATCATTGAATATAATAAAAATATATTTATTCATCCAATAAATAATATTCATAGATCTAATGTAATGTTTCATTAAATACATTTTAATGAAACAGGTTTCATTGATCCAACGAAGCGCTGCATAGGTTCCTTTTTAATGGGATTAATGTCAAAATTCATTGGTATTGTGATGAAAATTCTTTCAGTGTAGTTTCGGTCCTTTCCACATTTCGCTCAGGATATCTAATGCGGTGTCTCTCATAGGACAGTATTGTTCTAACTCGTAAATAATTTTTTTCGCATCGAAATACGCGGCAACTAACAAGAGTTACAATTTCTCTAATGGTGTTTTCTTTTCTACAAAAAATGTGACATTTTATTTAAAAAAATGCAATTTGGTGTCTGTTTCTTAAAAATTTTGCTCCCGAAAAGCATGAGTTTTTTTTAGAATAAAACAAGAGAAGGGTTCTCGGGAGCAAAATTTTTAAGAAAAAGACACCAAATTGCATTTTTTTAAAATAAAATGTCACATTTTTTGTAGAAAAGAAAACATCATAAGTTTATATTTCTCATAGGCCGGGTTTTTGATGAGTGGATTAAGTTAAAACTGAGTTTAACTTAGTCTGAAACTCGGATTTTTCCGGCGAAATGTGATTGTTTTTTATTATTTCACTAAATACCAACATTTAAGCAAAACAAAGCTGTTCCGTCAGAATTTTGTATACAAACTGCACAAATCTGTTTTCGGATTAACTAAACCTAGTTAAGCTGAGATCTCAAAAATCTAGCCTTAGTGTATAAAACAAATGCATTTTTAACTTTAATATGATTTTGATTGACTATGTTGTTTATATGTACATATAAAGGGTTTTCCAAAAGGAACTTGCTGACATCTGCAAAACTTGTTATCAATTATTACGTCTTCTTTGCAAATTATTCATGGAAAAAATAGCGCTCACCAACAGCACGCACAAAAAATATAATTTAAAAATTTAAACACACAGAAAAAATCAATGTTAAATCGTCGAAAACAAGGTTGATTCTACAGTTTTCAGTAGTGATATTGCTTCATAGTTACTTCATGTTAAGTTAACATAATTTTACAAAACTTGAGAACAACATTTTTTGTTTTAAAATAACTATAATTCATGTTAATTTAACATCGCAGTAAAGTTAGAGCAAAATGTCATGTATATTGAAATAACAAAACGAATCACGTTGAATGAAAGTTATTTCATGTTGAAACAACGTGAATTTCATGTAGAAACAAGTTGGATTGAGTGTGAAATAACAGTTAGAAGAATCTTCAGAGAGACAACATATGCATTTATTTAAGAATAATGCAAAACACTTAACCACGGAGCCAGAGAAAGAGAGAATATAATTATTTATTTCCCGTAACACATGTTTCACTTTTTTGTTCTCCCCTTTGTTAACAGAAGCACTCACAATTAAAAGACACCAGCCAAATGGTCCGATATGGGTTTCATCATCATTCAACTTTGAAAATTTGATGTACTATTTGTCAAAATAATTTAAACAAAAAGAAAACGGGAATTTTTCTATTATTTTTAAGTTATTTTAAACATAAACATATAAAAATTACGTTTTTCTGTTTAAAGTGGTTTTTTCTATAAAGGTTTTTATGGTTTCAATATTGACCAATTTTATTTTAAAATTTTTCATTTAAAATTAACATGAGACCAACATAATTCTAAATAAAGTGTATACTTTTGCAGAAATTTACTATGATTTTAAATCCACATTGCGCCGTGTTAATTTAACATTGATATTTTTTTCTGACCCTAATCTTCTTTGAAAAACTATCTGGCTCTGAGGCCCATTTTCAATCCATATGAGATCCGAAAGCATCCAAGGTATCCCAAAAAAGTCATTATTTGGTGTGTATTTACCAGGGCTGTGGAGTCGTCCGAAAAAAGTAATAACTCCGACTCCGACTCCAAACGCTGAAATTTTTTAAGTGCGACTCCGACTCCTTCTATAATCTTGATGCTAAATGTATACGAGACTCAGTGATGTTAACTTTTATTTTTTCATTTCCGTACGACCTTCTAAAAATTAGAGTTTTTGAGAAGAAATTACCGTACGCAAACATTAATGTGCTGTTTCCAAATGACAGGCGATTGATTATGTAGTAAAATTTCATCGCCTGTCATTTGCAAACAGCACATAAGAGCAGTACACATAAACCATTTATTTAAATTTTAAATTCGTTTTAAGAAGATAATTTTTATTTTGGAAATTTTTTTTTAAATTTTTTATGCCGAAAAACTTTGGAGTCGGAGTCGCGAGTTTTTGTAGGTACTACGCCTCCGACTCCGGCACAAAAACCTCAACTCCGACTCCACAGCCCTGGTATTTAGGGTTGGCGGCTTCCAGGTGGCATTGGCCAGGCCATCATTGTCAACGGTTGGCGCTACAAGTAAATGATAAGCAACTTATTTTGGCCTGAATTAGATGATATGGTTTCACAAGGACATTTGACATTCTGCACAAACGATTTGAGAACAGGGTAATTTCTTTAAGAGGTTATGTCAGCTGGCCACCGTGATCGTGTGTAAGACTTTTTCTTGACGGGGTTTCTTAAGTCGTTGACCTTTGCGAACAAGCTACAAATTCATGCTTCAAAGCCAACATAGGCCATGCCATCGGCCGAATTCAGCCTCATTTATGCTCCAGTCATGGAAAATTGTACGCTGATATTTTCCATACATAATGGTGTCGGTAGGTCTTTTAAACGAATAAAATTATCGGTGATATCTCACATTTACTTTGTTGTTTATAAACTCAAAGGTAGGAAGCGCTGTAATGAAATATATATAAATCATTATTTATTCCTTTAAGTTCCACTGGAGCGTATGGCGGTTCAAATAACAAATTCGCTTAGGTCGGAACTCTGTAGACTGAATGACCAAGAGCCTCCTTGACGCCTTAGGGAATGAGGTGGCGAATGGTGTGATAGGCTCCTTGATATTCCCGTTACGCTGGTGTGTGTTTGGACATATAGATAGCAGCCCTAATACCAAACCTGAAGAGGCAGGCCAGCCAGCAACACACTTTTTCGGATTTAAGCTTTGCTATCGAATCTCTTTAATGAAACACCCTTTCATATATATTTTTCTTAAAACAACACTCTGGTGCTTTACTCAACCAACCCACTTGATAGTAACACTTCATGCTGCAACAACCAAATAAATGCATTTGCTATTTTATTCTACATATTCTAAACTTTTTAATTTAAATTTTTTTCTCAATATTTTTCCATACAAATAAAAATCCTTGAACATGTCCGCCTTAAAGTGAGTAGTATCTATGAAGAGAAAATAACACATGTGTTGGGATTTTAGTTTGAAAATTTCCACTATTTAGTTTGATTTTAATTTAGCGTTGAGAGGAAAAAACTTAAGCCATCTAAACAAAAGTGTATGTACATTAAAACCAACTGTCAAACTGTCAAAATGAGTTAAACGAGTGCAAAGATTTCTTTGTGTGTTAAAGTGTTTGTTTTTATATTTTTGAGCGGAGCGGTTTTTTTTTTTTTGGTACGAGAGTACACCCCAATGACCTTTTGTGTTACTTTTATTTTATTTAGAATTGCTGTTATTTATTTCCATGTTAATTTCGTTTTAATTTTGTTGTTAATGTTAGTTAAAGTTAAACCACAAATAAAGATTTTTTTGCAGTTTGTAATGCATGGTTGAAACTAAAAAAAAAAAAAAAAATTAACTTCAAATAGAACATTTTAATTTGTAGTTAAATTGTTGATGTTTTTTTTTTACCAAACCAAAAGTCATTGACTTTCATTGTGGCTACAGAACAGAAATTTTACAGAAATGTCACTGAACTTTTTGTTGGGCTGTACAAAATTGAAAACTAATTAAAATTGGCTTGTTTCGTTTTCTTGACGTTCAGGCTTAAACAAATTTTGCTGTAAATTGATAGTTCAATACAATTTTCGTTAATGTTTACTTATTTCCTACGGATTTTTTTTTTCAAAATTGTATGTTTAAGGTTGCAACTTTTGCAATTATTTGGTGAGTTAACAGTTTAAAATGTTAGAGGTTTAATAAAATTAAAATAAAAGATAATTTGTTAAGGAGTTTAAGAAATTTTTGCAAAAAAAGATTTAAAATCATATTAATCTTGAGACTTGTAGGGAGCCAACTTTATTTACTAGCTAAAAAAAATATTACAAAATATAGTTTGGAATATCAGCTTTAATTTAGTTGTTAAATTTTAGTAAAACCTCTAGTAGATTTTAAGTTATAAAAATATAAGTGAAAATAGTGCCTAATTAATATTATTCATACGTCTGGTATGACAAAATATATTTTTTTATTTATTTTCTTATTTTTAAAATTTCTTAGTTGTTTTAGTTATTTAAATTAAATTTTTTAATATTTTTGAGCAGCGTTTAAAAAACTGCAGTCAAAGTGGAAAAACTGTAATTTATTCCACTTCTTCGTTTGCCATTGGCCAAAAAAAAAACTTTTACTTCTGATTCATTAAATCTAAACAGTCGCTGTCAAAACAACACAAAAAGCAAAAAGTTGTACACAAATTTTCGTTTTTTGGTCGAAAGTTTTTCATTTCATTTGTTTGTCTTCTCGCTATTATTAATGATTTTGTTTAAATACCCCTTTTATGTATGTCGTCGTCGACGTAAACCTTATTTTTAAAATTGTTGTCACATTAAGTCGACGACTACATCACTTCGACGTTATTTTGGTATTTTATAAGAATGTTGTGCCGACGTCGACTAGTTTTCGGAAATTTGACAAAAAGAAATCACATCTCCAATTATTTTTCTTCTTCTTCTGCTATTTTCCGACATATTTTTTAAGCGATTTAGCTTTTTTAAATAAAGTATAAAGTTTGGTTCCAATTTTTGAGTTTTTCTGTAAGTTTTCTGATTCTTTATAGCTTTAACGTTTATTAATAAATATTAGAGTTTTCTATTATGCGCTGTAAGTAATTTTTTTCGAATTTCCGTTAATTGAGAAATTTTAACCGAATTTTTGCCATTCCTAATAGTTAAAGGGACTTTTAATCAATTTTAATGGCTGTTTGAAATATTCAAAATTTTTGCGAATTTCCGCTATTTTTGCTTATTTTTTTTTAATTTTCAGACATTTTGTTTTTTTAGACGATTTCAAATAAATTTTAGAATTTGTTTCCAAGTTAGCAATTTTCGCGTATTTTATCCATGTTCGCGAGAGAAGCGATTTTTTCCTATACGTTTTCTGATTCTTTACAGCTTTAACGATTTTTATTAAATATTTGACTTTGCAATAATGCCGCTGTTTGCTAAAGTTTTGCGAATTTCTGCTAATTTTGCAATTTTTACCGAATTTTTGCCATTCCTCATAGTTTTACTGACTTTTTTTTTTATCAATTTTATATTTAAAATGTTCGCGAATTTTCGCTATTTTTGCAAACTTTTCCGATTTTTTGCAATAAATTTCCTAATAAAATTTGTGCCCATAACTTCTTTTTAATTTGCATTTTTTATTTTAAACTTATTCAATAAATATGTGTTCATTTCATTTAAAATTTCTTTAACTTTAATTTGTGTCGTCGCAAAATTTTCTGTCGACTTAAACAGGGACAATTCTACTCGACGTCGACTTAAAAGCGCCTTAGAAAATAGCAATTGACTGCCAAGTGTAATCGGTTACTGTCAATAACGATTAAGAAAGTAACATTACTGTTCAGGTACCGTCGACTTTCATAATAGGGGTGAATGTCTCTGATTTCAGTGTTTTTAAGGGGTTTTAAAATTGTTAAATTAACTAAAAAAATATTTAAACAAAATTAAAACAAATTAATTTGTTTTACTTTAAAAAAATTATTAACCATACGTTAGTTTAGTAATAACTTTGATGTTAAATAAAGCTTTTTGTGTGAATTTAGTGATTTATGGGTCGATTACGCATAGAAACACAACTGAAGTTGAGTTGCAGTAGCAAAATTTAATTTTATATTTTAAGAAAAACTGTGATTTTTATTTAAACATGAGCGTCGTTGCCTGATTTCGCTGTTGACAACTCAACTTCAGTTCAGTCGTCATTTCTAAATGAATCGTAATGAATACAAAATTCAGAAAATTGGCTAAAGTGAATGAAATATTAATTTGAGGCCATAAATGAATTTCTGACATTTACTTTTTAAAACTTTTCTCATGTAAATGTTGCCGGCGGCTACAGCGTATATATCGAACAATTGGAAGCTGTAATTTTGTCTTCCAGGTCTGGAATTGTGGCACGAGAGAGTTTTCGTATGCCGACACAAAAATTGCTTAGTGGGGTAAGATCGTATTATCTTGGCAGCCAATGAACTGTTCCAAAGCATGAGATTAATTGCTCACCAAACAAGACTCTCTATATGTTCATGATATCGCGTGCAGTGTGGCCTGTTGCACTCTCTTGTAAAACCACATGCCAAGCAAGTCTAATTCTTTCATCTTGGCCAAAGAAAAAGGTGTCAATCTTCGCACTTTAGCTTGTTTCATTCGTTCTTGAAGAATTACTTAACGATGACAGTACATATTTCAGGATGCATTGGCTCTACCCATTGAACAAAAAAGGAGCTCCTTCGCTGAAGCTAATTTTTCGATAGAAACATTTTTCTCACACGGCACGAAGTTTAAAGCTTCCTAGAGACGGTGGTCAGATCTTAAAATATTGTTAGTTAAATGTGCTAAAAATATCTTGCAACCGTGAGAACTTACAATGTTTGTTTGACAACATTGGCAGAAAAATTATTGTCATTCCATTGTAAAAGAACAATATTGTTAGATATCTTATAATCATGCGAACAGTCTTCGTTGCAATTAAAAGATTATTGTCAGACATTGTCAGCTTTGTGTAGTTAATGCATCATTGCCAGAGACCTTTTTTTTATTGGCAATGCAGCAAATACCTATCTAGCAGAAATGGAAAATGGGGTTTCGGATTTTCTACCAACTTTAATAACAGAACGTAGTTTTGAGACTTTGACGGTACCGCTTTTTTATTTTTCTGGCTCTTTTCTCATCATTTAGAAAAAAGACTTTTTATTAATTATAAAATTTGTTTTTTAAAGATTGCCACAGATGTATAGTTTCCATCTCTGATATGCATGAGTGAAATAAAACACACGCAAATTTTATTTTGCAAAATTTTATTGAAAATAATTGAAACGTATTTAAAACAAAAAAATAATAGTTAAAATTCTTGATATTTTCTTTTCCCTTTAATAACAATAAATATTTCCACTTTTCCAATTCAAAAAAAAAAAAATACACGAAATTTTTGTTTTTTTAAAATGTCTGAAACAGATCTGGCAATTCTTGCCATGCAATTTTCTGACAACCGTGTGAACTGAAAATTTTTGTTGGCAGATGAATTTATTGTCTGACAGTTGTCTGCCAATGAAATTGTATGGTTTTCTTACAATCGTCTGAACTGACTGACAATTTACTTTTGGGGGCGATTACCTTATTTAAGCATTTTTGGCATTGCCACGAATAATTTTTTTACACTGAAAGACCAAAAAGCAAACAATATTGGCCTTTATATCGAAAAAAGGCTGGTAATGTAAGATAATCTTACTAAGATTTATTTCAAACTTAAATTGGTGTTAATAACATTGAATGTTACAAATTTTTAAGAAAATTATTTAAAATATTAAATATTAATCATACGTATAGTGTGTCTTTTTTTTAGATACAGCTGTGGAAAATTTGTCAATTTATGAATACACATACTGATAATTTAGCTCTAAATTCAATTTAAGATCCGTTTTTTTATTTCAAAACCAGGTATATCTATTAAAAATTATTTATCAAACTCTAGAAAAAATTTTAAACTTTTGCTCGGAATTTTTGTTCAAATCTTTTTGAATATGGGGAAGTATAATTTTTTTAATATAATTTTGAAATATATGCATTATTTGAAAGTTTGAATGACACAAATATCTACAAGGGGTTTCAAGTTATAAAGCGATCTCCAAAACAAGTGGCTATTAAATAACACTTATACGTCAAGTATGACAAATATTTTTATTTTTTTATTTAAAGGATTTTCTAGCAAAAATATACAAGAAATTTTTTAACAAAATTTTTTATTTTTGAATTGTTTGTTATAATTTGTTTTTTTTTTCTTTTTTTACTGACAAATATTTACGATTTCCTGTAAAATTTTCATTTACAGTCAGATTCAGATACAACATTTTACAAGTTGTTTCTTGTTTTTTTTTGTTGTGGTTGTGTTTTTGTAAAATAAGAGTAAATAATTCTAAAATTATAAGGAACATGCGACAAAATTATGTGCATATAAAAAATAAAACTTTATTTCATGGAAATTTAATGAGGGTGTTAATACCGAAAATAATGACAAAATACGAAAAAGAGAAAAGAAAATGAAAATAAAACGTGATGATGATAAGAATTATTAAATGAATGCACAAAAATATTTTTATTTTTTTATTTACCTTTTGGTGTTTTTTATTTTTTTTGGTTAAAAGTTCATTAACACTGAGGTGACAACATTGAGAAGTACAGAAAAAGTTAAAAAAGGTATGGAAATTGAAGTGAATTTTAAGATTAATTAAAATAAAACTCATCATCATAATAAAAGAATAAAAAGAAGTGCAGGCTGGTTAACAATCAACAACATCTCCATGGACCTGGATTATCTAATTCTTTTAAGGCAAAATCTTAATGAAGTCAGACAGTATTTAGAGTCAGAACTTTGTGTTTTTAAGGATGAAACAGGGAACGGCACAGGAGCAAAACAAACAGATTTACCTGCAGTGTTAACTTAACCACTGATTCGCAAAAAATGTGGTTAACATTAGCCCCTATGTGGGTAGCAATTTTGAGTGTACAATCCCGAAGAATTATACACACGCGCCTTGTTTAGGAGCTGAAGCTACCTAACATCCGCTGCATAAGAAAAGTCGGCAGCGTCTGTTAAACAGTAACAGCACAATGGGAGATCCTTCTACAGGCCGAACTTTTTCAGAAATGGAGAAATATCAGCCCTTCAGCAGACTATTTCAAGACCTCTCTACCCGAGACTTTGGGTCCAATCCCCAATCAACACGAGATTTCCGAAGAGCTCTTTCATTTTTGAATTCTGTCGAATTCTAGGTTTTGACTGCACCTGTTTCGCCAGAGGATGTAACACAAGAATGTGGAACATCCCTTGAATGTTTCCATGGGGAGAGAAACATTTAAGAATTTTGAAATATTGAAACACTTACTTCATCGTATTGAAATAGACTTCAATATTTTAAATGGCTGCCTTATATTTCTCTTTCTGACTCTTTCATTAATTTACCACACTAAATTGAACTTTATTCCAAATTGTGTCTATTATTTAAGAACAAAACAAGAAAAAAAGTCCTCCTCCTAGCTAAAAGAGAATTTAATTAGATGTTAAAGCAAAAAAAAAAATGTTTCCATTTCTTTCTCCTACCACCTCAAACTTACGGAAGACATTAATATCCTGCAGGATATAAAAATTACAACATAGAAAAAAATTAATAATAATAAACTCCAAAAATACAAGTAATTTCAGCAAAAATACTCGAATGCAGCAGAAGAGTTTTTTTTTTGGATTTTTTGTTAAATGACAAAAAACAGCCAGGCATTACAAAATTCATCCCCAAAGTGGAACAGAGGGAGCTGCACAATAATTTTCAAAATGGAAGAAGTAAAAATTAAAAAAAAAGTATTCAAGTGAATGAACAAGTACTTAAGGGTATTCATACAAGTACTTTTGTTGATTATTAAAATGTTAAAAAAAATGTTGAATTTTTCTTAAACTGCAGAACGCAAAGTCCTGTTGAAGGCTGGGGGAAGTTAAAGAAAAGTATTTAACAAATAAATGTTAATAAGAAATTGTAAACCAAATAGGGATTTAGTCAAATTAAGGAACTGGTAGCCGTTAGATTATAAACTTAAACAAATTAACGAATTTGTGGGAATTTTTTCTTAAGTATTTTAGTTTTTTTGGTACTTTTTTGAATTATGAAAAATAAAAAAAAACCTAAATGTCTGAAGTTTATTTAATATGTATTATTTATTAATCGGCAAAGGCAAAATTTTTCTACTCTGTTTTTTTTTTATTAAAATCTGAACTAAAACTAAAAATCCAAAACTAAAAGAGATAAAAAAGCGAATACTCCACGTTGTTCGTTAGAAAAATAAGCGGGCAGGTGTTTGGTACTTTTTTGAATTCGGCCCATTTACCCACCCCATCTATCTTTTAAACCAAAAAACATAGAAATAAAGGTTATACAAAATTCGTGACTTATCTTAAAAAGACAAATATAATTTTTGTACTTTATCGAAATTTGAACGTTTAAGGGATAAAAATCGTTTCTATTTTTGGTACTTTTTGAATAAAACATTTTTCTCCGTTCATTGACATATTGAATTATTGGCTCCCACTGCAATATTGAAATTTTTGATCAAGAAGAGAAAATGCGAGAAATTAAGCTGGAGGTCCACACCACGTGTTACTCGCTTTTTCACTGCGTACGCAGCTGTCAAAAAAGTACAATCTGTGTAGTTACACGTAGTAAGTTACATGCACAAAAGCGTAGATGCCTTGAGGCGAAAAGTAGGTTTACTTATAACTTTTGTAAGCGTCACAAGCAGCGTTCGAACATACCAGCTGATTTTGACAAATTAAATTTTATTTTTAGTTGTGCTGCTGCTGCATAAAAAGCGTTGCATGTAACTTGAAACGAAGAACGCAAGTAAGGTTAGAAAAGCATGCAGTGCGGGGAGGCGAAAACGCGTGATATGGACCTCCAGCTTTAAGCTTTTTTTGTCTTACTTTTCCGCACTACATGTGGTAATTTTCGAACTTTCTATAATATTGAACTTGAAAACATTAAATTAGGAGATGAAAATTGATGGTATTTTATTGTTCTTCAACTGGTACCTTTTGTATTTTAGTAATATTGGACCTAGAAACATAAAATTAAACATGCATGATCCTGAGTGAATAGGAATCTGTAAGAGGGAACTTTTGGTACTTTTTTGTTCTTTACCAGGTACTTTTTGAATTTTTATTAATATTGAACATAGAAACATAAAATTCAACATGCAGAGACCAGACTGATTGAGAATCTATAAGTGGAGACTTTTGGGTACTTTTTTGTTTTTCAATTTTTGTTTGAATTTTTTTTGAACTCACAAAATTAAATTAAAAATTCACGGTCTTTAGTACAAGATAACATATGGACCGGAGTTTGGTCCATCGCCAAATCGATCCACTAAGACGTAAAAAAACAAATGCCAGAAATTTGCATAAATAATAATGGGCAAACACTAGATTAATTTAATTTAGTAATGAAAAAAATGTCATTTTCGGAACCAAAACTAATTGTTTAGTTGAAAAATGGGCGCAATATGTAAAAATGCAAAAATTTAATCAATTTTGGTTTTCAAGAATTTACAAAATCTTTTTTGCTTAAATAAAAAACATAATTCTGAAGAGGTGTTTTAAAGCAGATTTTTTAGTACATTTTCGAAATAAAAGAAAACAGAACATAGAAAAGTTTAAATAAAACACATTGAAATTATTTTATTTATAAGAAACACAGCCTGTGTTCTTTAATCTTCTACAAAAAACGACACAGTCGATGACGACAACGACAACCGGAATAAGGCTGATTGTGATAATTTCATAAATTTCTGATAACAGAAAAAATTTTCTAATATGTTCTAAAATAAATTTGAAATATTTTAGTACATCATAAGAAATTCACTTAAAAAAAACCAATAAATCTGCGATTTATGAAAAAGTACCATTTTTGACACTTTTTTATTTGTGGGGAAAATAACAAAATAAGAACACAGAAAGTGAGGACCTAAAATATTTCAAATTAACAAATTTTTGGTAGATTTTAAGTAATTATTTTGAAAATACATATAATTTTTGTTAAAAAAATATTGATTTTTTTAGGAAGGAATTACTTCTACACTCATAGAAAAATACATCTTGACAATGACATCAAATGTTATTACAAATTGCATCAATGAGGCTAGAAGTGACATCAATCCAATTACGAACGTCATCATAAAATGTTTTTATATTTTATGCGTCATCTATACTATGACTACAGTGAGATCAATTCGATGCCACATTTTGTGTTTTATTAACATTAATTTCATGATTAAAAAGAAGTAAAAATTCCCATATTCTATTTTTTTTATTATTATTTTGTTTAATACATCAAATTTTCAAAGAATGATTACGAAAACCATATCGAGTATGCTGCTGGTGTCTAATAATTAAGAGTTCTTCTTTAAACAAAGGACGGAATACGCAAATTTGAAACAAAAATGTGTAACAAGTAAGTAAATAATAATATGCTCTCACTTTTACAAAC
Source organism: Pollenia labialis (assembly GCA_949318255.1). Classification (NCBI taxonomy): domain Eukaryota; kingdom Metazoa; phylum Arthropoda; class Insecta; order Diptera; family Polleniidae; genus Pollenia; species Pollenia labialis. The sequence goes on from OX439141.1 coordinate 130,520,745, forward strand.
TGTCATTGAATTGAGTATAATGAGTCCTTTCTCCGATGTAACGGAGTCATCACAGTGATGAAATTTTTTATTAAACTGATTGCGATTTGTCATTTCTGTAATGCTGATGTGTCATGCCATTGATGACATAATTTCACCTGATGACAATTTGATGAAAAGTTTCATGGAGTCAAAAACAAAGGAAGGTACTAGTCATAGTTATGACGCCTTTTCTATCAGGTTACAAGAAAAAGTAAATTTTGTTAAGAAATGTACTTTTTGCAATTAATTTTAAATTTTACCAAGCAACAATATGGCAATTTTTACTAACAATTTTAAGGCATTTATCTAAAAATACCATCTCCTGCCAAGTACAAGCTTCATATGCTTCTAGTAGTATTTCGTTCTTAGGGGGCTTTTAAAACATACACATACTCTTACATCTACGCCACATTAAAGAAAAAATGGAGTAAATTTAAAACAAATTCAAGGGTAAGCAGAAAAACTCATCATTTGTACAACAATAAAATACCAAAGTTTTAATCTTTAAACGAACCCCAAGTAGAAAAAAACAAAAATAATACAAAACAAAAATTAAGGGTGTAAACATACTGCAGAAGTCGGTTGCAGTTAAATAAAAATTTTATATAAGTTGTTTTATTTTCTGCGCCTTATTCCCCTAAATGGATAAAATATGTAGGGAAAGTCGGAGAATCATACATATTAATTGCACATCACCTTCATATTCCAACACACAGAATGCACACATCCCCAGTGAACAATAGTAACACGACTTCGTTGCTCGTGATGATGCTGCTGGCATTTCTTATGGAAATTCCTTTGGTCTTTAGCACAAATGAATCCTGTACTAAATCCTTTGTTGCACATAAATTTCTGTTTTAAAGGGCTCATAGAACATTTAAAACATAAAAAATGGAATATGTTTAAAAAAAAAAGAAGGCCAAAACTCATAAAGTATTGCCAAAACATGTTAAAGCAGCGGGAAAAGAAAAGCAGGAAAAAATAAAATTCAAAAATGTAAAGTAAATCTGCAGAAATTTTATTGTTCTTAATGATTTTTATGTTTTTTTTTTTTTGTATGTTTTTGTTTATCATGAATTAAACTTGACTTTCGGTTCGTTGGCTTGTTTGGGGGGTTTTTTTTCTCCTGTTCACCAAAAGGGTTGTTATTTTTTCTGTTTTTATTAAAAAAAAAAAACAAAAAAAAAAAAAACTTGCTAGAAACTCTTTATTATAAAAAGATGGCTGGTTGCTTCGGTTAAAATGAGTGGTAAGGTTGTGGTGTTTGATGGTTTTTGAATGTTTAGTGCCGTTGCCAATATGGGAAAAAGTATCAGGCAGAAGCATCAACAGGAAAACTTTAATGAGTTCTGGATTGTGATTTAAAAACATTAAAATTGGTAAAGTTTGTACTTAAACATTGAGAGAGGCAGAGTTTGTGAAACGTACAACGAGACATATGATTGTTACAGTGAAAGCCAAATTTGCGCAATCGAGAAGATTTTTTTTTTTAATAAAACTCGAAAGAACATTTTTCCCGGTAAGCTAATTTTCCCTAATGCGATTTTTTTAAATTTAACAAAATTTAAAACAAAACAAAATTTCTAAAAAAAAAACTGATAAAAATAATAATAAAACCCGAGAGAATTTACGAAAGGGTTAAAAGTCAAAGGAACTATCTATAAAAAATCATAATGAATAGAGTCACGTTTAAACAACGCAACCAAATTACCTAAAGTTACTTTGTAAGTCAGTCATCAATTCGCGGATCTTACAGACACAAATTTGTTTTTAGCGATGGGCCTCATTTTTGGCTAAGCGGGGTGAGATGTTGTTATAACGACAACCCCAACTATCAATATAATGAAATTGAAATTTGGCGATAATGTCGTGTGATTTGACACATCTTGATTACTTTATGTGGGGCTACGTAAAGTTACTTATGTTTATGCTGGTAAAACATCAACAATTGATACCTCGTGTTCAAATTGGACGTCCTGAATGCGCTTCGTCAAGAACAGACGCGTTGCCCAAATGATGTGTGTGAAGTTAAATTTCGAAATTTACTGCATAACAGAGTTCTGTTAAAGCTCTAACATGGCTCTGTTTACCATATAGAAATGTGAGATATGTACACCTAATTCTCTTTTTACACGAATTATTTTTACACGAATTTTCATTTAACACGAGTTAAAAAGTTAACATTTTTCTCTTTTTACACGAATTGTTTTGTTTTAACACGATTTTAAATATTCTACAAATTCTTTTTATAAATTTTTATTTTTTACAATAAATAAAAGTACAGCAAATAAAAGTTGTTTATGTTTATATTAGTTTTCCTTTTTTATATTAATGAATTTCTGATATTATTTTCTTTTTTCCAAATCATTATTTTTTTTTTATAATATATGTACATATGTATTTATATGTATTTAAGATATTAAAATGTGTAAGCACGTTAAATAAATTCTCAAGTAAACTTTAACAAAAATTTTTTATTGTTGTTTATTGTACTTTTACGTTATTTTTTAGGTCTGGAACCAATCTACTATTTTCACCTTTGGCTAGTATCTTTTTTTACACGAATTTTTTTACACGAATTTATTGGGAACGTATCTATCGTGTAAAAAGAGAATTGGGTGTATTAAAATTGGAATTATACCTGCATATTTGGATCAAATGGACTGGGAAAAAATATAGGGCTAACACATATCCCGCTTAACGATTTTCCCGAATTCCAGGAAAACCGGAGGAGATGGGCGGATAAAATTAGAAGGAATTTGTGGAAAAAGTTGTCCTTTATGAAAATTAATTATCAGAAGCTTAAAGGAGTTGCGTCTTTATACGAATTTAAAAATTTTTCCATATTTTCAGTATATATGTAACTACCCACTTATGAGAAAAAGCACATAATCGAGCGCTTCAATAAGAGAGCTCTTATAAAGCAGTAAATGATAATGAATAAAATATAGAAAAAAGCTGCTATTTTAGTGCTGACCAGGGTTGTTAGACTTTTTTCCTCAAAAATCGTCAAAAGTTTTAACAAAATTCGTCAAAATCGTCACGAAAATTGAACAAAATCGTCAACAAAACGTCAAATGTATAAATTTTACAAATTAGAGACAATTTATTGCATGGATTGGTTCGAAAATATAAATTTTTAGCAAGAAATTCTATTTATGATAAAGAAAGTAATATGGTTAAGTTTTATTTTATTTATTTCAGCAAGTTAGCTAAATATATTTATTATTTAAAAAGAAAACATAAAAAAAAATTTTTTTGCATAAATGCAGGACAAAAATATTTTTTATTTGATTTATGGATAAAAAAATATCAGAAAAATATTAAATAATAAATAAAATCTCATTTGCTTTTAACTCGAGCTATTCTTAAATGATTAACTTTTAGCGCTATCTCTATTGCAAATTGTTTTTATTGTTAAAGGTGCTAAAACCAAGGATTCTGTCTATATCAACCGACTTGAAAAGTTTTATTACGTTCAATATTAGTTCCAAACTAATACATTTTTTTCTCATTGCACTCATTTTTCTACACAACTTCTTATTAAAAAGTAACTTCTAACTTCCTAACACGCAATTTTGCTAAGAATAACTTACACAACAGTATTAAATGGGATTTGCCTTTTTACACACAAACAGAAAAATTCTTCACATGTGATTATAACTTCATTGAAAAACGCATTCGTATGTGGCAACGCAAATCGAAATCATAAAAACGCAAAGCGGATTAAACCAATTTTTTAAAAGCGGACCAGATAGGACTGACGCAAATCGGGGCTCTAGTGTATATTTTTTGCAGTACCGATGACATTTCTATAATTGTAGAATTTGAATTACTAATGCTTCTAATGAAATCCACCTGGTTTGTGATGGGGGAGGATTTTTTTTGTTTAATTTCCGAAAATTTTTGTATTTCGAAAAATTGATTTTTAAGTTTTGGACTGTTTTCAATATAATTTAAATATTTCTTGTGTGTTTTATCGATGCCAGAAAATCGTCATAACACTATTACTTTTACTTTTAATCGTCATATTATTGTATTTTCTCAAAAAATTGTTAAAATTACGAAAAATCGTCACATCTACCAAACCTGCTTGCCAGATTAAAATGTTATAAAATTGATGCCAGATTAAAGTTTAAAGTAAATTTATTTACGGGATGAAATCGTCAAAACATTAGTGACTCTACATCAAAAATTGTCGAACGTCATTTTGGTAAATTCATCGAAAAAACCGTCAAAATGACGTAAAATCGTCACATCTAACATCCCTGGTGCTGACAACGATGATGTTTAAAAGCGAAAAAAAATATGTATAATGGTTTACGAAAATTATTGAAACAATGCATTTAAGCAATTAAAAGCAAAACTTCAGTGAATATATAAATATAGTTAGCCCTTTAAAAAGCGCTTAAGGAGTGCTTTGTTTGCATTTTAATAAAAAGCGCTTATTGTCAGCAGTAAATAGTCCTCCAAACCGGGAACACTCCAAATCAGGCATTCCATCAGCAGGTTTGAAGCGATTTGAGGTATGAATTCATACATAAAACCTGCTCCTTTTGGAGCACAATTTTTACTTGGAAGTTTGGTGTCAAGTTGTTTCTAGTTCTGCTAAGCAGTTCGGAATACAGATCCAGCACCAGGTATATTAAGACAGTGTTGCGTGTTACGAAACCAAATGTGGTACAATCTCCCAAAAAAATATATATTTTTGTTACAAAAACTAAGATAATTAGGTGACAGAATGCACCTTATCTCATCTAATTTCGCTCAAATGCGTTTTATCTGGAAACTTACGTGAATACCGGCCCATTATTTACCATAGACCCCATATAAAGCCCACTCTCGGAAGGCACTTTAGCACGCATAAAACTGCAATGAATAATTTTATTGAAGCAAAATTTAGTCTGGCATTGTTTTGTAAGTTTAGAAACGACAGGCCCCTTATTAAGACGGAAAAATCATTTAAATGCGCCTTAAGCCGTAGCAAATATAGATAATGTGAGAAATTGACATCTTGTAATTTTGTGCAGTTTTATTTTTGAGGTCATGGACGTGATTAAGCATATCGAGCTCTCACTGTATAATTTCTGCTGCTTTCAAATTTGTTTACATTTTAAAAATATCCCTTAAAGGGAAATACTTTACGCTTTTATTACAAAAAAAAAAAAAAAAATATTGCTCACATTGTCTGCTGAGCGACCAGAAGTCACATTAGCCTTAAGCCAGTTTGGGCTCTACATCAAGTCCCTTTAGGAACTTCTGGCTGTTACAAAAACAGTATTTTATTCGAATTTATCTCTTTCATTTGGTTGGTATTTAATAATGCTTCTGAATTGTATCTAAAGTACTGTTTGCTATTAATATTGCTTATGTTTTCATTCTGCAATTACAACAACATTTTCATTTTCTACTTATTCCTCAAAAAACATATTTACGAAAAAGTTCAATGACATTTAAAAGAGAAAAAAATAACAATATTTTTTTTTGCAAAATTAAAAAAAACTTAACAACGAAGCTCATGGCTAAATGGCTGGAGAATGAAAAGTGCATTTGCCAAATTAAAGCACAACAACATTGAAAATAATTAGAAAATATTGCCACAACCAGCAACAAAAAAAAAATACATGAAAACTAAAAAAGCTGCTAAAACATTTCAATTGTTGGCCATAAATTAAGAAATAAAGAAAAAACTAAATTCGAAAAAACACACAATTTAACAAGATTTTTCCGCAAGAGAACCAGAAAAAAATGGTGAAAACAACAAAACCCGTTAAACCGTTTAAATGTGAATGACTAATTTGTACAAATTTAGCACAAACACAAACGTAAAATTACAAAAAAAAAAACAGATTTAAAAAAAGAAAAATTCTTTACTAAATTAAACGCTTTAATGTCATAAACAAATCATTTATTTAAAAAAAATTGTTTAAACATCACTAAAATACAACTGCAAGTCGTAGAAAAGTAACTGGGAATCCAGACACTTATTAAACGAAAAAAAGATAGCAAAAATGATTTGTTACTGTTAATGCCACTTTCAGAGTTACACAAATATGTAGCCAAATAAGTATATTTGGAGATGCTAAGAAAAATAAGTTTTGAAGTCAAGCAGGCACCCTCATGGTTAAGGCTGGCTCGATTGTGCCAAAACACAAATATTTTATTTTTCTTTATCACATCAAAAATAAAAATATTAACCAGGTAAAAAAAAGATTCAAAGTGGAAAAAAATGACTAAAATAAATGACCAAACATTCGCCTTAAAACTCATCTTAACAACCATAAAGTGGATTTTAAAAAATTGACTACTAAACTGTGCCGTACAATAAAAAAATGCTACCAAAATAAAATCTCATCTAAAGAAATTAAATGAGGGGAAGGAAAAACTTTAAACGAAAATTTGGAATTTTTTTGGGAAATTTTAAAAATGCCTTTTTTGGAAATTTAATTGAAACATTGGCAAATTTTTTTTTAAAATCTGCTGGGTACTTATAGGATATTTTGCTATAAATTTAGCCAATTTTTAGCTTTTTATTAATTAATTATGATATTTATAGAAAATTTAAATAAATTTTTGCTAAAATATTTCTATTGATAGGATTTTTGTTGTACAAAGAAGTTTCTAGAATATTCAGCTTTTATAGGAAGTTTTGCAAAAAATTGTTATTTTATAAACATTTCTATTTATAGGAAACTTGCTATAAAAACTTTTTTTAGATTTGTTAAACGAAATTTTGCTAACATTAGATGAATAAAGAAAATTTTATTAAAAAATGCTATTACAAAAAATTTTTTAAAAAAAAGTTATAGCAAAAAAATGTTCTTTGCATAAACAAAATTCTATTTATAGAAAATTTTACTACATACTTTCTACTTGCTATTTATATGATTTTTTGAAAAAGAAAGAAAGATAGAAAAAAAACAATCAAAAGTTTTTAGAAGGTTCCTATTATTTTATTTATTCCTTTTATGGAAAGTTAAAAAAAATTTTATTTATGTAAAAGTTTGCTATTTAAAACAAATTTCCTATAAAAATTTTTGGAATTTGTAATTATTATTAAAAAAAGAGAAATTTTTTGATTTTTTTAAATTAGGCTTAAGTTCATCAAATTTAATTTTAATCCAATTATTTGAGTGAAGAAAGGAATTTTACAACATAAAGAGAATTAAAAAATTTTTTGTTTTGATCATTTTTATTCTTGACTGAACGGGGGATTGATCTCGGGTCCAATTTACATGCTTCGAGAATGAGCACATTCCCACCATCAGAATTCTATGCTGTTCTACTGTTTGCGCAATTGAGGCACCTTCCAGTCAATCATCAATCTTAAACAATGGTGGATCAGTGGATCGAAATTTGCTCTAATTAATTGTCTATTTTAAAATTATTTATTTAAATTTATTGAAAATAGACAATAAACGGGTAAGAAAATCAATCATAATAAAATTCTCCTTCTAATTTCACTTTTGGTTTATTTCAAGTACGAATTCGAGCTTGAATCAACATTGTAATACTTGAATCAAGTGCATTTTGAGATTGATTCAATGTTAGTTTTACTTAAATCAATCTCATTTTCGGATTATTTCTAAAACGAATTCGGGGTTGAATATAGATAAGTTAAGTATTTCGCGATTGCAAGTTTGTACTTGAAGTAGGCCCAGGCCCACAATGTCGACAAGAACATTTCTTTCGTATATTTGTATTGAAAACAAAAACAAATTTAATTTTTTTGTTATTGTTTTCAATACATATAAATAAACGAAAGAAATGTTCTTGTCGACATCGTGGGCCTGGCAGTTAATCTTTCTGTAAAAACTGTGTTAATCAAATGCAAAAGAACATCTGAGTTTTAATGATTGTTCCATGTTGTCTGTCACTTAATTAATTAATAACTGTGATATCATTTTATTTATCATTTCAGTAGTTTAAGGAGATCTTATAAAATAATGTTTTAGAAAAATAAATTGGTTTAAATGTTTAGGATTTAAGCGATTATTTTCTTTAGCTTTGATTAACTTGACTTGGAAAAAATTCTTTCACTTATCGAAGATGTTGGAGAAAGCTACGCATTTAGACATACAGAAATGCAGTAAAGTAAGTGAAACTACTCTCAACAACTTTTATAAAAAAACAACATTTCAAGTGCCACGGCATTCCCTTACTACGAAGCAGGTTTGTAAGGGAGAATACTAAAAAATAACTGTATCAAAACATTCAGTGTGTAAAGCTGATCGTTACATCCAACAATTTTTTATGCGCTGAATAATGCGTTTTATGTGTCAAACATGTTTTGCTTCAAAGTGGGAACTCGCCATATAAAATTCATGTCTTCCGTAAGCGCAATGGTAAGCGAAACTTTTATGTTTTTCCCTTACAAACCTGCTTCGTTGGAATATCCATTTTTTATTGGGTATTTACTAGAACTACGGTGATTTAAAAAAATATTAGCTAAAAATTTTCAACGATTTAAATTTTACTCGATTTCGATTTCCAAAAAATGGCTGAATGTTGCACAAATAACGTTAAAATGTTGCCAACTATTGCCCATTTATCAGTTTTAAGTCAACATTTTGCTAATTGTTAGACATTTTTATAAGAAATTATTGCAAAAAATTCGCTAAAAATTTGCTTATTTTTAGAAAATATTTTTTTAAAAAAATTGCTTTAAGAATAACTTTTGCCTAAAATTTTATATATTTTTTAATTCCCATTTTAACTAACACAAAAGTTAATAACCAAAAGTTTTTTATGGTCTTGACAACGGATTACTTCCCTTTAAATGTAGGAAATACGAATATTTTTAAGCGCCTGCAGGCGCTATACATAAATCTCGTTTAAGAATTAGAATGAATAGAATGAATGAAGGAGCTTCCATTTAAAGTGTGTGCGGATTGAGTGTTCAAGTGCAGTTAGTGAGTGAGTAAGTTTCGGGTTGTTCTTCGCTTTTTAGTTGGTGTTGACTGGCAATTGTTGCCATAACGTGCAACCATTTTTCAACTTCATCTATTGCGGCTTCTTCGACTTCCACTGCCACTGCCAGTTCTGTAACTGACAATTTTCTCTATTTGTACAATTGCAGCAGCAGGTAGCTGGCTGGCTGGCTGGCTGCTTCTAGTAAAATACATTTCGATCATTTTTATTTGCTTTCAGAATAAATGTTTTCGCATGTTAAAGTAATCAAGTTCGAAAATAGAGACAATATGTGTTTTTGCAAACTTTGGTTTAAGTGTTTGTAGCTTTTTTTAAAATACATACAATTATTTTGTTAGGATTTAAGTGGTAATTTTTGTTACTTTGTAGTCATTAATCTAATAAACGGGTAGAGTAACAAATCTTTAATGTCTATTTCGTTAACAACAAGCGAATATTTCGGTGCATTTACGAAAAACAATTGAGAGTAAATAATTGTGCTCTACAAAATAAAGGGATTTTTATTAAGAGCGAGTCACTTTTCTTTTTCAATTAAACGTCTAGTGCGTTAGTTATGGAAATGATTTTCATTTCTAACTAGCAATTAATTAACCCGCTATTTCGTTAGCGTCACTCGTTCTTAAGGTACAAAAAATTTTTTTTGATTGTATAAGTTCTCTTTCACCCTGCGCCTATAATTTTATGTTTCTTAATTCAATATTATAGAAAATTTAAAAAGTACAACATGGAGACAGGAAAACTAAAAGAACGAAATTTTATTTCCCGTTCTTGCCTTTTTTGATACTTTTTTTCTCCTCAATGGAGAGTATCAAAAATTTCAGTATTGTAGTGGGAGGCCATAATTTAATACGTATGTACATATTAGGGTTAATTTAAAATTGACTTTTTTCGATTAACGATTAAACCAGTTAATTTCAGTCGATTAACCGATTACCCGATGTAAAAAACCCTATTTTTTTTGGTGTTTTTAATTATGGGTGTGCTCCAAGACTTCAGTTGTAAAGCAACCCGCTTTTTTAAACGCGTTCTACAATGCAATTATGAAGAATTTTACAATGATATCTGCACTAAAGTGCACAAAAAAAGTTGTGTTTAGAAATATTTTTTCATAAAATATATTTCCTTTTAGCAATACATTCTTTAAATACAGTACAAAAACAGAAGTTAAGAAATTCGGAAACGAACTTTTTTGCAGAATTTACTGCCTGTTTTTCAAAATAAAATAAAATTTTTCGCTTTGAATTTTTATACTGAAACAACAATAAAAAAACTCAAATTTGTTTCTGTTTTCAATATTAATTGCTAAACGAAAATTTTTATTTTAGTTTGAAAAACAGGCAGTTAGAAGTGTTAAAAATTTTGAAAAATTAAAACAGGACATTGGACATGGCAAAAAGGCGGATTTTATAGGTTTAAAGAAATCCACGAAAACTACTGAAAATTAGAGATTTTGTCACGACAAAAAAAAAGATGTTACCAAAATGTAAAAAAAAGTAACCAAAATTATTTTGTATCAAATGTACTATTTTATTCGCACTTCAGTTGCAAAAAATATCTAAAGAAGGAATTGTGTTTGTTTGTATCTTGTAGCATCATTAACCAATGGACCGATTTTTTTAAGGTTTAACAGTTTTTTGCCGATGGCCTGTAAAGACCAAAAGGCTATATAATTTTTCGAAATTTTCAAATACTCCGATACAACGTTAACATCAATTTTCATAAATTAAAAAAAAATCTTATGACCTACAGCTTTTGCAAGTAAAACTTTTTAAGTCTTGCTGTGTTAAAATGGGGTCAGAGTGCAAACTTGAACTAAATTCTGCGGTAGGTCTTTTATATAGTTAAGATGCTTTTTTCCCGGCAAAAATAGAAGCCTACTAAACGGGATGGGATCGGAAGAACCTTTGACCTCATCAATTATCAAAGTGTTTCAGTTAGCCCTATGAAGAATTAAAAGTATCCGGTAAAGTCTTTAAAGTATATACTTTATATGGTTAAGTTGATAGCCTGTTTAAGTTTAAGCTTATATTTGTGTATTGGTTGCACAAATTTAACAAAAAATTTTTTAGAGTCAAAAAAGCGGAACGGGTAATCCTTTTTCCCAAAGAAAAAATTGGTTATTTTTGTGTTTTAAAAAGTTACCAAAATGAAAAAAAAACACAAGTACACATTGGAAAAGAAAGTAACCAACATCTACAATGATTCTACATTCAGTTACAGAATATTTTCCATGTCAAAACTTATCAAAACTGAAGAAAAGATTCGCTTAAATCCTAAACATTTTAAACAAATTATTTTTCTAAAAGATTATTTTATAAGTTCTCCTTAAACTATTGAATTTACTAATAAAATGATCACACAGTTAATTTTTTAATAAATATGTACGTAATCGACATGTTCTGTAAAGCGAAATGAAGTGATTTAAAATCGCACAAATTTTGAAAACGAGCCCGAAAAGAATTTTCACGAAAATATTCCTTTTTATATACTTCATACCTACTTTGAGTTCTAAATATCTCTACAAGAACCACTGTTTAAAAAATATGTTTACCATAATTTTTGTTTGTTTGTTTGTTTTAGTTCCAGAATTGTTATGTTATTGTTATTTCTAACTTATAAACTCCAAATAATAAATACTCTTACATTTTTATTCATTGAAATTTCTTAATTTATTAACAAAATAACCGATTAAACCAAAACCTCGATTAATTAATTCAGCGATTAACCGATGAAAGCAAAACTCCGATTAAATGAATACCCTAGTACATACACAGAAAAAATGTTTGCAAAAAATTATTCAATTAAATAATTAATTGGTGTACATTAATTATTCAATTAATTTTTTGTTTGCAGCAATTAATTTTTTTAATCAAAACCCATCAAATTAAATGTTTGTGTATATGTGGTGTATTTTTTAGTTTATGCAATTAATTTTTTAATTGACTACATTTGTGTCCCATGACTCGAAGATACAAATCCGTTAATTGATATGATCAATTCCTTTGCAGAGGCAAAATTAGTAAAATATTTAATTGTCTGAACAAATTTTAACTTTAAGCGTTTGAATTTCGAAAAAGTACCATATTCATATTTATATTCTTTAAATAAGTTTCGAATGTAAAAACATTTTTTTCTATGTTTATTGGTTAAAAAAGAAGATGGGGTGCCAAAAAGTACCAAAATACAGGGTTTAACCGTTTAAGCACACAAAAGGGCTGAAGTTTAAAAGGTACCAGACACCTGTCCGCTTCTTTTTTTTATATAAGATTTTTTGTATCTTTCTTATGAGATATTAAAAAATACGAGCTTAGAGAATTTTCACGTTTTTACCTTTTTTTTGCCCCCTAAACATTCGAATTTCCGGGAAGTTCATACCACGCCTTCTATGCGTTGTTGGGTTTGATACTTTAATGTCTATTTTTTAATGTTCTTAATTCAAGTTACAGAAGTTATGTGCCAAGTTTCTTGTCTTGCCGACCCCAAACCACAGAGCAACCAGCGGTGAAAAAAGTGACGTGTGAAAGAAGGCAGCTTTCAAAGAAAAAGCCAGAAAGAGTTTTTTGAAGTGGCAACGTGTAAAAACAGCCCGCTGCAATCAACACAAAATTCGTGATCTTAAGAAGAATAACTAAACACAAACCATGTTAAACAAAAGGATTAGTTCAGCAGACGTTTTGTTAAAAAAAAAAATATTTAATAATATTCCTTTGCTTTGTAATGTTATTTATTTTTTTAAATATTATTACACCCCTGAATAATATGGAAATCGTAAACGTAAACACAAGAATTTTAAAGTAGTTTTTAATACACTTCTTATCCAATTTTTATAATTTTAGTTTTACAATTCTGTTTAATAGAGAACTATTTGTATAATATTTGTCATAAAATTCTTTTACCACGGAAATCTTATTAAAAAACGAAGTTAAAAATTCTTGCGTTTTCGATTTCCAGAACACCCCTGATTGACTTATTTAGACTTCACAGTTAATTTTACAACAGCTTTGCAAAAAATTCTCAATAAAAGAGTTTTGTATTGCGGCAAAAAATTAGTTGGAAAAAGAAATGAAAAAAGGGCAGCTTTCGAAGCAAGAGATCCATCTCGAGTCACCTCTGTGTCCCTCACCGCCTGCATAAGAACCGCACTATACAGTTACATTTTACGCATGAAGTTAAGCTTAGTACATTCCTTCAGTCAACAGTCTATTTAGACGAGTAAATTCCACAAAACAGTCGAACCAAAAATGAGCTTTATCCGACAAGAAGACTATCGCACGGAACGTAGTCGCGATGGATTTTGCACACCGATACAAAAAAAAAAACGTTTTCGAAGAGTGTTTTTTTACCACAATTGAATAGCGTAGACTGCCGTTTTAAACTGTAAAAGAATTGCAGAGACAACTTCACTTTTATTCGAGAAACTTAAAAAACAAAATGCGTTGTATAAAAGTCGATTTAGCTGATCGAAAGAATTATCATTTGGTATTATGGCCAGTGTTGCCAATTAAGAATTCGGAAATTACACATGACTGTTTCTCAAATTACACATTTAAAGCAAAATTACACACAGAAAACCAAAATGTATTGCCCACTCGATAGTCACAAAATAAACGGCACAATTTTTTTTTTTTAATAAAACAAGGAGGAAATGTTAAAAAAAATGACAATCAAATTTGCCAGTTAATGTTAAAAATGATTTAGTTAAAATATTTTGAAAAATGATGAAACCAACAAATATAAAATTTTACAGGAGAAGGTTTTCTTAAAATATTTTTGCTTCAACTCTAAGTATTCGTTTGAAATTGCTTTTGCTCTTATTTCGTATTGGTACTTCCGAGAGATATGAGATTTTTAGAGATGATGCAAATGGTCAAAAATGATCGATTTTCATCAAAAAACGAGCCTTTCCAATAACTTGCATAAAATTTACAAAAATAATTAAGAAAGTGTTATTTGGTATACGAAAAAAAAAATTACAAATATTTAAATTTTAAACTGGGTTTTTAAATTTATTTGCAGCATCGAAAGCAAAATGGTTTTCGTTAAAAAATTCGACAGAAAACGAAATTTCCGACAATACTGTAAACCAGTGTTCGAAAATAAACATTAAATATCGCTCGTTAGTGTTCGGTTTAGTAGATTTGTAAAAAACACAAACGCTAATGGGTTTGTGTAGAAAATCGAAAAAAAAATTACGTTTCCCTGTTTGTCATCTTCGAGCACAGTAATAATACTGTTCTTATCGAATCCAAAAGTGAAAACGTTTAATTCCATTCGCGTTTTAAAAAAAACCAGAAACTTCATTATGTTCGGTTTAGCTCATTTGTGTTCGTTCATTTCAGTTGCGCTTAGCGCTCTTTTGGCTTGTAAAAAAACCATACACATAGAGAATACACACACTAGCTATTCGTGCTGTGGTCGTAGCTAAAATTTGTTGCTTCTTCATTTCTTCATCAATGTAAAAAAGTAACATTAAAGAACATTAAAATAAAATGCTTGTCTTCAGTACCACTACAATTGTTTTGTTTTTAACGAAGAACAGAACACTATATTATGTTCGGCTCCTTCTTGAAAATAGAAACGTACGGTGTTAAGGGTTGTGTTCGTCTGCACAAACACTAAAAAAATAGATATCATTACTGGGAATGGGAGCAGAATGCTTAATAATGTTATGATTATTTTCAAACACTGCTGTCAACTCATTCTACAAAATTTACCTTCGATTGTCGGTGTTCGATAGCCTGCGAAATTCGTCTATTGAATGCAACTCATAACAGGACCCTAAAGCGGCCCATACACTTGAAATATTATTGTATATGATATTCGCCATATTTTTTCCATTTTGTCCATTTTGTCCTTTATTATGCAATAAGTCGCACTATGTTTTATTCATTCAATAAAAAGGTGAACATAACCTATAGAAATAACATAAACGGCATTGTACAATGTTGCCAACACATTTCACTTTTTTTTCGTTGTGCAATAAAAATCAAAATTATTTTGATTGTTGCCAATATATTGTGCCACCTTCGAATATCACATACACATTGGCGATACAATTGTACAATACGTAAAACTGAACAAATTTATTGCAAGTGTATGAGCCGCTTAAGCCTTAAATAAAAATTATTTTGTTGTTATTTTCGTATTTCAATATTTCTTCTATTAAGTCAATTAAAACTTAAGTCTGCAGCCGGTATAAACTGGTCACAAGGAGTCACTTGTATAAATTTCTCCCCCTTTCGTTTTCCGGCACCACAACAATAAATATATCTCATCTGTAATCTTTCCAATCTTATCATTTCAATTATCTTCCCTATTCCTCTTAATAAATTAAATTGAAAAAAAAACAACTTCATTTTAAATTATTTTTGTAATAAGATCTGCATTTCTTATGAATTAAATTAAATTTCAAGTAATTTAAATGCATTAAAAATTCACCACAATTTCGAATTGAGCTGGGGTTACAAAATAATCATGGCACTTGTACGTGTAAAATTAATTGCCGTAATGTTCACTTGGGCATCAATTTTAATTCATAATTTTCATTTTTAAGAATTAAATACGCCCATTGGCTACCGCAAATATTTATTAAATTTAATATTGAAATGAAAGAGCAAAAGGAATTTGAATAAAGAGGGAAAATAGTGAAGCTTCCCTAATTAATTATAAATTAAAAAAAAAAAAAAACACTTATTCTTTATACGCACTTTAAATATGATGTTTGGTGTGGAGATCATTAAGAAAACATTCATGTTTTTTATGAGAGGAGGAACAATGTTTTGTTTAAAGTTAAAAAAACAAGGGAGCTTTATTCGTCAATGCCGAATTTGTTGGACCTTTCACCATGGTGCAATAAGAAAGAAGAGAAAACCGTAAAATAATACAGATCTTAAGATATCAATAAATCTATTTTGTGCCACTCCTCCTACTTCTCCAATCCCTCCCTTATTTTTGACATTCAAGATGATTGTATCTAATTAGGAAACTTTGGCTCCTGCCGTTCTCCAGATATACAGAAATCTATAATGTCTTTGTATGGGAGCTGGCACGCCCACTTCAGCAAATTCCGCCAATTTTTGTACAGATAGCCCAGCTTTGTGCAGTACCAAAATTGTAAAAAGTTTCTCCTACCATTCGTTCGATATAAATCTATATAGTGCCACACCCACTTTTCTAATCCCGCCCACATTTTCTCGGATGTTGTATACTGCTAACCAAGATGGGATTAATGGGTTAAATTAGAGGCAGTCGTGGTTTTTTGCTCATATCTCTGCCATTTATGGACCGCTCTGGCAAAAATTTCAATAGCAAACTTTACCGGAGTATATTAACCTTGTTCCCATCATTTGTTGGGTGTTCGGAAATTCCATTTCAACATAGAGACGGTCATCGTTAAAAAAACTTTTTTAGAGTCTAACATCATTTATATTGTAGAAATTACAAACGGAATGAAAAAAAAACTTATATGTATATTCCTTTTATCCCTGTGGTGAAGGGTATGAAAAAGATTGACAAGAAACTACAAAAGTTAATTTAAATTTAAAAGGTAAAACGTACTTTTTTGTCAAGAAAGGTATTTCTTAGGCATTCATAACCGATTATTTAATTTAACAAACGTTTATTAAGGAAATTTTGATACAAAATTTGTTTTGTAAACGTTTATTATATATAAAATATTTTTATGAATACAGGCATAAATATTTAGTAAGCAAAATGTAAACACTAAATTTTGTTAAAAATATGATGTTGTTTTTGTTCTTAATGATAAAATGTTTTTGAACTCAAACTTCTTGCTTCAAAAATGTATGTACATTTTGCAAACATTTAATTTAAGAAAACTCATTATTTTGGCTTAAAGGCTCTTTCTGTTACAAATGCACTCTCTTTTTTAAAAAAGTAAATTTTTGTTTAAAAAGTACTTTTGTTCAATATGCTGCCTTTTTTAGGAAAAGGAGTCTTTTTCGAAAAGGGGCTTTCTATAAAAAGTGCACTCTTTGTTAAAAAGTACTTTTTGTTCAATATGCTGGGTTTTGTAGGGAAAATTGTAATTTTTCAAAAAGGGTTTTGTCTCTAAAAAGTTCACTCTTTGTTAAAAAAGTACTTTTTGTTAAAAAAGTACTTTTTTGTTCAATATGCTGGGCTTTGTAGGGAAAGGTGTTTTTTTCCAAAAAAAATCGATCTTTGTTTAAAAAGTACTTTTTATGCTTCCTTTTGTTGGAATATTGTGTTCAAAAAAGTACTTATTCTATTATTCTTTAATGTACGATTCATTTAAGCTACGATTTTTTGTTTTACATGCTGCCTTTAATCTGCAAAGATAATTTCTTGAATGATCATTTGGACATCTCAATTCCAAAGCATGCAAAGTCGAAAGAAGTTTACGGGCGATACAACATTTAGTTGTATGCTAAGTTACTTTTTTGTGCACAACTTTGAATTGAATTAGCCGATGAACACCAAAATTTAACAGAATTTAACTTAAACAACACTTAATTTAAAAACGGAAAAAAATTAAAAACATGAAAAGTCGACTTAACATGTTTTGGAATTGAGCTGTCGATTTGGTACTTTGTTAAAAGTTATGCAGTTAGTGTGAAAGGGGTTTTATTCATAGGAACAAAGAATCTACTTACTTGGCAAAGTTAATTTTTGTTTAAAATTATAGAAGATTTTTCAAAAGTGGGCAAATTTTTCTTAAAACTTTACGAATTTTTTTTGTTTAGTGTCACTGTACTTAATTACACCACACTTTTATTTTGCGTGTCGAGTGAGAAAAAAGGGCAAAAAACCAAACTTATAAAATTTTATGTTTAAGATTTTTTAAAAATAATAAAAATGTAGGAAATAATATTTTATTGCAAACTATAACCAACATGTAGCTACCACTCGTAACCATGAATGTGCAACCAACAACCTGACAATTAGTTGTATCCTCTTCTTTTGTTTTATTCTTAAAATTTTTTTTAACAACTTGATATAGCAATTGCTCCTAGTTAGCTTTAGTATCCGTAGTCATAAGAACACACATTGTATAATTATTGTCGGAAATTAATCCCCTTGTAGTTGTTTTTCCCCACATTTTGTTAACCTGGCTTCAAAGAAATATTATTTTCTCAGTGTTGTTTTTTAATTTGCTGCTTTGTTTTTTCTTTCAGTCGCCATGTCTTTAATTATGTACGATTCTTCTTTAAAAGCACGCATATTGAATTTCACACTCTTTTTGAATGGTCGTTCGTTCATATGTACGTACATATGTTTTGACCATTTATGTTCAAAATCCAACAGCAACAACAACAAAACCCAAGTCAAATGTAATAATTTTGAATAATATTTAAAAAAAAAAAAAAACAAGAAACTACTGCAACAACAACTAACAACAACAAATAAAATAAATATTTTGTTACAAAAACTAAAACATCAAACAATTTAAGCCGTCTTTTTGTAATTGACGCAGGATCAAAAAGAGTGAAAGGGCGAAAAGGGAGCGGGGTATTACAACAATTAGTTGTAGATGGTTACAATTTCCTTGTGTGTTCTTCTGGGGCATTTATTACCACTTGCAATTGTTGTAATTTTTGTTGCTGTTTGTAGTGTATTTTCTGTTACAACTTTGTTAATTCATTAAAGGGACTTTTATATAAATACACACTCACTTATTAAACAAATGTAATGTATACGACATACATACATACATACATACACACACACACACACACACATCAACAGTGGTAATAGGAAAATAGTATGCGACGTAAGTTTTTGGAAATGAGAAACTTTTTCAGATGTTTAAGTCCAAATTTCTGAGTCGATTTCAATTCAATGCATGGTGACTGTTCCGTTTAAACAAAAATCATAATGATAGTCCAGCCTTAAACTGCAAACCATAATTCAGACTGTCGATCACACTGAAGTAAGGACCGTAGACGAGGCAACAGTTTATACTTTAGTCGAGATAATAATCAAGGCAATAAGAAACAACTACAGAGTGGTATATAAAATAGACTTTAGTAGCAAACAAGATTAATTTATTGTTATCGCACATTTATAGCCTTTTTTAGTTGAGCGTTTTTTTTTCATTTAAGTATTTCTTTTAGCGATTTATTGGATTTATTTTGACTATAAACTAGACTATAATTTAGACTCTAGACTAGACCAGGAGCTAGAATTTAGTTTAGCTTCAAGGCTAGACTTTAGTTGAGACTATAAATAATACAGTATTTTTGGGCTTTAGACTATAACCTTGAAACTAGAATATAGTTTTGATAATTGACCAAACTATAGGCTAGACTACCGATTAATTCTCTGGCAAAGCTTTAAACGAGACTGTAGATCAAACTAGATAATAAAGTATTCTTTAAAATACGTTATCGGGAATATTAAAGTCTAACCGCAATATTCATAAAAAATATTTTCGATTTATGAAAGGTTTATTGAACAGATTTCCTATGGAAATTTGTTCAATAAACTTCTTATAATTAAAAAATATTTTTTTATGAAGATTTTAAACAACAATTAGAATTGTGGTCATTTTGTTGAACTATTTATGGGTTTTAATCCAAATTTTTAATATTTTAATCAGGCTTAAGTTCATCAAATTTAATTTTCATTAAATTATATTTATGAAGAAAGGAATTTTACACCATGAAAATTAATTAAAATTGTTATGGAAATGGAAGGACAAAATGAAAAAACAAAAAAAATGTACTTTGGACTTCAAGAAGAATTCTTGACATGAGTACGAAAAACAGAAGTTAGGAAAAACAAGTAAAAATCAATTGAAAATGGATAATCATTCAAAAAAAATTTCGATCTACCAAAGGTTAAAATACAATTTGGTTTAAGGATTGATGTTTGACTATTGACGTCAGCAGTCGTCGATGGCTGCGAGTGTAAGACGGCACATCCATCTGAGGAGATCGAGTGGTTGCGATCGGAACATGTCATGGTAACCAGCCGCCTGGGTTCGAATCTCAGGTCAGTCGGGAATGAATGATTATCAATAACAATTTTAATTAATTTTCATGGTGTAAAATTCCTTTCTTCATAAATATAATTTAATGAAAATTAAATTTGATGAACTTAAGCCTGATTAAAATATTAAAGATTTTAAACAGCGATATAAAATTGACTATAGTGTAGACCAGGGTTCACCAACTGGCGGACCGCGGTCCGGATCCGGACCGTAGACCTATTTTATGCGGACCTTGTGTTAACAATACAAAATATTTTACATTATGTAACAACAAATTCATGAGAAATATTTTCGTCTCGACATCAGCCTTTGGTGATGATCCGTTAACTAACAAATAATAGGGAAACCTATGCAAAACAAAAAAAACATAATTTGGGAGCGAAAACACAAACAATTTCACTAGTAATATTCATGTCATCAGTGAGATGCAACAAAATCTCACTCATACACTCGTCAAACAGGCTTTACAAATTGATCAAACGTCAACAATCGATTACTTAAGTTTTCTTAGCGATAAAGAAAACGTTACTTCCATTGCTTTCTTATCAGATATTTTTAAACACATCAATAAACTGAGCCTTAAACTTCATGGCAAAGAAAAGCTTGTATGGGAGCTCCTGACAGAAGTAAAAAAGATTTTTGCGAAAAGTCGATCTTTTCAACATTGTTCTGGATAATGAACGCCTGCACTTCCCTAATTTAAAAATAATTTTCAATGACAACGAGCTTGACGTCGGCCAATACAAGACGTTCATTGAGGATCTAAAATCGGAATTTGAAAACAGATTCGCAGATTTTAAGAAAATTGGGAATGTTGTCGATATCCTCAGTAATATTTACTCTCTGAATCCTGGGGATGAATGCAGTAATGAAGATGCAAATATTTTCGGGAGTTATAAAACTTCGCTCCAGATGGAAATGATCGATATCCAAGAAAATACAGTTTTAAAACACCAAAAACAGGAAATTTCTTGTCAAGAGTTTTGGATAAAATTTGCTTGTGCTAATAAATATCCCGAATTAAATAAATTTGCCTTGAAATTTCTCACTTTGTTTGGGTCAAGATATGTTTGTGGAACAGCATTTTCTAAGATGAACTTCATTAAAAATAAATTCCGGAACAAACTTCAGACGAATAGTCCAAGACAAAAAATGTAATTTTTATTGTAAAAACCCTTAGTAAGTACTTACTTCTTTTTATTCAAAGCATTTGCTTATTATTTAATTAAATAATGCACCGAAACCAATTCGTTTTATTTGTCAATTGATACAGTATCTAAACATATTATTTTAAACGTTCAGTTTATTACCTTCCGGACTGTGACGGTCGTGATTTTTTAAAAAACGGACCACAAATGAAAGTAGTTGGTGACCGCTGGTGTAGACTAAAACTATGTTGACATCCACTGTATATTTGACGTCTTACACGTAACCCCAAGTTATATTAAAACATTATTTACTTTTGCAAAACTTTTAGCTAAACGAAACACCATTAAGCAGTTTCTAAATTACATTATACAATTATCTTCTTACAATTAAAGTTTAGTAAATCAATAAAATTTTTTTAAATTAAGCTAATGTTTGATCAATTTACTGGTCACGCTTTTTTCGGATTTTTTCTTCAAATATTTGTTAGGTCTGAAAAAACACATGTGGTCATAAGCTACCCAATAAAAAATTAAGCTTCCAACGAAGCAGGTTTGTAAGGGAGAAACGTAAAAGTTTCGCTTACCATATCGCTTACGGAAGACATCAATTTAATATGGCGAGTATACACTTTGAAGCAATACATTTATGACACATAAAGCGCATACAAAAATTGTTGAATGTAACGATCACGCACTGAATTTTTTGTTGTTACCGTTATTCTATAATGTGCTCGCTTACAAACCTGCTTTGTAGTAAGGGAATGTCGTGCCTTTTCAAATGTTATATTTGTATACCCTTCACCACAGGTGGTAATTTCTACCCTGCAAATAAGACTAGTCCACACACGCGTGTAAAATGTAGCCCACAAGGGACTAGGACAACTCCAAATCGTATGGAAAAACATGGTCTTTTAAACAATACGATCTCCTAGTGAATGACCATAAAACCCAGCATTGGGTTACAAGGGAGTAGTCTTAAACTACTCCATTGTATACGCAAGAGGATTAGTTTTAACTTCGTTTAAAAACGAAAATATGTCGTAAAAAACGAAGGCATGTTGTCTCACTACAAACACTTTTTAACAATGACATGGTCCATGCTTGCATTACATCGGACCAGTCCATTTAATCAAAATGGATCAGGTGGTCCAATATTATTTGCAGGGTACACATAAAGTAGATATATTCTGGGTCCTTATAAGTAGCGAAGTTGATTTAACGATGTCCGTCTGTCTGTCCGTTGAAATTACCACAGGTTGATGTCACATATAGTCCGAAATTGTTTGCTATTGAAATCCACAAATGGCTGAGATATAAACATAAAATCTCTAATTTTACCAAAAAATCCAAAGCTGTTGTTTTTTCATTTTATTTTTATGTATTTTTGGAGAACGACAGGATCGAGTTTCGAAATAAGATACAAGCATCTTGGTTATCAAAACACAACATCAAACAAAATGTGGGCGGGATTGGTCAAGTGGGCTTGACACTCCTCAAGCAAATACATTATAGATTTCTGTATTCTGGAGAGCGGCTAGAGCCACAGTGTCCAAATTAGGTACAAGCATCTTGGTTATCAAAAGACAACATCAAACAAAATGTGGGCGGGATTGGTCAAGTGGGCGTGTCACTTCTCATACAACGACATTATAGAATTCTGTATTCTGGAGAGCGGCAAGAGCCAACGTTTCCAAATTAGATACAAACATCGTGGTTATCAATTCACAACATCCGATAATATTTGGGCAGAATTAAAAGAACGGTATTCAGATAACTTTCTGTTATTTTCGCACCATGGTGAAGGGTATATAAGATTCGGCATATCCGAATATAGCACTCCGGCTTGTTTTTTAATTTGTTAAGAATTCGAATAAGAATTAAACAATATAGATTAGATTAAAACTTCCTAATGCAATTTAAGAAAAAATGGTAAATGGTCCAAGAAAAATAAAAAAAAAAAAATATTTAAGTTAATTAAATAATTGTCAATTGACTTTTTTAACGCACTGTCTATTTGAAGCCGCCGAGGTTGTTATTGTTGTCGTTGGCTAAAGTTTTAATTCTGGTGTAAATATGCACTTTGGTAAATCATGCAGAACTTCATAAGCCTATTTGTTGTTGTTGTTGTTGTGTGAAATAAAATAATAGTACGTTTTAACTTTTCATTTAAGTTTTTGTAAATTTATACGAGTAGAAGTATTTCTATTCTAAAGGTCGTTGACCACTGCTGCCACCACAACCAATAATCATTAACACTACCACCATGTGCGGCAAGACTCACAACAACAACAACAACAACAAACAAAACTTCATATACGTTTTCAACTTGTGTGTACTTTACTCCACTGTCCTGTTTTTCGTTTCAAATTACTCTATTAGAGCATGAACCTAAAAGAAATGCAGTTCACGCTTGTTAAAATGAAAATAAAAGGGATTTTTAATTTCTGTTCTGTTCACTTTGTTCTTTTGCCGAAATTTAACGAAAAGTATCAAATTGCAAAAAACATTAACAAGCAACAACGAGCATGAGTACTACCAATCAACAACGACTTTGTTAAATTGTTCATTTTATTGTTGTTGGTTTTAATTTTATTTCTTTGTGAATTTCTCTTTATCTAAGGTAACCGATCATAAATTGTTGTTGTTGCTGTCATCGCTTGTCAGTTGTGACATCTGGAGTCAATGAACTTGTAGGCAATGAGAGTCTAATAAAAGCTAGGTTTTGTGCATAACTTTTTTGAGCTGCAATCGTTTAAGTCTAAAATATACAGGGGTGTTCTGGAAATCGAAAACGCAAAACGCAGGAATTTCGAAGTTGTTTTTAATACACTTTTAATCTAAATTTTATAATTTTTGTTATAAAATTCTGTTTAATAGAGAAATATTTATATAATTTTTGGTATAAAATTCTTTTATTACAGAAACCGTGTTAAAAAACGACGTTTAAAATACTTGCGTTTTGCGTTTTCGGTTTCCAGAACACCCATCATAGATGGGTTTTATTATCTTCACCACAGGTGGGATAGATTCACTCAAAATATTATGTAGTTAAATACAAACAAAAATTCATTTTAAACAACTTAAAATTTAGTTTAAAAACTAAAATTTAAATAAATGAATTTTACATTAAGGGTATTCACGTCACAATTTGCACCCTTGCGAAAAAGCAAAAGTGCAAAAATATAACAACAACCACACAGACAATTAGTTGTTCGTAAATAATTTTCTTTGTGGTTGTTGTTATGTGTTTGCACTTTTGCTTTTTTGCAAGGGTTCAACTTGTGACGTGATTACCCTTATTAATTTTTAAATTTTTTTTCATTAAAAATTAAAAAGTTTTTTCTTTAAAAAAAAAACAAATTTTAACCGGCAAAAAATCAAGCTATGTACATAACAAAATAAGTACGGAAAAACATTATTTTGAAATTATTCGCAAAATAACTAAATTTTTATTCAATTTTAACAGTACGGAAAACGAATTTAATAACCTACAATCAGTAAAGTGTATATATAAAATTGTCGTTCCGTTAGTCATTTCTACAAAATTGATTTCAGACCGCACAAAGTATATATATACTGGACCTTAATGAGTAGCGAAGTTAATTTAACGAAGTCCGTCTGTCCGTGTGTACGTTGAAATGCGTTTTCCGAAGGCCTCAGAAATGATGGGGACTAGGTTATTAAATATTTATGTCACACATACTCCGTTAAAGTTTGTTATTGAAATTCAGTATGAGCGGTCCAGAAACAGGGCTGGCAAAAAACCCGGTTTTTTTTTTAAAAACCCAACCCTCCGGTTTTTTTCATGGGCTTTTTTGGGTTTTATTAGGGTTTTTTGGGCTTTATTGTTTTTGTGCAACCCTCATAGATTAAGGTATAGATTAAGCAAGACAATTTTTTTATGGCATCATCATCAAACGCATGTATGGTCAAAAGAAAAGCTATGACTTAGATATCCTCATATATATATGTATGCCTTAGCTGTCAAGTGATGTACAGTGGAATTTTTTTAAATTTACGCCCAAATAAGATAGGAAAAAAATTAATTTGACAATGACATTCAAATTAAGAATTTAAAACAACGTTTAGTTGTATAATGAAGCTTTAAACCTTCAACAAATGTAACTCTAATTTCAAAATGTTCTAAATGCTTACAATGTGACTCTGCTACAATTGCAACGGCCGCACAGAGGGGTGAAATAGCAAAAAATGGATATTAATTGAAAAATGAAAATTGGTTTTTCTGAAAAATATTTAGTAGCCGATTACAGTATATAAAATTCTACATCACTACTGAAAATTTCAATGTCATATGTTGTTTACTTGTCAAGATGCATTGTATTAAAGTTAAGTAATTTTTGAGCTATTCGCGCACAATAGTGTTAATTGAAATTCGGTATATTTCGACGCTTAATATATAGTTTTTCGCAAGTCAAAAGTAATACTTTTACTATGGAATCTTCAACCTCAGGTATTTTAGCGTTATTATAAAAATAATTGTGTTAACAAAAATTGTGTAGAAGTATTTTTAAAATTTTTTTTAAAATATGTCTAAATTTTGGCTATTTTCAAAATATTCGTGGATATTTAAATATGAATGGTGTTAGTTGGCGTTAGAATATTAATTTGTTGAGAAACTACAGTTCCTAGGCTTTCATATTCAGTAATAAGATGTTGCGCGTTTTTGCGCGAAATTTTTTTATTAAATTAATTGTGAAAATAGTCACCCAAGCAAAGAACACCAGTTCTTGTCTTTTGTTTGCCTTGTCTACATTTTCGTTGTTATAATTGTCATCCCAGAAGTGTTATTTATGTGGATCCACGAGTAAAGAATTTAACGACATTGAAAGAATGATCGCTAAAGAGGTTAAAACAGACATATTGGAGTTCGGTCTTTCTATATTGCATGGTTGGATACGTTTTTATGAATGTCTTCTTCACGTGGCATATAAATTACCAATTAAAAAATGGCAACCAAGAACTGATTTCGAAAAATTTGTTGTTGCTGAAAACAAGAGTCGTATTCAAACGGAATTTAGAAAAAAAACTGGACTTATTATTGACCAACCTAAGCCCGGCTTCGGCAATTCAAATGATGGCAACACAGCACGAAGATTTTTTTAAAACGCTGAAATCACAGCAGATATTACGAAACTAGATCTGGAGCTGATTAAGGACATGCACACAATATTAATTGCCGTATCTTGTGGTCATGATATTAATGTAGAAAAATTTAGAGTATTTGCTCAGAATACAGCTCGACTTTTTGTTAAGAAGTATCAGTGGTTTAACATGCCTCCAACCTTGCATAAGTTTTTGAAACATGGCCCAGAAATCATTTCGCACGCGCTATTACCGATCGGTGAACCGTCTGAGGAAGCCCAAAAAGCCCTAAACAAAGATTTTAAAAACTACAGAGAACATTTTTCTCGCAAATGTAGTCGGGAGGATTGCAATCGAGACATATTAAATAGGTTCCTCCTAAGTTCAGATCCAATCCTATCTGTTAAAACAAAATTTTCCAAAAAAAAAAATTCCACCAACTTCCAAAATCAGTTGTAGATCTACTAGTTTCGCCTTCAGTTTTGACGAACGTGGCACCAGAAGGCACAAATCATGGTGCAGATGACGACGGGCATATTTTTTAAAATAGCAGGTCAGAAACATATGTCTTATAATATATATATATAAGCTATTTATATTTTTGAACAAAACGCTCACCAGACACATCCGTACACGATCGAACAATTTTAATATCTGCTTTGAGTCCCGAAGTTACATATATGATACAATAATCTTCCTTTCGTCTACGTAATTATATTAAAAATAAATTGATTACAATGTAAAAATTTTATTACTTTAAAAAAAAAATCCGACTGAGCCAAAGCTTTTTTTTAAAAGAGGGCGTGACACCGCCCTATTCCACCTTGGATGTAATTCATACTGTACGATTAACCGATATACCAAATCTCATCTTCATACCTCTGATAGTTCATGAGATATATCCGTTCTAAGTTTCAGGTTATATGGGCTGTGCCACGCCCCTTTATCCAATCATAACCAAGTATATCCAAGGACTATTAGCAGGTCAACAGTACAACATTAGGAAAGTTTCATGACAATCGGTCTATTACTATGGCCGCTAGAGCGATTTTTAATAGGGGGAGTGGCACCGCCCACTTTTCCAAAAGATGTGTAGCCTATGTCACTCAGTGATAACGTAGCATTCTAATAGTGAAAGAATTTTTAAAATTGGATAAGTAGTTTAATTAATCTCCATTTTTTGTGATTTCACCCCTCTGTGGGCCGTTGAAATACTATTGACAAAACGGGATTTTGTTGCAAAGCAAATTAAAAGCGTATTTACTTCAGCTTATTATTTAGCGAATATGATGTATTCAAAATATGCATATACCGATCCCTAACCGCGAAAGTAATGTAAGCGCCAAAAATCAAATTTTACAGGAAAGAGTTTTTTTTATTTTATTGCATATAAATTTTGTATGAAATTTGTCACTTACGATAAAATTGTTATTGCTATAAAATCGTAACGACATTTTAGGAAATGATGCAAGTGTTGCCAATAAAGTCATTTAGTAAAAAAAACGAAAATTGAAAATGATGTCGCTTACGTTATTTTCGCGGTTAGGGCTCGATATGCAAACTATTTAGTCAAGATAACGAAAAGATGAAGGAGAATGATTAAGTCAAGAGCATTCTCATTTTTTGCACACTGTTTGGCATTTAAAACTAAAGATATAGAATATTTTTCACAATAACGGTATTCAGGTCTGATTTAAAAAATGGAATAGTGCAACTTTTTTTACAACAAACTCAAGGAAAATGATTTACACTAAAAGTTGCAATTTAAACAACCTTTAACCAAGTGAACAAAATATCAGGTTTAAAATATGCAAAAATGCAACTTTTAAAGCATTTTTTTATTTACCATTATTTTCATATTTAACATCAAAATATTTCCATTTCTTGGAAAGGCCTTGACCTGCTAGTTCAGCGTCAATAAAACTTTTTTTTCTTGGGTTGGAAAAGCATTAGCTATTGTAAAAATTTGTCAGCATTACAAATCTAAGCCAACAAAGTGGTAACTGATTTAAATTAACTTATTTTGTACGTGCTTGTGCTAACATTTTTTTTTTTTTAGGAATTTTTCAATTATTTTCTTGTAATTTTCTTTATATAGGATTTTTACTTCCAATTTCCCTTTTTCAAAATCAAATTCAGGTTTTTAAAAAACAAATTCAGTATTTTCGAAATCAAATTAAGTACATTACAAGTCAAATGCAACATTTTTCAACGTGTGTGAAGATAAATATGAAAAGTTAAATTCGTTTTTAAAAAATATCGCATGCGATAAAAAATATTTAAAAAAATATCGCATGCGTATTATAAAGAAAATAAGACTTTTTACGAGAAATTTTGCAATTTTTATTAAAAATAAATCATTTTTATTTAATATTTAACAATAATAAGATATTTTATTAGTCTTTTAATATTTAAATGTATGATTTTGGCCACTGTGTCCAAACCCATATCCCTCACACAGCACTTTCATGAGAATTTCACTCAAAGTCTAATTTTCAAAAATGTATAAAAATTTTTACAAATACAATTTGGAAAAAGTGCTTATAGGTTATTGTAGCCCTGTACATAAGCTTTATTTTCCATTATGTTTGATTCCCTGAGGTCGAAGGGTTTCATGAGAATTTCACTCTAAGTCGTATTTTTTTAAAAATCATACATTTCAATATTAAAAGACTAACCCCCGTATTCACAAACGATTATTAAATTTAACAAACGAATTTTAAGGATAATTTTCATAGTAAATTTGATCTTTAAACCCTTATTAAATTTGAAAAATTTTTGTGAATACAGGCATAATAAAATATCTTATTATTGTTAAATATTAAATAAAAATTATTTATTTTTAATAAAAATTGCAAAATTTCGCGTAAATAGTCGTATTTTCTTTATAATACTCATGCGATATTTTTTAAAATATTTTTTATCGCATGCGATATTTTTTAAAAACGAATTTAACTTTTCATATTTATCTTCACACACGTCATTTTTAAAATCAAATTTGGCACTTGAATTTTAAAAATCAGCCTTTTTTTAATCAAATTCGACATTTTAAAAAGCCTGATTTTAATTTTTAAAATGTCGAATTTGATTTGAAAAAAGTTAAATTTGTTTTTTGAAACAACCTGAATTTGATTTGGAAATGGCCGACTTCGAAGTTAAAAATCTGTATGCAGTATTCTATTTAGTTTAAATTATTAAATAGAGGAACGTCTAATAACCCACAAATGGGCATACAAATAAATTGGATGAATTTTATTATAATTTTCTTCTATTATTCCGTAAATAAAACGTAAAAATTAAAACATCTTTTTTTAAATGAATATAAAGAAAAAGCCCACTTGGGTTTTTTGAAACAAAATACTGGGCCACCCAGTAGGCAGCCAACCCTGCCCAGAAAGATCTGATATATAAGCTGCCTCTTAATTTACCCATAAATCTCAAAGTTTTCAAATTAGGTAGAAGCGTATTGGTTATCAATACACAACCTCTCTAACTTTACCGGGATTTGGGGAACCGGGCTTCGCACTTTAATGGCCTGTTTATCTATTTTCGAACGAAGACTTCGATCGCTTAACTAACATGTAAAACAAAAACAAATAATAAAATATTGTTATTGGCAGTAAATCATAATCTTTATAAAGCGCTACAGAACGGGGTGAGCTTTAGCTCGTTCGATTATTATTTTCCATTCCATTCTCTATGTACAGCTTTCTGTTGCCAGTCTCGAATACCCATTATCCTTAAATCGTCTTCAACACAGTCCATCTAGTTCGCGGGCGTCCCCTTCGTCTTTTGTTTCTGATAACAAAGTTCAACAGCGACGTTTGCGGTCTGCTATCGCCCATTCGCGCAACATGAGCGTTAAGACTTTATGAATTCAACTGTGCCCTCTCCTTCGCATAGATCGAGCAGTTCTATGAACATATTTGCCGTTTTCATCACGAAATGGGCGAAATTTCTTTCGGGGAATTATACGCTCGACGATTTTAAGATGCTGTTGTTTATTCGCTACCATAAACCACGTTTCAAATCAATATGTGGCGGTAGGTCGGAAAATAGTTTTGTTTTTGTTAAGGTTGCATGTCTTCGATATCAGCTTACGCCCTTTAGACTGCCGATAGTCGATCAGTTCTATAGTCTTGCATACTATTGTCGTTTTTTTCTTATGAGGGCACGCAGGTTGATAAAGTAAGTTACACCTTCGGAGTGGTATTCACATATTCGTATATCATGTATAGTTCGTCGATTTCCATTCGCAGACATTTTTAGGTATTTCTACTGCTCTTGCTGAACTGTCAATATTTGTAAATATTTCATCCATACATCGGATGTTTCTTGTGACAATTGCAATGTCATCAGCTTTAGGCAACACTCAGAGCACATATGCTAAGCAAACTACCAGTTCTTACATGATCATCTTTATCTTTAGTTTTTCTAAAATCTTTGGATGAAGTTTCCTGACGATCTGGCCTAAGCAACCAGTGAAATGCCCATAGGAATAGCTTATCCCTTCAACAATATATTTCACTGTTTTTATCAAGAATAAATATCGGGAATAAAGCACGACAAACAAAAGCTTGTAAATTAAATACTACTGTTGAAAGCGAGTCTCCTTATTTTACTCCACTGATTATCCGGAAGGCGTTAGTTGCTTTCTGTTGGATTAAAACCTTAGCAGTAGAGTTGACTAAGGCTGTGTAGGTATGTCTTGTTAGTTTTGGGAAAGTTTGGGGTGTTATGTTTCATTCGATGGAATCAAACGCTTGTTTGAAGTCTTTAAAATGTAGATGTTTGTCGATACCACATTCAAAGAATTTTTCGCAGTTCTGTTTGAAGAGAAATAGTTCATCAACTGTGGATCTGCCTGGTCTGAATCCTGCCTCCTGATATTTTCCTAGAATGTAGGCTGAAGCTTCAATTATTCGTTTGGAAAGGATATTTGTGAATATAGCCAACTTCTTAATGAATTATTCCTTTATGCTTATCGCATAGGCTCTTAGTACCTTTTTTATGTATTGGCACTATGGGCTAACGCACCACGATGTCGGGACTTGTGCTTAGTGCCAGATATTGCTAATTAGTTTGTGGAGGGCATCGATGCCAGCTTCATCCATTGACTTAAGTTATGGAGTTCAGTGGTTATCCCTTCTTCGCCAAGCGCCTTGTTATATTTCATTTAATCAATTGTTTTTACGATATCATTTCGGTTTGACGGTGGCATGTTTTCCTCATTAACGTCTTTTATGGCTTGCATATTTGTGTCATGCGGGCCCTTGTTGTACAGTTCGCTAAAATATTCCTAGAATTTCATTTTGCTCGGTAAGTGTTGCACCTGAAATACAAATACATTACAGATTTCTGTGTATCGGGAGAACGGAAGAGCAAAAGTTTCCAATTTATGAAAAATAATCTTAGTATCAATACACAATATCCGAAAAAATGTGGGCGGGATAAGAGTAGTGGGCGCTATTAAAAGAAAAGAAAATTTTCGATGCCAATGCATTACTTTTTGTTCTTGTCGCACCATGGTGAAGGGGGATATAAGATTCGGCATAGCCGAATATAGCCACTCGGACTTGTTCTTTAAATAGGTTACTACTAAATAGGATTTGCGAAAGTTGTGACAACAGCAAAGTACTCTTGTAGTTAAATATTCTAAAGTTAACACATATTTAAAACACTGCAAAATTTCATAATTTCTATTCAAAACACAAGTTTTTTTTTTAAATTAAAATATTTACTAAAAGAAAATATTTAGTATATAAACCAAAGTCCACTGCGAGTACAAGATGTAAATGCAAAAAGATATGATGCATTAAAAATATTCTATTAAAAATTTTATTGTAAATGTATTGAAACATTAAAATTTTTTTTATTACACCAATTTGCAATGCCTTATAAAATGCATCAATGCATTACGAAAATGCAGGCATCAAAATATTTAATGATCCAAAAGTCCTAAATAGCTGGATGACTTGGCTGGTTGTCTGGCTGCCTGGTTGGTTAGTTAGTTGGTTGATTGCTTGGCTGCTTATTGGTTTGGCGCTTTCTCTTAATGGACGATATATTGTGGTGGTGAATGTGGGTTTGTTCGATTATGCATTAAGGAGGCAGAGTTTTTTTTTTTTAAATTTTTCTCGAAATTTAGTTTTTAAATAAGAGCTGTGGCATTCTAATACATATCGCTCATTTGCTGCAACTTCGTCATAACTCAAAAAAAAAAATTACATTTCGAAATACATGTGTTTAAAGTTTTCAATTTCCTCGCAGCATTTTGGAGAAATAACCTCATATTCTTTTCAAATGGGAAAAGTATAAAAGATATAAAGATTCATAGCGACCAATTCTGCAATTCTGACGATGTTGCAGCAAATGAGAAATATAAATTTTAAGGGCAGATGTTAAAAGTGAACCACACCTAAACGTCAAGTTTTGTTCTGCATTTCATTTGACACTTCTCAATTTCAGACTAAATCAAATTGAAGCATGGAAAGATACACATACATTCTTATGAAAATGGGCGTTCAAATCAAAATGCACATCGTGCACTTCGTAATTCAGTGATGAGGCACATTTTACCGCAGTGGATTCGTCAGTAAGAAGAATTGCCGCATTTGGGCGAATGATACTCAAAGAGTGATTGTCGAAAAACCAATGCACCCACAAGGAGTGACTGTTCGGTGCGGTTTACGGGCTGGCGGCATCATCGGGCTGTATTTTTTTTTCCAAACTGAGGCCGGTCAGGCAGAAACTGTGAATGGTGTTCGCTATCGTGAGATGATAACGAACTTTTTTTGGCCCGAATTGAAAGATATGGATGTGGACGATATGAGGTTTCAACAGGACGGTGCCACTTGCCACACAGCTAACGAAACAATGACTCTTTTTTGCGCGACAAATTCAATGGCTGTGTTATCTCATGTGGTGGCGATGTCAATTGGCCGCCAGGAACATGTGATTTGACACTGAAAAGGTGAACGTCGAATAGCCAGCAACAATTCAAGGGCTAAAAGATGAGATAGTTCCGCACATTAACTGCTTAGAACCTCAATTATGCCTCAACGTCATCGATATTTAGACTATCGGATGGAGGTGTGCCGCCAAGGTCGCGGCGGCCATTGGGCCTATATTTTAATCCATACATAATTGAACCATACCAATATTATCATAATAAGAAGAAATAAATACACCAATACCCCGGTTTGCGTCGTTAATTGGGACCGGAGAAACGCGACGCAAACCGAAGCACGATTTTCCATACATTTGTATTGATTTTCATTTACTTGGTTCCGAGATTAATAATCTTAGCAGAAAAATTAGATTTTTCAATAAAAAATGTGTGTTTTTTTTTGAAAACCCTGTACATACATATTTGCATTAGCCTTATGCGGGCAATCCCCATTTTCTGTTTTAGCTTTGTATAAACATTTTCATATTAACGACGCAAATCGAAGCATTAACGACGCAACTTCGAAGTCTTGCTACGCAAACTGAAATATTAACGGGAAATCCCCTTTTCTTGTTTTAGCTTTGTACACACATTTTTATATCAACGACGCAAATCGAAGCACTAGCGACGCAACTTCGAAGCCATGCGACGCAAACTGAAACCAAAACGACGCAACTTCGAAACCACAGAAATTTGAAAACGACGCAACTTCGAAACGACGCAAACCGGGGTATTGGTGTAATTTGAGTTTTATTCAAAATCAACATCGGCCCTTAAAACTTAACCACCCTTTTAGATTTTCTTTTAGGACTTTTCAAAATTGAATTTGAGTTTTAGAAACGCAAAAAAAAATTGTTTAAAGAAAGTGTCAGAAAAAAGATTTTTAAATTAAAACGAATATACCTTTTAACACTGTTAGGGCCAACCATAAAGTGCATAAGCTGACTTAAGCAACTGTGCGAATATGTGTCAAACTATATTAAACTAGAGGCATGTGTTCGTTAAGTTTTATACAACTGTTCGTTGCTTAAGCAAAGTGGGACGCTGATTCCTCATTCCGTACAGAATCAGATTTCGTTTTTATTCATAACATGGTTGGACCTTAAATCTTGTTTAACAAAATTTATTTACCATGTAGCAGCGCCCTAATATTTACAATACGATTATTTGGAAATTATTTTATATTGAATTTTTGGTAAATTTTTTTTTTTGCGTTTAATTCGCACTTGGCAATTAGTAAAAGATCTAACAAAAAATTAATAGAAAAAAAAACAAAAAATAAAAATTTAATACAAGACATAAAATTTAAAATAATATTGTTTGAATTTAACTAAATAAATATAAATTAAAATTCTTCTCAATAAACAGCGCTGCTAATAAAAATTAAATACTAGCCGTTCCCGCGGCGTCGACCGCCCAAAATGAATTTTAGATTTACTGTAAAGAAATATAATGCCTTTGTATTTTATTGTGTGTAAATCGATCTTCATAAGTTTTAAATTTCATCAATATCGAAATTGCCCATCCGTCCCTTCATACATGAATATATTCTTAGCTTTAAAAAACATATAAGCCCTGTGTGTTTTAATAATGCTAATCTATCTATTTAAATTTCATCAAAATTGATTTAGATATTTTCAGAGTGGCAGCTTTCGCACTCGGTCAGGGGATGGTCTAGCGCAGAGATAGACTGAAGGCGGAATGAAGGGTGAACGGCGTACTTATGTTTAAATCGCTTTCTTTTTCTTTTGAGAAACGGAAACCATTGTTTTAATAGATCTCTTCTAAAGCAATAATTAATATTTTCTGAATATAGGAGGTTTGGCGGCCCTGAACCCTATCCTGAATTAGTACCAGTTGGAGAAACACAAAGTACCAAAAAAATTACTCTTACAGATTCCCATTCACTCAGGACCTCGCATGTTTAATTTGATGTTTCTAGGTCCAATATTCAAGGAAATTCAAAAAGTACCAGCTAAAGAACAAAAATGTATGAAAAAGTCCCTCTTACAGATTCGAATTCACTCAGGACATTGCATGTTTAATTTTATATTCACAGGTCCAATATTAACGAAAATAAAAAAAAGTACCAGTTAAAGAAAGAAAAAGTACCAAATAGATCCCTTCATTTTTTTTTATTAATATCGATTTTCTAATACAACAAGAATTACAATATTAGAGTCACAACTGTTAAAGAATAATATAAAATGACAATAGTTTTACAAAATTTTTGGGAAATAGAAAAAAAAACCTAACAAAAAACAAGGATCAATTTATGTGGAAAAAAGTATAAATATGTAGTAACAATTAACACAACTATATTTAACTAGTTGAAACAAAGCAATGATTTTAATTATAATAAAAGAAAAAAGCCAAAAGCTGCCTGGGTTCGATTCCTGCGTTAGTCAAGAATGAAAAATTATCAATAAATTTTAATTGATTTCATGTTGTAAAATACCTTTCTTCATAAAAATAGTTTGATGAAAATTAAATTTGATGAACTTAAGCCTAATTAAAAATATCAAAATTTGGATTAAAAACCATAAACAGTTCAACAAAACAACCTCAATACTAATTATTGTCATATGATAGTTAATTTGATCACATTAAGGTTAATTTCCAGGCGGTGATACCTGCGATCAGAAAAGCCGTAAACTGGCTCAGACTGTTCAATTGAAGTTTTTCTCATTGAAAATATTGTTACGAAATTAAATATTCATCCAGAGAAAAAACATGTTTACATATGGTGGACGGAGGACTAATTTAACAATAATATGGTTGTCGGTGACATTAATTTAGTTAAAATTAACATAATATGCTTTAATTTTTCTTTAAAGTCATTTTGTTGGAAACATGTTTTTTGTTAAACATGTTTTTTCTCTACGTGTATAACTACAGGGTTTTGAACACGACAATTTCAAATTGGAGGATTGATCACACCTTCCAAGTTTTTTTCACGATCTAGAAGACGTTGAGGTGCCTCTGCTCTCCTGCCAACTCAAACTTCGGCAACTGACTATCGATATCGCTAATGACAGATGGGCCGCGATTACTGGGTGTAGGAGTTCAAGGCAATTGGGCCCCTGCATGGATGGCGGGCGAACCATGTATCTATCGATGACTTAGAGGTGCGTATCTGTTGTTACATGACACTGTCTTATATGTAGGTATGTACACCATCTAGGAAGAAAATGAGAAGGAGGATGACGGATTTTGTGATATCTATGGCGTTAAACTGGCGTGCATTTTCAAATTCAGCAGGCGTTCGCTTTGGTTCTACGGTGGGAGTTCTGTTTAGTGAAACTCAATTGTATCACAATGTATCACTAGGTCTAAGTGCGTTAGATGAGTACTGACTGCCACTTTTACTCAACCTAACCTATAACATTATAGACTAGATTATAATTTAGACTATAAACTGTACTATTGGCTGGATTAACTTTAAAGAAGATTACAAGCGAGAGCTAAGACTTGACTATACACTATAGAATGGACTAGAAAAGAATAGAGTGGATAACAGACTAGAGCAAATACTAAGCTAAAAAAAAGTAAAACTAAATTTTAATCTCTTAACTCTTCTAACTACTTTTCTAATTTATCATATTTTTGCAACGGTTTCATGATTTACGAAATCGCCTTAAGACTGAAAACTTAAATAAAGCTCTAATTTGCAAAATCCATCATAAAGGCACAGTCAATCAAAAGCTGTCATAACTACGAGGATAATTTGACTTAAAGCAATTTTTAATACAATTTAAACTCAAGTTAAGAGTTTTATGCTGAAAGTTGTAATTGCCACTGCCTTTCATTGTAGCCTTAGCAAATGTGGTATTTGAACATGCAACGTTTTTTTTGAAGAGTTTTGGTTTTTTTTAAGCCTGCCACAACACATACAAATTGAATAGAATTAAAATCAAATCTCTTGTGTTTCCTTTAAATTTAAATTTAATTGCAACCAAATGCTGTTTTAAATACAAATCTGATATTCTGAATCTGAATTACAAATAAGAGGACATTGGCCGTTAAAAGCAGCAGAGTCTAAGAGTCGAAAAAAAACTTGTTTATGCCACAAATACAACTCGTTGTATGGACGGACGTGTTCACTTGGAGTGCGTCATTGTATTTTTTTCTCCTTTTATCTCTTTTAAACCATCTTGAGTAGTTGTGGAGTTTGAGAGTGTGTCTGTCTGTTGTGTATGACTGACTCTTAGTTATGAATAGAATTTATTTGTGTGTTGGAAAAAAGGTTTCTTTCTTGTATTCTTTTAAATCTTATTGTTTATTGTTATTGTGCTGTTTTTTTTCAGTTGTCTTGTAAGTTTCAACAGCCAACTTCTAACCGGTTTTTATAGCCGAATGACCTTGCTTAGGACGTTTGATATGTTTTAAGAAAGAACAAAAAGGAATGTCTTCCATAAACAAGTTACACGAAAATTAAATGGAGTTTTAAACGAGTTAATTAAATAAAAAAATATCAAAGCCTTTTGGAACCATGTAAGTTTTCTAGAGGAGCTTCAACCATCAAATTAACAGGTAACTTTTAGAAAAAATTTGAACGTTTAGGTTTCAAACAAATAAGTGAGTATTAATTTAAAAATAATTTTTTGTTAAAAAAAATTTCTTTTTAACGGAAAATTCACATTTTGTTTAAATAGGTAACTTTTGTTTATCATTTCTGTTCAAGAGGTAATTTTTGTTAAAAGGGGTAAAAGTTGTTTAGTAAGGTTCTTTTTGTATAAAAATTTTGTATAAAAAGCTACTTTTTAATGAAAAAAGTACTTTTTATTGAAAATAGTAGTTTTTTTTGAAAAAGCTATTTTTTTTATTAAAAAAAGTACTTTTTATTGAAAAAGGTACTTTTTATTGAAAAGTACAATTTTTATTGAAAAAGGTACTTTGTTTTGAAAAGTGCAATTTTTATTGAAAAAGGTCCTTTGTTTTGAAAAGTACACTTTTTATTGAAAAAGATTCTTTGTTTTGAAAAAGTTAATTTTTATTAATAAAAGTACTTTTAATTGAAAAAAGTAATTTTTATTGAAAAAACTACTTTTTATTGAAAAAAGTACTTCTTATTGAAAGAGGTACTTTTAATTGCAAATAATAATTTTTTTTAAAGATAATTTTTGTTGCAAAATATTCTTCTTCGTTAGAAAACTCACTTTTTTAAACATTTACTTTTTATTCAAAAAAGTAATTTTTTAAAGAGAGTAAGCTTTTTGTTAAAAAGATATGTCTCGTTGACGAAAGTGTTTTTTTGCTTAAACCATTAAAATAAAAAAAAATCAGTTCGATAACCATAGAAGACGTCTAAAAATAGGAGAGTAGGGAAAAAAGAATGCCATTTATTGTCCCCTCTCTCGTAAAAACTTAAGACTTTACGAGTCAAACTTGATTTGCAACGTTACTGTAACTCCCGGCTAACTGAGCCTTAAGTCGTTGCCACTACGTACTTAAAACAACCAAAAGTAGTCGGTATCTACTGCAATGTTGCCAGAGTATATAAATTAAATTTTTAATTTTATTGGACAAATGTAATAATTTAGAAAAAATCAATGGTCACTTTATCGTTCACGCCACAATAAAAAATATTGTTTCGTTAAAAACAAAAAAGTACTTTTAACAAAAAAGTACTTTTTACAAAAAAGTACTTTTGACATAACGGGTATTTTTAGAAAAAAAATTTTTTTTTTGTACTTTTTGCTAGAAAATAAATTTTTGTTTTAATAAGGGTATCAAGTGGATATCATGATTGATCGTGAGCATACCACTTCTATTTTTTGTGCAAATATGTTATTTTTCTAAAAATGTATTCTGGCAACACTAAAAACTTCTGGCAGCACTGTAAAAATTCTGCATTTTTTTACAATTATACACAAGCAAATTAAAATAAATTTTTTCTTTTTAATTAATTTAAATTTAATTCTCTATTTTATATTAAAACCCACGAAAATGTTCAATTTATAAGTTTCCTTAAAAACAATATGGCGGCTAATATGTCAAACTGTTTGCAACTGAGCAAATATGCACTACTAAAAATTTGCACATGGTTTTTTTTAGTGCAAACGAAGTATAATAGAGCAAATTTGAAATAAGTACGTACATTTTGTTCTTTTGATGCGCAAATGAGTGTATTTTTGCACGCATTTGCATCGTTTGCACACTTTGCACTACCCATCGTGATTTCCCTTAATGTTTAATTAATTTAAAAATTTACTTTTAATAAAATAAAGCGGAAGTTTTTGGTTTAAATGTTTGTTGTATCGAAATACACGTTTTCTTCTAGTGATAAAACGTACTTTTTTTGTTTAAAAATACACGTTTTGTATGAAGTTGCATTTTGTTAAAAAGTTACATAAGCTGGGTAAAAAACTTAAAAAATTTAATATTTGGAAAAATAGTTTTTTTTTTGTTATTGTTCAATAAAAACAGAAATATTTTGTAGTTTAAGCCAAAAAAAATAACTTTTTACTTTTTATTAAAAAAAGGTACATTTTCCGTAAATTTACTATTATAAAATTCTCTTAAGAATTTTTACTTAAAAATTTTAAATAAACTAAAACTCCTTATTATTTCTTACTGAATTAAAAAAAAAAAAATTAAGCAAAATGTAGAAAAAATTTAAAACCAAGATTTATTTAAAAATTTTACACGTATTTAATTCTTATTTAAATCATTCGTTCGTAAATTTTATGCTCGTGTATTCATGAAATATATGAAAATTTATATGTAAATGCAATTCTTTTCATCATTTTTACTACAATTTACTACCACACAACTCCACTACTATTTTTTAAATGTACAAATAAAACAATATACTCCTCATTTGCGGTATTTATTAAAACGAGCCACAATCACACATGGGCACAATTTATTTATTCGTACAAACTAAAATCGTGGTAAATTTTTTCTCGGCAACATCATATGTATAATGAAAAAGGGTGAATTTTAGTGCTTGAAATCTTTCACATTTTCTATGTGAAATCCGCTTTTACTCATTCGTTTAAATCTACATAAATGCAAAAATATTGTGTTTTATGTACTCGCATATTTACGACCCAGGTAATCCAGAAAGTTCAATGTTCCTTAAGCTTCCTTCCTACCACCACCAGCCAGCCAGCCACAACAACACAACATCTGGTCGTTGCTGCACCAGAAACGACAACATCTGCATCAGCAATATTAAGAACAAAATAAAATGGCAGCAGCATCCACGAAAACTTTTTCTTATACAACTTAGTCAATGTAGCGTGTGCATCTACTCAACTCTCATTTATAACTAAAAAAAAGTTGTAGATAGTTTTTAAAGGAAAATGTTAAAAAAAAATTTAGATAAATAAACAAAAAAAAAAAAAAAAATCGGTAGAAGTTTAAAGAATTTAATATTTGAAGAACTAAATCGAATTTTAGTTAAATATTAAATTATGTTTACATGACGGATCCTAAATTTTAATTACCATAAACTGTTATACAAGGGGGAGCTATCTAAAGTTTTGAAGTTCTCATAAAGCCTTAGGTTATCCATTACCGATTTACTTATAAAGGGTTATCCATTATTCGGTTTCAAAAGCAAAGCTAAATTTAACACACATTAAGCTTTGATTTCGATGAAACTTTTATTTCATTTTATAGCTTGGACCTTGCCACTACGTACGAAATACAATGTCTTCTAAATGGCCGCCTCTAGATTGGTTGCAGCAGTCGATCCTTTTGAGGTAGTTTTTGATCACTTTTTCACACATTTCGGGCTGGAGCTGTGCAATAACTTGACGAATGTTGGTTTTTAAAGGCTCCAACGTTAGAGGACTATCCTCGTAGACACGGTCTTTGATTTAGTCCCACAAAATGAGTCTAAAGGCGCCAAATCGCATGATCTTGGTGGCCAATTGACGTCGCCAAAACGTCAAATTATGCGTTCTGGAAGTTTCCCTTGCAATAAAGTAAAAATCGGTCGTGTTGTGTGGCTTGTGTTACCGTCTTGTTGAAACCACATATCGTCCAGTTCATAATCTTCCGTTGCAGGTCAAAAAAGTCTGCTATTATACGGCCATCACGCTTGAGCCCAAAAATCGGCAAAATCGAATTATCCGCCACACTTTCACTACAGAAGCGAAATTTTTTGTTGCACATATTGCGATGAAGTACATGCCTAACCTCCTCTTTAACGCCTCGAGTCTCTTCAAATTTCTTTATTATCTTGTCAATTCCTTGCAAAGCAGATCTACCACAATCACCCCGTTATACTCGAAAAGTGTGCCAAGTTGAAGCCACCACTTTTGGGTAGTAAGTTTTAACTATTTTGGCACGTACTTCGGCTGTAAAACAATCCACATTCGTAAATTGCAAACCTTTCAGTAAATAAATGACACTTTAGCTGACTTTGTTGCCAGACTGGCGGTTTTCAAACCACTAAATGGATAACCCTGTAGAAAATATTTACTAGAGTAGCTGCCGTATTAACCACTGCCATCCAATGTTTACTATCCGGTTCGTGTGTGAGAACAACCAGCACACACAGGTAGCAATTTGAGTGTTTAATCGGGAAACATTATATACTCGCTTGTTGTTTAGGATCTGGAGCTATCTAATCTTGGTTAGTAACAGTCTCTCTTGTCTTGTCTCTTTACCTATAAATGGTAAAAAAATCAACCCTTTAGGAGGGTTTTCAGGATCTCCTTTTTCGCGACTTTAGGATTAAGCCACAGCCACGCGATCCCCTAAAGTACCCTTATAAAAAAAGATAATTTTTTAATGAAAGACCCCTTCGTCAAACGCACATTTTTATGAGAGAAGTCAATCTTCCTCACTAATGCCACTAACATACTTGTGGAGAATGCGTTCGACACACCAATTCATACATGCGCCCCGTCCCGGGGGGAGTACCTTTACTACATGCGACCTTTTATTCATCATACATGGATCGGGCGTTAGTTTTCACTCATACATGTTGTGGACGATCTAATTTTACGCTAATCATTTTCACTCCCCATTCATTCTCTATATATCAACACGTTTCTCTCTTCCCTTCTCTCTCACTCTCTCCCTTCTTTCTTTCTTGCCTCTTTCTCTTGACTAATTCATTAAATGTCATGAATCAAAAAAAAAAAAAAGATTGCGCACTCAGCCGTACAAAAAGAATTTCTACTGCGCATCTACGTCAGTGTTGCCAAGTAAATTTAAAGAAATTACCCCAAATCAAAAAAATACCCCCAAATTTGTACTGAGAAAAAATAAAAAAACCCCAAAATAAGAATTTTTAAATATTATTTTAAACAAACATAAAATATTAAATTAAATTATTAAATATTATTTTAAACAAACATATTTCATTAAATTGTTTACATATGTATGTATGTAACTATATTTTAACATAGCGCACCTTAAATACTAAAGGTGCACAGTGGTCATATCTACGGACTGTATAAATCTGAGATCAAATTCTCTAGTATTTTGCGAAAAATAAATACAATTGAATCCCTCTTTGTAGTATTAGAGTACATATAAAAAGAAACCCGTTTTTTGGCTCTACTGAAAATCAAAGAATTTTGAGTTGTGACCCTTTAGTATTTAGAGTGCGATATGTATACTTACATAAAAAAAAGCTTTTAGAAAAACAGAATATATTATTATAACTCATTAAAAACGTCTAGTACATATTCGTCCCTCTCGTCCACGTGCGTGCATGTTTTCTTAATTAAATAATTTAAGCTTTCAGAAGACGTAATAAAAATTTGGCATTCATTGCTTAAAGAATATCTTAAGACCCAACCATAATGTGCTTAAGTTGGCTTAAGCAAATGTGCGAAAACATGTTAATTATATGAGAAAAACCAATTTTTAACTTAAGGAAACTTTTTGCTAAGTTTAATGAAACTGTCATTTGCTCGAACCATGTGCGAATCTAATAGCACATTCCATACAAAATCAAATGTTTATTATTTTGTCTTCCTTAATACATTTAAGAGACTTTTTGTTATTTTGTGAGATTAGGTTAAGCAAGGCTATGCATATTATGGTTAGGCCTTAACGCATTAAATATTACATTGAACTGTTGAAGTTGCCAGTTGGTTTTTTATTTTTTTTTTTATAATAATAAACATTGAGAATGCTCGCTCGACAGTCGCGTTCGAAAATGGTAGTGCCACAACATTTACTTGTAATGAAACTGGTATTATCACCTTTAAATTCATTTGGTTTTTTCCATTCTTTTTTGTAATTTTGAAAATATTTAATAATATTAACCCTTAAATATCCCCAAATGCTATTTATACACACTAAATTTCCCCCTAACTACTTTTTAGTCCCTAAAACTGACCCTAATCGCAAAGAAAAACCCCAAACTTGGGGTGAAAATCCCTAACTTGGCAACACTGATCTACGTCATCATAGACAAAATATGAGTGTTTGTTGTAAAAAATGTAAGACACACACAATTGCACATACACAAAATCTATTGTTTCGTCACACACAAAAATAACGGACCTGCGCAATCTTGTTTCTTTAATTCATGATTAAATGTAACTTTGGTGTAAACAGTATCAAAATTTGTGCATTTTTTTTTTTTTTGATGCTTTGTCAAAACACTCGTTTTTAGTGATGCTTTTCTTAACTTTTGGTCAGACGAAAACAATTTTACGTTTACTTAGTTTGGAACAAAATATTATTTACGATACATGTTAAAAAATATTTAAAAATTTTTTTTATTGTGAATTAAAATGGCGAATTTTGAAAAAAAAAACATACAAAAATCAAGTTTAATGTCCTGTTGCACAAGAATCTTTATCCGATCGAAACAGTATAAGTATATACATATATAGGATGAAAATTTGCAATCTTGTAAAATTCAGTTGAATCGTTCTCGAGATTTTTCGAAATACCTAAAACAACTGCAGAAAAACACAATTTTCGCTTGTATCTCAAAAACGCTTCTTGCGAAAAACAAATGACTGCCATATTCGTGTTCAGCAGCCCCCATTCAGTTTAGAAAATATCTTATTTTTGAGGTTAATTTTTTTTTGTGGTATAAATTTGATTTTAATCAATTATTTTTCTTAATCAAACATTTTTATTTGATTAGAAATCCCCATTTATAGTTCGTAGGAAAACAAATTTTTTTTTAAAGTAAATTTTACTTACTCTTATTATTATTTCATCTAAAATTTCTTTACAAAACTTTATCCAAAAATTTACCTGAAAAGATAAAGAAAACAATAATTTGTTAATAAAAAGGTACAAAATTTGAAATTAATATTTTATTATAAACAACATGTTGTTGTCTGTTAAATATTTTGGTAATTTAAAACTAGACAACAGTTTTAAAAAATTCCTAGAAGTTTAAATAATCCTCTAAAATATTTAGATGTTAGAAAAACAAATCAGTTCTTTTGCCAGACAATTTATGCTGAATTTAAAATAAAAATACAGACAATTCAAAAGGAATATACACTTAAAAAAATTAACAGGGTACAGGCGATAAGCAAAATTATTCTTAAGGATTCGTAATTTGAAAACTAAATTGTAATTGTTTTGGAATCCTCCTTTTTTATATGACCAAACAAAATCTATTTATAATTCAAATTTCCTGGCATTC
The DNA here is from genome assembly GCA_949318255.1 of Pollenia labialis. Lineage (NCBI taxonomy): Eukaryota > Metazoa > Arthropoda > Insecta > Diptera > Polleniidae > Pollenia > Pollenia labialis. The sequence goes on from OX439141.1 coordinate 130,565,456, forward strand.
TGTATCGGTTGAAAGCCAGTTATAAGCTGCTCTTCATTCTAAACCAGTGCTGAACAACACACATGTTTATGTTTAATAGAGTAAAGAATTTTTTTAAAAATTTGACAGTTTTTATAAGAGGACACGACGAAAAGCAGGGATGGAAAATTGCAACTTTGTTCACAAGTTTTCATTATAATTTTTAAAATAAAAAAAATTCAAATTAATAAAAATAAGTATAACATTTAAAGTGCTTCCTTTTAAAATTTCAATAAATTACTCAAACTTGTTGTAAACAATTATTGAATACGGCACTCAGACGAATAAAGTACATTCGTATGTATCAACTTTCCCAGACTTGCACACTGGTAAAAAATTGTTTCTTTTCTTTTGTGAATTTCAATTACATTTGACGAAAGACTATAAACAACACTTAAAAACATACAACTTATTTCTTAGTTTGGCTCTTGAATAACTCTGTTCCTGTTAATACTGGAGCAAAGTGGATAATTTTTTTTCTAGTTATTTTAAGGTTTAGAAACTGGGAATTATTTCCTTTCATGGGTAACTAAATTATATTTAACATTTTTTATTTTTTCGAATTTATTCTATGAGCTAAATTTCAGTTATGTATTTTATAAAGCTTTTTTGTAATAGTCCAGGTAGTTATGGGACTTTTTCTTTAAAATAGTTTACTCTGTATTGAAAATTTTGTATGAGAATAGTAAAAGCGGGAAGGCATATTCAACCCCAATGTTCGAAATAAAAAAAAGGTGAGGTCGGTGATACATTTTACCCGTCTAGGAGCATCCTTGGAGCTGTGGGGGACATATTTTTTTTTTTTTACAAATTTTAAACTTTGTATTGGAGCCCCTTAAGGAATGGAGATATGGGGTAAGGAAAGCCCCTTTAAGAGTGTCTATATGCGGTTATGTTAGTTTTAATTGTAAATTTTTTCCTTTTTGACCCCACTTTAAGCTGGATGAGCGTCTCATTCCCCTCGCCCTACCCTAATTTTTAGGCTCATGCATTTTTCTACAAGCCTTATAATGGGATAGTAAAAATTACTATCCCAGACCTAATGATCATTTCTAGTTTTTTTTAACTAAAGAAATCGATGCCTTTTGAACACAAATTAAATTATTCAGAGAGATAACTGGACGACATAGTTCTAAGAATTTGGATACAACATGCATGGAAATCGCATCCATAACTTATGAGTTATCATATCTTCAAAACCCATTTTTTTAATTTTGTTCGGTACTTTTGGGTCGTTTGCTTGGCCAACCACTGTATGTGCATGTCCATAATTTAAGCGAGAGTTCAAATATGTTATTCCTTATTTAAGCCATTTATCAGGCCTGTTCTGTGCTTTTAAAATCACACGTGTGATTTTTTGGTGTTCTGAAAATCACACCATTTTTGTGTTTCTTGGTGTGCTTTCGGCACTTAAAAAACACACCGAACACACATAAACGGAATATCCCAAGTGTTAGTTTAAAAGGCACATGTGATTTGAATAAAAGGTATTTATAGAACACGCCTGTATTTAAAGGAAAAAAAAGAAGTCATGTATTTTTGGACGGAATTGACAACCGTTCCTTGATGAAAAAAAAACAGTTGTTTAATAATTTGCGCCCAGATTTAGATTAAAATTAATTTAATTTATTAAATATTACATTTTATGTTGTTAAATCACACTTTTAATTATTTTTTAATTTTTGTTAAAATGACACCAAAAATTAAAGTGCTCCTAAAAAATATATAAATGTTTTTATACTGATCTGCTGTTAAATTCTAAAAAAAGATTTTCTTTTGATTTGTTGACAATCATAAAAAAATGAATGGATTTTGTGAGAGTAAAAATCTCAAGACTTGCAGAATAGTGTAAAAGGGACTTAAGTAAGTTTCTAAATAAATACATAGTAAACGACTTTTTAGGAAGTGGTTTATAAAATAAACGGGGGGTGCTTTAATACCATGGGAGATAAGGCCATAATGGCTTTATTGCTCAATTGAATGGGAGATAAAGCCATAATAATAATTTCAATACTTAAATTTACTGTTTCCGGGAAAAGACATTTTTTATTCTTGTGACGCACGCAGGAAAACTTTATTCAGCGAAGCCACCTGCCACGTCCTACTGGAGGAGAAAACCTGTAAGCACGGCCGCAGGCCGCCACGCAGAACAACTTTAGTATGCGAAGCCAGATTTCAATGCTTAACTTTAGTAAAAGGGCAAATCATTTACTTTTAATTAAAAAATAAGAAAACTATTAATCAATGCAAAATGCAAAAGTTCTTCAAAACTGAAATGAGAGATAAAACCATTTTCTAATATTACTAATGTGAGCTAAGGCCATGATGGCTTTATCTCCCATTCAAATGAAAAAAAAAAATAAAAGACTTTATCTCCCTTTTGAATGAGAGATAAAGCCATCATGGCCTTACCTCACATGGTATTAAAGCACCCCCCCCCAAATAAAGTAATGTAGTAAATTAAATTCAGCATATCCTAGTCTTATCTATAACTCAGTTTTGATTTAAGAACGTTTATCCCTGACGGAATGAGATTAAGTATTTTATTTCTTTTTATACCCTCCACAACAATTAGTTGTGAAGGGGTATACTAAGTTTGTCATTGCGTGTAAAACTTTTTTATTATTCATCTCAGACCCCATAAAGTATATATGTATATTTTGGCTCCTTGAGTAATTCTAACTCCATTTAGCCCTGTCCGTCTGTCTGTCTGTCCGTCTGTTGAAAACACGCCCACTTTTGAACAACTCAAAAGAAATGAACAAACTTGGTTTCAAATTGCTTGCAGTTATCCTTAGCAGTTTGGGATTGAAATCCAACAAAATCGGTTCAGTAGGACCAGACCTTTAAAAATTGATAATTTTGTTACAAAAAATAACATAAATGGTTGAACAAGGCACGGAATGAGAAAAGATTTTGCAAAAATTCGTTTTATTCGACTGGAAATTTCGCTGTTAAATTTCGTGAAGATCCGTTCATAATTTACCCTAGGCTCCGTAATACATAGTGCTATCATAACACATTTTGGCATGTCACTGTTTAATAGGACTAAAAATGTCACTGTGCAATTTCGTACACAGAAAGAAAAACACTCGGGATAAATCAAGTTTTTGGGGATTACTTTAAGTACGAGTCGTACTCAAAAATTCAAGTACGAATAACACTTAAACGTACTCAAAACAATCCTAAATGGGATCACTTTTGAAAATTAATTTCTTTTCAAAGTTTTTTTTTTTAAATTTGAACTCATGCTACTCATTTAGTTTATATTTTTGGTTAAATATGTACATAAGATTCCTAAAATAAAAACCATATCGGGCATGATGTTGGTGTTTTATCATTCTGTAATGTGTAATACGGGTAAGTAAATCAATCATAATCATTTTTTCTATGTAATTTCTTTGTTTTTGTTTTTTTCAATCATGAATTCGGGATAAAATCAACTTTATATTACTTGAATCAAGCTCATTTTGAAATTGATTCAATCTTAGTTTTACTTAAATCAATCTCATTTTCGGATTATTTGAGGTACGAATTCGGATTAAAACAATTTTATAATTTTTGAACGAAGCGTATTTTGAGATTAATGCAATCTTAGTTTTACTTAAATCAATCTCATTTTCGGATTATTTCAAGTACGAAAACGGGATTGAATTTGGATAATTTAAGTATTTTGGGATTAAAAATCCGTACTTGAATCAATCTTTCTGTACTTGATTCAAGAAAATCCGTACTCACCGTACTATTAATACCGCTCCGGATTGATTTGAGTACGGATGGATTGATTTTTTTTTTGAGTGTACGCCTAAAACCATAATGAATAATGCTATCATAAAAAATTCCGCCACGTCACAGTTTTATAGGACTATAATTGACACTGTGAAATTTAGTGAAAATCGCTCCAAAATTTACCCTAGGCCCCATATAAACCCAACTCCCGGAAAACAGTTAAGTACGCCTAAAACCGTAAAAATGAATACCATCATAACAAATTTTGGCTCGTTTTTTATCTAATTTTCTTTTTTTATTTGGGCCTATTTTTATTTCCTTTGGCTGCATTTTGTAGCAGCTGTTGTATTGTAAAAAAGGGTCGTGATTGATAATTAAAAATAAATAAAATTACTTTGTTTCTTGATGGAGGATATCAAAGATTCGGCACAGCCGAATATAGTACTCTAACTTATTTTAAATACAAATTTCCAATTGCGTTGAATAAACATATTAACCGTAAGTTTCTCCCTGTGTATTTCTATTAAAAATAAAAATAATCTGTTTTTTCCTTTTCCTATTTACAGACTTCAAGTTAAACTTTGTTTTGTTTTTTTCATTGGCAAAGAATCCCATTTAATTCTGGGAACTGTTTGTTTATTATTTACAGACGTTAATAAAATATTTTGTTTATATTCTTGTTGTTTTTGTTAGTTCTTAAAAAGAAGTAGACTTTTTTCTTTGAAAGATTTAAAATGTCGACAACAATAGAAATAGAGTATTTTTTAAATATTTAAAGCGCTCTCTTGGCTTTTAAAAAGTCTCTCGTCTTTTTTTTGGTTTTTGATTTCAGGAAGATTTGCTATTTAGGTTTCTTGTACTTTTTTTGTCAAGGGGTTCTTGTGTCGTTGCTGTTGTAATCTATTTACTAAACTAAACAACAACAGTTGGTTGTTTTCTTCTGCTCTTCTACTCATTTATCACGGAAATTCTATCTTGTGATCTGTTGTTTTGGTTTTATTTGTTGTTTTGATCTGTTAATAACATTCCAGGAATTAAGAAGTAGCGGAACTTTGCCGTTTCTTTGTTTTTGTTTTGACGAACAAAATTGCCAATGTGGCGATAATTCTGCTATTTGTTGGAAATTGTTTTTTTTTTGTCTGCGGTTTTGTTTTGTAGGCGGTTTTAATTAAAATTTTATCGTTACTTTATACTTTGCATTCGAAGTGGTTCTAGGAAGGTCTAATTTATGATGAGAAACAAAAATAAAGAGGCCTATTTTTTTGATTAAAGCAACATAAATACTTTTTATTGTTTAAAAATTTTTTTATCTTTCTATGAGTTGATAGGAAGAAATATTGTGTACAATATTCTGGGAATTTTGACAATTCGAAGAGAATATTTTTGAAAGAACAAAATAAAAAGAAAATTTATGTTTTTTAGCAGCTTTTTAAAATAATTTATTAGTTAAAGCGAAGTATTAATCATATTGATCTGGACCATTGAGTGTAGCCAGATTATTTAAATTTTCTAGCATGTCGAAAGGAATATTTTTTTTATATAATTTGATTTCACCAAATAGAGCGCAGCACCTAAGAGCAATGCATATTTTGCTAAGGTGTTCATTAGAGTGGTCCAAAAGTGAATTAACGGTCTAAGTTTGTTCTTTGAATTATTAAAAAATTTAATATAAAGTATGGTGCCGGTTGGATACCTATGTATATAAAATTCAAAGCGGAAAGAGATTGATAATTAAAATAATCAATACAAGACAGTAGAATGAAGCAGTTCGTTTTTTAATTTTGTTTTTCCTTTTTCCCCACTCACAACTATAATTCGAGTCGGAAAGAACCCAACCAATTGTAGGGGAATGTAAGAAAAGATAAACTCACTGTTTATTGTTGGTGTTTTGTTAAAGCTTTGCTATTGTAACAAGTAAGACTTTGAGTGTTTATAATTCTTATTCGCTTTAGAATTTTATTTATATAATATTTTTGGCTTTTTCTAAAATCTTTGGAAAAGGTGATAAGCTATAGCTTTCCCTCAACAATAAATTTAAGTTTATTTATCAAATATATATCAAGACCAGCAATATATATTATCCCAGACCTCTAATGTGTCCATTACAAAATGCAAAAAAAAATCTGCTTCAATGGGTTAAAATATAAATGCGTGTAGTTTTTTTAACAATGACATTTTATCACAACTTGAAATTTAGGTGAGTTATAGATCTTGAAGGGGAGAATAAAAATATGTATTAAAATGAAAAAGCACTTATGTCAACTTAAGCCATTATTATTTATTGCCACAGATATTAACCCTCTTACACACATTGTAAGGAGTCAATTTTGTCTTTATTTCCAACTTAATAAAGGAAAATTGCAAAGCAGAATATACATATTTTTATTTTCATAATTAGTATTGTGGTTAATTTATTGAATTGTTTATAGTTTTTAATCCAAATTTTGATATTTTAATCAGACTAAAGTTTATTGAATTTAATTTTTATTAAATTATTTTTTATGAAGAAAGGTTTTTTACAACATGAAATTAATTCAAATTTATTGATAATTTTTCATACATTCGAACCCAGGTTTTACGGACTGGTTACTCTGACGTTTCGATTGTAACCACACAATCTCTTCAGAGGGGTTTACCGTTTTACACTCAAAAAACTAATGGTAAACCATTGTAAAGCTTAATGGTATATTTTGTCGTCAGCACAAAATTGTTGGGGTGATTTTCAAATCTCAAATTTGAAATTTTAAACATTTTCTATAAGAAAACAAAAAAAATGGATATTTGCAAATATCGTGAAATATCGTGGGAAGGGGGGTTTTCCCGGGATTTCCCGACCCGTCAATTATTATATTTCCCGTTTTCCCGGGATTTTTCTTGCGGGATCCCGGGAAATGAAAAATTCCTCATAATATCAGAAAACAGCTATTTATACTTTAAAATTTAGTTTTCTATTCTCTAAAATTTAGCATCTGTGGATGGGTTGCGGATTAGATCAATTACAAGAAGTGAGAACATATTAAACAATGTCTCCTGATGCACTAAATCTAATAAAAGCAGAATGAGCAGTGCAGCAGATGATAGTTATTACATTTAGTGAAGTGAGGGGTTAATAAAGTAAATTAATTCAAAATAAGATGCAGGCAGTAAAGTTTCATTGTCCATAGACAAGTCTTAAAAATAGAAGATAACTACATATCCCTCCTTTATTGCAACATAGTCATATCCACAAAAACAAACGATCTTGGCAAAATGAGATTAAAGTTTTCAAAATGTACCGATTTAAAGATATATTTTGCTATAACTTCGGTTCAGTTTGAGATATAATACGAGAAGGTGTAAAGGAAAACTTTGCTAAAGTTACTTGAAATTTTTGATTTTTTGAGATATGACTATGATGCAATGAAGGAGCGATATGTTTATTAGGTGATAAACACAAATTTTTTCAATTTGTGTTCGTTTATAAAACAGTGAAGTGCGGGAAAACCGAAATAAAATAACATTTTGGAGACTCGTGTAAGATACTACAATATACAACTTGAAAAACCTTGACATGCATTTGACTGATATAGACGTTGTTAAAAAAAAGAAAAAATTGCTTCTGATTGTGAATCCGAAGCATGGTACAACGGTGCACTTTTAACTATTTGTCCAACCTCGGTAAAAAATGAACGAAATTTTTCGGTAAAATGATAATTCGTAAATAAAACCAGACATATACTTTTTGACGACTTACTAAGCGATTTGAGTGTGTCAGAAAGTTATTTCCGAAGCCGTTAAAATGTTATATATTTATATAAAATATTTTATCTATTTTATTAATTAACTTTTTGATCTCATATCTTGAGTACCTAAATTTTTATTTTGTTTTTATTATTTTTTTATGAATTAAATTGTAATGTTTATGTTATCTTTTTATCTTGTATCTAGAGCATAATAATATGGAATAAATGCATAAAAATAGATAATAAAAGCGTGAGGTAATAATAATTCAAGTTCCTATTTCAATCTTCAGTTAATTTTTTTAGTATTGAACCATTTCTTTTACTTTCTTTGTAAACAAGTTCCCTTACGTATTTTTATAAATGTTTTTTTCATTAATTAAAAACAAAATTTACTTTTTATTATTTATATGGACCGGGATCCCGGGAAATTTAAACTAATTTCCCGCTTTCCCGGGAATCGAAAAAGTCCGGAGGAAAAAAACTCTAATCGTGGGGTATGTTCATATTTTGATGAAAATTTACAAAAGAAAAAAAATTTAATTAACCCGTTTATGCACTTAGGGGCAACAATTACCCAATAATTTCTTAATGTTAAAAACGCAGTTTCATTCAAATATCTGCATGATAAAAGTAAAAATTTTCGAATGTGTTCAATGAGCCAAAGTTCTGTTTATAAGACTTTCTTGCAATTGTCCTTTTCTCTCAATATTCCACATTCTTTTTGCTTAAGCCAACCTTTGGTTGATATTGAAGCTATAGATATTTATGTACTTAGTAATCACTCATACGGACATCGTTAGATCGACTCAGATGATTCTGTGTCCACTTAAAGGTGGATTTAGGATATTTGAAGTTGTTAAAAACATCAGCACAAAGAATTATACCCTCCAGACTAGATGAAATAGTCTCCCGTATGACGGTTGTAATGCCACAAATCTTGGGGGTTAAGTGAAATAATAAACAAAATTGGCCTATTTTTATAACGAATCTATCGTCTACAAATTATTTTTTTTTTTATCAATTTTCATCATCCTAAGTCTTATGTTGCGACTAATATCTAGACGGACGGACATGATTAGATCGCCTTAGATTTTTAAAGGGTTTACGAATTTTTTTCGATGTGTTGCAAATGACAAAATCAATATACCCCAATTTGTTTGATTGTAAATATGTATAAACCAAAAGGTATTAACAAAATTATTTATTTAACCAAATTGATTTTTTTATTGGTTAATTTTACGTGAGCTTTTGTTACACTTCTTTATTTAAGGCTATTAAATTTTCTCGTAAATAATTTAACACCCACTAATAACATTTATACTTTTAATTTAAATTTTTAATTTCCAAGAAATTTATTATAAACTTTTTCACAGACAAAAAACCACTTAATCTAAAAAATTTTGTTGTTTAAAATCAATTTCCGCTTGAACAGCGATTATTTGTAAAAGTATATTTAAATAATTTTATAAATTATTAAAGCAAAAAAAAAAAAACTTAACTAAATAAAACACTTGGTGTGAAATAAAAACAAAAGTGTTAACAATTTCAATTAATATCTGCAGCAATTTTATTAATTATTGTCAACTGTCCAAAAAATATATAAAAAAACAAAAAGCTACTAAACAAAATAAACAGAGGCACACAAATGCGGGCGCCGCATTTGATGATTCGATGACATTTTGCCTTTTTTTTTTGGACTTGAAGAAAGAATTACGCTTATTAAGCGTTTTTTATTAAGACGTTTAGCTTTTAACAGACAATATTTTTTTTATACCCTGCAAACAAATGGGAGATGTCACCTTAGGCAATAGTTTAGCAATATCCCAAAATTGTCATCCAGAAGAAAATAATCAAAGCAATTTTTTATTTTCTTTCTTTTATAGTTTTTAAAAAAAAATTAAAAAATATAAACATACAACTTTTAAGTATTTATAATTATTTATCCATTTAGATTTTTTACGTACATATGTATATTTAAAGGACGTAATCTTCACAAAAACAAATATTACAGATATAAGTCCGAGTTAAGACGAGCGAACATTTGGAAGGAAAACATCTGGAATTCTCTTTTGTTTTTTCATTCTCGGTCACACAGACGAACATGTTGCCGGAAACATTGTTGTTTTTTTTTTCTCAAAAAAATGAAAATGAGAAAAAAGCGTGTCGCTAATTTATCGACGAATTTTTACAGAAAACGAAGAAAGATTTAACTCAAGTGCCGTACATGAGGTATGTAAATAAAGATAATTTTCTCTATTCTTACTAAATTTTGGCTTTTTTTATTATCTTCACAGAAAAATTTTTTGCAAAAAATTATTCAATTAAATAATTAATTGGTGTACATTAATTATTCAATTAATTTTTTGTTTGCTGCAATTAATTTTTTTAATCAAAACCCATAAAATTAAATGTTTGTGTATATGTGGGGTATTTTTTGTTTATACAATTAATTTTTTAATTGACTAAATTTGTGTCCCACGACTCGAAAATACAAATCCGTTAATTGATATGATCAATTCCTTTGCAGGGGCAAAATTAGTTAACTATTTAATTGTCTGAACGAATTGTTTAATTGAAATCGATTTTCTTTTTTTTTTTGTGTTACTTTATTTTACTTATAAATTGTACTATTTTTTTTTACTATATTGTATAACGGGTCCGCCATCTAACGTTTTTTTTCAACTAGTGCTTATTTCGTGAGTGGTAACACGTAGCTCATGTCTGATTTGACAGATAATTAGTTTTATCCTTCCGCTGAACGAATATTGTTGTGTATACGCTGGCACAACGCTGGGAAATATGCGTTTTCGCTTCGCTAAGTGGGCCTGCGAACAGAAGATGCCGATTTTGCAAAAAAAAATCATCTTTTCAGATGAAGCTCATTTTGATCTTGGCGCATATGTAAACAAGCAAAATTGTCGCGTTTGGGGCACAAAAAACCCACACGCATACATTGAAAAGCCGTTGCACCCAAATTATGACTAATTATGTAGTAGTTTATTAAACAATGAATTCAGTTAGTAACGAACTTCCCAAATTGTTAAATAAAATTTTAATCGCAATATTTTTATATTTTTTCTTAAAAATTGTGATGTCTTAACAGATCTACCAATCCTGCTAAAATTAAGAATTCTGTAACCTGTTTAATTTTTTGTAAAACACGAGGTGCCCTATTTTGGGAACCAATGGCGGTCCTCCCATAGACCCTAAATTCAAAACTTAAGCTCGAACACACGTCCGTAATGGTCACCTGAAATTTTATTCCAGTCGGACTAACCGTTTACAAAATCCAGAATTATTTCAATTTTTATAACCTCCGCCACCAGTAGTGGCCCTGCGGGAAATTTGTGTCAATTGGTCCAACGGACTGGACTGGTCCTGGGATTTGTGAATATAAAACCAGAACAAAGAGAAAAGACTTAACACCAGTGAAAGAAGCACCAACCCCTTAACTGGTTTATGAAGAACAAAAAGGTAGAAAAATTAATGAAAAAAATTACAGTCTTCACCGGTACTTTTTGGTACTTTCTACTACTTTTTTTAATTTTTGTCCTTAAATTTAATTCTAGGACTTGTTTTATTGAAATAAGATTACTTACATTTTAGTAACTGACACTAAGCACGTTCTTTGAGAATAGATCTGTGACTGGTCAAATGGTGTCAATTGACCCCCTCCAATGACAACCCCATGTAAAAGTGATAGGTCTTATTCATATAAAGTGTTAGAATTGGAACCGGTCCCTACCACCAAAGACCTATCACGGGACTACTTTGGTGTCAGTTCGCTTCCCTCTAGGGTAAGGCTTCTTTGGTAAACACCCAAGTCAAACATTATTAACAATTTTTTTATGTAAGATATGCTTTTTGCAAATTAAAGTGGCGATAAGTGTGTTGGTTTCGATCACACATTGAGGCGCTGGTAAAAGCATTATTTTCCATTCGCTTAAAACCGTGGGGTAGGGCTGATACGGCAGGTACCTCCATATGTAAATCTTGCTCATCAGTGTCTCCTGAGTCTATTTATCTGATATCCATGAAAAATTTCTAGTTCTAACCAATAATTTAAAAAAATATTTGCATAAAATAATTGATCTTGATTTTTTTATTATTTTGAAAAATTCTTAAAAAAAAAATTTTTAACATACTTCTCCAGAAAAATGGGTTTCTTAGACCCAAATTTACAGTCACTATTTAGATCATAACAACAGTTTAACAAATAAAATTATATTTCCAGATTTTACTTAACCATTAGGGCTTAACTAAATGTTAAAGGTTAACTACTTTTATTTTTTTATTACATTTTTTTGGTCTTATTAAAATTTTTACTTAACCACACGTAGAAAAAAATATGGTTGGAGGTAACCATATTCTAAGAGCAATATGCTATGGTTGGATTTTAACAATGTTTATGTTTGCATGCCACCATATTATGTTGACATATGGCCATAGTATTTTTAAAATCAACAAAATATTTCCCGAAATCAACCGTAATATGGTCAAAATTAATCATATTTTGTCAGTATTAACCATAATAATGGTCAAAAATAGCCATATTGTGTTCAAAATTAACCATCTAAACCGTCTAAATTTTGACAAAAATAACCATATTATGGTCAGAATTAAATATAATAGTATCAATGTTAATCATATTATGGTTATTTATTTCATCAATTTTTTTAATATGTTTGTTAAGTGTCAAATTATAATTTTATTTAATTTTGTATTCCTGATAGGTGTTATGGATCCACTTTTATAAAAAATCCCCTTTGATTCATATTCCAGCCTGTGACGACCTTCCCTGCAGATAACGAGACTAGACCATACATGCATGTAAAGAGTAATCCATAAAGGAGTAGGAGTACACCAAAACTACTCCAAATACATGGGTAAAAGGTGGTCCATTTAACATTACGATGTCCTAGGAGGGGACCATATAACCCACCGAAGTAGTCCCTAAACTACTCCATGGAGTACTAAAGTGGGTTAGTTTTAAAAGTACTCCATGCCACTACAGTTTGGAGTACACTAAACGTTTAGTAAGTAAAATAATAATAAAAACAATCCAATTTATAAATGTATGTAAACGGCAAAGGACTTAAATTTGCATGTAGTGTTATTTTGAAGAAAATGTTTATTTAATGAAAAAATTAGTGTTCCATTTTGTTTTAAATTATCCTTATAAAAAAACCTAAGTTAAATTAGTTAATTTGTCGTTTTAGAAAAAAACATAATAACTAAAATATAGTATCTTGCCTTTTTTCACATATTTCACAAACTTTCCTCTTTCACTTTTAAATAAACAATTAATAATGGACACATTCAGGGCTACCACTGCATGTTAATTTCTTATAACATGGTCCATACTACAGTACATTGGACCATGTTGTAAGTAGTCCATTTAAGCCACAATGGACCACGAAGTCCAATATTGTCTGTAGGTTCATTACCATTTTTTCTGTTCTACTAGTTTATTCTATGTAAATTTATGTATTTTAATCAATAATTCAAATAAAATGAATGGGAATTTTATGCAAACCAAGTTAAATGCAAACGACCAGAATGTTGTTGCTTTCTAATCATATTACATATTTTAAGTTTAAAATTTAGCATACAATGTTTAAAAATATTATAATTTAGAACATATTATTGTTATAAAATCATAACCATAACATGTTTGGCGGCAACCATAATATGGATATAGCTTTTGGATAAATGAATTTACCTATAATATGGTTGCCGTGATAATAATATGGTTATGGTGGCCATAATATGTTTAAGTGTATAGTTGTAGCTTTATTTTATTACAACATTATGTTGTTAAATTCATCCATATTTGAAGTTTCAAGGCAGGTAACCACTTTAATGTTGAAAAGAAACAAAATATTGTCAATCGTGAAAAAAGTTTTGTTAAAAACAACAAGAGTTTGATTGTTACCATTGCAGAGATTAGGTTTTTTCTCTTCGTGCAATTATTGCAAATATGATACTTTAGTTAAGCAATAATTATCATTTTGGTTTACTAAAAATGTAAATTTGAGCCTAATACATTCTAATTAATTGATACTCTTTTTGAATGAACAAAATTTAGAAAACAACATAAACTTTACACCTGCTTAAAATCCACCCTGCTTTAAATATACCCACACAATCAAATGTCATATAAATTTGACACTTCCGAAATGCAACCAGTTTTAAAGGTTAACAATGCATTTCAAAATCTTTAACTTGGTTATCGAATTATATCAACGAAAATGAAGACACAGAGAAAATGTCAAGTTAAGTGAAGTAAGACCACCACTTAAGAGAGGAAGCAATTATTCAGGTGTATTAAATTAATGTGTGTGCGTTTATGCGAAGTAGAATTCCAGTCGTTATTTTGATCGACATTAGAAATTTTCAATACATTTGATTGTTTGTTTATTGCTGTTATATATTTGTTAGCATTTTGTAAATTCAACACCTCTGCATGTTTATAACTTATGAATTAATTGCCTAAAAAACAAACAAAAAATTGTAATAGTCCCCAACGTGTTATGAATGTGTGACATTTGTGTGATTATGCAAATGTTGAGAGTGATGCCCAGCATTGGCAGCATTCTTGCATGAATGAATAAGTGCCATGCTAATAATGAATGTCAACGAGATGATTATTTTATACCGCCTGCAGTTTTTGGCTTTTATAATCGTTTGAAATAATTTATTATTGATGATGGAATAGTGTTAATTATGGTAAATAAAATGACAAAAGTTATTGGAGTAAAAAAAAAAATGGAATACGATGTAGTTGGGAAAAAATAATACAAATATTTTATTGATTTATTTTGAGTATAAACCTTTTTTAAAGTCTTCTTACTTATAAAACATAAAACAGGTTTATAAAGGGGTTTTAAATCAAAATTTTCGTAGAAAATCCGTTTCACAAACCTAATGCAAATTGATAAACGGCCTTATGCAAGTAAATTAATCACCCTCATTACATTTAACGTCGTCGTCATCGTCATCGTCATCAATTAAATATCAACATCAATTTTCATCGACGTCGTCACCAATTCGATACAAAACTTGTATTCTATAACAGCAGTGTAACGATGCCGATTGTTTATCGTTTTTTAAAGCACATCTCTAATAACTTAGACAGTTGGTTTGTTTTGTTTTTAGTTTTTATTAAAAAAATGCAATTTGATGTTCATTTCTTAAAAATGTTCTGCTCTAAAAAAGGGAAGCTTGATTTATTCTAAAACATTCACAATTACTAATGCCATAAGGTATTACACTTTTCGCCCCGTATAAATCGACAGTGTTGATTGTGCCCTGTAAAATCCAGACTTCGGTTTTGTCAAAAAAGGGCAACAAAAATTTACTCGAAAATTGCAAACATTCGGAAAATTTCAAATATTTCAAACAAGCCACAAAATTGATTTAAAGTCCCTAAAAACATATGGAATGGCAAATATTCCATATAAATGGCTAAATATTCGGAAATTCGCAAAAATTTGCTAAAAGCGGTTTGATAAAAAAGTTTAATATTTATTAAAAATCGTTAAAGCTCTAAAGAATCAGAAAACTTACAGGAAAAGTTTCGTCTATCAGACACATGACTAAATTCGCGAATTTCCGCTAATTTAGACATTTTTATGGAATTTTTGCTATTCCTTATAGTTTTAGGGACTTTTGATCAATTTTATGGCTTGTTTGAAATATTAAAGTTTTTCGCGTACCTTTGTTGCTCTTTTTCCATTTCTTTAATTCAATATTGTTATTATTAAAAAGTTAAAAAGGAATAAAACTGTTTCGCCACCAATACGACTGACGACAAAATCAGAGTCAATTTATATCGATGTCATCGTTAACGTTGCGTACGACATACCAAAAATACATCGACGCTTATCGATAAAACTTGATATTGACAATGGGCATACCGAATTGCAAGAATCGTCACAAAATGTTATCGTTTCGTATTGATGACGCTAAATGTGTGTTCGTTAAAACCCGGTTTTTATAAAAAAAATTTTAAGTTCACGTTATTTTTTTTATTTTAAAATAAATGAATACAAAAATACAGCTGTTTATCGTTTCCTCAATAAAACAACAGTGCATACGCATGTTCACCATTAATTTTTTTATGGCATAATAAGAATCTACATAACTGTTTCTAAATGTGGTCAAAATTTGGTGAAACTCTACTTCCGCAAAGTGGGTCAAAGATCAATTAAAATATTAGCGTATAATTGCGTGTTTGAAATTTTTCATTAATAATTGTGTAAGTGCAGGTGCGGTGTTTTAATTAGTTGTTACTCTCAATATTATTTCAAAGAAAAATAGTGTATAAAAAGCATACACTATTTTTATAATCCACTATTTTTTTTATTTCATTACAAAATAAAATTATTGCAAAGATGCAGTAGTTGAATTTTTTTATGTGTGTTGTCTTAGTCTGTATTAGATGTTGACCGAGTGAAGGCAACATTTAATGTATGAAGGTGCCCGGGTACCTAACCATACCGTTAACGGTGTAAGATGAAAACTGGTTCACAACGCCTTTTCCAAATAATTTTTATACTTAAAAAGTTAGGAGTTCTCAAGAAGTTTTAAATATGTGGACCATCTATTTATAAAAAAAAAAAATCAAGTTGAAAATGCCAAACGTACCCGGGTACCTTGCCATTCACATAAGGGTTAAACAGAAAAAAAAAATAAATTGGGAATTTCTTGTGTTAAAATAACAAAAAAAAAATTCTCTGAAATTAGAATCTTAAATTCGAATTTTAGAGCGTTTAATGTATAGCAAACACTGATTTCTGGACGTTCGAATTACTGAAAGCTTTAATTTGTGAGCGTCTACTGTATGTCAATATTGTTATATTTTCTTGTATCAAGTTTATTTTGCAACGCAATACGTTCCTGTGCTATAAATATAAGACCCAGTCTTGTTGTGCAGGAAATGGAATCAATAAATAAATAATTTATTTAATTATTTTTAAAATGACAAATTTTTAAAAAATAAAATATTTGGAGTCAATCCGTATGACACCTATACACTATTTTATTTATTATACAGAATTTCTCTGTGTGTTTTACGGTTGACGTAAACAATAGCTTAAAATCTGTTTACACTGTTAATGTCAACTCTTTGATAGATTGCGGCATTTGCTGAGAGAAGACATAGACGGGGCAATTGTGGTTTTGCTAGTGGGTTATTTTAAAAACATTGTAAAAATAATGGATCCATCAAGTCATGGTGAGTATTTACTGTGAAACGATGGTAAGTGTGACGCTGAGGGCAAAATAAATGTATCTATAGATTTAAACTATTCCGGAGACAAATGAGGCTATCTTCCCTGAAGAATTCTTCAATGATTATGGCACGACGGACGAAGAAGATTATGTAAATAAAAGTGGAGAAAGTTAATCCTAATTGGCTGCTCTACAAAGAGAATTGGTACTCCGATTGGCAAGCAACTGTCAAGGAAGATATCAACCACTTATAACTGTGATACCCTAAATTTGTGCCCTAAATAAAAAAATTGAGCCACATTCTAGCCATTAACAATGATATACGATACGATTCTATATATGTGTGTATAAAACAGAAATTTCTTCATTTTAGGGCGTGGTAAAAAATTTAGTAACTCTTGAAACTTTATAAATAAGACTTTTATTCCATGAAGTCGCTGGTGAATTTTTTTGTTGTTTTTGATTGGGTTCTTCCTGGTTAAATGCACTATGTATGTGAAAAAGAAAAAAGGGGCTTAATTTTGAAGCGTGGCGTAAAAGTGAGTATACATAAAGCTAGACATACTTAGTTTTTCAAGGACTTTCTTGGCACGTTTAAAAAAATTTACATTTGGGGAAAGTATCCGAGATGCCATAAGTGCCTCCCAGAGTTTGAGGTCGGATTGAAAAGTCACCAAAGGCAAAAATGAAGCCACTGTCAACCCATGAACAACGATATGTGATATAATAAGATCGGACTTTAAATGGCAGCGCTACATATAAAAAACCAAAAGTGCTGTATTTTGGGGTGTGGCAAAAAATTTTTTTTTTCTGTTTTAGAAACTTCATTGACATATCTTTCATTCTAGGGGTGACTGGCACAACTTTTTTTTTGTATGGAGGTCGACCCGGTCTATAAAATAGTGTATACCATACAAAATAAAATAGTGTATAATGATTTTCATACATATAAAAAAACTAATAAAGTAGCCTAAGTTGCAATTATGCACTTCTAAATTAATGAAATATCATCGAATAGTAGCCTGATTATAATAATTATTATACCACATATTTAAATGACCACAACTTAAAATCATCGATTATTTTCTGAAATATTACTGTTTTCCCAGATCTCGAAATGGCAAAAAAATTATACACTATTGTTTTATTAAGGGGACGATATTATCGTTTAAAATAAATTACAGAATCACACTTTCGTTACTGCAAGCGAAAATCGACCAAATGCTCTCCACGGCTTCTGTGGCATATTTCTATGCGATGGTCCATATTTTCAACGACTCTTAAGACATAATTGAGGTCGAATGTCGTTTATGTGCCGAATTATCTCATCCTTTAGCTGTTGGCTTATTGACGTACACAAAAGGTAAATTGCGTGTGCAGCGTTAAACTTGATGATACATTTTTCACTTTGACTGCAAAGTATGTATTGGGATGATTTGTAACTCAGCCTAATTAATAATTTTTTTTTTCAACATAAGATTTTTGCTTTCTTCAAGATCACACGCCATTTAAAGATCACTAAGACAAAACTTTTGTAAATTCTTCGGTTTTATTAATGACAAATTGGTTAATTAACTCACTCTTCTGTAAAAGAATCACTTTCACTAACAGACTGGAAATAACAAATTGATCTTTTGAGTCATATTAAAAATCCATTATTTTTCTACATTTTACACGAACCGGAAAGAAATGCACATGAAAAAAAAAACAAAATCACTTAACATGATTGATGCAACAGCATTTTTTGTCTTTAGCCGGCTCGCTGTCTGCAATTGATTCCCATTATATTGTGTCAATTCATTCATTCAAACCAACAGACAGTCAGTCAGTCATTCATGATGACAAAGTTAATGACGTTGTTGACCATCCGTAGTTAAACAAACCACCATGTGTGTGGTCTCTCTTCCATTTCTTTTCCTATATAAAGTTTTGATCTTGTTTTGCGGTTTCTTACTACATATTTCCTTCTTGTCTCTTCGTTTTAGTTTTAGAATTAGTCAATCGTATGTGAATGTATCTGTGCGGTTTCTTTTATTTTTAATAAAGATTGATCATCATAATCATCATCATTTTCTATATCATCGTTGTCATTAACATCATCACACATTTTGTGTCTATAAACATTTTTAAGCTTGATGTTGGCAGATTTTTTTTTTGCTGTTTGTATCTTTCAGTTCACTTTTCTATCTAATTCACACATTTGTTTTTTGTTTGTTGGTGCTGCAATCTCGTCTAAGATTTGAAGAAACTTATTCAAAGTCATTTTCCCTTAATGGTAAAAACCATTAATGATGTCTTTATGGTTTCGAAAAAAAAACACACACACACACATATGATCAGAACAGACCACACGCATAGATAGGCCAGAGAACTATAAGTGATAAATGTTAGACATAAACAATAATATAAAATTAAAAGGAAAAATGGCGGAGCTAATAGGATTATAAGACTCAGTTAAATTTTGATTTAAACTCTGTTCAAGTTTGCGCAAAATATTGAGAATTTCATACAAAAATATTGTCTATCTCGCGAGTTTGAAGAAAGCGACGTTTTTATTCTTTTAATGTAGGCAACATTGATTTGCGAATAAAAACGAATTTCTTTTATTTTATTAAAGTGTCGCTTTTAAAAAAGGTATTTTACTAAAGTGTAATTATGGGTTGTATGAATTTAATTTTTTTTTCTCATTTAACGTCAAGTTTATACTTTTCTCCATTATTTTAATTAGTTGATCACATAACAAATTTATACTACACAAAACTGAAAAGATGTTGCTTAAAATTGCGCAACTTGTATTATTTCGCACTAGAAAACAAATGTTGCAAGAAACATTTCGTTACTATTTCATAAAGCCTACTACTTTGTTTAAATTTGTGAAAAAAGTTAAGCAACATTGATTATTTCACACGAAAATTTTGTCATGTATCATATCTCGCGATTTTGCACGATTTGACGTTTTTTTTTTGCTTTTGCAAACGAACCCCAAGAATTTTACTAAAAATAATTTTTTCAATAACAAATTAAATAAAAAAAAATTATAAATTTCTTATTAAACATTAAAAAGTTATCGTTAACAAAATATTTCAAGCAAAGATGTTTGAAAGAATGATTTTCCTACAGAATATTATACGGGGGTGTGCTGGAAATCGAAAACGTAAAACGCAAGAATTTTAAAAATCGTTTTTTAATAAGATTTCTGTAATAAAATAATTTTATGAGAAATATTATACAAATATTCCTCTATTAAGCCTAGTAATCTGTTTAAATTTGTAAAAAATGTTGAGCAAAATTAATTATTTCACACGAAAATTCCTGCAAAGTATGCGACATTATTTACTTATGTAAACAACCCCACGTGTTTTTAACTAAACATAATTTTTTAATAAAAAATGTAATAAAAAAGAAAGTAAATATGGATAAAAAACTGCTATCGGTTGTGTTATTTAAATTTTTTATTTCTTATTTAAAATCATACTTTTTTGGTTTGGCATACAATTCCACGTGAACTAAGTGCAGCTTACATTATTTCGTAGTTGTAAAACAATGTTGCGAGAACTTTTCCACAGAATGAACAGAGTACAACTCTATCAGCATTATTTCATAGATATTCCGCACAAGTTTTTTTCATATGCGTTTTGACAGCATTTCACGTGAAATGTTGAACAGAGTAAGAGGCTTTAATTTTATAATAAAACAAATAAAAACGTTTGATTAAAAGTGTATTAAAGTAAACTTCCAAATTCTTGCGGTTTACGTTTTCGATTTCCAGCACACCCCTGATAGACTTATTTTAAAAATGTAAATGACATACTTTAAATGTTTGGAAACTTTTTTGATTTATTGATAACATTTTTTTTTCATAATAATTTCATGGATAACAGTTATTTCCTTTTGAAAATGAATTGATGATAAACAATTTTATATAAAAATGTTTTCGATAACTTTAGCTTTCTACAAAAAGTTATCGATAACATTTTGTTAACAAAAAAATTTACTTGTATTTTTATAAACATTTTATCGATAACATTAATTTTACATAAATACCTTCTCGATAGAAGATATGACGATAATATTTACTTTCTATAGAAAATATATCAACAACATTTCTTTTCTACAAAAAAATTTTTTGGATAGCTTTATTTTCTGTAAAAAATTTATCGATAACATCAATTTTCTTCAGAAACTTAATCAATAACATTACTTTTCTATAGGATATATATCGATAACATCAACTATCTACAGATCCTGAATCGATAACATAAATTTTCTGTTGAAAATATATCGATAACATAAATTTTCTATGGCAATTTTTTCGATAAAAATATAATCTGTTAAAAATGTACCGATAACATCAATTTTATATAAATACTTGATCGATAATATTAAATTTCTATTAACAGTTTATCGATAACATAAAATTTCTGTAGAAAAGATATCTAAAACATTATTTTTTTATAAAAATTTTTTTTTATCTCTTTAATCTCTTAAAAAATTAATCGATAATATTAAATTTTTTAAAAAAATTTAGCGATCAAATCACTATATTTGATCGATAACATTAATTTTCTATAGAAAATATATCGGTATGATTTATGTGTATATATATATATAATCTATATATAATCTATAGGCAATTTTTGTACAGCGTTTCAATCTGAAACAAATTTGTCGATAACATCAATATTCTATAGATACTTGAACGATAATTACCCCTAGTAATTTGTTCTCTTTTTTATAAAAAAAGTGTGGGGAAAAGCTAAGTTGCAAGGGAAAAAACCGTTCACTTTTTATGCACGAAAGGGTGAACATTAATTTTCTTGTGACTTTCTTTCTTAGGAGGTGTAATAATAAATAAAAATTTTTTTAAACGAAGTTTTACTTTTGACAAAACAATTTAAAAAACCGGCGAGAACTTTTTGTGTTACTTACATAAACAAAAAAAATTAATCTTATCAAAAAACTCTATCAGCATTTCGATTTCCTTCCATTTATTTATTCTAGTAAAAGGCATGTCTAATGCAAATGTTGCAAAAACAACGATGCCATATTTAAAAAAAAAGATTATTTTTAGTATTTTATAAAAAATTTATTAATTTAAAATTTAAATTATTTATTAATTTATTGATTTACTCTATTTGTTCTTTAATTTTTTTTTTTTGAAAATTGTTAAAATTATTTTCTAATCTGGCATCCCTGTTCTAATAATTCCTATTCAAGTCCAAATCCAAAAAAAACTATTCACACACTATTTTTTTATCTGTTGGTTGGGCTCATACATGCATGTAACTAAATATCAAGAACAATTCGCCAGGACTTGTGTTGCGAGTTCCAACAACAACAACAGCAATAGCGAATAAAAGAACTTTGAAATTGATTGAAGTTGTCAGTTTTGCCGACAAAGGCGGCAACCATTAAAAGAAAAGTGCGATTCTGTATGTCTGTACAAACGGTGTGTAACAGCAACGACAACAACTACAAAACCAAACCAGGCTGAAAAAGAACTAAAAACACTTTGACTATTCTGGCAGAGAATGTAAACAAAACAAATAAAGAACGCGAATATACAAAATACAAATGGTCAACATAAGAGCACAAAACAAACAACAACAACAACTAAGCTTAAAAGTATACTAAAAACAACAAACAATTGTGCACTAATGGACAATTGGAGGCGGCAGCAAAAGCTAAAAATTGTTTGACAAAACGGATTAATTCTAGACGACTAAACTCTAGTTAAACTAAAGTTTTGTAGATCTGCGCTTGCATATTAATAAAGAAAGCTAATTGTTCTTTGTTAAAATTAAAGCGCAGGGGATGCCAGTTGGAATAAAGTTTTAAATTCCAGTTTTTTTCTTAAATTATCAAAATTTAACTAAATTGGATTCCTATAACTGAAAATGTTCCACTTTACAATGTCGAAAAAAATAATAGGGACGATATCTCACTTTCAAAATAAAAAATTTTGCATTGAACTTTTATTGATGAAACTTATTGCAAAATTTGGCCGCATTAATCGACAACTAAAAAGGAAATGTGGCAAAAGGTTTAAGAAGCTTGGCACCCAATTTTCCGAATACCTGCTCCAATCTCGTGAATTCAAGGAAGCGCAAATGCAAAATAGTAATTCAAATGAAATTAATTTTACCATACCTATTTTTTAATTACAGTGAAGCCTTCCATAGCCGAGCACCTCGCATAACCGGTCATCTTTTGTATTCCCATAACCGGCCTCTCTCCTAACCGAATGTGGACAATAAATCAAATTTTTTCAATATATTTCCAATTAACCGACAGATGCGTTGAAATACACCAACAAGAGCTGTATTTAATTAGTTTTTGTTTTTTTTACAACTCTGATTCAGATTTTTGTTAATGCCAATAAAATTGGTGATTCCCCTTTTAATACAAAGGCACATTCCCATGGGATGAGGATGGCAAAGAAATTGCTGTTTATTTAAAGAAGTTGTATGTTTAGCTTCATGGTCCAATCATTAGCTCTACGCAAAACGCCTGTTGTTTTTTTTTTTGCAGAGTTGTATTTTTTTCGTGGCTTTCGGAATTTGATGCCGAGAATGATGAATTTTGATTCCTTGCATAATATCCACTTGCAACGTATGTAAATTTAAAAGAACTGTACACTCAGTTAAATGTTTTTGACGAATGAAAGTCGATGAAAGCACCTGCACTGAATATGACTGTATTGAAATAAGAAGTTCAAGAAATTCTGTTTCCATAAATTCTAATAATTAATCAATAAAACAAATTGCCCGTTTAAAGAATTTTGCCAGAAACGAGTTTATCGCATTTTGACACATCAAAAAAAAAAAACAATGAAAGTTAGTTGTAAACTCAACAACGCAAATTGAACCGAACTAAGTCTGTATGCAAACTATGAAAAAGTCTGACTTTATTTATGAGATGGGATAGAATAATAGCATTTCTCTTCCCCTCTCACCAATAAACTTCGACTTTCTAAAAATAAATCTTTCATAGTGTGAACCCAGACTAAGTACAGTAGGTAACGGATATAAGAAATTAAAAAAAAAAAAAATGATACGAACATTTTTCTGATAAGCGCTTTTTCTTAGAAGCGATTATTTTTTTCTTATAAAAGTTGTTACTCGTATTAGAAATTTATTTCTTATAAGAAATGTATTTCTATGTTTGCACTTAGCTGGATATTTTGCGTAAACAAATATAGAATTGCTAAAAAATTTCTTTATTATTGGTGCATGGCAAAATATTTCTTGTTTCAGTTTTTTTTTCTTATAAAGAATTTTCTTTTAAAGAATCCTCTTTATATTGGCACACAGACAATAAGACAAGATGCTTTTAAAATACTTTCTTAAAAGCGGGTTTTTCTTATATGAGATGTTCTGATATTTTTAATCTACTGTAAGAAATAAATTTTTAACCACAATCTATCTTTGCTTTACTGACAGGTATTAAAATAAGCGGACATCTCTTATACTCTGGGAAAAACGCCGCGACGGTAAGTATTTGGTTATGGGGGGTTTCACTGTACATACATTTTTTGAATACTGCTGCGCTGTAAGTTTATTTTATTAATTTTTGATATTGAAAAATTGAACAGCTTTAGTTTAACATATAATATGCAAAAGGACCTATAAACATTTAAAAAAAAACTAAATAAAAAGGCAATTTTTGTGATTATAACAACGATTAACAAACTATAAATTAATGATACTAATCGGAAAAAACTGGTTTGCAATCACAATAGTTAGCTTTTAATTAAGTTTGTTGTCGCTCCTGAAAATTTTTTAAAAATTATTAAATTAATCTTATTTATGAAAAACTAAATAGACATTTAAGAAACTATTAAAAATTTCATGTGCCTCTATTATTTTTTCCGACACTGTATATCATAACTTAGGGTTTTTCTTATGCCTTCGTTAAAATAACTTTTAATTTTTTATTTTTTTTTTTTTTATATAACTTTAAAAATGTTTATTGTGATAATTCAATTAATAACCTACTTTCGTTTTAAATTAGCGTCAATAATAGCAAACAAATAAAATTGTACTGGTTGCACAAACTGTCATTAAGCAATTACGACAATTTTTCAATTTAAAGTTTCAAATTCGCCTCAAAATTATGACAATGATGACAAAATGTTGGACAGAAGCTGAAACCTGCAGTTGTTTTCAGAAAAAGCTATTTAAAGCACAATATTCTTTTATTTCCATTTAAATTCAAAAGAATTATTCTTGTTATTTTTTTTTTACAGTCGTAAGAAATTTTAAAGGTAAAAAGAAAAATTAAAACAGAGACTTTAACAGAGAATATTTCACAATAAGACGAGCGCGGTTTGCAATTTATAAATTTTGCACAAAATTTTTTTAAAAGTTTTTATTGAAACTTATCGATTTCTTCCGGGTTTCTAAGACAATTTATCGATATCTTAAATTTTTAATAGTCAATTTTTTCTTCCTTTACATTTTTGAATATCATTTATTTTCTTTAGAAACTGAATTGCTATCTTTATTTTGTTTGTTGACGGATATCATGTGGCTCAGATTCTTCAAATACAGGGTACATTTGAAGAGGAAAATCTAAAAAAAAACTAGTACTTTGATACTTTTTCTTTTTGATAAATTTAATATGCAGATTGCATATGGTCCGGATTAAAATATATAGGGTACTTTTTAAATGCTAAAATTTGTACTTTTTAAGGGGTTAAATCGGTCTAAAATTCGTTTTTTTCTCTTTTCGATAAATTCGATATACATAAAGATTAAAGCATAAATTAATATACAGAACCCTTAGCACTCTTTAGCCTTTGGTACTTTTTCTCGTTTCGAAAAATTTGGTATAGAGGTAGCATATGACCCAGAAATAAATAAATAGTACTTTTTATAATGTAAAAACGGAAAAATTACCACTTTTTCTCTTTTTGATAAATTTTTAGGGGTAAAAACCGGTATAAAATTCGTACGTTTTCTCTTTTCGATAAATTTGATATTCATACATTAATATACAGTATAATTTATAGAGATAGCAAGCATATGACCTAAATTAAAATACCTATAGAACAAATTTTATGAGTCTTTACCAATTTATTTATTTAAAATATGAGAAGCTAAGATTCATAATTTAGTGTTCGCCACATTCAATGGATCCTGAAATAAGATTATATTTTTCGAATTCTGAACAGTTTTGTGTATTGAGCGTCACATTTGCTTTCACGGTTGTGATGGGTATTATTTTTACGAAAAGAATAGTCCACCAAAAGCGAGTATGGAGTATGAAAGCACTATATATATATTCTCTAAAAATAAAATTTCAAATAACCGTTGGAGGAAATTAAAAGTTATGAACATTTTTTAAATTTTGACCGGGAAACCACGGAAAAGTTAAACAATAAAATTTTAAAAAATAATTCAATCCAAAAATTTGTACATTAATGATTACACAAATAGCAGGCTTCGGATATATAAAAACTGCAGTGAACATTTTGAAAAAAAAATATTATCTTATATTTTTATAATTTTACATAAAAATGGTAGAGGATAAGCTTCCCATAATGATCAGAAGCGGAGATATGAAGACCAAATTAGGGCACTTCGGGCAAGTAAATTTTTCCAACGCTTGTCATTTTATTATTTCTAATCCGATTTCAAAAATTGTTTCTGTCCTTAAATCCCTGATACAAAATTGAGCAACGTGTAATCGTTCGAGCAAAGAAATTAATTTTCTTGAAGAGAAAAGAAAATTTAAATAATCCTAATTTAATATTTTCTTTTATTTTTTCGTTATTTGGGTGGGAAAATAAATAATAAATAATTAAAAATCATTAGAGTAATCCACTTTAATTAAATAAAATAGATCGTTTCTACCTTTATGCTGGTGTTAACTTTTTTTGCTGTCCTCAATTTACAGATAAATTGTATATAAAATGTAACGCTCAATACATTTTTGTACAAATTTCATATATTTTTTTTTCACAAGATGATGTATTATCTTCGATTCGTTTTAATATATATCTTGAATAATTCACAAAGAATTTTCCGTTAATTTTAAACATTTTGGATAACACTCAATATATTTGTTAGGCTACAAACCAGGACCGATTGAAGAAACATTTTGCAATATAACAATACATATTTTAAAAAGTTCAGAAAAATTTTTAACATTTAGCATGGTAAACCGACGCTGTAATAAAGAATACTTAAAAAGAATAACACTCAATACAAAAAATTGGGGACAACAGCATATGATTGAAAAAATATAATTAGTATAATTTTCCATATAATTGATGTGTAAAATAATAAAACCAAATGCAAATTTTTGAAACCCGTTATAAATTTACTCTCGTACTTAGTGAAATTCATAGTTTCTTAATGTGGAACAGCGTCAGCAAGTAAAACAAAATTTTGTATGACGAGAGTAAAAAAATCTTTTCGTTCTTTATTTTAAGCACACAATGAACAGTTTTCCGCTAAAAAATAACTCATGTTAATTTATTTATAACATTTAACATCACGCTAAAACAGTGTTAATTTTTAATTTTGTGTTTATTTTTTAAAATATTTTACAATACTTTTAACGGACACGAAAAAAGCATTTGATATTAGAATCACCCATATATGATTATTTTTATTTCACCAAAAATTTTAAGTTGTATTAAACAGCAATTTTTTTATGATCAAAAATATAGCGGTATTTCTGATCATTGACAGTAACATTTTTCAATAAAAAAATCTTTTTCGTCCAAAATTTTAGTAAAAAATCTGAAAAATATCCTGTTTAAATCGAATGCAAGTAGATTATGCAACAATTGAGAACGATAAAAGCGTGAAAAAGACCAACCCTTGTTTTCTTATTTATAAATTTTAATCTACAATAATTTCACTACAGCAGCATTAAATAATAACTCCCTGTCATCTGGCAACATGAAAACATGCAACATGAAGTATAATAAATGTCAATAAGAATTGACAGTTGACATCTGAATGAAATAATCAAACATCGGAAAACAATTAAGAGTTGTAACTCATACACAACAACAACAAAAAAAGAGTATAAATAATAAGCTAAAAATTTCCAATAATACTTCAATTGTATTTCAAATTTATTAATAACAATTGTTTAATTTTTTGCATTAACCATTTTAGGAATTTCATAAGAACAATAATTCTTTCTTTACAGCGATATATTGCCGTTTGTATACGATAACTACCAATTAACACCCACCGTTGACAAGTAGTCGCTGTAGCAGACAGACGATTTCTTAAGTAGGAGCCTTAAAATCTCTCTATCTATCTATTGTTAGCTCGTTTAAGCAATAAGCCGCTGCTGCTTCGTATACATATGTATGGCAACTTTGTCGGCAATTTATTCAGATGAAAATAAGATAGAAAATTATGGAAGAAAAAAAAAAATTAATTAGTTATTCAAAGCACGCTTATGCAAAGAAAATAAAATAAATAAATTTACTCAAAATTCAAGTATTTCATTTAATAATTTTTCACTTAAAATGGTTTTGAAAACCCCTGATTTTAATTGGTTTTCAGCCGCAGTGGCTGTTTGGGAGTTCGTTAAAGTGATTTCAACAGATTGCAATATTTAAAAAAAAAAAAAAATTGTTAAACAGTCTGTCATTTATTTAAACAATTATTTACCACCTACTTACGGTTTGAGTTGTTTGTTGTATTTTAAAGAAAAAATGTTGATAATTTTATGTTGAGGCAACTAAAACTACAAAAAGAAAGATGCTGAACACCTGATTTTTTGTTTGTTTCAATTAATTTTGTTTCTTCGCTTCGTTTGATAAAATGCAAGTTGGCGTATTTACACGATTCATCATTGTTGTTAAACATTAATTTGTTATTTCTTGTTTTTTTGTACAAAAATAAACATTAATTCTTTTTATTTTGTAGATTTTTATCAAAAATGGCGGTAACATAAGTGATTAAAGACGTACTGGTTGAAAAATAATTAAAATGATATCTAATGACTTAATTAAAATGGATTTTTGAAATTATTGTTTTCATCATTTAGACAAACAAACAGAGGTACGTTCATAGAATCCAGGAACTGAACCTGTGAACCTCAGTTGATTTTTTTTTCTAGTGATAAATGTTATTTTTGGTCAAAGAAAGGGACTTTTTAGTGAAACAACTGGCTTTTTAGTAAAAAAGTGAGTTTTTAGTGAAAAACTAAAGAAAAAGTGAGTTTTTAGTGAAAAACTAACTTTTTAGTGAACAAGTGATTTTTTAAGTGAAAAACTATCTTTTGAGTGAAAAAGTGACTTTTTAGTGAAAAAGTGAGTTTTTAATTGAAAAAGTGACTTTTGAGTGAAAAAGTGAGTTTTTAATTGAAAAAGTGAATTTTTAGTGAAAAAGTAAGTTTATAGTAAAAAATTGACTTTTTAGTGAAAAAGTAAATTTTTAGTGAAAAACTGACTTTTAAGTGAAAAAGTGACTTTTTAGTGAAAAAGTGAGTTTTTAATTGAAAAAGTGACTTTTGAGTGAAAAAGTGAATTTTTAAGTGAAAAGGTGAGTTTTTAATTGAAAAAGTGACTTTTTAGTGAAAAAGTAAGTTTATAGTGAAAAATTGACTTTTTAGTGAAAAAGTGACTTTTAGTGAAAAAGTGAATTTTGAGTAAAAAAGTGACTTTTTAGTGAAAAAGTGGGTTTTTAATTGAAAAAGTGCCTTTTTAGTGAAAAAGTATGTTTATAGTAAAAAATTGACTTTTTAGTGAAAAAGTAAATTTTTAGTGAAAAACTGACTTTTAAGTGAAAAAGTGACTTTTTAGTGAAAAAGTGAGTTTTTAATTGAAAAAGTGACTTTTGAGTGAAAAAGTGAGTTTTTAAGTGAAAAACTGAGTTTTTAATTGAAAAAGTGAGTTTTTAATTGAAAAAGTGAGTTTTTAATTGAAACAGTGACTTTTTAGTGAAAAAGTGATTTTAGTGAAAAAGTGAATTTTGAGTGAAATAGTAACTTTTTAGTGAAAAAGTGAATTTTGAGTGAAACAGTAACTTTTTAGTGAACAAGTGAGTTTTTAATTGAAAAAGTGACTTTTTAGTGAAAAAGTAAGTTTATAGTGAAAAATTGACTTTTTAGTGAAAAAGTGACTTTTAGTGAAAAAGTGACTTTTAGTGAAAAAGTGAATTTTGAGTAAAAAAGTGACTTTTTAGTGAAAAAGTGGGTTTTTAATTGAAAAAGTGACTTTTTAGTGAAAAAGTGACTTTTTAGTGAAAAAGTGAGTTTTTAATTGAAAAAGTGACTTTTGAGTGAAAAAGTGAGTTTTTAATTGAAAAAGTGACTTTTAAGCAGTGTTGCCACCAACGGAATGGTAAATTACACAAGCTATATTTTGACGCATGTCACAGAAACAAATTTCGATCAAAAGTGGAATTAAAACCGTATTTGGCTTCTTCACAACCAATTTTAATTTTCTAAGTGGAATTAATATTTTAAGCAACATATATACCAAAAACCTTATTATTGCCACCTTTTTATTTCGTACAAACCACTAAAAATGTATGAAGCTAAAGCGATAATAATTATGTATTGAATTTTTGTTTGCAAATATCGTCACCTAAAATGCAAAATGGCGTAACAACACTTTATATTTTTTACGGGAGAAGCAAAAAGCCTTACAAAATCAATAACAACAAGGTGTAATTGGCGTTTGATTTTCTTTAATAAAGTCGCCATTTTTGATCTAAAATTGTTTGTAAATATAAAGTTTAATAAAACGAACAAAACTTAATCAAAAACTCTTATAGCGAAGTTGTTTGTTGTTAAGCCCTTTTCCATTTAAGGTGACGATATGTAACTTACATTTCATTTGGATATGATAAAGGATCTGATGCATCCCTCAAATGCCGTCGACGCAATTTTTCAACGGAATGTTAATTTAGTTACTCTATTGCTGCAACATTGGATTTGCCGGACATTTTTTGCTTATTCAACACAAAAATATTTTTCAAATGTCTCTTTATATGTTTTGACAAATGGTTAGTATGTAGATAATGATCAACCCATTTTTAGTTCGGCTCTTTTAACGCTTCTAATTAAATTTTTTAAGTTTTACCAAGAATATTCAACCTTTATAAATCTTGTGACAAAATAATAACAAAAATCAGTGCTACAAAACGTTAAAATATTAAATTATACATGAAATTCACATGCAGTCAATTACACATGGGCTACACATGAATAAAACTATTACACATGATATGTGTAATTACACGTGAGGTGGCAACACTGATTTTTAGTGAAAAAGTAAGTTTATAGTAAAAAATTGACTTTTTAGTGAAAAAGTAAATTTTTAGTGAAAAACTGACTTTTAAGTGAAAAAGTGACTTTTTAGTGAAAAAGTGAGTTTTTAAGTGAAAAAGGGAGTTTTAAATTGAAAAAGTGAGTTTTTAATTGAAAAAGTGACTTTTTAGTGAAAAAGTAAGTTTATAGTGAAAAATTGACTTTTTAGTGAAAAATAGACTTTTAGTGAAAAAGTGAATTTTGAGTGAAAAAGTAACTTTTTAGTGAACAAGTGAGTTTTTAATTGAAAAAGTGACTTTTTAGTGAAAAAGTAAGTTTTTAGTGAAAAACTGACTTTTAAGTGAAAAAGTGACTTTTTAGTGAAAAAGTGAATTTTGAGTGAAAAAGTGAGTTTTTAAGTGAAAAACTGACCTTTTAGTGAAAGTGTGAGTTTTTCGCTAAAATATATTTTAATTCTAAAATATGGTATTTATCCAAAATGGTCTTTGATCTCCTCCAGAAATTTCAAACAAATATGATTTTTTTTAAATAAATTTTCTGAAATTCCAAAATTATTTGAGAAATCCGACTATTGGAATTGTATTTAGGACCTCTTGCACTGCCCTCTTTATAGTCTACTACACTGATGGAAAAATGCAACATCAAAGTAATGATGCCCTAACATCAGAACTGTGACATCAATGTTATTACAAATGGCATCAGTGAGGCAACAAGTGACATTAATCCAATGACGAACGTCATCATAAAATTTTGTGATATTTTATGCATCATTTATGCTTTGATTACATTTGGTGTATTATTAATATTAGTCTCATGTTTGAAAAGTAAAATAAATTAGAAGCAAAAGTTCCCATATTCTATTTGTTTAAATAATTTAGTTAAAAACATAAAATTTTCAAAGTAGAATGATTTCTTCAACTAAATTGAGAATGCTTTTGAAAACAAAGGACAGACTACATGAAAAGTGAAACAAACATGTGCAACGTGTATGTAAATAATAATATTTTCTCACTTTGACTTAAGTCAATCCCAATGACTAAATTTAATGACAAACTAATGAGTCCTTTCTCGGATGTTACTGAGTCATCATTTCTGTGATTGAGTTGTGTCATTCCATTGATGACATAATTTCACTTGATGACAATTTGGGCAAGTGATGTTAAGGCTGACATCACAACCGAAGTCACTTGTCATAGTACTGATGTCAAAAGACATCAGCGTTATGACGCCCATTCTATCAGTGTGCGAAAGCAACTCCGTATTTATCCAAAACAGTTATTCAAATCATGATTTTTTTTTGTCTCCGAATTAAATTTCTGTGACTGTTAAGTGCTCTGTTAACGGCAAAATTAACAATGTTAATAACATATGCGACTTTATCGCTACGCCCATGTGAAAAAGTGTGCTTGTTTAATGCAAACGTGTGATTTTGAGTGACAAAAGTGTGACCTCTTTAGAACAAAAATTTAGTTTTTGTGTGGAAAAATTATTTAATTTTTGAAAACTTAGTGCTTTTATTATAGACGAAGTGACTATTTAGTGGAAAATGTGACTTATTGCTAAATGCAGTGTAAATGGAATCTGGGAATTTTTTTCTCACGTTGAGTAACATTTATTACATAAATTTTCATATTATTCGAAATTCGAATGTGTATTCTAAGTCAAATTACAATCCTCAAAAGCTTTTATACTTTAATAGTCGTTTTCCTTCAAAATTATCCAGAAATATTTTGTAAATATTTAAAAAAAAAAATTACTTCGGTTACAAAAGTACTTTCCCTTTTAAACTTTTCTGAAAAAGTATTTTTTCAAAATAGCCAATTTCTTCACAAACATAATTCTTTTTCAAAAGTATTTTTCTTAATAAAACTTGAAAAAATACTCCAAACATTTCATAGAAATATATTCACACTTTATCATAAATCTCTAATTTGAAAAAAAAATTTACTGCACGCAGTCATTTCTTTATCTGATCCGACAGATTTGGCAGACATTAAGAAAAGCAAAAGCAGAAAAATTAATGAAAAATCCCAACAATTTACTTAAAAATAAACATTCATTTATGGCGGCATTTCGTTTACACATCATACTGGCAACAGCAGAAACAAAAACCTGCAAAAACTTAATTAAAATTCATCTCTTCACATAATTTTCTAATTGCACTCGCAGTAATAAATTAAAAATTTAATGTAGCAACATTATTATATAGACAAGAAGAAGCAGAAGATGTAGGAAAAATGGCGGTAAATGAAAGGGAAAAAAACAAATAACAAAGTTTTTACGCAACTATTAATTATAGAGCAAAGAAAAATAAACAAAATCAAGATTAAATTGTTTGTTGGGTTACACATGGCTGCATTTTTTTTTATCAAAAAACCAAATTGAACTAAACTTAATTAATTGATTAATTTTATTTTCTTTTAAAAACTTTCATAAAAATTGCTTACAAAGTAACTGCGATAGTGATCAGCCAAGTAAGCAAAATTAATCAACAACGCCCATTTCATTTCGTTCAGTGTAGATGGGATGAGTTGTCTTCGCGAGCGGTTCCTACTCGCGATCTGCTTAATTGTTTCGTTAACTTTTTTTCTTGCCATTAATTTTGTTAATAAATCATTTCCAAGTCGCCACAGAAATAAAAATCCAAATCCAGACTTAATTTTGCCATATTTGGTTGAAAGTTTTATTTATTATGTTAATCATAATATTTAAATCAATCTAGATTATTTTTTGTTCTCGCTGTAGATGACTTTGCGACAATGAATTATTTATCTTTAAGTATATTAATAAATTTATTTAAATAGACAATTTAATTGAGTTAAACACTAAATTATAAAGATGTGTTTAGATCACGAAATACTTTGTTCATGTAAAAGTGTCATTGGCAAAGTCAATATTTGGTGTGATTTTTGAAAACAGGCTAATGATTGGACCCATAAATAGATTCAGATTGTATTGAATTTAAATAATTAAGTGGGAATGGGGTGAAAATTAAATGTATGAAAAACAATTTGTATGAAGTTGAAATGGAATAGTTTAGATTTTTTTTATTAAAAAAATTTAAACTTTATTTAAGACACATTTTTTGCTAAAAAAGGCAATTTATAAAAAGAACTTTATTAATTTTTATTCCACTTTTTATAAAAATATTTAATTTTTTGTTAAATTTTGTAATTGTTAGGAATACAAAATTTTTTAATTAACAAGATGAAATTTATTGTTGAAGGGATGATTCATATGCCCATTTCACTGGTTGCTTAGGCGAGATCATCAGGAAACTTCATCCAAAGATATTAACCATACAAAGCTTTTAAGCGTTTAAGAATTATAAGCAACAGTTTTACTTAAAGCTTAAACAAAAACAACAGCAACAAACATTGAATTTATCTTTTCTAACATTCCCCACTACAATTGGTTGGAATTCTTCCAACATTAATTGTAGTTGTAAGTAGGTTACGAAAAAACAAAATAAACACAAAAACAACTTGCTTGGTCTAAATATGTTTTTGTTTCTGTGTTATAATATTTTATTTATTTATTTTTCAATATTTCGCCTACCATCGGTAAGCATCATCAGGAAAATCTATACACAAAACAGAAATAATACAAATAAAATTATTTTGTTATTGTAACAGAATATAAGGATAACACGACAAAAAAGAAAACAACAAAAAACTTACGGAAAATTAAGTAACTTGCTTTATTGTTATCGCAAAAAAGGCATGTTGCCAGTTTAATTTCTTTAGGCCGTGCACTTGCCGGTTTATTATCAAAGTCATTTCTGAAAATGGACAAGATTTTGTTTGTCGTGCTTAATTCCCATTTTTATTCTTGATAAAAACACTGAAATTGATTGTTGAAGGGATAAAAAGAAAAATGGGCATTTTTAAAAAATATTTTGCATTTTTGTAAATATAATATTTTTTTTTTTTTTTTAATTAATATTTTGAGAAAAATTTGGATTTTTGTGAAAATATTTAAATTTTTGTCAACATTTTTGTGAAAAGTTTTGCATTTATGTAAAAAAAAAATTTGCTTTTTTGTAGAAAATTTAGTATTTTTGTGAAAAATGTGAGTTTTTTTTATTAAAAAAAATTTAATTTTTTGGTTAACAAAAATATTTTCATATAAAGTACCTTTTTCGAAGTACCTTAACACACAATACTTCCCTTTTTCAATACATATTTAAAATAACTTATAATCTCATACATATATCTCATTTATATATTTTAACAAATGGCAAAATATTGACGACCTTAGAACCGGAACAAAATAAGTCAATAAGCTGTAACATAAAACAAGATAAAATGTCAATTAAAACACGCCCCAACACTCAATGGCCAATTAACAATTACCAGGCATTTGGGGCAATACAAGACTATTCGACAATTGTTGTTAGTGCTACAATGTTGACTTCAATTGACTACAAGACGAAAAATAAAAATTAATAATAAAAAAAAGGAAAAAAATTAAAACATGGAAACACAATCAATCTAAAACAAAGTGTTTTGAAAAAAAAAGAATTTAAATGACAGTTTGTAGTGCACTATGGAGCAGATTAAAAATTGTGTTACTATTTATTTTTATACCCAGCTATTTTTGGTAAATTTCTATTAAATATTTATAAATAGAAAAATGTTATAACTTTTTTTTATTAGTTCTATATTGACACTTAGATCAGTGTTGCCAGAAGTAGGAAAAAAATCTTAACATGTTGCAAGTTTTCCTTTACTAAAATACTAGTTTAGGGAAAATCGAACTGAGTTTTCAATTGTTAGAACGTTTTAAAATTTTTATGAAAATATTATTTCATTTGATTATTTCGAGAATACAAACAGGCTTGGAGACTCTTCACTGTCTGATCCAAAATCACTTATTATGAAAATCAAATCAGTAAATATGAAAGAGACCTACGAAAACTTGAAGTTTTATCTCAATAGGCTTCAGTACGACCGCTTTTTGTGAAATGTATGTGCCGGTCTAAAAAAAGTGGCTAAAGGTGTTATGATACTTGCTATTTTTTGTATTGGATTTTTGTAGGATTGACTGAATGAAACAACAAATGCGAGAAAGAACAAGAACAAGAATTACAATTTGATAAAATGTAAACAAAACAAACAATACTGCCCACGTTTTTCCCCACAAAAAACCGTCATTAAAGTTAAAAATCGCAAAAAAAAAGTTAAAAACCGTTAATTTCGATCAAAAACTAAAAAAATTGGCAACAGTGCTAACAATTAATCTGGAGATGTCAATTTTAAGTTAAACAATTTTACATTTTTTTTGACAGTCTTAGATTATTTATCGATGACACATGTATGTATATTTGTTTGGCATTTCAAGATTTTTTATGATATAATCATACTCTTTACACTTAGTCAGTTTTCCTATGCAAATATATTTGCACTGTTCTCCAATATAGAAAAAATACACAAATAGCAAGTATCATAACAGCTTAAGCTAGCGTCATTACAAGAAGGACACAATTTTTTTTTCTATTTCTATTTTTAAATGTTTATTTTTATTGTTCAAAAATTTAAAATTTTAAAAAAATCTATTCATAACCGAATGTACGCACTAAAAAGAGAACAAAAGAAAAACCGAAAAATGAGACAGAATATTTTTGATAATCAAAAGACGCTTAGCCTAGACGGTAGAAATGCATACTTGACTGTTAATGCTGACGTCGATGAAATCAATGCAAAAAGAGATAAAAGAGCTGACGTAAGCCTGTAAGTCTGCTTTTACACGTTTCATCTTTTGATGCTTAACTCTTATGTTTAAAGGTATGAGAAGAAAGAAGAAAGGGGGTTAGTACGGAGATGCCTGTACTCGGTCAGTACGCTTTGTGTTTTTATTCGTTGGTATATGCACAACGATGGCTGCATGTAATTTTTTTTTCTTTTCTTTTTTTCTTTGATTCTCTATTAATAAAATTGTTGTTGTTTTGTACCGAAAAAAGTTGAAACCGATTGCTGCGTGTGAATATATTGGCATCTTTAAAAGGGAATTGAAAAGAAGTTGAGCATCAAAAGATGAAACGTGTAAATTCACACTAATTAAAAACAAAACCAATTACTCGCGGGCAATCTTGCTCTCGTCTATTTACAGATAGGGTTTCAACTACAATAAAAAAAAACTGTCGGTGACATCTGTAAACAGAAACATTATGTTTTTAAATGAACAAAAGCAATTAATAAATACCTGGCCTGTCACAGAAATCAATTCCGATCGAAAGTGGATGTGATTTCATATCTTGCTGCACATAAAACGAAGTCACTTTCGTTCGGCATTGATTAATGCGACAGGCCTGTAGATAATATAGCACGCTAAAGTCAATTGAAATCACATAACAATGTTTCTGCTTCATACTTTTTTCCCGACCAGTGTTATTGTTTTAAATTTTTCTATTAAAAATAAACTGAAAAATTGGAGAGTTTGTAAAATATTCTTTTTTTCCGTAAGTATTGCTAGAGAATTTAAAACTTGTGGGATATACTAAAAAAATTTTAAAAATATTTCTGGCAACACTGGCTTGATTCCTTTTTTTTACATCTACTTACTACGTACATATATATACACCTCTTGAACATACATTGTTGCTAAATCGGGTCAGTGGTTTTTGAAAAAAAAAAAAAAAAAAAAAACAATTATAAACACTTTTAGATGACTCTCCCCCACTGTGCTCTGGGGCATACAAATTCATTTTTAAAACCACAAACAGTCCGAGTAGACAACTAGACGCTAGAATTGCCACAATTATTGTAAAAAATAGCAAAAAAAAAAAGAATAAAAAAATATTATTAAAATATACTTGAAGTCAACAACATAAATTTGTTTTTGCTCAAACCCCAACCAACCATTTAAACTAAAAAATAATTTCAAAAGTTGACCATAATTATAAGAAATGTCCACCCACTCATGTTAATTTAATGCCCCGTTTATTATGACTCTACTCCTCTAATTATGATTTCAATATTTGCTAAACAAAAAGGTAACAAATGCATATTATTGAACACTTTTGCTCCACTCTAGTGGGCTATTTATTTAATGTTTTTTTTTTAAATTTTAAGAAAAAAAAAAAAAAAAATTATAAAATTCAAACTACCAGAACATAAATCTTGTCGCAATT
This sequence comes from Pollenia labialis, assembly GCA_949318255.1. Classification (NCBI taxonomy): domain Eukaryota; kingdom Metazoa; phylum Arthropoda; class Insecta; order Diptera; family Polleniidae; genus Pollenia; species Pollenia labialis. The sequence continues at coordinate 130,603,541 of OX439141.1, forward strand.
ACCCACTAATTTAGCAAATAATTCTTTTTATTTCTTTTTTTTGTTTGTTTCTTGTTTCATTTTATGTTTATTTGCTTTGGACTGAGCTCATAGACCATAACTAATACTTATTAAATCCCGACCATGGTTTACAACTCTACAATTTCGCGGCAGTGAGTAAAATTGGAGAAAAAAAAGGAACGCCTGTGTGCCTTTAAGAAAATACACATATTACACTCAAAGTTAATAAATATGTTCTTCATATTTGAAAGCCCAACCCGTAGCGTTTATAATCATATTGACTTGACTGTTTCTTGTTCAATACTTTCAAGCAGTTTTTATGATTCTTAATTATTGCCCAGCCACAGTCAATGCCAGGCAGCCACTTAACAAAAAAAAAAAAATAAAAACTATTTGAAAAATTATAAAAGAAATAAATTGTTAATGTTTTTTGATGGTCAATGTACAAATGTTTTTTTTTTGTTTTTTTGGAAAATTAATTTTATGTTTTGCCAACAGGGTTTGCTGAGAAGTTATAATATTTAACAGTCAAGAAACGAACAAGATATTAAACTTGTTCGCGTACAAGTTAAAAATATAAGAGAGTTAGTTCTTTCACGAAACTAAAAAATAATGTTCTACTTATGTTTGTTTAATTTTAAAAATTGAGAATTATGTTTGAAACACAAATTTTTTAGAATTTGAAACGAAAAATACTGAACCTTTTACAAACCTAAAAAATAATTTTATTATTATATTTATTGTAAAAGTTCATCTTTGATGAACAAATTTGTATAGATAAAAAAAAAACATTCAAATATTGCACAGAATTAGTTCTTTCATGAAATAAAAGTCTAAAGGACTCAAATATTTTAAAATATTTAACTAAAAACCTAAAAGATTTATTATTTTTTTTTAAATAAGCGAGTTTTCTGAGACGTTGTAATATTTACTGTTCAAGAAACGAACAAAATGTTGAACCATTTCTCTTGCGAATTAATTAATTTTAGTAGAACAGAGATCTTCTGCTAAACTTAAAATTATAAATCAATGTTTTTTCGGAAATACAAAATGGTTTATTCATTTATTATAATGTGCTAAATTACCAATTTTTTTTGATAAATACACTGAAATTTATTGTTGGGGGAAAAGGTAGTTTCTAAGCGCATTTCACTGGTTGCGTAGGCCAGATCATCAGAAAGCCTTTTTCCAAATACTTTGGAAAAGCTAAAGATTTTATACAAATAAAACTGTTAAGCGAATGAGAATGACAAACAACCAAATTTTTATTTGCCACGATGTCAAAGCTAAGACAACAAACCAACAAAAAACAGTGAGTTTATCTTTTGGTTGGTTTTTCCCGACTTAAATTGTTGTTGTAAATGGGTAATAAGAAAAAAATTTTAATTTTTATTTTTTAATTATGTATCATAAAGCGAATAAAATATAATTGAACCAGCGTTTAAAAAGCTGCAGTTGAGATAGTAAAAGTTATAAGATTATAATGCAACTTCGACATCTTAATTTTTCATTGGACGAAAATAAACCGTTGCCTTTACTTCTGATTCATTAAATGAAAACAGTCGCAGTAAAGGCAAAAGCAAAAAACGAAAAGTTGTACACAACAAAGAACATCGGCAGTCGACATGTTCGAAAGTGTTTGGTTTGACAGACTGAAACTTTTAAAAAATCCCGTAGTTACCGAAGATGGGACGTTGTGTTTTTTTTTCCGAATTTTTTTTTTTTTTTTAATAATACATGTGTTCTTAAATACATACATATTATGTATTTTTTTTAATGCTTAACAATCTTTTTAATTTTTTGAAATTAAATAAGACGTATGTATGTACACATTTATTAAAAAAAAATTGCGGAAAGAACACAACGTCCCATCTTCGTTAACTTCGGTATTTATTAAAAGTTCCAGTCTGTCAAACGAAGCACTTCCGAACATGTCGAGTGCCGATGTTCTTTGTTGTTTTCAACTTTTCGTTTTTTGCTTTTGCCTTCACTACGACTGTTTTATTTAATGAATCGGAAGTAAAGGCAACGGTTTATTTTCGTTCAATGAAAAATCAGAAAGTGGAAGAAAAATCAATTATTTGATTTTGACAGCAGCTTTTTAAACACTGAATTGAACTATGCAAAAAATCTGTGTTCCAGCCAGTTCGATTTTGAAATTTAAATTTACAAGTTATAATTGAAACAAGTTCTATTACAAAGGAAACTTTTAAAAGAATAGTTTTTACTAAATTAAGAAGTCATGTTCCGAGCTAGAAAGCTTTATAAATTGAAAGTTGTTTTATTGAACACATTTGAAAAATAAAAATGTTTAATATTATAAAAATAACTAATAAAAGAAATAAATCTTACATTCAATTTTATAAAAATATTTATAAAAATGTACTCACCATGAGAAATAAATTCCCAGATTCTATTTGTTAAAACAAATTTTATTTTTAATTAAAAAAGATTGTTTAAAGTTGAAAGAACGAATAAATTACTAAACTGAAATGAACTAGTTCTCTCATAAATGAAAGTCTTAAGGAGTCATCATTAATTTTAATAAACCTAAGAGTTCGTTAAATTCTAATTTTTTTTTTATCTGTTTTCATGTTTTGTACATAGATTTCCATATATAAACCCAAATAAAATGAACTAATGTTCTTTTTAATGAAAATTTTAACGATTTGACTCGATCTTTACAGAACTAAAAAGGTTTAAACATTAAAAGTCAAATCCAAATTTCCTTAAAAGAACAAATTCAAATACAGAACTTAATAAAAAAAAAATTAAATCATCGAACTAATTCTCTTCCGAATGAAAGGATTAAAAATAATTTCTTTATTAAACAAAAAAGCCGTGAAATCAAAATTTTTTATTTTTGTCAATAAATCCAAAACTTAAAGAACGAATGAGATATTGACGCATATTCAGAAATCATAACTAAAGTCGTAACTAACAAAACAGAAACTAAAAAATAGTTCATAGATAGTTATAGATCTTATTCATAATTCATAACTATCTTAGCAAGTGGTTTCAGCTGATTAAAGAAATGCAACCATGGATATTGGCATGTAGAGAAAACAAAATGTCGATAATATTTTGAAAGATATAAGATATATAATTTAAAAGCTTATTAAGCTATTAAAAAAAATTATTGTTCTTCAAAAATGCATACAATTTTTAAAAAAGTAATTTTTTTGGTTATAAATCAATTAAAATAGGGGCCTGTCAAAATATAATTTTGCAATAAAATTTGGTGACTAAAAACACATCTCTAGTTCATTTTATTTTTTGTATGGATGTTTTTGGACGCGGTATAAAAGAAGGCAAGTAGCAAATGTAATAAGACAAGTTTATTATTTACGAAATTGTAAGAGTATTTATTGTTTTCTGTATTTTAGAGTGACACAAATTGGTCGCCAAAATTGTTTTGCTATTCAAATAAATTATAAGATAATATTAATTAGCTGTTCTTTGTATGTATTATTTAGTTGGCATTTAGTTACAGCTTTACCCATAATTAAGTGTAAACTTTTCTTGCTAAAAGTAACCAACTGTGAATAACTTAAATAGACACTTAAAAAAGTTAACACTTAGTGATAATTTATGAATATGCACCATTGAATTTAAATGAACCAGTTCACTTAAGAATACAAATGTACAGGTGTTTTTTAAATCTCTAATGGATTTGCAAATCACTTTTGAGTTGTCAATTGCCAAGCATGTTCTGAAGCTTACGCGTTATGCTTGCGATTTATTACTTCTCTGAAATTAATCTCAGCATTGCCAACATGGATTTGTGGTACATAATTTAGATCCGCCCTTTATTGAAATCACCAAAGAAAAAGAACGCAATGCCGAAAACTAAATAATTTTTTCAATTATTAAATAAAATTTTAAATTATACGTCAAATTTTTTTAGTTTACTCTTACGATTTTAACTCGCTAAGAGTCTTGCAATTTTATTTAATAGATCATCTCTCTTACAAGTTCATGTCACAATCGCACATGTAAACCGAGTTTCGAGTGTCAGAACATGCACGTTCAGTAGATTTTTAGGATTAAACTAAAAAAAATAATCATATCTTCGAATTTTAAAATTTTATCACATGCTAAAAATATTCTCTTTATTCCTATGAAACGAGTAAAAAATGTACTTGTATTCTCATGAATGGAAATTTTAATTTTCTTTTCACTGAATTGAATAATCCGAAACATATCCAAACTAGACATCCTCCTTTTCTAAAAAATAAATTCAAAGCTTGATGCTCTCTCTCTGTCTCTTTCTTCATTAAACTATAATTCTTCGTCTACACTTCTCTTCAGTATTTGCTTGTGACAGCAACACTACAATAAAGAGTTTTAAAAAATGTTCAATGATTTGAATTTGTGTCTAAATGGAATTTGTGGAGGCCGCAAATACATAATTTTCAAATGAGCTTTTTTCCTAAAGAAGGAAACTTTTAAAGATAATTAAAAGAAATTCATAAAAATACTAAATATGTATAAATACTTCTTTTAAACGTATTGTATTATGCCTCATATCGAAAGACCATGTTTGTTAAAAAAACAAAATTTTCATTGTCTTAGCCGTTAGTTCAAATTACAGTAAACGTTTAACGGTTTTATGCTTGACTTCATTTCCTAACACTGTTATGAATTCATTGAAGTTTTTTTTGGTAGATTTGTTGGTTTCAAAAAAGAGTTTTCTATGTTTTAAAGTTAGTAGGCCAAGTTTATTTTAAAAACGGTCATAATTTTAAAGAAAACTTTAACATGGTACAAATTAAAATCAAACAAATGCTTTAGGAGTTTTGTAATTAAAAATTTATGCATTCAACACAAGGTACTAAATTTTCTCCTTTTGTTTTTTTTTCCTAAAAAATATTTCGAAAAAAAGCAATTTTTTGCAAATTTTTGTTTAAAAAGGTAATTTTAGTTAAAAAATAGTACTTTTTGTTTAAAAATTTTGTTTTTTTTTTTTTAATTTAAGTTTTTGTTTAAAAGGTACTATTTGTTTAAATAGGTACTTACCTTTTGTTTAAAAGGTACTTTTTGTATAAAAAGATACTTTTTGTTTAAAAAGGTACATACTTTTTGCTTAAAAATGGTACTTTTGTTTAAAATTGTTACATTTTGTTAAAAAAGGTACTTTTAGCTTAAAAATAAACGTTTTGTTGCGAAAAAAACTTCCATGTACCAAAGTACTTTTTAAAGAAAAAAAACTATAAATTGTGGCCTCTTAATTTAAGCAATCGATTTAAATTTTTTCTAAAATAATCAGAAAAATTTCTTTAAAAAAAAACTATTTGAAATTTATTACTCTCACATATAAAGTTAATTGCAACATGTTGCAACATCTATATGATTAGATAGAAAACTCATTACCCATCAGCATGCAAAACTGTTGTGAATGGGGCAAAAGATACTGTATCTCTTTCCATATCAGGCATTTAAGCATTTCATTTAAAAAGCATTTGAAAAATTATGTGTATCAACCATGAATAGCAAAGACCTCATACTGTGACGCATTCTTTTCTTGTCTGTACGATGTGATGATAAAGTTCAACAAAATGTGAAAAAATAGAATTAAAAACAAACAAAAAATAATAGCATCCTATACTGTAGAGAATATAATATATTTGAATAGAATCTTTGGCAATTATAGTAGAAAAGAAATCATAAGATAAAAATTATAATGAATACTTTTGCGCGAGCTCAAACTGTCAAATGAGCAATTAATAAACTACGTAAGCGTGAACATGGACGAATTTGGCAAAAGAAATTTTAGAAAAACAATTTTGGATGTAAATTTTATTTTGCATGTAGAAAACTAATGAATACAACACAACTAGAAACCGCAAATGCAGATACAAAAGTTACAGATGCTGATATTAGACAACAAGATGAGTTTTTTTTTGTTTTCTAACAAATTTGTAATTGAAGAAAGAAAAAAAGAAAATTTAGAATTTTTAAGTATGATGAGTTTTACATGAAAATTTTTGCAGTCACATGCTGACTTTTAATGCAAAATATTTATTATGACATGCAGCAGTAGAGGCAGTGTTTTGAAGGAGCGAAACATGTTTCATTAAAAACAAAAAGAAATTTAAAAAGTACATTTTTTAACCATTTTTTTAAAATACTGTCATCGTAATTATATACTTCTTTTTCTTTTTTAAAGAAGTACTTTTCCTTTAAACGGGTATTTTCCCCCCAAAATTGCAAATTGTACTTTCTCTTCATAAAGGTTTTTTTATTGAACAAAATAGCAATATTTCTTTAATACTTCACTTTTTCTATAAATATGTCTACAAAAAGATACTTTTTTTACAAAAAGGTACTTTTTCTACAAAAAGGAACATTTTCTACAAAAAGGTACTTTTTCTACAAAAAAAGACTTTTTCTTCAAAAAAGACTTTTTCTTCAAAAAGGTACTTTTTCTACAGAAGGGTACTTTTTCTAGAGAAATATACTTTTTTATAGAAAATAACTTTAATAAAAAAAATGTTAACCAAAGGTGGCTTAAGCAAAAAGTATGTGAAATATTGAGGGAATAGGACTATTGTAACAAAGCTTTATAAATTGAAATTGTATTCATTGAAGCACATTCGAAAAAAATCTTTAACTTAGCAAAATAAATTTTGTTCAAAAAGTACTTTTTCCATGAAGGTATTTTTTTAAATACTCCTTTTCTTCATAAAAGTACTTTTTCTTCAAAAAAGTATTTTTTCTACATTAAAGTACTTTTCTTAATAAAAGTACTTTTTCTTTATAAAAGTACTTTTTCTTCATTAAATTACTTTTTCTTCATACAAGTACTTTTTCATCATAAAATAACTTTTTCTTAAAAAAAATCATTCCTTTTCGCTTTCAATCAATTCCCTGCTATACAACTTACTCCCACTGATTTGTTTTGATGCCTTGACCAAAGTGCAGGTGCCCTACAATCCAATGTGTCATTTACAACACAATTCTTTTCATGAATTTCTTCTTTTTGTCTTGTGTTTAATCTTTCTCATTTTAGTACTTTACTTTCTAAGAGAATTTATTGATAAGTAGCTCTAACTAAAAAAAAAAATTTAAATTATTATTTGGCTTTAGGCCAAAACCTTTATTATTAAGGAAAGAAGAAAGATGCCAAAAAATAAAAAGGAAAATTCATAAAATAAGAAAACCCCAAACTCATATGAATTTTGCTGTGACTGCATGTTACGGAATAATAATATTTTACTACAGATGAGTATTGTTGAGTAGCGCTGGCTGGGCAAGGAAAAAACGTTGAACATGCACATTTTCCAATATATGTTTTCAATACTTAGAGTATGTATTTATGCATCTTCTTTTTTAAAATTTTTTTTAATGCGTTTACTTTTGCTTAGTTTAGAAAATTTTGAAATATATTTATTATGTGCATAGAGGACTTGAGTAACTGCCTAAACGTTAAGTGAAATCGTCTGTTTCTATTATTCAAAAACAAACTTATTACTTTAGAATACTTTGAATTCAAATCACACTTTTGATCCAAAAAGGTTTCAGAACACTATAAAATAAATCTGGCGTTTTGGAATTTCAAATCGTGCCAAACATGGCCGATAGTTTCTTTCCAAAAAAAAAAGTTATAATAAAAAAAGGATTTTTCACTCAAAAAGTTATTTTTTATTCGTAATAAGAAATTTTTATTTCCACATAAGTTTTTTTCATATTTGAATCAACTTCTGTTTCAGCGCTTCTAAATTCGTTAACATGAACTATCTTATTTAAAAAGACACCAACAAACAAAATGAACGCCAAAGTCAAATATTTGTTTGTCATCTGAAATATCGTCATATTTAGGGGAAAAAAATCGTCAAGGGACCTAAAAAGTTAAAAGGCGATAAATCTTCAGATATGGCAACCGTTCTCCCGGGGCATCTACAGAATAGATATTCAAGCTACTGATAAAATTTCTATAGAAACGTTAGCGATTTATTAATTTATTAATTTATTAATTTATTAATTTACTTTATATATGAAATTTTAGAAAGCGTTAAGTTTACTACATATAAATAATTAAAGATAAATATTTATTTTTAAAAAACAACAACTGTTAGCAATAAAATTTCAATGGAATATTTAATTAAGCGATAAGTACTTTATAGAAAATTAAAATAAGCGACAAATTATCTAAAAAAAATTAAAGTAAGCGCTGAATTATCGATATAAAACTAAAGCTAGCGATAAATTTTAAATAGAAAATTAGAGTTAACGATAATATTTCTTTGGGAAATTTTAGCTAAGCTATAAACTTATAATTTTCTTTGAACGTTTAAGCTATCGCCATAATTTTTTTTAAAGAATTGCCAAGCTATTGATAAATTTACTTTTGACTATTTGTGTAAGCGATAAGCATTGTTGAGCCGTTTCTTAAGGCCTTAATGTTTTAAGAGCACTTTTCTTTTCGTTCGATTTTCAAAAAAAAAAAAGTTAAATGAAGTAAAAATACAAATGAAATTGTTTGAGCATATAGAGCATGAAGATAATGTACCACAATGTTGAAACAAAACGAAAATGTAGTAAGTTTTAGTTTTTTTTTATTTGCTACTTCTTGCAAATTCAGCTGCACATTGTTGACAGGGGGACATGAACATTATGGGCAGATAAATTATAAAAATTAAAAGAAACACAATAATACTTTTAAAAAAATGTGCACAAAATTTTATTTTCAAAATAATTTTGCTTCCGTGTTTTCATATGAGATTTTATTTTAAAACTTTTTCATTGAATTTATTTAAAAAAAAAATTAAATTTAAAAATTTAAGTTTTTTTCAACTAAAATAATTAAACATTTTCAATCAATTAACATCTGACCATAAAAGGATTGTTTAGAGTGATTTGTAAAAAGAAACAAATATATTTTAAAACAACTTCATGCAGTCATACATTCATACACATTTTTGCTACACATACCACTTTGAGAACCTGAGTTATTTAAATATTATTTTAATAACAGTTCTTGTTGTTTAAGCTCAAACCAAGACCGCAACTGTCAATGTCATAATAGCAACAACAAACTATTGCAATAAAAACGATTTTGTGGTCCATGTTAAATAATTGCACTATGGCTTGTTGCAGCAATGGCTTTTCTGTATTGAAACCTATAGAAATGAAGAGTCATATTAGTTCACAAATGAAATTGCACTTTCAATAGTAAATGTATCGATTTCCATGCTTTTCTAGTATGTACTGGGTGGGAATAAAGACAAAAAAAAAAAAACAAAAATTTCAAACTTCGGAATCATTAAGGGAAAGCTGAATTTTTGCACAAAGCTTTTTTTTGTAGTTCGAAGCAGCATCTAAAAAATCGCCGTCGATCCATGGGCTGCTAAAGAAGTAATGCGGTGTCGAAGGTCAAGAAAAACGAGGTTTCGCACAAATCTCGCGGAGGGTAACACTGATCGAAAAAATACTAATTATTAATCAAATGTGTTCCTTAGGAAGAAGTTTCGTAAAAATAAAAATTTTTTGCGAAAGTTCGTTTAAAAAATTGTAGCGTACAGTATGCGAACCAACTCTACACAGTGGGAGATTTTGGATTTTGGGGACGTTGTGTCCATCCTCAAAAGGAATCTTCGTGAAATAATTCCGCTTTGCCTTAATTATTCCGAAGTTTAACGCCTTTTTTTCTAAAGAAAAGTAAAGCTATCGATAAATTTTTCTATAAAAAAAAAGAAAAGTAATTTATAACTTATCTAGTAGTCCAGGGAATAGTAATTGATATCTATACTCTTCTACAAAAGAGTTATCGATAACTTTACACAGTAAAGTTATCGATAACTTAAATTTTCTTTAGAAGAAAAATATCTATAACTCAACTTTTCTATATAAAATTTATCAATTACTTTACTTTTCTATATAAAAGTTATCGATTACATAACTTTTCTATAGAAAAGTTATCGAAACCTTAACTTTTCTAATGAAATGTTGTCGATAACTTAACTTTTCTAAATTTACTTTTCTATTGAAATATTATCGATAACTTAACTTTTCTAAAGAAAAATTATCGATAACTTAACCTTTCTAAAGAAAAGTTTAAGGTTAATATACTTTTATATAAAAAAGTAACAGATAACTGTACTCTTCTACAGAAAAGTTAGTGATAACTATACTCTTCTGTAGAAAAGTTATCGATTTATTAACTTTTCTTTAGAAAAATTATCGAGTACTTAAGTTTTCTATAGAAAATTAGCTATAACTTAATTTTTCTATAGACAAATTTTCGGTAACTTAACTTTTCTATTGAAAAGTTATCGATAACTTATCTTTACTATATAAAAGTTATCGATACATTATCTTTACTATAGAAAAGTTATCGATACCTTATCTTTCCTATAGAATAGATATCGATTACAAAACTTATCTATAAAAAAGTTGTGGATAACTTAACCTCTCTATGTAACTTACCTTTTATATAAATAGAAAAGATATCGATAATTTATCTTTTCTATATAAAAGTTATCAATTATACAACTTTTACGATCACATTACTTTTTTTCGTAAGGAAACTATCGATACCATAATATTTATCAAAGTTTATCAAAAATTAATTAACAAGCTTTCGTATGAATGTGCTAAATTCCCAATTCGTACTATTGATCATACGATTGATATACTATTTACTAAAAAAGTTATCATCGAAAACATAATTTCCCGTATAGATTTGATCGATAACTATGGATTTGTAGGTAATTCAGAATTCTTTGCGACCGTTCATTTAATTTTTTTAATACTTCATAATGCCAAATTGTCTGTAGTTCACCGTATAAGATTGTTGTTCTTGTTGTTACTGCTGTCATTGTTTGTTTGTTGCTTTAAACACCCGCAAAAACCGCACAATGACAATGTAGTTGGAAATGTTAAATAATTATGACAAATAATCAATGTTGTATTTGTTCACGTACGTACGTTTGTATTTTTTTTTTTAATTTTTATTTATTTATTTAAAAATGTCCATGTTTCTGTCAATATTTTTGTTGAATTTTTTTATATTCAATTCTCAGGGGGTCATAATTTTTCTTAGGAATTTCAATAATTCTTTTTATGTTCTGATATAATTCAAAAACCCACATAATCGTGTATAAAGAAATAAGTGAATGAATATTGATAGATGGAAATTATAAAAAGTGTATGCAATGAAAATTAATACGTTTTATCGTTGCAAAATTAAAAAAAAAATTACTAAAATTTAAAAAAAAAATGAAAAACTTCAGCAAGCTGATAGAAAAATTAAATTAGTGAATGAAAAATTGTTCAGTTTAAATGGAGGATAAAATAATTTTTTTAATAAACTTTATATGAATAAGACCAAAACAAAATTTTTACTTACAAAAATTTATTGATATAAATAATTGAAAACGCACATACCTGAAAGATAAAAAAAACTACATTAGTATCGCATCAAAATTATATACAAAATACTTATTACAAAGATCTTGAAAATTAGTAACTTAACCGGCTACTTAGATTTTCTATAAAAAAAAATCATAACCACTAACATTTCTAATCCCTTGATAAAGTGAACATAACATTCACGAAACGTTGTTAAAATGTGGATTAAATGCCGTTTTTATTACATATAGAACTTTAGGCCGTAGTAGCTAAAATAAAATCAAATTTAATGAACAGTTGCATTGGCCAAACAACAAATATATAGAAAAAATTATTGTTTATTTAAATTTAACACAGAAAAAAATTATCAGCTACTAAGTACTCTAGCGCTTAGTATTTATATCGATTTTTATAAGAAACTCAAAACGCTCCTTAAAATGAATATAAAAAAACTATCGGCTACTTTGATTTTCTATTAAAAAATAACCCGGCTACTTAGAATTTCTAAAGAAAATATGAGGGCTACTTATATTTGCAAAAGAAAATTTTTTCGGCTACTTACATTCTAAAGAAAATGTATTGGCTACTTAGATTTTCTAAGGAAAATATAAACGCTACTTAAATTTTATTTTAAAATCCATCGGCTAGCTATATTTTATATAGTAAATCTAGCGACTACTTAAACTTTTTTTAAAAAAATTATTGGCTACTTAGATTTCTATAGAGAACTATAGAAACTGGCTACTTAAATTTATATGAATTTATGGGTTATGTAAAAAAATCATAACCACTAACATTTCCAATCCCTTGATAAAGTGAACATAACATTCACCAAACGTTGGGAAAATATGGATTAAATGCCGTTTTTATTACATATAGAACTTTAGGCCGTAGTAGCTAAAATAAAATCAAATTTAATGAACAGTTACATTGGCCAAACAACAAAGATATAGAAAAAATTATTGTTTATTTAAATTTAACACAGAAAAAATTATGAGCTACTAATAAGTACTCTAGCGCTTAGTATTTATATCGATTTTTATAAGAAACTCAACAGACTCCTTAAAATGAATATAAAAAAACTATCGGCTACTTTGATTTTCTATTAAAAAATAACCCGGCACCTTAGAATTTCTAAGGAAAATAACCCGGCTACTTAGAATTTCTAAGGAAAATATGAGGGCTACTTATATTTGCAAATTAACAATTTTTCGGCTACTTAGATTCTAAAGAAAATTAATTGGCTACTTAGATTTTCTAAGGAAAATATAAGCGCTACTTAAATTTTATTTTAAAATCAATCGGCTAGTTATATTTTATATAGTAAATCTAGCGACTACTTAAACTTTTTCGAAAAAAGTTATTGGCTACTTAGATTTCTATAGAAAACTCCTTGGATTTTCTTAAGAAAGTCTACTGGCTACTTAAATTTATATGTATTTATGGGTTATGTATATTTTATATGGAAAATTCATAAATTTTTTGTTTACTTGTTTTTTCTTTTTTCGTTCATTTCTTTGCCTTTGATTAGAAAACCACAAGCTTTAAAATAAAGTTTATGTGTATAGAAATTACTAAAAGGAGGGATACGTTTTAATCCGTTTAATCCCTGCCCGCTGACTTTAAACAAACGGCTGTAGAACAGCTAAGATTTGGTGTAAATCTTGATAATTATATGTTGCAAGTTGGCACAAACGGCTGCTGTTTTAGTTGTTTTCCTTTGACTTTAGGTTTGAAATTTATGAATATTTTTTTTTTTCGTATTTCAAATCATCATCATTATCTGCTTTGGTAGATAGTTTGGTAATAAACTTTATGAGAACAGCTTTTTTTTAAATTTATTTCATTTTGAGTAGAAGTAGTAGCAAAATAAATGATGATTATTAAGACGATGATGTGAATAATTTGATGCAGTATATTTAAAGCTTTTTTTTAAGGATAACGAACATTACTTGCTTTTTTTTTAAATATTTAATATAAATTTATAAGAGAAAATTTATTGGTTATTAAAATTTTTTGTAAAACTGTTTTCGGCTACTTGAATTTTTTAAATATAGATTTTAAGCCACATTATTTTTTCTTAAAAATTTTTCTTAACAACTTAAATTGTTTCGAAAATATTAAGTTTCATATGAATAATTCAACGGCTACCGGAATTTTGTATAGAAATTTTCTTAGCTACTTAAAATGTCTAGTAGAAATTAAGTGGCTACGTGAATTTAGTACTAAAAATGTATGAATATTTAAATTTTAAAGAAACAGATTATCGGATACATTAATTTTTGATCTAAAATTTATTAGAAATCTAAAGTTTTCGTACAAAATAAATCGTATACTTTAGTTTTGTATAGAAAGTTGGACGGCTATTTCAGTGTTCTGCAGAAATTTTCTCAAAAACTTTAAGTTTCTATATTTCATCAATGTGAATGTACCTTTATAATTTGAAAGCAAGTCAATAATCTAAACTATTATCAATTCTAACGAAAGAAAAACAAAAGAAAAAGAAACAAAGTTTATATAATATTTAAGGCCATTCAATCGATGGGTAAACTGTGATATGGTTTGTTGCCAACAATTTCTGCTTTGCAACAAGTAGCTGCAAAGTCATCACAAAGTAGCAACTAACATTATTAGTTAGTTGTTTGTTGCATTTGAGGTAAAATAGGTAGCAGCAACAAAGAACATGCTTACAACAAACAAGGAAGTAAAATAATAGTTATAATAAAATATTGTAGAACAGAAACAACAATAAACTGCAACATGCCTTTCTTTATTACTTTTTTTTTTTTAATTCAATACAATATATATACGGCCGGCTTTAATAATAAAAATTGATGGCCTTTGTAAAACCTTTTATTAAATTTAATGTTTAGTTTTGAGTTTAGATTGTCTTGAAGTTTTCTCTTCTCTTTTTTTTCGTAATTTCTGGTAAAAAAAGAATATATGGCTTTCCCTCTTGCAATAAAATGCTTAAGATTTATACTAATCATCAGTCAAATCAATCAGTTTTTAAGGTTAAAAGTAGCAGAACAGTAGTTGAGAATGTTAAGAAAATTAAAAAGGGTATTAAGAGTATAATAATATTACAAACAATTTAAATTAAAACAAAAACATTTCCTACAGAAAGTATAAAGAAGAATTTTCTAGAGAAAATAATCCGTTTATTAAATTTTCAATTGAACATTAAAATTTACTTAAGTTTTCTTTTAAAAGTTATAGGCTACTTTAATTTTCTATCGAAAATTTTAATTAATTACTTTTATAATTCTTTTAGTAGTTTATTGGCTTTTTTTAATTTTCCATAGCAAATTTTTTGGCTACTTAGATTTTCTTGAAAACAATTATCAGCTAGCTAGAATTACTATACCAAATTTATTGGTTGCTTGGATTTTGTATAATAAAAATGCATTTGCTACTGAGATCTTCCATACAAAATCGGCTTGTTAGACATTCTGGAAAAAAAACTATTGGCTTGTTCGATTATTATAAATTTTAGAAGCTACCTACATTTTATATAAAAAAATTGTACTACGATTGGTAAATGAAAATTGGCTACTTTTTTAAAGAATATTTATTCACTACCACTATTGTCTACAAACAATTAAAAAACTACTTTGATTTGGTGTAGAAAATTTAACGGCTACCAGAATTTTCTATAGAAAATTTTTTAGCTACTTAAATTTTTTACTTATGCAAACATACATAATCTTAAAAGAAAATGTTCGGCTACCAGAATTCTCTATTAAAAAAAAAGAGGCTACTTTCTTTTTTTTTATAAAATTACAGGCTACCAAATTTTTTTATAGAAAATTAACCGATTGCTGGAGTTTTCTATGGAAAATCATTTGGCTACCAAAATTATCTATAGAAAATCAAACGGCTACTTCAATTTTCTGTAAAAATTGTATTGTCTTAAATTATTTTAAAGACAGTTTATCAGAGTTTTTTTCATAATTGTTTAAGAATTAAGTATTAAATCAGTTTTAATTCCTAGCCAAGTTATTTCTTTTTTAAATAAAACGTTAAAAGTTCGTATTCAAATAATGAAATTTATTTGCTTTCTAAATTGCCTAGTAAAGAGTTGCATAAATATTAATACTCTTAGAAATGTTTAAAGGATTTAGAAACATTGAAAAAAAGAAGGACAAGGCGGTAAACTAATAAAATACAGTTTTTAGTTGTTGAAAATGATGAAGAGTTAAGTAAATGAATGAGTGCTTCCAGCATATTTGGCGCCAATATTGCAGAAACAAAACAATCTTGGGTAGTGCCACAAACACACCAGCAGCATTTTAGAAAAGATTAAAACGAAAAGACAAGCAGCAGCCAGTTTACAAACAAACAAAAATATAAGGAAGAGAGCCATTAACGTTTTTTTTTTTGCAACCAGCCAAAGAGCCATTCATGCATCTAAACTATCATGCATGCATGCTTTAAATGACTGATGTTTAAGGGTGAAGCACCGTAGCAAAGACATCTATAATATGTATGTATTAAGATTAAACTCTCCTTAAAAAAAACAAAATTAAATTTTATAGAAAATAATTCGATTATAATAACCTTATATAAAAAGTTATAATCGAATCGCAAAAATTATTCGATTAAAATAAATTCTTAAAAAAAAGTTGCTATAGAAAAATATTTGATTAAAAAAAGTTCATAAATAATTATTCGAATATAATATAGAAAATTATTCGATTGCAATAAATTCCTACAAAAAAATTTCGATTTTAATACGTTTTTATAAAAATTGTTCGATTCATAGAATATTATTCGAATAAAATGTAGTAAATTATTCGATTGTAATCAATTTTTTAAGAATATTTTTCGATTTAAAAAACTTTTCTATAGAAATTATTCGATTGCAAAATATTTCTAGAAAATAATATTCGACTACCTATAAGTTCTTTTAGCAAATTTTTCGATTATAAAAAGTTTCTGTTTAAATTATACGATTCTAATAACTTTCTATAGAAAATTTTGCAATTACAATACGTTTCTATTAAAAAGTATTCGATTATGAAAAGTTCATATAAAATTATTCGATTTTAATATAGCAAATCATTTAATTGTTACACATTCATATAAAAAATTATTCGATTAAAATAAGTTTCAAAAAAAAAAAAATAATTTGATTACAACAAGTTGATATAAATAACTAATCGATTTAATAAAGTTCATATAGAAAATTATTCGATTAAAAAAATTCCTATATGAATTGTTCGAATATAAAACGTTTCCAAAATAAACATTTTTGCACAATGATACGCTTTTATAAAACATTTTTCAGTTTTAATAAGTTTCTATAAAAATGTTTCCATTATATAGAGCTCATAGAAAAGTATGTATTCGATTATAATACAGGAAAGAATTCGATTGTAATAAATTCCTATAGAATATTATTCGACTATAATAAGTTTCTAAAAAATATTATTGGATTAGTTACAATAAGTTTCTAGAAAAATTTCCTTATAAAAATTTCATAGAACATTAATCGATTGTAATATAGAAAATTATACGATTGTAACATGTTTCTAAAAAAAATTATTCAATTATAAAAAGTTCATAGAAACTTATTCGATTTAATGTAGAAAATTATTCGATTGTAATAAATTCCCACAGAAAATTTTTCTATTATAATACCTTTCTATAAAAATTATTCGATTATAACGTAGAAAATTACCCGATTGTAATAAGTTCCTAAAGAAAATTTTACAATATTTATAATTTCTGTAGAAAATTTTTCGATTACAAAAAGTTCATAGAAAGTTTCGATTATATTCGGCCTTATTGTGTCTGTAAGGAGCTGCCGTTAAGGCCGAAAACTTTTCGAAGTAAATTATTCGATTATAAAAAAATTATAGGAAATTATTCGATTTAAATATATAATGTTATTCGATTTTTATAAATTCCTATGGGAAATTTTTTAATTACGATACGTTTCTTTTAAAAGTTATTCGATTATAAAAAGTTCATAGAAAATTATTCGATTATACTAAATAAAAATATTCGCTTGCAATACATTTTTAAAGAAAATTATAAGTTTCTATAAAATATATTTCATTACACTGTGTATAATTTTGGAAAAATAACCATATACGGATAATAATAACCATAAAGGACCAAAAAAATAGACCGGTGTCTCCCAGTTTTGCCCAAAGTCATGCACTTTTTAATTTATGGGTCCTTAAAGAGTCAAGTTGATTGTTTCCTTGAATTTTGAACGGTTTGCTGCCTATGGACCTAAACAGGGGGAAAAGGTAAAAAAATATCGAAAAAATATTTTGTTCTTTATGGCAAGAGCTACAACTTTGTATCAAAGCGTAAATCAAAATTCCGAACGGTTTGCAAGATATGAGCCTGAGAAAATCACTTTTTTGCAAAAATGACACCGAGGCCCCAAATCTTTAAGGGCCCATAAATTAAAAAGTGCATGACTTTGGGCAAAACTGGGAGACACGGGTGTTTTTATTTGGTCCTTGATGGTTATTTATTGTCCGTATATGGTTATTTTTTTTTCGTGGTGCACTGCCTTATAGAACATTAAAAAAAATTATTCGATTATAATAAGTTTCTATAAAAAATTATTCGTATATACTCGACTATAAAAAGCTGATATAGAAAATTGTTAATATAAAATAAATCCAATAAAACTCTTCGATTATATTAGTTCCTATAGACAATTATTCGATTAAATTACATTTGAATAGAAAATTATTCGATTATAACAAGTTTACAAAGGTTCATGGGAAATTATTCGATTTTAACAAGTTTTCAAAAGAAATTTACGAATTAAAAAATTTTTTTTTAGTGCGCCACTGTGTGTCGACAGTCTCATGAAATAAGTTTTTCTTGAATTTGAAAAGACATTAAACTTGAATATTTTTTTTTCAAGATTTTAAGCAGAATATGATCGATTTTAATAATTTCGATTTGTATGTAAATAAATTGCCGCCACACTATTACAGACAGACAGACAGACAATTTAGTAAGAAGCTGAGGAGAAAAATGTTGACTGACGCCGTTCATTATTTAAGGAAAATTTGTAAAACTAACAGCCAGCCAAATTGCTGTAGACCTTGCAGCATGTAAATTATGCATTTAAGGATGGCGTCTACGAGTACAAATAACAGAACAACAACTTGAAAGCATAAAACAATAATACGAGTACTTAAGAGTGCAACAGAATAGTATTTGTTGCTCCTAAAGGGGATAACGACACGCCTTAGCGTTTTGGATGAGGCAGTAGACACAAGTCTAGTCTACCTCGATACATAAACAAACTAACAAAAGAAAATCTTTTGTTTTTTGCATAAAAAATACTTTAAACTGTCAATGAATATTTTAAAAGAAACATACAGACACAACACATACTTATTTAATATTATCTTTAGTTTAGATTGCCCAAGTCGCATTTTTATTTGAGAAAACATAAAGCGATACTTAACAGAAAGATTTTCCAGCAAAGATAATAATATGTCGCATTACACAGTGCGTGCCTGGCATGCGCAACATTCAATTCCAAAAGACTGACTGACAGACAGACAGACAGCAACAAACAACATCTTCTTCAAATGCTTTAAAATCTCAGCACAAACAAACACGCGTACAACTTTTACATGGACATGTGCATGTTCATGCAATAACTGATATGTACATGGTGGAAGAGAGCATCATGGAAAGATATCAGCCGAACCATCAATTGCAGCAGGTGAATTTTATGTTTAAAATGTTTGGCATTGCTGCAAGCTGCTTTCAATAAATGTTCGTTAGTTTTTAAGAATGTTTTCAGATGGATCACTATTGCACAATCACAAGAGCCGACAGTTCTTGAATGTTTTTGTTGTTGTTGTTGGATTTTTGTATATAAATGTTAGTGGCTGTTGCAATTATTATCAACATGCGTCTGCTTGGCAAGTGCCAGTGTGTGAAAATAGTTAGAAAAACAGATTTGCAAACTGATGAATTCTTCTAAGGGCAAATAATAAATAATAATGATACATTTTAAAAGTTTCATTCGATTTTTTTAATTAATATTTTGTTTAAATAATTTCAAATTCAAATTCTTTTTTATTTCGATCAACTTTGTTGACCATCTTCAGGGGTTCTATACAAAAAATACAAAAATAAATTGCACAAATTACACAAAACATTTCAAACAAAAAATATAATTACATTTAAACATTTTTAAAAATAAATAAACTAAAACACTTTCTTGAGCTGTAAGCTTTTGTCAACTAAATTATTCGAATAATCTTTTTAAAAAACCCAATTATTCGAAAACATTTCTAGAGAATAAAAAGTTTCTTCGAAATTTTGTTTTTAAATTTTGTAAAGAATATTTAATTATTCGAATAATTTTCTAAAGAAAATTCAATAATTTAAATAATTTCCCATAGAAAATCATATTACACATTCCATTTTTTTATTTAACAAATTATTCGAATAATTTTCTAAAGAATATTAAATTCATTAAATACATATTTAAGAAAAAACCAAATTATTCGAATAAATTTCTGAACGAAATAACATCATTCGTATTTTTATTTAATGGAAATCAAAATATTTGAATACTATACAAATTACAGTAATTTAAAACTATTTTTAAGAAACTTATGTATTATCAAACTTTTTGAATTATATTAAAAAAGTGTCATATAATCAAATATGTTATTGAAATATGTATCTAAAGAAAATCAAATTATTGAAATAACATATCAAAAAAATCTAGTTATTCGAATAACTTTTTCAAGAATAAAAAATTTTTTCGAATAATTTTTAAGATTCTGTAAAAAAATCAAATCATAGAAATAATATTCCAAAAAAATCAAACTATTCGAAAAGTTTTTCTTAATAAATCAAAATTTTTGAATTATAAAAAAAAAATTATTCGAATAATTTTTCATAGAAAATTGACTTATTTAATCTTTTTTTTAAGAATAACAAATTATTAATTTTTTTTTAACAAATTATTCGAATAATTTTTCAAAGACCTAAAAACGTGTTTATAAAAAAATTATTTAGATTTCACACGTATCTTGAAATTTAATATTTTCATACAAATTTTCCTTAAAATAGATTTCAAAATCAATTTAAATTCCTTATACGGCAGAACAAATTATTTAAAAAATATTCCTAAGAATTACAAATTATTTTGTTAATAATAATCAATTATACATTTGAATAATTATATTAAAAAACTCTAATTTTTTGAATACTTTAAAGAATAAAAAATTTATTCGAATAATTTTTTATATTTTATGAGGAATATCAAAATATTTGAAAAATTTCTAAAGAAATCAAAATAATTAAATAATTTTCCAAACTAAATCAAATTGTTTGAATAATTTTTCAAAACAAATCGATTTATTCGAATAATTTTCTAAAAAAAAAAAAAAATTATTCGAATAATTGTTCAAAGATCTTATTTTTAAAACAACAAATTAATAAATTTTTTATTAAACCAAAAAATTACTCGAATAAATTTCTAAAACATTTTAGAATTTAAACGTATTTTAAAACTGTGTAGTTCAATTAAAATTTACATTAATATAGATTAAAAAACAAGTTTAGTTTTTTTTACGAATAATTCAATTGAACAATTTTTGTGGAAACAAAATTGTATCAACATGAGAAATAAATTCCCAGATTCTATTTGTTGAAATCGAATAATTTTCAATAAAAACTCAACGTTATTAAATATTTTTCTTATGAAAATCTATTAGAGAAAACTTTTTTTCTTTTCAAGGATTTCATTCCTCTAAGCTTCTGTTCTTTTTATACATTATATAATACGACAGTTGTTATCGTGTTTTTATTTGCTTGTCTGTGATTCTAAAAAGGGAAGTTCATGTCTAAGACATCGCACCATACAAGTGCAAACACACAACAACATGACAGGTAAGTGGAATAGATGCGTGCTGCTTAAACTTAATGCCACTAAAAATTGATGCCACTTTATTATTTCACTAAACACTAAAATGGCAGCTCAAGAGAGAAATGCTTCTTAGTTAAAATTCTACGGTAGAAATAAATACAAACAGCTTTTTTTATAGAAGATTTAAATTCAGCTTATTAAGTCCCGTCCCAAGTCAGCTCAAATATAGATTGAAAAACAACTTGAAGCTGAACAATTTCCTAAAAGTAGGCATAACTTTTGCTCTAAGTGTATGTATGTACGTATGTAGTATTTATAGAAATGAATGTTTAGGTGTCTGTTAAGTGTTGTATGTAATGCCTAGCGAATTTATTGCCACATTTACTTGGCCGAATAAATAGTGGTAGTTGTAGTTATTGCTGCTGTTGTAGCTGTCATTGTTGTTGTGTAATTATGACCACAAAAGTTGGCGACAGGGCGCCTTAATTAATTGCCGCTGCCATGTTGTGTTTTCAACTCCACTGGGTGCAATGTTATGATTAGATAGATATTGGTCAATTTTCCGCAATAAAAACAATGAAACATAATTATGGCTGCCAGTCTTCTATTCTTTAATGTTGGTCTTGTATACATTGCGAATTCTTCATCGTGACGTTTGTTAAAAAATAATGGGTAATTACATGATGCAGAGTGTTAGATTGGAAGCATTTGATTATTTGATGAAGATATACTGATATTTCAAATAAAAAGTTTATATTTAGAACTACATAAATCTTAAAAAGAAATATTATGGCGGCTGCATACATACATTTTGGAAAGGACATTTATCGACTACTGCAATTCAAGACTGAAAAATTATTAGCTACTTAAAAATTCCGTAAAAAATTGTCGGTTACTTTATACTTTTGATAGAAAATTTATCCTCTACTTGAATTTTCTATAGAAGTTTCAGTGGCTACTTGAATTAAATTTTTTGTCGGCTAGATTAACTTTTTGTAGAAAATGTATCTGCTTTTTGGTTGTTTTACACAAAATTGATAGGCAGAAATCGGTCGTGAATTAAGCACCCCTTCAATTCACTCCTGCTACCGGTCACTCGTTTCAAATGAAATTTGAAGCTTTTCATGGCAGCTTCCCATAAGCCGCCCATATGAGGTGCGTCCGGCGGGATAAATCTCCACTCAAACCCCTGTACGATATATTTTTGGGCTATATCTTGGGCTACCGTCTTAACAAGCACGCCAAAGTCGTTTTCTATATCTCTGCTTCCCCCTAAGAAATTTTTTCCATTATCTGTTACTACCCGCTGGGGTAGGCTTCTTATATTTTCAAAATATCGGCTACCTAAATTTTCTATGAAAATGTTAACGACTTTTTTAATTTCCTACAGAATATTTATCGACAACTTAAATTATCTTCATAAAATCTACCAGCTACTTGAATTTTTTATAGTAAATGTATGGCTACTTTAATTATCTATAAGACCAAAATAGCTATCGGCTTCTAAAGTTATTTGCATATCCTTATAAAATTTACCGGCTGTTTAAATATTCCCTAAAATATATTATAGGCTACTTAAAAATTTTGAAAGAAAATTTATCCTCTACTTGAATTTTCTATAGAAGTTTCAGTGGCTACTTGAATTAAATATAGATTTTTTGTCGGCTAGATTAACTTTTTGTAGAAAATGTATCTGCTTTTTGGTTGTTTTACACAAAATTGATAGGCTTCTTATATTTTCAAAATATCGACTACTTAAATTTTCTATAAAAATGTCATCGACTTTTTTAATTTCCTACAGAATATTTATCGACAACTTAAATTTTCTTCATAAAATCTACAAGCTACTTGAATTTTTGATAGTAAATGTATGGCTACTTGAATTATCTATAAGACCCAAATAGCTATCGGCTTCTTAAGTTATTTGCATATCCTTATAAAATTTACAGGCTACTTAAATATTCCGTAAAATATATTAAAATATATATCCTTTACTTGAATTTGATATAGAAATTTCAGTAGCTACTTGAATTTAATACAGATTAGACTAATAATCTGTATTAACTTGTTTTCAAAAATTAACTGCTATTTAAAATTTTTGACTAAATCTAAAGGCTATTTGCATTTTTCTAAAAAAATATGGGCTACTTAAATTTTCTAGAGTAATTTTATCGACTACTTGTATTTTCAATAAAAAATTTATCGGAAACTTTAATAACACTACCGGCTACTAGAATGTATTATGGAAAATGTATGGCTACTTGAATTTTTAATAAACAAAAAACATATGGCTTGGTTATTAAAATTTCCTTAAAAAGTAAAAGGGCTACTTAAATTGTCTATAGAAAATTTTAGGGCTGTTTTAACTTTTTATCTAAAACAATCAGCAGCAACAGTAAAAATTTTAGCTCAAACCAACTTTAGATTCAGTTCAAACACCATTTAAGCTCTATTAACTTTAAAAAAATTTTTTAACTACAACAACAAATTCAAAGTAAAAAAAAACTGTGGTTATCAATTTTTCGCAACTTCTCATAATTTTGCCAACTAACTGAATTTCTTTTAAGTTCCCATTGGGGAGCAATATTCTTTTTGTAATTTTAGATTTAATTGTAGAAAAAGTTAAAAAATAAATAAAGAATTGCAAGCATTAATAAATAGCACATATAAGTATCATTGAATATAATTCGATTTATCTAAAGTGGTTTTCTGTATAAACTCTAATGACTATAATAAATGACGACAACCACACATTGATCGCTTGGCTATTGATCATCTATTATCTCACTGAGAAAAGCAGCGACATGCAGACAGAAAACATCGGCAAAACAGGAAAGAGTATTGGCAAAAGGAAATCCAAATGATTTTCAATTCATTGACAGAGAATAAATTTAAACCACAACTGAAAGTAGCAATAAACTGTAACACAATGAGTGCAACTAACACACTGACACTACGTATGGGAGTAGTTCGTAACAAATAAATATAAACAGAGACATAAACATAAATACATATCGAACGTGCGAAAGGTGAAATGTTGAAAAGAATTAGTTCTTCAGACATTTTACATATGTATGTATGTATGTATGTATGTTTAATATTATATAATAAAAGTTCTTTTAAATTTGATTTGGATACATCAAGCTCCCCAATGTACATATTTATTATTTAACACATTTAAATCATTAAATGCTCTAATTAGAGGGCTATTCAAAATGTAATTATGACGATTGCATTAACATTTGTTGATGGATTTTTTATAATATTAGTTAGCTATTTTAAATCTTTGTATAGAAATTTCATAGGCAAATTGAATTTTCTATAGAAAACAAATCAGCTACTTACATTTTGTACAGCATATTTATCGGCTACCTTAATTTGTTAGTCATTTTTTCATAAAATAATATTGGCTACCTGCATTTTCTATGTAGAATTTGGTTAACTACTTGAGCTCCAAGAAATACATTCCCAAATTGAATTTTCTATAGAAAACAAATCAGCTACTTAAATTTTGTACAGCATATTTATCGGCTACCTTAATTTGTTAGTCATTTTCCATATAATAATATTGGCTACCTGCATTTTCTATGTAGAATTTGCTTAACTACTTGAGTTCCAAGAAATACATTCCCAAATTGAATTTTCTATAGAAAACATATCAGCTACTTAAATTTTTTACAGCATATTTATCGGCTACCTTAAATTGTTAGACAATTTTCATAAAATAATATTGGCTACCTGCATTTTCTATAAAGAATTTTGTTAACTACTTGAGTTCCAAAAAATACATTCCCAAATTGAATTTTCTATAGAAAACAAATCAGCTACTTAAATTTTTTACAGCATATTTATCGGCTACCTTAATTTGTTAGTCATTTTTCATAAAATAATATTGGCTACCTGCATTTTCTATATAGAATTTTGTTAACTACTTGAGTTCCCAAAAATTAATTTTTGGACACTTAAATTATTGATAAAAAATTATTCAGCTACTTAAATTTTCAATACTTCACTTGAATCTTATACATAATGTTTATGGCTACCCGATTTTTTTTAATTTTCTTAAATATTTCTTTGCTACTTTACTACTTAAATCTTTTAAGAAAAACTATTTGCTACTTAAATTAAAAAGTTTCTAGGCGACTTAATTTTTTAAAGAAATTTTTAATAGAAAAATTCTAAGCTACCTACATTTTCTATAAAAAATATAAATTTTTAATAGAAAAATTCTAAGCTACCTACATTTTCTATAAAAATTATAGAAAAGTTTCTTTAAAAAACTTTAAGGCTACTTATGTGTATTGTCTGTAGAACATTAAGGTTTGTTTAAGTTTAAATGTAAAATGTTTAGGTAACTCACATTTGCTGTAGAAAATATCTAGGCTACGCTATTTCTCCAGTTTCCAGTTTTCGGTTTCGTGAATTACATAGAAAATTTGTAAGGCTTCTTGAATTTACTATAGCATATTTAAAGGTTACTTGTTTTATCTGTAGAAAACGACTGGGCTACTAGAATTTTATGTACAAATTTTTTGGGCTACCTAATTTTCTATAGAAAATTTCGAAAATACTTTCTATTTTTATTATATTATTCTAAAAAAAATATTTAGGCTACTTATTTTTCTGTAGAAAATCTCAAATATTAAAGTTTTTATAGAAAACTTTAGGCTACTTGTATTTTCTGTAGAAGAATTAGGTTGCTTAAAGTTTAAATGAAAAATGTTTAGGTTACTCACATTTGCTGTAGAAAATATTAGGCTACATCATCTTTCTACAACATTTTTGTGGTAACATGAATTTTCTAGGCTACTTTAATTATCTGTAGACCATTTCTGGGCTATTAGAATTTTCTGTACAAATTTTTTGTTGGCTACCTTATTTTTTAGAGGAAACTTTCAGGATACATTGGTTTTCTAGAACATTTTTTAGGTTACTTGAATAATCTATAGCAAATTAATAGGTTACTTGTATAAAACTTCTGGGCTACTAGAAGTTCATGTAAGAAATTTTTGGGCTACCTAAATTTCTATTGAAAATTTCGAAGATACATTCTATTTCTATTGAAAATTTGTAGGCGTCTTACATTTCTTTAGAAAAATTTAATGCTACTTAAATATTCTAAAGAAAATATTTAGGCTACTTATTTTTCTGTAGAAAATCTCAAGCATAATTAAAGTTTCTAAAGAAAACTTTAGGCTTCTTATGTTTTCAGTAGAAGAATAAGGTTGCTTAAAATTGCCGTAGTGTACCGTAGAAAATTTAAGGCTACATGATTTTTCTAGAAAATTTTTTCGGTCACATGAATTTTCTAGGCTACTTTAATAATCTGTAGACAACTTCTGGACTACTAGAATTTTCTGTACAAAATTTTTTTTTTGGTTACCTTATTTTCTAGAGGAAACTTTCAGGATACTTAAATTTTCTTTAGAAAATTTCTAGGCGTCTTACATTTCTTAGAAAAAGTTCAAGCTACTTACATTTTATAAAGATAGTTCAAGCGCTACTTTATATTTTTAAATTTTTATTTAGAGGGGATATTGTCTGCTTGATGTTTTAATAAAAATTCAAGCTTCTTACATAATTTTAGAGAAAATCATTTTTCTTTATAAATTTCCTCATAGTTTTACAGTTCTGATTTTAGGTGTCAATAGCTCTTATACTGCGTGTTTGCGGGTGAAGCCCACTAATATTCATAAGACATAAATTCTTAAGATATCTAAAGGAAAGACATACAACCAACACGCATCATTGGAAATCCAGCTACTGTTGTTTCAACTGACACATCAATAACAGCCAAACAACTGGTAATAGCAACAATAACAGCAGCATACGACCGACAGATGATGTGCTTTTGCTTTAACTATTTAAGTTTCTTGCAGAGAAACATAAGAACCGCTATTTTGGTTTTTATTTCTATGTATAAGAAATTATTGATCAACAACCCCGTGAGTGAGAGAGAGACAGAGCAGAAGGGGAATATATTCCATGAAAGAGCAACACAAACTAATATTTTATTTACTAGAGTAACCAGCCAAGAATTTGAAATTCTGTGTAACCTGGTATGACCAGTAAATCAAAAATCTATGTAACACTGAGTCAGTCTATACCAGAATCTTCTCGAGAGATTGAGTAGGAGGCAAGGAGTAGTTGGAAGGGGGATTTGTACCCACAGATTCTATAAAGTGATACTGATAATGTGCTTGAGTGGCGAAAACATACATACAAATTAAAGGTATTAAAAACATAAAACTGTGCATGAGTCAGAGACGAATTAATGGAGCTCTACCTGGGTTTCCACAAAATTTGAAGTGCTTAAGAGGTTGTTTTGTAACTAAAACAACAAGTAGCAAACATCGAATTCATACTGTGCCTACTCGTAGACATTGATATAAAACATGTTTTGCTTGAATAGCTGCAGTTGCGTACAGATGGGGGAGATGGTGGTCAGGTATTGAAAGAATATATCAGCTTCAAAAATATAAACATAATAATCAATTAAATTAGCATCCGCTTAAGATAACGTGCAATGATTATTGGTTAGTTGGTTGGTTGCTTGGGCTGTGTGGTTGGTTTGACTTCGTTCAACTGGTTAGTTTGACTGACTGGTTTGTTGGTTTCTTGCTGGATCAGTTAGTTGTTAAGTTCATACAAATCATTGTACATGAATAAACGAGGGTTGTTTTTGTAGGTTACTATAAATTTAAATCAATTATTGATAGGTAGCTATTATTGTATTTTCAATAGAAATTTTTGAAGCAATTAAGTTAAATTTTTTTCAGTAAACTCCATAAGACGTTAACATTTTTTTAGACAATTTTACTATTTATTTTCTTTAGAATAATTAAATAGCCCTATAATTTTCTATAGAAAAATCAAGTAAATAACTTCTAAATTTTGTGTAATAAAATAGCAGATACAACATCCTTAGAATATCAAAGATGTCTTTTAATTTTCGATAGAAAATTCATGTAGCCTTGAACTTTCTATAGAGAATTTTAGTACCCGGTCAAGTGTCTACAGAAAATTCAAGTAGCCATTTACTTTTCAATAAAAAATTCAAGTAACCGTTGGATTTTGTACAAAGAATTCAAGTAGCCCTTGAATATTGTAAAAATAATTTAAGTAGCCGTTCAATTATCTAAAGAAATTTAAAGTAAACGATCAATATTCAATAGAGGTTTAAAGTAGCCATAAAATTTTTTTAATATATGAGACAATTTTAGTTGTCTAACCTTTCTTATAGAAAAATCAAGTATCCGATAAATTTTCTATAAAAAATTTAAGTAGCCGATAAATTTGCTATAAAAATTTAAGTAGCCGTTAAATTTTCTATAAAGAATTTAGAAGCCGATACATTAAGGTAGTTAATAAACTATTAATTAATCATGTGGCCGTAGAATGTTCTATAGAAAATTTAAGTAATCGATACATTTTCTTAAGAAAATTCATTTAAACTCTATAGAAAGTTTATCTATTTATTATCAATGGAACATTTAAGTAGCCGTGAAATTTTCTATTGAAAGATAATGAAGCTGGGAGTTGTTTTTTATTTAGAAAATCAAGAAACCTATTAATTTTCTATAAAAAGTAAAGAAGCCGAGCAAATTTCCTAAAACGTTTCATGCAGACTTTATAGGAGAATTTAATCGCCCGTTCCATTTCTATAAAAAAATTATCCATTTAATTTTCTAAAGAAAATTCAAGAAGTCGTTAAATTTTGTATGAAGAATTCAAGTACCCGTTAAATTGTCTATAGGAAATCTATGTAGCCAATTGATTTGCTATAGAAGTTTCAGGTAGCCAATAAATTCTTTATAATATTTTTGTAGCTGCGCACTTTTCTAAAGAAATTTAGGTAGCAAAAGCCTTTTCAAGACAAAAATCAAGAAGTTGATGAATTTTCTATACAAAAATTAAGTAGCCTATAAAAGTTCTATAGAAAATTAAAGTAGCTGATACATTTTCTACAGAAAATAAAAGTTTCAGTTACATTTTCTATAGAAAATTTAAGTAGCCGTTAAATTTTCTTTATAGAAAAGTAGGGAACAAATTAAAAAAAAAAATTATTGTTTTGCACAACCCTCGTTTTACTAAATAAACTTAAGTTGCTGCTTGGTGGTATTTTCTTTTACCTAGAAGATAAAGTAGAAATTTTCTTATCTCTGATAAAAACCAACAGTCAAATCTAATTTATTCATTCACTCTTAAATCACGCGGTAACACATTCATGTATAATCAAAGATAAACTCGTAAAAATGAAAAGATTTCTCTTTACTTTCAAAGACTTGTCTAATCTAAAGCTACTTAAGTAAATGTGTTATCGTTGCTTTCAGCGCGTGCAATCGTCCAACCAAAATTAGTGACTAAAATGTTGTTGTGGTTTGATTTCCAACACAAGTTGATAACGGTTTTGTTAAAATATTTACGGTGTTATTTTAAATGCCGTTATAGACGTCGCAAAACCACCTTCGCAAGGTTGTTTATTCAGCGTTTTTTCAACAAAAGTCGGTGATATTATCTTGTTTATACATTTCTCCTTTTTGTGTTTTGCAAATCGAACACTTGAATTTGTTATCTGTTATATTTTGGAGTTTATTTGGCCAAAAACATACATAATTGTCATTTACATGTATTTTATGTTAAATTTGTTATTCAGTTTACAAAAACGAAATGTATTCTTACTACTACTTTAATTATATAATACGCATTTTTTTAGCCACGCAATTTTTACATTTAACCCTTCGTCTTACTCATGAGTCTGGCCAGACCTTTTTCGATTTTAAATGTTATTTTAGTATATTTCAGGTACCCTTCTAATATTTAGTTTACTATAAAAAGCTGAAAAATATAACCTGGAAAGGATATATAAGGAAACTTATTCCAATATTTTAGTGCACACATCACATTCGTAACACATGTGGTCTGGCCAGACCCATATATATTTTGTATAGAAGATGACGTATTTTTAACTTTCTTTCTTGCTGTTTTTTATTATTTTTTTGTTAAACTATCTATTATTTATTTATTTTTATTAAGCACACAAACTATTAGCTCCATCTAGCTCTACAATTTAACCCTCCCTATTACACATGTTTTTTAATTTCACATTCGTAACGCATGAGTCTAGCCAGACCCAACAAACTTTTGAATAAATAAAACCAATTTTTTTAACTAAATGTTATATTATAAACATTTATAATTTAAATAAAATTTTAAAATATGAATTTAAATTATAAATGTGTATAATATAACATTTATGTAGTTAAAAAAAATTGGTTTTATTTATTCAAAAGTTTGTTGGGTCTGGCTAGACTCAAGCGTTACGAATGTGAAAATAAAAACATGTGTAAGACGGAGGGTTAACTTTGTAGAAAACTTGTGACTCTTTATGTAGAAAATGTGTCGTAATGTGTAGAAGGACGCAAAGCGTTTTTGGTATCATGATTAAAAGAGAATGAATAAAACAGACAAGTCTGAAAAGGCATCGCATAAATTCCGCCTTAAATATGTGAAATTTCAAATGTAAAAATCATTACTTTAGGAAAAACGTGTTAAATTATTGTGCAAAAAGATGACTTCTTGGGTAAAAACTAGATTTTTTTGTAAAATGTTTACTTCTTGTGTCAAATATGTGACTATTTAAGTTACGATGCAACTTTATATCTTAAAAGCGTGACTTTTTTTGGCGATTTTTGTTTGTTTAAAAACTGTGACATTTTGTGTAAAAAGTGTGACTTTTTGTGTAAAAAGCGTAAATTTTTATGAAAAAAGCGTGAATTTTTGTGTAAAAAGTGACACTTTTCCTATGTTCTAATGCAACTTTTTATGTAGAGGTTTGATTTTTTGTGTAAAAATGTAAATTTGTTTTAATAAAGAATTTGACTTTTTGTGAAAATAGGGTGACTTTTTGTGTATTAAGCGTGAATTTTTGTGTACAAAATTTTACTTTTATTATTAAAAAGTGTGACTATTTGCAAAAAGATTTACTTTTTGCCTAAAAATTGTGATTTAGTGTTACTCTTTGTATAAAAAGCGCCACATTTTCCGAACATTTTTAAAATGTTTGTGTAAAAAATATGACTTTTTTGTATTAGTGCAACTTTAAATGTAAAAAATGTGACATTTTGTGTAAAAAATGTGAATGCTTTGTTGTATGAAAAGATAAATTTTTTGTGTAGAAAATGTGCCTCTTTGTGTTAAATGCATGACTTTTTGTAAAAATGGATGACTTTTTGCATAAAAAATTGAATTTTTGCGAAAAAAGTGTGATTTAATGCAAAAAATCTGGAGGCTTATTCTGAATTGCGATGCGAAAATCAATGCGATGCGCAAATGAAATGCGATGCGAAAGAAAATTGGTATTCTGTTAGACTTTCGCAATCGCATTCACAATTTATTTAAAATCGTGGCAACGCTGTTCAAATAAACGTCAGTGACAACAAACCGTCAAATTAGAAATAAATAAATTGTTTGTGTTTGGCTGTGAAAATTGTTTATAAAATTTATTTATTTTTTTTTATTTATTTTATTCCATTCTTTCAATACAAATAAAGCCTATACCCTAGGTCTACACTAAAGATAATTATCTCAGCAAGTTGGCAATAACGTCGGCAGAATAACAGAGCAATATTTCTTATTGCTCAGCTTATGTTAAAGGCATGGGAAAACGTATTTATGTTAACTCATAGTTTGAAAAAAATAAAGAAAGAAGGTTTAGTGTAAAAAATGGCGGTATCTTACAAGAATTATTATTATTAATATAAATTCTTTCTTATTCGACTTTATTTTTTAAATTTATATTAATTTGTTTAAGCTTGAGGTCATTTTTAATACAAAAATATTAATTTTATTAATTTTTTTATTTTTGTTAATGTAAAATTATTATTTTTTTATAAAAAAGAACTCGAACTTAAACGAATTAATATAAATTTTAACAATAAAGATCGAATAAGGAAAAAATTATAATTTTTGCAATTTAATTTTAGTGTTTATTTAATTTTTTAATTTATTTATTTTACTACAATTATAATTTGCTGCAATTTCAAAAACTTAATTTCTTTCTCACACAATTTGCTTCTATTTTTTTTTCTTTTTTGCTACTTTCTTTCAACTGACAACCAAATTGACTTTTTTTGTAAGCAATAATTGTCAACGAAAATTGACTAACAATTATTGCAACATAAATTGTTAGCAATAAATATGTACAAAAAATTGCTGTCTACATTAAAGATAACATAATTTTGACAATTCCTGCAATATATGTCGCAATAATTATCTCTGGTATAGACGGGCAGATAAGGCCAATTATACATGTATTTTTTAGGACATTCTGTAAGAAAAAAATAATAAAAATGGATTCTGTGGCACTGTGGTTCACGGTGGTGGTTTGCCACAAAGAATTTGCCGACTGACGTACATTTGGTGTTTTCAAATGGCCTCTTGCAAATAGACGCGGTTTGGTGGTCTTATTGCTTGCTTCCCTAAATTAAATAATAAATATATGATTAATTAATAAATAAAATATTATCTTTCACTTACATGTTTGTACTTTGCGAATGCTATTTTGTTGTCGAATAAATTTTGCGAATTTGACATGTGTTTGACATTTGTTTTCGTAATGTAGAATACCGACTTGCCACTTTTTCGCATTTGAAATGCGATTAAAAAAAACGCAAAACAGAATAGCAATTGTTCGCATTTATGTATTTTCGCATCGCATTGATTTTCGCATCGCAATTCAGAATAAGCCTCCTGACTTATTTTAAAATTTGACTAGTACTTTTTGGAAATACAAAAATTCAAGAAATAAAAAAAAATGCTTGTTTTTTTGTAAATAAGGGCACTTTTTGGGAACACTGTGATTATTCGGAAAACTAATAATTTTTGTTACTAATAAATTTTATAAACACTGACATTTTTGCAAAATTGAGTCGTTTTTTTTTGGGAAACTTGTACTTTGTATGATAAGAAGGGACTTTTTGAAAAGACCGAATTCTTTTTGTGGAAATATAAACTTTTTGAAAATGCATTCGCTTTTTAATATTAATGAAAACCATGACTTTTTCAAAAACTAGGATTCTTGTTAAACCGGGTGTTATTTGCGACCCAATTATAAAAAAAGTGTTCTTTAGCACAAAACAATGCCATAAAACAGCAAAATGCACAGCTTGACCTCGTAAAAAACGAATAAAAATATCAATATATTTTGTTTTGCAAAAATTGTGACATAAATATTAAATGCAGTTGCAACAAATATTTCTTATAGGTTTCCCACTTAAAAGCCATTGAAATATTTTGAGAGTGGAAAATGCCATTATATTAATAGGTTTACATTTGTATTTGTCTAAAAGGATATGAGAGACTGACTGCTTAACCCAGTTACAAATCCAAACATATCCTTCCAAACACACACATACACACACTTATAGCATTTAGATTTTCAAATATTATTTAAGTATACATTTAGGTAAAAAAAAAGAAATACACCGAAACAAAAACAACAATAATTGCAAAAATTCTCTTTGATTTTCATGCAGCACTTGTATAATGAAGTAGTTGGTTGCCATTACAAACATACACTATCAACAACATCCAACAACATTCAAAGTGAATGCGTACAAATTAAAGTAGCAAAAAAAAATGCGGCATGTTGAATGTTAGTACGGTTTTGGGCAAACAGGAAAGAAGGTGGGGGAAAGCACTGGCCCAGCTGGAATACTAGAGTACCGAATTGATGAGGGGGAAAGAGGCCTTTGAAATAAGGATTCCTTTGTGCCACAAAAGAAGTCATAGAAAACTAGAAAACAAAAAAAAAAATTACAAATGAAATCATAATGAACGAACAAACCATCGAAACAAAAAAAAAAAAAATCAAATATTAAAATTATAATGAAAATATTGTATAAAAAATTCATGCATTTATTGCTTTTAGTTATTTTGTTTATTTCAATGCTGATGAGTAAACAAAAATTCCGTTAATGTTTCTGATCGTGAGGCGCTGTGTATGTTTAAGGATTCTTCGGTGTGTAATTTTGTATGTGGGTAGTCTTTAATTTTATGTGAAATAATTTTTTTTATTTTTGCTTATTTCGCTTGAGTTATGACCCATATTAAGGGCAGACATTTACATTTGAAAAGGTAAAAATTAAGATTGATGCCGGAGATAAAAACAAGCTGGTTTCAAAAAAAAAAAAAAAATATGCAAACTAGGGCACTGTAACAAGTTTGAAATAAATAATCTATAAAGGAATTTTATGGGCAAAGAGGGACTTTTTTGTTAGGAAGTGAGGATTTTTTGCCAAATTGGGGAAATTTTTGGTATAATAGAAGGGGTTTGTAAAACTGTTTTTTTAAACATTTTGTAAAAATGATTGTCTTTATGTGAGTGATGACGGCTGTTTACGTCATATTGCATGGAAAATGTTGTGTCGATGTAGTTCTGCTCATTGACTTTTAGTATAAAAAAAAATTTATTTAATTTGTAAAAATCGTGAAAAGTGATTTTGTTCAAAAAATTTTACATTTATCGAAATTTATGTACCCACAGTAGAGAGGGAATTATGCGTTACTGTTATGTGTGTAAAGGTATGTGTGTAAAGGTATGATCACACTACCGACTCAATGTATTAATTTTCGTTGAATTCGGTGAAGGCAATTAAACGCTGATAACACTGTGCAACAAAAAAAAACCCGGCCTCAATACTTGTAACGCGAAATAAAACTAGACTATTGGTAAAGCAAATATGCCAAAGAGTTTTCAAAAGTTAGCTCGGGTTCCCGAAATATCACCCCCAAAGTTTTTGAAAAGCGCCGATATATGCGAACAAATAAAAACATCAACGTGAAAACTATTTATAGGAATTTTTAAAAAAAATTATCATTTATAGGAAATTTTGTTAAGATTTTCTATTTAGAAGAAATTTTGCCAGATTTTTTTTTTTTAATTCCCTAAGCTAATCCTCGCGAAGCACTACGCATGTCTGCAGGACAGAAACCAGAGTCTCTCGCGGAAACCGAACACGCAACCTCGGCGCTGATATACTAACTCACTACCAACTAGCCTACCGGGGAACTTACTTTTTATAGGAAATTTTGTTAAAATTTGAAAAATTTGTTAAAATTTACTTTTTAAAGTAAATTTTGTTAAATTTTATTTTTTTATAGGATATTTCGTTATAATTTACTTTTTATAGGATATTTTGCCAAAATTTACTTTTTATAGGAAATTTTGCCAAAATTTACAATTTATAGGAAATTTTACCAAAACATTCAATTTATAGGAAATTTGGTTAAAATTTACAATTTATAGGATATTTTGTAAAAATTTACTTTTTATGGGAAATTTTGCTAAAATTTACTTTTAATGGGAAATATTGTTTAAATTTACTATTTATAGGAAGTTTTGATATAATTTACAATTTATAGGAAATATTGTTCAAATACATATACATTTTTGCCAAAATTTAATTTTTATAGGAAATATTGTTAAAATTTACTATTTCTAGGAAATTTTGATGAAATTTGCTTCCTAAAGGAAATTTTGTTAAAATTTACTTTTTATAGGAAACTGCCAAAATTTCCAATTTATAGGAAATTTTGTTAAGATTTACTTTTTATATAATATTTTACTTTTTATATGAAATCTTGT
The DNA here is from genome assembly GCA_949318255.1 of Pollenia labialis. NCBI lineage: Eukaryota > Metazoa > Arthropoda > Insecta > Diptera > Polleniidae > Pollenia > Pollenia labialis. The sequence continues at coordinate 130,639,417 of OX439141.1, forward strand.
TTAAATTAAATTTTTATATAAACTTTTGTCAAAATTAAATATTTATAGGAAATTTTGTTAAAATTTATTTATAGGACATTTTGCCAAAATTTACTTTTTATCGGAAATTTTGTTAAAATTTACTAGTTAAAGAAAATTTAGCTTAAAAAAAACAATTTACAAATTATAGGAAACTTTGTTAATGTTTACTTTAAATAAGAAATTTTGTTAAAATTATCTTTTAATACGAAGTTTAGTTAAAATTTACTATTTTTAGGAAAAATTTTTAAAAATTTACTATTTATAGGAAATTTTGATGAAATTTGCTTCCTAAAGGAAATTTGGTTAAAATTGATTTTTATAGGATATTTTGTTAAAATTTACTTTTTATAGGAAACTGCCAAAATTTACAATTTATAGGAAATATTGATAAATTTCCAATTTATAGGAAATTTTGTTAAGATTTACTTTTTATATAATGTTTTACTTTTTATAGGAAATCTTGTTTAAATTAAATTTTTATATAAACTTTTGTCAAAATTTAATATTTATAGGAAATTTTGTTAAAATTTATTTATAGGACATTTTGCCAAAATTTATTTTTTTTCGGAAATTTTGTTAAAATTTACTAGTTAAAGAAAATTCAGCTTAAAATAAAAAAAATTTACAAATTATAGGAAACTTTGTTAATTATTACTTTAAAAAAGAAATTTTGTTAAAATTATCTTTAATACGAAATTTAGTTAAAATTTACTATTTTTAGGATATTTAGCTAAAACATACTTTTTATATAAAATTTTTTTGACAGTTAGTGCCGGTTCACACACGTCAAGTTTGTCTCATTAAGTCTTGAGTTTTTAGGAGAGAGGGGAAAAGAAATGGCATTCTCTTTTCCCTTCTCTCCTAAAAGATCAAGACTTGAAGAGTCAAACTTGACGTGTGTGAACCGGCACTTACATTAAATAGGAAATTTCGTAAAATGTTACTTCTCATAGGAAATTTCGTTAAACTAAACTTTATATAGGAAATTTTGTTAAAATTAAGTAGTAGTTTAATTATTTTTTTTTAAGGTAATCATTCTATTTTGAAAATGTTACAATTATGTATGTCTGCTTACAACAAATAAACAAAAATAATGCATGATAGTGTACCATATTGTACCGATTATTGTCTCGTTTTCATCCATTAACGATCTTGTTGGTAATTAGATTAAATTTGGCCGAAACTTATTTTATTGCAATCTTAAACATCCTACCAAATATTATTGGATTTGGTCCATATTTGACAAAAGCTTCCATAAAAATACCACTTTTGAAAAAAGCTTTAAGCTCCATCTATGTTGGTATTGTTATAAAGTTAAGTGACGATAAATTTTGTAGTAGGTTATTGTTACATATGGATATCATGGCAAAACGTATTACTGGTGGGCCCAGAACTGGAAACCCTCTATCTAAGACATTAAGACAAACAAATCTAATATATAAACATCTAATACGGCATTTTCTTATATGATTCATTATATCGTAACACATTTTGTTATGCCTTGTTGGTTATTCGATCCCAGAGTTCCAGATACAGTACATTGTGAAAAATTGTCTGTATATCTATAATGTGGTGTAGGGAATCAAATGGTCTAGCTTTACCGACTATATTTTCTTACTTGTTTTTTTTTTTGAGCGAAAGGTGATTTTTTTCTAAGAAAAAGTGATTTTGAAAAAAAATTTTTGCTGTTTTTTTTCTAAATATTTTTTTTTAATATTTTTCCAAAGAAGTCTCTACTGTTACCAAAAGAAAAGCTTAACCAAATCTCGTTGCCTTCCTTAACTTAACTGAAAGAAACTTTCTATGGAAAACTAAAGTCTATACATAAAATCAGACACTCAAGGACTTTTTATGGTTATGCACACACATCCATCCATTCACCTGATACGTGTGCGAAAATGTGAAACGTTGTTTGTACGAATTGCATTATGTTGTGGGTTATATTTCAGTGTGTGTTTTTTACGATTTGTGTGTCGATGTTAAAGTTTCTATTTTTTTGTGTGTTTATTTTGGTATACAACTGCTTAATGGAAGATACAAAGAAAAAACAAGCAAAAAACGAGTCGATTTCAGCTGCTTCTTTCAAAACAAAAAGTAGCAAAAAACTTTTGGAGGAAACACCCACTATTGAAATATAAAATATTCTATAAGGTTTTATGTACTCGTAGGAAATAAAAAACGTCTCTTATTTACAAAAAAAAAGTGAAAAATATGGTTATTCAATACTATTTTTTTTTTTATTATTATTAAGTTTTCTAAAATTATTTTCTTTTAATCTTTTTGAGCTTCTGGTGTCTGTTGAGAGCAAAACTATAGTTCTTTTTTCAGGATATTTGAGATTTTCAATGAAAGTTGAATTTTATAAATTTAATAAAAATTATAAAAATGTGTAAATATTTACTGTTTCAAGTAAATACCCCATATATGTTGACCCAATTTTGGGTTGTTGTGTGCCAAAGCCACAAACGATATAAAGAAAAGTCAAGTGATTTGGTTGCTTTAAAATGGTTTCATATGTAAGTTTCTTACACCACAGAAAGTTTTGAAATAAATTTTAGTTTTTGTTGTTCTAATTTCTTACAGTTAGAATTTTGAAAATTGAGCCTTGTTGAGACTTGTAGACGAAAGAAAACATACGGCCATTAATTTAGGGGTTTATTATCATTTAGGCATTATCGTGGGGCATGGCATAAAAGTATATTAAAAGCTGCACTGATAGAAAAGGCGTCATAGCGCAGTTTTTCTTTTTTTTTTTTTTTTTGTATATCAGTACTATGACAAGTGTCCTTTTTCATCATTGTGATGCCAGCTTTAACATCACTTGTGTAATTTGTCAATCAAGATCAAAAGTTCAAATTATGTCATCAATGTGATGACACATTGGCAGTACAGAAATGACGATTCGGATTCAGTTTAATAAAACATGTCATTAGTTCAAACTGTTATTAAATTCATGTCATTGGGATTGACTTAAGTGAGAGAATATAATTATTTATTTACCCGTTACACATGTTTGTTTCGCTTTTGTTATATTCATTCCTTTGTTTACAGAAGAACTCTCAATTATAAGATTCCAGCAACATGCCCAATATGGTTTTCGAAATCATTCTTCATTTTGAAAATCAGATGTATTTAACTAAATAATTTAAACAAATTGAATATGGGAATTTTTGCATCTACATGAAAATAATGTTCACAATACACAAAATGTAGCATCGCAGCATAGATGACGCATAAAATTAGATAACAATTATGATGACGTTCGTTTTTGGATTAATTCACTTTTTGCCTCATTGATGCCATTTGTAATAATATTGATGTCACAATTCTGATCATAAATATGTACACAGAAAGAAAAACACTCGGGATAAATCAAGTTTTTTGGGATTACTTTAAGTACGAGTCGTACTCAAAAATTCAAGTACAAATAACACACAACGTACTCAAAACAATCCTAAATGGGATTACTTTCGAAAATCAATCCCTTTTCAAAGTTTTTTCATTTAGTTTATATTTTTGGTTAAATATGTACATAAGATTTCTAAAATAAAAACCATATCGGGCATGATGTTGGTGTTTTATCATACGGGTAAGTAAATCACTCATAATCATTTTTTCTTTGTAATTTCTTTTTTTTTTTTTGTTTTTTTCAATCATGAATTCGAAATAAAATCAACTTTATATTACTTGAATCAAGCTCATTTTGAGATTGATTCAATCTTAGTTTTACTTAAATCAATCTCATTTTCGGATTATTTCAAGTACGAAAACGGGATTGAATATGGATAATTTAAGTATTTTGGGATTAAAAATCTTTCTGTACTTGATTCAAGAAAATCCGTACTCACCGTACTATTAATACCGCTTCGGATTGATTTGAGTACGGATGGATTGATTTTTCTTTTGAGTGTAGATGCATTTTTCTAGGAGTGTAGACGTACAATGTATTGGAAGGCTTTTCTTGATACGTGTAAAAATATGAACGTTAGGGGGAAAGATCCGAAATGGCATAGAAGGTGTTCAGAATTTGATGTCGGATCAAGATGTCACCAAAGGCAAAAATGGAGCCATATACAAGCCATGTTATGAAAGGCCCACTACCGGTCCGGGCTTAAAAGTTATTGGGTGGAAAGAAGTTTAAAACTACATACTTTCAAAAAATTCGGCAAGAGCAAGAGTTTCTAAATTAGGTACAAACATCAATACACAACAGAACATCATTTATATAACTTTCTGTTCTTATGGCAACTTGGTGAAGGGAACATCCGATTCGAAATAGCAGAGTACATCACTCTTACATGTCACAAATAACTTTGTATTTATAAATTTCCATTTTCTTTTTGTCATTTCGATTTGATCTTAGATGACATTGTTTTGACAAAACCTTGCTGGCGGCAAATGTTTTAAAACAAACTAAAAAACAACCAAGCAACAACAAACCTGGAATAAAAGACCACTGACTGACACTAATCCATGGCGATAGAATGTAAAATTGTAGTCAAATGCATGCAAATTTCCACTTACAAAGTTATAATTCGTTGTGGTTGCGGCCTCCCAAGGTGCAAAATAATTTGCAATTAACCCTTGGAGGTATAGAAATGGTAGGATTAAAAATTTCAAAGTTTCCTACACAAATCGTTTGCTGAGGTAAAAAGAGAGTTAATTACTAAGAAATAAATTTGGCGAACGATTGAGATTTAAGAGAAATAAAGCATATATTTTTAACGTTTTTAGTGGGATGATAATTTTAATAAGGAAAAAGTTTTGATTCACTTCGTGAACGATTAGTGGACTATTGGGCACATAATTTGAGCTTTTCGCAAAGTTTGACTTTAAGAGAAATAATCCCAGTATTAAAAATGAACTTAAAGTTCCTAAAGGATTAACTTTTCATTCTAACTGTTGTACATTTTTTTTGTCGCCATGTCTCTGTCAGTCCGTCTCTTGGTTTGTCTTACAAACGTCTACATAAGTTTGTTACAATTTACATTATTAAGGCTTGTCTTCTTTCGTAAGCTCATCTTAATGTTGTTAATAAAAAAAAACAAACAAAAAAAATAAAATTAAGAAAAAAAACTGATAAAATATTCTGTTGCAAACAGGGGAGTGACATCAACAACAGTGATTGTCGCAATGCGGACTACACTACAAAAAGAAAAAGGAACCGGGGAAAACGCAAACACACAGAATGACTGAAAGACACACAACAGAGAAGAAGAGAAAAAGTTGAATTAATCCAAATGAAATAATTTCTAAAAGCCGAGGTAAATAGCTGAAGTACTTTACAATCAAATAAAATGTGAAGACTGGTGAAAAAATTAACAGAAAAATTATAATTTTAAATTAAAATGGAAAATTTAAAAACAGTCCATAAGATTCAGTAGGAAGTCCTATAAGACAGACAGATCATGCATTTTTTCGTTTTTCCACATTTCTCTTTTAAAGCTGCAAATCACGTTAAATGATTTTATCATTTTTTATGTTTAAAAAAAAGTGCACACCTTAAACAACAACAAAGGATTTTATGGGTAAAATTAAGAGGCGTTCGAATTTTTTGTTTTTATGTATCCCAGCCATTTAAACACCGATCTGGCTGGATTTCAATAGCAAGCTTACACGAAGTATATATGACATAGAAATGTAACAATCTAGTCCCTTTCATATCTGGGGTTATCGGAAAACCCATTTCAACATACACAAGGAGAGACGTGCATCGTTAAATCAACTTCGTTACTCATAAGGGCCCAGAATCAGTGTTCCAAAATAAACCGAACATTATTTAGCGTTCGGCTCACATACACCCAGGAACGATATCTACTTTTTTAGTGTTTGTGTAGACGAACACAACCCTTAATAACGTTCGTATCCATTTTCAAGAAAGAGCCGAACATTATATAGTGTTCTGTTATTTGTTAAAAAAACAGAACAATTGTAGTGATACTGTAGACAAACATTATATTTTATTGTTCTATAATGTTTCTTTTTTTTGCATTGATAAAGAAATAACAATTTTATGTATGTGTTTTTTTGTGTAAAATTATTTTGCTGGCTTTTTGTTTTTATTTTTCGTATGTGTATTTTGTTTTTGTAAAATATGAAATGAAAAATGAAAACGAACGAACACTAATGAGCTTAACCGAACAGAATGAAGTTTGTGGTTTAAAAAAACCGAACGGAATTAAATGTTCTCATCTTTTGTTGAGTACAGTATTATTTTTGTGTTCGACAGATGACAAACAGGGAAACCGTATTCTTTTTAACGATTTACTTCACAAACACTATTAGCGTTTGTGTTTTCCACAAAACTTTACCGAGTCGAACACTAAGGAGCGATATTTATGGTTTATTTTCGTATTTTAGAACACTACTTAGAATATACATATAAACTTTATATATTTAAACTTTAAAGATCAATATCGTATAAATTAAAAGCGCAGTGACAAATTTATGTACACCCTTTCTTCCTGCCCATTAGCCTTTTTTCAACATGCTTAGCAAAGTTAAAAATAATCCAAAGAGCAACAATTTTGTTAAAGATAATTTATAGATTGCAAATATGTATGTTTGGCATTGGAAATGAAGGAAATAAGTCTATTATTATTTAAGCTAGATCCGTTTCACACTCGGCAAGTTACTTGCGCAAGTCTCCTGCGCAACTCTTGGTTTGTAAACGTCAGCGGTTAGGTCGTGGTAAGGAAAAAAAATTTGGTACAGACTTTGTTGTTATCGGCAAGTAACTTGCGCAACTTGCTTGCAGAGTCTGAGAGGGGAATAAGGGTTTTGACAAGATAGTGGCCACATAAATCCGTTAGGAGTGACTCTGGGGAAGTTATGGAGATTTTTTTTTGAGAATTTTTCTTGTTTGACCACCCTCCCCCCAATTTAAACGCGTTAAGCTTTATTTTTAGGAATAAAAAAAAATCGGATCTTTTTTGATTTTGAAGTGCGTTACGCGTGTAAAGAATTTTGCATAACTTTTAAACTTATGGATGTCCCATTCTTTAACTTTTACAGTATAATGTGGACACCCAAGGATAACTTCACTTCCGCTTTTGCAGATGAATAATTAAAAAAAAATTTTTTTTAAGATCAATAGATTTCTTATGAGAATCACTGGTTTTGTTTGTTTCTGGTTTAAATAATAATTAAAAAAAAAACTAAATCGGCAACATTTTACCACCCCATAACTCGACAAATAAACATCAGACAAAAAACATATTAAGCACATGCATTCATATCTGCTAGAGGTGGAGTTATGCTAAATACAGGTATAAAGGAATATCGCTTCGTATACGAAGTTCATTTCGTACGGTAAGTAGTCCGAATCAGGCCTTATACAAATACATATCAAGTTTGTTTTTAATTGAAGGTGATCTAATTTTGTTTATTATTTTTAAAATCTCTAAAATTTTTGCTTGAATATTTAATTATTTAAACCAAAAATGGCTAAAAACCTGGCTAAAATGTCAATATTTCTAAAATCAAATATTCCTCCCTACCACTGTGTATTCTATTATGACAGCAATTATTTGCACAGGAAGAAAAATGAAACGTACTATATATTTTTTTATGGTTTATTTATCTTAAACCTTTTAACATTCATGCTTTAACACATTTACACGCGACAAATATTCACAAAATTTTTTTTTACGTAGCTACATCCGTTTCCGTTTTCCGCTTTTGTTCACCGAAATTTGTAAGTGTGTTAGCTGGTGGCAATCGTTATTTGTGCGGAGAGGGGATTAAATGAAAGAGCAAAAGAGAATAAGAATGGAGTGATAGGGAAGGGAGATTATTTAGCGTGTGTCTACTTGTTTTACTATCAAAAATTCACAAAAACACAGACACATACAAACAAACTTCTAGAAAAATGTAACTGATAAACAGCGGGAAAACTGTAAAGACTTTTAATTTTAGGCCTTATTAAAGGTCTGCTTAAAATTTTGTTTTGATTCAATTACAATTCATATCTTACTGCTAAAGAATGCCTCATACAAGGATTGGCACTTTCGTGTGAAAGATTAGATAAAAATTCACATTCCCTTTTTAAAGGAGGGAGAATTATTTTTTTTGATCTGCTAAACGCCAAAGAAGCGAGAGCGGAAGGCCTACTCTGCAATAACCACGTGTGTTAAAGAGACATGAGTATGGACTAAAGCGAGCAGGCCTTGTACAGCCAAAAGAAGAAGTACAGAGGCCTTCTGAAAGGCATCCATACTCCTTCTTTTTCCCGCTGGGCACCTTTATTTCTGTTAATGTGTGTGTTGGTTTTTGGTTGCTGTTTTGTGTCCTTTACCTTTCTCTTTTTAAAAATGTTTCCTTATAATTTCCCTATAAATTCTTTTTATATGTAATTTAGTTTATTTTTCATTTTAGTTTTATAAAAACATACTCATGTACATTTATTTATTTAGTGTGTCAGTGTGTGTGTGTGTTTTTAATGTATTTTTTCCTTTTATGCCAATGTCTCGACAATGTCGCGTCAAACGTCTTTGCCTTGTCTGCCATTTCTAACAAACACTGTCAGTGTATCTTGTTTTGTATTGTTGTGTGCGTGTTTTTAGTTTACAGGTTTTTCTGCTTCCTCGTGTTTTTTTGGTTTAAGTATTTACTAAGTACACACATACAGCGAAACTCATGCTCACAAATTAATGGAAAAACTTTAAGCAGAAAAAAAAATTAAATTCATTAGGCCTTTGAGTAAATTGTGTATGAGTTAAAGTTAATTTTTTATGCAGCCACGTGCTTTAACGTCAAACGTTAGTGTTAAATGAAGGGCAAGCCGGGAACTTATTCAAGTGTGTTAATTGAACAATTAATAGCATTTAGTTTTTTTATTTTGCGGCAGCGAAATAAAATACACGTGTCAACATTAGAAAATAATAAAGTAAAAAAATAAAAAAAATATTGAGAAAGGTTTTGATTGCTACAATTTAAGCTTCGTTCACAAAGGGTAGCAACAATTTTCTTCTTATTTCTTCTTTAAGTATTTCATATACATATTTTGCTTTCATTTTTTGAACAAAAATGTTTTTTTTTTTTTAAGTTGAGTCTACTTCTACTTCAGCATCATTTTGTATGAAATTAAAAATTACATCTAGAAAAATTTTAAACATTTTTGAATGAAAATTTTAGCAAAATGTTTTTTAAAATAAAAATAATAATAATTTTGTAATATTATTGTGCGCAAAACTTGCAAACGTTTTCTTATTTGAAAATGTTTGTGGTTGCGAAAATTTTTTTGCTTTATTGTAAACACCAGTGAAAATATTGCTGCCGTTGTGAACGCAGCTTAATAACAAATTAAATAAAATATTTCGTTGCAAGTTTTTAATTTATCTGTTTTTTTTTAAGAATTTTAATCTACTAATTTTTAAACCATTTAATTAAAAACAAGTATGAGTGCTATATTCGGCTATGCCGAATCTTATTTACCCTTCACCATGGTGCAATAAGAACAAAAACTTATTTAAACGCCCACATTATGTCGGATGTTGTGTTTTAATAACCAACATGCTTGTACCTAATTTGGAAATGTGGGATGCTGTATATGGATAATCTTAATGTGTATACCTAATTTGGAAACTTTGGCTCTTGCCGTTCTCAAGATTTACAGAAATAAAAAAAAAAAACAACAACAACAAGGGATTTTTGAAAAATTTAGAGGTAGTCGTGGTTTTTTGCTCATATCTCCGTAATTTTTGGACCGATCTGGCTGAATTTCAATAGCAAACTTAAACGGAGTATATGTGACATAAATATACATCAACCTAGTCCACATCATTTCTGGGGTTTTCGGAAAACCCATTTCAACATACACACGGACAGACGGACAACCGGATTTGAACTTCGCTTTTCATAAGGACCCAGAATATATATACTTTATAGGGTGTAGGATCAATATTGTGGAACATACAAACGGAATGACAAAGTTATATATACCCTCTTACCTACGATGAAGGGTATAAAAAAACATTTTCTAAAAAATTTTAAAAAATATGAAAAAATGAGCCCTAAAATGCTCTGTAAAAATTTGGGCTGACTTTCATTTTAATAAATTTGTACTGCCTTATTTATAAAAAACAAAACAGGTTAATAAAAGGTTTACTTAACAAATTTTCAAACAAAATACGTTTTATAAGCTCTTTATTAACCTGTTTTATTTTTTAAAAATAAGGCTGGTAATATTTTATTAAAATTTACGATCAAAATAAATACAAACACATTTTACGGTACACTTTTAAAGAATTAGTAAGACCAATTAAAATATTAAATAATATTCCTAAAGAAAAACAATTTTAATTTTATTAAAATGTTAACGACACATTTTGATAAAAGTCTAAGGCGGCATTTATACGATTATTTTTCAGACATGTCTTTAAGACATTATGCATTATGAAAGTAGCCCTAAATTTGGGGTCAAATCAATATTTTTTTGGGCCACATTTTGAAGCGCTTTAAATTTTTGTTGACTTTAAAGTCGCTTCTTTTTTCTATAGAAAAAGTCTCTTCTAGGCAGAAATTTGTTTCTAATTAAAAGTGCACACAGAGTCTTTCTCAATACAATTTTTGCAGAAAGTAAATTTTTTACAGACATTTCTTCTTTTTGAAAAATTATCTGTTATGTAGACACTGTTCAATTGCAAGAGAGTCTTTTAATACATAATCCGTTGCAAATTTAATACAATCATACTTTACAATCTTCTCTCTGTTGTTTTTCCATTCCCAAAAATATCATTGCTGTATTTTGTTTTTTTTTTTTTTTTCAATAGAAAAAGAACAAAAAAACTATGAGTTTTTACAAAAATTCTAACAAAAAAAAAACAATAATTCGGATACATTTCCATACATAAAAAAAAGAAATAAAATTTTTTTTGAAACACTACAAACAGAAGCTTTTATGTTTACCAACAAATACACTAAAACATTTATTCACTAAGGACGTACGCATTTAAGAAAAAACAAAGCTATACAACTGAAAGTAAGTTGAAGTTATGAATTCAAATCTATAACGAGAAAGGAAGACATATTTTTTTAATGTTTTTTTATTTCTAAGCCCCCTAATAAAATTTATATTCTCAAAAAACAGAAAAGAGTTGAACAAATATTAAAAAGTCGCAGCATAAAACATATCCCTCCCAGTAATAAATGCTGTTAGTTGTTGTATATTGCTTTTGTGTTCTCAGGCATCGTTGATACAAGCAACCCATGAAAAAGAGCACATCATATGGCGCCAGAACACATAAACGAAAAAGTTCCTAAAACAAAAAGACTTCTTAAAAACTACAAAACTATATTTTGGCAATAAATAACTGCTTTTTAAGCCACTTTCCCATTTTGTTTCCACTTCTCCAGCTCAAAACATGTGAAAAAAATTTAAAGTTATGGCTTGCGAAAAGGAAAAGAATTTAAGTTCACTTTCGCCTTTCAAATGTGGAGTTAAGACAACTATGCTCAACTCTAGTTTGTCATTGATCTGCTAAAGTTTCCGCGAAATATCTTCTGTTTTTTTTAATTCTAATTTTAAAATTAATATAGAAAAAGTCTCTGACTAGGCAGAAAGAAACCTGTTCCATAGAAAAAGTCTCTGACTAAGCAGAAAACTGTGGCCGTATTCTGTAATTCGCTAAAGCTAAATCTCTATCGCTAAAAATCTAAAAAGTTGATTTAGCGATTTTTGGCTACGAATGTAATGCCGTACCGTGCATTACTAAATTTGGCATTGCCATAAAAATTTAATTCGCCGCAATTTTAGCTTTTAATTTCATTGCTAAAATTTCTCCATTTTTTATTCTCTACGGCATTATAGCGATCGCGATTTAGCTTTAGCCAAGCTAATTACAGAATACGGCTGAAGTTCTATAGAAAAAGTCTATTCTAGGCCGAAACTTTTTCTTTAGAAGGTCTCTTCTAGGCTGAAACTTTTTCTAAAGAAAAATTGTCTACTAAGCCGCAAAACTTTTTCTTTAGAAAAAGAAAAAGTCTCTTCTATGCCGAAAGTTTTTCTATAAAAAAATACTCTTCTAGTCCGCGAAACGGGGTTCTATAGAAAAAGCCTCTTCTAGGTAGTGGAGCGTTTTCTATAGAAAAAGCCTCTTCCAGGCCGAGAAACGTTTTCTTTAGAAAAAGTCTCTTCCAGGTCGCGGAACGTTTTTTCTATAGAAAAAGTATTTTCTTGGCCGAAACTTTTTCTCTTCGAGGTCTCTTCTAGGCAGTTGCTTTTTCTATAGAAACTTTCTATGCAAAACCATTTACAATCGAAAGTCTCTTCTAGGCCGCGAACCGTTTCCTATAGAAAAAGTCTCTTCTAGACCGCCAAACGTTTTTCCTTTACAAAAAGTCTTTTCTAGGCCGAAACTTTTTCTCTTCTAGGTCTCTTCTAGGCAGTAACTTTTTCTATAGAAAAAGTCTATGCAAAACCATTTACAATCTTCAATTAAAAGAGACAGTTCTATGAAAACACTCTTTCACTCAAAAAAAAAATCACTTTAAAGAAGACACTTTTAAGGAAATTTTTTTTCAATAGAAAAAGTCTAGTTAAATAATGGCCTTCCTTCTGACGAGAGTCCTTTTTGTGAATACTGCAGGGCTCATCCGGTTAGAAAAGCACTAAACAGCTGGATATGTGAACAGGAACCGTCACTGGCAGGACATAAAATAAAGTATTATTTTGAATAAGATTTATTGTTGTTACTTCATATTTAATATATGAAGATTCAATAATAAATATGTATTGTAAAAAAATTTTTTTTTTTTAAAAAGTCTGTCAGTCCTTACAAAACTCTTTTTTTATAATTTTTCTATTGAAAAAGATTTTTTTTTTGCAAAAACTTCTTCTATGGCAAAAGTCTTTGCTTGGAAGAAACATTTACTTAAAAAAAATTTATTTTTAACAGAAAAAAAATGCTCAACTTTTTTCAAACTTAAAAAAAAAAAAATTATTTACAAATTCAAAATTTAAGTTGACCTATTTAAAGAGAACTTCATAGTACCATAAGGAAGGGCGGCTTGCTCAATACTCTGAAATAGAGAAACACAAAAACAATCACCCAGCCAACCAACGAACCAGCCAGCCAACTACCCATAACACATGATGCATACAAAACATCATGAAATTTATTTTCTTCTTTATTTCTTATAAAGAAACTGTTTGAGTATGGGAGTAACTCTATGTAAGTGTGTATTAGTGTTTTTGTGTGTAAATGTTCTAGCAAAAAAATCAACAGACTGTAGTGGTGAATAACAATAGACCAGCATCATAAACAGTTTCAGCATAAATTTCAGAGTCAGATGGTTTTTATGTTTGTAGCATCAAAATCAGTATAATTTTAATAAGTAGCACATAGTTTCATACACATATGAAGAGTATGAAGTGCATACAAAGAAGAAGAAAAAAGTGGATTTCAATTAAAAAACTTGTGATATTAATTAAGTTTTCACCAGTTAACAAATTAATAGCATCAATTAAATATTTTGTAATGTTTACAACATTTTCAGCAGTATTGCTGTTAATATAAGTAAACGTTTAATTCTCTTGATAAAACTTTTAATAAGAACTGATTTTATTTTTGATTAATAGTTTAATTAAAAAAAAAAATTGGCCAAAATTCTTTCTGTATACACTTCTATACAAGTTTTTGATAGAGTAGAATCATACAGAATTGTATTGACCAACAACTAAGAAAGCTGTAGTAAAAGAAAACATAATCATAGTTTCAAAGAAAATGGAAACTATAAATCTGTGGCAATAAGGACAGTAATTTAAACTGCAGCGGTTATAATATTTGGCTATAATCTAACAAATCGTAGTGTCCCTAAGAAGGGGTAGGGCGGGAATGAAGACACCTTTTTCATTAAAGAAGACTCTCTTATGATGAAACTTAAAAAAAAAATCTGTTCAATGAAGGCACTTTTTTTATAGAAAAACTCTTATTTATAAAGATATTGTTTAAATTTTAGGCGCTTTTTATACCTTCCGAACTATTGGCAAATGTGGAGATACTAAGTTTGACATTTTGTGTGAAAATCGTATTCGTCGCAGACCCCATAAGGTATATATATTCTGGGTCCTTGAGGAATTCTCAGTCGTGCGGCGGAGCATGCTCACTTTTGAACAACTCAACGGAAAAGATTAATAGTTTTAGTTTAGTTAGTTGTTCTTTATTTTTTCAAAAATACAATAAGTACTATAATTTTATAACTAATGAGAAAAAGAACTAACGACTATGACATATTGTCGTCACTCGAGAGATTAATATTGCTGTCAAATTCTTTATAGTTCTACTAGGCAGATTGTGATTCAAATCCAGCAAAATCTCTTCAGTAGGATTAGAGTTGTGAATCTAAATGTGTTCCCTTCATGAAAAATTCATATTTTTACTAAAAAAAAAATCATGTAAATTGGTGACAGAATGCATCGATTCTCATTTAATTTTGCTAAAATTCGTTTTATATAACTGGAAATCATACTACAGAACTTCGGTCCATAATTCACCAAAGTTCCAACATAAGGCCCACTCTAAAGGCATACTTTAGTACTCCTTAAGCCATAACAAATAACGCTATTGCGATAAAATTTGGCCCGTCATAGTTTCATTAAATTAGAAATCACAAAGTCAAATTTCGTCTAAGTCGGTCGATAATAAACCATAGGAGTCCATAAAAAGCTCGCTCCTAAAATCTTCTAACTGTTGGTGGAGGATATCAAAGATTCGGCACAGCCGAATATCACACTTTAACTCACTCCAACAAAAGTATTTTTTAAAGAAAATTGTAAACATATTATGTTTAATTTAATCATTTTATTATCACCGGCAATCATATTATGGTTAGATCAGGCATCCATCACGAATCCACAACTATATTATGGTTGCCTTCGAACATATTATGGTTAATAATAACTAAAATATGTTTAACATTTATAATAGCATGGTTGGTGTTCAACCATAGTATGTTGCTCTTGAAATAGAGCAAAATACTATTGTTAACTTAAAAACAAATTATTGTCATATTTAACCATAACATGTTTTGAGACAACCATAATGTGGTTTTGGGCTCTTGATGGAGGACTTATTTAACCAATTTATGATTGTCGGCCACAATAATATAGTCAAACCAAACATAATGTGTTTAAAATTTTCTTTAAAAATAGTTTTTTTTCGGAGGTGACCATATTTAAACATGTTTTTTCTTTCAAAGTCTTTCTTGTGTAGGCAGTTTTCAAAGAAAGAAATGTAATTTCATTTCAATGGCGAAAGACTCTTCAAAAAAATTTTTCTCTAGAACAAAATCTTCTCTTGTGAAATGTTTTGCCACTTCGTTGGTAATTATCCGAATTTTGTGCCTTTTTTACTGTCGTCCGAAGAGCGTTAGTTAGTTAGTTCTTTCAATCTAAATATGATTAATATTGATCTCCTTTAAATGCATTTGTTGTGGTTTTGTTTTTATAAAATATAACGTTTATCATTTTAGCTGCATGTCCAGTGCAATGTTGAATTTTGGTGGTGGTAACACTGTGAATAACAAAAAAGTACTTTTCTATACACTTAAAATTTACTTTCAAGTAAAACGTACACAAGCACAGCCGAAAGGTCTAACTCCTCTGACTACAAGCATATGTGCAACTTGGTCGTTCGGCGTTCAAACTAGTAGTCTGTCATTTGAACCACTAGCTGACCCACTAAATGCACATAGACATAGTTCGTGTGTTTGTGCAGGAACCCCACTTTAAGTTTTATTACCCCATGGCTAATAACACATGGCGTCAAAGGCATCCAACCAACAGCAGCAGCGATTGTAGTTGTTGTACAACTATAGCCAGCAGTGATGACGACTAACAATCTGAAATATGGAACGAGAGAGAGAGAGAGAAAAAATAAAACGTCACAGACTAAGCCCAAGTTAGGCTCCAACAAAACGGGCGCGTCTCTCACAATGATTGTCAACACATTTACACATACACACAAGCCCAAAATCAGCATTACCAGCAAAAAAGAAATTTATAAGTTCGTGTCTAACCAGGACAAACAATAAATAACAATCTACATCAACAAAAACTCAATATACACCACACACACACTTAAACACAATCTAGAACAGACGATAGAGAAGAAGGCGATGATTAAGCTGAAACACAGAATTGTTTGCCATATTTTAGTACAGAAAAGAAATAGCAAAACAATAATAACAACAACAACAACAACAAAAACAACAACAACAAAATCAAACAAATGTAGTTCAGAGTGGGTGGTGGTTGGCAAACAATTCATTCACAAAACCAACCCACATCAGTTGATGCAACTCATACCATTTAAAATAAAACAACAGACATTCAAATGCACATACTCGGACAAACTGTTATGTACTTAATAACGAACATACCCATGGTCGGGAATACTCAAAAACCGACGACCGTGGTAAATTGAGCATGAAAAAAATGAAAAAAAACCATAAAGTAACAACAAAAACAGATGACTATGTGAAAAAGAGTAATCCAAAATGGATAAAATTAAAACAGTAAAAAATTAAGTACTTGGTAACACCCTTTTCATTGAAATATGTACTCACTAGGAAGCAATTTTTCTATAGAAAAACTCTTTTATTAGAAGACACTTTTTCTATGGAAAAACTCTCTCATTCAGTAGGAAACAATACTTTATTTAAAGAAAAATTATCTCTTTATAGAAAATCTCTCTCACTAGGCGAAACATTTGGTATAAAAAAATTGTCTCACTACAGCAAACTTTCTCTTTAACTCTTTAACACTTTTTCTATAGGAAACTCTCTGTCTTCAAAACTTTTTTCTATGGAGACATATTTTCTGCAGGAAATCTTTCTGTTTAACGTTCCATAAGCAAAAGATATTTAAATTATATGGAAACGGTTAAATTTTAAGGGCCGATTTTGAATGTAAACCACACATCAACGTCCAGTTTTTTTCCGCATTTCATTTGACATTTCTCAATTTCAGACTCATTCAATTTGAATAATGGAAAGATACACAATCGAGCAATGCGTTAAAGTTGTTCAGGCTTATTATGAAAATGGGCGTTCAAATCAAAATGCATATCGTTCACTGCTTGATTTTTTCGGTCAATTTAATCGTCCGAATGTGCGTACAATCGGAAAAATCGTGCAAAAGTTTGAGCAAACCGTGTCTGTAGATGTGAAAAAATCAGTGCAAGCTCGTACTGCATAAAATATTGCTGCTATTCGCGATAGTTTGGCTGAAGAGCCATCCACCTCAACTCGTCGCCGTGCCCAACAATTGCACCTAACACGCTCGTTGTTGATGAATATTATGCATAAAGACCTGCATTTACACGCTTACAAGGTGCAACTGACTCAAGAACCAAAGCCTCTTGACCATCCCAAACGTTGTAAATGGTCAGAATGGTGGCAAGAAATGGCAACATTGAATGATCATTTTCGAAGAAAATCGTCTTCTGTGATAAGGCACTTTTTCACCTCAGTGGATTCGCCAATAAGCAGAATTGCCGCATTTGGGCGAATGATAATCCAAGAGTGATTGTCGATTGCAACCACAAAGAGTGACTGTTTGGTGTAGTTTATGGGCTGGCGGCATCACCGGGCCGTATTTTTTCTAAAATTAGGCCGGTCAGGCAATTACTGTGAATGGTGTTCGCTATCGCGAGATGATAACGAACTTTTTATGGCCCGAATTGGAAGATATGGATGTGGATGATATGTGGTTTCAACAAAACGGTGCCACTTGCCACTTGCTAACGAAACAGTGGCTCTCTTGCGCGACAAATTCAATCTCACGAGGTTGCGATGTCAAAAGGCCGCCAAGATCATGGGATTTGACCTCTTTCTTTGGGGTTATTTGAACGAAAAGGTGTACGTCAAAAAGCCAGCAATAATTCAACAGCTAAATGATGAGATAATTCGGCACATTAACGGCATAGAACCTCAATTATGCCTCAGCGTCTTCGAAAATTTATACCATTTCGGATGGAGGTGTGCCGCCGAAGTAGCGGCGGCCATTTGGCCGATATTTTGTTCCATACACAATTGAACCACACCAACATTATCATAATAAAAAGAAATGACAGTAATTTCCTTAATAATTTGTGTTTTATTTAAAATCAACATCGGCCCTTGAAATTTAACCACCCTTTTTTAGAGAAACTTGCCAAAGACTTAATGCCGTTCTCACGATTTCGAACCTAAATTAAAATATATTTAAGTTAGGCCAACGAAGTTTTCGTTCGGAATCGTGGGACAGGCAGTTATAATGTGTGTGCTCTCAATATTTGAAATTTATTACGCAAATCTGTTAACAAGTGCACACGCTGTTAATAGCACTTTATGCCTGCTAACAACAGAGTCAGCCTTACAACACATTTAAATAAACAATAAGTCTCTGATAAGCGGACTGAACGTTCGACTCTCCGTCACTTGCAATGATGGTTGGCTTAAATTTAGTTGTTATGACGTTAAAATCGTCGACTTTTTGTTTCTCTTTGTGTTTCTGTGTGAGTTGATGTCTGTATATTGGCTATTTGTGTCTGAAAGCAAATGCCGGTTCGGAAGTATACACACACACATACACACATAAAAGAAATGTGTATAAAATTTGCTGTAGCGATGGTCAGGTGGGTGGTGTTGGTGGTAACAATTTTAAATTGATGATGTTGGCGGTGATGGCATACAATTCCATTTGTGCGTGTTTTTTATTGTTCAGTTTTGTTACTTCGAGCAAATGCCAACCAAAAACTTGGTCAAATGACTAAAAGACTAACCGACAGATATTTTCATCTCGTTACTGACTCTAGGTCTGGCTGTTGTTCAGTAGGACAAACGTTGTAAATTTATGCCAGACAGACTTCGACCTAAAATCACAGACACAGTTGGTGTCTATGTACCACATACATATGGATGGATGGATGTGAGTGTGAATTTATGTGCTGGTATATAGACTATATAAATGCTCGTTTTGTTAATGTATAAGTGACACACAAAAATGGAAATTTTAAGCAAGCACTTTAGATAGATGGATAAAAAGTACATAAGTCTGTTGGTGCATGAGTGTGTGTGTGTGTGTTTGTGTATAACAGAATCCTTTTAAATTTGTTACTTAACTTGGGTATACGTGTGTACTCTGCTTGTGTATATGTATAGAAATAAGGAGTGTCTGCTCTAGAGACATAAAATACAAAAAGAAAACGAAAAAAACATTTCAAAAACTTTTTACACGTTTTCTACATTAAAACACACACAAACAGACACGCACTAATGTAAACTATGTATAAACATAATGGGTGTGTAATTGTGATGTTTGGTTCGATACTTCCATAGTTTACAAAGTTAGATAAATTTCGAATGAAAAACTTTTCCATTCTCTTGGACGTACCTTTTTTTGATAACAAATCTTTTCCATTTTTATACTTTTCTATAGAAAATTTCCCTTAATTTAGGACATTTTATCTAAAGCAATCTCTTTTACTTCAGAATGCATTTTTAAAGGCAACTTTGAGAAACGCTTCGTAGTCTACTGATTGACTAATGCCCAATTTTCAGGATAGTATTTAAATCTATATTAAGTTAATCTTAAATCGTATTTAAAACAGATTGGTTTTTCGAGTTTTATTTGAAAAGTCTTATTTACTTAAGATAAAAGTATGGTAGCACTACTAAATACAAAAAAAAAAACAATATAAAAAAGTGGAATTATCTACAAGGTGGTCTGAAAAAACAGCTGACTGTTAATGCTTTGCCTGCTGTTGTTGTATTGTTGTGATATTGAGGCCACCTTGCTAAAATATTACAATGGAAACTTAAGTTGAAATTAAGTGTACCACATCGGTGACTTAAGTTTCACTTAAGTTTTTAGTGAAGAAGAGAATTTTGTATTTAAAACGATTTTAAAAATAAATGTGTTTTAATATCAATCCTGAAAATTGGCCATAAGAATACATTATTGAAACGATATAACAAGGTCTGTCCGTCCGTATGGCAGTCCATGTAAACCGTGTCCGCAAAGCACAGGTCGCAATTTTAAAAATAATTTATCGAAATTTGGTACATACATGGATTTCAATTTGAATCATAACCAAACCAAAATAATAAAAATCGGTCCATAATTTCACATATCCTCCATACTAGCTTCTTTCCAAAATATTGTCTTTGTGCAATTGAACCATCTTCTTATGTACCTAATTGCAAACCAAATCACCGTACAAAATTTTAATTAAATCTGTCCATATTTGAGCATAGTGCCCATACCAATACTACTCCTAAAAATAGCGTTTGATGCCACAACTTCCTTATTGATATAAAATTTGGCGCCACTAACTTTTAATATACAAAGCTTCTTTATCATGGAAAATTGTTGTGCTATTAGTAAAGGCCTGCTTTAATTTATTTGAAAATCAAACACTCAACTAAATTCAAATATCGCTGGCTTAACATGCAAATGCTCCAAGTCCCTATTTTAAAAATTTTTACAGGAGAGACAAAAAACAATCAAACTTTTTTTTGCGTTCACATTTTTGAACTCTGAAAAGATAATTATTTTTTGTTTGTTTTTTTTTTCTTCTTTGTTTTCTATAGGCGTAGAAGCAAAATAAAAAAGATAAGTATTTGCCGATGGTAAAGTTTTTTGTACTTAAATCTTTTTCTGGTGATAAATTGGACTAATCGCTTTGGCTCATCACAACAAATCAACCACAACAACAAAAAACTAGATAACTGTAATATTTTGCTTTGTTATCAATGTATTTTTACTTGCTCATTACTGCAATAAAATCTCAATTTCTGTTAAAAGTGGACTTCGAGCTTTTGCATGTTAAGCCAGCGATATGTGTATTTAAAATCACAATGACAAATGCTATGCATTTGTTGCACAATTTAAAAAGTGTTGCAATGTACTGTAACTCATAGAAATACTCTTCGAACGGTATTGGTTTCTTTCAAATCCTTTAAAAACACTCAAAGTTTCTAGCCTGTACTCTAAGTATTTGAAAATGGCCTCGTGCTGTCTGCGAGAATTAAAAATATTTTTGTTAGGTGTCGTATGTGGCGTTCACATACAAGGATTTGTTTTTGTAAAGAATCGTTGATGCAATATTATCAAGAAAATAAACATGCAAAATATTTCACTTGAAAAAAAGAATGTGTGAACTCATTGCTGCGTGTATTTTCCGTTCTCTTGTTAATTTTTAAGAGTATTTTTTATTCCCGCTTCTCATTTGTCTAATGAATTTGCTTTTTACTATAATGAAGCATTTGTTTTCGCTTATACACGTTAATTAAGTATTTGTTAGCGACACTACAGTATGAATATAAGTTCAATTGGAATTGTACAGGCCTTTAGCTGGTAGGTCCAGAATTAAGCATAAGTCGCACATGAATCTCCTTCCCTTCCCTTTACTTCCTATAAACCCTTGAGTACGGACAAATCTTATAAAGATATTTAGATAATATTTGGCACAAAGAACTTTTATATATCAAATCTTAACCTCGTACCATATTCTGGGTTTGGCGGATCCAAGATCATCCATGGGGTCTCAAGTATAGTGCGTCTCAAAAAAATAATAGTCTCTTATTTAAAAATATATATTTCATTAAAACAGTTTCTCATTTAAAGAGACATTTTTCATATAAAAAGCTTCTAAATTTCTCCAAAAAAAAAAAAAACAAAAAAAAGTCTCTCATTTAGAGAGGAATTCTCCGTCATTAAGCCATTTTCCTTAATAATAGTAGAATTTGGAGAGACATTTTCTATGGAAAAAATCTCTCATTTAAAAACAGTTTGCAAGAAAAAAAAAGCCTTTGATTTTAAGTCAACAACAGAGTAAAATGGAAAAATTGTTATTTTTGTTTTGTTCATCTTGTAATTTTTTTGGTATCCTGCTCCTACCGCGACTTATTTTATGCAATTTTAAATGTCCAATTTCGAAAAGTTATTCTTGAAAGCGTTTAAGGAAATGTTTGTGCCCAATTTTGGAATATTCTAAGATCAAAGATGGAATTTATAAGCGGCACATACACCTGCAATATTATTGTATATGATATTCGCCATATCATTTCCATTTTGTCCTATATTATGCAATAAGTCGCACAAAAATTTCATTTATGCAATAAAAAGGTAAACATAACCTATAGAAATAACACAAACAGCATTGCACAATGTTGCCAACACTTTTCACTTTCTATTCATTGTGCAATAAAAATCAAAAGTCTTTTGATTGTTGAATATTGATTGTGATCCATTCGAATATCACATACACATTGGCGATATAATTGTACAATACGTTAAATTGAACAATTTTATTGCAAGTGTATGAGCCGCTTAAGTTAAAATTAAATCTTAGAGCCATACGAATGAATAATAATGAAAATAGTTTTAGATATTTGAAAAATATCTTTATATTTTATATTTTTTAATGTGTAAACTTTGTCCTATCAGAACTTGCAGAATGTCCAGCCTTAAAGAAATTATGTTACTTTATATAAAAAGTGCAACCATGGCCTAGAAAGTACATTTTATTCCAAGAGTTGGTACAAAACCAGAAAGTAAATTTGCCATCCCTGACAAAAAGAAAGCTTCAGTCTTGGCTATAATTCTTATTACAACCTTCTCTAATACATTATTATATTTTCACATAAACTGCTATTTTTGTCATCCATTTAGATGTGTGTGTGTGTGCCTGTGTAACTAACTATGCCAATGAGTTTTATTTGGTGATGATTTCCTAGCATACTTTTCGGCAAGTCAGTCAATCTTTTTTGAATAATATTTGCTAATGTTGTTGCTGTTACTGCTTAGTACGTACATATTGCTGGTGTGGGTGGCGTATTTAGTAAAAATTACTGCCGCACAATAAAAGTTCAGTTCAGACAGTTGCTGTTGTTGTTGTTCGTCGTTGATTGTTTGTTGCTGTTTTAGCGATTGCTATGAAAACAGTTTAATGAAATCTAGTTGCTATGAGAGCAATAAAAAATATTTAAAATCAAGTTGGTGTCTTTTAAAGAAAAAAAAAAAATCACTTTAAGATAATATAGGAATTTTTTTGGAGTTGCAGAAAGAAATAAAAGAAATTTTAAATTTGTGGTTTAAAATGTTTAGAATTAAAATTTTTGTAGCATTTAATGTTTAGGGAGTTAAAAGTGAGATAAAACTTTTGTTAGCAAAATTTAAATTGTTTAAGGCCCGTTGTCACAACTTACCGATAGCTAAAAGTAGACTTTAACTGACCTTATAAAAAGTGTTCCATTATTAAAACTCTTAACTTAAGTAAAGTTGTAATAATGGAACACATTTTATACGGCCAATAAAATCCTACCTTTAGCTATCGGTAAGTTATGAAAACGGGCCTAAAAGAATTTTCTTGTCAAAGACAATTGGTAATATTTTTAATGGAATTACCCAGTGCGTATGCGTTATATTTTATTAAAAAATATTAATCATACGTACTGATGTCCGGCTTTCATTTTTTTTTTCAAGGGATTGAATGGATGTAAATTTACAAGCAGTTTGTCTCTTCATATGCAATTAAAAGAGATTGAATTTCGTAAATGCCTGTAGCAATTTATAGAATTAATGTACAGTTGAAGAAATAAGTAGTAAAAATAAAGAGTTTTAGTAAAAGCCGTATTTCACTATCCCACAAAGTCTTTAGTAATTTGCGAAAATGCAACCCTGTCATGATAAGTTGTTATTGTATTTTGAAAATGTTCAAAGAATAATTAGATCCGGGAAGCATTTTTGAAAAATACGTAATACTTTGTGGGATAGTGTGTAACGGCCTTAAACAACATACAGAAAATAAACTTAAATTTAATTTAATTTGTACCGGATGCGGATCACCACCGCCATCCTGAACACTTGCAACGCGAAATTAGACTAGACTACTTGTAGAGCAATTCTGCCAAAGGGTTTTGAAAAGTTAGCTCGGGTTTTCGGAACTTCGGCACTTGAAGTTTTCGAGTTTTTTGAAAAGGCGCTTGGAAAAAGGCAAACAAAATTCTAAATGTACTTCTGAGCTTAAAAATTATTTCGGATGTCTTTAGTAGAATTGTATGGCGATTATTTTCTTAGAATATATTTAGCCTCTGTTCTAATTTTAATAAGTCATTTTTGTCCTTTTCCCCAACTTGTACACAAAAGTATACTAAAACGGCACATTAGAGGGTTAAACAGTACTACGAATATTTTTTGTATCAAACGACCAAAATTTCGTGCTATATATTTTATTTATTTATTTATTTATTTATTTAATATCGATCTTCTAATACAACAAGATAAGTATATCTTATAAATTAAAGTATTAGAATCAGAGATGTTAAAAAATAATATAAAATGTCAAAAGTTTTACAAAATTTTGGGGGAAAAATACATTAATTTTTAGAAAACAGAAAAAATACATAAAAAACAAAGATCAATTTATGTTGAAAAAGTAACAATTAACACAAATATACATATGTAACTAATTGAAATAAAAACATTGATTTAAAATTAAGTTAGGAAATCAATAAGCATTTTCTTAAAATTTATTGCGTTGTTTGTGTTTTGGATATGACTTGGGAGTTGATTCCAGAGACGTACGCTAAAAACAAAAAATTGACATTCAGATGCATGGCTTCGATGCCGAAATTGAATAATATATCTTCCTCTACGAGATTTTTTATTTTATTTTATTTTATTTTATTTATCTTTTCGATGTCCCATACACAAGACTTAAGTCTTATATTGCAGTATGGAACTGAGCTTACATAAATACAATGAATCACATAACAAAACTGTATTATATATTATTAAGTAATTAAAAAATGAAAATAGGATTAATTTTAATTTAGTTTTATATGACAATCTTAGCAAAAATCAATATAAAGAATATAAAGCATGCAAAAATATAAATTCAACGTGAAAAATGACAAAAAATATATTTCCTGAATTGTCGTGCGTTACTAATGGTCTGTAAACTATAGGGAATTCCGTTCCAGAGACTGATGGCATGAATAAAGAATTGATACTTGGAGATCAGAGTTTGATAAGCAAATGCGATAATTCGTTTACCTCTGGGAAGCGTTGAAAAACTTAGACGTTCATAAAGATGCTCCGGTTGATGTGTATATATAATTTTATGCATGAACTAGCAAATCGTATTCGATTAAAAAGGTATTCTGGTTCTTTTGTAATTATGATTTTGTGTAGAATAATGAGACATTTCATTTTTATTTGGTTATTGAAAGATAAATCCATAAATCTACTAGAGAATTCCGAAACTCTGTCAAATCTTTTTAAACCGTAAACATACCGAATAATGTTATTATAAGTGGTGTTGAGCTTCCTCTTATCTATAGAGGAACATCCAGCAAAGATTTCAGAGCCGTATAATAAAGTAGGCAGAAGATAAGTTTTTGCTAACAAAGTTCTTATATTTATTGGGGTGAAATGTTGGGTGGCCCACAAATTACGTAACATACCGTATATTTTACCACATACCTGATTAATATGGTCAGACCAAGTTAAAGTTTTGTTAAAAATTACACCTAAATTTCTTGCGGTATTTGCAAGTTCAATTCTCGATTGTCCAATTGAAACATTAAATTCAATTTCCACTCTTGTGTTATTTCTAGAAATTGCCAAGAATATTGACTTATTTGGATTTATGTTCAAACCATTTGCAGAGGCCCACACAAAAATATTGTTTAAGTCAGAATTCAATTCATTTAACTTGGTGACGATTAATTCCTTGGTACTGCCAAGGTATAACTGAACATCATCAGCATACATTTGTATATTACAAAAACGAAGTTGTTTCGGTAGATCGTTAGCATATAGACTATATAATAGTGGGCCAAGAATTGATCCCTGTGGGACACCTCTGGGAACGGGTAGAGAGCGAGAAGTATGTCCATTATTAACAACTGACTGGCTTCGGTCTGAAAGGTAAGATTGAATCAATTTAGCTGCAAGTGAAGAGAAGCCAAATTGATTCAAAAGTTTCATACAGAGGGTTGAATGATGGACGGTGTCAAATGCCTTTGAATGGTCTAGAAGTACCAATAACGCTAATTTGCCATCATCTAAGTTACTCCTTACTTCTTCTACTACATCAACCAAAGCTGTAATACAGCTTCGTCGTGTTCTGAAACCTGATTGACGATCCGTTAACAAATTGTTGACATTCACATACATGTATATTCGTTTATGCATTAAGTGTTCGAAGACCTTGGAAAAGTAAGGTAGAATAGCAATAGGGCGGTAATCATTTCCCTTTTTAGGGACTGGAATAATTTTAGCATGTTTCCATGTTATTGGAAAAGTGCTGGTCATGAAAATAGTATTAAATAAGTGCGTTAAGTATGGAACTATCCATGGCAGTAGTATCCTTATAAATTTGGGATCTACACCATCCAAACCAATTGAGTTAGACTTGATTGCATGGAAGGCCATTATTACATCATTATCATCAACATGATGAAAATTAAACTTATCCGCAGGATTAAAAACTATTAAGTTTTGATTATAAAAGTCATTTGTGACATCAGGATATGGTATATTAACGAAACTTTCATTAATCGAATTAACGTCGATGACTTGTTGATGCCCTTTTTTACCAATACCAATTTCCTTTATACACTTCCAAGTCTTCTTGTTGCCCACTACAGTGTTAAATTTATTATGGTAATAAGAGGTCTTATTATGTCGCACCCTTGATACAACAGCCTTTCTTGCTCTACGGTATTCATATATGTAAATGTATTATGAATCCAAACCTTGTTTCACGAAATTTTTATTGATTTCTGAGATATTAAGAATTCATTTTGCTCCATATCCACTATTTGAAAGTTAGTTTTGTTTAGCGAATACAGCAAATTCCTCATGCAAAACCGTACAAAATAATATTCATTCTAGTTTAGCTTCATTGACGTTAGAACAAATGTAGTTAAAGCAAAAACAAAATAATATATCACAAACTTAATACGCAGCAGTAATTATACGTATGCAGCACAAAAAGCTCCTTTTAAGAAATAAATTTAGAAATTTTCACTTTTAATAAAAACCTGTTTACTTCTAAGTTCATTCATGAACGTTTTCAAAAATTTATATTTTCTTTAAAACATTTGCGAAAGAAGTGGGAAAATACCAAAAAATTCTATCGGCTTTCTTTTCAGAAAACTTCATTGTCGTTTGACTCCACTACGACTTTTTGGCATATACGTCAAACCAATAATGATATATTAAAATTTTTAGAAAAATTTCCTTTAAAGTAGTAAATAAAATAAAATAAAAAAAATTCCTATGAAATTAAAAATTTGTTTAAAAAAAGTCCTACCGAATAGAAAAAAAATTTTTTTTAATTCTTTTAAGTAACAAAGTTTGAATCAAAACACATTTTTTTAAAACTTCTCTGTCAGCCCTCCTTGCAAGCAAATTATTATTATTGTAGTTATCACTTGGCTATTATGACAACAAGCTATTTTCCCTTGCCCCACCCTTTTTTTATGCTGCTCAAGAGTGCAGAGAAAATTTAGTGCAACAAAATATTGCATTAATGATTGCCGTGCATAGACATGTCGGCCATTAGTGGTGTTTTAATTATAAAAGCTTAAAACGAGCACCATTTAAATCGAAAGCATTGCAGACATTCTCAACCACCAACAACAACGTCAACAATTGGCCGAACAGATTAATAAACAGGCAGACAGTTGAACTGACTGTCAAACGACAGACAACTAACCAGACTCTTGTTTTCAAATACCCCTCCCCCACCCCCCTTTTTCTTTAACACAACGAACATTGGCATAGTGCAATAAATAACAAGTGACGACATGCGCGAACACTTTGCAAACGATGAAAAGTGATGGTTCTGGGGGGGGGGGAGTTCCAGTGGGGGCCCAGCAAGTAAATGGACATTTTTCTTCTTTACTACTAAATGTTGATGTAAATTGTTGCATGGAGAATAGACGACCCCTTTGGAGGTTTCCTGTACCAGTTTCTATTGAACATGACAATGCCAAATAAAAAAAAATTTTTCCTTTAGTCTATTTTAAGTTTTTTTTTTAAAATTTTCTGCATCAATTGCGTGACTGTGTCGTTAGTCGATCAATGCCAAAAAAATTTGTTTTTTTTTTATTTTCCTTTGTTGCATAAAGAAATTTAAAGCCGGAAGAGGCTTAACTTAGAATTTTAGCACAATAACGTACATAAATGTGTATGAGAGAGCAACTAAATTGTTTAAGTTTTATGGACGAGAAAGAAATAAATTTGGAACATTTTATTGCTTTAAGGAAATCTAGAACATTTTAGGCATTTAAATTATTGTCTTCTGCATTTTATTGAGAAAACTAAGTGCCTTGGGCTATGATTATAGAGAAGTGATGTAGATTTTAAAATGTATAAATTTTAATTTTAAAATTCTCAAAATTTGACTTTCTAACACAAGTTACAAGTATGAGGAATTTTAATTATATTTTTAATTAAATATTAATCATACGGCCCGTATCACTACTAATCAATCCAAATGAAAGGCTTTACTGAAAAAAATACTTTAATTAAGTTTAACTTACTTTGATCTTTAGGATATTTTGAACAGACATACCTGCAACGAAAAACAGTAAGACATTTTTTTTAATTATCTACCCAACAAATTTTTAGAGTTAAATTTAAAAGGATTGTCATCGTAATTTTTCACTGTCTGTTGGTTGCACAATTTCAAACGTTAACATTTCCATAGAATTTTGTATGAAAAATATTGTAAACGCCGTGTGTTTTTGTTTAGAAATTTTCTATGGCTTAATATTATGAAGCAAGCAGTAAATCAAATTTTTATTCTAAAGGGTGTCCCAACCATAATGCACGATGACAATTGGGAGTCTCACATTAACGGCAAGATTTTTCACAACTTAATTTGAGACTGAGAGAGAGGTACACAATTGAGTACCGCATTGAGATGATTGTTGAAGCCTTTTAGGAAAATGGACGTTCAAATCAAAATGCATTTCGCGCAATTCATCTTCAGCGACGAGGCACACTTTCGCTTTAGTCTATTCATTAACAAGCAGAATTGCCGCATTTGAGCAAATGAGAGTCGACGAGTGATTGTTGAAAAGCCGATTTATGGGTTTATGGGCTGGCGGCATCATCGCCCCGTACTTCTTCGAATATGCGGTCGGCCAAGCGTCAAAGAATTTTGGGCCACTTTTTCAAGCTTTGCTGACCGTATTTTTCGAATAAAACAAACACGGTTGGCCTTAAAGGCGTCAATTGTTGCTGGTTTAGCTGCATAAGCCAGGCTCTTAAAGTATTCCTACAGGAAATAATCAAAAGGTCAAAAGTTGTCATATTGCAAGACTTTTAGGGACAATTGACAGGCCAATTTCTCAAAATCAACTTAACGCCAAATTTTGATTTTAATAAGTCGATGTTTGCGGTCACCGTATTACGCGACGCGCCATCTTGTTAAAGACACATCTCGCCCAGAATGTATTTATTTTTTTATTTATTTATTTATTTATTTAGTCTATGGATTACCTCCTTTCAGACAAAAATTACAAAATTTAACATCATCTATTTAAATATAAAATTAAATTCAGTTTGATAGTATTAATATTCAAATTCATATCAATAATACTGTACAGATCATTAAAGTTTACACATATTCGACGAAAAGGGTCAGCATTTGCATAATTTTGTTGAAAGTATTCAATTGATAACGGCTGGTAATAACGTGTAGGGCGTTGGGGAACATTAAAAAATAAACTGTTTAACAGGAACTCCGAGCAAATATTGCCTTTAATTAGATTGATAACAAATATGACATTCAGCATTGTTCGGCGGCTTTTTAAAGTTGGTAAATGAATCTCCAATAACCTGGTTCTATATGGAGGAAGATATATAGATGGATTTGGGTAAGTGCTCCGTAATATGAATAGCAGAAATTGTTTTTGGACAGACTCAATGCGATCACTATGAACGTTGTAATATGGATCCCAAATTATTGAGCCATATTCGATTATAGGTCTGACAAGTGCTATATACAACTGTTTTGTTATAGATCTGTCAGAGAATTCCTTTGACCAACGTTTAATAAATCCAAATACACCACGAGCTTTATTAGTACACATGTTAATATGTTCTAAAAAAGATAACTTAGTGTCAAATAATACACCGAGATCCAAGAAAGCATTAACAACTTCCAATTTGTGATCACCAATAAAATAGCAGCCAATAGGTCTAGTTTTTCTGGAAAAACGTATATGTTTGCATTTTTTTAAATTTATATCCAATAAGTTTATTTGGCACCAGTTGAAGAATAAATTTAAATCCTGTTGTAAGTAGGGTTGAACAATGGAGTCAGCACAACTTGAAAAAATTTTTACATCGTCAGCATACATAAGTATATTGGAAAATTTTATTGTGGTAGGTAGATCGTTGATATATAATAAGAAAAGTATTGGTCCGAGATGACTACCTTGTGGAACACCAGAGTTGACTATAATATGTTTAGATAATGTATTATTAAAACACACACGCTGTTCACGACGTAAAAGATAAGATTTTAACCAATTCAAACAGCAATTCGTAAATCCCATTAAATACAGCTTATGCAATAAAAGTTTATGGTTAACTCTGTCAAAAGCCTTACTAAAATCAGTGTATATAACATCGGTATAGCATCCGTTTTTAAAGCCATTATTAATTATTGTTGTCAATTCTAATAAATTAGTCGTAGTTGAACATCCTTTACGAAAACCATGTTGGAAAGGTGTAAGTATGGAAGAGACTTGTTTACTTAAATATTCAGTAAGATATTGTTCAAAAAGTTTGGGAATGACACTTAATTTGGCAATACCTCTGTAGTTCACTATGTTCGATTTATTCCCTGATTTAAATAGTGGAATAATAAAAGATTTTTTCCATAATTTCGGGAAGTAGCCATGCTTTATGGACATATTGAATAAAATTGTTAAAGGTATAGATAAATTATGCGCACAATTTATAAGAAGGCAGCTAGGAATACCATCAGGTCCACTATAAAACGATGATTTTAGTTTTAATAATAATGTTGTCATATTGGCAGTAGTGACGAATGGAAATGAAATTGGTTGTTGTTCAGGGATATAAAACGGATAGCTTTTCAATGTATCATATTCCTCAATAGAGTAGGTTGAAGCAAAAAAATCCGCAAACATATTACTTGTTTCTATATGATCAGAAGACTCGGTGGTGAGGTATTTCATCGAAGATGGAAATCCGACGGATTTTCTTTTCGAGTTAACAAATTTATAAAATGTTTTCGGATCGCGTTTTAGGTTCAATTTCATCGTATTTAAATAATTTGTATAAAGGTTATGGTTGAGTAAATTGTATTTAGCACGGTATAAAGAATATTTGGAGTAATCAATCAGTCGTCCAGTTTGTTTATACTTCTTATAAAATTTATTTTTTATATTCTTTAATCTCGATAGAGAACTTGAATTCCATGGAGGGCCAGATTTATTAACAACTGCGTATTTAGGTACACAATCATCGATATAATGAAACAAAGTATTATAAAACGAATTAAGAGTTACATCGATTGCTGCCGGAGTACTACTGGATAATGACAAAATTTCAAGCCAGTTTGTATTAGATAAAAAGAAATTTAAATCGCTGTAGTTAGTCTTCTTAAAACAGTAAGTTTTTACATTATTGAATTTTTTATTTGTTTTCACAGAAAATGGATAATAACAGTTGACTTCAATAGTTGGATGATGACGATCTTCAGGCCTGGTAATAGGATGGTGACGAGTCAAAGTACAGTCTTTAGGTTCATTTACAAATACCAAATCAAGCAGATTTTTAGAATCATTTAATACACCATTTATTTGAAAAAGACATAAGTCCGATATGTTGTTTAAGAATTCTTCGATAAAATTGTTTATATTAGTTGGAGAATAACATAACGAATCAGTTAAAAATTTCTGTCATCTACATTTTCAAATAAACAAATTTTTTGATCATAGTAAGCCAACGACAACAAGTTTCGTCTTAATTTAAAAAAAAAAAACAAGATCCGATAATGGCCTCAGTGTGTAAATCGCACCAAGCAGTGGACAGTGAATGTGATGGAGTCTGAAGGGTCTATTGTGGATAGGCCTCACTCCATATTCCGCAATTTTGTTTATTATATTATTATAACCCTTCCCCATGGTGCGACAAGAACAGAAAGTTCTGTAATTTCGGATGTTGTGTATTTATAAACTCGATTCTTGTTCATGTCTAATTTCTAGTCTTTGGCTTTTTCTACAGATATACAGAAATTTAGAATGTCTTTGTACGGAAGTTGCCACGCCCACTTCTTCAATCCCGCCCATTATTTTTATGAAAGGTTGTGTATTGATAACCCAGCTATGTGTGCCTAATTTTTTTCTTATCGTTCTTAAGATAAAAATCTATTTTGTGCCACGCCCATTTCTAAACTCCCACCCAAATTTTAAGGGATGTTGTGTATTGATACCCAAGATGCTTGTGATGCTCCAGATATATAGAAATCTATAATGTTTTTGTATACTAAGTGACACGCCCATTTCTGCACACCCGCCAACATTTTGACTGATGTTGTCCATTAATAACGAAGCTGATTGAACCTTATTGGGAAGCTTTGGCTCTTGCCGTTCACCAGATATGTAGAAAAAAAAAACAACATGAGATTTATGGCTACAATTAGAGGCAGTTGTGATTTGTTGCTTATACCTCAGCCGTTTGTGGACCGCTCCAACAGAAATTTTTTTTAAAATATTAAAAAAAAATTACAGCGAAAAAAATTAAATAAATATACAACAAATACTTACAGTCACACAAAATTCAAAAAGAAGCAGAAAAATAACAATTATACCAGCTAAACAGCGACATTTAAAAATAAAACGAGAAGAGAACAGAACAGAACAGAAAAAGAAAGAGAAAAAATGTCATAAAAATACTAAAAGTTGACGTCAGCTACTTTTTTCCTGAATATTATCTCAAGGCATGTTTGCCATACAAACAACTGCAACAAAATAAAAAAGCAGTATTAAAATATAAAAACTAAAAAAAAAAATAAAACAACAACAATAACGTCCGTCAGCATCAACAATGATATAAAAAAAATAATGGTGAAAATAACAACAGACAGAGGACAGACGACGTATATACAACTGACTGCTATAAACTATTTAAATCAACACAAACAAGCACATACACATTCATTTGTAGCACACATACACTCTCATTAATACGTTTTATTATCGTCCTCAGCAGCCATAGTGCAAAATGTAAGAGCCATCGTACACGCAGAGAAAACATATGGTTGAAGTGTGGTTTAAAAAACATGACAACAAACAAACTTTTGTTAATTTTAACATGTGTTTTCATGATAAATATTTTGTTTTTACTTAACAATAAAATGTTTACCAATTCTCTTTAAACTTCAAATAGACGAATTTAACAATCAGGGTTGTTCTGGAAATCGAAAACGCAAATCGCAAGAATTTGGAATTTGTTTTTAATACAATTCTAGTCTAATTTTTATAATTTCTGTTTAATAGAGAAATATTTGTAACGGGTCCGCCATCTAACGTTTTTTTATTCAACTAGTGCTTATTTCGTGAATGGTAACATGTCTGATTTGACAGATAATTAGTTTTATGCTTCCGCTGAACGAATATGGTTGTGTGTATACGCTTGAACAACGCTGGGAAATATGCGTTTTCGCTTCGCTAAGTGGGCCTGCGATCGACTTAAAAGAGATGCCGATTTTCCCAAAAAAAAAAAAATCATCTTTTCAGATGAAGCTCATTTTGATCTTGGCGCATATGTAAACAAGTAAAATTGTCGCATTTGTGGCACAGAAAACCCGCACGCATACATTGAAAAGCCGTTGCACGAGTCACTGTTTGGTTGCGGATTTTGGTCCAGAGGCGTAATTGGGCAATTTTTCTTCGAAAATGGACAAGGAGTAGCCGTTTCAGTCAATGGCAATCGTTATCGGGCCATGTTGAACGAATTTGTGTTCACAAAAATTGAAGAGGAGGATATTGGCAACATTTGGTTTCAACAGGACGTCGCTACGTCCTGTTCGCCACACAGCCGAAGCTACACTCGATGTTTTGCGCCCTGTTTTTGAAGATCGCATTATCAGCCGCAGAGCTGATGTCGTTTGGCCACCTCGGAGCTGCGATTTGACACCGTCGGACTATTATTTGTGGGGTGCCGTCAAAGAAAAGTGTTACGCCGACAAGCCAGAGACAATTGACGCTTGAAAGGACAATATTCGTGCCATTGGTCAAATACAGCTGCACACAATCGATAATGTGCTTAAAAATTGGACCGATCGTGTAGGCTTTTGAATGGAATTATTTTCCATTATTAACCGGAAGGATTGTACTTTCAAATAAAAAAAGTAATTTGAGAAAATATTTAGTAGTTTTTTTTATAGCATTTTCAAAAAAAAAAAAATTTTTTTTTGCGGACCCTTTATATGAATTTTTAAATTCATATAATTGACATATTTTCCCAAATTTATTGTTAATGAGTGTTAATTTGTTGCTGGTTAAGCATGTCTATATGAAGCTGTTAAATTCAGTAATATTTTTGAAAAGTGGCAAACAAAACCTCTTATCCAGGATTATATATTTCAATTTTTTTTTGTTTCAGTATTATAGAAACAATAGTAATATGAACATTAGGGCGGGTCGATTTGTATGGATGAAAAAAAATTAAAAATCGTATAGCAAAAACGTAATCAACATAAAATTCTACGAAAATTCTCCGAAGAAACCATGGGTCTAAAACAAAATCCTAGTCCGCGCCTATCGACTTGAAAATTTTTTTACTTGGGTGAAAATTTTTTCAATGTAAAAAAAATTTTGATTGTAAAAAAATATAAAGTGCAAAAGAATAGCCTTACTAAGCCATTTTATTAAAAAAATTCGATTTCTTTATGGAAAAAGCTATTTTTTCAAAAAAAATTTTTTTCCAAGGCGGGCAGCCAAATTTTCAAGTCGAGAGGCGCGGATTAGGATTTTGTTTTAGACCCATGGTTTCTTCGGAGAATTTTCTTAGAATCTTATGTAGATTACGTTTTTGCTATACGATTTTTAAAAAAAAAAATCGACCCGCCCTAATGAACATGCTTTTTGTATGAAATATCTGTCAATTCGTCGATCACACAATTAAAACCCTTTCAGGACATTTTTGATTCCTTCAATTTTGTTTTAAGTTCTTGGTGTTTTAATAAATAAAACTGATGAATTTTCCCATAACGTTGATTCCGCCGGTATGTTCTTGTTTTAAGCATGAAGATATGCTTGAACTACTTAAAGAGTTGTTCATTCATTATTGGCAGCATATTTTAGTAAAGTATTATTTGCAGTCTCTTAAAAACTACTTGGAACAGGGTCAAGTTTTACGTGGCGTATATTTATGTCAAGCTTGTACACTAATTAAAAGTGTTTAATAAGTCGTGACGTTAAAAACCCTTTGCAACTTATCATTTCGTAATATCACAAGAGATGACATCTTTATTAAGATATTTATAATACTGTCAAATTGCTAATTACTTTTTAAGCTGAACTTTTTTTTGTAGTACTTTAAATTGTTTTTGAATTTTTGTTACAAGAACACACGCTAATATAAGCGATTTGTATTTACATTGCTCATAATGTTTTTTTTGACTTTTGTTTCATTTTGTTTTGAAATTTTTTATAAAAAGTTTAAGTTTGCCAAATATTCAATAAGAAAAATACTTAAATTACGGGTACATTTATAACAAAAGTAAGGAAAACGTATATAAATTACGCATTTCTAAAATAACCAGGTTATTTTACTAAAATAACCGGTTTATTCGATGTTCGAAAAATGGACATTTTAAAATATTCGACTTGGATGTAACCGGTTAAAACCGGTCGAATACTATTCGATCGATCACCTTAGTATCCACCTTGTGGCAAATAGTTTACTGTGGCAGCTAATTTTTTTAAAGGTGCAATGGCTGTCGATCTTTCAGGTTGCTTTAAATCGCTTTTTAGAAAAATGTAGACATACAATAATGAATTTTTATTAATCCGAAACATAATCCATGTTTTTAAACCGTTAAATTTTATTAATAAGTGTAATAACGATGGTCTTTGTGCAAATTTGCAATTTGTAAATTTGCAATTTGTAAATTTGCAGTGCATATTATGATTGATCGTGAGCATACAACTTTTATTTATTGGGCAAATGTGCTATTTTTCTAAAAATTTATTCTGGCAACACAAAAAACTTCTGGCAGCACTGTGAAAAATCTGCATTTGTTTACAATTTTGCACAAGCAAATTAAAATAATTTTTTTTCTTTTTAAATTTTTTAAATTTAATTCTCTATTTTATGTAAAAATCCACGAAAATGTTGAATTTATAAGTTTTCTTAAAACCAATATGGCGCTTAATATGTCAAATGTTATTGTTTAAATTTCTTTGCAACTTCTAATTTTGCTCATGGTTTTTTTTTTTTGTGTAAACGAAGTATAAAAGAGCAAATTGCAAATACGTACATTTTGTTGTTGTGTTGTGCAAATATGTGTATTTTTGTACGCATTTTCATCGTTTGCACACTTTGCACTACCCATCGTGATTGCCCTTAATAATTATCTTAATAATAAAAATCTTTTTTTATTTTGTTTGAAAGTTTTCCCAATATTTACTTTTTGCGAAAAATGTAACGGTTTTTTTATAAACGCTTGTTTTCCCCTTTTTTTTAACAAATTCATCTGTGGGTTTTTTGTATTCGGACTAGAAAATACCATTTCATTTTCGATACGGAAATTTCTTTCGAAAGTATTTTCGTTTCGAATCGAATTACATAATTACACCCCTGGCTGTTTGTTTTTCGTACGTGTTTTTTGTTTTTGTAAACATGTTTGGTTTTTTTTATCAGCCAAAAAGGCGCAAAGTGACAACAGAAACAAGCGAACTATTTTTGTGTTCGAAGATGGCAAACAGGGAAATGCTATTTTTTTTAATGATTTTCTCCACAAACACTACAGTCAAATCCCGATAATTCGTACCCCGATAAATCGTAATTCCCGATAATTCGTAATTAACTGTCGGTGCCTTGGAAAATTTTCTTTAATTCGTAAAATTTCATACATTTTGGTCCCCTCGCTAATTCGTATTTTTTTTTCAAATAAAATCTTCTTTACCTCTTATAAATCGTAATTGTTTGCTAAATACCACTTATAATTCGTAATAAAACAACAGAAACATGGAAAGAATGATTTTTTGTTTACCTCTATTTTTTTTGCGTGGGTTTTTTCTTGTGTGTTTCTTTATTTTCTTAAGATCAGTTTTTTACATGAATAATTTTTATATATTTTTTCTTTTTAAAAACTGTTTTTCATGTTATTTTTTTTTGTTTTAGTAAGTGAAATTGAAAAACCCCGTTAATTCGTATTCATTTTATTTTAATCCCGTTAAATCGAAACCCCGCTAAATCGAAAACCCCTGTAATTCGTAAGAAATGGCCGGACCCTTGCGATTACGAATTATCGGGATTTTACTGTATTAGCTTTTGTGTTTTCCACAAATCTACTAAGCCGAACACTTACGAGCGGTATTTAATGTTTATTTTCGAAAAACTGATTTTAACCATATTATGGTCTTGTTTAGCAATAACTTGGTTACTAGCAAACGTAAACATTGTTAAAATGCAACCAAAGTTTGTTGCTCTTAAAATATATTGTTAACCACAACCATATTTTTTTCTGCGTGTATGCATTGTTTATCGTTAGACGGGGAGAATACTGTTGATGTTGAATGTTTGATTTTGTGCGATTTAAAAATATTAAAATGAAAAACAGGACATGCATACAAACTCATACTTAAACCTAAATTTGCATAGACATCTACATACATACATTTAGGTATATTATACATTTACGTGACTAGAATGCAAAGTACTTCACCAAATTAAATTTTTTTTTTTATTTTTATTTTTTGAATATAGTTTAAACTATAGTTTAGTCTACATAGTAAACTATAATTAAGCATTTTGTCTGACTATAACATAACAGGTTCTAAAGTCTAACACCCATATTCATAAACGATTATTAAATTAAACAAACGTTTATTAAGTACAATTTTCATAGAAAGTTTGTTTTTTAAACTTTTATTCAATTAAAAATATTTTTATGAAAACGGCAATAAGTCGTAATACAGTCGTTAGTAGTGATGATACGAATTTTCGTAATCGCATATCCGAATAGTTCATGGCATATGTTTTCGCCAAATTTAAGCGAATTTTTTGCGAAAGCTGTGCAAAAAAATATACAAAAATTTAAGAAAAAAATACATAAAACTTAACAAAATATTTCAATTTGTAATAATTTGCATTTTAAGAAAAAAAAACCATTCTCTTTAAAGTGGTTAAAGTTTGTTTTTGAACTTCTGCCAGATCGGTGCACAATTGACTGAGATGTGAGCAAAAAGCCAAGACGGCCTCTAATTTGCACCCGTAAAATCCAATATATTCATAATTTGCGGCTTAAATAGAGAAATGGGTGTTAAACGAACAATCGTACTCATTATATGCATGCACATCTATCAATGTATGTCGTGCTTCTTTTAACTAAACTTTATTTCGGATTTTGATGAGGATTCGGTTTTTAAACCTACATTGTCTTCGTATAGGGTGAGACGCCCGCAAAGAAAGTCTATTTTTTTTGCAGATGGCGTGTATTGATACCGAAGCTATTTGTGGTCAATTTGGAAACTTTGACTCTTAGGGCTAAAAAATCAGTGCAAGTTAAACTCTCTTTTTGGTTTAAAATGTGTTTAAACATCCAAATCTATAAATCACTAAACATATAAGCCACCTTTAAACGCATAAAATGGGGCGTTTAAACTACCAATACAGACCATATGAATTTGATAAGATTTATCGTAGAGCTGCCACATGTTATTTTTTTAAAAACAAATAATACATGGGACACTGATTTATAGTTGTTGAGTTTAAACTACATATAAATTCAAGTTTAGTTCAACTAAACCAGCGATTAAACCAACAGTGATTTATTAGCCATTAGTGTCCTCCAAATATACAGAAATCTATTCGTTTTGTGAGAAGCACGCCCACTTATCCAATTCCGCACACTTTTCGCTCATTTTTCTGAGGTCAAAAACGACTTAAACCAATTCAAAACCCCGGTTTTAAAGTAAAGTGTATTCCAGTTAGAGCATTCTGTATCAAAAAAAAAGGAAAGATCTGGACTAAAAATCAGGTGACACAAAACTTTTCAACCACTAATTTGTAAAGAGTTTTAAAAGGTCTTGCGTTCTTGTGGCCGATCGTTGTCAAAATTAAATATTATAGTCTCCTGTCTATAGACGTTTTTCAGTCAAGGCACTCGCATTAAATGAATCAATTGTTTTCGGTACGGGTCCCCTAGAATCTTTTGGTCGGATTGCAGCAGCTCATATTAAATGGAGATTCTTTGATCCCACCAAATACAGAGTTTTACCTTGGCGCCCTAGATATTCTGCCAAGGTTGGTTCAGCTGTCGTATGCAAATGAAAAAAAATTCAAGGAACATTTCGAAAATGGAAAATCGTCTTTCCGTGTTGCTTGCCTTTTTTTTAGTGTTTTAATTGCCGCTTTAGTAGATGCTAATAATGCTGCCACTTCTTCTTGGATTTTAAAACGATCTAGACGGAGAAGTGCCTTCAACTCGTTACCTACGCAAATTCGCCATTTCTGAACTGCTCAAATCATCTCTCTTACGCTAAAAGCGATGATATAATAAGTGTTCAAAAAAGTTCGTTTAAGAATTTGACACTGTTTTTCTTATATTTGAAACGAGCTTTATTAAACCAAATACGAACCGTTTTGATTGATAACTTTTGCCATTTTTGGGGTTAAGCCATTTTTCTATCAGTGCCGAACTTTAAGGGTTTCTTAGCGAAAAACTGAACCAATTGCGTTTGGCAGGCCTCTTCGTGATTCGAAACAAATGATTATCTGAAGGTGTTAGGTCCGGGCTATATGGTGGGTGCATCAAAACTCCCCAGCCAAGCTCCGTTTTAGCAGTGATTCGCAAATGATATTCGGTCCATATAATTTTTCACTATTAATAAAAGTAAATTTGAACTCTTGCTGCTCATATAGTTTATATTTTTGGTTAAATATGTACATAAGATTTCTAAAGTAAAAACCATACATATCGGGCATGATGTTGGTGTTTTATCATAATGATTTTTTTTCTAATTTTTTTTTGTTTTTTTCAAGCACGAATTCGATTTTGAGATTGATTTAATCTTAGTTTTACTTAAATCATAAAGAATTTATGTATTTGCAATTGAAAATCCGTACTTGAATCAATCTTTCTGTACTTGATTCAAGAAAATCCGTACAACCGTCTATTTATACCGTCTAAAACAAAAAAAAAAACAAATTTTCGCAAAATCTATAAAAATCTACAAAAACACAACGTTTTGAATATGTCTGCTCTAATAGTAAATTTTTAGGCTTCGCTTCATTTTTTTTAATACCAGAGAAGCAATTAGGCGATTATGGAGCCACACAAAGCCACATATATTCATATCGTCACCTTAAATTCAAAAGGTTACAATTGACAAAAAAATTCGAAATAGATTTTTTGATTGATTATGATGTAATTAACGAAAATAGATCTTAATTTAACAAAAAGTCGATTTTGAATTTGTTGACGCCGACAGCTTTTTGGATTTTAGTTGGCGATATATACATATATGTAGATATGTAAACATATGTATGGATATATTTTGCAAAAATACAAACAAGTCCTACAGACACACACACGCACAAGTCCGTAAACAAACTGCCATAATAAACATTTATTATTACTGCTTTTTTCTGAAGGCCATACAACGAACTTTTTTCTAGTTGCCTTATTTTGTTTTCTGCCCAACAACATGAATTTCTGTTTTCAAAAAGGATCCCCTTAAGTAGACCACCACATTGTATTCATGCTACAAATACAATAAAAATCCCCACCTACAATAAAAATCACACAAACGTTCATGTGTTCATATTCTTTTCGATGAACATCTACAACGTGGGAACACACACAAATCATTTATTGAACACACATACACCTACATTTTCACATCTGAGACAAACAAGTAAAATAATGGCTGCACAAGTGTTTGTGTATTTTTACTTAAAAAAAAAACAGCTCAACAGAAATAAATGTAAACGAAAAATACAAAAAAAAAATCAAAAAAAAAGGCCCCAGTTTTAACAATAACAACAACAGTAGGATATTTTTTTATATGAATTTGATGTAGTCCGTGGGTTGTTGCCACATCTGCCAGGATTACTTGTATTGATGCTGTTGTATGTTGATGTTGCACAGTGGTAACGTTTAAAAGAAAATTTAACCATATATATATTTTTTTTATAAGTTAGATAAGCTAAATAATACAAAAAAAAACTAGATATTGATATTGTCTGTCCCACTGTGCCTTAGTTGCTTTGTTATTTGCTCAATTATTGTGATGTGGACTCCGATGACGTTGATGATAATGATGTTTATGCTGATGATGATGAGCCATCAAGGACACACACCATACAATGGCTGAATTTATATTTATTTAAGTATATGAATTGTAAGTATTTATTTGTTTGCATGTAAACACCACACACACACACACACACATGCACACGCAACCACTCACACAAACATAAAAATAAAATAAATATACTTGCACATGTGTCTGTGTTTGTTATATAAAAGATTTTTGTTTGTAATATTACAAGTCCATTTGCCAACAGCCGAATTTAAAGGACACTGCTAATGTGTGTGTGTGTGCCAAAGAGGAAGAGTAAAACGAGAGAACTTGTTTATGTACATCAAGAGGTGCGGGAGATGTTGTTAAACTTTTACACGTGCCGACATTTCTGTTATAAATATGTCTATAAAATTTGGAAATAAACTTTAACACCCAACCACATACATGCACACTCCTACATACCAGCAGGAAGGGAAACTCCCAGACGTTTCCGAAAATAAAAGAAAATAAAATTACAATAATTTATATACAATAATGACTAAAAATGTTGTTATAAAAGAAAAAAATATTTGCCTTTAGTGTTTAAACTATCGATTGGATTTTTAGCGATTAATAAGAAACAAATTATTTAAATTCTAGAATATCTTTAAAAGAACTTGAGCAAAATTCATTCAAAATTTATAATTCAATTGAACTGGAATGAACAGGGGACTAATTCTGGCAGTCGTGATCGAGTCCTTTTTCAAATTCAAAGCAATTTTATTTCTAGTACATTAAGTCAATTTTATTTGTTCAGTGCTGCAAAGCATTTATTTGAGTTTCCATAACATTAAAAAAAATTATTTCGGTTTGTTTAGTATCGACTGAAAGAATAAGAAAAAAATTTTTTTTGAATCGAAAAAGAGTTCAATCACGAGTGCCAGAATAAGCCCCAAAACTATAACTAAACAAGAACCAAGAACTGAACTAGAATTGAACTAGATGAACTACAACTGAACTAAAACTGAACTAGAACTGAACTAGAACTGGACTAGAACTGAACTAGAACTGAATTAGAACTGAACTAGAACTGAACTAGAACTGAACTAGAACTGAACTAGAACTGAACTAGAACTGAACTAAAACTGAACTAGAACTTAACTAGAACTGAACTAGAGCTGAACTAGAACTGAACTAGTACTGCATTACAACTGAACTAAAACTGAATTGGAACTGAATTAGAACTGAACAAGAACCGAACTAGAACTGAACAAGAACTGAACTAGAACTGAACTAGAACTGAACTTGAACTGAACTAAAACTGAACTAAAGCTGAACTAGAACTGAACTAAGACTGAACTAGAACTGAACTAGAACTTAACTAGAACTTATGTAGAATTAAACTGAATTGAAGCTAAGCAAATCAAGCACTGAACTAGTGCTTAGCTAAACTGAACTAGAAATTAGGGTGTTCAATTAAACGGGTTTTATTTTTGTTCGAGTAAACGTTTAATCGATATTTGGCATTTTTAACTTTTTCCATTAAAAGAATAAAATTTTAAAATAATCGATTAATCGAATAATTCTAAGTCCAGAAATGTTTTAAATTACGAGATTTTTTTCGAATATTTTAGAAAAAATTAGTACTTGAGCAATTAAACAATTTTTTTTAATAAAAAGTAGCTCCAAATTGTTTCATTACATTCGGGCATTTAGATTTAAAAAGAGGCAATATAACTTTGGATTTTTTGAAACTTTTCACGGACATTCCATCCTCTGCTATGCTTCTGCAAATTATTTCCTTTAGAGAATCGATCGAAGTATCTTGTTTAAAATATTTATTCATTGGACGACTTGTTGACCCCTTTAATTTTGTTGGTGCAGCAACTTCTGCAGGAACTATGTTATATTTACTGTGCAAGTGGTAAATTAGTGAAGTTGTTGAAGAAGATTAACGGTAATACATTTTTGAACATCTGTTACATTTAGCATTATTACAGATATCCTTCGGGAATTTAAGATCGAGAAAATTTAAAAAACGACCCTGTAATGAAAATTTATAAAAATATTCCATTTAATCTACTTTATTTCAGGGGCCGTAACAGTTATTCCTTTTTTAATAAAAGTCAGATGAGAACAGTTAATTTTTTATTTTTTTAAACAAAAATAACAGTTATTTTTACATTTTTATTTTTTCGAGCAAAAATATAAGTTATTTTCTAAAGAAATGTACGTGTAATAATAATTTAGTTGACTTTAAATGTTTATTTTAATGCGCACACGAAATCCCAATGATGATTACACATTAAAAAAAACATTTTAAGTCAACAAAAATTATACATTTAACAGAAATACTATATATTATTATTATTCGATTAATTGGTATAAATTCTTCGATTAATCCTTTTATCGAAATAAGCAATTTTGAATTATTCGAATAATTAACCGTCTTAAATTTTTCGATTAATCGAACAAGAATTTATCGATTGAACACCCTACTAGAAATCAACTAGAATTGAACTAAAAATAAATTAAACCGAACGAGAACTTACCGGTTATAAATTAACCAAAATTAAATTCCATTTTCTCTGTAATTAAATTTTCTTCCGATTTTTTTACATTCTTTTCTTACAATTCTTTTAAAGTTCTGTAGCCAATTAAGCAAAAATGTTTTATAGAAAACAAACAGCCAAACAAATAACTACAGACAGACAGAAAGATTGACACACACTCAAACCATCATACAACCACCAACACCAATTTAAGAAGGGGGGAAACTTAAAAGTTAAAAGAGACCGATTTTTGTTGTAAGTTGTTTGTTCGTTGTTAATTGTAGCTGATGTTTCATGTGCTATTGCTGCTAATGATTACGATGGGTTTTGTTGATGATAATGTTGTTGTAGCTGCAT
This sequence comes from Pollenia labialis, assembly GCA_949318255.1. Lineage (NCBI taxonomy): Eukaryota > Metazoa > Arthropoda > Insecta > Diptera > Polleniidae > Pollenia > Pollenia labialis. Next base: position 130,683,846 of record OX439141.1, read on the forward strand.
CTAAAAATTGTTGTAAAGTGTCAGTTGTTATGGAAACAGATAACGACGATGATGATGACGAGGAGGGAAACTCATGATAATGACAATGAGGCCTTTCAACGATCATGGTTATTACGGCGACTGTAAAAGCCAAAACGAAACTTACAAAAAACTTAATGATCAGACCACTCTGTAAATGTTTGTAGGTTTATGTTGTAAGCAATCATGTTTTAATGTCGGTAGCTAAACGATCTTGTAGATATTTTTATGAATGTTATTTTTCTATGATTGCAACTGAAAACGTGTTGTATGACCGACCAATCGTAATAACATTGTGAATGCACGTTTGTATAAATGTTGGTATGTGTTGGCGGCGCACACATACAAATATTGTATAAAAACCACACATCAACATATTTTCGATTGTGTGTTTTTCTAATCAGCCAACCAGGCAACCAACTAATCGAGCATTTTCATTAAAAACATAAACGAAGGCCAGCCGGGTTAAAACTTAAGGTGGCAGTTGGCGGCATGTTGTCTAATTTTCATTTTTCTACAGCTGGGGTGGAGAGGTGCACATTTAAGATAAAACATATTTTTTTTGAAAACTAAAAGCATTGAGTAAAAGACGAAGCACCGGCAAATAGAAAAAAGGTAATAAACAACTGATTAGACATTAATAAATGTGGAATCAATTAAGAGTAGCAGGTACTAATAACACAATTAATCCTAATGCGGAATTAGATGTAGATCAAGCAAACAACTACTTCTTGGCCGGTTTAGACATTGAATTAGATAATAACCCTGAAAATTTAAGCAATGATGAAGTGGATGAAAGGTTTTCATTTCGCGGTATCGATTTATCGGAATTGATTGCAGCTTTTGACAGTATCAGTTCAAATGCCTGTGGTGTTGATGGAATACCTCTAAAGTTTTTCAAGATAATTTTTTTATTAATAAGTGACTACATTTTGCATTTTTTTAACTGCATTATAACAACTTCGGTTTTTCCAAAAAAATGGAAGACTGCCAAAGTAATTCCAATACCAAAATCCGGCACTTCTTATGATATGGATAATTTAAGGCCAATTAGTATTTTGCCAATTTTATCTAAAGTGTTTGAACATGTTATTAGAACTCAAATTATAGAACACATTGAATTGTATTCGTTGTTAAATGACCGACAAACTGGGTACCGTCGCAGTTGCAGTTCATCGTCTGCCTTGTTAGGAATAACAGAGTCTATTAGAGACATGGTTAATAAAGGAGAAACGAGTATTTTAGTATCATTAGACCTATCAAAGGCCTTTGATCGTGTTAATCATTTGAAAATGATACAAAAGCTAAAAAATGAGTTCATGTTCTCTGGCTCAGCATGTTCACTGATTAATTCCTATTTGTCGGATCGGGAACAGTTTGTATCATTTGGAGGTCGTGAATCACAGCTACGAGAAATAAGATCTGGAGTTGCACAAGGGTCAGTTCTTGCACCATTATTGTTTTCAATGTACCTAAATAACTTATTTAACGAAGTTGAATCTGAAATGTGTTTGGTTTATGCATTCGCGGATGACATTCAATTGTTATTCCGTGGGAACCATTTAAGGGAAGAACTACAGTCAGGAATGGATATTGCGTTGGCAAGAGTTGAATCTTGGATGGCGTCAAATTTTTTCGTATTGAATGTCTCGAAGACTAAAGTAATTAGATTTGGTTTATCACATTTGCATGATATTACGGTGCGAATTGGAGATAGGGAGATAGAATTTGTAGACAGAATAAAAATTTTGGGTGTTATAATTGACGAAAAACTTGATTATTCATATCATATTGACAATGTTTACTCAAGAGTGTGCTTGACTCTTCGTCGGTTATATTATCTCAACATGTATTTACCATATCGAGTAAGATGTAAAGTGGCACATGCTCTATTAATGTCTCAAATATCCTATTGTATGGAAGTATATTTATGTACATCGTCTGGTAACATTAATAGGATAAAGCTTTTGGTAAACAAAATTGTAAGATTTGTTTTTGGTATAAGGCTCTGTAATCGAAATCGAAATTCAATTCAAAATGGTATTCAGCATAATTTATACAATCATATATCACCTCATGTGAATCGTTTTTTAAGATGTTCTTTTGAAAATTTTTTAACTATAAGGTATATGCTTATATTTTACAAGCTAGTCAAAACTGCAACACCACAGTTTTTGTTACAACGCTTTAGATTTACGCATTCCACTAGGAATGTTCAAATTTTAATCCCTAGAATATATTACTCATTGTTTGAAAAATCTTTTCTTATTACTGTTGCACGTAATTGGAATTATCTGCCAAATGAACTTCGAATATTTAGTTTTTCTCAATCAGTTTTCCGTAAAAGAATAACTGAACACCTAAATCTTAGCCAAATCTAATCTAATTTGATTTTTTTTCTGGTCCATCGTTGATTGTGGACTTATGTTCTTGTTTTCTATAAGTTGTATGTAGTGTTACAAATTGAAGCTTTTTACAAAACATTAGTGATAAGTATTTTTTGTTTTGGGTTGCTATATAATTAATCAAACTAATTTTCAATTGTAATATGTACTTTGGCCACAAAGGGCTTTTTATATTACACAATTATAACAAATAAAAAAAAAAAAAAAAAAAAAAAAAAAAAATGTTTTTCCTTTAAACATAAACAAAAGAAATAGTAAATACTTGAACACACAGACTCAAAAAAAAAAATCAATGTTTAAAAAGAAAAATTATAAGAAAACATGAAAGATTGATATATTCGGTTATGCCGAATCTTACATACCTTATGTGACAAGGCTGAGCTGGGTAACGAGTCACTGCAACTTGGAACTTGGTTGGCAATTTGATAGCTGTGCACAAGAAACCAGACAAAAAAAAACGTAAAGCTAACGTCACATTTAACAAATATGTGACGACCCATACGTAAGCACTATTTTAATCAAACATTTGTCTGATATGACGTAAGTTTTGCTAGATAGAACAACGTTTGATAGTTTATTAATAACATTCTTCTGCCGTTTTTTTTTAGAAATAAAGATTAGTAAATTTAAAAAACTGTTAAAGGGAACGGGAAACGGTTGATTAATTTAGAGATACCGCTTTTTACAGAAATTTTTTTTGTCAAATATTGGTTAAGTGTGAACATAACTTAAGTCTACAGCGAAAAGATAATTTTCTACCAATCTGTAGATAAAAAAAAAATAAGCAACTGCCACATATTTATACAGAGTAAACATCTAAATGTTTTTTTCTTCTTCTATTGATCATGTTTTCATTTCGAAGTTAAGTTCATTAAAAGTGACACATTGTTTCCTGTGGCATTTCACATTTGTAAGATCAATGTTAAAATAATTTGTTTGTTGTGGATGTTAGACATTTTTTTTTTTTTTTTTTTGTAATATTTTTTTACAAAGGATTTTGTACATGTTCAACATCACTACATCATAATCAATGTCTGTCAGTAGAGTAATTTGCAGTACAATTTGTAATTGAAGTTTTACGTTTAGTTAGATTTTCTTTCTTATTGCAAATATAAATTGTAATAGATGGATGTTAAATGGTGTCGGACTGCAATAAACAAGAGAAAAAAATTACTGCCTGTTTATCGACATCGAACAAAAATTAAGTTTGTTTAACTTACATTTTAAACGAAATTTTTTAATTTGTTTTAGTTTTAAATGTCAATGTACGAAAGAAATGATTCTTGCGATAGCGACAAACGGGCAGTAAATAATGGGTGCATATAAAAGGTGTTTCTTTAAGTTTGATCGAACTTACGAATGCGTTACCTGTCAAACGAACTGTCGTACTACGCACCATTTTTAGATAGACATGATCAAACAATGCTACCAACTTATCCAAATTTACTTTGAAATTTAGTCACCAATTCACGCAACTTATAGATGCAAAATTGTGTTTAGCGATGAAGCTTATTTTTGGCTAAATTGATTTGTTAAAACAAAATTGTCGCATATGGAGTGAGGCCGATCCGCAACCGACCATTACATGCAGAAAAATTCACCGTTTTGTACGCATCGTCGGACACAACACAGAAAAAAATTTTCCAAAATAATATTCAATTAAATAATTAATTGGTGTACATTAATTATTCAATTAATTTTTTGTTTGCTGCAATTAATTTTTTTAATCAAAACCCATAAAATTAAATGTTTGTGTATATGTGGTGTATTTTTTGTTTATACAATTAATTTTTTAATTGACTAAATTTGTGTCCCATGACTCGAAAATACAAATCCGTTAATTGATATGATTAATTCCTTTGCAGGGGCAAAATTAGTTAAATATTTAATTGTCAGAACGAATTGTTTAATTGAAGTCGATTTTCTATTTTTTCTGTGAATTTAAAAAAAAATCCGGATTGAGTTTTTGTTTAGAAATATAGATGTCATCGATCCGGGCTGAAATTGGATGCAACAACGCTACGCATTATAGGGCGAAGGAACCCATCTACTTATTAAAATTAAAATTTGGGGACAAGGTTTTTTAAGATATGGACTTGTTAATTGACCTCCAGAGGCATGCGATTTGACACCTTTCGGTTATTTTCTGTGGGGGGCTACATAAAGTCACTGGTCTATGCTGATAAGCCAGCAAGATGTACGCCTTAAAGGGCAACATTGTTTGTTTTATTTGTGGCATACGATTTAAAAAGATGTCTCACTCACAGGTGACTAGAAGAAAGCGTATCGCCAAGAACAGCTAAGGAGCCCAGCTGCACGAAATCATTAGCAAATGTTAAGGCCACGTACTGATTTTTTGACTAAAAAACTATTTTTTTGGACAAATAGAATCTGGGAATTTATTTCTCATATTGAGTAACATTGATTATACAAATTTTCATATTATTCGAATGTGTGATTAAAATTAATTTTTTTTTTCTTACAATTTAAAGTTTTATAGGGATTAAAAACACCCTTTGTTAGCAACAAATGAATAACATACTTAGATTTGTACTACTATTGGCCTTGATTTTTTATAGATATGAACTACAATCGGCCTTGATACAGATCTAAGCCAGAATTAACCTAAAATGAAACTAGAACTAAACTTGAGTTGAACTACAACTAAACAAGAAATAAGTTACACAACTAATACATGGTGGCCCAAATAAGACCTACCAATGTTAAAGTTTTATGGAAAGCCATCAATAATACAGACAACTTGGTTTCTTTTATGGTCCGTTTTTTATTAAACACGTAGTACATATTTAGGTTGTAATATATATTTTTTTTGCATGTTGTAACTGAATTTATAATAAATGCATACAGTACTCAACAACGCGTTAAAATAAAAAAAAAAATCTCGCTGCTTTAAACTAGACATAATTAAACAGCATTCTCGATTTTTATGCTAACAACCGATATTCTTCTAAAAGGAAATCCTGATCTAAAATTGACTTTAAATTTGTGCCGGAATGTTTTAATAGAAATTTCGCCCGTCTCACTTAATAATTAAAGTCAATGAATGAAGTATTCAAAATCAGTTTATTTTATTATATCGTCCGTTCATTATTGGTTTGGTGCACATGCCAAACAAAAAGTCGTAATAGAAAAAACGACATTGAAGGTTAACATGAAGTTGTCTGTAAATATTAACGATATAATTTTATTGTATTTTCACCACTTTTTGTGAACGTTCATTAACGAACTCAGAAATAAACCGTATTTTATAAAAAGTGAAAATAATTGTTTTGTGCCGCATACGCCCTTTTCTAAAAATACGTTACGTATACTTACATTCGACATTTTATTTTGCTTTAGTTTTTGCTTTAACTACTTTTTTTCTTACGAAAATGAAGCTAAGCAAGAGTTAAATTTATTTTGTACGTTTTTGTTTGAGGAATTTGCTGCATATGCCAAACATTGACGTGTAGAGCAAAACAATACGCAACAAACTTTAAAATAGCAAATCTAATGCTTAATATCTCAAAAACTTTTAAAAAATTTCGTGAAACTCGTTTTGGATTCAGAGAGCAGATATTTGGGTAATTCCATGTCAAATCGATCAAAGGTGGGACACGACCCCTTTCGATTTTATTGAAATTTGGTGAGAAGGTTCCTTTTATCCTATGAGGAACATACTATATGAACAAAAAAAATTTGAAATTTTTTTTTTTCTTTCAAAAGTTATGTCATATCCAAAATGTCATAATTTCGCCGAATTAGCCAAATGTGTTGAGCTTATTTCTTCAATATCTCGAAAACTGCTTTACATACGATGATAATTTTTATGTCATTTAAAGAGAACACTTAGGGCCACAAACAATATATATTTTTTTTTTTTTTTTTTAAATTTAATGTTTGCAAAGTATTAAATTTTAAAAACGGACTAAGTCAAAAACTTTTTTTTTCTTTGCCTGATTTTTTTTAATAATACCTCAAACCGTTCTTTAAAAATCCTTAAGCTTAGAGGAAGATGTTTTTTTTCTTTTTTAAGATATGATTTTTTTTCTTTCGCAACCTTTAAAAAATAATTTAATATTGTAGTTTTGAGCAATAAGAACACTGTGCTAGTTGCAAAAAACAGACAAGCCGGAAACTAAGCGTTTTAGCCTAATTCGGTCACGCTGAATCCAGTGGTGCTTACCGTTTTTTTAGATTAGCTCTTATTTTCGAGATATACCGTTATTTCGAAAATGGAGGATGCTGCCCAACATATCTTCACGTAACTGAAAACGGTTAAGCTTATTAAAATTACTAAAAAAAAAACCGAAATTCCGCAATAAATAATAAAGTGGGGTTGGTCACATATTTCACCCATCTTTAAAACTAAAATTTTGCTTAAAATTTTTTAAAAACATTTTTGCCCATTTATTTTAAAGCAAATAATTTTTATTAAATTTAAGGTATCCTGACCTTTATTTGATTTCTAAATTAATGTTGAAAATAAACATTTGAATGAAAATGTAATAATGAATACATTTTTTAAAATTAAATGCTTTGAAAAGAACATCTGAGTAAAACAGGAACTTTGTACATGTGTCTCCTTGTTTCATGCACATATCAATTTGCTCATGTGTAAAATTTCTGTTGCAGAGTGAAATATAAATAAGTTTCTTCTCTAAATACTTTATTTTTTAAAATAAAGCAATTTATTTTTCTTTATTTTACTTATAACTTTTTACAAATCATTGAATATGACTTTAATTTGACCTTTTCTTATGAATCTAAAATCTGCTACTTTCCTCCTCCAAAACAAAAAACAAAGAAATAGTAAAATTGTTTATTAAAAAAATTAAACTTGTAAATAATTAACAAATTCCTGGAATAACTTATAAAGAAGTCAACAAAAAATTATATCTCTATGTATCTATGCATCTCTATGTGTCTCTATGTACGTATGTGTATTATAAGCAAAACTAATTAATAAATTATTCTTATAATTATGAACATCTCGTAAAGGAATTCCCTTTCCTTACAAAAATAAATAAATTTATTAAAGATATAAAGTTTAAAGTTAAACACAATTTTTTTCTGTTCTTGTTTTATTTTTATGGGGAAATGCAAAAAAAAAAATTTATATTGATGTATCAAAAGCAAAAAAATCAAAAAAATAGACAAGATATTTTCAATTTTGTTTCAGTATAAGACCTAATTTTTGTGCACTGTCATGTCTGTCACTAATGCCAAACACGCGCCACACAAAGTTTAACAAAAAAAAAATAAAAAAGTCTCTTATAGAATGAAAAAATACGGGCTAAACTCAAACCCATAAAAGTATGCTACAGAAATATTATAAACAGTCATGTGTTGGTGTGAGTGTTAAGGCAGTGCAAATGTTTGTGGTGTATACATGAAAGTATACACACTTCCCACCCACCCATTACTAGACAATAATTCAAATAAAGAGAAGAGTAAAAGGAAGTAGTACAGAAAAAAAAATGTACAACAAAACATTACAATCAAGTCTTAAAATGCACAAACTCAAACACACTCACATCGTATATGTCTGATAAGGTCTGTTCGAGAATGAGAAATATATTTACTAAGAACTGTTTATATACCAGTAACAACAACAACAACAACAACAACAAAAAGAAAAAGTAAATAAAACTAAAAGTTTTTCTTCTCATACTTAGTCACTAGTTCTCAGAGAGACTTCGGGAGATGGCCGGGCTGATTACAAGTGTTTGATACACTGTCAATGTAAGTATTAGTGTACAAATGTTTGTTTATAAAAATATGTGCGTTTGTGTTTAACAGACTTTGTTTGTGTATTTGTTTTGTCTTGTGATATTTCACAAATAACATTGAAGAAGACGTCGACAATGACGACAATGACTACAATGTTGTAAAAAAAAACAAGAAAAAAAATTAACAAAATGTGCCAGACAAGCAGACAGCCAGTAGTTGTGGCATATAAATGAGTCCACAGGGTGTTAAGGGCTGTTATAAACATAATTTGGAAATTAGGAATAAGCGCGAATTGTTAATATTTCATTGACATTTGATTTCAGTAAAACTTTTCTACATAAAAACTAAACCAATTACCAACTAATTAAAAGCTAGACTAGAACTGGACTAGAATTAAACAAGAACTCAACCAGAAGTGAATGTGATCTAAACTAGAACTAAAGTAGAAATTAACTAGAACTAAACTATAACGGAATTTGAATTTGAACCAAACTATCATTTTAGTAGAACTGAATTGGCAGTAAACTTTTAGTATGAACTTAACTAGAACTGTACTAGAACTAAATTAGAACTGGATTAAACCAGATTTGAACCAGAACTGAACTTGACATAATCTTAACTATAAGTTAACTTATATAGAACTTAAACTTCTTGCGCCCGTATTTATAACAATTTTTTAAATTTAATAAAGGTTTACAAAACAAATTTTGTATGAAAATTTGCCCCAATAAACGTTTGTTAAATTTAATAATCGTTTATAAATACGGGGGTTAAAACTTACCTAAACAAAACCTTAACCGTAACTTAATCGAACTAAAATAAAACTAGAACATAACTGTTGAACCTCAGCAACTTGATTAAATGTAACAAAATCATTCATTTTAGTTACCCTGTTTTGTTAAGAATGTCTGTTTTGTAAATTCTTTTTACATGTTTAACTAAATGTCATGGTATTTGTAGACAGTGTTTCTTTATATTTAGTTCATGTAATAAAGCAAAAAAAAAACAAACACATTTTTATGCATTTTGAAAAGCAAAATATAAAATGTAACACACCCAGGATTAGTTTTCCAACTCTGCTGAAATATTAAAGTTTAACTTCCTCTCACTCTCGATAATTCACACACAAGAACAAGCAGACTCGTGGCAATTTCCGGTACTCTTTGCTCTTTTCTCCTAAACTTTACATGTATTTTGGTAAAATGATTAAGAGACATAAAGAAAGAAGGAAGAAGAAGAATAAAGTTTTAAACAACACCCCGTATAAAATAAATTGGGTTGTTGTCGTTATTTTTTGGTTAAAGAGGATTTCAATGTTGTTGTTGTAGGTCTTGATGTTCTAAAAACCACCCATAAAACTTGCGTCTGCTAACAAATTTAGGTTGCAGCCACCAACCATCACAGCCACAACCACAACCTACAGCAACATAAAAAAAGTTTGAATGAATTTCGTTTTTATTTTAATTTTTTGTTTTCTTTCTTGTTCGGTTTTCTTTACTATCTCGCTCAGTTACCAACTCAATAAGCAACAACAGCTGGAATGGAGTGTGTGTGTGTGTGTGTGTGTATCGGAGTTGGCTCTTCTTCCTCTTCCGCTTTTTATTAAATCCCTAATGTATGCGTGTATGTGTGTTTAAATTTCAAGTTAAAAAAAGCACAAAAACTTTATTTCTTTGGAAATTTTCTTTGTATTTTTTTTAATCTACTGTTGGTTGTTGCTTCTTTGGTTACATTCTGCTGCTGTTGATGCTGTTACACAGGCAAACAAACACATACAGTTATGTTTATTTTGTCTGTGTGTGTAAGTGTATAGCAGTTAACTGACGGTTTTGTGTAGATTTTAATTCCGTCTTCTGTCTTCGTTAAAAATAAACTTTTTTTTTTCTTTTCTCAAAGTTTTTTGTATGTGAAATGATATTACTGAAACAGCAACAAATAAGCAACAACAACAAATATTTAAAAAAAAAAATAAAGGAAAAACTTGCAAACTTTTTCCAAGTCAGTTCTTAACGAGTCTTTTTGTCTCAAGGGTGATTTTCAACTTGTAGAAATTTTTTTTTTTTTTTGGTTTATTTTCGTTTTGTGCTTAATGCCACTAATGTTTGTCAGCAAAGGAATTAGTTCATTAATGAATTAAATTTAACGAAACATTTTCGAAATAAATGTCATTTCATTGAAAGAATTTACTTTATTTCAGTTATTATTTCATTTTTAACAAATAAGAAACAAGACTATATAATGAAAATATATGAGTAGGAGAGGGTTGCAAAACTCGTTTGTTACAAAATTAAAAATACGAGGTGACAAATGATTCCTCACTGCTCTTTTGGCGCCTTATGAGAAGAAATATACTGATTGTATTAATGCATGCAATTGGAAAAACATGGACCAGGACATGCATTGATGAAATTAGTATTTTTCTTCTCATAAAGCGCCAAAAGAACTGTGGGAATCATTTGTCATCGCGTATTTTTAATTTTGCAACGAACGAACAAAAGCAAAGTTTATTCTTTAAATGGCATGATGTTTGTGTGAATGCAAAAAAAAATTTCAAACAAAAATTCTTCATATGTTGTTCATATCTTTGATTAAACCGCTTGTGTGGTTTGCTTGACCCTTAACAAACCAAAACTCTTGTTAAAAAAAAGTAATAATCGAAAAAGTGAGAAAATTAGATTAAAAAATTTAGTCAACACTTTAAAGTAGTTAGTTGCATTTTGCCATGAAAGGGCCAAAATAGATTAGAAACTACCACAGGACATTTAACATTCAAAAGTGCCACAACGGCCAATTTGTGACTCATATTGCATCACTGTCATACGACGAGTTTACACATCGATTTTTTTCTGTTGGAATCACTACATCGGGAATTACCCTACTAATGCATTAGGTTAGGAGGATAGAAGGAATAGTGCTAGTGGGCATGGGACTTGAACTTGTTCATGTTGAAAGTGAGAAGGAAGACTTCAGACTTTAGAATGGTTATTCCACATACGAACAGTCCGGCAAAAAACGAAATTTCCCTGTAATGTGCTGTACGATGCATCGGTCAATCGGCTACAAAAGGATGGGCTCTTGAGGAAAAACGAGTATTACGAACAAACGTACGAGTTTCGGGTACCAGATCCCTAATTTCATCAGAGCACATTGAAGTAGCGTAAAGCAGGCAATTGCATCCAACATTGCAATGGTGCTCAAGGGAGTCAAAAGAATCAGATACCCTACTATCGCCCTCTCCTGCACGTGGTCGAGAAGCCTCAAAATAGAGTTTTAAGCACCGCCCCGCACATGAAAGTTGTATTCCATTCGCGGTCCGATATCGATGGTCTAAATACACAGAAAAAAAAATTGATATAATCAAAAAAATGTGTGATATTAATTAAAATATTAATTAAATTTTCACTAGTAAACTTATTAATTCACTTGATTAAATTTTTAATTAAAACTGATTTTATTTTTGTTTGACACTTTTTGGAGAATTTTTCGGTATAATAAGAAGATCAGGGGCCTGATTAGGCATTCATTTGAGTTTCACAATACTGAAAAAATAATTTCGATTCGTTCAGTATCGATTGAAAGAATTAGAAATAAAATTGCTTTCGAATCAAGAATGTACTCGATCACGACTGCCAGTGAAGTGAAGCATCTCTTACACCGTTTTAAAAAACCGATGTCCATCGGTCATCACATCGAGAAAATGCTTTAGTTCGTTTTTACTAAACCAAACTTTAGCAAATCATTTTAAAGTCTGGATTTAATACTTTTAACTTTGCTTTTGAATACAAAAACGTTTGTTTTACTTTTTTTTTTAAATTATAAATTTTTTAGTTTCAGTTATTTGTTTGTTTTTTATTTATTTGTGCCATTTTATATCCAGACTTAAAAAACACATGACTTTTTTCCAGTGTATTTTTTTGTGTTTGAAATACTTTTTGTGCTTTTTTTATTTATTATTTGAATTTGTATTTTAACGGCACTTTTCTTTTTTTAAGTTTTTTCTATTTCAAAAGATTTTATATTTTATTGATTTTTTCCTGTTCGTAGTTTTGTTATTTCAATTCTTCTGGTGGTTGTTTAATCCGAAGAGGGGATTTGGAAAGGAAATGAAATAAAATTGCTGTATGGACAAGTAATAAGAAAAAACAACAACCCGGTCATCATTATCACTATCCTAAGCTAAGTAAACTAACCGAATAGTCAGTCGTTCAGTCTCTTAGGCAGACGGTTAGTCCGACAGCTTTCCCATGGTGTATATAACAGTTGTGCTAATAATAAATGCATGCAGGAACGAATAAAAGTTTGTTTTTTATTTGTTAACACAATACAAACTATTACTGACTGGCAAACAGACAGTCAGTCAGCCAGTAGTTGGGCAAATAATGGACAAAAAATGCTGGACTCAACTGTTTTTTTTTTTTTTTTTGTCAGGAATTAAAAAGGATGTTGATATAAAAGGAACTTTCTTACTAAAGAGATTTTCGTGAGTGACGGTTGTTTTTTTTGTTGTTGCTATTGAGAGTTTTTTTTTAGTTTCGTCTCCTCGCCTCTCGCATCATCTTCCATTGTCCACTCGAAAACTTATATCATTTTCAAGAGCCAAAATTTTCATTTGTTTTAGCATTTACCTTAAAAAGGAACTTTAATTTTCCCGTTCTATTAAAAAAATAAAAAATAAATAAAATGGCATATGTGACAATCAGAAGGGGAACAAAAACAAGCATGAAAAAAATTTTATAGTTATCAGCACGACTGTCAGCAACACTGTCACATCAAATCAAAATTTTGAAGTGCTTTTCCTATGTTTTTTTTTTTTATTCAAGAATATAAAAAAGTACGTTTTTGGCTTCCAAGTCTGATTTGCATGCCATGATTGTCCCTATTGGATAATAGTTGGCGAACAAAGTCAGGGAGAGTTAAAAGCATAAACATGAGTTTAATAAGCTTTTTAAGGTGGGAGCTATGGAAAACAATTGAAGAAAATTATAAAAATATTTACAATATAAAATGTTGTTTATTGTAGCGATTCTGCAGAAAAGCGTAATGAAATTCCAAAAAATTGTTTTAGGTAATTTTCTGTTTTATTCATGTGCGTGAAGATAAATACGAAAATTTTAATTCATTTTTTAAAAATATCGCATGCGATAAAAAATATATTAAAAAATATATCGCATGCGATAAAAATATTATAAAGAAATTACGACTATTAACTCGAAATTCGTAAGTTTTACTAAAAAAAATCAATCATTTCACATTTAACATTAAAAACTAATTTGATATTTTTATTGGTCTTTTTATATACAAATTTAAGATTTTTGAAAAAATATGATTTACAGGGGTGTTCTGGAAATCTAAAAAGCAAAACGCATTTGAAAGTTGTTTTTAATACTCTTTTTATGTAATTTTTAGAATTTTTGCTATAAAATTCTGTTTAATAGCGAATTATTTGTTTAATATCATAAAATTCTTTCATTACAGAAATCTGATTAAAAACGACGTTTAAAATTTTTTGCGTTTTGCGTTTTGGATTTCCAGAACACTCCTCTTAGACTGAAATTCTTATGAATGTGTTTTGTGAGGGATATGACCACTGTGTACAAATCCTTCGATCTCAGGGAATCAAGCCTAAATGAAAATGAAGACTTTGGACAAGGCTACAATAATCTATAAGCACTAAATCCAAATTTTTTCAAAAATCATAAAAAAAGACCAATAAAACTTTCAAATTAGTGTTTAATGTAAAATAAAAATAATTGATTTTTCATAAAAACTTTAAAATTTCGTGTAAATAGTCGTATTTTAATAATAATATATTTTATATCGCATGCGATTTTTTTTAATATATTTTATATCGCATGCGATATTTAAAAAAAATTAATTTAAATTTTCCTATTTATCTTCACATACGTGTTTTATTCTAATTACACCATTTTTTTTAGACCATATAAAAAATATATATTCTGGGCCCTTATCAGTAGCGAAGCTGTTTTAACGATGCCCGTCTGTTCGTGTGCATGTTGAAATAAGTTTTCCGAAGAACCTAAATTTGATGTGGAGTGGAGTTGTTAAATATTTCTGTTTGCTATTTATCCAAATTGGTCCACACATGCACCCAGAGAAAAAACATGTTTAAATATGTTCATCTCCAACAACACTATTTTTAAAGACATTTTTTAACATATTATGTTTAATCTATCCATATTATTGTCATCGACAACCATATTATGTTTAAAGTAGTCCTCCATATAGATACCACAACCATATTACGGTTTCTCTTAACATGTTATGGTTAAATATGACAAAAATTTGTTTTTAAATTTACAATAGTATTTTGCTCTTTTCCAAGAGCAACAGGTTATGGTTGAAAACCAATATTTTTGTTATTAATAACCATAACATGTTCTAAGGCAACCATAATATGGTTGTGACACCTTGGTGGAGACCTACTTTAAACATAATATGGTTGTCGATAACAACAATATGTTTAAATTAAACATAATATGTTTAAAATTTTCTTTAAAAATAGTTTTGTTGAAGGTGACCATATTTAAACATGTTTTTTCTCTGCGTGTGGCTGAGATATGAGCAAAAACATTAATTTTTTTCTGTATATTTGGAGAACGGAAAGAGCAAAAGTTTCCGAATCAGGTACACACACTTTGGTTATAAATACACACAATCCGAAAAAATTTGGGCCGGATAGGTGAAGTAGGCGTGGCACAAAGACACATAGATTTCTGGATATCTAGAGAACGGCAAGAGCCAAAGTTTTCAAATCAGGTACAAACATCTTGGTTATTATTAGAAAATATCCGAAAAATTTTGGGCGCGAGGGCACAAATGGGCGTGGCACAAAATAGATTTATTTATATCTAACGGTTAGAGAAAAATTGTCCAAACAATCTCTCTAAAAATGTGGGCGAGATAGAAAAAGTGGGCATGTCACCTGCCGTACAAAGACATTATAGATTTCTGTATATCTAGAGAAC
This sequence comes from Pollenia labialis, assembly GCA_949318255.1. Classification (NCBI taxonomy): domain Eukaryota; kingdom Metazoa; phylum Arthropoda; class Insecta; order Diptera; family Polleniidae; genus Pollenia; species Pollenia labialis. The sequence continues at coordinate 130,698,988 of OX439141.1, forward strand.
GGCTAGAGACAAAGTCTCCATATTATGTACAAGCATCTTCGTTATCAATAAACAACATCTGAAAAAATGTGGGCAGGATTGGAGATGTGGACCTAGCAAAAAATAGAATAGAACGGTATTTATAAAATCGCATCATGGTTAAGAGTATACATAGAAGATTCGGCATAGGCGAATATATCACTTTGCCAAAGCTACAAAAACTGCTTCGATTTTTTTCTACAAAGCATTTATGTTATTGATTGAAAGCTTTTTCTTAAGTTTTTCTTAAAAGATTATAATAATTTTCCTTCTTCCTGGACAAAAATCCAGGCCCCTAATTTTCACTAAAACATTTTTTTAAAATTGAAATTATTCCTCTTTGGAAAAGTTGAAACTTTAATTTTTTTTTCAGAATTATTTGTTGTAATAACTTACGTTTTTCTTTGTCTTTTACTACTTTTGGTACATACCTAAAATGAAAAGAAAAATTTAGTATTAATGATATTATAAAAATATAAATTACATTTATATTTTTTTAATTGAAAAATGTTTAATTAAATTAATTAATAAAAATGTTATATAAATGTTGTGAAATACTTCTTAATGTTTTAAAGGTCCAACAACCGTCCCTTTTCATAGAACTGCACGCAAGAAATTGTTCGTCTGTTTACACAGTCATAACTTTCTGCGAAAATTTAAGGCTCTATATTGGTTCCTGAGAAGTCAACACATAAATACTATAAGATGTTTAAATATAACAGAACCTGTTTTCGTTCTGTATTTCCTTTTTTGTTGTTTTGATTTAGCCAATCAAGCAACTTGTTTGCTGATATACGCATGTGTGCTGCCTGCCACTTTACCCTGCAGACAAAGTAACTAATATTAAGCTAGAAACACACCAGTTGTTATTTACTTTAAACTAGTTACACTTTTAATTTTTTTTTCATACTATCGTATTTAACATTGGGTTACCATAAGAGCCCAACTAGTTTAAGACTGGTTGCTTTATTTAAGTACAACTAAAGCAAAATTTTACTTTTTCCCACAATATTCAAAATCTAACCAGCACTCATCTGCCAATTATTTATATTCCTTTTATTTGCCGTACAGATAAAACTGCAAACAATGTTTTTTGTCGGTATATTAAGACACCCAAAATCGTAAACGGACAATTTATCGGTCTAATAAATTTATGTTGACATTAAGTAACAGACAGTTTGTCGATACATTGAGAAAATGGCCATTAAGATCCAATTAGACGTGACATAAACATAATCCCATGATGACCATAGAAACCAAAATTCAATTCGTTTGTATGGTGGTAAATCATCTATAATCCAACACAGTGTTGGCCATAAGGTTGGTTCAAACAGCTGTTTTATGTCCTGTCTAATTTTACCTTTACCCCTGGAAACAGAGAAGGAATATTATTATTTATTTTCCTGTTACACATGTTAACCTATTGTTGCATTCCCAGTTGTTCACAAAATAACTCTCAGTTATTTATAAGACACCAGCAGAATGGCCCGATTAGACTTTCGTAATAATTTTACTTTTAAAGTTTGGTGCATTTAACTATATAATTTAAGCAAAAATAAATCGGGAATTTTTTCCTTTTTTTACAAATTATAAAATTTTTCAAACATGAAAACAAAAAAGTTGTATTTTTCTTCTTGAAGTGTTGTTGTTTTTTCTACAACAAACGTCGTCACATATAAATCTCATCTTTCTCACTGTTGTACTCGTTACAACTAGTACTAAACTGGTCTAAAACGTGATTATGTACGAATTTGGCTGCAGGGAAACCAAATATCTTAAGACAACTGTGTTTTTCGGAAGAGGGGCTCTGGTCTAGAAACATGTATGGCCTATTACTCCATTTCTATTTCAATATGTTCAGTTTAATTTAATTTATGTTTAAAATTCGTTTTTCATGTCAAATAAATCCGAAACAAGATTTTGATATGGCTTTTTTGCTTAAAGGAACTGACATGACTTAAATTGTTGTAGGCGAAAGGTGAAAGAATCCTTTTGTAACCCTTCGCCTTTAATATATAAAGTCATGCTTGTTTACCTTAAGCAAAAAAATCATAATAAAATTTGTTTCTTACTAAATCTCTTTACTCTTATTTGAGTGCTTCAAGTTTAAAAATGGTTTTTATTCCTTTTTAAAAACATTAAAACATTTTTCTCTAAAAAGAAATTAAACTGAAACTATTTATTACTAATAAATATCTTTTTTCGGTTTTTTTAAAATTTGGCACATTTTGCTGCTGCAGTTGTCGGATGTTATTGTGCTCGTGTTGCGCTTAAACAAAGATTTATGTTGCAAGGCAAGCAGCCATTAATTTTCATTAAATTCTTTCAACATTTTCTTAATTTTTTTCTTTATTTCTTTGGCGAATTTCTTAGGATTTTTATGTTAGTTTTACGCGATTTTTTTTTTTTTGTGGAAAAACATTTTCCAATTTTTTGTTTGTTTTACTGTCAGACACAAGGATTTTTTTCAAGTTTTTCTATTTTCTTTTTTATAGATATTTCTTTATGTTGGCCATTTTGTGTATTTCACTTTCGTTTGGTTAAAAGAAAAATTGAAGTTTTTTATGATGTTAGAAAATAAAAATCGTTGAAGTACTTAAAATAATAGAACATGAAATAGAACAGAAAAGTTTGTTGGAAAAAAATCAGGTTAAAATTCTTTAATTTGTTTAAAGTTTGATATAAATTTAATAGAGATACCGAAAGTTATGCCGCTCAGGTTTGTTTGGCTTTAGAGCCATATTTAAAAAGAAGACATACAGGTATTTTAGCTAGTGTCAAAAGCTTCTTTGTTTCCTTGCTGTCGATCGAGTTCTTTCTCTCAATGGTATACGAGATCGGTTTGAGGATTTCCTTTCTCTGGAAGAATATAATAGGTAGAGCTATTACTCAAAGTTTGTCTGGGGCATGAAATAAGCCGGACCCAAACCGTTACATCCGTTAAAATACATTTTTCGTGCGATTTTTACGCACTGTCATCCCTTAACAAATTGAACCCATGGCAAAACGAAATAATGGCACAAAACTTGGCCAAAAATGTGCTGCCTAAAGCCGAACAAGGTAAAACTACAGCCAATCGGCTATGCGATGAGTTGGCTTTGATACATGTTAATAAATTTAAAATAGATAATCAATTCTATTGGTTAAAAGCAATCGATAGAACTGCAAAAAATTCTGATGATGGAAATAAGGTATTTTTCGAAAAATGTAAATTCGACCCGAGTTCAATCCTCAGTTCAGTTAAGAATAAAAATTATCAAAAATCTTAATTATTTTTATGTTGTAAAATTCTTTTCTTCATTAAAATAATATAATGAAAATTAAATTTGATGAACTTAAGCCCAATTCTAAAATATCCAAAATTTCAATTTTTAAAAGTTTTAGACCAAAGCCAAGTTTCCAAATTACAAAACTTACGTACTTAAATATATTCAAACAAACGTCGAAAATATTAAATATTCTTGCAAAAAAAAAAAAAAAAACACCCCTTACAAGAAAACAAATTAACATTTTTGTGACAAATTCATTGGAGAACTACAGATATGAATAATTTCTAGTTTCAAAAACCAAAAATTATGAATCATTTTTGAGAACTTTTTGTTTCTTTTAATTATTTCAAGATAATTTTCCCTTTAATTTTGTTTTCAATTATTACAATAATTTTACTCGCATCTCGTTTGCTGGTTTATTTTTCCTCTTTTTCTATAATTAAAACTACAGAAGACAGCAATAATTCTTGTGTCACATAATAAATTAACACAATAAATTTACATTTCAAATTACAACTAACAGCTAGCAGCCACCACAACAACAACGACAAAAGTTGGCAAAAAAATTAACAACAAAAAAATTGATAAAAATTAATGAAAAATCATGAAAAACTCAGTTTATTTTTTTTTTTCATTTGGCAGGCAGATTTTTAACAGCCAGCCCTCCTCTACGAAAAAAAAACAACAACAGAAAATTTAATGTAAAACCAACAACATTACTTAAAATAGTACTACCGTATGACTTTCACTTAAATATGGAAATGCTTATTATAAAAAAAACACTAAAAATTAAGAGCGAAATAAACTACACAAACAGTTTGATAACAACAACATTATGTTTGTGGGAATTAAAAAATTTGTAGCCCCATATTTATAAAAAATATTTTTGATTTATAAAAGGTTTATTAATCAGATTTTCATAAAAAATTCACCAGAAATATTTTTAATAAATAAGGCTTTAAATATTTTCACAAAAATTCTCCGTACTCTCTTCATGTGTTTGTTTAACTGGTTGTGTCGTTTATTTGGCCCTTTTCTATATCTTGCAGACATCCCAGCAAACACGAAGTCATATATTTGCTATAAAATGACTTTATCATTAAATATCATGAACAATTCTCTAACTTTTTCAAAGATTTGATTTTAAAATTTAAATTCCAATAGATAATGGTTTGAATACAAACATTTGAACAACAGTATTTAATTAATTTGTTATCAAGTGTTATTCTCAAATTAAAAATAAACTTGGCAACACTAAAGCGAAAAAATTAAGGTTTAAATTCTAGAAGAGCGAATAAAGTCAACTGTCTTTTACAATTAAAGAAAAATTGCTTACAAAGGTTTTACTTGAGCAAAAAATATAAAATAATTTGTGAGTGAAAAATTAATTATTACGAATAAGAAAACGGGAAAGTGAAGAATGGTTAAATGTATACGATCGTTGCTGATCCTAAAAGTAAAGAGGAGGATTTTGTCTTTCTAAAAATTTGAGGATGAAGGGAAGAAAGAAATGTCTTTCAGCAAAAGCGATGGTGCCATATGTTTATCTGACAGTTTATTTTAGTAAATATGAATTTCTACATTGTATTACAATCCCCATTTAAAACAAGTTAGACTGCTATACTCGACTGCGGCGCTTCTTTGATACTCTCCGCCGATAGTTACAATATTTTAGGAGTGGGCTTTATATAAAAATGTTATCCGAGAGTTGGCTTTACATGGGGCATTTGGTAAATTATGGATGTATCTTTACGAAATTTGACAATATGACTTTCTTTAAAACTGTCTTGAAAAACTGTGGCAGACCAAATTGAATTACAATAGATGGGATATGTATGGGGCTTATGACACATTATGGACCGATCGAAATTAAGTGGTATGATTTCTAGTCATATAAAACGAATCTGAGCAAAATCTTATATCAATTTGTGGGTTTCGCCACCATCTTAGTTTTTGCAACAAAATAATCATAATTTTTTAGTTTGGACTCATAACTCTAATGCTACTGAACTGATTTCAATCGCAAACTGCTTAGACTAACCAGAAACTATTTGACAGCAATATCGTTCTTTTCTTTTGAGTTGTTCGAAAGTACGCATGTTTTCAACAGACGGACAAATAGACAGACAAACGGACATGGCTAAATCGACTTAAAATTACTCAAGGACCCAGAATATATATGCAACTTATATGGGTCTTAGGAAGCGATCTTTCCTAATTTTCAAATTATGCATCCTATCGTAACATAAAAGCCAGGCAATAATTTGGCCAACTCAACACAACTGTTAATGCTATTTTTAGGCTATGAAACTTGGAAATGCTCCGCAGCAGATCTTAACACCCTACAAGTCTTAGTGAACAGGCCCATCACCATTTCGAATGTGCAACTCTGTGCCCAAACTAATCAGAAACCAATACGGGCTGAAATAGTTGTGCGTAAATGGGGTTGGATTAACGATGCACTACGTCGTCCAACCACTGATATCACCCGTAATTCCATAGACTGGAACCCCCACGAAAACAGACGTAGAGGACGCCTTACCCCAACTTGGCGTAGAGAACTAAACTTTGGAAGTTAACCAATCAGGCAAAAGCTGGAGTGAAGTAAAAAACCTATATTGGGTTCTAGATGGATATTAAAGAAGTTTTACATTGAATGACAAACTAAATAAGTATGCCCTTATTCAGCACTCGAGTGCTGGAGTGTAACAAAACATTTGAGAATAACGTTTAAAAGCAATTTGGAAATAAATAAATTTCTCTATTTTAAAATAAATTTCCCTATTCTTGTTGAGAATGTTATGTTTCTCAATTAATTTTCAAACTTATGTCGTTTCAGAGAGTGTTTGCTATTAAATCATTTTCAATTTTAAATCAAACCTCTTTGTTTGTTGGTATATTGTTGTAAACAAAGTGTGAGGTGAGTGTGTGTATGTTGGTTTTTGAGAATATTTGCATTAACATTTGTTGTTGTTTATGAGTTTGTTTACTTTTTTCTTTCTTTTGTAATTGTTGTTGTTGTTGTTTTTAAGTAAATATTTTTTGTCTTTAGCAAAAATCAAAATTGTCCTGTTAGTTTTTGTTTGGTTTTTGTAATTGCGTTTGTTGTTGTTTTAATTATTGTTGCCAGAAGTAATTTCATCGTGTATATACATACACACATACATACATACATATTCTCTTTTATAGTTGTTAAACAAATCTTTATAATATTTCTCGTTGTTGTCGAGTATTTTGTTGTTGTTGATTTTGCTGGCTTGGCGACACAATTGAAGCGTCAAAATGGCGACAACAATATGTCGCCAATTTAGGCGATAGTTTTATGGTTGCTAATGGAAGATGGATGTGTGAGAGAAAAAATAAAATAAGAAGAAAAAGGGTCGTAAAATTAAAATAAAGCAAATTTAAATACAAATAAGTTATCAAATGAAAATAAAGGAAAATTTTTTGATTTTTCAACAATAAAATAAAGTTGGATTTAAAGAATTTTAGGATTTTCTTCAGATTTTAAATTTTTCAAAATTGTATTGCTAAAAAAATTTATTTATTCTTTGGGGATATTTAATAGAAAAAGCAGAGTTCAGAGAAAGTCATATGTGATCGCTCATATTCAACCATTCTTGAATTTTTTACATAAATGAAAAATGTAAAATATGTAACTTTTTTCACAGTCATAAATGAATTGTTAATATTTCGGCAAATTCATTCATGTTTTTGAGGAAAAATCCAATTTTGCCTTTCTTCAGTCATGTAAAATGAGGAAAAAAAAAGTTTTAAAAACGATCCTCACTAGTAATGTTGTTGTTGCTCGACAGTTTGCATGACTACAGCTCGAAATGCCTGTGTGTGTATTTGTTTGTGTAAAATATTTTTGGCAAAGGCAACCAGCCAAAGTGTCTGTTGCATTTTTTGTAGGAAAAAATTATTGGAAAAAAATTAAAAGAACTGCACATATCGTCATCTTAAATGCAGAATAACATAACATTTCATTAGTTTACATGCAAATCAAAAAACTTTGTAAAATGTTAATTATTTGAGATTTAAAATCAATTTTAAATATTTCAGATAAAAATGCGATAACCCATATATTTTTGAAGAAAAATATCATTTTTATTATTTTTTAAAATGTGTTATTATATATTAATTTGTATTTTTTAGAAACAAAAAGACATATCGTAAAAGAAAGTAGGTATATTAGTATTAAGTGAAACAAACATATAATATATTAAATTATTAAATATTTGTGTTTAATTACCGGAAAAATGGAATATATATATATATAAATATATGATAATCACACGATTAATATGTAGCATCATAAGGATTGCGTTGACATGTTAAATAAGTTTGCTTTTCTGATGCAGCGCAGGCAGTAATGCATTTAACAATGTGGAGAACTTATATTGTTATAGATATTATGACATACCTATTATTTATAATTTTTTTTATTGATTTTAATTACTAATAAGTAGTGGTTTAAACTAAAATATGTACTTCATTAAATTTAGCTATGAATTGATTTTAAAAATACATCTTTTTCATTCTTATCTAAACGTATTTTGATCTCCATAAAATGAATTATCTTAATGATTTTTTTTTACAATGAACAAATTTTGCAAATAAATATTTGACTCATATTCATTCATACCTATTTGTCTCCAGTTCACGAATTATTTCAAAATAACTCTGCATCATATACTTTCAAAGCTAATGCAACAAGTTAATTTTAATTAGGTAATTTATGAAAAATATAAAAAAGAGGAAAGAGTAGTCCAACTAAGAGAAGTTGTTGATAGCAGCTCCGGTATTTAGTAAACGTAAATATTGGACAAAGTAGTACTTCTCCAAAGAAAGATATTATTAGAATTTAATAAAGCTGAAGAATTAACAAAATATAGCTAAACAGTCTATATTCCACTACTTATTTAAAAAAAAATTGCGTTTATTCTAAAAATTTATAAAAATTGTCTTTTTTAAGGATATTGATGAAGGGCCACTTGGAAGAATGCAATTCTAACACAAAAAACCCCGAAAATTTTAAATAAACTAATAAAAAATATTTCTTTTGTATTATAAACTTCATATTTTATGGTCCCATACAGATTTATTATAGGGAAGTTCGACTATATTTAAATTTATTAAAAAGGAAATACATATGTACATACATATATGAACTCAAAAATCTGAGGACCTGCAGATGTTGTCATTTATTCTTGGAAATTCTTAGCGTTTGGGAGTGCAATGGGGTAGGCTACACAATTTCAAGATTACTAACGGTTCGGTTCTTTTAATTTTACAGCACTTTTTTATTTTTTCTTATGCTATACTGAAAATTATTATTATTAATTTTTATTTGAACACAAATTTCACTAACACCGTAGTAACAGTAATCAAACAGATCACCCAATTTTGATGTTGTAAAAAAAATGTGTTATTATAAAAATAATTAAAAACTCTGCTAATTTTTTTCTTGAGTCTGATTATACATTATGTTGTTAAGAAAAATGATATACCTACATATGTATTTGATAACACTTAATTTTTTATTTTGTAAATAACTTGGTTATTTTTTAAGATAGAAGTTTAAAATTTTATAAAAATATGTTGTAACGTGAATTGTAATCAACAAAACAAGTCAATTTCAAATATTCCAATAATATCTTCATTGTTTTGCATTTAAGCTAACGATATGTGTCTTGTTTGTGAAAAATAAAAATTCTTTGATGCCTTTAAAAAGGTCACTTTTTCGTTTCGTTAAAAAGACGTACCTAAAGGCAGAAATATTAAGAGAAAAAATAACCACAAGAATTTGTTGGTATTTTGTGCTTGTAAAAATATTTTGGTTTCTGTACCAATCGCGTCGGTGGGTTTTTTTTCTTTGAAAACACTTTTCTTAAGCAAGTAAAAATATTTAAAAAAAAAAAATGAAAAGGTCTTGTTTTGGTACAATTTATGTGTAAATAACCTCTACACATAAAAGCAAATGTGACAGTAGGTAAAGTATTTGGTCAAGAAGATGTTTTATTGACGGATTAATGAAAAATGTACAATAAGAAAAGGCAACAGGACAAATTATTCAAACATCTGTGCCTACATTTTAATTCTACCTATTGGTATCATAACTTTTTACAAAATATGCAAAAAATGCGCACCTGTGTTTGCCTGCAAAAATGTATAAAGTCATTATAACAGTTCAAATTTACGTCAAGTAAATTACCACAAAATGGTAAGGTTAACTCTTTGGGCTCTGCTATATAATTCTAGCATAAAAAAGTAAGCAATAAATTTCGTGCGAAACAATAAAGTTTCATTAATCCGTCAAAAAAACACATCTTCTTACCCAAATACTTTACCAACTGTCACATTTGCTTTTATGTGTAGAGGTTATTTACACATAAATTGTAGCAAAACAAGACCTTTTCATTTTTTTTTTTTTAAATATTTTTACTTGCTTAAGAAAAGTGTTTTCAAAAAAAAAAAACCCACCGACGCGATTGGTACAGAAACCAAAATATTTTTACAAGCACAAAATACCAACAAGTTCTTGTGGCTATTTTTTCTCTTAATATTTCTGCCTTTAGGTACGTCTTTTAACGAAACGAAAAAGTGACCTTTTTAAAGGCATCAAAGAATTTTTATTTTTCACAAACAAGACACATATTGTTAGCTTAAATGCAAAACAATGAAGATATTATTGGAATATTTGAAATTGACTTGTTTTGTTGATTACAATTCACGTTACAACATATTTTTATAAAATTTTAAACTTCTATCTTAAAAAATAACCAAGTTATTTACAAAATAAAAAATTAAGTGTTATCAAATACATATGTATGTAGGTATATCATTTTTCTTAACAACATAATGTATAATCAGACTCAAGAAAAAAATTAGCAGAGTTTTTAATTATTTTTATAATAACACATTTTTTTTACAACATCAAAATTGGGTGATCTGTTTGATTACTGTTACTACGGTGTTAGTGAAATTTGTGTTCAAATAAAAATTAATAATAATAATTTTCAGTATAGCATAAGAAAAAATAAAAAAGTGCTGTAAAATTAAAAGAACCGAACCGTTAGTAATCTTGAAATTGTGTAGCCTACCCCATTGCACTCCCAAACGCTAAGAATTTCCAAGAATAAATGACAACATCTGCAGGTCCTCAGATTTTTGAGTTCATATATGTATGTACATATGTATTTCCTTTTTAATAAATTTAAATATAGTCGAACTTCCCTATAATAAATCTGTATGGGACCATAAAATATGAAGTTTATAATACAAAAGAAATATTTTTTATTAGTTTATTTAAAATTTTCGGGGTTTTTTGTGTTAGAATTGCATTCTTCCAAGTGGCCCTTCATCAATATCCTTAAAAAAGACAATTTTTATAAATTTTTAGAATAAACGCAATTTTTTTTTAAATAAGTAGTGGAATATAGACTGTTTAGCTATATTTTGTTAATTCTTCAGCTTTATTAAATTCTAATAATATCTTTCTTTGGAGAAGTACTACTTTGTCCAATATTTACGTTTACTAAATACCGGAGCTGCTATCAACAACTTCTCTTAGTTGGACTACTCTTTCCTCTTTTTTATATTTTTCATAAATTACCTAATTAAAATTAACTTGTTGCATTAGCTTTGAAAGTATATGATGCAGAGTTATTTTGAAATAATTCGTGAACTGGAGACAAATAGGTATGAATGAATATGAGTCAAATATTTATTTGCAAAATTTGTTCATTGTAAAAAAAAAATCATTAAGATAATTCATTTTATGGAGATCAAAATACGTTTAGATAAGAATGAAAAAGATGTATTTTTAAAATCAATTCATAGCTAAATTTAATGAAGTACATATTTTAGTTTAAACCACTACTTATTAGTAATTAAAATCAATAAAAAAAATTATAAATAATAGGTATGTCATAATATCTATAACAATATAAGTTCTCCACATTGTTAAATGCATTACTGCCTGCGCTGCATCAGAAAAGCAAACTTATTTAACATGTCAACGCAATCCTTATGATGCTACATATTAATCGTGTGATTATCATATATTTATATATATATATATTCCATTTTTCCGGTAATTAAACACAAATATTTAATAATTTAATATATTATATGTTTGTTTCACTTAATACTAATATACCTACTTTCTTTTACGATATGTCTTTTTGTTTCTAAAAAATACAAATTAATATATAATAACACATTTTAAAAAATAATAAAAATGATATTTTTCTTCAAAAATATATGGGTTATCGCATTTTTATCTGAAATATTTAAAATTGATTTTAAATCTCAAATAATTAACATTTTACAAAGTTTTTTGATTTGCATGTAAACTAATGAAATGTTATGTTATTCTGCATTTAAGATGACGATATGTGCAGTTCTTTTAATTTTTTTCCAATAATTTATGCCTGCTAAAAAGCAGCACATACATTTTGGTTCACCATGGTGCTGCAGCCAACAAATAATTTTACAAAACAAAACACACACACATGCTTTCACGTTGCCCAGCGGGAAAAATTGCCAGCGCTTTCACTTTGCAGGCCTTAAAGAAGGTTTACAACTGTATTTTTAATAAACTTTTACTTATTCCACTCTGCATTATTTTAAAAGTTCTTTTAGAATAGTTTTTATTTAATACTAGCTTAACCCGGTGCGCTTCGCTACACTGCTTTAACCACTTTATCGGTTGAGAGATATTTAATATATGCATCCTATGGAAGTTAGTTCCCCCTGCGCCTACCCGCTATATTTTTATTTTCTCACTATAACAGTTTTTAAGATATCCGATATTAAACATTGGCGTCCTATGGGGGGTAACACTTCCCCCGCTGCTATTTTATTTCAATTTTGGGGCGCAGAAGATCCTACTTCCAAAAGTTCAACAAATTGCTTGCAGCGGCTCTTATTAATATTTCTATCTATGAGGGGTACTGCTCCTCCTCTGGCTACCCCGCCCATTTCTATATTGAAATTCATAGTTTATCATAATAGTAGCTTTAACTACGTTTGAAGACTATCCCTTTAATTGTTCTTCAGTTGAGCGATATTTAATATATCGATCCTATGGGAGGTATTTCCCCTCCTACGCCTACCCGCTTTATTTCTCTTTTCAAAAGTGTAGTATACCATAAGACTGACTTCTACAAAGTTTGAACATTCTCACTATAACAGTTCTTAAGATATGCGATATTAAACATTGGCGTCCTATGGTGGACACCACTTCCCCCGCTGCTATTTTATTTTAATTTTGGGGCTCAGAAGATCCTACTACCAAAAGTTCAACAAAGTGCATGCAGTGGCTCTTATTTATATTTCTATCTATGAGGGGTACTGCTCCTCCCCTGTCTACCCCGCCCATTTGTATACTGAAATTTATAGTTAACCCTCATAGTAGCTTTAACCACTTTTGAAGACTCTCCCTTGAATGGTTCTTCAGTTGAGCGATATTTATTATATGTATTCTATGGGAGGTATTTCCGCCCTGCGCCTACCCGCTTTATTTTTATTTTCAAAAGTGTAGTTTACCATAAGAGTGACTTCTACAAAGTTTTAACTTTCTCACTATAACAGTTTTTAAGATATCCGATATTAAACATTGGCGTCCTATGGGGGGTAACACTTCCCCCGCTATTTTATTTCAATTTATTTATATTTCTATCTATGAGGGGTACTGCTCCTCCCCTGTTTACCCCGCCCATTTATATATTGAAATTTATAGTTTGCCATAGTAGTAGCTTTAACCACGTTTGAAGACTCCCCCTTTAATAGTTCTTCAGTTAAGCGATATTTAATATATGCATCCTATGGGAGGTTCCCCCCCCCTCCCCTACCCGCTTTATTTTTATTTTCAAAAGTGTAGTATACCATAAGAGTGACTTCCACAAAGTTTGAACATTCTCACTATAACAGTTCATTAGATATGCGATATTAAGCATTGGCGTCCTATGGGGGGAACCACTTCCCCCGCTGCTATTTTATTTCAATTTTGGGGCTCAGAAGATCCTACTACAAAAAGTTCAGCAAAATGCCGCCAGCGGCTCTTAAGATATGCGATAATAAATATTGGCATCCTATGGGGGGTACCAATTCCCCTGCCCCTATCGAAAAAATAAGTAGCCTATTTTATTTTTAGGGCTCACGTGATGTTACTGTAAAAATTTCAAGAAAATCGGTTCAGTAGTTTCGGAGTCTATAAGCCAACAAACACACAAACACACAAACATTTTTCATTTTTATATATATAGATTTTAGAAATTGAGATTTTCTATTCTAAGATAAGGCCTGTCGAAATCGTTTTATTAGTAGCTATTTTGGAATTTGTAGCAAGTTTAATTATTAAATTACTCACTTCACATTATTAGCAACAACAATAACACTGGGATAAAGCTTTATTCTTAATTATTTTTAGAAGACCTTTAAAGTAGATCCAATGACATACTGTGTAAATTAGAAATACAGTTGGAATGCGACTGAAAAACTTTATATCGCCAATAAGGCATTCTATAAGGCCTCTTTACTTCTTCATTTTCCCGCTGTTAATGGACGGGCAAATCGCGTTTTTTTTCTTTATGAGGAATTTGAATGTGAATTTTTTTAAATTTTTCATATCTGACAAATTCACATATGAATTTTTTTGTTTGCTCATTTTTCATGAATGAGGAAATTCAAAATATTTTTTTTCCTCACCCTCATGAATGAGAAAAAGCAGTACAATTTAAAATTTTTCACGCTCGCTCATGACTGAAAAATGAGCGAACGTTTCGGTACTCTGAGAAAAAGTGTACGTCAATAAGTCCATTCAAGAGCTAAGCGATGAGATAATTCGGCACATTAACGACATTGGACCTCAATTATACATGTGTCAGAGTCATTAAAAATATGACCCTTCGGAAACAGGTTTTCTACCGAATAGAGCTGCAAAACTATCGATAGTCGGCCCATTCGATAGTTTCGATAGTTAGCTTTAAAACTATCGATACTATCGATAGTATCGAAAAGTTTCTATGTGCCACTTCTGTGGACACGGTAGTCAATGAAGGTGGTAAAAAATTAAAAAGGTTTAAAACTTCATTTACTGAAAGACTTTTCGTAAAGAAAAAAAGACAAACAGGTAAAATAATTGCCACATTTATCGAGAAAACAAAACTTCTAAGATCCCTGGTTGCATGTTTAACATTATTTTAATATGCAAATTAGTGCACAATTCTGTGGCAGTTAGGAAAATGTGCTTAAGTCTATTTTTTAAGTTTTAAAGGCGATTTTTGAAAATTTACACCTATTCCAAAATAATCTTCACTTATCTGCGGTTAAATGTTTTTTTATAGTTTTTGTTTCTAAACATTCCTTATGTCACAGATCGGAAGTAAACCTAAGTTGTTAATCCAAATATTATTACACATTGAAAAAAGATATGTACACCTGTGTGCAATTTTAATTGTGAAGATCTCAAGGGTGCAATTATTTCTAGTTGTTGTTGCATGTACTTTTGAACATGTAAATAAAAAAAAAACTCAAATTTAGGTTACATTTTCCTTGTTTCCAAAGAAAAAGAAAAGTTTATGCACTGCTTAAAACTTGCATCGAATGAGTTGTTAAAAATGTTTCGTTGACAACATTTAATCAGCTTTGCAGTTACTTTTAAAATTTTCCGATAGTATCGATAGTGATAAAAACTATCGATAGTCCGCCAAAAATAAAACTATCGATACTATCGATAGTACTATCGATTGTTTTGCAGCTCTACTACCGAAGCCGTGGCGAGCATTTCGCCGATATTTTGTTTCACACATAATTGTCATGGATCCTTCAATAATAACAAAAAAACAAGTAAGAGTGCTATATTCGGCTGTGCCGAATCTTATATACCCTTCACCATTGTTCAAGCAGAATACATAGCAATTAAACAAAAACTAAATAAAACTGGAAAATGTTTTTTTTTTAAATAAGAGACAACCGGTTTTGAACTTCGCTTTTCATAAGGGCCCAGAATATATATACTTTATAGGGTGTAGGATCAATATTGTAGAAATTACAGTTATATATACCTTTTTACCTTCCGTGAAGGGTATAACAAGAGTAATTTTCGGGAATTAAGGGGTCTAATAACCGCATTCGATACTATCGTATCGAATAAACTACTGAATTTTTTTGCATACGATAGACACTGGCGTATCGAATGAAAACTCGATGAATGTAATGTCGAGTTACTCGATGTCGACTGCTTTTATTTCAAATTCAATACATTTCATTCGATATCGAGTTTCAAGATACCAAAATAAATAATTTCGATGGATTTTGCTCGATATCGTATGCGGTGATTAGACCCCAGTATTTCGGTTATAAATCATACAAATTTCCGACATTTTGGTATATAAGTCATATACATAGGGCATATGGCAGCCCTAAAATTTATGTTTTTATAAAAATGTTGATGTTTTTTAGCCCATTTTTGGAGTATTTTGCTCATAAATTACCCATTGTCTAACCGATTTGATATTTTTAAATAGGAAGAATTTTACCATTTACTTAAGTTATATTTATATATAAACATTTATATATACTTGTATACATATATTTTAACAAAGTTAATTATAAAAAAGAGTAATTTTTGGGGATTCAGTATTTCGGTTGTAACTCCGCCATTTTTTAACCGATTTGACAGATTTATATACCGACGTGTTGAAGAAGAAATTTACCATTTACTTTAGTTATAAAACTTGGACTCGGGGAGATCTATGGTTCCCGAAAGTGGGTATTTAAAAAAAAAAATTTTATTTTGGTCATAACTTTTTTGTATCTGAACCGATTTTTCCGAGTTTTTTATAAAACATGTTCTACTTAAAATTTCCGATATTTTCATATATAAGTCATATCCATAGGACATATGGCAGCCCTAAAATTTTAGGTTTTTATACAATTTTTAATTTTTTTTGTATGGGAGGTACCACGCCCACTTCTCCAATCCCGCCCACATTTTGTAAGATGGTGTGTATTGAGAACCTAAATGTGTGTACCTTATTTGGAAACTTGGGCTTTTGCCGTTCCCCAGATATACAGCCAAAAGTAATTAAATTACAACAACCACAAGGGATTTTTGGGAAAAATTAGAGGTAGTCGTGGTTTTTTGGTCATATCTCAGCCATTTGTGGACCGATCTGGCTGAATTTCAATAGCAAAATTATAATAAGAATACCTGACATAAAGATACCCCAACCAAGTCCCCATCATATCTGGGGGCTTCGGAAAACCCATTTCAACAGACAGACGGACAGACGGATAGACGGACAGACGGACAACCGGATTTGAACTTCGCTTTTCATAAGGACCCAGAATATATATACTTTATAGGGTGTAGGATCAATATTGTAGAAATTACAAACGGAATGACAAAGTTATATATACCCTTTCTACCTTCGGTGAAGGGTATAATATTAAGATAATTCTCTGAAAACTTTTTGTTTTAAGACCCAAATATGCTTAAGTTGGCTTAAGCAATTGTGCGAATACATATTCAGCCTTATTCCGGTTGTCGTTGTCGTAATCGATCAAGTCGTTTTTTCTAAGAGATTAAAGAACACTGGTTGTGTGTTACTTTAATCTCTGACAAAAAACGACTTGATCGATTACGACAACGACAACTGGAATAAGGCTGATTATTCATACATATGTATGTGTCGAACCATATTGAGCCTAAGAAAACTTTTTGGTTAATTTTATGAAACTGGCATTTGCTTAAGCAAAGTGCGAAACAGATCGCATTTTCCGTACGAAATAAAAATATTTTTTGAGAGGCCTTAAGCCAGCTTATGCATATTATAGTTCAGCCTTTGAGGACTGTTCTGAAAATCACGTGATTTCAAATCACGCGCTTTAAAAATCACACGTGTGATTTTTTGGCGTTCTGAAAGTCATAAAGTTTTTGTGTTTCTCGGTGTATTTTCGGCAATTGAAAATCACACCGAAACACACAAAAACAAAAACCAAAATATCACAAGTGTGATTTTTAAAAGGCATATGTGATCTGAAATCACGTGATTTGAGTTAAAGTGGTTTTAAGAACAGGCATGTTTATTTACAATTAACATCGTGCGTTTTGGTTGGACCACAATTCATAAGTACACTATGTATATATCGAGCCCTAACCGCGAAAATAGTGTAAGCGACATAAATTTCAGTTTTCGTTTTTTTAATAAATGACTTTATTGGCAACACTTGCATCATCTCCTAAAATGTCATGGTCACATAAGGTACCGTTACGATTTTATAGCAAGAACAATTTTATTGTAAGCGACAAATTTCATACAAAATTTATATGAAATAAACTAGAAAAGCTCTCTCCTGTGAAATTTCATTTTTGGCGCTTACACTATTTTCGCGGAAAGGGCTCGATATATTTGTTCCTTTTAAATATTTGATGTGAAGTTTACAATATTTTATACACCCTTCACCTCATATATAAGTTTGTCATTCCTTTTGTTATTTCTACAATATTGATCTTGGCACCCATAAAGTATGTATATTCTGGGTCCTTATGAGTAGCAAAGTTGATTTAACGATGTCCGTCTGTCTGTTGAAATGCGTTTTCCGAAGACCCAATAAATTATGGGGACTTGGTAATTTTATATTTACGTCGCATATGCTCTGTTAAATTTTGCTATTGAAATTCAGCCAGATCGGTCCATAAATAACTGAGATATGGCCAAAAAATACGACTGCCTCTAATTTTAGGTACAAGAATCTTGGATATCAATATACAACATCCAAAAATTTTTTGGTGCGATTAGGCAAGCAGGCGTGACACATGCCATACAAAGACATTATAGATTTAAGTATATCTGGAGAACGGCAGCCAACGTTACCAAATTAGGCACAATCATCTTGGTTTTCAATACACAACAGACGGCAAAATTTGTGTGGGATTGGCATAGCCGAATATATAACTCTAAATTGTTTTTTTTTTTAATTCTGGTTAATAATGTGTGTTAGTGTTTGAGTGGCCTAAGAGGCTGCATTACTTCAGGTGAAGGGTTTTAAGATTATAGGACTCTTACTTGTTTGTTTATGTGTTATTCCATTGTTATTGTTTTTCTTCTTTTTCTTTTTTCATTGAACTGTTTATAGTTTTTAATTCAAATTTTAATATTTTTAATCAGGCTAAAGGTTAGTTGTTACCATTACATTTAATTTTCAATAAATTATTTTTTAAAGAAAGGAATTTTACAACATGAAATTAATTAAAATGTTTTGATAATTCTTGACTGATTTGTTTTTGTAAGTTTTTTCCGAGATTTAGGTGTGTGAAAAAATATATTTCAGCGTCTTTTGAAAGTTGTGGAAGTCGAATGTTTATCTATAAAAATAAAATTGAATTTTGAATATTAAACTATTTGGAATTTGTATGAATTATTAGTAGCAGCAGTTGGTAGCTGTTTTTTTTTTCGTTATAAACTAACAATTTTTTCTCTAATTATTTATCATGTGGGTTGTTTACAAAAAAAATTAACAATAATTTCGGTTTCAATCATTAAAGATTATTTATTTTATTGAGTAGATTTTTTTTTCATTATTTGAAAGAATTTTTGTTTATAAATAAAATTTTTAATGAAACTTATTTTGCATGAATAAACAAAATTTGCCAAAAACAAGAAAAAAAAACTTTAATTTAAAAATTGTCTGTCTATTTGTCTAAAGAAGCGTCTGGCCAAAAAAGCAGATGTTTTTTTTTGTCTAGAGACGTATTGGATTCCAAAAAAAATTGGAAATCTATTTAATTATAAATAAACAACTAAAGTTGATTGACTTTAAAAATGACAGGTTATAAACGTAAAATAATAATATTTTTTTCTTAAATCATTTAGATTATTTTGCACATATTTTTTTTACAATTTATTCAGCTTTTTCATTTAGAAAGGACTTTTTTTTAGATATTTCTATTTTGGGAACATTTTTTAATTAAAATACACAGATAGAGGTTTATTTGTGGCATAACAATCACAATAAAATCGATATTTTTGCTTCTTATTGGATCGAGGACTTGATAAGATATCTACGGCTTATTATGGACCGAACTCTCAAAAATCAAACACATTTAAATTTTAAGTTATACCAAAGTTATTTGAACCAACCCTGTAGGAAACCTGAGATCAAATATTAGAAAGACGGCAATTTTGTCGATTATTTGGATGACAATTTGATAACACTGTCCACATAAAATTGTATTTTTTATACTTTTGGGATTATTGTTCAATTTAAATAAATTCAACTCGAAATTCAAAAATAGCAAAAAAAATTTTTAACGATTTTCGGATGTCCGGGTGTATTTTATACCAAAGTAATTTGAACCAACCCTGTAGGAAACCTGAGATCAAATATTAGCATGTCGCCAATTTTGTCGATTATTTGGATGACAATTTGATAACACTGTCCACATAGAATTGTATTTTTTATACTTTTGGGATTATTGTTTAATTTTAATCAATTCAACTCAAAATTCAAAAATAGCAAAAAAATTTTAACGATTTTCGGATGTCCGGGTGTATGTTGAAAAAGACCCCAGAAATGATGGGGACAGGTTGTTATATATTTATGTGACTCCGATCAAGTTTGCTATTGAAATTTAGCCAGATCGTTCCATAAATGACTGCAAAAAGCCACGACTGCCTCTAACTTTATCAATTAATGCCTTGTTGTTGTTTTGTATTTTCTATATGTATATCTGTAGAAGGGTAACAGACAAAGTTTCAAAATAAGGTACACGCATTTTGGTTATCAATACACGATCTCTCTAAAATAAAAGCGGGGTTGGAGAAGTGGGCACTTCTTATACAAATACATTATACATTTCCAAAGTTTTTAAATTAGAACGGAAAGAACGGTATGAAAAAATTTGCAAAATTAGGTACAAATAGCTGAAATATCAATACAGAACATATTTTAAAAATATGGGATGTTTTAGAGAAGTGGGAGTGGCACCTCCCATACATATAAGAAATAGATTTCAATAAAAGTTACCAAATTGGGTACAACTAGTTTCGGTGTCAACGCATTTCTTTTAGCAAAAAGTGGGCAGGTTTGGAGAAGTGGGCGTGCCACGAAATACATTTGTTTAAATCTGGTGAGAGGTAGAATAAAATTGTTTGAAATTTGGTACAGATAGCTGGGTTATCAATACACAAAGTGGGTGTGATACCAATACAAGACATTCAAGAAAAGTGGGCGATTTTGTAATTTTTGAATCCCTGTGATGGAAGGATTTGTACATAGTGGCCATATGCCTCACGGAACTTATTCTTAGGAATTTCAGTCTGTCATATTTTTTCAAAAATCATAAATTTTAATATTAAAAGACTAATAAAATATCAAATAAGCTTTTAATATTAAAAAAAAGTCGATACAAATTATCGATAATTGATAAAAACTTTAAAATTTATTGTAAATCTTCGTATTTTTGTTACATTTTTTTATTGCATGCGATATTTTTTAATATTTTTTATAGCATGCGATATTTTTAAAAATTGATTTCACTTTTCGTATTTATCTTAACACACATTCGTTAAAGTCTTTTTTATAGAACTCAACTCTACAACTCTGCTTACAATAAAATTGTAAAATTTTGTAAAAAAAAAAAAAAAAAGTCGGACCAAAATTTGCAAATTTATTTCTTGATTTCCTTAAAACCAAATTTTCTCAGAGTTTTCCTTTTACCACGATTTGTCTTCCGTTTGATTAAGTGTTTTGCCTTTTAAGAACTGCCCATAATTTATGTGTGTTTTTTTTTGTTTCAGTTTTACAAGAAACTTCAACCGAATTCACTTGACAATTACAAACAATTTTTTTCCGTATGATTTTTCACACACACACACACACACACACACGCACCCAAAATGCTCATGACTCTTTTCAGAGCTATTTTTTCAGCCTTTAACTTAAACAAAATTAATGGCTTTTTGTGACTTTTCTTCTTTTATTAAACATTGAAACTGATCAGATCACTGTTCGTAGAGCCCATAATGAATTGGAAAATTCCTTAGTGGGCTCTGCGAATGAAACAAAAAAAAAATAAGTGCTAAGAAACAATTACTTAAATCCAAGTGATTAATTTGATTTAATATGTCTGGTCGTTGGGTTCCACAACAAATGCAATGACTTAAGGTGAATTTATTACAACTCAGGACAGCATGTGAAAACTTGGATGGCAGTAAAATCACATGACATTTAAAGGAAAAAAATTTGAAGTTGTTTATAACTTTTGTTGAATTTTATTTCAATATTTTCTGGATTTTTTATTGCAGTTAGAAAGTCTTTAAAAATTATGAATATTGTTTTGTTTCATTTTAAAGCATTCGGTATACATACTTTACTTATACACACAACTAAACTACATACGTCATCAGACGCTACACTGTAACAAATTTATGATTAATTTTGCGAAAAAAATAAAAATTTCGAAGACCCTTATGGGTTAATTACGGATGACGGCTGAACTGAAATTGGGTTGCGAGCAGCGAATTAAGGCAACGCGGCTCATGATTAAATATAAAATAAAAATTTTCTATACATTTTAACATGAGCAGCGTTTCCTATTTTCGCTGCTGGCAACTCTATTTCAGTTGTGTTGCTATCCATAATCGACCCATTATTTTATTTTAATGAATTTGTTTTTCGTCTAGTTTTTCGGAAATATTACAGCCCTCTAAGTGCTTACGCGAAAAAAGTATTCGTAGCTCTTATAAGCCCAGACAAATTTGCGTGTTCGAAATGCTGCTAGAACACCGTTAAAGCAATGAAGTAATTTATGCGTCGAATCATGATTCCAAGGGCGGCATAATTGTTTGGCTGGGAACATTGAGTAGGGCAGTGGAGTAAATTTCTACGTTGATATGCGGCTCTCAAAGCTCCAAAGGGAAGCATTGTCAAATTGAAGCTAGTTCGAGATGGCAGAAGAGCTCTTTAGCAGCTACACAGCGACTATTTTCTCAGACTATGCTGGATTCCTAGACATTGCGATGTCAAGGGCAGTTAAATTACGGGTGAACCTACACGACAAGGTTCAGCACTAGATTTGGCAGTCAGGGAGGCCTTCACAATCCACATTTGAGTATTTTAGGAAAGGATAAATAAAGCCCGGAGTAGTAGGCAGTCAATCCTTGGTACCTAGATTGTTATGGCCTAAAACAGACGCAGTCCTCTCCAGCTTGCTTCTATGGATGACAAGGAGAAGCCTAAGAATCACAATCGGTGTCTTAACAGAACATTTCTTCATCAGGTGTACGTTTAAAAAATTGGATCCCAGACTGCGGCAGTTTGTGTGAAGAAGTAAATGATCTACACCCCTATCAGGATACTACTTATATGGAACCCTTGGGGCACCATATCCATATAGTGTGTGGCTAGCAACATTCCATATTTTGCCAAAATGGTCACTAATCCTCGCCGGAAGTTTCTGTAAAAAACGAACTTTTTCAAATCTGAATTTCTGAAATTCCAAAATTATTTCAGATACCCCACTACCAGAACTCTTTTTAAACCTATTGTTTTATGTGGAACCGGTTCCATTTCCCTGAAAATACTCCAAAATACACTTCTGTATTACAGATAGCACTATTAAATGAAATGTTAACTGCAAATAGTTGCTGTTAAGAAATTCTGGTTGATGTCTTTGCTAGTTTTCCATACGTATTTATTTTCATACACATGAATATCAAAGGTGTTAAGGTGCCCCTACGGGGGTATGGGGACCATCTTAAGGATAATATTTCACCTTTTGGTGTTGCGTCCTCCTTGGCATTATGAGGTGCAGTCATTCCTGGGATCCGACAAAGTTTCAAAATGATAGAGCCCTTAAAGTCTTGTTGATTTCTTGGGACCGAAGGCTCCCTAGAGATCCTGTCTATGTGGTGCCACGGAAGTCAGTAGCCACCGAAGAGTCTTCGTTAGCATGCATTTGCGGGAAATGCTTTGGTTCTTTCAGGATAGTTGTCTTCGAGGAAGCTTTACCTTTCTTACAATTAGCATTTTCGAAAGGTTGAGCTTACGTGCCCTAGTGATTAGACGATACTTTTTGGACGATGGGATATTTCGGGGATACTTTCGGTGATCATTTGATGGCTGTGGTTTTTACCTAAAACTGCGGAAAGGGAGACTTCCAAATGGATGTCGCATTATTGATTCTTGTGACGCGTTTTGTGAGATAGGCTGACTTCCTTAACGGGGTTTTGCATAGCATTACTAAAAAGAAATGCGTTAAAAAAGCATCACAAATAAAAACAATGCACGAATTTCGCAACCGCTGTGCACTGAATACGCCTATAATGCAATAATGAACTCTAGGCATTGTATACAGCTGAGAAGTGGCGTTTTTGAAGCTACATATTCCTTTAAGTGTGGCATTGAAACATTGCGTTTAGGAAGTCAACCATAGCCAAAATGGGTTATGCGATGGTACGATGAAGTTTTTGTAGTTTTTTAGGGTCGAGAGACTGGTTGCAAGGCATTTAAGTCTTTGAAATAGAAAACAGATGAAATGTTGAGGTATCTGAGTGCGTTGGTGATTGCTGGGTGAGAATTGCTTTTTGGCTAAAAGTTCGGCATATGGCGGTTCTCCCTAGATGCTGTTGCTATTCAAAAGATACTGCTGACTATTCCAAAAGCAGCAGAGGTTAGACAGCTCCGGCTCCCTAACAAGAATGTATGATTTTTGTCGGGTTAAGCAATTAACTTGCTACCTGTGTGTGTGTCACCCAAGCACACGGGACAGTTGGTTAGCGTAAGATTAGGCTTTATTGCAGATGCAAAGTTTTAAATCAAACGCCTAAAAGGTAGACCTTGCCTCGCATGACTACCATTTGTTTCGAACAATGCAAAACGCTTTTTGAAACCAATTTACTTTTGGTATCCAAAATGGTAAGAATTTTTTCTATAACTCATTAAAAGTTATTTTAAAGTTAACGTACATTGTACGCAAGTATCTCGTGGTATCGCACCATGCTTCGTACAATGTACGACCGTTTTCGTAAATCTAAGGCATGCATTTTTTTTATGTGTATAAACAAACTCCGTTTGTAGTGCAAATAAATGAATGCATTTAACTATTTTTGGTAAAACATATAACGGCAATTTATCATGGTATTTAGTTCTTAACATCAGTTCATGTCAAGAATACTAAACGGCGGTTACGATAATTACAAAAAAAAAATAGCAAAACCTACTAAAAATATGGTCATGTATGCTAGTAAAATAACAACGACTACACAACTATGAATATAAATATGTAAAATGAAAAACTAACACATGAACTTTATAATTTTACATTTATAAACGTAAGATCGTAATACAACTTGAATTTAAATCTATAACTTTTCAAAAATTTGGCACACTTTGTTAGATTAACAGAAAAAGAAGTTAGAAAAAACTGTTAATCAAACAGTTGGTTTAGGAAATTGAATTTGAAATTAGAGATATTTGGAAAAAGGCAGAAGCATCACGATTTTTTCTTAATTTTACTTTAAACACGAAAACTCTCTATTTTGCACGTTGGCAAAAATTTGACGAAATTTTTTTTAAAAATAAATATTTTTAACGATTTCGTTAATTTTGATTTTCAGGTCGGGGATATTCACTTTATTCCGTATAGTAAAGCCGGCATTAAACCCCTAGAAAATTGTTCAAGAACGCCGGAAAATATTTTAGTACATTAAAAAAATAACGAGTCACGTTATTATAGGACAATTTGGTACACCATTGTTTCATAAGGCTGGAAATCACACTGCCGAATTTCATGAAGATCGGTTCATAATTTACCATATTCCCCATATAAAGTCCACTCCCGGGAAAAACGTAACAAATAATGCTGGTTAAGTTTTATAAGATTAGAAATCACTCTGCTTAATTCCATAATTTAACAAAGAAGCCTTCCGAAAAATCCACTTTAAGGCGCATAAAATGCTGAAAAAAATGTATTAACTTATTAAAATTTGGTTTAATTTCGATTTTTCTTAATACTAGAAAACAGTCAACCGAATTTTGTGATAAAAGATCCATACTATACGGTAGCTGAAATGTAAAATCCAGGGCTGTGGAGTCGGAGTTGAAGTTTTTGTGCCGGAGTCGTAGTATCCACAAAAACTCGCGACTCCGACTAAAAAGTTTATCGGCATAAAAAATTTAAAAAAAATTTCCAAAATAAAAATTATATTCTTAAAACACATTTAAAATTTAAATAAATAGTTTATGAATACTGCTCTTATGTGCTGTTTCCAAATGACAGGCGATGGACTGAGTGCTTTTCATATAAATTTTACTACATAATCAATCGCCTGTCATTTGGAAACAGCACATTAATGTTTTCGTACGGTAATTTCTTCTCAAAAACTCTAATTTTTAGAAGGCCGTACGGTTATGAAAAAATAAAAGTTAATATCACTGAGTCTCATATACATTTAGCATCAAGATTATAGTAGGAGTCGGAGTCAGAAAGTCAGAAGTCGGAGTCGCACTTAAAAAATTTCAGCATTTGGGGTCGGAGTTAGTACTTTTTTCGGACGACTCCACAGCCCTCATCAAATACGCCTTTAATACGCCTAAAACTATTTCTGAAGCAGAAATTTATATTTTATTTAAATAACGTTAAATTATGTTGTGTGATCAGTTTTTTTATAAATTGGTTTATCATTTATAGATCCCATAAAAAGCCCACTTCTGAAATAAGCGAATTTTTGGTGGAAGGTATGAAAGGCTGAACGATGTTTTCCATAAAGTTTGTCATACAATTTTGGCAGAGAATGCAGTCGTGAAATAAAATCAATTATATTTTGAGGACTTTTTTTTAATGATCTCACATATAGAAACTTATTCTCTTAACAATGCTACCATACTTTCATTCAATTTCATATGGACGTAATATTCGCCGTCATATCTAAATTATTTGATTTTCCATCCAGCTTCGTCGGTGTGATACATACAAAAACATTTTCACTAATACAACCACAGTGCTTGCATTTTTGCCTTGCCTTGAATTTTTGCCTGAAGTTGAAGATTCAATTCTGTTTCATAATTGATTGTTGTTTTCCTCTTAAGTAGGCCTCATTAGCCTACGTCATCATCAGCTGTGCAAAGGGAGCAAATTGGCTTTTCAAACCAGAATTCATTATTCAATCCATTAATCCAAAATTGGTAATAGATTGGTAAAGTTGTACCAGGCGAATTGTGTGTGATTTTTTATTGATGTTGCCACTGTTGCCCGTTTAGCTATTTTCTCGTCATATCTAGTCATTTTTAGTCATACTTTACGGACAAATGTAATTCAGCTATTAGCGGGAAATCTAGCAACTTTAAAATTTTGTTTTTGTTCCTTAAAAATGATGTTTTACGGGAAACTAATGGGCCAAATACACGACACAAACGGTTAGACAAACATATGAAAAAAGTATTAAAGTTTTTAATATTCACACAAACATCTTGTAGTTTTTGTCAAACTTCTTCTGAACCAAGGCGAACTCATTTAACAGGTGTTGGTAGAACACTCGCAATATTCTGTACGTAAAATTAACTGAAATTGTAATAGAAAATAATGGAAATTCAGGTAAAAAACCGGTCAACTTATTTTTCATTTATTTTTAACGAAAAGTTAATTTAATTTTTACAGTCAAAAATTCAACACCATATTTCGTAAAAACAAATGGATTTTTAATTATTTTTATATAAATTAACTATCAAAAAATAGACTGTTTACAAAATTTCGTTTGCGAAATAGTTTTTTTTTATAGCGATTTATCGCTAATTGTTTTAAACATTTATCATTTTCTAGTTATTTTTCATTCTGTTTTAGCGGTAATTTTTACAACTCCGTTGGCAACCGCGGTGTAGCGATATGACCACCCAGTATTCAATTCGCCTTGAATCATATTAAATACCGTAGTACTTGTGTTGACCACCACGGTTTTTTTTTATCAAGTAATTTATGAGGCATATCTCTTGGGCGCATATGATATTTGCAGTGTTGAAAAAAGTGTTGTCATCATCACGATTTAAATCTGTATGAAAGATTGTCCCATGAAAGCAGCCAACGAATGAGCTTAAGTATGCACAGTAGAACGAAATTAAAAATTAATGAAAAAAAGAACTAATAAAAGAATTTTGTGTCCAAAATAACATTAAAAAGACCGACAACATTTTGATTAATTTTTTTTTATTTAAATTACTTGGGTTTTGCAAAAAAAAAAAAAAAAGTTAATGTTCACATTAGTTAACCAATACATTAAGCCCATACAATTTTCTTTTTATGTATTGGTTATCTAATGTGAACTTTAACTTTTTTTCATTAAGACAATAATCCCCGTTTTCGAAACTTACCGATAGCTAGAGGTAGTATTTTATCGGCATCTTTAACCTACCAGGAATAATGAACCTTCATTTAACTTACCTCTCACTTTAGGTTAAACTATGGTTGTAATAATGGAACAGTTTTTACACGGCCGACAAAATGCTTCGTTTAGCTATCGGAAAGTTGTGAAAACGGGTATAAAAGTGTTTGCTTGAAGTAAACGCTGCTGTTGTTATAAGTTTCTAACGAAAATTTGACATTCTTAAGAACTGCACTGTGCCAAAATATTCAACTTGCTTTATTAGTTTTTTTTTCTATGTCTTTCATATAGACAAAAATTTTTTCTATTGATTTGACCATGATGCCATTCATGCTTTAATAGCAAATGCATACCCAAGTCATATTTTAACAGTTAAAATTAAAAAAAAAAAAAAAAAAACAATAAATACAATTATTTAAATGCATCAGCAGCCAGCAATTGCTACTTGTTTAAGTATTTGTGGTGAGTGAGTGAATGCAGCACAAGCATATGCAAAACCAAACATGTTGATGCATTTTTATGTGCACGCATTTCTAGTATGTGTGATAAAGTTATATCAATGTTGGCTTAAGTATCTTTGTTTCAGCGTGTGTGTGTATGTGATATGTTTGGCACCTCGTGTGCGTGTTAATTTAAAAATATGCAAAATATTGGCAAGTTTTTTTTTCAATATTTACTATTTGATTTATGTGATGAAATACAACAAAATGCAAATGTAACTGAAAAAACACATTAATAATTTTCAAAATATACCCAAGTAATACAAGAAAAAAAAACAGTTTTATTTAGACAAGTATTAAAGTCCAAAGTATTTAAAAAGATATTTCGACGGCAAAGCTAAATGCAAAACTTAAAAGAGTTAAAACGCATAAAAACATCTTTTAACAATCACAATTTTATACAAACTGCACCTGTTTTGCAGAAATAAAATTCCTTTTCTACGTGAAAAAACCATTTATTACAAAAAAAAAAGTATATTTTTTAACAAATAGTACCTTTTTTGCAGAAACAGTACCCTTTTTGCACAAATATTACCTTTTTGCACAAATAGTACCTGTGTTGCTTTAAAACACAAAATTCCTTTTCTACATGAAAACCCCTTTATTACACAAAATTAACCTCGTTTAACAAAAAAAAGTATATTTTACAACACATAGAACCTTTTTGCACAAATAGTACCTTTTTGTACAAATAGTAATTTTTTTGCATATATGGTACCTTTTTGATTTAAATATAAAATTCCTTTTCTACATTTAAAACTCTTTATTACACAAAAATAACATTAGCATATTTTTTCAACAAATAGTACCTTTTTGCACAAATAGTACCTGTGTTGCTTTAAAACATAAAATTCCTTTTCTACATGAAAACCCCTTTATTACACAAAATTAACCTCGTTTAACAAAAAAAAGTATATTTTCCAACACATAGAACCTTTTTGCAAAAATAGTACCTTTTTGTACAAATAGTACATTTTTTGCACATATGGTACCTTTTTTGATTTAAATATAAAATCCCTTTTCTACATTTAACTCTTTATTACACAAAAATAACATTAGTACATTTTTTTAACAAATAGTACCTTTTTGCACAAAATGCACAATTTTTAAAATTCGTGTTCTACATAAAAATCTCTCTTTTACACAAAAACGTTTTCAAAATATATAATTTTCCAACACTAAAATTCCCTTTTCTTATACAAGAAGTCCCTTTTCAAAGAAGGTACTTTTCGAGTAAAAGTTTGCTTTTGACAAGAAAAAAAAACAATTTATGTTAATAAGGTAATGTTTTGTTCAAAAAATCTGTGTTCTAAAGATTGCAGGCCTTTAAAGTCATGTCATGTTTAACAATAGTCGTAAAAGAAATCAACATTTAGGCGGTGGTTTTGACAACTGCTTTGACAGCTGGATTTGGTTAGTTTTTTTTTTTTTATTATCGTCCAGCTACTGTTTGTTGGCTTTAACTTGAATTTCAACAAAAATGCAGTAGTAATTTAAATAGTAGACAAAAAATTTTCAAATAAAATTCATTTTTATCAAAAAGGCGTTGATATGAAATCATTTTTGGTTTTAACGATTTGGCAACATGTCAGTTTTTTTGCTACCAATAAAATGACATGCTGTTGTTGTTGCTGCTGCTGATGGTGCTGGCAGGCTGGCACATGTCATCAGCGCTGTTTTGATGACATTGCTAACAAACGTTTTGTAAGTTTAAGATTGTAAATAAAATCTTACGAAATATCAGAAAAATTTAATGCCAAAATATTCAAACATTTTTTAGGTGCTGTCTCAAGTATTCACTCTTAAGTTGAGGTAATTTTACATTGCAAAAAGATTTCGTCACAAACATGATTGTTAAAATAAAGATTATGTAATGAGAATTTTTAAGCCACAATGGGAAAAAGCTTACAAAAAAGTTGTTTAATTTAAAATTTCGTTTTCTGTTCAATTCTATTTAAATCATTTATAGTTTCTTTTAAGAAATTAAGTTTTTCCTTAAATTTCTTTTTTACTTCATCAAATTTTTAAGTGACCTGAATTATTATCCTTTTGAATACCACTGAAAAGAGACCAAGTAGAAGTCATGAAAAGCAGAAACATGTTTTCTGCACGCAATTGCAACAACAACAGCAGCAATAGCAACGTTTTGTCAGCAACATAATTTAGGCAAAAAAAAAAAGAAATCAACAGAGAAATAGCCAGACAGACAGATAGACATACAAACGAACAGACAAGCCGACTCCTGAAGTCTTGAAAATATCTAGGAGGAGCAACAGCAGCAGTAGCAGGAGAGTTAAAAGTATAGTTATGAAAAGCAAAAACAAAATCTTTGTTGCCATATTTCATATACAAACAATGGCAAAACTAGGCCACAAAATGTATGCCAAACTACAACCCTGATATCAACATGCATTATAAACATGTTTACACACACACACACACACACACACTAAAATACAAGAGGCATACAAATGAATTTCAGCTCACACACACACATATCCTCATACATTAGTAAACAACTGTTACATAAACAAGCTGTCAGTAGGAACAATAAAACAAAGTTTGATGACAACTAACATTAAGGCAGACAAGACTACAAGTTTAGAAAAGGAATTGGAAAATAAAACATTCGTTCACACACACATTTGGAACAGTATAATGCAGGTCTATGGAAAAAGACAGAGAAAAAAAATAACTTGCAAATAAACAACTTCAGTTGAAGAACTGTTAAAGATGCTCCTCAGAAAGGTGGGTTCAAACTTTTTGCTCTAAAACAGCGATAGGCAAATTCAGGGCGCAGCGCCTTTTGTTTTATCTTTTTTTATGTACGTGCGAACACACATTGTAGAGCATTCTACAACATTAACAGCAAAGAATATATCGTCGGCTTAATATGCAAACCTGCGAAATCCACTTTTTAAGTAAATTGAGATTTTGATGCCGTGTGGTAGAGAAAGTTACGCCTCGTCCCCCAGAACGTAGTTTTTCTTTAATTTGGGTCTTGAAGTGTATAAAACCAATTATACTTTTGGTTTCCTCTAAAGCTGCAAATATGAAATATAAAAAGGTTTTTATCTCTCCTATAAAATGTACTGGAAGGGAGTTAGTAGGTTTGCATATTAAACCGACGATATGTAGAAGACGACAACGCATATAATCGTAAAATGTACAATGAGAAGAAAAATCAATCTATTCGTACTTAAATCAAGCCGAAGCGGTGTCAATGGGCGGTAAGTATGGATTTCCTTAAATCAAGTACATAATGCTTTATTTAACTACGGATTATTCAAGTGCCCAGTTCCTAAAATAATCCGGAAATGGGGGCTGACTTAAGTAAAAATTAGATAAAAGTTTATTTCAAGAATTTCTTAGTTGATTTAATACCGGATTCGTTCTTGAAATTTTACAAAAGTGGATTGATTTCTACCCAAAACACTTATCACAGAGAACCAGAGATAGAGAGAGGTTATTAATATTTACCAACCGGTTACACATGTTTGTTTCACATTTGTTGTTTTGCGCCCTTTGTTTACAGAAGAACTCTCAATTATAAGACACCAGCAGCATGACCGAAATGGTTTTCGTAATTATAAATAATTTTGAAAAAAATACAAAATGGGAATTTTTTCTTCTTATTTTACTTTTTTTCTTTTCTTTATCATTCTGTGTAAAAGTATACTCAAAAGAAAAATCAATCCATCCGTACTCAAATCAATTCGAAGCGGTATTAATATTACGGTGAGTACGGATTTTCTTAAATCAAGTACAGATCGTCAAACATGCAGAATTTATAAGGTATTTGTACTTCTCTAATACCTCCCATTTTTTTTAAAGAAAGATTTTGTATTGATAACGAAGATGCTGGTTCCTAATTTGGAAACCTTGGCTCTTGTTGTTCTCCAGATATATAGAAAAAAAGGAATACAAAAAACATCACAAAGGGAGTTATCGGTAAAATTAGAGGAAGTCACGTTTTTTTTTTTGCTCATATCCCAGTCATTAATGCACCGATCTGGCTGAATTTAAATAGCAAAACTATAAGGGGCAGATGTGACAGGAATATATGAGGTCGTCAGCGCAAAATTGGTGTAAGCCTCAATTTTTCATGCCCTGACTTATCTACGACAAATTGATTAAAACTGCGAAAATAAAATAAGAAACTAGTTTATCACTTGTTTTACCAAGCACTAACAGAAAGCGTTGCAAAAGTTTGTGTTTGCATTTATTTATTTTTGCTCTACTTATAATACAAAAGTAGCCATAAGCCACACAAATACGAAATAAATGTAATGTGGCTTTCACCCCTTTGGAGCTGACGGCCTCATATAACAACCAAATCCCCATCAAAAATGGGGTCTTCCAAAAACCTATTTCAACCGATAGACGAACATCGCTAAATCAACTTCGCTACTCATAAGGACCCTGAAATTTTTTACTTTCAACTGTCTAAGAGTAATATTGCAGAAATTACAAACGGAATGACATGCCTTATTACACTAGGGGTGTAGAGTGTAAAAGCACTTTTCTAAAATCCCTAAAGAAAAAATTTTTAAATATTTTATTAATACATAAATGAAAAAAAAATTAAAAAGTTTCTTAATTATAAAAGGACATGAATTTTAAATTAAATGTGCGTGTTGTTTTGCTAAAGTTTTTGGCGAAATGTAATAAAAATAAAAAAAAATAATTTTTCAACTTTACCGCGTTTTGTGGGTGACGTTTTTTGAAAACCGCGAAAAACTAATATCATTTTTTAATGGTTTTCAATGGACTATTCGACTATGCTAGGACTATTTTGATATTTGCAAGAAATTGGATTAAGTTATACCCCTATTATACACCCTTTTATCTTTGGTGAAGGGTATAAAGAGTACTTTTCTCCGGAAAATGTTACTGGTAAGAAAATGGTACTTTTAATGTGAAAAATATTTACATTTTAGGCAAAAAAGCGATTCCCTTCTCAAGGAAAATGTTTTTTTTTTAAAAAAAAGGTTACAGCTAAGACTCTGGTCTGTTTCGCGGGCTGAAGGACTACGTTACTTTTGCTGGGTTAATTAAGTTAAAATATAGTTTGTATGTAGTTGCAAATTAAAAAAAAGAAAAAAGTCATTGATTAAAAAAAAAAGTCCTTTTTGTCCCACTGTATTACTTTACTAGTCTAGTACAACAAAGTCATAATTTACTAAAACATCAAGGTATGCAAACCAAAAACAACATAAACACTTACAAACCTCTCACATGCACACTTATTTACGAATAAATGCATTTGTGTTATAAAGTATGGCGGCATGTGTTTGTTGTGTGTGTTCAAAAGATAGTGGTTGTTGTTGCTTCCATTATTTTATGTTGTTGTTGCAGTGGTATCATTGTATAAATGAGAGTTTATAAACTTTTGATGATAAACATAACCCAGATCATATTCAATGCACATCCTAGTTTATGTTTCACTTTTGTAGATGCATGTGTTTGTGTGTGTGTGTGCAAAAGTGTGTGGGTGTGGGTGTGTGTGTTTGTATTTCTATAGTTTTTGTTTGATAACACTGAAATTAAGTTTTCCATACAAAAAACATCATTTAAAGTACTCTAGTGGTTCGAGTTTGGATTTTAAATGAAAATGAGGTTGATGATTTAGATAATGAATGGGTTTTTAAGCTTTTGTGGCCACAAAAAAAATTTAGCACAAGTACAACATCATGAATAAAACGCAGCAGCAACAGTATCAGTTGTTGCAACAAAATTGCACTAAATTTAGCAGACGTTGGTCATATCAAAAAACCAAATGATATGACAATTTACAAAAAAAAAATCACATTCGTACACTTTCACTTATGCGCACACACATGTTCATACATACACACAAAATGCATAAAAAAATGTTACAAAGCTGTCAGGTTGACGTTGGAGACAGCTCATCAAGCAGTCAGTCAGGCTTGCATGCATGATGACGATGATGCCCGGCAATGAGTTATACGGACACACACTCTGGCAGTCAGGCACAATAAAGTAAAAACAGTCTCAGGCTGAGAGGATAATTTAGGGATAACATTTTAATAATTAAAGAAAAACCTTCCGTGATTTCTAAGTTACAGTTTAAGAGAATAATTAAGGGGCAAAATTTTAATAATTTAAGAATAACCTTCCATGAGTTCTAAGTTTAAAGTTTGATGTAAAAGACAAACTCACCTGGGTAAATTAAAAACAATTTTTTTTAATTTGAGGACATTTTGACATTTTTTTTTTAATAAAAAAAACTGGAAAACTACGACTTCGTACAATATTTTGCATGCGAGTTAAAAATCAAATATTTTACCTTCAATTTAAGTTTAGCAACCTTGTGGTTTTTGTCTTGTCTTTTATTTTGCTAACACTAGTAATTTTGGTCTCGCAACATGACAGACAGCTCCTTTCTAATGCATACAATACGAAAAAATGCACATAATAATTCAAATAGATTTGAAAATATTTTATAAAATCTATTAAATTCGATACAATAACATTTTAATAGTTCAATCACGTTTTCGTTATTTTAAAATAAAATTGAAATACATATTAACACTGAAAGAAATAAGTTTACTATAGCACAATTGAAGTATGAGAAAAATTTGGAAACATGTCTCAATGTAAATTTTTCGATTACAAAATTTTTTTATCGTAAATTTTTCTATTTTCAATATCGTTTTGTTTATAGAAAAATTTCATAAATTTGCAATATCGTCAATTTTTCTATATAATTTCAAGATCGGAAACTTTTCTATAAATTTAAGTAAATTTTTCAATTGCAAAATTGTATTATCATTTATTTTTAAATTAATTTTATTATCTTTAATTTTTCTATTCAAAAAATTTAATGCCGTAAATTTTTCAATTGCAAAACTTAAATATCGTTGATTTTTTTTTTTTTATTAAAAAAATTTAATATCGTAAATTTTTTTTAAAAACATTTTTTTATGGAAAAATTTGCAGTATTTAAATTTTTTATTCAAAAATTTTAATATTGTAAATTTTATTTTAGAAAATTTTAATATCGCTAATTTTTCTATTGAATAATTTGAATACCACAAATTTTATTATAAAATTAATTACATAGCGGAAATTGTTCTATGTATAAAAGATAGATTTCAATACTTATTAATTTTTTAGGAAAAATTTAAAAAAATATATATTTTTCTACAATAAATTTTTAATATTGTACAATTTTATTGACAAATTTTAATACTGTAATATTTTTAATAAAGACAAAATATTTTTGTTTACATAAATATATACTAAATTGTTTATAAATAAATTTCATAATAGTTAGCTTTTAAAAATTTAAAACTAAACATGTCAATATCGTAGATTTAAATATTAAATTTTAGAAAATTGTATTCAATAAGAAACATTTTTCAAAAAATTTGTTGCAATATATATAATTTCCTAACGAGAATAAAATTTTTTTAGAAAAAATTTTACGATATTTAAATTTCCAGAGAATCATTTAAAATTTTCATTTAAGATTTCTTAGAGATTAGTTTTGTTGGATTTTTAAATGTTCTTCCATCTTTTTAGGCTTTTAAAGTATTCTTAAAAACAAATTACGATATTAAAATTTACCAAGAAAGTTTTACGATATTTAAAGTTTTGCAGAGAAAAATATACAATATTTAAACATTCTTTAAGACTATTTTAAGGTATTTAAATTTGTTTGAGAAAAAGTTATTCGACATTTAAATTTATTTTATTTAGACATTATTATACGATATTATTTGAAGAAAATTTGAAAACGAAAAAAGTGCTGTATTAAACTTATCTTGAAGAAAATTTAACAATATGTATTTCAATTTTCTAAAACGAACTTGTATGATAATTTTCTTGGCCGAAACTTTAAGGCATTATATGAAAAAAAATTACGATATTAAATTTTTCTTTTTCTTTTATATAACTAGACTTTAAGCTCGAATAAAAAGAAATAAAAATAATAGGAGATCATATAATTTATGATAATTTCTTAGAGAACTTTAAGAAAGTTTTACGATATTTAAATTTTTTAGAGAAAATGTTACAATATTATAAAGTTTAAATTGAAATTTTTGCGTTACATTTGAAATTTCGTGTAGAAAATTTGCCGCAATTTTATTATTCTGTGTTAAATTTTTTTTTTAAATTTAAATATTTTGCGATATTTAAGATTTTCTAAAAGAATAGTTGCAAAGTTTCCAAGACAATGGAGTAATAAAAACTGCAACACAAAGGTAAATAAAAAAATATTGAAAAAAGTTCCGACTGAAAAACAAAAGACAACAAAGAATGAAAATGTTTTGGAAACCAAAAAAAATGAAACAACACAAATTTTTAGAAAGACAGAAATAATGATATTTTTACTTCTTTACTTTTTTTAAATTTTGTTGTTGCTGTTGTTGTTTCTGTTCTACAACTCGTAGTAAGTCATGTATTTTAAATTGTATCTAAAACGAGTGATTGCTGTCAAGTTTAATGCAAATGCCAGGGTGCAATTCAAACAAAATAGACACGCTGAGACCTAAACAAACTGATAAATGAATAGAATAAAAAAGAATAGAATACATTGAGAACAACAACAACAACTGAACCTAAAGCAAAACAAAATTCAACTTCCATATAGACATTTTGACAAAACATAGAAACGTAAAAGAGCTCAAAAAAGCTCTTGATGAAACAACCCACCAGACAGATAGACAGACAGACAGACAGACAGTCAAAGAGACTTAATGATAGTCAGTGTTTTTTTTTATTACAATTTCATTACAATTCGTTAGATGATGATGATGAGGTTGGTTCAGTTTGAATGCCACACGGTTGACTGACTAACTAAATGGCTGACTTATTCAGTGCTGAACTCAAGTTGCATCCTCTGTGTGCTCGGTCTACTGTAATTTGAACTGTGTTTTCTGCTGGCACACAGGCGCGTTGGCAATGACAATAAAAATTAATATGTGTGTATATAAATTGAATTTTTTTTTTTTTTTTGCTATTTTTCCAACAAAAAATATAACATAAACATATCAATACAAACATCTA
Source organism: Pollenia labialis (assembly GCA_949318255.1). Lineage (NCBI taxonomy): Eukaryota > Metazoa > Arthropoda > Insecta > Diptera > Polleniidae > Pollenia > Pollenia labialis. The sequence goes on from OX439141.1 coordinate 130,736,200, forward strand.
ACATCCAGCCGTTTTATTACAATCGCATTCTGCATTTAAGTCTCAAACTTTGAAATGTGTTTTTTGTTCGGTTTTTTTTTGATGCATTTTGAAAATTTTGTGTTGTTTTTGTTGCGTTTTTGTTTGAAGCTTAATTTCAAAAAAATGAATGATTATTGCCGCAAAAAGCCAGAAAAAACCCCAGCACGAAACTGAAGAAAAAAACTATTAACCACACGTGTGGCCTTGTTCCGCATGCATTGAGATCTGAACTGAGTGACTGAAAGACTGACTTGCATGTACCACTGTGTTTTATACCCACATTACAACAGTGGAGTGGGTAATATGCATTTTTGCTGATGTATGTAACAATAAATAATGTTGGTCCCTGACCAAACCTCAGCTCACCTAATACTCGGAACAAAAAACTTGTACATGAATCTAAACCTTACAACATAATTTTGTTCAGGCGGGTCCATTATTGCCCATGGGTCCCAAATAAGCTACAATCTCGAAAGATTATCTCTGAATACAGTGTTGAAGGGTTTCATATGGTCGGCCTTGATCGTCTATACTTTCTTACTTGTTTAAACTGCATTTTCAGTTCTAGTTGCATATTCAAACTTAAACATACCAGTCTTTATTTTAGTAAAACCTCTGTTTTATCAAGTGGGTGGGTTAAAACATTTTTTTTTTTTAATTTCAACAGAAAATCTTTAAGAAAAAACTTATAGTCAAATCTGAAACCGCTAAATACAAGTTAAATATTATGAATAATGGCTTTAATTAACGTTTGGATTTGCAAAAATGTCAATATCGTAAAAACTTCCAAAATTGTTTGTAAGAAAATTTTAATAATAAAAAATTATATTTCTAAAAATTTGAATAAAAAAAATTAAATTTCTTTAAAAAATATTAATAAAGTGAAATTTTTTCGAAAAGAATTATTATGACGTAAAATTGTCTCTTTAATATAATTTCAATAACCTAAAAAATTCTCTGGGAAAATGGTAATATTATATGTATATAAAAGTTGTTCCAAGAATCTTAGAAATTACAATGTGGGAATTATTCTTCCTTTTTTATAAAGTATTTTATTGTAAGGTGTCTTAACAGAAAGTATACAAGAATGTTAATTCAACGGCAGTAGCGCGTAGAAGATTCTGCAGTATTCGTGCTCTCCGTCACCTAAATAACGCGCCAAGTATCCCTCTCATTCACAAATGGGTCATTAAATTTGGAGTGACTGATTCAACCCTAGAAAACCCTAAGCCTAGTCGTCCAAGGTTATCACGAACGGCAAAAAACGTGGATAGTGTTGACCAGTCTGTTCTTGAGAATCGGAATCTTTCAATTCGGAAGGGCGCATGTGCTTTTAATTTGCATGGATTATCATTACACTAAATTACTTTGTTTTAAGACCTAAAACTGCACCCGTATAAAACTTAATTAATGCAATAAATAAAACCTCATAATGCCAGTCATTTGTATTTTAATTTATAAACCAGGCAGATAAACTTTCTTTTGTGACACCTTGTACTTAAGCTGTTTCGAATATTCTTCTTTAAGTTAAATTTTAATTTATAAAGCCGTTTCGCCATAATCGTATTCCCTCAATCTTTCGCATAATTTTTGCTTAAGCCAACCTTAAGTTAACACTTCAGACATTTCAATATACCTATTAAAACCGAATCTTAAAAAAATTGTAAATCGTTGAATTTTGTTACAAAAAAAATTTACGATATTTAAATACGATAATAAAATATTTTCTTTTATTTATAAAAAGCCTAATCCTAATTGTTATTTTTTAGTTATTACCAATGTCAATATCAAAAAATAACGAAACTAAAACTGGCTTAAACTAAATTTTACGATATAAAAATATATAGAAAAGCTTATATAAAACTTTTATATAGAAAATTTTACATAAAACTTCTCTTAACGAACATTGTCATCTACAATTTTTCGCACAGAAAATTGTACATGAAATATTTTGTATAGAAAATTTTACTGTTTAATGGTTAAAAAAATGATATATGATATAACCAATTTCTTATTAAACTTTTAGCGATTTAAAAATGTTACATTAAAATTTCCTAAACGAAAATTTACGAAATAAAATTTTTCGTATAGAACATTTTTAATCAAATTTTTCGTAAAGAAAATTTAAACATGTTTTTTTTCTGGGTGCAGTCTTAGAAAATTTGTAAACTTGATTAAACAAAATGTTACGATATGAAAAAATTCGTATAGAAAATTTTACCTGAAATGTTTGTATAGCATATTTTACCGTCTAATGATTTAAAAAAAATTTATCATATTTAAATGTCTTATTAAAATTTTTACGATTTGAAAAATTTTACACTAAAATTTACGATACGAAATTTTTCTTCTAGAAAATATTAAATCAAATTTTTCGTATAGAAAACTTAACAATACAATGATTTTTTAATTGAACGATTTTTGCAAAAAACTTTACTATATTAACGATTTCTTTTGGAAAACTTTACAAACGTAAATATGTTTTTATAAAAGATTTTTCAATAATAAAAATTTTGTAAAAGTGAATTTATCATTTATTTGTTTATGTATCATGTGTAATAAATTTAATTACTAAAAAAAATTCTTAAACAATTTACCGAAAAAGTAATGTAGACTTCAATCCGTTGTAGTTAAATAGACCAGAGTCTCTGGCGGGAATCGAACCAGCAGCCCTCGCCCTGATGGGCAAGCTACTACTGGATCACCCGATAGACATTTTTTAATTTTTCGATTTTTATAGCAAAATTGTTTGGAAATTTTACGATATTAATTTCTTTTCTTGTAAATTTTACGATATTATCTTTTTGTAAATTATACGATATTGATTTTTTTGTAAATTTTACGATATTATTTTTTTTTATTATTTTATTATAAATTTAATATTGTTTAAAATTTTGGGGAAAATTACAAAAAAAAACTGATATATTTCACATTGCTGAAATACGAACGCATTCCTCTTTATCTATATAATCTTCCCTGTAGGCGAACTTGACCGATTACAAAATTAAAATTGTTTTTCTATTTTCTTATTCCTGCTTTTTAACATGACTTTAACACCAAACTCTACTTTGCATTTTGTTGTCTTTATTTCATAAAAGATTTTCAAATCTTTTTTTTTTCTTTTCTGAAAAAATGAGTTCACAATCCTTCAGATAATCATCATAGAAACAAATATCAGAAGAAGAAGAAGTACATGTACTTCAACTTAAAAAAAAAATATAAAAAAATCTTATAGCTACAAAAATTTTAACTTTAGCACGCATCAAAAATCTCTAAAACCTGCAGCAGAAAAACAAAATTTATTATGAAAAACAACAAACAACTTTTTTCTTGTTTTTTTTTTTGTGTAACAAATGAGACAACTGATACGACAGTGCAACACACACAAAAAAAATCAAGAATTAAAGCCAACTGCTATACAAAGTTGCCATGACACAAGACATAGAAGACAACGACACATTTGGATAACAAAAAAAAAATGGAACTACGAGTGCAAATAGAGTCAGCTGCAGCAGACAGAGCAGAATGTCAAAAAATTATTCCACAGACTTCAGAAGTTTAAGGGTATGCAGTCTTAAAAATTAAATCCAATTGAAGGCATAATAACGTTTTTGTATTTAAAAGGCTTTTTGAATTTTTTTTTTTTAATCAAGACTGATTTTACATTAATTTTTTATTTTTTTTTTTTGGAAAAGTAGGTATGACTCGAAGCTTTAAGGCTTTTCTACACGTTTAACCTTGCTATACCTTCTAGCAAAAAAGTCATAATAAAAAACCAAGTCTTTATATTGAACTACATGTTTCCATTCCTTTAATCCATTTTTACACACTTAATATTTACATAGCACGCCAAAAAAAAGTATTATATTAAAAACTCCTTTAACCCTCTGCCGGTCCCAGGGCATCCTCAACCTCGTGTTTTTCTTTATTCTGGATACTGATGCAAACTCCCCTTAATTTTGTTTGTTTTTTTTTACAAACTTTTCCCCCATTTGAGATGTTTTTGTCTTTAATACTATTTTTATTTTTTCAGAATATTTTATTTCTGAATCAGTTTTTATTTTTTTTTTTATTTTAATTTTTTGCATTTTTATAACTCGTAGCATGTCGGTTGTTGCATGGCTGGATGTGTCATATTATGAGGTAAACCCTTATGCAAATTAAAATTTATGTTGCCATGTGCAGTAAATTCTGAATGGTGCTGCTGCATTTAATAATGCTTTTGCCTGCACTGCCCTGCCCTCCCCCTCTCTTCCTCCTATATTGTTTATCACAAGCAAACCCCTCTGCTTCCACCTCTTGAAGTTCTGCCAGCCAGTGCCATTCTGGCATTACAATGGCATCGGCATCTGCATCTTCGTATTCACCTCTTGTTTAATGGGGCTGGGAATGGAAGTGTGTCTGTATTTGTGCATCAGTGTGCGTTTGACTATTTGTTTAAATAAATGTGTATTTAGTTTTGTATTTATGATTCTATTTTTCTTTCCCTCGCTTTTTTTTTTTTTTGTTTTGTTTTTGTTCAAATTCAAGTCATTGTACGTTGCACAATTTAGCATTTATACTTTTTTTGTTTTCTTGTTTTTGCATTTTATTCCAACATGACTCTTTCTCACTATATTTGACTACGTGTGGCAAGGGATTTTTCCCATATAGGAGTTTAGACAAACAGCAGGGATATTCACAGCTCCAACGAAAAAAGAAAGTTAGAACGTTAAATTTTCTAAACGCATATCAAATAATCAAAACAAATTTTTTGCTAAAAAAAACTTAAATAATTCGTAGAATTTTTGAAAAAAAAAACTTTATTTGCACATAAATATGTGCATACTTTACAATTCAGCAATCAATTTCGAAACAAAAATTTAATTTTTTCCCATTTTTGACTACAAGGTGTCCTTGGGAGAGCCTATGATTATCAAAACACTATGAAAAAATTTTGTTTGTCATATAAAATGAAATGAACATTTTTGGTATGAATGTATAATAATGATCAAATAAAATTAAGCAATTAAAAAAAAAATTATTTCCTTTATGCTCCGCCAAAATTTACAAAAACCAATAACATAATAACAAAGATTTTCATTGCAGTTTGGTATGTATAATAGAGCGTTTATTTTGGAATTTTAGTGATTCGAATCATTGTTTAAGCCTACTTTCGCAATAATCAAAATTTAAATATTGTAAAAAGTTAGTGATTACATAACTTGTCTGTAGAAAAGTATAAATCTATCAAAAAGTTATCGATAATTTGACTTATTTTAAAAAAATTATCTATAATCTTACAGAAAGGTAACTGATAACTTTACTAATCTATAGGTGATTAAAGTTATCGATAACTTTATTTATAAAAAAAGCAATCGATTACTTTACTTTCCTATAGAAAAGTTATAGATTTCTTTACAAATCTTTAGAAAAGTTATCGTAACTACTTATCTATAGAAAAGTTATAGGTAACTTGAATTATCTATAGACAACTATAGAAGAGTTGTCGATAACTTTACTTACCTATAAAAGTTGTCGACAACTTTACTTATCTTTAAAAAAAACTATCGATTTATTTACTAAATTTACTAACCTATTGAAAATTTATTTAAAACTTTACTTATTTATAGAACATTTATCGATATCTTTAGTTATCCTAAGAAAAGTTATCAAGCAACTTCAGTAATCTATGAAAAAGTTGTCGATAACATTACTAATAATAAAAGATAATAAACTACACCAAATTTCGATGCACCAAGACAATTAGTTAAAAACTTAATATTTAAATACAGACTGCCGCCGTCGCAGTATCGGAAAGTGTAAAACTGCAAAAAAAAAAAAAAAAAAAAAACCAAACTAAGTATATTCGAAACATGTACTCGAAGCAAGTTCAATCGCCCTTCATTAAAATAATTTAATAAAAAAAAATTGGTTAAACTTAGTATTAATTTAAAAATATTGAAAATTTCCATTAATCTATAGAAAAATTATCGATAACTTTAGTAATCTATAAAAATGTAATCGATTACTTTAGTTATCTAGACAAGTTATCGATTACTGTACGAATATATAGAAAAGTAATCGATTACTGTACGAATCTATAGAAAAGTTAGCGATGACTTTACAAATGTAAAGAAAAAGTTTTGATAACTTAACTTATCTATAGAGAAGTTTTCGATAAGGTTACTTATCACAAAAAAATTATTAAGTTATAGAAAATTTATCGATAAAAAATTATTGATGTTTTTTTTCTACACAAAAATTAGTTTTTCTATTCCATTTAAAAGTTTTTGATTAGTTTTCTATTTTGTTAGGAAAGTTATCGATAAGTTTTCTCATTCTATAAAAAAATTAATCGCTAAGTGTTCTATTTCATAAGCAAGATCCCGACAAGTTTTGTATTCTCGAGCAAAAGTTTCGCTACTTTTTTTATTCCATAGAAAAGTTTTATATTTTATAGAAAAGGTTGACTATTCTATAAAAGAGTTAACGAGAAGTGTTTTTTTCTGTAAAAAACTTTTCTATTTTCGATAGATTTTTTTTTTTTTAATTTATTGATTCGGGGTATTCTATTGTATGGAAAAGTAGTCGATAAATTTTTATATTAAAAAGCTATCGATAGTAAAGTTTCAGATATTCTAAAGAAAAGTTATCGTTAACTTTTTTTTATGTGGCCACGTTGTTCTTGTAAAATTTCCTTTGAAAAATCATGCCCGTTTCTCCCGAATCTCTTTAAAATGTTGTTTGCTTTTGTTTTTTGTTGGTCCCTTTTATTTTTGAGTCCCTCTCATTATATGTACTTGGTTTTATATTTTATTATTAATTTGGCTCCATGTCCTCAATTCGTTTTTTTTTCTTTAGCTGCTGCTGCTGTTACCATTTTTATTGTATTTTATTGGTGCTGAAGCTGCAGTTGTTATTGCAAATCTTTTTTCTATGTTGCACCCCAGTTTTTTTATGTTTAAAATTTTTTTCTCCCCTTATATTTTATTCTTTTGTTTGTGTTTGTGTAGGTGTGAGTGAGTGTGTGTGTGTGTGTGTGTGTGTGTGTGTGTGTGTGTGTGTCTGATTGAAGGGAAACAAAATAAAATATTCTATGGCAGTCATGAATTTAATAAAAGTACAAAGTTTGCGTAGCATTCGCAATTGTTAATAAATGGAACATGTTTTTTATTAAGTTTTTTCTTTTATAAATGTTTGTTAAATTTAGCATAGAAAAATTTAAAGAGGGTGAAAATAGGGCGTGGCTTAAAGTTTGGTTTCAAAAAAGTTCTAAAGTGTTCTAAATTTCTTCGATATTAAAACTTTTAAAATGAGTTTTAGCAATTTTTTGTCGCCAGTTGAGTCAAAGAATAGGTTTAAATTTTTTTTTGATAATTATTTTAAAAAATCAAGTTCGATTTTTTTAAGTTCCACTGTCTTTGTAGCAAAATGTGGCTCATTTTTGGTTTGCCACGAGAACGCAAAACAAAATAAATCTTTACTTTTTTGCAACCAAAGCCAATTAATTTATATGCGTTTTAAGCATTATTTCACTTTTCTACATTTCTATTACTATATTTTACAAAAAATAGAAAAAGCAGACGACAAAGTTGAGGTGTGGCTGTTAAAAGCGATGTGTGACACACACATAAGCAAAAAGGTTGTTGGCGCAAGAGAATTGTATTCTCACTTTGAAAATAAAAATTTAAAAGACCTCATCTTTTTTAATTTTGAAAACGTTTGACATCAAACGCAATTAAAAGAGAGTGCAAAAGTTTGAATACGATAATTGTTTATTAGTTTTGAGTTAGTTTTTAAATGTTCAAGATTGTTTTGAAACGTGGCAAACTCAAAGGATCTGTGCCCTTTTCCAGTTGTCAAGTGTTCATCCTTTTGAATTATAAATCAAAAAGTTTTAACATAATAAGCTTTTATTTAATTATTTTTTAACTTAACTGTCATATCGCTGGCTTAACATGTAAAGGCTCTAAGTCCATATTTGAAAATTTTACAGGAGAGACAAAAAACAATCAAAATACATGGGATGGAACAATTTGAGAGAAATGGTTAAACTGTACTTTTAATTGGGACTTAGAACTTTTTCTTGTGATAAATTGGACTTAGCGCTTTTGCTCATCACTACAAAACAACAAAAAAAATGAGATAACTGTAATTTTTTCTTTGTAAACAATGTATTTTTACTTATTGCACATTACTGCATTAAAATCTCAATTTCTTAAAAAAGTGGACTTAGTAACGTCTACATGTTAAGCCAGCGATATTTAAAAAGCCATTGCAACTTTGTGTGCAAATTATTTTGAATTATTTTATTAAAACCTTTTTCATATTCGAAAAAACAACAATTTTTAAATAAATTAAGCGTTGCATTCTAGTTTATTAAAAAAATATCATTGATTCCACGATAATTACGAAGATGCGGTTTTTGTGGTTGAGATCTCTGACTGAAATCAAAACTTAAATAAAACAATTAAATGTTAATGAATACTAAAATTTTCTATAAAATATTAGTTATCGCGATAACTTTTCTATAAGAATAGTAGAGTAATCGCTAATACTTTTTAATAGACAAGTAAAGTATTAATAAATTTTATTCAGGCAACTAAATTTATCGAAAACATTTTTAAAACTAGCAACATAAATCGATATCTTAGTATTGGTATCAATAATTTTTCTATAGACTAGTAAGGTTATCGACAACTTAAATATTGACCAGCAAAGCTTATTGAAAACTTTTAATAGACAACAAGTGTTATCGATATTTTATTGATTGGACCAGCAAAGTTATCGATACTTTTTTAGATTAAAAGTGTATCGATAACTTAAAATTGGCTATTAAAGCTTTTTTACAGACCAGTAAAGTGATCGATAACATTTGTAAAAGCTAGTCAAGTTATCGATATATTTTCTATAGACCAGTATTCGATAGATATCAAAAGAATCTATATAGACCAGCAAAACCTATTCGAGCCCTTTTCGTAATTATATCGTAAGTAACATCATTAAAACTATTGAAAACGAGAGGTACTATGATCATTTGAACCTCAACATGTTCTTGAAAATTATCGAATGCGCCATTTTGAGTATAAAAATAAATAAATGTATAACATGAAACCAAATAAAGCGTTGCACTACTTAAGAATAACAACCGTCTCTTGTAAAATTTGACTTTTGATTTTCGAATTTGAATTTTGTCGCTTTTGGGCTCGTATTGATAACTTGTAATAGGCTACTAATGTTATCGATTATTTTTTGAATGGGCCAGCAAAGTGATCGATACTCTTTCTAAAAACTATTGAGTTTATCGATAGCTTAAAATAGATTTTTGAAGGTCAACGATAGCATTTTTACAGACCAGTAAAGTAATAAATAACTTTTTTATTGACAACTAAAGTAAACGATAGCATTTCTATGAACTAGTAGTAAAGTAAGTTATTGATAATTTTTTCTATATATAAAATAAATTATCCCTTTTTTATTCTTTAGTTTAGTAAAGTAATCGATAATTTTTTTTACACTGAGTATATAACTAAATTTTTTTTTAATTTTAAAGCAGTGTTCGTAAATATACACTAAATATCGTTCCTTAAATTTTAATTTGCACCAACAAAACATGTTCACAATACACACACAAACTGTTCGTGCTGCGGCCGTTGTTAATTTTTTTATTTCTTTATCAATGTAAAAAGAAGAAACAATACATAACATTTAAATATAGTGTTCGTCTACAGTACACTACAATTGTTCTGTTTTTTAACAAAGAACAGAACACTATACAATGTTTGGCTCTTCCTTGAAAATAGTTACGAACGGTATTAAGGGATGTGTTTGTCTACACAAACACTAAAAAAATTGAAATCGTTCCTGGGTGTGTAAGCCGATTGCTAAATTATGTTTAATTTACACTGATTAAAACTATTTGTTTGTGTGTCTGTCTGCATTTATCAGCCTGGCCATTTAGCTGAGTCAATAAGTTTCAAAACTAACTTTACATTTTTTATACCAGACAAGGCTTTATTTATTTCAATTTAAATAAAAAACGTCTGACTGCAACTCAATTTATTTTTAAAACATAAACAAATAAAAACCGCAGTTATTTAAAATAATTTTGAAACATACAGAAGACTGCATATAAACGCGTCACAAAATTATGTTTTTCAATAATTTTGAAGAAAAAATTAAACAAAAATATTTATTAATAACAAATAAATACGAATCCTTTTTTTATTTAAATGCAGTTATTAATTTTTAATAAAATATTGACAAGCTTTTTGAAATTGTTGTTGATTATGGTCATCAGCTGGAGTTTTATAATTCATACAAGAAAAAACTACTAGACTGTCAATGGGTTTTGGAAGAAACACACATAAACGCATACAATCTCATGTATGAGATTCCATAACTAAACAGACAGGAATATTTAATTGAACAACATTTATTTTATGGCAAATAATTCATTTATTAAATAAATGTTTATTTAAATTCAATTCTATGTTTGTTTGATTGTGTTTTTAGGCAACAATTGCAATAGTTTAAATAGTTAACACACACTTTCACACAAATAAACAGAATATACATATGTTTTTATTAAATGACATTTAAATTTAAGGATAATAGAAGTATGTGAATGTGTGTGTGTTTGTTTGTGTACTTACACACAAATTCTCGTAAAATAACAAAAATTGTAAAGAAGTGCATTTCGTTTCATGTCTAGACACACTGACCGTAAAATTACAAATAATTTTGAACACAAACAGACTCACAAAAATATTCAGATTAACATTTAGTAACTGTCGTTCACAGACAGCAGTAATATAATATGCAGATGTGTGTTTATGAAAAATATTCATGTACAGAACTATTTACCAGGCACAATCCTTTCTCCTCTTCTTAGCCACAATTTAGTATAATTAATGACGATAATTGTTTTTCGTATGAAAATTTTGGCAAAAATATAATAACCAAAGAAATTTTGGCCACAATGTTTTCAATTTATGTTACAAATTTATCGATAATTCATCAATTTCTATACATCAATTTCTACACGATACGTATACGTGTTGTAATCAAGTTCATTTCTATTGATCATACGCTCGGATGACATCAATTATTTAATTATTATTATTATAATTGTTATTAATTTTAAAGTAAAGAAAATTTACCGATAACTAAACAATAGTAGATTTATCGATAACTTAATTGTACCACAAAAAGTTATCTTAAAGTATACTTTAATAAAAAAAGTTACTATACTAAGGAAAAATGTTATTTATATATATACTTGAAATTTACTTTAAAAAAAGTTATCGGCGACTTAACAACAGTTAGAAATAGTTATATCATCTTTTCAACTTTACTTATCTATAAAATTCAACAAATTTACATTTTTATACAAACAAAATTATCAAAAAATATCTATAGAAAAGTTATGAATAAATTTACTTTTTTTAGATGTTATTGATAACTTTACTAATGTTATAGACGATATCAATTAATTTACTTTTTTTATAAATAAGTTATCGATAAAATAACTTTATTTATAAAAAAAAGTTATCGATAAATTTACTTATATAAAGAAAAGCTGTCGATAAATTAACTTTTTTATAGATTAGTTATCGATAAATTAACTTTTTTAAAGAAGCCCTATCGATAATTTTACTTTTCTATTGAAAAATTTAAAAATATTTTTCTATAGAAAAGTTATCGATAAATATTTAAAGCATTTAAAAGAACAATATTTAACATCAAGAATAATTATTTGCTAAGTTTTTCTTTTTTATAGAAAAGTTATCAGTAAGTATTTTAATTAATAGAAAAGTTGTTAATAAGTTTTTGATTTTTGAGAAAAGTTATCGATGAGTTTTCTTTTGAATATTAAAGTTTTTCTTTAGTTTTGCATTTTATAGAAAAGTAATCGATAATTTTTTTTTAATGGAGAAGTTATTGATCCTTTTTCTTTATAAAGGGGTCTGAACTAGTGCTGGGATACTATTGATATTTTCTACAATTGATATTAAACGATAGTTCAGATTTCACTATCGATACTATCGATATTTCTATCGACTGAATGTTTGTACTTCAATAGAGCAAATTTAATTTATATTTTATCAGGCTACAGTGCGTTGTTTTTAAATAAGACTTATGTATGTATGTAAACACGTTATTTAAGATCACAGTTTTTGAAAAAATGCGCTTTTGTCGCTTAAAAAATAAAACAACGAAATAAAGTCCGGTTAAGAACTTGATTCTATTTGCAACATACATATCGCTCCATTATTGCAACATAGTCATATCTCAAAATAAATTAAAATCTTTAACATATAAAGGAACACTTTTGATTTAGTAACTTAAAATTTTTGAGTTCTTGAGATATGACTATGTTGCAACAAAGGAGCGATATGTAGAATGATACAATAAAATAAAAACCATAAACATAACATATTTAAAAAAAAACAAAACAAAAGGAAGTAAATAGAACTAAATACATATTATTCATACGCAACAAAATCGTAGCTGGCAAAATAATCATGTTCAAGAAATACATACATATCGTCACCTTAAATACAAAACAACGTAATTACATAAAAATAATTTAATGAGAATTAAATTTGATGAACTTGAGCCGAATTAAAATATTAAAAATTATCGATAAGTTTTCAATTTTCTAAAATGTTTTGGATAATTTTACTATTTTTTCTATTTTATAGTATAGAAAACTTATCATATACCTAATTTTTATAATACATATTTCAAATTAACGATAAGTATTATATTAAAATGTTATCGATAAGTTTTCTATTTTGTAGAAAAGTAAACGATAATTGTTCTTTTATATAAATAATTTTTCGATAAGTTTTATTTTTTATAGAAAAGGAATCGATCAGTTAACTTTTAAAATGTTATCGAAAAGTTAAATTTAAAATAGTTATCGATAAGTTAGTTTTCTATTTCATAAAAAAATTATCAATAAATTTTCTTTTTTCTAAAAATATAGTCGATATGGTATTTTGTAGAAAGAATTATCGAATAGTGTTATAATTTATAGCAATGTTATCGATAAGATTTCATATTATATCTATAAGTTTTAAGTTAAGTTTTCTATTTGCATTTAAATGTAATCGAGTTTTCTTAATTTTTTTTCTAAATTGCGATGATTTTATTATTAGAGTGCAATTTTTTTTTTTTTTTTTTTGTGTTTTTAGTGACAAAAATAAATTGATTACATGTTAGATGTCACAGAGACCCATGATAATTTTCAACGTTAAACGTGTATGCAGCTGTAGATGAAGATAAAGAAGAACAACATCATTATCGTGTTCATCACTTTTGTTGCCATTGCAGTTGCTGTATGACTTTTTGGCCTTAAAGTAGAGGTTTCATCTTTTTCATATGAAACTATTGGATTTGGCTTTATTTTATATGACCACTCTGAAATATTAAGATTTTAAATTTTGTTTGCTCTAAAGAAAATTTTGATAAGTGAAGAAATTTTTTTAGTTCATAGGACAACATGGATAAAAGGGTACTCATTACATTTAAGTTGAAATAGGTACTAAAGGGGTTAATAGTCACAAATACTTATGTATTCTTGTAATTTTTGTCTAATTTTTTACTTTGTTTTTCGAAATACTAATTGTTTCTGATGTTTCTGTTGTTCGTGTTGCAACCATGCCCATCTTTATCTATCTATCCATCCGTTTATTTGTTCTGTCAAACATATTTGCTGTAGGCCTATTTCGTCCTCCTGTTACGGCTGCAGTTGCTGCTGCTCATTTGCCGCTGTTGCTTTTTCTATTTGTCTATTTATTCTTCAATATTTTTTTTTATCATGTGCAACTAATTGCAAATAATTTCATTTAATATGTTGCAACACATCAACTACATATTTCTATTCATGTTTAATTTTTATTTTTTTTTTTTGTTTTTTTACTGTCATACAAACTGCAGCCTTATGACTGTTTCGTGTATGACTTTTTGTATCTTTCAGTGGTACTAAAGAAGAAATAAATCTTAAATAATGACTCATTAAATTTGTGAATAATACAAAGTTGATGTTTTATTTTTAAACATTAAAGGGAATTTTTCTTTTTTTTTATTTTCTATTTGTTTGCTTGTAATTTATTTGATTTGTTTTTTGTTTTATGAAAAAAAAAACTATTTCAAGTTTATGTTCATTAATATTTGACAAGTTTTGGTGACAAACAATTTTTTGTATTAAGGAAAAAATTAATATATAAAAACAAATCTCAAAGTGTTTAAAATACACGTTCTGTGTAACCACCTTTATTTTTGTGTAAAAATCTTAATTTTTATGTAAAAATAAAATTTTTGTGTTATGCAAAAGTTACATTGTGTAAAACTGATTTTTTGTGTAAAAAATTCCCTTTTGTGTAAAAACTGACTTTTTGTGTTAAAAGTGACTTTTTGTGTAAAAAGTGACTTTTTGTGTTAAAAGTGACGTTTTGTGTTAAAAGTAACTTTTTGTGTTAAAAGTGACTTTTTGTGTTAAAAGTGACTTTTTGTGTTAAAAGTGACTTTTTGTGTAAAAAGTGACTTTTTGTGTAAAAAATTTACTTTTCGTGTTAAAAGTGACTTTTTGTGTTGCAAGTGACTTTTTGTGTAAAAAGTGACTTTTTGTTGTAAAGGTGACTTTTTGTTGTAAAAGTGACTTTTTGTGTAAAAAGTGACTTTTTGTGTTAAAAGTGAGTTTTGGTATAAAAAGTGACTTTATGTGTAAAAAGTGACTTTTTGTGTAAAAAATTTACTTATTGTGTTAAAAGTGACTTTTTGTGTTAAAAGTGACTTTGTGTTAAGAGTGACTTTTTGTGTTTTAAGTGACTTTTTGTGTAAAAAAGAAAATTTTTTGTGTAAAAGAGTGACTTTATACTTTTTGTGTAAAAAAGTGACTTTTTGTGAAAAAATTTTACTTCTTGTGTAAAAAGTGACTTTTTGGGCAAAAGGTAACTTTTGCATAACAGCGTTTATTAAAATCTTTGAATATAACTCAAGTCTAATGTGGCACTTTACAATGTTTACTTTGTAATGCGCAATAAACACGTGTCTGACATTATTTGCTTTATTGACGTGGTTATTGACTTGTTTTTTCTAACTTGTATTACTGCTGTTACTAAAAAATGTACTGTTTACAAAATATTGTTTTTTTTAATCTTATCACATGTGTAGATAATAACGTTTATTTTATCATTTTCGCTTATAATAAGAGCCTATTTAGCACTTTATCTTAACAGGTAGAAATAAAAAACAAAAATATTTTAAAAATTTTTTCTAAGTAAACAAAAATATTTTTGAATTTTTTTGTTTGTTTGTATAGTCAGTTAGTTGCTTTAAATTTATTAGCACTTTTTAAGGGAGTAAAGTAAAAAAAAATTACGTTTTGCTTTTATCAATTATGATAACTTTGTGATTGTTTGTTTTAGAAGGCTTAGAAAAATACAGGGTGTTATTTAGGAATGTCAACTAAAATAATTTTTCTCCATTACAAATTGCCCCCTAGTTTTTAATTATGTTAATTAATTATTGTTTCATTGTAATTTTCAATATTCTTTCAAATTAAATGTAATTGCAATCTTAATATCTGTTTTATATTCACTGGTATGTCTAATGATCACTTAAGAGTGGAAAAAAACTAATTTAAGCAATAGACAGCTGTCGATTTTAATCAATGTTTCTTTTGTTTTTATTCGTATCTTACAGTATGAGTATTTATTACTCTACTCATACCGACTACTCATGCTGTACATGAGTTCAAGTATCTACTACGTAAATTTTTCTTCCTCCTTCATTTTCTTTTAAACATTTACTTCTCGTTGAAATGTTTGATACATCATTTTGTTGTTGTTTTTTTTTTTGAAAATTTATTTGTTGCTGCATTTCTTATTGTACATATTTGCAAATACTTACTTAAGTATTCTAAACAACTCGGGTGTCATTGTCTGTCAATTATAATGAATAGAAACAAGAAAATTATCTTTTTTTTTTATATATTCTATATAATATAAAAATCATATTAACAAAATAAACTTTTTTATAGAATAATAGGTAAACAGAAAAGTTCTGGCATGAAGAATGTCATTTCTTAAGCATTTTAATATAATCAATTTACAAAAGGGAAGTTCAAAATAAAAACCGTTTTTTACACAAAAAGAAACGCCTTCTACAAAAACAAACGTAAAAGTAAAAAAAAAAACTAAGCATTTGCACAAAAATTAAATTTAACATAGAAAAATTACAGCGTTCTTACAAAAACTATTTCAAATTGTCACACAAAACGTCTAACACTAAAATATTACAATTTGCACAAAAAGTGGCGCCTTTTAAACAAATAAATAGTAATTTGTACACAAAAAGTCACAATTTTTACTAAGCCATTTGCAACTCTTACAACCAAAAAGTCACACGTGTCATACAAACAGTTACTCTTTTCATACAAACAGTCACACTTTTGATGCGATTGTCCTACTTTTTATGCAAATAATCACACTTTTTATACAAAAAGTCACATCTTTTATGCAAATAGTCACACCTTTCATACAAACAATTACGCTTTTTATACAAAAAGTCTAACTTTTTTTGCAAAAAGTCAATTTTTAGGTATAAAATCACACTTTTTATATCCAAAATCAACGTTTTTATACAAAAAGTCACATTTTTTACGCAAACAGTCACACTTTTCATATAAAAAAGTATTATTTTTTTTTACAAAATGTCACACTTTTTAGGTAAATAATCACACTTTTTATGCAAAACGTTACTCTTTTATACAAAAAGTCACAGTTTTCATACAAACATTCACACTTTTCATATAAAAAGTCAGACTTTTCATACAAATAGTCACACTTTTCATACAAACAGTCACACTTTTGATGCGATTGTCCCACTTTTTATGCAAATAATCACACTTTTTATAAAAAAAGTCACATCTTTTATGCAAATAGTCACACTTATCATACAAACAGCCACACTTTTCATACAAAAAATCTCACTTTTTTGCAAAAAGTCACACTTTTTAGGTTAATAATCACACTTTTTATACAAAACGTCACACTTTTTATACCAAAAATTTATACAAAACGTCACACTTTTTATACCAAAAATCATCCTTTTTCTAAAAAAATTCGCAATTTTTACACAAAAAGCTACACTTTTTAAACAAAAAAAACGCACTTGATAGAAAATTTTATTTTTATAAATAATAATTTAATAAAAAATTTTACGTTATCTAATATTTAACCGCAAATTTTAAAATATTGTAAATTGTTTATTTTAAAAGTATGTACACTTGTTATTGTTGTTGTTCTACCAGTACATATTTAGTTGTTTAAAGTCTATAAAAATTAATTATTTATGCCGACAGCTACAACAAATTGCTGCAAATGTTTGTTCTTTAAGTTTGAAATTGGAAAAAAAAAATAATGTTTTCTTCATGATTATTTATACGAGTTCACGCATTATTTAGTTGGCATGTGCAGTTTCAAAATAAATTATTAAAAATCTAAATAATGTTGGTAAATACGTAATAAAGTGTGAGCTACGAATGAAGATAATTTGAAATTGGAAAAATTTAGAAAGGTTTTGATACTTTCTGAAATGATTAGAAAATTTTTTTCTGAAAAACCAATAAACCTTCTGAAGAACAGTGCCCCGCTTTTTTTTAACCAGCTTGCGAAATCGTTTTTGGATTTATATATTGAGACAAAATGCATGTGTTATATTAAAAGAAGCCCTTTAAATTTGGGTTTATAAAAATTTTCCCGTTTTATGGGAATTTCAAAACGATTTTCAGCGATATATTTTTTAGGGGTTTGGCCTCAATACAGCACTAACCCCCGTATTTACAAACGATTATTAAATTTAACAAACGTTTATTAAGGCAAATTTGCATACAAAATTTGTTTTGTAAGCCTTTATTTATTTTAAAAATTTTTTATAAATACGGGCGTAAATCTTTAACTAATATTTTGAAAAATGTTCGTGTTTGGTGAAACAGTTTCGCTTTACTTTTCACAATTAAGCCTTAAATTATTATTTGTTTTCATTTCCTGTTATTTTTTAACATTTTCGCAAAAGTTCAAAAAAAAATATTCTTAATCTTAGTGAAGGGTTATTAGAAGTAGGCACTGCCAAATATCTACAGTAATCTAACTTGGTGAAACAAACAAAAACTTTTTAATTAAAATGCATTAAATTTAAAATTTCAATTGCTGAATAGTTCTACAGCACACTTCTTAAGACTTGAGTGACATTTGTAATTGAATTTAAATTTTTAAATAAAATACAAATTAGCTAATTTTCATTACATTTAAATTTCAAATCAAAATTTTCAAACCATGTTTAATTAACAGAACACTTCAGAAAATATTGATAGCATGAGTTTTATCATTTTATTCTTTCATATATTTTTCTTTTATTTGCTGAAAAAATTAATGCACCATTATTAAAAAAAAAAAAAAATAACCAACAAAAATCGACAGGTTTTTAAACAATTTCTTGACGTATTCGCTTTTCTAAAAAAACAAATTTGTTTGCTCTTCAAACGGTTATACGCAATAGATAAACAATATTTTCAAATAATTTATATGTTTATTTAATTTAACAATTTTTTTTCTTTTTTTTTTGATAACTTATCAAACAAACAGAAACATGTGAGTGAGTACTACAGGCACAGTGGGCTCTTTCATTAACCAAATTAATATGTCTAGCGATAAAAAAAAAATTAAATAATCAAATAACACTCACACCCGCACTTTAAACTTTAAACAAAAAAATTACCAAATATTTGTTTAAAAATTTTTTCTCTTCTGTTCGCTATTTTTTATTAAAATTTTTAATTTATTTGTTAGTTTTGTTATTTTATTGTTATTTAGTGTTATGAACTAATTTTTAATTTCTAAAAAAGAAAAGTCTGTGCGAAAAAGCGCATAATATTTATATAAAGCGTTTTTTTTTCAATTCAATTGTGTAAATGGGAAAATCATTTAACACAGAAATTTTAGAAAATGCTTTTAATTGTGGAAATAGTCTGCCTGCCTGCCTTACCGTCCATCTGTCTATCCAACATATTTAGATATATTTCAAAATGTATGTCGATGGATGGATGGTGGAATCTTTGTCTGAATGGACAGAAATGGGCCACAAAATACACTTAAATCTTTCAAGCACCAACAAATTTCTGTTGCGTTCAAATGTCGATAAATTTAATGTTGATTTTCTTCATTTTACTCTTAAGCCAATTTTGTTTAATTTAGTTATTTGTTTTTCTTTCGTTCCGGAATTCATTAAAAAATAAAGTTTTTTTCTTGTGTTTGCTTGTTTTTGTGTCATAAAAAATGTAAAATTGTTGAAGGATTAATTATGTAATTGGAAGAGTTTGTCAAACAATTGCATCCTAAGCCCTACAAAGTCACACTTTTTACATAAAAAGTCACACTTTTTGCATAAAAAGTCACACTTTTTACATAAAAAGTCACACTTTTTGCATAAAAAGTCACACTTTTTGCATATAAAGTCACAATTTATTCATAGAAACTAAAACTTTTTACATAAAAATTAATACTTTTTACAAAAAATTCAAACCTTTTCGACAAAAAGTAACCTTTTACTTGAAACTACTGGCAATGTTAATAAATTCTTACAATGATTAAAATTTAGTTACATCCCTGGTGCTGACAATAAATTTCTAAGCAGCCCTTTTAAAGGCAGTACGAATTCCAAGTACCAAAGCATTAGTTACAATAAACAATGTTAATGTTATTGCAGTTGTCATTTAATCATTTAGTATGTTGGTGTACATACAGATGGTTAAATTAATATTGTTTTTTTCTATCAAATCATAAATAAGTAGGCATTTAAAAGGAGGTATACAGTATTGAGTAACAAAATAGCACTGTTGCAGAAATGCTTGGCAATTTGTTAATTTAAAGCAACGAGCTGAAGGTCTACGTTACTATTGCTGGTTTAATAAAGTTAGAATATAATTTGTAATTTTATTTGTAACTCTTATTAAATTAAATAAATAACAATAAATTTTCAGAAAAGAGTTAGAGGATCAGATCAGATATTATAAGACAAATCTAACTGGAATAATTTAGGTACAATCTTTAGATGCCCTATTTTATTTTGACCAGCTGTTTAAATTAGCTAATCTTTCTTATTTTTACAACAAATTTTACGTGAGTTGTTACTTAAATCGACACTATAAAGGAACTGACAAGAAAAAAACCTGTTGATGTTTGTTTTCTTTTTATTTTTGGGCTGTAACTCAAAAATGCATTCACGCATGTGCGTTAATGTTGTGGTTACACATGTCAACAGAATATTGAGAGGGTTTTAAACAGACATAATAGCCAGTCAACAAGCCAACACAGCAAACACAAAAAGTCACAATTTAAATCAGAAAATTACACTTTTAACAAAAGTCAAAATTTATACACAAAGAGACACGCACTAAAAACTAAACAGTCAGTATTTTTTATACAGAAAGTCCCACTTTCTAAATACACAAGAAGTCAAGCTTTTTACATATAAAGTAAAAAATTATATCCGAAAAGTTATACTTTTTAAAAATCAAAAGTTATACTTTTTTCACAAAAAATCATACTTCTATCCACAGTCAGACTGTGGACACACAAAAATTTTAGTTTTTATACGAAAAATTTTATTCAAAACGTCAAACTTTTTCTAAATAATACTCGCTTTATAAACGTTTGTCATTTGAGAAATATTTTTTTATTCAAATCAATCTCAATTTATAGTCAAACCTCACTGTGTGCTGGGAATCATAAGATTCATAAGCAAATGAGCACGCAACCAAGCGTCAACACTACCCCTGACAGCTCCTCTACCAACAACAACTGTCAGTTATTTCCCACCAACAACAACTACTAAAACAAAAAATATCATTATGGACATTTAGCCAGCAACAAACAGCAACTGCAACCTGTGTATGCAAATAATTCATGACAATTATTTAAATTGTATAAATTGTTTGTTGTTTATTGTTGTTGCAAACCATAGCATTGACTTTTTGTTGTGACAAATGTCAGCAAGCTATTTTTATTGTTGATGTTGTCTTTGTTGCACTATGCGTTGACGCATTTGCATTTCTGCTGCACAAACAAAATAAAAAATGATGGTGCGTGTAATGGAATCTCTTTTGTTGGTTTTAAATGCTAGAAATAACCATTGACCAGACAATGACCCCAGAATATGTATTCAAACACTCGTATAGTTAGAAGACAGTAGTGATTAATTAATTAGCAGGGTTGTAAATTCTGACATTGACAGAAAAAAAAATCTGAGAAAATTTAATAAATGTCAGATTTTGGCTTAACTGCATTAACAAACGACTTTTTGAGAAATAAAATTTAAAGGCAAACGTTAATTCAAAAAGAATCGCTAAGTCTGGGTTCACACCATAAAAATGTTCTTTCAGAAATTCTGAGTTGATTGTGGAGATGGAAGAGAAGAATAGCGTCTTTTCTCCTCCTCTCGCAAATAAACTCTGACTTTCTACCCAAAAAAAACTTTCATAGTGTGAGCCAAGACTAAAAATTTCAAAAAGATTAACACCAATATTCTTTAATCAAAAGATAATTATATGTTTTTTTAATAAAAATTGTCAATAATTTAAAGTTATACAGCCAAATTATGAATAAAAATTCACCGGGAGTTTTTTCCGTTTTCCTATTTTTGCAATAGAATTTACATAGGAAAAATGGAAGAGGGGAGAAAACTCCCGGGGAATTTGTATTCATAATTGGGCTGATAGTAAATAAAAAATCGTCAATAATTTAAAGTTAAAAAAATCGCGTAAACTTACAAAATTCTTACTTTGACAAAAAATTTTAAGTTCTTTAAAACACAAAACCGTAATAATTCTATTATAGTTGACTTTAGAGAAAATAAACCAGCGTTTAATCACCAATAATTCCGTATTTTTAAATAAAAAAAAACGTCAATAATTAAAAGTTCTTTTAATAAAAATCACCTACATCATAAAATTTTTTAAATTGAAGAAAGCTTCTTTAATTTAAAAATGTGGTTTCCACTGAAGTTAATTTAAGAAAAAATCGCCAAAATTCAAAATATCGTCTTAAAAAATTTTTACTTTGGCATAAAATTCTTAAGTTCTTCAAAACACAAAACTGTGATAATTCCATTTAAGATGACTTTAGGGAAAATAAACAAGCGTCAATAATTCAGTCTTTAAATAAAAATTCGTATAGTAATTAAGTTTTCTAAATAAGAAACCGACTAGATTATAAATTTTTTTATATTGAAAAAAACTTCTTTAATTTAACAATGGGCATTCCACTAAAGTTGAATTTAGAAAAAATCGCTTGAATTAAAAAATCGCCAAAATTAAAAAATTGCGTAAACTTACAAAATTCTTACTTTGACAAAAAATTATAAATCCTTCAAAACACAAAACCATGGTTGATTTTAGAAAAAACGCCAAAATTAAAAAATCGCGTAAACTTACAAAATTCTTCAAAACAGAAAACCGTGAGTATTCCATTGAAGATGACTTTAGAGAAAATAAGCAAGTCTTTGTTGCAATCAACTGTGTAAAAAATGCTAAAAGAAGCGTTTATTTTTTTTTTTAATTTTTAATTGAAAAAAGTACTTTTTTCAAAAAAGTATTTTAACACAAAATATTTTATAGACACTCTAAAATGCGCTTTGAATATACAATATTAAAAAAAAAACGTAAATAAACACAACTGTGTTTATTATTGTTGAAAAGTCATCAAATTCCTTTTGATGTGTGCTGCTGATGACGATGATTATGATGATGATTGAGTGACTTTATGGCAAAATGTGTATGGTTTTGAATTTTTAATTCATTTCTCTGCACTCGCAAAGACAAAATACAACTTTAACAATTTTTTTTTTTTTTTGTGGACCAGACCACAGACGTTCTTATTATGATTGTACTTGCACAAAATGCATGGGTGGACAGACGGACCGTCAAATCGGTAAGCAAATGTGCTCAGCAAAAACGGGTAAAAAAAATATTAAATAGATATTTATTATATGGTCGGTCATACTCATACAGATTGCATTTTCTTGTATGTAATTGAAACTTTGTTGTCTATGGCTGATTAAAAAGCTTTGGTGGATTTTCTTGGAATACAAAAAGGTCTTCTCTTGGCAAAGAGACAGACAGGCATTGGATGGGGCAAATGCTTGGCGGTTGCCCAGTCGGTTCATCAGTATGGGAAAACAACAATAATAAATGCAAGAAGGGCTTGGTTAAGGAAATTAAATGTTGTTTTAAAAAAACCGACTACTACCAAGACTTTAGAGTCACAGTTAGTTAGAGTCGGTTGTTTCATATGAGTTTCCACACATGATTTCTTAGAATTTGTTATTTTTTTTTTTTTTTTTTTTTGACATAAACAACAATGTGTTTTCTGTCTAATAAATTCAATATGGTTTTTCTTCAGCAACTTCCTCGTTAATGAATTTTTTTCTATTATAAACAAAATATAAATTTTATTTATTTGTTTGTTATTTTCTTTTTAGAACTTCTACCACCACAATAAGGATATATTAAGTTTGTGATTTCGTGTGGAAAAATACGCTCTTTTACTAAAGGCTCTACAGTAGAACCATTTTAATGTCAAATTGTTTCTAGCGTTTTGGAAATCAAGTACTCTAATAGGAAAAATCGTATTTTAAGGGATTTTCAGGGAAATGGAACTGGTACATTGGCACTGTTAACTGCAAATAGTTGCTGTTTAGAAATTATGGTGGATGTCTCCGCTACTAAATGTGTTTATCTTCACACATTTTCGTAATCACCTATTAGTCAGCTACACAAATTAATTGGTTAAAATATAAGAAATATCTCAGTACCGATTGCACAAAAAATACTCCGCTTAGTACACCGAAGAATGTAGATCATTGAAACAAGCTGTTCAACATTCCCGTACTGCCCCCAAAAAAAAACAAAAAATATTAAAATACATTCCACAGATGTCGAGCGTCTCTTGTCTGAAAAGAGGAGAGCTCGAAGAGAGTGACAATTGCACAGATCCCCTCAACTTAAGAAATTACTAAGAGAATGTACAAAAAGGCTAAGAAAGTTACTGCAGACTCAGAAAACGGCTTCTCTGGAAAAATATCTTAAGGAACTTGATGCAACTCCACAATCAGACTACTCATTATGGCGTGCAGCTAGAAAAATCTCAAAAGGCCAGTTGTCTCTAAGCCACCATTAAGAAACTTAAATGGAAGTTGGGCAAGAAAAGAAATTGAAGAAGGAAATCACGATATTGCGGTCGAGTTACCACCTGTTGCTGCTAGAGCAGCTGTTCCTCTAAGTTTTGAGATAAGAGAGATCAAAAAGGCTATTTGTGATTTAAACCCAAAGAAAGCCCCTGGTTTTGATAAGACCAGCAAAACAAAATGCTTTTGGAACTACTCTGCATAGCAAAGGTTTCTTAAGTTACCATGATATCTAAACCTGGAAAGGATCACACAAAAGTTGAATGAAAATAGATGTATTCCTAACCACCAATTCGGCTTTAGAAGAGAACACAGCACAATTGAACAAACCCATCGACTAGTAAACGCCATAAGAAAAGCCTTTGAAGAAAGAAAATATTGCTCCGCTCTCTTCATCGAAGTTTCTCAAGCTTTTGATAAAGTCTGACATGAAGGCTTGTTACATAAATTGAAGCAAAATTTACCAGCAAACACACACACAAGATGTTGGAAAGCTACTAAGTCAGTCGTTAATTTATTATTAAAGAAGGAAATTTCTAAAGTTCACCTCAGCCAATTGGCGCTGGAGTTGCACAAGGCAGCATCCTGGGCCCTCTAATATACGTAATTTATACTTCGGATATGCCAACAAACAACTACACCCAAACTTCAACATTTGCAGAAGATACAGCATCTCGTTACAGCATCATATATTTCAACTAGAAATATGGCTAAGACAATGGAGGATAATGATAAAGGAGCAAAAATGCGTACATATAACATTCGCCTTGCGACGGTAATCTTGCCCCCCCCCCCCCCCCTCCCTATTACAATCAATAATCTGATAATTCCTCAACATTCGCATGTAAAATATCTCGGTATACATCTGGATCGGCGATTAACGTGGAAATGCCATAAAGAGGCAAAATTCACTCAAATGAAACTTAAAGCTATTCAAATTCATTGGCTTATTGGAAGAAATTCTGTGCTTAGTCTTGTTTGCAAGCTTCTACTTTACAACTCTATCTAAAAGCATATCTGGTACTACGGTATTCAGCACTATGTCGGCCTCTAGTATCGAAAAAATTCAAGGGCGCCAAAATAAACTGCTTCGAATAATCACAGCTGCTCCCTGGTATATTAAATAAAAACTCAAACATTCACAAGAATCTCAATGTGCCATTAGTAAAAACTATGACTACAAAATGTGCAGTAAAATATTTAAAAAGGCTTTAACAACACCCAAATCCTCTAGCTCGGAATATTTTAAGTCATGGCGGCCACACTCGCTTAAGAAAAAGATACACTGCAGCACTCACCAAATCAGATGAGCGATAAACACCCACATATGTGAACATAAACCGAGATGACGAAATTTTGTCTGGCACTGGCTGGACATGTATAATGTATTAGGATAAGATTTGATTAATTATTGTTAGTTCATATTAAAAATGGCTCCACGAAAAGCCCCCCCAATGAAATAACACCCAAACGAGAAATGAAATATTCCCCAAATTTTTTTCATACATTTTTTTGGGCCCTTTTACATTTTTTTTTTGAGAATTATTTCATTCCTCATTTAGGGTTTTCAAATTATGAAATAATCTCCAATGAAATAACACCCAACACATTTTTAAAATTCGGGGCTTGTTTCATAGCGTGTATAATTTGGGTGTTATTTCATTTTTTATTCGGGGGTTATTTCATTTTTAAAGCTGTTGGTTTTTGGGGGTTATCCTTGGTGAAACTGACTCTTTTATGAATTTTGGGCATAATTTCATTTTTGTTGCTGATGGGGTTTATTTCATTGGGGTTTATTTTATTTTCATCATTGGGTGTTATTTCATATGAAATAACTCCCAAATATTGGGGGTTGTTTCGTTTTCGCTTTGGGGTTTATTTCATTTATTTTTCGATGTTATTTCATTCACTGTTTTTGGGTGTTATTTCCTATTTTTTGGGATTTATTTCATTGGGGGTTATTTCCTGGGCATTATTTCATTGGGGAGCTTTTCGTGGAGCCTTAAAAATATACGAAGATTCAATAAATAAATAATGAAACAAAAGAAAAAAAGCTTATTAGATTCGTATTATGGAAAATTAAATAACTATTATGTATTTTAATTATTGGTAGAGGATATCCAAAATCGGCATTACCGAATATAGAATTCAGATTTTTTTTTAGTTTACAAATCTACTTACTTTTTAAGCGGATATTGTTGACAGTTTCATTAATGAGGCAAAATAATAGTAAAATAATATACATATATTGTATACATATATAAAGATGTATGTATCGATAGATATATTTATCTATACACCAGTTTGTTGCAAAACTTTTCATCGTAATTACCTAAAAATATATTAAAAAAAAAAAAAATTAATAACAAATAGTTGTATGGCTTAAAATAAAAAATGTATTAAACCAATATTAAAAAAAAAATAAATAAATATCTACTAAAATATTTGTTTTATTTAACGAATTTTCGTTTTAAAATAAAATAAATATGAACTAAAAACAAAATATACATTTTTCATTACAAACGAGGGTAGCGACAAAAGTTTTAGAAACTTAAATTACTAACAGTTATCTTCTAATTGAGTTATAAAATAAAATATTCATTAATTTAACAATTTTGCCAATTAAGAATGCACTTTCATTTAAACTTTTCTGCTTTAAGAAAGACCCCTTTCAGACTCGGCAAGTTAGTTGCGCAAGTAACTTGCCGAGTACAACAAAGTCTGTACTAAATATTTTTTTCCTTACCCCGACCTTACCGTTGACATCTACAAACCAAGAGTTGGCAAAAGACTTACGCAAGTAACTTGCCGAGTGTGAAAGGGGTCAAACAGGAACAGAATTGTAAGCGACGGGTTTACAAAAAGATTTGGGAAAGATTTGTCTTTCTGTATACATATAAAAAGCCATGCTTGTTTACAAAAGCAAAGAAGTCTAAAAAATATTCTACAGTGGATTTTTCAAAGCAAAAAAAAATCAATAAGCCTGAAAACAACTGCCGTGTTCATAAAAATACAAAATAAATAAAGGCATAAAGTTTATATGGTGCGTTTGCACTTTGAAGCAATCACCGTTATTGTTTGGTAATAGATTAAAGGAAATAAGTTCACGTTCTCTTTAATCTATTACCAAACAGTCGTAGGAGTATTTTAAATACGCCAAACACAATAAGGGTGAATACCTTTTTTACACAAAAAGCGCTTTATTCAACGCATATAAAAACTGGTAAGCGTAGCTATCATTTTTATACACTGAATGTTTTTTACAGTTATTTTTTAGTATTCTCCCTTACAAACCTGCTTCGTAGTAAGGGAATGCCGTGGAACTTGTAAAGCTAATTTTGTTTTATAAAACTTGTTAAGAGTTTCTTCATTTACTTTACTGCACCTCTGTATGTCTTATTTTTTTGTGTTTTTATATTTATAAATGTGCCATTAGTGCTTCGCATTTTTTTATTGGGTATATTCACAGTGCCGTCTTTAGCTAAATTTTAAGCGTCTAGCAGTTTCTTGATATAATTCTTTTGTTGAAATTATAGTAAATTTGTACAGCGTTATGACACTAATGGCCGTTTTCTCATTACACGATTAACTTGTTTCCCAAAGAAAAACTGCACATTAAAGAAATTTGGTTTTCTCAATGACTCATTTGCTTCTATTCTGTCGCAAAGCTAACCAGCACTCATCTGCCGATTATTTATTTTCCTTTAATGTATTTGAGAGGTGTTGCCAACGTAAAACAATTTTTTTGTCGGTATATTGCGAAACCCAAAATTGTTAACAGACAGTTTATCGGTCTAATAAATTTATGTTGACATTAAGTAACAGGCACTTTGACGGTACATTGAGAAAATGGCCATAAGTCCCGTTTTCCCAACATACCGATAGCTGAAGGTAGGATTTTGTCGTCTGTATGAAAAGTGTTCTATTATTAAAACTTAACTTTAACCTACCAGGTAGGATGAACCTTAATGTACTTTATCGCTCACTTTAGGTTAAAGCAAAGTTTTAATAATGGAACACTTTTTATAAGGCCGGTTAAAGTCGACTTTAAGCTATCGGTAAGTTGTGAAAACGGGACTAAGGTAATGCGTAGTCGTTTTAGAAACATAATTTTTTTTTTTTTTTTTTTTTTTTTTAGAAAAAAAATTTTTTTTTTTTTTATCAAAATATCGAAATTTTTTTTTTTTTAAAATTCATAAAAAATTGGAAAATACTCTCGAATTATGTGACAACATCATGTGCATAGACAAGCCATTATTTCAACTACCACAGTCTAATTAGAGCGGGAAAGCATTTTCATCAAAATACCTACGACTTGTACCACTGTCTAAGCCCCTCTTAATGATAAAGCAATACCAGGGCATTTATCAGCTGTTTCTTCTAATTTCCAGCAATTAACTAATAAAGTAATTCTAATAGAAACAAGAAAACTGAAAAATCCAAATTTACAGATAGAAATCGGCTTTCACACATACGAAAATTATACTTTATTTATATTATTATAATCTTGAAAAAATTTATAAATCTACAATTCCAATCTCTAACAAAAATATTTAGTTTAAATAAAAATGTTATTTAATTTCTTTCTTTTTAACACAAAATTTAAAATTTTTTTATCTGCGGCGCCTTACAAATCGTCTTCTCATTAAACTTAAGAACTTAAAATCTTTTTTTTCTTAAATAAAAAAAATATACAATAAAAATAAAATCTAACTCGTAAAAGTGTCATAATTTTCTTAATAAATTCGAAATTTTTTTCAAAATTTAAAAAAAAATCATTCAATTTCTTTTAACAATTTTGTTTTCTTTTATTTCTTTTAATACTTTTTTTAAAAATCAAAAAAAAAATATTTTTTTTTGTTGTTTTCAAATTTGTTTTGTATAAAATTGATTTTTTTTTTTTGCTTCCTAAAAGAAAATCTTTTTATTTTCTTGGACTTAAGCCAAATGAAATTATTTTAATTATTTCTATTTGTTTTTTGTTGTTGCTCTTTTATTAATTTAAGCATTTCTTTTTGGTTACAAATTATTCCGTTTTTGAGATCTTTATTTTAGTACAAAGTGCTAAGAAAAATGTATTAGATTTTTTTTTTTTAAATTTTATATGAATTATGGGAATTTTTGTATAAAATGAAACAAACAAATTTTAAGATTTTTATTTAAAAGAAAAAATAGCGATAATTTTAAGGTTGTGTTAATAAAACAACGTAATTTTGAAAATAAAAATTAAGACCGTTGAAAAAATCTGGCTTACACTTAGAAATCGGGAAACACTAAGCGGACGATAGACCAGTCTTCAAGCAGATTTGAGCCCATTATTTGCTCGTTTCTGTGCTCTAATATCAAAATAAATACAAAAAAGTGTTCAATGATATGAAGATGCCCAAACAAAATCCTCGTTTACACTCAGAAATTTGGGAAATCTAACGCACCATTAGGGTTTTACCAAACAGGTGTTGAATAATTGGCTTGTTTCTCTGCTCTCGGAGAATAAAAAAATTTAATTGTAAAAGAAATGTAAATATGTATTTTAAAGAAATCCTCCTTTGTAGATGTCAACGATAAGGTCGGGGTAAGGAACAAAAATTTAGTACAGACTTTGTTGTACTCGGCAAGTAACTTGCGCAACTTACTTGCCGAGTCTGAAAGGGGTCTTATACTACAAAAATCAAAAGAGTCATTAGTCTGTGTTCAGTCTTGTTAATAAACTTATGAGTTTTTCTTCTTTGTATTATCTTCGACGTCTAAGCAATGCGAGTCTTATTGCTAAAATATTACTTTTTTATGTATGAATTACACACCGTTGTGTGCGTTTTTTACATTACGAGTGAGAGAACAAAACTTATATGAATCAAAAAAGAAAACTTATTTGTTTTAAAGCTGAGTGCTTGTTTGCTTTCCCCCGTCTTTCTCCCCAATAAAGTAGCAATGTTAATAATAAGACTCGCAGGTGCCGTTTGGCCTTATTACTGCTCTCATCAAGTAAAAAGCCCTTTTCGCCTGATAAAAATGTAAACACTCAACGAATCGCTGTTTATACCGGAAAATAAAATAGCGTCGTTAAGTCAATCCGTTTTCGGTGGTTAATTATGCCTAATCGCTACCGTACTTCATTTACCCTTTAAGGTTATGCCTATCCACATTTCGCGTATTAGGCCTCGTCCATACCTTTTGAAACTGCATTTGTGTCCATAGAACGAAACATTTGTTTTGCAGCACTTAAGTGTTCTGTATGCCTTCTCTCTTTCTTCTTCTTCCTCTTAATAATAAATAAACTCACAAAAACTGCTTGCACATGAAACAAATTACACTTTTTCAAAATCAAAACTCAAATGTTTCTCAGGAAATGTTTCATAATATGAACAAGGACTTATTGACTGTCAGCTTGTCTTAATCGGTTTTGTGCGCAGACTTTGCGCCAACTTTTCTGATAACTTCAGGCCATTAAGGTAACCGTTTGTCAGTGTTTTACCGTACGGTTCAAACGATATGTTTGAGACCTTGACATTTGTACTATGAGGAAGGCGTCAGAGAAGCTCTTTAGTCCCCTGTATAAATGGTTTTGGCATTTTTGTAAGATTATATGGAAAGTGATTCAAACACTTTTAACTTTTAAATTCTAATAGAATTAATATAAGAAGAAAGATCCCTGTTTACACTTTAAAATCGGGAGAAATAAAAGGACCTTTTTATTACCAATAAACCGTTTTAAGCTATAAAAACAAAGACATTAACACATATCTAGTTACACTCAAAATACGCAAAAGAACACTTGATTTTTTTTTCTCAGACGATATAATTTCTTCTTATTCAAAAACTCCTACAATTTTAAGATTCTCGTTGATATGAATATGAGAAAACATCTCTGTTTACACTTAAAAATTAGGACAAGTTTATCAGATTACTGATCACCGATCATTTGTGTGTTTTCTTGCTTCCAGACAATAAAAATAAAGTTATTAAAAGGTCTTTGCTAACAGTTAGAAATCATAAAATGTTACTGGTTTTTTTTCTCACATTTCCTTTAAAAAAACTTTTATATTTTAATCAGGCTAATGATCATTTAATTTAATTTTCATTCAATGATTTTTATAAAGAAAGAAATTTTACAATATGAAATTAATTTTTAATTCTAGACTGACCGTGGAATCGAACCCACGTTAACGGGCAGGTTGACATGTTTCGATAGTAGCCACACTATCTCTTCAGAAATCTTTGCCGTTTAACACTCACTGTCATCATATTTTAGTGAATTTATCAAGAAGAAAAAAAAATTGGGAATTTAGCACATAGCAAACACTTTTTAATAAATAAAAAAAATGATGGTATTCCCAAAAAAAAACTTTGGAAATTAGGGTCAGTTTAAAATTGTATCATTTGCACTTGTTGTTAAACGCTATTTTAGTCTATGGTGATTTTGCGAAACAAACTGAATAAATGACTGCCAATTCGAGAGATGTAGTAGCTTAAACAATATTATTATTATTATTATGTCCTGTGGTTCCTATAAGGAACAATGGGCCACAGCTTAAACAATATGGCCGCTATTAACTGTCAAAGTTCCGAGGATACTTCAGTTGGCTTAAAAATTCTTTTTAACAAAATATTTTCCTTTTAAAATATTTTGCATTCCAAAGACAACATTTTGGTTTTACCCCAATACTAATAAAAAAAAAATTAAACGAATAAGAAGAATTTATAATTTATGTTTTTTAAAGACAATTGAGCACAAACATTTTTAATTTCTCCCCTTTTTGTTTTCTTAAAGAATTTCTGAAATATTTTTCATAACCATTCTTTCCAACCTGCTAATTTGTTTGGTGTGAACATGACATTCCCAACATCTGCTTCGCCCCTTGCTTCTTTTAAATTTTAAAGATATGTATGTAGATAGAGATATATTTATATATATTTTATGTGTTTTTTTTTCGTTGTGATAAAATATTGAAATAATTTTCTTCTAAATGGCTGTTTAGTTGTCAATAAAGTGTGAACATTTCAAATGCCCCTTCAAAAGCATTAAAATGTTCTTCAAGGCGTTTTTTTAATGTTTTGGGTGCTAAAAATGTCTGAGGTCGAAAGTGTCATGGCATAATTATATTTAATTTATCTGTTAATTTTTTACACATTATTAAATATATAAATATTTAACATTTTTTTATAATTTTTTTTTTAATTCTTAAAGTTTCTAAAAAAAAAATATGTTTAAAAAAAGTAAAGCTATTTTATTAATTTCGAGAATGGAGGGACATCGTTTGGCGAGTAAAATAGTAAAAGTTTTCTAATTGAGTTCTAAAGATATCAAAAAAAAAATAAATATACAGCCACTAACTCTACAAGTGGGACACATGGAAAACGACTTTTATTGCTTTGTTTGGAACTAAAATTAAAAGCCCTGTGCCCATGTTCTGTAACTCTCGCGTCGAGAAACTTTTTGATGGAAATGTGAGAAATGAAACAAAGATGCCATAAATTGAAACAAACCGCTGTTTTTCTCACTTAACTTTTTTTTTGGTGAGTACTGGCTGTCACGTATGGAAATTACTCGCCAATTTGAAGAAAAAGTGTGTCTGTAACATTTTTGTGAGAAAAGTTCCCGCTTTGAACTGTCAAATAAACGGTTTATTCGCCGCCGTCGTTGAAAATTTTTAAATTTTAGTAGGTTTTGGTCGCCCTCAACGATATGTGTGACTGGCGTTCTCAACACCTGCAATGTCACGTCGGCTTCGAGTACAATGTTACGACTTTTATAACGTAACGACGTAATCTCTTTTGATAGTTTTAGACATGAGCTACAGACACACTTTTTTCTCACTTTTCGAGAAACGATGAACTATTTTGTTTCACATCTTTTCGATGCGAGAAGTTCTCACTAAGGTTACAGAACATGGGCACTGGTTTAATTTAAGAATTTTCATTTAATGTACATCATTTTATTTAAATAATCAGGGGTGTGCTTGAAATCGCAAACGCAAAACGCAAGAATTTGGAACTTGTTTTTAATAAACTTTAAACCTAATTCTTATAATTTTTGGTTTAAAATCCTGTTTAAGAGGAAAATATTTGTTTAATATTTGTCATAAGATTCTTTTATTACAGAAATCTTATTAAAAACCAACGTTTTAAATTCTTGCGTTTTACGTTTGCGATTTCCAGCACACCCCTGTATATGAATTAAATTATCCAAATTAAATTTAGACTAAGAAACATAAAAGTATAGATTTAGGGTCCAGGACTGAATGAGAACCTATAAGATGAAAAATGTTGTTACGTTTTTGTTCTTTAAATGGTACTTTTTGAATTTTCGTTAATATTGCACCAAGAAGTATAAAATTAAAAATTTATAGCTCTGAGTGCAAAAGAATCTGGACGTTATAGCTTTTTTGTACTTTTACGTTCTACATCTGGTACTTTTTGTAATTTTCGTTAATATTATGCCAAAAAACCATAAAAATAGGTGAGAATCTATAAGAGAAGATTTTTCGGTACTTTTTTTTAATTAGTACCTTTTAGATTTTATTTTACTTACAAAACTAAATTAAACATTCACATACTTGAGTGGAAGATAACAAATAGACCGGAGGTCGGTCCCTCGCCAAATCGATCCGCTAATGCGAAAGAAAAAATAAATGCTCCAAACATTTTATTTTCTTTTATGTGTCCCTTTGCCCGGAGAAGGGCACATATACATATTTTTTTTAAGTTCTTACAAACATTAAATATTTCAACCTTAAAATTTTGTTGGATTTGAGAGAACTCGTCATCAAAGTTTTTTCATATAATTTTCTTAAATTAATATTAATAAAATGTTTAAAGAAATTTTGTGTTTTGTTTTTGAAGAAAATAAAAATTTGTTTTTTGATATTTTCCCTGTTTTTTTTTTTTTTTTTTATTATTATTTGCTAATTCGTGGTCATGTTAAAGTCATTAAAATTTTGACATTGTATATTTTTTTGTTGTAATTTTTTTCAAATATTTCGAGGAATAAAATAATTCTGGGTTCTGATTACCGCATACGATACGATTGATCGAAATTATTTATTTTGGTATCATGAATCTCGATATCGAATAAAATTTATTGAATTTGAAATAATAGCATTCGATATCGAGTAACTCGACATTACATTTCTCGAGTTTTCATTCGATACGTCAGTGTCTATCGTATGCAAAAAAAATCGATTGTTTATTCGATACGAAAGTATCGAATGCGGTGATTATATCCCTGTTTTTACGCGATAGATACGTTCCTGGAACACTCTTCTAAAAAAATACCGTGTAAAAAAAGACAAAGAGCATTAGAGCAGAATAAAAGCTTCACACGATCTTCGGCTATTTCAAACGCACTAGCGGTTTTCGTGATTTTAGCTATGCATATATTCGATTTGGCATTCGTTTCCTGAAAAGGCCTCTTTCGTCTGCATTTAACACCTTCTAATTCTGGCAGTTGTGATCGAATATTTTTTAAAATTGGAAGCAATTTTATTTCTAATTTTTTCAGTCGACTCTGCACGACTCGTAATTATTTTTTCTTTATTGTAAAGCATTTTTTTAAGTTTTCACAATACTAAAAAATATTGTTTAATTCGTTCAGTATCTGATACAGAATTTAACCAACATCTTAAATTTTTTAGCCAGTTTTGGGGGAATTCTTAAGCTAATGCTATTTTATCCTTAACTTTAATATTATGAAGCTCGTGTCTTTACAGAAAATATGTTATCAAAACTGTAACGTCGGAAAATTCGAATTATGTAAGTATCTTTTTGGGCTGATGTTTTCGGTTCCCCAATTTTGACTGTGGTGAGTTTTTTCTAACACAAAAATTAAACTGCTGTCAACTATGTAAAGGGTGTCCAAAATTGAGGTATGACTTTAATTTTAATAAAGCATTTTTTTAAAATTCCGTAAAACGCAAGGCCTTAAATTTCAATGAAAGCGAAAACAAATTCAAAAATATTTTAAAATTTTGTTGTAATCACTAATCAAAATGTTTTTTTCAATCAACACAGTTAATTGAAACAATTAAAAATTTGTTTTAAACTTCAAAACATTTTTGACATTAACGCCTGTATTTATAAAAAATGTTTAAATTTAATAAAGGTTTACAAAACAATTTTGTATGAAAATTTGCCTTAATAAACGTTTGTTAAATTTAATAATCGTTTATGAATACGAGCGTAAAATTTTAATTTTTAACACTTAAAAAAATTTTTTTAAACAGCATTATTAAATTAATAGAATAAATGCTGATAAAAATTGTTTGTGGGTCATCTTTCTGTAGCAATTTTAATTGACCGATAGATGATACCTTTACTTAATTTAAAAATCCTCCAAATCCGGCATAAACGCATTAAATCAAATAAAAAAGCTTACACAGAAAAAAAAATTTGTCATATTAATTAAAAAATTATATATTTGTAAATAGTAAACAAATTAATAGTATCAATTAAACGTTTAATTAAATTGATTAATTTAAACTGATTTTATTTTTGATTAAGTGAACAATTTTGGAGAATTTTTTCTGTAGAAGTTCAAAATAAATTGTGGTTTTTAATCCAAATTTTTAATATTTTAATCAGGTTTAAGTTCATCAAATTTAATTTTCATTAAATTATTTTTATGAAGAAAGGAATTTTACAACATGAAAATTTATTAAAATTGTTATTGATAATCATTCATTCTTGACTGACCTGTGGTGAGATATTAAAAATGTTTTTTTTTTCAAATTCAGACAAGTTGTAGAGAGAGACATTAGAGAAATTAAAACTTACAAAATATGTATTTATTATTTTCTCTTTACAAAGCATGAGTTTGTTAAAACTTCTTTTTCTTTTTAAATGTTTTTTTTTTTTAATTTTATTTTTCATAAAAAAAAAGTAACTAAAACATTTAAGTCTACCCTCATTATGTTTCTATTACAAAGCAATCCTTTTTCCCAACTTTCTTTGCCAGAGTTTTAAAAGCAGTATAAAAACCCCTTGTTTTAAAAATTTTCATTTCATTCTTTCATTTTCTAAAATATCTTAACATCAAAGTCAACACAAGTGAAATTTTCTATTCTTCAGTTATTTCTTGTGTAGTAAATAATTAACTGGAAAAAGTCCCCAGTTTGTTATTTTATTTTTTTTTCCTTTTTCCTTTCCCTTCTAATCAAAATAATAAATTTTTAATTACTCGTCTTTTTCGAGCTTTTTTTGTTTGCAACTGCATGTGCTTGTTTGTTTGACGTTGTAGCAGCAATTAGTTTTGTCGCATTATGCGTCTTTGGGGTAAAATTCAAATAGGGGAAATTGCATTTACTATATTTTTTTTTTCTTTTTTTTTTTAAATCTGCACATTGCTTTGTGTAACAAATAAGTTCTCTAAAGATCCTCTTTCGCTTTCAAAAGATGCTTGTCTTAATGATTTGTATTTGATATATCAACAACTTTAGGTCGTAAGAAGATGAAGGATTTTTCATTTCATCCCTGCCAGGTTAAACATCGTGATGCGTTGAATCAACATATAAAACGCATTTTCTGCAGCAAAATAAAACACTTATGAAAATAATAATAGAAACATGGAATATTTTGCATTATTGTAATGAACACTCTGTTTAAAAGCCATGATGACATAAGTTGTTTTATCTGCAACTTGTTTTAGTTTTTTAATAGATTCTACGTTAAACGTTATTAAAACTTTAATAAAACATTAACAATTTTTTTTTCTTATCAGCAATTATGACTTAAATAAAATAAAATTATCAGAATTGCAGGACAGATTAAAAATATAGTTCCTTAGGACAGCCAGCTTCTATCTTACAAGTAGTTTAGGAGCAAATGTAGCCTTGTTGTCCTCAGGTCGCGCGTTTTTAAACAAATTAACAAATAAATATAATAACTTTTTGGAATAAAAACAATTTTTTAAAACCCGCATTGACATGAGTTGTTTTATCTCACATTATTCCACAATAATTAGTTAAAAATTTTAAAAAATGATCCGGTTTTGAGATAATCGGTCCAAACTATGCTTTAGGTTTCATATAAAGACCACTCCCAGGAAAAAAAAACACTTTTATAGTTATAAAAACATAAGCCCCCGTATTCATAAACGAATGTTAAATCTAACCAACGTTTATTAAGAAAACTTTTTATAGACAATTTGGTTTGTAAACCTTTATTACATTTAGGCTCATTTTCACAACTTACCGATAGCTAAAGGTAGGATTTTATAGGCCGTATAGAACGTGTTCCTTCATTACAACTTTTCTTTAACATACCAGGTAGGATGAACCTTCATTTACTTTATCGCTCACTTTAGGTTAAAGTAAAGTTTTAATAATGGAACACTTTTTATAAGGCCGGTTAAAGTCTACTTTTAGCTATCGGTAAGTTGTGAAAACGGGCCTTCAAATATTTTTACACTTAAAAGAAAAATAATCCATCCGCACTCAAATCTATCCGAAGCGGTATATATAGTACGGTTAGAACGGATTTTCTTGAATCAAGTACAAAAAGACTGATTTAAGTACGGATTTTTAATCGCAAAATACTTAAATTAACATATTTAATCCCGATTTCGTAGTTGAAATAACCCGAAAATGAGATTAATTTAAGTAAAACTAATAATAAATCAATCTCAAAATGCGCTTGATTCAGGTATTATAAAGTTGATTTTATTCCGTATTCGTGCTTGAAGAAAACCAAAAATAACAAATTAGCGTATTACACCTTACAGAATGATAAAACACCAACATCATTAGAAATCTTATGTATATATTTAACCAAAAATATAAACTAAATGAGAAGCAAGAGTTCAAAATTACTTTTTAACCTTTCGTGGTACACATGAGTCTGGCCCGACTTTCTTTCAATGTGTATAGAAAATCGAAACATGCGTAAGCCGGATGGTTAAGCGCAACGAAAAGTTTAATCTTTTTTACTTGATTTAAGAATTTTATACTCATTTCCAGAATTTTGGATGCATAAAAGCGTAAAATGCTTATAACTGGTGTGCATATAAGCGATAAAAACTGTATAGAGTAGCGTATTTAGTAGATCACTCATAGTTAAATTGCGAGATATTTTTCCACAAAAATTTCAGGTAAACTCGGGTATACTTTTTCTGTATTTCTATTTCTATTTCAATTTTTTTTTTTTGTTTTATTTACACTTCTAAACTTTAACTGAAATAGAATAGCAAATATGTAAATAAAAGCCGTTTATAACCAGCTGATAAAACACTTTAACAAAAGAAACTTATTTAGTTGGAAAACGTCTAACATTCCCGATACAATACGCAAACAAATTTGATATTAAAATCAGCAAAGAATTACATACCGATTTTCTTTCCTCAATGCTTAAAAGGCCATATTTGCCAGACTTGGTGACTAAGTGATAAATAAGCTTTAATTTTATATGCACTGATTTGTCCACTTTAATTTTTTGTTAATTCAATTAATTTTCATGTTGTAAAAATTCCCTTCCTCATAAAAATAATTTAATGAAAATTAAATTTGATGAACTTAAGCCTGATTAAAATATTAAAAATTTAGATTGAAAAAATATAACTCTACATCACTGGTACCCTCTGTGGGGCAGTTGGTAAACACATTGTTTGTCACTTTGTGGTTAAGATCCAAAATGGAGTAGGCCTTAGGCCAGTTAGCCATGTAAATATTTTCCATATCTGTAATGAAAAGCGTTTCAATTCCATAGAACTAAAAATTACCAAACTTAACGTCTTCCTAACTGGTCAAAGTTAAAATATAATCATACTCTCGAAAGAGTTACTTACGTCAACAATACTTTAACGTGTAATTATTCGTAACGAATAACGGCACAGATATGACTGAAAATTGTTAATGTCATATAAAATTGTTTTTAATAAGGACACATGTAGTGTGACTTCTCTTAAATAATATTCTGCCACTTATTTGTAATGGTATACCTATAACTATCACCACCACTGTAATTATGCGTAAACAATCATTAATTGCGTAGAAATTCACATAGAACTGACCCCATATCACTACTGTCCAGGCATCAGCTTGATAAGAATTTTAATGATTTTATTTAATATTCTTTAGAAAATGTTTTTCAATAACAATTATTAGGAAATAAACAATCGAGGAAGATAAGAACTCATTAAAAACAAATTGTGTTGAAGAGCATGTTTTTATTGCAAAACAAAAGAGGGGAAAATATTAAAAACCTTTTCTTGAAAATCTTAGCAATTTAAAAAGTTTAAGGACATATGGGGTATTCACAAGGTGTGCTATCATGTTATATTGTCATAATGTTTTAACATTTTACAAGGGTTTACAAATATTGTTGTGGCTTTATAAACAAAAAAGTGTCTTAAATAAATAGAATTTTGTTTGCTATTTTTATTGTGCTGTCGTAATTAATCCGAAGAGACCTGCGCTGAACGGCTGAGCTGAGCTGAGCCGAGCCGCATTAGCTTTTGTAAGCCGTCGCCGTTGATGGTAAAATTTTATTCCGCTAACATCCGATTGGAACTTAAGGCTAGCAAATTTTGCAACAAATCACTTGCGGCGTCAAATTAGATCGGCTTAGTTCGGTCAACAAACAAAATAAAATTTATTTCTAATTTGCGTCGAAAAACGAAAAATAGTCAAGTAAGATCTAATTTAATTTATTAATTCATGGATTAGAATTAAAAAATATTTTTTTATTTTTGGTAAATATTCATTTTTTATATTCGTTTTAAATCAGCTGACTTGAATTCAAAATAGCACACGGAATTATGAGGGGTAGTTCACAAGAGACGTATTTTTCGTGTTAATATTTTAAGACACATGACTTTATGACACCTTGTGAATCCCACAACAATATAAATTTCATATCTAAACCACAAATTGTTTCGTTAATCCTAGATAAATTTACCAATATATTTAAAACTTGATTTTAAAGATTTTTAACAGGAATAACGACTTAATTAGAATACTTCTTAGAAAAAACCAAATACCCTTGGTATTTAAAAACAAATATTCAAGTGTACACTTTCTTGGACCCGTGTCTAGTCATGGACCCGCCAGAACAAAACTGTGTTATGAAGTTAAGTTTCATGTAAAAGTTCTTTGCGCCGAATATTATTTAGGTTACTTGACCTTTATGTGATCTGTTTGCCTTTGTGATTTTAGGATTGGGGCTTTTATGGCCCCTATGGTTAGTTCATTTTGTCATTATTTAATAGCTTTCGTTGCAGCCAATTGTTATTTCATTACCAACATAAAGCTGTACTTTGCGCACAATTTTTACATGGACAGTCGGCCAGACGGAAGGACATCGTAAGATCGACTTAGAAACTCAGTGATTCTGAGTCGATCGGTGTTTACACTTGACCAATATTTTTTGTAAGTACAAACATCAGCACAACCGCATTAGTATCTTTAATATTAAGGACCTGTACTTAGCAGTAAATCTTAACTTTGGACGGAAGAAAATCTATAGATCCATTTAGAAAGTAACTCTAAGGTTTTTGAGATCTCAGTTAAACTAGGTTTAGTTAATCTGAAAAAAAGATTTATGCCGCCATTATAAAATTCTTTTAACATAATTTTGACGGAACTGCTAAGTGTTGATTAAATAAAAAGCAATATCACTTTTCGCCGGAAAAAGCCGAGTATCAGACAACGTTAAACTAATTTTGAACTTAGTCCACATCTCAAAAACCCAGCCTAAATTGATTATTTGGTTTCCGAACCATTTAAAGCTCAATCTAGAACCGAAAATTCGAAACATCAAATTTGTAAACATCTACCTAACTTATACTTCCATCCTCCACATCTGTGTTAGTGTAGGATATATGAATATAAAAAAAATATTTCAAAAGTGTCATATCTTAATAAGTTATTGTTAATGAGTGGGAGTGTTAGAATTGTCAGCATTTGCTAAAAAGCAAATAATTTAAAAAATTTCTAAAAAAAAAAAAAAAAAACTCTAAACCAACAGCAACAAATATGAAAGATGAACAAACAACAATACCAAAACATTATAAAAACATATGTATGTATCTTCGGTTTACGGAAAGAACCGAATAAGTCATCAAATTAATATTTTAAGCTGAGCCAAAACAAAACTTATTAAATAATAAATGGACAAGTCATACATTTATCGACGTATTACTAAAGCCAAACAGAACTTGCTTGGGATTAGTATTTTGACAATGTGGATAAAGCAACGCTTGTCAAGGTCTTCGTTGAACAATATTCAGGCCTGTTACAGAAATCAATTCCGATCGAGAATGATTTCGTTTTATGTGAAGCAAGATACGAAATTATTTCCACTTTTCATCGGAATTGATTTCTGTGACAGGCCTGATTGTTACTAATTTAGCCATTTATTAAGTTTTGAAATAAATAATAAGATTTATTTAAA
Organism: Pollenia labialis; assembly: GCA_949318255.1. Lineage (NCBI taxonomy): Eukaryota > Metazoa > Arthropoda > Insecta > Diptera > Polleniidae > Pollenia > Pollenia labialis. Next base: position 130,777,834 of record OX439141.1, read on the forward strand.
GTTTTGATAAAAAAAAATTAAAAATGGATTTTTTTTATAAAAGTTTTTCGAAAAAACAACGTATGTGTAAGTAACTAAATTGTTACTTAAGATAAAATAATATTTCTCTTTTAAAGTCCAGACAAGCTAATAAATTAGTTAATTTTAATTTTAAAATTACGAAAAACTTATTTTATTATATAAATTTTAGCAAAAACAACGTATGTCCTTAAATTAAAATTTTTAGTTAAGGCAAAATTATATTTCTTTTATTTAGTCCGCAATACCCAAATGTTTGTCGTTAATGTTCACAATAGTATGCATAAATAAAGAAGTTACGTTGTTGTCTAAAAACAAATAAAATCGAAATTGAGGCATTATATTTTAAAAATGGTTTTAAGCCTTAAAGCCAGTGTTCGAAAATGAACAGAACATTATTTAGCGTTCGGCTCACACTCCCAGGAACGATATCTATTTTTTAGTGTTAATGTAGACGAATGCAACCCTTAATACCGTTCGTAACTATTTTCGAGAAAAAGCCGGACATTATATAGTGTTCTGTTCTCCGTTAAAAAAAAATTGTAGTGATACTGCAGACAAACATTATATTTTAATCTTCTATAATGTTTCGTTTTTTAAATTGATAAAGAACTGAACAAACAACAAGTTTTAGCAATGACCACAGCACGAACAGCTTGTGTGTGGTTTGTGCATATGTTTTGTTTGTGTAAAATTATTTTGCGGGCTTTTGGTTTTTTTCCGTATGTGTATTTTGTTTTTTACCAGGCAAAAGGGCGTAACGCACAACAGAAACGAATGAACATTAATGAGCTGAACCGAACACATTGTAGTTTGTGTTTTTTTTTAACCGAACGTAATTACATTTTCTCATCTTTTTGTTGAGTTGGATAAGAACAGTATTATGTATGTATTTCGAAAGATGTCAAACAGGGAAACAGGACTGCCAGGCACTTTTTCTCCTTGTCCCCAAAAAATTAAAAAAAATCCCCAAAAATACCCAAATTATAAAAAAAATAACCTTAAAAAGTTAATATATTTTTATTGATTTTTTTTGATATTTTTTAAAAAATATTTTAAAAAATTTCCACATAAAAATTTTTAGTAAAAAAATTAATTTTTTTTTTTTTTGCAGCGACTGGTTTCGGCATGTTTTTTTTTTTAATACTTTTTTTGCGATTCCAGTGAGGAATTACCAGCAGAACAATATGATGTTTTTAAAGACGAATAAGTCAATTTAAATGAATTGTTCAATCGGTTTTAGCCATGTGTTCTGGAAATCGAAAACGCAAATATCTTAGACGTTGTTTTTTAGTAAGATTTCTGTAAAAAAAGAATTTTATGACAAATATTTTACGAATATTTGCCTATCAAACAAAATGTTATAACAAAAATTAGATTAAAAGTGTATTAAAAACAACTTTCAAGTTCTTGCGTTTTCGATTTCCAGAACACCTCTTATAGTTCCCAAAAAATCCCCGATTATTTTTATTAAATCCCCAAAAAAAAATCCCCAATCCCTAAATGACTTTTTTGTAATTTTTGCTTGCATGAAATTCCCAACTTTGGGGATAAATCCCCAAGTGTAGCACCCCTGCACCTTTTTAATGATTTTCTACACAACATTTGCGTATTTGTTTTCCACAAATCTATCGAACCGTACACTAAGGAGCGATACTTAGTGTTTATTTTCGAATGCTGCTTAAAACTATGAAAACAATCTAGAAATATAAAATAAAATTAACAAAAAATGGACTTAGGCGGTTTGTAAAAAAACGCTAGATCAGAATATTAAACAAATACGTAAAAAAATTTGTAATACAACACAGTTTTAAGTTAAAACATATTTAATTTTTTTTCTTTACATTAATATTCTTTTAAAATAGTTTCATATTTTTTTCATAAAGATAAATTAACGAGTTTGTATGTTTGTGTTCGTTGAAAAAAAAAATAATAATTTTTTGTGACTCGAAAATTTTCAAAAAATATTGAATGCGGCCCCAGTCAGTTTGGCTGTTAGCAGGTATTTTTAACATAAAATTATGATGCTGCTGAATATTTGTTTCTTTTTCCTTTTTTTTTAAATTTTGAAAATTTTAAGTAGACATTTTTTATGAGTTTATTGAGAATTTGTTTTTGTGTAAATTATTTGGGACGGCTAGACTATGTTTTGCTAATTTAGCGAAAGAAAACAAAACTAAATTATCAGATAAAATAGATTTTATTTTCGGGTTTTTTTTAAAGAAATTCAAAAATTATTTGAAAACTTTTTTATAATCATAATTCACTTAAATTTAGTGAATTATTCACTAGCTGTGATAACTCAGGCAATTTATTCAATTTGTAATAAATTGTTTAAAAATTGAGTCAATAGGGCAAAAGATGCCTTTGACTGCAAATCAAATCTACAAAACGAGTCATTATCGCAAAAAAAATCTTAAGCGACAAAAACCACATTTTTTGGAAGAAGGTTTTTTTTATTTTATTTCAAATTGAAACTCGACTTTAATTAAACAATTTGTTCAGACAATTAAATATTTTATTAATTTTGTTCCTGAAAAGGAATTGATCATATCAATTAACGGATTTGTATTTTCGAGTCATGGGATACAAATTTAGTCAATTAAAAAATTAATTGCATAAACAAAAAAATACACCACATATACACAAACATTTCATTTTATGGATTTTGATTAAAAAAATTAATTGTAGCAAACAAAAAATTAATTGAATAATTAATGTACACCAATTAATTATTTAATTGCATAATTTTTTGCAAACATTTTTTCTGTGAATTGTTTTTGCTATAAAATCGTAACGGTACCTTTTGTGACCATGATATTTTAGGAGATGATATACATAAGTGTTGCCAATAAAATCATTTATTAAAAAAAAAAAAATATTGAAAATGATGTCGCTAAAAGGTTTTTTGCGGAAGGGCTCGAATAGATTCAAGAAATTCGGAAGAAAACCTACAAGGTGTTTTTTTAAGCCCAATAGAACTTTTAGGCCCGTTTTCACAACTTACTATTAGCTAAAGGTAGGATGTTATCGGCCGTATACAAATTGTTCCATTATTACGACTTTACTTTAACCTACCAGGTAGGATGAACATTAATTTACTTTATCGCTCACTTTAAGTTAAAGTAAAGTTTTAATAATGTAACACTTTTTATAAGGCCGGTTAAAGCCTACTTTAAGCTACCGGTGAGTTGTGAAAACGGGCCTAAATTGTAAAATACAACACAAAAATTTAATATTATGAAAAAAAAATTATTCAAACGATCAGTGGTATTAATATTTAAGTACAATTTTGGGAACATGGACCAAATTTTGATACTTCGATGGTTTTGGTTGCAATTATAGAACGTAACGCCATCGTCTTGAAAGTAAATCATCCATATTTTTAAACCAAAATCATTTACACCATGGTGCGGTGAAAAGTTCTTTATGACAAATATTATTTTAATATCTCTTAATCTATGTGAGATTTGTATGGTTAATTTCGACCTACCAGCACTTAATTTTGGCCTGACACAGCAACTACCGCAAAAGTTATTGTCGCCAAATTGTATGTTAGTAGCAAAATTTATGGCATTAAAAGCAACTTTCGGGAGTAGTATTTGTATGGTAGCTCTGGTTAAATATGGACAGATTCCAATAAAATTTGGTAAGATGATTTAGAATGCAATAAAATAAGTTTTCAGCAAATATTTTTCCAAATACCAACATTTTAAGATTGTTTTTGGGTACACAGCCTCTATTCCGAGAAAAAGCTTGTATGAGGGCTATGTGAAATTATGGCCCGTCCGGCTCTCGCCATTTGCAATAGGCTTGCTAGACATCGCTAAATCGATTCAAAAAGTTATTCTAAATCGACCCATATACTTAAAGTTGGGTCCAGGACCAATATTTTAAGATGTAACAAACATCAGCTCTTACGCATAATACCGTCTCTGCTCCATTGTGAGGTGGAAATACAAATTAAACTGACTACATTTAAGATTTTCAAAGAACCACAAAAGTCAACAAAAAAAAGTCGAAAGCGTGTGTTAAATTTTTTAAGAAAATATCAAAGATATACTTTCGCTGCTATTTTTTTTTTTTTTTAATATAATAAAAAAAGTCTCCTTGAGTTTATTACTTCAGATGAATCATTACTTGAAAATCTTCCAGTCTTTAATCTTTTTGTCACAACATGTAACACAACACCATGTTGGCCAGCGCCTCTCTTCTTTCCATTTCACATATTTCGTATTCTAAGGGTATTAAATACTAAAACTTATTTTTATTTCTTTTTATATGTATTTGTGTTTATAAAAAGTCTTTGACATTTTAGTAGTTTCCTTGACTTCACAGCTAATGTTTCGAAAGAGGTCTGATTAGAAGCAGAACAAAAGAGCCAGAGCCAGGAAAAGTGCGAGGAGTAGTAAATGAGTATAAAGCAGAAAAAAATGAAAGAAACATTAACAACAATTCAATTAATTTTTTTTTTATCTAGAGCAACAACAAACTGATGTCGTTGTGTATTTTCTCAAAACGAAAACCAGCACAATTAACATGCTTCCAAAAACCTCCTGCCAATTGTTTTATTTGCTCCTTTTATTTTCACCACTGCTGCCTGCATACAGAAACGTACCAACATTCCAAATGGTATGGAAGGAAAAAAGGAGCTGTAGTAAACAACAACAGCAACAAAAAAAAATTCATCACGAACAACAGAAACAAGAAGTGGTATGAAATTATAAAATCCTTGAAAGGTTAAAGACTTGGATTGTGTTAGAGAGTACGAGGAGTTTGTTGTGTGTCAGGACAATACGGTTTAGAGCAAAGAACTTTCTAACAAACACTTTCGTGCAGACAGAAATGTTAATAAAAATATGAGTTTAATAATGTGTTGCTTCATTGGCTACAAAAACAAAAACAAAGAAGAGAGAGAGAGAGAGAGAGAGAGACAGATAAAGTATTCAACGTTTTTCGGCTAATGCTGGCTTTAAACGAATCAATTGTGTTCGGTACAGGTCCCTGTGAGCATCTGGCATTACGTTGGCGCTTTGGATATTTTTGTTTGTTGAAAATTCGGGTTTTCTTTTTATAGCCAGTAGTATGAAAATATATATATATATATTTATATATGTATATATATATGTATAATATATATTTGGGGGATTTCGAAGGTCGTCATAAAGCCATTGGCTTAAAATAATAACACGAAAAGTATGACTGCTGTAAGCAGCCCCTCATAATTTAGGTAATTACGACAAAACAATAAACACAGCATTAAAAATCTTTTTTATTTAGAAATTTTTTGTTTGAAACACAAAACCAACTTTTGTAAAATACATATTAGGATATTATGACAATATGACTTAATAGCATACCTTATGAATCCCCTAATTGTGTTAATGTTATTCCTATAATGAAAATAAAGTTGTTCCAATCGTCTCTTTTATTTGCCATGCGCCTTATTTCACTCTAACTGTATTTTGAAGTTCTGATTCAAGATGCCTTCGCGATGTATAGGCAGGTCTGCCAACACGTCCCTCGTCTTGGAGATTCCAATCGATGGCCATTCTGGTAATGTCGTCTGGCGATTTCCTCAGTGTGTGCCCAATCTAAAGCGGTTTGCGCCTTAGAATCTCTGTATGTGTGAGGATTTGATAGGTGGTGTGCCAGATATGATTATCGGGCATGTTCTGACAATCGCAAAACGCTTAACATTTGTGATCTTGACTTAAAATTGCATAAAACGTGTAAATGTAAATCGCAATCGCAAGAAGTTTGGTGACTTCAAATTGTAAAAGTATGCCCAAGGGAACTTTAAGAAACTATGGCAGATCGCAAGCAAAACGCACGAGTTTCAGAACACCATAAAATCAAACTGGCGTTTTGCGATTTCAAATCGTGCGATTGTCAGAACATGGCCGTATTTCTTATTCTTTCGTAGTGTTTAACGAACTGTTGACAAAGACTTGAATGCTGTTGGTGTCTTTTGTTGCAGCATACCAAGATTTGCTTCCATAAAGCTGTAATATTTCGCTTTAAAAATTTTATATCGTTCAAGCAGCATTTCGGGTTTGTAAAACCGTCATCCAACCCATGTCAGCTTCCAAAAGTTTGGTATTAAATTTCCTGCTATTGGATGCATCTTCTTGCATAAGTGGCTAACAATAATTTTGCAAGTTATTCTCGGCCATGGCGGTGGTCTTTGCCTTCAGTATTTAAATCACCACTTCTCAAACGCACCAGCCATCTTTCGTGCGTTGAAACCGGTCAAACATAATCAGGATAAGCTTCGGCGATCAATCGATGTGGTTCAGAAGCACTTTTTTCAAATGGAGAAATTTACCACAAATAATAATTTGTTGGTGCAAAATTTGACGTTTTCCATGACGATAAAAACTTTGTTGTTTACAGTTTTGTTCAATGACTAAGTGAGAATAAATAACGGATGTTAACACTCCGAAATGCCATAAAAGTTACTAAAGACACAACCACATTTAAAAAATAAAAAACGCCAAGTGATAAGAAAACCACAATTTTTAGTTATACGCCCACTACTACAAAGAGAAAACTCGTACTAAATTTAAGTGTTTTTCCACGTACTTTTAGTACGAGTCGTTCTTAAAAACTTAAGTACGAATAACAGGAAAACGTACTAAAACAATCCAAAAATGGGTTCACTTTTGAAAAATAATACGCACACAGAAAAAAATACCAATGTTAAATAAACATGGCGAAATCTTGATTAAGAATCATAGTAAATTTCTGCAAAAGTATGCCCTTTATTTAAATTTATCATTATTTCATATTAAATTTAAATGAAAAATATTAAAATAATCTTTAATCCCGTTTATTTAATATTATTCACTGTTAAAATGACATTGTTCAATATTGAATACTTAAGAACCTGTAAGTAAAATCAAAAGTTGATCTTGTTAAATTAACATGCATACATACTTAAGTCAAGAGTTTATCTTGTTAAATTAACATGCATACATACTTGAGTATGTACATTTTTTTATTTTCATGTTTTAAATATGTTATAAAAATAAGACAATTCCCGTTTTATTTTAATTAAAATTATTTAGTTAAATAGTACATCAAGTTTTCAAAGAAGAATGATATCGATAGCCATATCGGGCCTTTCTGCTGATGCTTCTGCTAGCAAAGGAAAAAACAAAATAAGTGAAACATGTGTTACAGGGGTAAGTGTTTTGCATTATTCTTAAATAAATGCATATGTTGTCTCTGAAGCTTCTTCACACTGTTATATCACACTCAAACCAATTTGATTCTTCATGAAATTCACGTTGTTTCAACTTGAAATAACTTTCATTCAACGGGATTTGGATTGTTATTTCAATATAAATGACATTTTGCTCTAACTTTACTGCGATGTTAAATAAACATGAATTATAGTTATTTTAAAAGAAAAAAATGTTGTTCGCAAGTTATTGTAAAATCATGTTAAATTAACATGAAGTAACAATGAAGCAAAATCACTACCGAAAACGGTAAAATCAACCTTGTTTTCGTCGATTTTACATTGATTTTTTTCTGTGTGCGCGTGTGTTTGTAAAAGTGTGTTGTAGAAACAACAACAACACTACAAAATTAGGTAAAAATGATTTAATTGTTTTATGTAGATACAACAGCAACACTACAAAAAGAAAAACATAAATTTGTTTCACGTTTAAATAGTAAAATAAGAAGCTAAAATTCCCAAATTATATTTGTTTAAATTAGTTAGAGAAATACATAAAAATTTTAAAGTAGAATAATTACGAAGACCACATCGAGCATGGTGATAGTGTCTAATAATTGTGAGTTATTCTTTAATATAGGGGGGCATACAATAACAAAGAAGAAACTAGCATTTGTGTAAACGGGTAAGTAAATAATTATATTCTCTCTCTCTCTGGGTTCTCTGGGGATAGTTGCTTCGTTTAGAATCAATCTCACTCTCGGATTATCTCAAGCACGAATTTGGGATAAAACTAGCTTAGAAATTCTTGAATTAAGCACAGTTTGAGGTGAATTTTCTCACTCAATTTTTCTTAAGACAATCCCTTTTTCGGATTATTTTAAGTACGGGGCTCTTTGATAATCCGTACTTAAATCTAGCGTTCTGTACTTGTTTTAAGGAAATCCGTACGTTCCGTACTATTGACACCGCATCGGCTTGATCTAAGTACGGTTGGATTTATTTTTCTTTTCCGTGTACCTTCTGGCAGCAAGATTTCTAACAACATTATTTTCAGAACTGCAGGGTTGTCTCGACATTTAATTGTCTTTTATGAAAGCACATTGTGTGAAATTTAGAAAACAAGTCGTTTCAAAATCAATTAATTTTTTTTTTCGCTGAACATAAAAAAATAAACTAAGAAGAATTTTGCCTTCATTTACGTTGACTGCAAAGAAAACTTCAAGAAAAAAGGACTAAATACAGAATGTCGTAATTTTCGATTTCTAGTATGACTTCTATTTATTATGCGTACAAAGTTGTACTATTGATTTAAGAATTTATTGAAAATGTATTGTAGATTTCAATTAGTAGACACCATTTAGCTTTAATTTTTTAACGTTCTTTGCTTTGACTTTTATCTGTAAGGACTTTTAATTTTATTTCTTATTCTTTTTTTTTTTTTAATACAATTTTTTGCTTTTTAAGTAAGTTCGTTTACACTTTTTGTTTTTTTTCTACTTAAAACAATCTTTTGTGTGCCGTATTTCTATTTAAATCCTTTTTTGTTTTCCAATGCGGCATTTTTTTATAATAGAAATGAGTTTTTTTTTGTTTAGCAGAAATTAAGGAATAATAAGGGGTTAAAGAATGTTTCTTTGACGGAACACGCATCATATGTTCTTTTTTTCAAGAGAATGTTAAGAAGTTTAAGTTCTTTTATCTGCTTTGACGTTCAAACAAGACATTCCCTTTTGTTAACATATAAAAACATAGTTCTTTTTGTTTTTTTTTAATTGAAATTTTTCTTCTTTTTAAAATGCTTAAAAAAGCAACATAGTTTAATTGTTTTGATTTATTTTTGGAAAAAAGCGCACATTTTAAGAAAAGAACAAACTTAGATTTTAAAATGTCATATAAAATAATTGACTAAAGATTAGATTAACTAGCGTCGATTAAATCACAAAAAGTATTTTAACTATAGACATTTTTGAAGTCACTGTAATTTTTGGCGTTGCGTTTTCTACAATTAGGGCCGTAATTTCTACCGCAAAAGTTGTAAAGGTCTTATTTAAACGATTTGCTTCCATTTTGAAAAAAAAACAAATGAAACCCCCTTAAACATTTATTAAAAATTCGCTTTTACTGCACGTCTTTTTTGTAATTTAAAAAAAAAACATTATTAAATAAAAACTTTTTGTTTTAGTTTAAAAAATATGAATATTTCAACAGTAGTTTTTATTATTATTATTCATATTACATAAGTTTCATTTTTGTTGCAATTTTTTTTTTTTTTTATTTGAATGGGAAAACTTATTATTCTTCTAACAGTGGAACGGTAACACCTTAAATTGGGATACAAAGTAAAACAAATTCAATAAAAGGAAATATATTTAGTCACATTAGAAAAGTTACCTGAAATTTTTATAATCTTAACAAAACTTATCGATAATTTTATCGAAAATAATATCAATTAATTTAATATTATAAAAAAGCTATTAGTAGGTTTATTTATCTGTAGAAGAGTTATCAAGAATTTCACTTATTTGTGGAAAAGTTATCGATAACTTTACTATTCCACAAACAAGTTATCAAAAACTTTAACATTCAACTCAAAAGTTATGTACACTTTACCTTTTTCTAGAAAAGTAAAAAATGATTTAATTATTGTATAGAAAAAAAACATGATACTCTTATGTTCCATAGTAAAGTTAGCAATAACTACTACTATTCTATGAAAAAAGGTATCGATAACTTGAATATTCTATAAAAAGTTTTCGTTAGCTTGACTATTCTATGGAAAAGTTATCAATAACTTTTCTAATCAACCCAAAACATACACGAAATTTTACTTTAACCTGGAAGTGTTAACGATGACTTATGTAAATATTCTATAGAAAAATTAACGATAACTTTAATATGCTATAGAAAAATTAGTAATAACTAAAATATTCTATAGAAAAGTTATCGATAAGTTTAATATTATATTAAAAAGTTATGGATAACTTTACTTATCTCTACAAAAGTTATCGAAAACTTTACTTACCTACAGAAAAGTAATCGATAACTTTACTTACCTACAGAAAAGTAATCGATAACTTTATAACTATCGATAACTTGTTTTATAAAATGAAAAGTTATCGAAAACTATACTAAGCCATAGATATGTTATTGGTTATTTTACGAAACCAATAAAAAACAATAGTTTAGAAACAACTTTTTATTTAAAAATGCTTTTAAATCTTTTCATTTAAGTTTTCGTTTACACTTTCTCCTACACCTAACACACTGTGCTTCCATCACTTATCTATAAACACGGACCTTAAATAGTAACAAAACCCTAGAAAGGTCAAAACAAGTGCAAAACATGCGCCATTAAAACACAGCAGCAACAATAAAAACAAAACAAATTCAACTGCAACACACGACAACAACAAACAAACTAAAACAAGCAACTCATTTTTATTTAACCATAAAATACAAGACATGAACTAAAACAACAACAGCATAAAACAAAAAAAAACTAAACAAGACAAAACAATTTAAAATATGAAACAAAATTGAAGACAACAAAAAAAAATCGGAACAATTTCCAACTCATCCCAATATGGAACAGAGGGAGTAGTTGTAGAACAACTCTAACAAACGTCAAGACAGTGTAAAGGGGTTTAATGATCAGTCCATCAGAAAAAAAAACGAGAAAAAAAATTATAGACATTTATAAGGTCATGGTAACAAATCGGCTGAACTGTTTGGAACGCATCAACACAACAATGGAACTGTCTTTTTTTTTTGTAGGAAACAAACCACAACATGCAACAACATAATTGAACAGGTTGTTTAGGAAAAAGCAGCGGAGAAAAATCAACAACACCAAACTTAAATTTCTACTCATTTAACGTAAAACTCCTAAACTGGCAATTTCGTAATTGTTATACACTGTCGATGATGATATTTATAATGGACACCAGCAAACACTACTGATACGGAGGCCGTAAATTTTAAACAACAACAAAACAAACCAGCCAGACAGCCACTTTAGCCAGTTAGTTGAAAAAATATTCATACATTTATACTAAATAGTCAGTGCATATTGCGCCTGAATCATTACCATCTATTTAGAATATATAATTTTAAAAACTACAACAAAAAAGATTGATTACGAAATAAAAAACGTGTCAAAAACTATCAATAGGTTTTCTTTATTTAGTATAACTTAACGTTAAAAATCTATAGTACAAATTGTGGTTACTTAACTAATATACAGAAATGTTTTCGGTTAATTTTCTAATCTACCGATAAGTTGTCGATAATTTTACATATTTATAAAAAAAATTATCAATTACTTTTGATAATTCCGGTTAGGCTCGAAATTCATGAAATTTAATTTTCATTAAATTATTTTCACTGAAGGAAGGAATTTTTACAACTTGGAATTTGTATTAAAATTTATTGATAATTTTCTTCGCTGAGCAGGGGCTCCAACCTGGGTTGAATTTACATGTTTCAAGAATCACCACATTCTTTCATCAGAATTCTCTGAGTTCCAACCACTGTTGGGATCTGAAAATTCTTAAATTGAACCGTCTCAATTGCAAAATTGTACCAAATTTACATAAATTGTACCAAAATTTCGCTATTACTGAAACGTTATCGATAACTTACTAATATACACAAAAGTTATTGATAACTTTACTAAAATATAAAAAATGAATCGATAGCTTTACTAATACATACAAACATACATGTATATAGAAAAGTTTTGGATATAGTTACAAATATATAGTGAACTTTCAATAGTGTAGATAAGTTTTCCATACTCTATGGAAAAGTTATTGACTTTACTTATCTATAGAAAAGTTATCGCTTACAACACTTATTTTAAAATAAGAAAACTTGTTGATAACAATAATTATCTATCGCCATGTTATCGCAATCTTTTTTAATATATGGAAATGTTATCGATAACTTACCTTGTCTATAGAAATGGTATCGATAAATTAACTCATCTGTAGAAATGTTATCAATATCTTTACTTATATATAGAATAGTTAAAGTTAACTTTACTAATCTATAGTAAAGTTATCGATAACATAAGGAATCTACAGTAAAACTATCGATAGCTGAACTAATCTATAGGAAAATTTCTGTAACTTTACTTAAATATAAAAAACTTATCCATAATTTTATTACCCTATTAAAAGTTGTCGATAGCTCAACTATTCTATAGTAAAACTCAAATTAATGCCTTACAACACTGAAAAATAATTCCGATTCGTTCAGTATTGACTGAAATAATTAGATATTAAATTGCTTTCGTATCCAGAAAGTACTTGATCACGACTGCCAGAATCAGGCCCCTGTACTAAAAAATTATTGATAACATTAATATAAATAAATAAGGATTGATGTTTGACTATTGACGTCAGCAGTCGTCGATGGCTGCGAGTGTAAGACGGCAAATCCACCTGAGGAGATCGAGTGGTTGCGATCGAAACATGTCATGGTAACCTGCCGGCCTGGGTTCGAGTCCCGGCCACGGTCAAGAATGAAAGATTATCAATAACAATTTTAATTAATTTTCATGTTGTAAAATTCTTTTCTTCATAAAAATAATTTAATGCAAATTAAATTTGATGAACTTGAGCCGAATTAAAATATTAAAAATTTGATTAAAAACCAAAAATAGTTCAACAAAATAACCACAATTATTTCAGAAAACTTACTAATATTAGAATTTTGTTTTAATAAAAACTATCGATAGCAAAAGTTTTTAATGGTAATACCCGTTAACTGACATTTAAAAAATGTGATCTCAATCCATCTCAAAATTAATTTGCAATGAAAGTTTTATAAAAAAATTATCGATTTTTTTTTCAAAAATTCATCCAGTACCTTAAAACCAAATTTTTGTATAAAAATTATCGTTAATAGAATTGTGTTGAAACCTTTTTACATGGGTTTCCTTTTATTTTGTTTTTTCTGGTTTATAAATGGTTAACATGTCATAAATTATACCAACGCAAGCAAACAAACCATAACAATTCAAATTATTGATAATATTAAAGTATGTATCTGAATGCCTTCCAATCGACACTTGATGTACGATTTCACAAGGGAAATTTTCGAAAATATTGTGCACTTTTTTGCAAATTTAATTTAAATTTTTTAAAATGAGAAGCAAAAATTACCAAAATTATTTAAATTAGAAAAACAATTTTGGAAATATTTGATTTGAGTTTTAAGTTCTTTGAAATCCTGTTGGTTGAAATATTAGCCATTTTATTTGCGTTCTTTATGGTCTTAAGCAAAACTTTATATATACATATGTATATGTGTATATCGATGGCTTAATATAAAAAAGGCGTAACTCGATTTTGTGTTTCTTTAAAGGGAAAGAACAAATCTTAATTGGATCGTTAAATTTAAGATCCAAAAAAGTTTCAGTTCAATTTTTAATAAAAAGATGCAACAATTTTTATAATAAAGCCTTCTAAAATTTTAAAGCACGATGCGTTTGGCATTTGTCTACCACAATAAACAGAAAAAGTTATTTAAGAAAAAAATTAGTTACGCCTTTTTTATATTAAGCCATCGATATATACAAGCAAATCGTGTGAGTATTCAAATGTCTTTGGGAGATTCGTATAATTTTTAGATTCTACTGGTTTTTATATATTTTAGAACTTTTCCATAAAAAAAATTGTTTATGCTTTTATTTAAATTCCATTTAAACTTTCGAATTTAAAAGGTAGTCCCAATCAAATATTATCTAATTAAATACAAATATTGAAAAATTTTCGCTTGAATACAATACGTCGCGCCAAAATTGTAATGGGATCCCTCCGGGATTTGCTTGTAAACAAGGAAAATATTCTATTAAAATTAAAATAAACAAACTGAAAATTTATTTACTTTTGTATTGTTTAAATAATTGTCAACTAGCAACAAGATAAAGCAGCCAAAGAGGAAAAATTATATTGCAAAAAAAAAAATGTGAAGCTAAAACGAGGACTGGTAATGAAATAATCACCGATACACCCGCTCCAGTAGAAATTTCTTTATGAAAAAAATGTGTCTATTAAGAATATTTTTTATTTGATTGGAATTTTCTTTTCAAAACGCATGACTGAATACAAAATATTTAATGTTGAAGTAATTAAAATTAAAACAACATTGCATAGAGTTTATCACAATGATGATTTAAAAAATTAAAACTAATATTTATTACCAGTTGAGCAGATTCTATTGAAAATTCTTTACATTATGAAAAATTTTAGAATTTCAAAGCAGAGAGAAAGAAATGAGCTTTCAAATTGCAACTAATAGAAATTTTTTCAAAAATTTACTATTTTAAAGGAATTATCCAAAAAATTTATTTTTTTTATAGAAAATTTAACAAAAATTTATTATTTTTAAGAAATTTTTCTAAAATTTACAATTTTATAGGAAATTTTCCAAAAATTTTTTATTTTATAGGAAATTATGCAAAAATGTGATATTTTATAGGAACTTTTTTACTATTTTATAGGAAATTTGCAAAAAATTTACTATTTTATAGGAAATTTTCAAAAATTTACTATTTTATAGGAAATTTTCCAAAAATTTATTATTTTTTAGGAAATTTTGCAAAAATTTACTATTTTATAGGAAATTTGGAAAAAAAAAATTACTATTTTATAGGAAATTTGCAAAAAATTTACTATTTTATAGAAAATTTGCAAAAAAAAAATTTACTATTTGCAAAAAACTTACTATTTTATAGGAAATTTGCAAACATTTTCTACTTTATAGGAAATTTTTCAAAAATTTACTATTTTATAGAGAATTTTCCAAAAATTTACCATTTTATAGGAAATTTTCCAAAAATGTATTATTTTATAGAAAATTTTTCAAAAAACATCCAAAAAATGTACTATTTTATAGGAAATTTGCAAAAAAAAAATTTACTATTTTATAGGAAATATTTGCAAAAATTTACTATTTTATAGGAAATTTTCCAAAAATTTATTATTTTTTAGGAAATTTTGCAAAAATTTACTTTTTTATAGGAAATTTTCCAAAAATGTATTATTTTATAGGAAATTTTTCAAAAAACATCCAAAAAATTTACTATTTTATAGTATAGGAAATTTATAGGAAAATTTTCAAAAATTTACTGTTTTATAGGAAATTTGCAAAAAATTTACTATTTTATAGAAAATTTGCAAAAAAAAATTTACTTTTTGCAAAAAACTTACTATTTTATAGGAAATTTGCAAAAAAAAAAATACTATTTTATAGGAAATTTTTCAAAAATTTACTATTTTATGGGAAATTTTTCAAAAATTTAATATTTTTTAGAAAATTTATGGGACATTTTTTAGAAAATTTGCAAAAAAATTTACTATTTTATATGAAATTTTTTCCAAATTTACTATTTTATAGGAAATTTGGTAAAAATGTACTATTTTATAGAAAATTTTCCAAAAATTTACCATTCCATAGGAAGTTTTCCAAATATTCTAAAGTTTGCTATTTTATAGCAAATTAATGGAAATTTCCTATTTATAGGAAATTTTCCCATTATGCAATTTAATTGATAATTTTTCAAATTCGACATTTTATATAGTTTTTCCAAATTTGCTTTTTCGGAAAGTTTTTTTTTATTTTATAGGAAATTTACTTTAATTCGCTATTTCATAGAAAATTTTCCAAAATTTTATACCAAGTTTGGCCTTAATCAATTTTGCACCTTTACAATAAGTTTTGCTGAAAATTTTATTTTTAAAGCAAATTTTGCTTTGAAAACTTTGTTAAAGAAAAACTACTAAATTGCAATCATTTAAAATAAGATGTTTAAAATATTCTCTGCAAAAATTATTCTTTTTTAATGTTTATTTAAAAAAATAGATAGTAAAAAATTTTAAAATATATAAAAACTTAAATATTTCTAATGATTTGATATCACGCATCCATTTCTCTGACTAATGGCGCTGCGGCTGCTAAAACTAACTACTATGGGCTAGCCGGTGGTTTGATTGTTCCTGCCTTTTGCAAAATCAATTCCATTACTTAAAAACTATTTCAAACCTTAAGTCGTTGCATGTAGCAGAAAACAATAACGAAAATTTTTGGTTTTTAATATTTGTAGATTCGAGTATCTGTCTCTAGGTCTAGTGGTAGCCAGCAAGCCAGCCGGCCTACCCGTCTATTTGCCTGACTAGTCGATTCTTTTTTCGAGTCGTTAAATGTAAATGATATCGCAGTACATCTCATCAACATCATGTCATATTATATTGTATATACGAGTATGTGCCATCATCATCTAGCTGTGTGCATTGTAGTTGTAGTGATGAGTTTTTATATCTGGTGGATGGAGACAAGACGACACGTCTACAAAAGCCGTATGACGTTTACTAGAGAATAACAGCAACAAAATTACTAAAGCGTGTACTAGAATAAAAGCAATTCATTGCCTGTATATTTGCAAAAATCATCAGCAAAAATCAGAACTATCAACATATGAATTCCACTAAGAAAATAGAATTCTTGCCAATAACCATAAAACTATTGAAGGCATAATTAATTGTATATTTTTTCCTCGTTTTAAGTTTACCTGTGGTAAAGATATGAATCTTTCAAAGCTCTTGGTCTAGCTCCTTGGCAGACATCTATACCAATACATATGCCTATAAATATAAGTGTCTCATCAAATTCCTTCCTCGCCCTTTTTATAACCCTCAGAATTCCAATAAGTGTTTTTTTTTTTTATTTTAAACTAAAAAATAGTTTTCATTACTAACCTTACAAACACTAAAATTGTTTTTTTTTGTTTTGCTTTTATACTTTTTTGCCACTGATTTGTAATAGACATGCAAAGTACTCGTAAGAAACACGTAGTCACGTTATTTAAGTTTCATAGAAATTGTCTCGTCTATTGAAATTATAATCGTAGAAGAACAAACAGTTTTGTAATAGACCCCAGCAAAATTTGTTTTTAACTCAACTTAAATTTCGTAATCAAATTAATATTAATAGAAATGTTATCGATAACTCACTCTAGTATAGCAAAGAAAAATTGTCAATAATTTTAATAAACCAATAAAAATATTAACGATAATTTCGCTAAGCAAACTTCATTTAAACCTTTTTACTGGACAGAAAGAAAGCTATTGGAAATTTAACTAGACTAAAAAAACTAGCGAAACTTTTAAGAAAAGTTATCGATAACTTTACTTTACTAAAGAAAGTTACCGATAGCTTGATTATACAATAGAAAACATATCGATAGCTTTTATATTCTAAAGAAAAATTATCTACAACTTTACTTTACTAAAGAAAAGCATTCGATAGCTTTATAATACTAAAGAAAATATATCGATAACCCACCTTTAGCTAAGAAAATCTGTCGATAACCTAACTATAGTGTAAAGAAAGACTAAAAATATAGTATTTACTACTTTACTGTACTAAGGCATAATTATCGATTACTTTATTATACTAGAAAAGAGATATCTATAACTTTTATAATCAAAGTTATTTTTTGGGAATACAAAACTGTTTAATTTAAAAGATTTTGTTTGTCGTGCTTAATTCACAATTTTAACTCTTGATAAAAATGATGAAATTTCCTGACGATCTGGCCTATGCAACCAGTGAAATGCGCATAGAAATAGCTGATCCCTTCAAAAATAAATTTCAGTGTTTTTATCAAGAATAAAAAGTGGGAATTAAGCACGACAAACAAAATCTATTACATTATAACCTTTATATTTTAAAGAAAAATTAATGACAACTTTACTTAACTAAAAAAAGTTATCGATAACTTTATAAACTTTTATATATTATCGATAACCCAGCTTAAGTTAAGCAATTTTTTTGATAATCTTATAGCGTTAAGAAAATGTTCACTTTACCAAAATATTATCGATTACTTAACTGTACAAAAGCAAAGTTATCGATAACTTTATTGTACTAAGAAAAGGTTATCGATAACTAAACTATCCAAAAAAAAATTATTGATATATTTTACGTAATAAAGGAATGTCATTGATAACTTTAATATGTCGCCCACTTAATTATAAACAGTCACAACTAAAAATTTATCAAAATGTTCACAAATCCAATCTCTAACGACCACGAAAATTTTGTTTTATTTGTTTAATGATTTAGTGTGCGATGTGTCCTTAAACAATAAGCGAAAACTTTACTTATGAAAAGTTTTTTAATAACTTTACTATGTTAAATAAAGAAAAATAATCGATAACTTTGCAAAAGTAAGATAAAATTTTTGGTTACTTTACAATAATAGGGAAGTTATCAATTGCTATACTTTTTTTTAGAAAAATTACTTTACCAAAGAAAAGTAATCGATAACTTTTCAGAGATGTTATTACGTACGATTTTAAGAAATTTGATCGATATCGATATCTATTAAAAATTAAAGCAAAATAATATTTTCGATAGCTTTTGTAATCTATAGAAAGATTCTCGATGTATTTACTACAGAAATTATCGATAGCTGAACTATTCTATACAAAAGTCCTAAATTATTTAATTATTCTGTATGAACGACATCGATAACTTTGCTAATAGATAAAACAATTATCGCATACCTAATTAATGTGTAAAACCGTTCAATTAATTCAAAATTCTCACATTCGATTAGATTTGGCCAGCTATAAAATTTTCTCTACAATATTTATCAATAGCAAAAATTTTACGATAGCAAAAATATTCTACAGAAAATTCATCTATAGCAAACACTTTTTATTTACATTTTTCCCCGTCATATTCATTTCGAATAGTTTTTAAATAAAAAAAAAATTAAAATGACTCATCTTTTCCTTATTTATAAGCTTAAAACGGTTAACTGGGTTACTTAAATTACATTGAATATTTTATAGAAATATGGCTTACATTCCAGTACAGACATTTTTACAACAGCTGGTACATATTTACACTCATTTGCTTCTAAATATTTACTTATTCTTTCTAAATACATATTTACACATTCAAAATGTCTCGTTATATTAAGTGTAAAAAAAAAACCTGCAAACAAACAAAACAATTCAAATGACGACAAAACGTAAAATTTTGTTGAATATTCTCAAGTTTCTTTACGGAATTTTTTCTAGCGCATTTTATTAATTCTTTGGTCCGGGCTTTTGCCGGTTGAAATATTAACAGACATTTTGTTAATGAGAGTGTTTGTATGTTTGTGTGGTAATAAATATTAATTACACATTCCACTACATACAGAGCCATATAAATAAAAAAATATAAATAACTGGCATTTTTTTTGCAAATGAGCATATTTTCATTATTTTTTACATCAATATTTTCTTCACAGCCACTTGTCGTCGTCATTCAGACAAAAACAGATATAAAGGGGTATTGGGTAATATAGATGTGTATTGGTTAGTTGGGTTAGCATGATTGGGGAAGTAGGGGACGACTATTGACAGCTTAAATCAATTTTCCCATGTCAATAATTGACGTTTTTGCAGAAGCGTTATAATTTTTCATGCAAATGTCATAATGACATTGATATAGAAACATAAAGTGTTTATGATTTTATGGATTTTCTTTCACAACTTATAGAAAATTATTACACCTGTATTTGAAAGGCTTTAGTAACATAAAGATTAAACAAATAAATTTAAATTTAGCTGTCGAATTGAAGAAAATTTAAAAAGGGTTGTAAAATTTAACTTCAAAATACTGAGTTTTAATTATATTTAAGTTAAGTTCTAGTTTAGTTTAACTTCTGGTCTAGTTAAGTTCTAGTTCCGACTAATCAGTTTTAGTTCAATTCTAGTTTATTTCTTACTATAAGTTACATGGTCCATTCGATAAGTCCATTTTTTTACTACTTTTTTCAGTAATTCTGGTCGTATGATGTTAATGGTGCATTGAAAATTTGCTTCCAGTGCTTCACTAGTTGCAAAAAACAAAAAATTTGTAAAATGTAGGAAGTGCTCTATGAACTTCAAGAACAGATTTATATTTTTCAAAGTAAATTGC
Organism: Pollenia labialis; assembly: GCA_949318255.1. Taxonomy (NCBI): domain Eukaryota; kingdom Metazoa; phylum Arthropoda; class Insecta; order Diptera; family Polleniidae; genus Pollenia; species Pollenia labialis. Next base: position 130,798,025 of record OX439141.1, read on the forward strand.
AACAATTTAGAAACTTTGTTCTGCCAAACCTTACTGCACATTCTTCTCTGACATTCTCAGGTTTCAAATCATAGTTATCGATATCGATAGTTCTCGTGCAGCTAAACAACACTCGCTATTTTGTACATTTAAAGACAAACCATGGACACCAAAATATCTCAACTCTTTAAAGCACAAATAAAAAAGAATTGTTTGCATCAATATTTGTTAAAGAAATTTTGAAATTTAAAGATTTAAAAAAATTTTTGGTTAAAAAACTATAATAGAAAGCAATACACTCACACTTACAAGAAATTATAATTGTGTTACGAAGAAAAGCCAGCAAACGTCAACAAAGAAACAACATTTGTGGCATTGACACAGGTTAGTTTTTCGTTAGTTCCACTTTTGTTTTTTGATTTTTTCTTTCTTGTTTTTGAGGTTAGCAAAGGTTAAAGTGCAACTATGCAACCATAAGTTACACACACAAACACTCTTGCAAAAGAAAAAGTAACCAAAACACCATAAAAAAGCAAACAAACGAAATTGCAACAGAAAAAGTGGCAATCGTGACAAGTCAGAGTTGTAAACGATAAATTCTTATTTATTTTAAAAACTGGAAGCGGCAAAAAAAACAAATAACGAAGAATATTTCGAATTGTTGCAATAGCAAAGTTAACTTTTTTTGAAATTCAAATAAATGTTCATGCAAAACTTGAGCCAACTTAAATTTTCCATAGAAAATGAATCACTCACATAAACTTATAAAAAAAAAGTTGCCGATAATAAGATTTTCTAAAGAAGAAATTTCATCTGTGACAATAAAATTTATACAAAAACGGTCGTTGATTCTACTAATATGTAGAGACATTGTCAATAGCATGACTTTTCTACAAAATTTACTCATCTCGTTATTAATAACTTGACTTATGGAAAAGTTATCGATATCATGACTTTTTTTTAGCCAAATTAGCAACAACATGACTGCTTGAATTTTATTATTATTAAATAATGGCGTATCTATAGAAAAGTTAACGATATCTCAACTTTTTTAAACAGAATTCATTAATGTATTGACTTTTCTATAGAAAAGTTATCAATATCATGACTTTCCTATAGAAAAATTGTCAATATCATGACTTTTCTATAGAAAAGTTATCAATAATATCATGAATTTTATATAGAAAAGTTATCAATATCGTGACTTTTCATGAATGTTATTCAATATCAAGACTTAGGTGAATAGGCATCAAAGTCTACACCTTTTTTAAGAAATGTTTTCAATTTCATGACGTTTTGTACAAAAGTTTTCGATTTCATGATTTTAGAAAAGTTTTCAATTTCATGACTTTTCTCTAAAAAGAATTAAAAAGATGTTTGATTGAAATTAATAAAAAACAAACAAAAATCAAAAATTTTCCTAAATTATATCAAATGATGTCATAAACTTTTTATACATAAATAGTGACATTCATACACTGAAAGAATTTTCTTCACAACAATAATGAATTTTGGCATTATTCCCATCAAAAATTGCATTTAAAAGGAACCTACGTTGAATCAATGAAACCAGTTTCATTAAAATGTATTTATTGAAACATTACATTAGATCTATGAATATTATTCATTGGATGAATAAATATATTTTTATTAGATTCAATGATTTTATTTGATAATATTCATGAATATGTTGTTTTTATAAAAAAAAATTTGATTTCATAAATTGAATGGCATATTACATTAGATGTATGAAATTACTAAATCTATCATTTTTTAATTAACAAATAAACATGTTTAAGGAAAATATAATTTTGTATCAATTTATGAATATAGTTTAAAATTTTTTTGTTTAACTTGGACAAACTGAAGTTTTCATATATCCAATGAAAATTTTTAACGTAATTACGAAATTCAATAAAGCGATTTAACGAAAACATTTCATTATAACTATGCAATTCCGTTTAGATAATGAAAATTTTCATTTAACCAATGAAAATTTTTTTAATGGAAATGATTCATTAAATATATGAAGCATTTTTCTTTCAGTATAACAAGCATTTAGTTGTTTTATAAAATTGTTTGTTTAAACGCTTTTTTATTTTGTGAAATTTCTAAAAATTGCTTGTGAGAAACATTTAAAACTCAGAATATTTTTTGTTTGTTTTTACCTCATTCTCGTGCTAAAACGTCACATGTCAAACTGACACCTTTTGCAAAACGTAAAAACAGATCGAAAGAAATAGTGAACACCAACTGCGAATTGATGATAATAACGTTAATGAGTTGTATTACATCGATGCAGACAGTCAGGTTGTATATGTACTAAATGCACCAAAAACCCCAAGTTTTCCAAACTGCGAATGGCTTCAAACCCATGAATATTCTGTACATTGGAATCAGCATTTAATACCCAATCATTATCGTCATTTATGATGCAACACTGATGTGTGAACGTATTAAATGGCATGTTGTACAAGAGAGTATCATATCAAGTGGTAAATAGTATATATGAATTATCCCATTATGATTATTAGGGTGCAACACATTTGCCAAATGTAAAAGAAAACAGGGAATACATTTAAAAAATCATATCTTTCAAATTAAAATTGTTACGTTGGGAAACAGGTGTTTTGAAAAATTCTTTGAGATACTCAACTTCTACAAATATGCACCACTCTACTAAAACTCCATATTTATGTTTTAAAATCACTTTTATAACTAATGTCAGAAGAACATATTGTTGTATTTTCTGTTGTTGTGAAAATCATCAACATGGAAAATATAATTGCTTGACATGGTTGTTGTTGTAGCTGCTGCAAGAAAAAAATTGTAATAATGAAGCAAAACCCTAATTGATATAAAAACCAAGCAAAATCATAAATTCGTAAAGTTTTTATGAGTTTTAATGTCAGTCATCAGCAACAATTTCTGTCGGTGCTTAAGAATCATCATTAGCACTGAAAACTGCAAAACTATCGTCGTCAGTGACATCGCTAGAAGTCCCATCACCTTAACGAAAACACCTTGATGTCAAATTTATTTTATTCAGGCAACTAGAAGAATTTATAAACAAAAAAAACGTTACTCTAACAAAATAACGATTACAAAAATAGCGAATTTATCGATATTCTTACTTTCCTATAGAAAAGTCAACGATAACGTTACGTTGTTTTTTTAGAAATATTATTGACAAATGTATTATGCTTTAGAAAAGTTAACGATGACTTTAGGATCGTTGTCGACAATTTTAATTGTATACACAAGTAACCGATAGAATAAATAAATATAATATTTTATAAATAAAAAGTCCTTTAATAATTAAAAATAATAACCTTTAATTTACTTTAAAACAGATATCGATCCCTTTACATTTCTATAGAAAAGTAAACTGTAGCTTTTGAAAAGTTGTGGATTACTTTAACTTTCCATTAAAAAAAGATCGATAACTTTACTTTTCTATAGAAAATTTATCAAGAACTTTTACAGCCTGTTCATCGATTTCGAGCGTTAACGCTCGTTTAGAAAATTACATTTAAAACAAAATAAATTTTATTATACAGCAGAAAAGTTATTGATAGCTTTACTATACTTCAGGAAAGTTATCGGTAAGTATACCATAGAAAAGATTTTTCCCTCAAGGTCAATAGTCTTCTGTTTCTTAAAGTTTGATATAGCAGCCTTCGCAGCCTCGAAAATTTTATTGTTCTCAAGAAGTACTCTGCCTAAACTTCAAACTTTCGCTATACTTTATCGTATGGGTGTGTTTTTCGAAGACGTAATTTAATTTAATTCCAGCTCGGCGAACAATTGACGAATTTTGTGATGGCTGTTTTACCTAACCTGGCCTATATCCTGAAGACGAGCCGAATGGCTTCGTGGGTTTAGATTAAATTGAACAACATGTTGGGTACACAGGTACGTTAAAAAAATCGAAAAAAAAATTAAAGATGCTGTCAACAAGATTCCATTACGAGTCAAATTTTTGACTGATGATTATATATTCTTCAAGTTTTTTTGTAGAAAATAGTTTTAAGTTTAAATTTATATTTTTTTTAAATCGATATTGTTATATTTACTATAAGTAAAGTATAAGTTTGTTTTGTAAGGTAATACGTTGCTGAAATGCAAATATAGGACCCAATCTTGTTGTTCAGGAAAAAGAACCAATTAAAAAATAAACAATTTATTAAAAATAGAAGAAGAATGATAAATGGAAATGGAAATAATGTATTTATTAAAAATTCAAAACAGTCACGAGACTTTAACCGGTAACACTTTCTAATCAAAAATTTTGAACATTTGTGAAATTTTTATAAAAATCACAGCATTTTATCTTAAAATTTACCTTAAAAGTTTAAAAAAATTCCATTAACTTGAGAGATAATATAATCAAACGGTTACCTGCAAAGAAAGAGAAGAAAAACATAAAGTTATTTAAAATTCACTTATAAATGTTACAGTTTATTCAGAATTATTTAAACAAAATAACAAATAACGATTTAAAACTATTAAATTTAAATTAAAACCGTCAAGCCGGTTCCTCGTCAGAAGATTTTAAAATGATATTTTGCAACGAAAAAAAAAATCACAAAAAATCAATGCTCCATGTCCGCGACCCAAGTCAGTCACTCAATGTTAAATTTGTTAAGCGAACTTTAAACAAGAAACCTAAATTGAAAAAAAAATTTGCAAAATGTTTAAAAGATGCTGGAGAATAATATCAATAAAAAATCAAACGAACTTAGAGAATTGAACGAACATCCGTCTCAATAAGAAACCTGGCATTAATTAAAACAACAGGGGAAAACTAAATGGACTTTGTTAGCAAAACCAAAAAAAGTTATCGATAGCAGAATCTCATTCGAATTAAGCATTTTTTAGGGATTAGTGAAGTTATGGGTTTATTTTTTAAAGCACATAAAAGTTATCGATAACTTTTCCATATTTTAGTGTAGTTATCGATAACTTTAACAAAAAGCAAATTATCAAGTTGTCCATAGATAAGTAAAGGTATCGATTATTTTCAATTAATTCATAAAAAAAAATAATGAATATGGACTTATAGAAAAAAAAAAGTTATCAATTACTTATCCAAAGATATATACATACAATAACTTTACAATATCGAAAACTTTCTTTAGATTAGTAAATATATCAATAACTTTCTATAAATATACAGTAGAATCCCGATAATTCGTAATCGCAAGGGACCGGCCATTTCTTACGAACTATAGGGGTTTTTGATTTAGCGGGGTTTCGATTTAACGGGGCTAAAATAAAATAAGTACGAATTAACGGGGTTTCTCAATTTATTTACTAAAACGATAAAAAAAAAACTTAGAAAACAATTGTTAAAAATAAAATATATAAATATTATTTTTTTTTTATATGTTTATTTATTTGAAAACGCACACACAAGCAAAAAAAATCATTCTTTCAATGTTTCTGTTGTTTTTATTACGAATTATAAGTGGTAGTAAGCAAACAATTACGATTTATAAGAAGTTAAGAAGATTTTATTAAACAAAAAAAATTACGAATTAGCGAGGGGACCAAAACTTATGGAAATTTTACGAATTAACGAAATTTTTTCAAGGGACCGACAGTTTATTACGAATTATCGGGAATTACGATTTATCGGGGTACGAATTATCGGGATTTGACTGTATATGTAAAGTTATCAAAAAATTTCCTATAGATTAGTGAAGTAATCGATAACATTTTTATAGATTTCTAAAATTATAGATAACTTTTCCATAAATAAATAAAAGTTTTCTAATTTTTTCGAAAGATTACTAATCGATAATTTTTATATAGGCTAGTAAAATCATCGATAACTTGTCTATAGACAAGCAAAGTTATGTATGAATATGATTTTTGTTGATTATTAAGTAATTAATAACGATAACTTATCTATTGAATAGTTAAGTTTAAAAAAAAAATTTTAAATATTAGTTATCGATAAATGTTCTATAGAGAAGTAAAGTGATCGATAAGTTTAAAAACGTAAATTATCGATAGCTTTTTTGTAAATCTATTATCACGTGTTCTTAGGACAAATTAAGTTATTTTTTAAAAATATGATGATATTGATAACTTTATCTTTAAAAGGTTTTTCATTTTCAACAATAAAATTTCATTTAAATCTATTAAATTGTTGGAAAAAAAACATTATCGATAACTTTTCTGTTTAAAGTTTAAGTTATCGGTAGCATTTTTTTTTAACAAATTTGCTTAGAAAAAGTCGAGCTGCCGATAAGTATGTTTAACAAAGTAATCGATAAGTATGCCTCACAAATCTAAGTTGTCGATAAGTATAATTAAAAACCTAAGTTATCGATAAGTTTTTTTAATATTGTCAATAATGCTTTAAAAAAGTTAAGTAGGAAAATAAATCATTTTTAAAAACATAATGTTATCGATAACTTATTCTTAAAATTACGTCTAATCTGTATTTTTTGTTTATTTAAAAATGCAAGTGATCATAAGTGTTTACTGAATTTCAATGTGTTTTTTTATAAACCTTGTTGTTTGTTAATGTTTTTTTAAATTTCTTCTTTAGCAGTTAAAAAATACAATAAAACACTTATTTAAACAGTCATTTGGAAACAAACTTCGAAAAGCAAAAAAAAAACTTTAACAATAGAATTCAAAAGACGAACAAACGATTTAAAATTGAAAAAACAAATAGCAACAATAACAAGTTAAAAATGTATTTATGCACAAAAAGACGTAGAAAAAATCGTTGAAAAAAAGCGAATGAAGGAATAAACTAGATCGAAAAAAATTAAGCAGCAGGAGAAGAAGAGCTTGAGCTGTCACCGGTGCAGGTGTAAACTGTCAATAAATGTAGTAAATTGACCATTCAACTGTTAAGACGAAGCAATAAAGATGTCTAAGCTGTGGACGGGTATGGACTAAACAATAGTCAGACGTAAAAAAAATTACAAGATCAAACAGCTCTTAAAAAACTATTTTCATGTAAAGAAGGAGTAGGATGTTGCTGGTTCTGTTAAAAAAAAGAACCAACTGGACAAGTTTTTTCTGTCTTTATGCTTGAGAGCTGGGTGAGCAGGTTCAAATTATTTGAAATAAATTCTATGATCTCTTTTCCACTTTTTTACTTTTTTGTGGCTGCTTTTCAACGAAATGCAAATAAACAGGCCCAACGGGACTTTGTTTTTTTTAAATTACAGACCACAAAAAGATTTATTTAGATGAAGTTTTTTAAAGAAAGTTTGCTTTTTGATTCGTTTCTCCAGTGTTGACTTTTTTAAAAGGAGTTGAAGGCTTGTCCATTATTTCTTTTCAGTTGAAGAAGAAAGAAAGAAAGATTTCAGCAGCGGAAATCTAGATAATTATTGGTTCAAGTAGTTTTACTTTGCTGCTGCCTATTTTGCTTTGATAAAATGTTTGTTATTAATTGTTGTTGATTTTTATGATTTTGAATGAGTGTTTTTTTTTCTTACAAGTTTTTAAATTATTTCTTGTTTTTTTTTTTAGCAAAAGCCAGCATTCGGCATCCAAAATATAAGAGATAGAACATGCGATACAACTAACCCAATTAAAGTAATCACGTTTATTTGCATGACACTGGCCGACAGACAGACATTCGTCAGACAGACAATTAATAATTCGTAGAGTTGTGATCATTTATGAGGAAATAGTTTTGGCACAACAGCAAACAAAACAGGCCTTGAAAATGCAAAAATCTCGAACTTAAAACGAAAAAAATAGAAATTACAAACACGTACATTGAATCTGCGAAACGAAAAAATAATTTTATTGGAAAGATTACAAAACGTGATTTTTTTCGACGACAAATAGATTGAGATGTGTTTTAGTTTTAACCTGCTGCTTTTTCCTTATGATTTTTAGTTTTGACGACTACAATGATGATGATGATTTAGCGGTTTTTAATTTTGACAGCTCATGACACATTTCTGATATTTATAGATGATGCTTTCAATTTAGACGGATAAAAATAGTGTAGAGATAATTAAAATTCTTATAAAAATTTATTAAATAAATCTAAAGCAAAAATTTAACACAGTTTAATGAATTTAATCAAAACATTAATCAGTGTAAAAAAATATCACTTTAGTTGCTAAAAATAATGAAAGTAATCGATAACTTAACTTTCTTATAGAAAACCATTAACAAAATTGACGATACCAACTATTTTATAAAACCAGTTTTTCTTGGGATTCAAAAAATTAATTAGCAAGTTTTTGTTTAAATGTGCTAAATTGCCATTTCATACAATTGATTAACTGAAATTTATTGTTGATGGGAATAGAAAAACTAACGATATTAAACAAATAAAACTGTTAATCGAATAAGAATAATAAACACCAGTTCTACTTGTAACAATATCAAAGCTTAAACAAAAACAACAATAAACAGTGAGTTTATATTTTCTTATCAAAAGTTATCGATAACTTGACTTTCTAATAGAAAACCATAAAGCAAAAATTTACGATTACATAACTTTTTTATAAAAACTTCTCGACTTGATGACTTTTCAATAGAAGTTTAAGCTTTGATATTGTTACAAGTAAAGCTGTTCCTTATAATTCTTATTCGCTTAACAGTTTTATTTGTTTAATATCTTTAGTTTTTCTAAAATCTTCGGATGAAGTTTCCTGACGATCTGGCCTATGCAACCAGTGAAATGCGCAATAGAAATAGCTGATCCCTTCAACAATATTTTTTTTTCTCATTATTTATTAATTGAATCTTCATATATTTAAAATGAACTAACAATAATTAATCAAATCTTATCCTAATACTTTATTTATGTCCTGCCAGTGCCAGACAAAAATGTTCTTCATCATGGGTTCTGTTCACATATATAGTTGCTTATTGCTCATCTACTTGGGTAAGTGCTGCAGTGTCTCTTTTTCTTTTTTATATTTTTTTCCAGCATATTTTGTAATCATAGTTTTTACTAATGGCATGAATGTTTGAGTTTTTAACATACCAGGGAGCGGCTGTGATTATTCGAAGAAGTTTATTTTAACGCCTTTGAATTTTTTTTCGATATTAGAGGCCGACACAGTTGAATACCGTAGCACCAGATAGGCTTTTAGATAGAGTTGTAAAGTAGAAGCTTGCAATCGAGACTAAGGACAGAATTTCTTCAAATAAGCCAATGAATTTGAATAGCTTTTATTTCAGTGTTTTTATCAAGAATAAATATTGGGAATTAAGCACGACAAACAAAATCTTTTAAATTGAAAATTTTTGTATTCCCACGAAATAACTTTGAGAAAAGTTTTTAATGTCATGACTTTTCTTTAAAAAGCTCTTAGCATCATGCCTTTTTTATATTAAATTTCTCTACTTTTCTTTAGAAAAACTCTTAGTATCATTCCTTTTTCATATAAAAGTTTTCGATACCATGACTTTTCTTTAAAAAGCTCTTAGCATCATGCCTTTTTAATATAAAATTTCTCGACTTTTCTTTAGAAAAGCTCTTAGCATCATTCCTTTTTTATATAAAAGTTTTCGATATCATGACTTTTCTTAACAAATATTCCCTTTTTCTCATAAAACTTGTGGATACATGATTTTTTTTTAAAGAAAACTTTTAAATGTAATTTTTTCGAATATCTCGAATAGAAAATATATTATTGTCATAACTTTATTATGAAAAAGATATCGATGGCATAACTATTCTTTAGAAAATATATCGATGTGATGACTAAGAAATTTTCCCGATATCTTGACTTATTGTTATTAAAGTTCTCAAATAGAAAATATATCGGTATTATATCTTTTCTTTAAAAATTATATTGATGGCATAAATATTCTTTAGAATAAATATCGAAAAGTTTTCAATGTCCTGACTTTTATGTAGAAAAAATGTCGATATTATGAATTTTCTACACACAAAAAAAAGTCATTGGCGCCATAACGTTTCGGTTGAAAAGATATCGATTCATAATATTTCTTTAAAAAAGTTCTCGATATTATACTTATCTGTAGAAAAGAATCTGATATCACGACTTTTCTATACAAAAGTTATCAATATTAAGACTTTTCTGTAGAACACTTCTTGATATGATGATTTTTTTTTTTAATATGATCTGTATTGTTCTTGTTAAATATTTGGAAACCAATAGCATATCTTTTTAAGTATTATTCTATTTTTCTAATTTCTTTTCACTTTTTAACACATTTTTGTAGTAGTTTCTATGAATTTAGAAAAATTATCAAATACTATTTACAATAAAATAATTTGCATTATTTTTGTTTAAAATTTGTTTTGCTGGTGTTTAGTGTCGCCAATTTTTTCTTTTTTTTGTTCTTTTGTTTTATTTTCAAAATAATCTCATAAACAAAACCATAAAAATTATACATTTTCAAAATATTTTTCATACTTTTTTATTTTACGCTTGTGAATTGATAAGATAGACGAAGAATCGAGCAACAATCAGCAGGTCTGTATTGAGGGCACAATAATTATCGCCTCAAATAATTTCTTTATATGTATATAGAAAACTTATTCAATAATAAAATATAAAAAAAGTATTTCTTTAAAAAAAAAACTTAATACATAATTTATTAATAATTTTTTTTTTCTTTTTAAATTTGTGTACTTTGAAATTAAAATGATTAGCACAATTCATTCATGATACAAAACACACAAAATTCGATTAGGAGGAGTCATTGACTATTAAATATTTTGTTCAATGTTGTTGCAAAAGTTTAAAATAAACGAATTATGTATGTATGTATATTAAATTTCCTTTTTAATTTAACATACATATTTTCAAATTTAAAAAATTGTTAGTGAAACTGTGTCAAATTGAAACCTTAAACTATTTTTCCATAAAATTTGCATTTCTATTGAAATTTATTTAGATTCAGGCGTGTGTGTGTGTGTGTTTGTGTAAGTGAATGTCTGAACACTTGAATAATTATACAAAATGTCTCGTTACAATTGCAACTTTGTTGTTTATTATTATTAATATGGTTTTTTTATATTTTATTTTAATTAAATTGTATTGTTTATTACACAAAAACTTACAATAATATTTGATTTTCCTATTAGAGACTACAAGGTCGTTTCAGAGTTCAAAATGATAACAAAGAATTTATTATTTATTACATTAAAGTAAATATTTTTGTCTAGCAGGCAAATTGTATGGGTTGCACTAATATTTGTATCAATAACTAAAAAAATGTATCCATAACTGGAATTTTTTTTAGGATTCATAATTAATTTATCTTAAATTATCGAAAATTTAAATATATTTTATAAAAGTTTTCGATTACTATGATATTCTAAAGAATATAGTTTTATAGAAAAGTAATCGACAACTTTGATATTCAATAGAAAATAATCGATAAGTTTGTTATCATATAGAAAAGTTATTGAACAATTTAATATTTTATAGAAAAATTATCGGTAACTTTAATATTATATAGAAAAGTTATCAATAGCTTGCATATTTCATAAAGTCATCGAAAACTTTGATATTCCAATTAAAATTGATTCATTACTTTGATATTTTATATAAAAGTAATCGATAACTTTGATATTCTATAGAAAAATTATGGGTAACTTTTATATTATTTATAAATTTAATATTTTATAGAAAAGTTATCGGTTACTTTGATATTTTAAAGAAATGATATCAATAACTTTGATATCCTATAGAAAAATGATCGATAACTTTTATATATTGTGTATAAATTTAATATTTTATAGAAAAGTTATCGGTTACTTTGATATTAAATAGAAATGTTATCAATAACTTTGATATTCCATAGAAAATGTATCGATTAATTTGATATTTCAAAGAAATGATATCAATAACTTTGATATCCTACAGAAAAATTATCGAAACTTCGATATTATCTAAAAAATTTATTGATATATTTAATATTTTATAGAAAAGTTATTGGTTACTTTGATATTAAATAAAAAAGTTATCGACAACTTTGATATTCCAAAGAAATGTTATCGATTACTTTGATATTTGATAGAAAACAAATCAATAACGTTGATTTTCTATAGAAAAGTTATAGATGACTTTAATATTCCATATAATAGTTATCGATTGCGTTAATATTCTATAAAAAAGTTATCTTTTACATACTTGAATAATTTACTAAACATATATCGAAAACTTGTAATAGAAATGTTACACGGGCAATTTTTGCTTTTAATAGAAACGGTATAGATAACTTTGGTGTTAAATATGAAAGTTATTACTAACTTTGATTTTCTCTAGATAAATTAGCTTCAACTTTGATTTTCTACAAAAATATAATTATAAGTTTTATATTATATGGAAAAGTTAGTGAAAACTTCGATGTTTTTTTAAAAAATAACAGCGATGACTTTGATATTTAGAGAAAAGTTATTGATAACTATGAGTTTTTAGAGAAAAGCTTTTGATAACTTTGTTTTTTTATAGAAAAGTTGTCGATAATTTTAATTTTTTTTTTTTAGTTGGAGATAACTTTGAATTTCTATTTACTAAAGTTAAAAATAGCATTGATTTTCATACATATTGCAACAGGCTGTTTACAACATAAGAAAGTCGACAAAAAAAACCACCAGATGGCCAACACCTTCTTATTTTGTCCTTTGAAAACGCTTTAATTGTAAAAAAAACTCCAAACAATAGATATTTTAGAACAAAAATAAAATATTTATAATATGACTTAAAGAAAAAAGGTTAAACAATTTATATGAAAACTAAAATTATAAAAATATGTTTAAAAACTATATTGGAATTTGTTCCTATTAAGTGCTTATCAATTTCAATCAATCTCTTAATTAGATAATCTTTACGAAGAACAAAAACTACAGCTACAACAACAACAACAAGTGCGGGGAGTACACGATCAAATAAATTACGCTGCTAATCGCGATAGAAATCAGTGTAACTAAATGACCAAAAGTTTATGCAGCATATCAGATCGTTATTTTTAATAAAATAGAGAAAAACTAATTATAAGATACAAGATTTCAATGTACATACATACATATGTATGTATATAAACAAAATGTTAAAAAAAAATAATTAAAAAAACAAAGGTTACAAAGTTATCAAAAACTTATATTTTAGTTTAAAGTTTGGGTAAAAGTTTCAAGTTATCTACTTAACTTTTTAGATATTTATAATTTGTGTATAAAAAATTTATGTTATCGATAAATTTTCGCTGGCAAATATGAAAACTTATATTTTTGTCCACAGTTTGGGTTAAAATTGTAAGTTATTGAAAGACTTTCTGCACAATTGTTAGGCTTTGTATAAATTGTATATAAAAAAGTTTTGTTATCGATAAATATCCCAAAATTCAAATGTTATCGATTACTTTGTATTAGAATAGATTTGTTAACGATATATTTTTTATGAAAAATTTTTGTTATCGATATAATTTTTGTTATCAACAAAATGTTTATAGAATAAAAATGTTATAGATTAGCTTTATTAAAATCATTTAGCCAATCCTTCAATATTCTGTATGGTAAATACATCATCAACTACATTTATTTAAGTATTTAAGCAAGAAACACCAGCAAGGTGGATTCAAAATTATTCAATGCATAAAACAATAGACAAGTTCCGATAAAAAAAATGTTTTTTATACAGGGCGACCGATAAATGCTACCAAATCGTAAAGGAAGTCCGGTTGTGACTGAATTGCAGCGAAAATTCACAAATAACAACATTTCCATAAACTCCATATTCCCTTGGCCCCCTTAGGACTACTGGCCTTAGTGCACCTGCCCTTTTCTTTTGGGGTTATTGCCGACAGGTAGTTTAAAAATCAAAACCAACAAATTAGGATGATTTAAAGAAAGAGCATTAAAACAACAATTGAGGCAATCCTGAAAACCTTAGGGCTCTAATTAATAGGTACATAGTTTTTTATGAAATGTCGCACATGAGGTGCCGAGCGTGAAAATCCAATAACTTCCAAAAAAAAGAACTAAACATCTATAAAGAGTATTTTACATATGAATAGAGATAAAATAATGTATGTATGTATGTACCTATATCAATTAAATAAAAGTGATTTGAGTTTGTTAACATTACACTTTTAACCAGCCACCCTGTAAAAAATATACATACAACAACTAAAAATCCATTCAATTAGAAACCATTCTTTTCAACGTCACTGTATGGGTGAGTAGAGCACCAGAAAAGATTGCAATCTTTTATTCAAAATATAAAAACATCATGTTGTTTTTGCTATTTGTCTAACACAAACACACAAATTCAGACTTGTGTGTACATAAAAACTGTCTAGGCAAGAAAAAACAACGATATATTAAAAAAAAAATTTTTTAATAAATAACAAAAAAACGACAACAACGAAGATGACGACGAAAATCGCTGTAGCTACAACAGAAACAACACACACCCGATTAAAATGGTTTAGGTCAGGGGTGCCCACTGTTTTTAGCTTTGCGAACCTTTTGAGAGACAATGTTTCCCGCGGGCCTCAAAATGTCATTTGTGTACAAAGATAAAACTTTCAGCCAAGGTTTTCGTGTTTTTAAAAAACTTTTGATAAATTTACAAAAAAAAAGTTCCAAATTGTTGGACTTTTTTACAATTTCAATGAAAATATAAATTTCAAAGATTTCACATTTGGGAACCCTTGCTATGGATAATATAGTTTAAATGTAAAAAAAAAACAATAATAAAAACATACACGAAAACACCAAAAAAAAATTTTTAAGAGATACCCAATGAAAGAGTAAAAAAGAGAAGAAAATTGATAATTACAATAACAACCCAGCTACTTAATAAAATTTGTTGCTTTATTGTAGACAACAACAAAAGACACGAAAAAATATAATAAATAAAAAGCTCAAGGTAACTAATCTTTAATTATTTTCGCGCATTAACTAAAAGAATTTCACATATGAGTGGAACTAATCGTTTAAATAACGAATTACAACAAGGCACAAAGATAAACAATGGCATCTAGAGAGCAGGCGGAAAAAACAATAACAAAATAGAAAAATCCATCTTTACTTGCTGGAATCTTTGGTGTGCGAGTTTTATTGTGTTTTCTTCTTGTTTTATAAATCTCTTGGGTTCGTTTCTGTATTAAGAATATTTACATTCAACTACGAACAATGTACTTATGTACATGCAGAAATAAAATAACAAACAATTGGTTGGTCAGACATAAACAATTAAATAAAATTATGTGCACAGATACATATTTAAATGTAAACACAGACATCTCAAAACTTAAAAAAATTAAAAGTTTTAGCGGAAAACTTTGTTATCGATTAATTTTTTAACCACAATCTAAGTTGTCGACAGCTTCCTACAGCTACCAATTATTGTGTTTGAAATTTTTTGTTTTTTTTTAGAAAAGAAAGTAAATTTATCGATAACTTTTTTTTGGAAAAGTAAAGCTAAGCTAAGGTTTTAAGTTTTCGATAACATTTCTTTAAAGAAGTTATGTCTTCAATAAAATTTTTTTTTAAAGTTAAGCTATTGATAACTTTTTTTAATGAAGTTAAGTTTTCGATAATTTATCTTCGAAGAAGTTAAGTTATCGATAACTTTTATTGATAAACTTTCGAGTTATTGGTAATTTATTCTTAAGAAAAGTTAAGTTCTTTGTATTTAAAAAGTTATCGATGCATTTTCTTAAAAAAATCTAGGTTATCAATAAATTTTCTTTAGAAAATTATCGATACATTTTCTTTTGAGATTTAAGTTATCGGTAACGTTCCTTTATAAGATTAAAGTTATCGTCAGAAAATGTTAGTTGTTGACAAATTTTTTCTTTACATTTAGAAAATTTAAGCTATCGATAATTCCCTGTAAAAAAAGTTAAGTTATAAGTGACTGTCTCGATCGTCTGATGAACTCGACAACAATTTTATTGACCTCGCCTGAGCAGCATCTTTACCATTCTTCAGAATATTAAAATTATCGATAATTCTCTGTCTTTAGGGACGTTAAATTACCGACAACTTTTTTTTGGAAAAGTGTAGTTATCGCTAACTTTTCTTTAGCCCTTCTGCATTTCTTGGGTCCCAATTTAACTTTTCGGTTATATGACATTCGTAACTAATTTAAAAAATTCAAATATAAATTTTCTACTTTTTCTAAATTCGAACATTTCGGAGGTACTCGAACATTTCGGAGGTACTCGTACCTATTTTTGGTACTTTTTTACAAACCCACTCAATATTGAAATTTTTGATATTTCAGAAAGGGAGAAGCATACGAAGTAGCGTTTTAAATACTAGTATGTACATAATCTGATATTTCCATGGGTTCTAGTGACAGAATCTAAGAATTCGTTGGGTAAAATTTACCACAAAAATTATATTTGGGAAAGTAAGTGAGTAACGCAGAAGGGCTAAAAAAGTCAATTATTGTTATATTTTCTATTGATTAGTACAGATATCGAAAACTTTTCTACATTTTTGCTTTATTAGTTATTCAATTCCTTTATTTTAACTTTTAGCAATATAATTTCAAATTGTTTAAACTTGTAATTAAATTATTTCATGAGTTGACCAAGTAAGTGACTGTACTCTAGATGTTTGTCTGTCTGTCCATCCTTCTGTCTTTTGTAAAAGCAAGTGAATGAAGGTTTGTGTTAATTTTTTTTTTCTTTTAAACTTATTTTGTTTAAATAGTAATAAAAAACGTATTACATTTTTATTATTATAATTTCTTGGCATTTTTTGCAGTTAATAACAGGTTTGTTTGTGTGCTGTTGTTTGTTTAAAAACGAATAATTAAACAAAATATTTGTTGTTCAGCATGGAGGAGTCGAATATAAGTTTTGTTTAATTTGTATTTGATTTTCATTGCACGTGTATGTAACAAAAGATATTTTCTTATTTTGTTTATTGTAATAAAATTTTATATTTTAGCAACAACCAGTCAGAAGTAAAGATTTATTCGTTGTTTTTGTAGTTACATATTTGCAAAAAAAAAAAAACAAAAAATTATTGAAAAAAAATATAAAAAATATTGTTCTGAAACACCCACTAAAGGAATTTTGTAAAAAAAATTAATAGTTGGTTTACATATAAATAATTTGCAAATGCGCCATTTCTGCCTTAATTTGTAGTAATGGACCTATTGTTTTAAATTTATGTTTACTGGCGGTATAATCATTTTCCTTTTACTTTCCGTGGGGTATAGGGCCATAACAATGTGGTTTCAATAATCTCGATCGTCGGTTCGATGCTTGACTGCGCTCCAATTTGCCCTCAATCTGGAGGGTTATGTTATTAATTGGCGCTTCCAGGGTCGAGCTGGAATCCCGACTCTTCTGTTTCTCTGCAGATTCCAATGTAGGGATTTCTTAGCAAGTACATCGTCAGGTTTACGGAGGGTGTGACTTATCCAACTCCCCTCTTTTAATCATCTTACTAGGCTGCTGATTTGCCTCCATCCAAAGTTGGTTGTTGGATGTTGTTGCAGGCCAGTAAATCCGTTAGATCTTGCGAAGGCATTGGTTGTGAAACTCTTGAAGTCACGTGGTGCCATGTTCCAGGTCTCGCATCGACACAACGGAATGGCTTTTATGTTGGAATTAAAAAACTTGATTTTCATTTGTTTCAAAATAGTAGAAGATTTCCAAACCGGATTTATTTGGGCAAATGCACTCCGTGCCTTATTTATGCGACTGAGTATATCTGCTGCTGAGCCACCAGTTGTATAAATTTTTCTACCCAGGTACCAGGACTTTAAATCTTCATTATCCAGATCGCATGCAGAGAAACGGCGATCCGTGTTGCTATTCATGCGGAGCGTTTTTGGTTTGGAATATTTATTTTAACCCAATCAGATTTGCGATTTTCTAATCGCAGAAATTTTCGACTGCATCTCTGAGAATGAGTAGCCAAATAGACGTGTTATCGGCAAAATCTCTGTCCTCCAACCATGTCCATGTAAGCCACACATAATACCTCTCTTATGATAGCTCATTGCCTTCTGCAGTTAAAGAGTAGAGGTGGTAAGAGGCAGCCTTGTCCAACACCATTTTTCACCGTAATCCTCATGCTTAGATAATTTGCATGTAACACACGGCAAGTAGCATACTTGTACAGGACTTTGATAAGCTGTGTAAGTTTTTCGGGGGCAACCTTACATACTTGCAAGTTTCATATAGCGACATCATTTTAAATTTTCGTTTTTTTTTAATAAATAATGGTGTTTTCTTTTCTACAAAAAATGTGCCTTTTTAAAAAAAAAAAAAAGCAATTTGGTGTCTGTTTCTTAAAAATTTTGCTCCCGAAAAGCATGAGTTTTTTAGAATAAAACAAGCCACCCTTTTTAAAAAAAAAAATGCACATTTTTTTGTAGAAAAGAAAGCACCATAACTTTTTTAATCGTTTATTTATTAACATTCTATATACAATATCTCATAATGGAGCTCTCAAGTATTATTAATATAATAATAACTTGGTTTTTATTATGCATACATATCAAGCACTAACTGCAAAAAAAGCTTAAGCGACATCATTTTCAATTTATTTATTTATTATTTTTTTTATAAAAAATTACTTTATTGGCTACAATTGCATCATCTCCTTAACCCTACGTTTCCACATGAAAGTTATTACTTGCAAGAAGTGCAAACGTATTATCAACGAAAAATCGAGGAAATAGGCGTTGGCTGAATGCACAAAAATTGTGTGAATGTTAGTGGAAAAGAGTGAGTGTATTGAGTTTTTCGAACTTGCACTTGCACTTGCATGTGGAAACGGGGTGTAATGGCATGGTCACATAAGGTAGCGTTACGATTAATAGCAAGAACAATTTTCTCGCAAGCGACAACCTTTATACAAAATTTTTATAAAATAAAATAAAAAAACCTTCACCTGTAAAATTTTGTTTTTGTCGCTTGAGCTTTTTTTGGGGTGAAATTTTGTTTTTGTCGCATAACCTTTTTTTTTGGGGGGAGGGGGAGTTATTACTCGATATGTATATATGCCATTTAAATGTTTTACATTTTAAAACTCCATAAATATAATTAAGAACGAATTTAATTATTTCAACTAAATTGCAACTAAAGAGCAATAGGTTTGTAGCACGTCCGTTTCCGTTGTTTATTTTTTCAAAATGACTGGCAGAAGTATGAACGAATGAATGAATGAATAAATGAGCGAATGAATGAATGTATGACTAAATATATGAATGGATAGTTAGTTAGAGTGCACGAAATGTCTATCATTTGCAAGTGCTTTTTTTTATTTGATTATAAAAACAAAATCTACACAGGGAGACATAAACAAACGGAGAACCGGTAGTCCATCAGCCAAACAAAAAAAAAATTCGAATAACAAAAAGAAGAAGGAAGTCATCTGCAAGTGGCAACAACATTAATGCATTTGAAAGCTATAAAAACGACAGCAAAAAAAAACACTGAACTAGGGAAGTACCTAATATAGTAGTGCAGTAACTGGTCTATCCACACAAACTCAAGAAAGAAAAAAAACTGGGCAACTGCCAACAAACAACACATCAGCATCTGCAACAACCTCATAATGCAGTAGTTAATGCAAACAAACAACAAATGGTAGTAAGTAAGTAGGAATAGAACATAACCTTACTTCATTAAAAACCATAAACAAAGTTAAATACAGAGACCCCCTCCAATATTATTTGAATTTTTTTTTTTTTTTTTTTTAATTTTCATTAGAAATAGACCCCAAGTTTTTTATTTCATACAAACTGTTTAGTGATCTAGTTATAGAAATGAATAAATAGCAAAAAAAAAATTTTAAAAAAATTATAAGTAGGAAAAAATTTAAAGAGAAATCTAAATGTCAGATTGCATGCTTGGACAGGTGTGTTTTTTGCAGACCAAGTTTTATCTGAATGGTTAAATCTTTGAACACAAAAGTATTTGAATCCAGTTGTTTGTTTGTTTGTTTTGGAGTTTTAAGGAGATGGATGGTAGAGTTTGGGTAAAAAAAATAATGTACGCTATAGAAATTTTAGTTTATTAAAGTTTTTAGATGGTTCACTAGAGTCCGTGCTGAAAAAGCTTTCAAACTATAAATAAATGCCGAAAACAGAAAGAGAAAAAACACTTTTTAATATGGTCACCTCCAATAGAACTATTTTCAACAAACATTTTTAAAATTTAAAGCACATGAGAAAGAGTTTTATTCTAATTTTGGGGTCCACCTGTCATTTATTCTTTAAATAAAACTATAGAGGAAATTATTAAAAGACGCCAATCTTTTTAGGAAACCTTTAAGATTCCTAAAACTTTTTAGAGTTGTTTGCAGGGGTACTTAAGCAATTCCATGTTTAATTCAAAGCTGTCTTCATTAGCCATTCAGAAGTATTGACATTTACGAGTAGAGACTGTTTTCTGGCATACACCTACGCAAATGAGCGAAAGAGTGCTTATGCCACTTCTGGTGTACCTTAAGTTCGTTCTCCAAAAAAAGAAAAAAACTTTAAAAGAGGCAGGGCTGTTAAAAGAAAGAATATGCTTTGGATTAAATGATTTATTTATTGAACATTTGTAGTGTTTGATTTAGATTCAACTTAAATCAATTTGTATAGGCGAAGCAATTTGGCAATTACAGTTTACTAAAGTTACATGTATGAAGTGGACGATTTTCCGGCAAATTTATCTGGCAGCGCTGATTATGAAGTTGTGTGTTTGATTTGTGGTGTTAAAACGGTAAGTGGATGAGCTGAATGAGTTGAATCATTGTGAGTACTGTAAGTATTTTTCTGAAATTATAAATCAAACTGAGGTCATTTATAAGTATGCGACGTCGCACACATATTAATTTCTCTTGTGAGTATGAGTGAATCAGAGTAGCTTCCCTGCAGGAATTGCCAATAGTTGCTTTGGCGAAAAAACAGAACAAAAAATTTTACTCTTTCTCTTTTTAACATCAACTAAAAAGATTTACGTTATTGTTTTCATTTGGAAGTTATTTTATTATGTATGTTACTTTGTTTTTGTAAAGGAATCTGAACTGTTTTGCTTTTGCGTGTGCAAAAAAACAAAACAAAAAATGTTACTCCTTCTTTTATCGCTTCTCATAGAAGCGAGTGTGGAAGGTGTATCTTATCTTTTATACCAAAGAGCCAAGGCCTTCTATGAGGCATTCTTTAGCAGTTACATAAGAATAGTAATTAAATCAAAAAAATTTTTAATCAGGCCTTCAAAAAGGCCTGAAGTAAGAAGGTCTTCTAAGTTTTACCGCTGGGTTGCTGTTCTCTGGTGTAGAGAAGGGATATTTAGGTACCTTCTCCCTAAGGGAGGCAACCATAATATGGGTGTGGCCTCTTGATGGCGGTCTAGCCTAACCATAATTTGGTAGTCGGTGACAATAATATGGTCATATTAAACATAATGGCCCTAATTCTGTAAAACACAACCGCAACGCCAAAAATAACATTAAAAGCAAAAACAATTTCAAAAATTGTCATAATTTTGTTGTTG
Organism: Pollenia labialis; assembly: GCA_949318255.1. Classification (NCBI taxonomy): domain Eukaryota; kingdom Metazoa; phylum Arthropoda; class Insecta; order Diptera; family Polleniidae; genus Pollenia; species Pollenia labialis. The sequence goes on from OX439141.1 coordinate 130,819,442, forward strand.
CTTTCTATAGAAATTCATACTGCGTTTTAAAATGTTCAACGCCACAAGATATGCAGCTTTTGAAATTTAAAAATTCAATTTCTGTGGAAAACAACAACAAAATAATGAAATATTTTTTATTTTGTTTTTGCTTTCAATGTAATTTTTGGCGTTGCGGTTGCGTTTTACAGAATTAGGGCCAATATGTTCAAAATTTTTAAAGGTGGCCATATTCAAACATGTTTTTCACTGGGTGTAGAGGAGAGATATTTAGGTTACTTCTACTTAAGGGTAGCCTAACTTAAATTCGTTCTCTATGTTTTTAATAAATTTCCTACAATAAAACTCCTTTAATGCATTTTTATGTTTAATGTTTGTTTAACTCTTGTTGTACTATCAAGAGGGTTTTATCTTGCTCTCTTCTTCTGTTGTTGTTGTTGTTGTTGTTTTTTTAAAATATTACTGAAAGAATTAATACGTAAAAGAGAAAAAAAATAGGCATATGTATGTTGTTTATTTAAGACATGTTGGCGTTTTGTAGTTGTTGTTTTAAGTAAAAGTTGCCTCTTATATAGCAATTGCAACATGAGCAGGGTTCCTGGACTATTCGTACTCCCGGGAACGTTAGAAAAAATGTTGTCTTTCATTGTCGGAAGAAATAATGTAAAATGTTGAAGATAAAAACAGATTTGTAAAATAAAATGTGTTTAATCTAAAACTAAACTTAAAAGGTTTGTCTTACTTGCGACCTGTTTTAGATATTCAAGCTCAACAGAAGTCGGCCTTCGTTTCTTTTATTGCAAAATGCTCTGCCAACAAAGTTACTAAATCGTGATAAATGCACTCTCATTGCTTCCATTATTCTAGATTAAGGCAATAAAATTATGTGCCTTTAAATGTTTTAAATGCAATTTATAGAGTTTTTGCAAGCCTTTCTTTTAAACATAAAGTCAAATTAATCAACCTCACCGCTGTTACGCTTCAATACAAAAATCTTTTCTGAAATTTGTTTTCGACATGGACAGTCACAATTCCCGAAATTTCCTGTCCTAAAATTTTGATTTTGAAAAAGTCGTTCCGGAAATTTCCGGATTTTTTTTTTACCGCATAGGAAAACTAAACATAAGACATAAAAACTCTTCATCAAACAGGGTTATCCATTTATAGGTTACAAAGTCGCCGGTCTGGCAAGGCTGTCAGTTGTTAAAAATCTTTCATTTCAAATGTCAGTGTATTTAATAGGGTATTCATTTAATCGGGCTTTTGCTTCAATCGGTTAATCGCTCGATTAATTAATCGAGGTTTTGGTTTAATCGGTTAATAATCGTTAAACTTTTTTATTGATTGGTTAACCGATTAATAAAACTTTTTTTTATAAATAATCACATTTCTCCGGAAAATATCAGTTTCAGACTACGTTAAACTAAGTTAATAAGTTTTGATGAAACTGGACATGGAAAAAATTCTTTTAATTATCGTAGATCTTGGAAAAATCGAAAGCAACCCATAATTCAAAATTTCTAATTTCTCAGTCCTTTTACTGGATTTCTCTAAACATATAAAATCTTCCAATAAGCCATTAGAGCCCTGTTTTAATTATCTTCTATTTGTGTTGGTTTATTTTGTTGTTGTGTTACTATCGAGAGTTTCTTCTTTTGACAGGTCATCATCTAACTTATCCTGGCAAAGCTCAGCTCGTTTCCGAATTCTTTTATTTCTGTTTTTGTACTGCATTTTAAAATTAATTTCTTGAAGGAATTATATTGTGAAGTAAAACAATTTTTAAACACAAATTTTTTGGTGCACTTCAATAACTTTTTTGGTGTACTTTGGTACAGATAACATTGCAAAATTCTACATGATTGCATTGTAGAATGCATTTAAAAAGCGAGTTGGTTTGCAACTGCCGTTTTGAAATTTACCCATAATTAAAAACACAAACAAATATGGCTACAAAAATTAAAAATTTTGTTACATCGGTTAATCGACTGAAACTAACCAGTTTAATCGTTAATCGAAAAAATCGAATTTTAAATTAACCGATCAATTAATCGGGTAGTAATTAATCGGTTAACGAATATGGCTCCGGTTAGCAACCGAAAAACGCGTGGCCACTTTTTGAAGATTACGGGGACAATACGGTCGTCATAGTGGCCCTACTGTACAAAGAATTGTCATGTTTATAAAGAAATTTGAAGAGACTGGAGGAAGTTTCTGTATTAAAATCTTGTTTAGCCCTTTTTAACTATTTTTTAATAAAAATTTAGCCATTTTTACCAGTGAAGAGTTATCATCAGTGCTCTGTGGTAAAGCACTTAATAACTAGAAGAGCGGCAAGCGATTTTTTATGCCAAAACTTCAACACTACCCGGCGGGAAAATCTTATTTGACTGATCGCTTTGCCGGTCTATTTTATTGAAAATGTTTTGAAAATAAAATGTTTATGTTTGAAAAAACGCTTGCCGCTCTTCTATGGATAGCGTAGTTAAGCATTGAAAATTTAATTGTTTTTTTTTTCAAAAGTATTAAAAAAAGATTAAGAAAGTGTCGTCATATTGACAGAAAAATATCGATGATATCGATAATTCGGCAAACCTCAATGATCGCTGGTATATCGGTATTTTTATTCTTTACGTCCGTAATTATATCGAAATAAAAGTATCATCGAAATCCTAGCTGTATATGTGTAACGTATTTAACTTTACTTTTGAAACCGAGAAATGGATAACCCGTTCTTTATTGTGATGGGTGTATTCTTTTATATTTGCCAATTGCGAATATAACATTTTGATGCCATGTGCGGCGGCGGCCTTTTTCCTCATAGTTTTAAGCGCTATAATGAGTAGATGTGAATAAAAATATGTCGGTGTGTGCGAACGAGTGAGTGCACATTTTGTTGTTAAAATAGATTTTTTGTATTTTTGCGCGCATTTTTGTAGTCGTCTCTATTTCCGACAGTTTTAAGGTTGTAGACCTTCAACTCAGCAAACGGTGTGGTCTGGTCTTTCTCTTTTAGTTCTAAGTAGACTCTTCAGGATTTTTTTTTTTATTATTTTATTTACAATTTAAAGTTTATTTTCGCAGTAGCGTTGTTGTCTTTTTTTCTCTTACTACAAAAACTACAATGTTGTAGTTAGCAAGAAAGAAATAAAATTGCATGTCGTTGGGCTCTCCGTCAACTGACAATTATCAGACAAACACACTGTAAAAGTTTGAAACCAAGAAAAAAAAAACTGTGTCTAGCTAAAACTTAATTTGCTAAAAAGGAAATAAAGCCAACGATAAAACAAATAAACATTACTAACAATTAAAATACATACCATTTAGTTGTTATTTATATAAAACGAATGCTCGTGTTGCAGTTGTAATAAGAAAATGCAACAATATCAACTAACTGAGACAGTTGTAGTTGCACTTGTAGCAAAACAACAAACCAAACAGAAATAAATAACGAAATAAATGAACATAAATATTAAAATAAAACAATGTAACTGCTATTTATAGTTCTTTAAATATTAATTTTGCGTAACATTAATTAATTGCGTGTTGTTGCAACATACAATGCGCAGTGTGATCCTTCTCTGTGGGTTGCCACTATTTGAAAAAGTGCGTTTTCTCATTAAATAAACTTACAAATTATTAAACAAAAAGCGCTTCAAAAAAAAAAAAAAAAAATCTTTAAGTATGTTTTAATTGGTTTAAACATTAGCTGGTGCGATCATAAAAATAACAAAGGAAATATTAAATATGTATATAGATTATTCATAAGCCTAGACAACACGGAATGTGAAAAGCCACATGCGCATGTGCCTCTGACGTAATTTTGACGTCTAGCCTTTAATCAAAGTTGTAGCGATGGTTCATACTCGATAACAAACTGAAAGTCATAGTCGAAATTACAGTCATAGTCAACATCAAATCCATAGTCAACCTGACAGTCACACACATAGTTTAAGTCATATTGAAAAATCGAAATTATAGACACAATCTTTAACTAACACTTCAATCAACGCCATTTTAATAGTTAAACTGAGCCTAATAATTTTAGTTTTCATTAGACAGAACATAAAAAACAAAACTTCTATTGAAGTAGAAAGCATCCAGCAGGTAAATATGACAATGAACTGAATTTTAACCTACTGGAACTAAGCTAGAATTGACTGGTTACTCAACTAGAACTGTACTAGAACTGAACTAAAACTGAACTAGAACTGAACTCTCTCTCTCTCGCCATTATAGGTAAGAATCGCAGCGACAAAAATCACACCATGTAAACGGGCACTAAATGGCAAAGCTTTCACTAAATAAATGGCTCGTCAAATGACAGATATTTAACAGCAGACAGTCTTGCCAGACCGGTCAATGGATAACGCTGTATATTTTAAATTAAAAATTGTTTACTAAATATTTTAAACTTGAAGCTTTTTCTTTGCTTCACTTCCCCCTCCTATTATTTCCTTAGAAACATCTTTATATTTTACTTCACAATTATAATTTTATTTTATGTTACAATTTTATTACTATATTTGTGTTGTTTTGAATTTTATTTTCTTTTATTTTTAATGTTATGATTCTTTTACTTTTCAAATAAATCAACATAACATGCAGTCATTCACTAATTCAAATTCTGTCAGCAGACAGACCAATTCCCATCCCGAAAAAACCCCATACAAACACTTATACAATTTTTTTTGTTCTGTACTTTAAAAAAGCCAATTAAAGGCGAAAACTTATGATAATTTTCTTGATTACTAACTTGTCAGTGCTTTATCTGCCTTAAAAATGATTATGATCGTAGTAGTAGTTCTTAACCAATCTTATTTTTTTAATTGTTTGAATTTTAAAACATTTTATTTAAAAATTGTAATTATTTAACGAGTTTTATTGCGTGTCGGTTTCGATTAGAAAAGTGTAGCAGTAATTTAAAAAAAAAATTTTTACTGGAAAAAATCGCCTTTGGATACAAAAACAGAATGTGTCTGAGCAGTGTATGTGATGGGGATTATAATAAGATGCATTTCTTTTTTTTTTCTTATTTTTTTTTAAGCAATAAGAAAACCAAATTCTTATTTATATGAATTCTTGATGAAATAAGATTGGATGAGTTTCTACCACAGGTGGAGAAGGTATATAAGTTTTTCGTGGCATTTGCAGAAAAAGCTTAAGAGAATGTTTTTTTTTTATTTTATTTCATAAAAATTTGAATGAAGGTTGTCGCTTACGCTAAAATTGTTTTTGCTATAAAATCGTTACGCTACCTTATGTGACCATGACATTTTAGGAGATGATGCAAGTATTGCCAATAAATTCATTTATTAAAAAAAAAAACGAAAATTGAAAATGATGTCGCTTAAGTTGTTTTTGGGGTAAGGGCTCAATATTAAGTATATTTGGCGATGTTCATCTGTCTGTTAAAATTGGTTTTGCGAGACCCCAGAAATGATGAGAGCTAAGTTGTTGTATATACATATCTGTGTCACATGTCTCCGTTAAATTTTGCTACTGAAATTCGGCCAGGTCTGTCAATAAATTGCTGAAATATAAACCAAGATTTTCTCTACCTTTTGTAATTAAATCCCCCTTTGTTTTTTTAATGTGTAGACTTTTTAAAAAATACATGATTTGGCGCCTAAATAGAGAAATGTGTTTAAAACCAAAAAATAAAGTCAAAATATTAAATGTTTTTATACCCTTTTTTAATTCTTTTTTTAATGCACTCTTGCTTGTTTTTGTTATATACTTTATTGCATTATAGAATGATTAAGATGTAGGAAATATATATTTTTTTATTTAATTTAATTTTTATATAATACTAGCTAAACCCGGTGCGCTTTGGTACTCCATCGAGAGACAATTAGTAAAAATTTTTAAAAACAGATCTCGTATATTGATAACAAAGCATCTTGTACAAAATTTTATTGCTTTTACAGAACCCGCTCTACTGATATGTATACAGAAATCGCATGTGTTCGTATGGGAGGTGACATGACTACTTTTCCTATTGAACCTACTTTTGGAAGATGTTGTGTATTTTTATCTAAGCGATTTGTAAAACATTGGAACACCCTCACTGTAACAGTTGAAGAAATCTATAGGAAAGTCTATAGGGAACAAAATTTCATACGCTTTTTTACTCCTGCACCTAACCCTTAATTTTTATTTTGAAAGGTGAAGTTTACCTTAAGAGTGGATCCTATAAAGCTTGAAGACATTTGTCTTCAGATATTCAGACTTTAATAATTTCGTTCTATGGGATTTACCGCTCTTCCTTCCTCTACCCCGCCGATTGTTATTTAAAAATTTATAGTTCACTATAATAGTGGCTTTAACTACGTTTGAAGGCTCTAGCTAAGATATTAAGATTTAATATATACATTCTATGGAGGTATTTCTCCAGCTGCACCTCCCCCCTTAATTTTTATTTTCAAATGTGTAGTTTACTATAAGAGTAACTCCTACCAAGTTTGAACATTCTCACTAAAACAGTTTTTAAGATATGCGATATCTAACATTAGCGTCCTATGGGGGCACCACTTCCCCTGCTGTTATCTTATTTTAATTTCAAGGCTCAGAAGATGGTTTTGAAATTCAAGAAAATGGGTGCAGCGGCTCTTAACATATGCAATACTTAATATTGGCATCTTATGGTGGGTTCCTCATCCGCAGCCCTTATCGAAAAAAATGCTCCTCCTCTGTCTACCCCACCCATTTTTATATTGAAATTTATAGTTTACCATAATAGTAGTTTTAACCACGTTTGAAGACTCTCCCTTTCATAGTTCTTAAGTTGAGCGATATTTAATATATGCATCCTATGGGAGGAATTTCCCCCCTTCGCGTACCCGCTTTATTTTTATTTTCAAAAGTTAAGCATACGATAAGAGTGACTTCTACAAAGTTTGAACATTCTCACTATAACAGTTCTTAAAATATGCGATATTAAACATTGGCGTCCTATGGGGAGTACCACTTACTTAAGGAAAATATTTTTAAACTGTTTTCAGCATAACAATTTTAAACATAATTATTTGAGATTAAAGTACATACATATGTTTTAATTATTTAATTCTGTTTAATTGGTTTTGCTTTTTATATAAAATTGTAATTAGTTAATCAGTTGTTAATAAATAATTTATTTATAATTTTCCAAATTCTCAGTTATGAAGATATTGTAAGTATTTCTTATGAAGATGTTGTAACTTAATTCTTGAGAGAAGGTTAGAATTTTCTTTTTCTTTATATTGTGTGTAAATTTAAATTTTTAAGTATTTTTGAATTATGACGATGTTGCAGAAAATAGCTATTTTTATATAAATATGTACATTATAACATAGTGATACATGGAGATTTATAGCAACACAAGTTTTTGAAATGCTACAAGCTATTATTTTGTTAGGTTTAAATAAAAATTCATGTGGTAAAAAATGGGGAAGGTGGGGTGGCGGTAAATGGCCGCTTATCGAGGACAAAGTTGAAGAAAAAAATTCACAAAATGACCCATAACTCAAAATGTTTTCCAAACATACATATATCCATTCCTAAGAGGAGCTGCTACAAAAAGTTTAAAATTGTTTAATATTTTCATCTCCAAAACATATTTTTTCTAACATACATACCTGCCCGCTATCTCCATAGCTTATAGGGGCTCCCAAACGAAAAGTTGTTAACTACGTTATACCTATTATAGATACATTTGTATAAGAAGTTCTTGTTCACTTTATGTTCTTGTGCAATTCATTAAGTTCTAGCTCATTTCTAGTTTTAATTTAGTTCTAGTTTATTTTGAGTTCAGTTTTACCTTAGTTTTAGTTCAGCCTTAGTTATTAATCAAAAAAAAAATTGTCTTAACCAATTTCCTAACAAGAAATATTAGATTTATAAATATCTGATTTTGCAGCAACGAAAAAGTATAAACATTTCAAGAGAAAGTAAAATCTTATATATGACATAATAAAACCCTTTTATATTTTTTTATTAAAATACAACAAAAAAAAACTCCTTAACAATGGCCAACATTCCTGGTTTCAAAAGAGCTCAAAAATGTTTAAAACCCAAAGAAATAAAGTTAAAAAAATTCAACAAAAAAGCCCTCAATAAAAAGTTCATGGAAATCCTTAAATTTTAGTTTTTTTTATTTAAGTTTATTTTTGTGCAACAATAACAAGACTTATACACTTGGTGGTGGTTGGTTTTTGGTTTAAAAGTAGCAGACCTGTCTTCTCCAGAAATAAAAAATCAGCAAAAAAAAAATAGCTAAAACAAAATCTTGAAATTATAAAAAAAAAAATAACTTTAGAACTGGTTTAAAAAACGACCGACCGGTTAATGTCTCTTGACTTTGTATTTAAACCGGAGGAGCACACATAAACAACATGAATGCGCCAAAAAATAAAAATTTTTTTTTTTTGTTTATTATTTAAAGGAAAAATAATAAGAAAAATATACAAAAAAAAAGAAAACATTGTTAACAAACTTGAAATGCCATTGAGCAATCAAAACAGTCAGGCCAGGCTCAAAAAAAGTACCAAAAACAACAACAACAACAGAAATGCATACAAAAAAACAATGAAACATTATTATCAAGCTCTTACATGTGGAGTTTAATGCACATACGTAAAAAATGTAAACACACACACGAGCTGTGTAATCATGCCGCGTCCACACTTGCAATTTTTTATGCAGCTATTGTTGAGGTTGTACGTGAGAATGGTAATCTGCAATTCTGTTTTATTTTGTAATTCGCAATATCCAACTTGAAGTTGGTTGTAGGTGTTTTCGACGTTTTTTATATTATAAAATTTAAAAAGAAGAAAAAAAGGAACAAGAATATAAAAATTTCCAAGCAAGATTTTCATACTGCAGACACTTATGCAAGGCGAAGCTGAATTTCAAAAAATTGCAGGTTTGGACGATGACATACTCTCTCATAGACATCGTCCAGAATTGCAATTTTTTAAAATCCTGCTTTGAAATTGCATTGGTGTCCAGATTATGAAATCTAATCTTGCAAGTTTTGTATTTTTATATTGTCTTTCCTGGTTTCATTTTAATATTTCATATATAAATACAAATACACCTACAGCCAACTTCAAGTTGAAATGTGTGAGAATTACAAAACAAAACAGAATTGCAGAGTACAACAAACTGAGTACCCCTCCACAATCTTCTCACTTCTATCACCAATAAATTCAAGAATTGCTGCAACTTAAATTGCAAGTCTGGACGATGACTTTGAAATATATGAATGTACGTATCGAAAGATATAATTAACTCCACTCTACTGCTCATATAGATCCGAAATGTAATGGGTTTCGTATAGAATTTCCAAAAGGAAGAACTGTAAAACTTGCTGTCATTTTAATGAAATCTGTTTGACTGTTTTCAGTATATTGGCAAATTAGTAGAACGTTTACAAATCGTGAAAATTATTTTCTAAAATTCGCGATCTACTCGTCAAACTTATATAGCACTTCGTTAAGTTTACGGAGCGCATAATCAGCCATTATGACAGCTAATACGCAATACTATGGTGCGGAAGCCATTCTCAGCAACTTGGTCATTGCTTGTTCACTTTTTGGAAAATTTTAGGAAAGATTTTGGTCTACATTCAAATAAGATCCAACTGGTGCAAGAAACAGAAAGTTGAACCAGATTTTATCGTCAAATCTTCTTCAGCGATGAGGCTCAATTCTTTCTAAACGGCAAAATTGTAGTTTTTGGAGAAAGCACAATCCCCAGAGAACCCATTACATTTTGAAGAAATCACTGTTTGGTGTTGATTACATGCCGAAGGCATCATAGGAACATTTGTCTTTAAATCCGAAACCGGTGCCAACATTGCCGTGAGCTGATAAACCAGCAACGGTTGATCATTTCGGAGCCAACATTCGATGCACTATGTACGAAATAAAACCGGGTATGCTCGAAAAAGTAATACACAAACAGCGGCACAAAGAATATTTTATTGATATTTTATACGAAATATAAAGAATATTTATGGTTGAGTCGCCATATTTTTGAATCTGATTTGGAAGGAATACCTACCACCTGGAATAGAGAAGCCATTAAAAAATTAACCACAAGCTATTTTGTTCTTCATTGTCACGGAATTTAAGATGTCGAACATTGAAAAAACTTTCAGTAATTTTGACAAAATCAAATATTTTTCCAATTATATTTCTTGTAATTATTTTTACACATATGACTTTACAACTTTATTACTACCTTTTGAATCCCCCAATAATATTTCGTTTCTTCTGCACTGAAGACAACCTACCAGATTTTGTTTTCGTTTCTGGTCGCCTCCATTTCGTTCTTAATATTCGTCGCCGATTTCTGGAGCGAACTTTTATCGGCAAAAATGTATGGAATTTCGTTTTTTTGCGCTGTTGACCTTTATTCAGCTTGCTGAATTATTTGATAACTCTTAAGTAAACGTATACGTTGCGGTTCAGCTGTTCTGTCTTCTTTACCGAGCTTATGTATGAGTAGGTACTTTTAAGTTGCGTTGTTGATAAACCTGATTAAATTTAACTTTTTCTGCGTTTTAACATATCAGCTCTAATAGAACTTTATGTTCACTGACAGAGCGAAAATTCCACCGACGCACACAACATTTTCTTTTAATTTTATATTTTTATACAAAACGCATAAATGACAATACCTAAAAATTAAAAGTCTTTTTGAAATCATCCTTAGAAATGTTGACAAATTTTCTGTTTTTAAACACCACATTAGCCGTTTAAGTGACTACCAACGATTGAATTCGACGGTAAAGTTTACGTGTCCGCAAAATGTACCTTTACTTTTTCAAAAGCACTTTAATATGAAAAGGTTCCCTTAAAGGTCTACCAATTTTTGACGATTTAATAAGAAAATGTTTCATTTAATACTATTAATGTTCCACAAGCCAATTGGTAGCACATACAAGAGCCTTGCGCGTCTTATGCGCACTTTTTTTACTTTGACGAACTTTTACTCACGAAATATTTGATTAAAAAAAATAAGTTAAAAAAATTAAATATCTGATTTGTGAATTAAATTTATACAAATATTCAATAGTTTCTTAAGAAATTCTTTGTTTGAAATCGCGCGTGAGTGTTAATTTTAAACCGCGCACTCTTATGTTATATTGCAATCACACTCACTCTCTCAAGCGTGAAAAATATTTAGAGTAAGTCACAAAAATTAAAGTCACGGGCACAAATCTAGTTGAAGCATTAACTTTGCCGTCACTGCCCATATTGCCAAAGTTTGTGCCATTGTCGCCGCCGTGCGCCGTTTTAACAAGAACACTTTTCGAAATGTAAATTGTTTTTGCAGAAAAACTGCAATATCAACTGAGACAGCAACAACAACAACAACGGCAACACAAATAAAACCGAAATTTATCGTAAAGTCGTCTTGTTTAACGGCTTACAAAACAATGTTGCCTTGTACCCCGATATCACACACAAATTCATGTATTTCTTCGATTTACGATTATTTGGGTATTTATGCCTCTCGTTTGGTCTTTCTTTAACTTGTTTGTGGGTTTATTGTACTTGCAGTCGTACACATTTGCCTTAAATGTTTTGAATGGCTGGACTGTCATTTACGTTTAGATTTTTTTTTTTTTGAAGAAACTAAAAAAACTTCAAATCACATTAGGAAAATGGAAATACACGGCATATTAAGGCTAGACTTTTGGCGGGACAACAACGCAAAGTGTTGGCTTGATTTTTCCTTTTTAGCTAAGAAAACAATAACCTAAAGTTTTATTTGTTGTTAGATTTGAAGCAAAATACTATGTGGATACTACATAAACTTGCCACATGCTTTTTTCTCAACACACAAATCTTTCAGCCAGACATAGAGTTGTGTACATTGTGCCTCTTGGTATACCGCCTAAGAGCCAGCCAGTCAGTCGTCCTCAGTCTGGTCGGCCGACTGTCATCACTGCTGCATGCTCAAAGTGTTTGTTGTTGTTATCTTACTTGCAACAAGGCTAACAACAAACAGCAAACAGGCGACTTAAATCGTGTTTTACGATATTTTGCTTTGTCGTTTGGTGTTTTTTTGTTGTTGTTGTTTTTTCTTTCTGCCATGCTTGCAAACTTTATGTGTGTTTTTAGTATTTATTTTTGGACTTTTAACCTGATACTGAAATATGTATGCACTTTTTTTGGTTTGTTTTTGTTACTTTTGTGTGCTACAAACATTAACAGCAACAAAACCTTAATTATGGTCGGATTAAAGAAGTTGACTTTGCAAAAACTGAAAAAAAAATTATTGAAAATAGTTGTGGTTGTTTTTTTTTTTTTTTTTTTTTTTTGAAAATGCCTTAAAATGACTGAAATGTTAAGCTGAAGTTTAAGCATTTTGTAAAGATAAATAATTTGGCTTAAATTTTTTTAAAAACTCGAGAACCAATGTTGTAACCGTTAAGATCGCATGAGTCATATTTAGCAAAAAACCAACAGATAAAATTGCTCAACCGTTTATTTAAATAAATATTTCCTACGAATTTTATAGAATACAGCTTTAACTGGATAGACTTCGTTGAATTTTATTAAAATAGTTTAGTACTAATTCTGTTCGATTTTAGTTTAAGGTTAGTTCTAGTGCAGTTCTTGGTAAGTTTTACTTCAGTTCTAGTTTAGTTCTAAAGAGTTCGTCAGAAAAACGTATATGCACTACTCCAGCCAAAAAATTGGTCCAACAAAGTTTAAATTTTTTAATCGCGTTAGCTTTAAATAATATGTCAGATATTATTTTTTCTAAATCATACATTTTCAACTGTTATTTCGGTCGAAATGGACAGCGGAGAAAAAGGACGTGAAAAAATAATTAAAACTTTTCATAAAAGTAGGGCAAAAGAAGCCGATCAACTTTTTCAAAGGGCACTAAAAACTTCTATCAAAAAAACAGATCGTTAATTGCAATGCTCTAATACTTTTGTGCGCAGAGCCAAGCTAGTGATGGGTTAAAGTTGTATAAATTTCAGAAAGTTTCAGAGCGCAATGCGGTTAAGGACTAATTTTCTAAAAAAAAAATAGACCTGTGGTGTGTTGGATGATGAAACTTATGTAGCAGCAGACTTTTAAAGCTTCCGGGTCAAGATTTTTATGTGGTTGGTGGACGAGGTAATGTTCAAAACAACACCGGACAAAAAATAAACAAAATTCCGCAAGAAATTTCTTGTGGTGCAAGCCATTTACAGTTGTGGTAAAAGAAGCCAATCGTTTTATACATACATCAGGCACGATGAACACAGAAAGGGTATGTTCGTAAAATGCAGCACTACACTGCATCAGGAAAGCAAACTTTTTAATGCCGATAAAAATAATAATTAAAATTTTTTTTATGGTGTGACTATTATTTTTGTGGAGTACATATTTGACAATTTTTTGGTCCACATCTACTTCACTGATATATATTTTGAAGCATTTGAAATCACTGATGCAGTGCAGTGATGCATTTCGAACAGAGCCAAATATACATTAAGGAATGTCTACAAAAACGGTTTTACCTTTCTTAAAACAGGACTTCATATTTCTGGTCCGATTTGGCATCATGCCACTATGTCAATTTTGAACCACGGGAGGCAAGTCCACCCAACTGTACAGAACTTCGGCCTGTGGAAAGGTATAAGGCTCTTGTGGGAAAATAATTAAAGAATACGGGAAAGGTATTCCAGGACATGTCCGATTTTAAGCGTAAGTGGACACCATTGACGTTTTTTTTTAATTTTATATTGAACGGTTTAAGTTTTATTCAACTTGATGCAAGTATTAATTTTTTCTGGTTCACTCTTTAGTTCAGCTCTAGTTCGGTACTATATCAGTTCAAGTTTATTTCTAGTTCAGTTCTACATTCAGTTCTAGCTCAGTTCTAGTTCAGTTCAGTTCTAGTTCAGTTCTAATTCAGTTCTAGTTCAGTTCTAGTTCAGTTCTAATTCAGTTCTAGTTCAGTTCTAGTTCAGTTCTAGTTCAGTTCAGTTCTAGTTCAGTTCTTGTTCACTTCCAGTTAGGTTCTAGTTCAGTTCGTGTTCAGCTCTCTTTTAGTTCTAGTTCAGGCCTACTTTAGTTCTAGTTCAGCTATAGTGTAATTCAAGTTACGTTCAGTTCTAATTGAGTTCTAGAGCACTTCCATTTCAATACAAGTTGCTTTTATTGTTTCAAATGTAGTTCTATAGCTACGGTCACACTTGTCAAATAATTCCAATATTTATTTTGATTAGTTATTATACCACATCTCACAATAAAACAGTTTTTTTGCTATGTATTGTAACGGGTCCGCCATCTAACGTTTTTTTTTTTGGGTCCGCCATCTAACGTTTTTTTTCTTCAACTAGTGCTTATTTTGTGAATGGTAACACTTAGCTCATCTCTGATTTGACAGATAATTAGTTTTATCCTTCCGCTGAACGAATATGGTTGTGTATGGAATTTGGAAGAAGAGAATCACCGTCATCTCCGTATGTTCGTTATCTTGTGAAAAAAGTGAAAGAAACTGGCATCCTTATCCATAAACCAAGGCGTGAAAAGCCAAAAACAGTGCATACACCGGAGAATATTGCTGCTGTGGCAGAAAGTCAATTCACCGTCGTGCTCAACAATTGAACATTTCGGAAACATCATTGAGACGAATTTTGTATAAAGACGAATAAAGAGAAAATATTCAGTAGTTTTTTTTATAGCATTTTCAATAAAAAATTTATTTGGCGGACCCTTTAGTATAATTAGTTTTATTTTATGATATTAAGACCGTGTTGAATCACACTTACTATTTACAAAAGTAGTGGTTACGTTTATTTGGTCAAATATTTAATAAGAGTGACCGTAGCTTAATTCTATTCTACTGTTGTAGTTTGTTTTTTATTTTAAATATATATTTTATAATGCTTTAAACTTTAAGGGGGTAATTTTGTTGTTCACTTCACCTTGCGTTGAGAAAATTTTCGTATAAAATTTTTTGAATTTTCAAAATCTTTTGGCGTTCGCGTATCTCAAAAGTGTTAAGGTGTTATCTCAACAGACCATTTTCTTAGTTGTTATTGCTTTTATTTTTGCATTGATTTTGAATGTTTAAATTACATGTAAATAAACAAAAAATACCTGCCGCCAACACAAAAACGACAAATCAAATTGTTGTTTGATAATTATCATGTCGTTGGAGTGTAGTGTAGTGTTTTTAAATAGGTTAACTTGAATTTATACATTTTGCCCATTTAGTTTATCAAATTTACATACAATATCAATAAGCAAAAAGTTTTTTGAATTTAAATTTTAATTTCAAAATATTTTGTGTAATAGAACAGATTACAATAATTTGTAGGTAGAGCGATTAAGATTAATGTGTACAGATGAATATTGTAGGTAACTTGAAAATCTGTTTGACATTTTATTAGTTTCTAAAAGTTGTACCTAAACAAGAGCGTCAACGATGTGTCACGTAGTGTTACAACAGTAGTGTTAACTTTCTTGTTTAATAAAATCCTCTAAATAGAAATAAAAAATGTAGATAAGATCGCTAGTTTGACGAAAAAATAACGGAATTGCCATTATTTATTACACTGTGCGACAAATGGTAGGGGTCAGTGATCGGGAAGGGTTCAAACTACAGGGGAAAGTTATATCGGTAAAAAAGAAGGTATACGTGTCCCGGCGTTTCGCTGGGTCATTATAAATACATGGTACCTGAAGCTATCAAAAGAAACGAAAAATTTATCTTTCGTATCCTAATGGCATCTCTGAATCAAAGTCATGATTTACGTAACAATAATGATGTATTTATCCCATTGGTGATCAACAACAAACAATACAAAGCTTGTGTGTATTTTATATAAGCACTCACTTTATAAAACATAAATTGCATGCAGTTCGCAACAATATCATATATATTCACTTTTGTCTCTCTTAAGTATCTCGTGCAAATTACACCGAAACTACATATGTGTGGAAAACCACACACGAGGGTAACTTACGTAAGTTCTAAAATATTTCGTTACGAAAAAATATTTTTAAATAAAAAATATGTGTTTTCAGTACTTAATTGATATACAGTGCACTCTGGAAAACGTCAACTAATTAAAACCGCGGGTGTTGACGTTTTACAAATTGTTGACGTTTACGAATGTAAAATTTTTATATAAAAAACATATCGATAATGTGCTTTTAAACGTTTTTATTAATTATAAACTAAATCCAAACATAAACAAATTCAAAAAGGAAATAAAAAAGGCATTCAACCTGACTAAAACCATAGAAGACAACTGGAACTAAAAGAATACATTTTAAATGAGATCATATTTTTAATTTTACATGCACACATATGCATTTAAAAAAAATCTGTTATTTTTTTCTGCTGTTTTTTTCTATCCAACACTTGGAAGAGAGCCTTCTCTCTTAAACGTCTTAATACATTTAAGTCATTTTGCTCAACATTCTCGCATTGAGCCCAATCCAAAGTCCTGTTAAATATTTCGACGGCTTCGCTTGGTTTTATTGTCTGCACATTTGTATCTAAATCGTTCTCCTCATCATCGATCACTTCCAACTCCTCAATTTCACACGAATTAGAAACATTATCCAGGTGGATCCCCAATTTCTGAATTGATTTCATAAAATAAATGTGTGTGTGTACAAATGTGTGTATTTTAACTGCTGCTAAATTCGAAATTTTATTTTATTCAGAGTTGACGTTTTAGAGCTTTATGGTTGGGTTGACGTTTTAGAGTAGGCAATGTAAAAAAAAAAGGGTTGACGTTTTGGGATGTTGACGTAAACGAGTGTTGACGTTTTCCCGAGTGCACTGTATGTACATAAGTCAAGAAGTTTCTTTAGTGTACCTCAACAATTTTTTTGTTCATCGTGAAAAAATTATTCCGTTTGTGTGGTTTTTCGCCCAAGGGTAAATAACGCGCTGTCAAAATGAGATTTTCCAATTGCAAAGCGTTGACGTCGCCCTATTTATGGCTGCTCCATACAAATTGTATGGGCTTGACAATTTTTTACAGCTAGAAAACGCGTTGCGCTTTTGTTTAGGTACGGCTGTAAGTAGATTTTTTAGGATGTGATAAGAAAACATAAATTTTACTAACAGATCAAAATTCTTTAGAACAGTGAAAAATTATGTATCGAAATATGTAAAAGATTCTTCTCTCTCTCTCTCTCTCTCTCTCTCTCTCTCTCTCTCTCTCTCTCTCTCTCTCTCTCTCTCTCTCTTGGAATTAACGACATTCTAAATTCCATGTAGTGTAGACAACTAATGTTGGCATTTTAAACAACTAATCATTTTGTTATCTTTGTCATCTGGTATTTTATTTTTTGTTTACTATAATATTCAGCTTAAGCTTGCATTAGCTCAGGTGCCAAAATTTGGCAACTCATGTGCTCAAGTTGTGATTTGTCCCTATTAAGTTATCAAATCTGTTTGATAATACCTTAATTTTTTTTTTAAATTTTTAACAAAATTTCTTTTGCATTTGAATACCTGTTTTGTGTGTAGTTGTGTTGCTATTTTACATATTTTATTACTTTTTTATTTTTTGGTTTGCAACGACTTACAAACAAACTATGCTCGTGTTAACATTATATGTATTTCTATCTATCTGAATGAATGTCAGTCTGTCCGTTTGTTGTCTATATTTCAGTATAGAACAGATATGAGTACACACACATATATGTATGTATGTATTGTAGTCATTTAGCATTATAACACTTCTTTCATACATATTATTTTAAATTTGTTTGGTGGCTTATTTACAGGTA
Source organism: Pollenia labialis (assembly GCA_949318255.1). Lineage (NCBI taxonomy): Eukaryota > Metazoa > Arthropoda > Insecta > Diptera > Polleniidae > Pollenia > Pollenia labialis. The sequence goes on from OX439141.1 coordinate 130,837,174, forward strand.
TGTCTGTCTCTGTGTCTAGGTATCTATCAGTACCACTCGTAGATCTCAAAAGTGTATGTCTTTTAATTCAGTTTCCAAAACGTTTTTTTTCTATCATTCGCTTTTTGCCATATTTGCTCATTGACCCTAAAAGGTGAAACTGAATTGTTGACGTTGTTTGTCTTAAACATTGTAAGACTCTGCTGTTGCAAAGTATGAGGCTATTTCGTGCTAAGACACATGCACATATGCTTAAAGTTAAGAAAAAAGTCTATTTGCTGCAAAATATCGGAAAATTTGTTGATTGGCTTGCAACGTATTTAATTTGTTTAATGTTCTTATAAAGTTTATAATTACTTTATAGTTTTCCTTTTACACATTTTTAGGTGTTTTATTTATACTTAAATAAGTAGTTTAGTGTTTGTTACTAACCCAAGATTCAAAGAACAGTTAAGAAATGTTTCTAGTCAATATAATGCTTGTGAAGGTATTTTAGTAAATATTGGTTTGAGTTATAGTTATTGCATGGTCCTGCGCCAACTTTTTGTTTTGCAACAATAAAATTTTCTTTATTTATTAAGGAACATTTCAAAGTTTAAGCAATTTAAATAAGATTTAAGATGAGTCACAAAATCAAAAATCAACAAGAACTGAACTAGAATTAATCTAGATCTAAAGCTGGACTAGAACCATTTCTGAATTAGAGCCAAATAACAATTGAAATAGAAATGAATTATAACTAAATGAAGAACTATAAATGCTTGAATTAATCTAAGACAATATGAACTAGACGCAGAAAGAATTTGATTTGATGTAAACATTAAGGAGATGCAGAAGCACAAGAAAATCGCTTAAATGCAATCTCTTTAGTTTAAAATAGTGCGTGTATATTACTCGCTGATTATAAGACATATGCATACTTCCAAAAATATTCACATTTTTTTAAATAAATAAATAAATTTTTAGGAGCTTTTCTTAAAATATAAGATTTCAAGATTTCGACAAAAGATCTTTTTTGTTTAACCGATGCTGCACCCTACATGGTTAGGATTCCAATGGATTTAAAATATTTTATCCAAGCTGTTACAAATGTCTCGCTTGGCACATGGGTTATACAGCGTTGCAGGGAAAATTAGAAGCCAATTCGATAATATTGCAATTTTTTATGAAATGTAATCTTCTATATTATATATATAAAAAGAAGTGTGCACTTTGATGTCGCCACTAAATGCGAAAACGGGTCGACCGACTTAAACCAAAACTCAAGGGTACTTTGGGGATAGTATGTTATTGGTTTACGTGAAGTTTGCACGAAATTGTCCCAGTGTTTCCGGAGATATGGCATTAAGATTTTCCTATATATTCCCATACAAATACATATCAACAAAATGCCCTCAATTTTCCATATTATGATTTATTATTGTCACTTAAAGTAAATAAACCATGTATCGTAATGTCTTATGTGTACAATGACATTCGGAATAGATATTAATGTATACATATTTTACATCGCTAGAGGGCGTAAAGTAGGGCAATTTAAAGATCCCCCTTCCAATATCTTCTTATCAACCGATTTTCTTGAAAATAGGTAGGCAAATAGTATAACATTTGGAAGGAACAATATCCTATAATTGTTATTCTTTAGGGCGTGAAATAGCGCAAGAAAAGCGCTCGCCCACCTATATCTTCTTAACTAACCAACCGGTTTTCTTAAAACTTGGCATGCAGCCACTGTAATATCTAAAGGAACTTTACGATATAAATTTTTTGGAAATTCCAACAATTAGGGAGTAAAATAGGGAAAAGGGATTAAGCCTCCCCCTACACATGGCTCTAAAAGCTATAAATTTTAGCATTTACTGCGTAAAATAAAGCAAAAAGGGTACATGTACCCCCTCCTATACCTTCTTAATTAATTAACCGATTCTTTTGAAAAGTTTATGTATTTTTTTGAGAAATTTTTTTCTTCGATTATTCTTCTTTGGCTATGCAATTTTGCACGATTGGTCGTTAAACGTTATCGCAGCTACGATTTTGAATGGTAAATTTCGAGACTAAAATGCTTTGCTGCCACGAACTCGGATGATTGCCACAGACGTCCTAATTGAATTCAAACGCGTTTAATTTTCTATTAGATTGGCATTTGCAATGACAATCAATCACCCTTATTCCATTTAACGTCGTCGTCATCGTCATCCATTAAATATCAACATCAATTTGCATCGACGTCGTCACCAATTCGATACAAAACTTGTATTCTATAACAGCAGTGTAACGATGTCGATGGTTTATGTTGACATTTAGTAAGCGCAAGTTCACACATGTCAAGTTTGACTCCTCAAATCTTGAGTTTTTTGGAGAGAGGGGAAAATAAATGGCAATCTCTTTTCCCTTCTCTCCTTAAACCTCGAGACTTGACGAGTCAAACTTGACGTGTGAACCGGCACTAACAGACAATTTGTCAATGGCCATAAGAGAGGTAAGCATTTTAAAGTTAAACACAAACAAATTTTTATTAGTCGTGACAACAGTAAAGTTAAAAACAAGAACCGTTTGTTTTTTGGCCGTTTTGGGGACTAAAAAGTTGGTTTTTACCCATACTTCAACCATGTTCTTCTACTAGAACTGCAGTAATACAAGACTAGAAATTTAAAATTTTCCTGATTTTGTTAACAACTTATGGGTTCACTGACGTACCAAAAATTTAAAGCAACGACTGCTCTTCCATATCTCTAAAACACGAGCCAAATGTGAAAAGTTCAATCAATACAGTTTCGATGTGTTTTATATGTAAAAACCATTTAGAACCATTCAGATCCGACACAAGCTCCTCAATCAGCAATTAATGTTTTAGACAAACAAGAGTAATAAAATAAAAAATATTTGAACAATATCGACAGCAACATTTTGCAATAAAAAACATAATGGAAACGACAAGAAAAAGCTTAAAACCCAGATGTTAAATGATGAAGTTCGAGCGCGAGTACAAGACGTACACATCAACGATGGTGATGATGCTCACGATGATTTGCCTTGTGATATTTGATGCTTGACTTCTTTGCTCATACATTCTTATTACGTTTTCTTAATTTTTTTATTATATATTTCTTTATCAAGAGTTTTTCTGCAGTTTAGATCTTTGTAGCTTATTTTGAAATTGATGAAGTCTTACACATATGAATACATTTTGTCTGTCAGACAGACATATTGAGATCAGACAGAAGTAGTAGTAGTCTGTCATTAAACTATGGAACCTTGTCGTTTAATATTTTTGTTGGTGTTTCACTTGTATATGTGCGTGTGTGTTTATGAGTGAGTGAATTCGTTTGACAAGTCGGCAGCCATATTAGGTGCCGTTAATACATTTAACTCAATTAAGTCGTAAATATATTATGTTGATCATAAAAAAAATTGATTTAATTGTCTTATTTGTTGATAAATTTTAAAGAGGTAGAAGAGATACTTGTTTGAAATTGGGTGAATTTTATTAAAGAATTATATTTGAAACTACAATAGATTTAAAAGATTATGGGGGTGTTTATTCATAAAACATCGTTTAGATTTTGTACGTATTTTAAAACTTAATTTCAGTACAGATTTCCCATTAAAAAGATTTCAAATTCAATTTAGCTGTTTATGAATACGGCAAAATAAATTAGGGTTGTAATGAATACCGATACCGATATATTGGTGATACTACGGATTTACCGATGTATCGGTAAATCGGCGATATTTTGCAGTCGATTAAAAAAAATATAGTTTAATTTTCAAAGCATAGCAGTTAAGAGAAATAACACATTCAAAAGCAGCGCATAACATCAAACAGAATAATAAATGGGTTATTTTAATTCTTAGGCTGAAGGTCCGCACCACGCGCTCTATGTTTATGTTTCTTTTTTGACCTTTTTTAAGGCGCATGTTAAAGTAGAAAGTATTCCTACTTCATGCTTTCTATACGTATGTATATACATTCTATGCGTTTGTTGGGTAGTTTGTCAACGCGATTTTACACTACTACTTTTTGAACAGATGCATTAACGCACTGCACGCTTGGAGTGGACCGATAGCTTCAGCCGTATTGCTTTGCACTATAATATGTAGTTTAATGTTCTCTCATTGATAAGTCTTGTACCCAATAAAAATGTTATAATTATGCGAAGCACTAAAGGTACATTTAAGTTTTAAGTTTTATAAAAAAAATAACATTTCAAGTGCCACGCCATTTCCATTCAGTCTGTAAAGCTACATACACTCACCAATTTTTATATGCGTTGAATGAAGCGGCTTTTGTATTTAAAATGTATTGCTTCAAAGTTGGAACTCAACATATAAAATTCGGGCCATCTGTAAGCGAGATGGTTAGCGAAACTCTTACATTTCTCCCTTACAAATCTGCTTCGTTGGAAGCTCCATTTTCTACGTTTTAAAATTGTTTGCTTTCTTTTATTAATTTTTGTGAGAATAAAAATTATTTTTCCACAAATTTTGGGTAACTTCGAAGAAACAAGAAATTCCATAAGCAAAGCCACTGCTACCATTACCCTTCGAGAGTTGTATCTCAAATCGTTCATTCGCCAATTTTATTGTATATTCTAATAATGTTCGAAGAATGTTAACTTGCGGAATAGCGTCAGACAGACAATCACCTTTATCGTGGTTGGCGAATTTAAAATATGACTGTTGTCTTAAATCTTTTACCAAACAGTCGCAGGCATATTTAAATATCCAATAGTTAAATATGTCATATTTAAATATTTTGTTATGTCATTTCATCCAGAGTTAAATATGAAGAGACGAAAGCTGTTGCGTCAAACGATATTTAACTCGGCATAACTATCTTCACACACATACTCTACTTGAGTTTTGTTAATTTTACCTTAAATTTTAATTTTATATTCGTATCGGTATCGCCGATATTTCTTTTTGAGTATCGGTATCGTAACGCCAAAAAGGCGTATCATTACATTTCTAGTATTAATATGTGTGAGTACCTTTTTACCTTGGATTTTATATAATGAATAATATGTCAAACGCTTTCACATTTCAGAAAATTTTTGGTTTAAATTTTTGAGATACCTAACGGCAAAATTTAATTTTAATTTAAGTTGTATTTAAATAAATTTTTTGTTATTAAGTGCTTGATAAAACATGTATTTTTCTCAAAGAAACTGCCTTAGCTCCCTTGTCAAGTAACAACACCATTGAAACTTAAATAGACTTTAAGTAAGCAATGTAGGCATGCTTTTTAATTTCGTATTTAATGCCTCTATTATGGCTTACAACTCAACGCAGTTGATTTATAATTTAAACTGCTGGTGATGAAAACTATGTACTTCTTTTAACGGGTGTTCAGTTGATAGTAGAGTTTGCTAAAAACCGTAAAAATGTGAAACCGCGGTTGCGGTTTTAAAATCATTAAAACCGGTCGGTTTTGGTTCGATTTTCGGTTTTGAAAATATTTATCTAAAACTACATACATATATAATTTTTTGTACGTAATAAAATTGTTTCAATTCAGAGACTCAGGTATGTTTCACTACAACGGATTCAAGGCCTAAGTTACTATTGCTCGGGCCGGGTTTTTGAGATGTGTTTTAAGTTTAAACTTTCTTTAACGTAGTCTGAAACCCGTATTTTTCCGGCGAAATATATTTTTTTTATTATTTTTTTAAAGAACAACATGCTAAGCGGAACTAAGCTGGTCTGTAAAAATTTTGTATACAAACTTGATAACAAATTGTAACTTGATGGCACAAATCTGTTTTCAGATTAACTAAACCTAGTTTAACTAAGATCTCAAAAACCCAGCCTTAATAAACAAAATAGTTTTGACCAGTGTTGCCAGAAAACTTTTTCAAAAACAACTACAGTGTAAACAAAAAATCCAATTTTTTCTTTCAATACAATTAATCAAAATTATGATTAACCAATTTATCGATTATAAGAAATTTTAGAAAATTTTTTGATTGCCCTTTTTCAAGAAAAATTATTTTTAAAGGATATTTCCAGATTTAGAAATTGTTCTAAAGTATAAATAAATGGTTTTACCAGCAAATTCAAAACACCAAAAACTTTTTTAGAATTTTGCACAATTCAAATTAAATATTTAAATAAAAAAAAAGATCTTTTCTCTCACCTTTCTTTTCAAATAATTAATTTCCTGCTGAGCCTTCTGCTGTTCCTTAAACTCCACCTCTTTAAGTTCATCCAATATCTTTTGATATTTCTCGCGATTCTCTACATCCAAGGCAACATGTAAATAATCATGCCAATTACGCGAATCAAACCCCCAATGACATGTACGATTCTCAACTTTACGATGAACATGACCGACGAATTTTTGTGGTGAAAACCAACCCTTACACTCGAGACACATAATGCAAGTTGGTTTCTGATAAGAATACATATCAGGCGTACAAATGCCTTCACACTTGCCAAAACAACGATGATAAACTTTAAAAGAAATGGCTCCCTTGGGTATATCTTCGACATTAATGTAGCTATTGCGATCGGACCGGTGCAAAAGTATAGCACACAAACGTTCGGCATCGGTACGTGTTATTAAACCACTGGACTTGACATCAGAAGGTAAAATTTTAGCGGCCTTAAATTCCATTAACTGATCCGGTGTACACTGGGAGCAAAAAATGCCCAAATCATCAAAACTGCGATTAATTTGCTCTAAAGAAAATTCAGCCAAGACATTGTTTAAGAACTGTGGCAAGCACAACCGCATTTCGCCGCCCAGGGAAAAGCAGCCTATAGTTTTACCCTCTAGCCGTGTCTCGTATAGTTCCCCGGAACCTGAATCGGCAGCCGATAATATTGGCTGTGATACTTCGGGTGGAGGGGGCGGCATTATTTTTATGGCCGGTGGTGGTATAAGATTTGGTAGCGGCCCTTGTAGTGGATTTTCTGCTGGGAGATCATGTGTATTGGCTAGAGCAGGTTCTGGTGAGGACATAATTTCTTTTTTTATAAGAGGCAAGGCAGGATTAATATTTGTAGCAGCGACATTTGCGGCGGCTGCTGAAGAACCAGCTGATGATGACGATGACGAAGACGACGACGACGACATTGTGATTTGAGGTGAAGTGTTATTGTTATTATTTGGATTAATCGAGGGGCAGTGATTAGCCGTTTTAATAAGATCACACGGACTATTACGCATAGTAACCAATCCATGTATATCCGATACCAAGGAGATCGGTCCATTATTAATGCTGACATCTAAAGGGCAGGGACAACTTAAATTTCCTGCTTGTGGCTGTTGTGATGTTTGTTGTTGTTGTGTTGATAAATTCGCTATATTGGCATTATTTAAGGATGTTGACGACGATTGCTGTGATGCGGTGTTTAACGAGTGACCGGGTCCTTGTAACGATTTGGGAGCACTTGTTTGATATTTTTTTAACACTGTGTGTATGTTGGGAGTTACGTATTCGGTCATGTTGAGTTAGCAAACAATTTGGGGAATGATTTTTTTTGTTTGTTGTTGCTGTTGTTTTTACAATTATTGTTTATTCAATAGTTATTTGTTCTTTTTTTAAGGTTAAGTCAATTTCTGGGGAAATTGTTGAAAAATTTTATGAATTAATTTCATTTTGTTGTTTATTGATTTTGTTTTATTTGTTGGACCATAAAACTTATTTATAATTTAAATTTTCGTTTTTAATTTTTATTTTTGCTTATTTTCTTTAATAATTTGGCACGTTTTAAAAAAAATTTTTTATTTTTAACACTTTATCTTGATTGCATTATTTTATGCCGTCGGCATTATATTTATTTTTTTTTGCATTCTTTTTTGTTGCTATTTATTTGCACCTCTTTATTTTACACTCATTTCTCTAGAAGTAGATTTTTTTGGTGTTACACTTTATTTTTAGAAATTCAGCACCAAAATAAGCAAATTTCTTATTTTTTTTTAGAAAAAATATCTTTTCTTCTTAGTTATAAAATTATACATATTTTAGCTTTTTTCAATTTTTTTCTTTCTGTTGTAGGTAAAATTTGTGACAAATCTTATTTTGTTTAAAATCTGCTTTTTTTATTTTTTATAGAAATAATTCTTCCTATTTCTTTTTACATATTCCTTTTCAATTTTAAGGTGACAATTTTTTTATTTTCTTTGAATGGCGATTTTTCTTTTTTACTATTTTTTGAGAAGAAAACACTTAAGATAAAATAATCAGATACTCACTCACTCTCCTTAAAAAAAAACTTTTTATAAGGGATAAATAACAACAACAATAACACAAAAGCCGACGGCCAGTTAAAAAGCTTTTTTTGGCGTTTTTACATTTTTATTAAAAAGGGGTTTGTTGGTGTTCTTCAATTGTTGTTGTTATTGTCGAGGATGTTAAGATATGAGAATTTGAGATACAAGAAAAGTACAGAACAAGATAAATGTCAAATGAATTCCAATTAATATTTATTATGGTTGTTATTGGTTTTTGCCAAATTTTTGTATAAAGCAGTTTGCTTGTTCTTATTAGATTTGTATTCTTATAATTTTTTTCAGATGTTTATTATTGTTTGGTTTTCATAAAGGTATTATTAATGATAATATTTTCCATATAGGTATGTCATAGCTTCAAATCTGCTTTTTCTGCAAATACATAGATCTTCTCTCTTTTTACAAATACATAAAATGAAGAGAGTTATTTTCTTGTAATAATTCATATTATTGTTGCATTATGGCGCGTGTTTTGCTCCCCTTGCTAAGTTTTGTTATTGTTGTTTAATAATTCATTCAAGTTTGTTGTTTTTGTTTCATACACTAATTTTTTAATTAGATGCAGACAGAATTCAGAGATTAATATAAAAGCACACTCAAACATTAAATAAAAAACAAAAAACGTCTGTCTAGTAAAAGAATTTGTCTAGCAGTTTTTAATGATGTTGAAAGAAGAGTTTGTGAAACTTAAAACAACAAGAACAATAATTTAAAATACAAAATGAAACTATGAAAAAATCCCAACGCAAAGAATTTTTCTAAAAACACCCAACCTAAAAAATAAAATAAGAAATTTTGTTTGTCTTAATTTAAAAAATTTTAAAATACGTAGGTATTGCAGCAGCAATTTTTTACTAAAAAAAAATAAAATTTTTTACGATTTTCTTTAGCGTTGTAGGTAGGCAGTCAAAAAATGTTGTTGTTTGAAGTTTCGCATTCTTTTACTCAACCAACAATCCTTCATACAATTTTTCACTGATAGTTGTTGTTAAGCGAACATTATTTTATTTTAGTTTTTCTCTTCGCTTTTATCAACTTTATTTCGCAAACGCTTACTTAAAAAAATTTTTCTTCTTTTTCCTTATAATTCTTACATCTTTTTCTTATTTTAAATATTTTTGAAATACTTGATTTTAATTTGTTAAATTTACCTAAATATTTATTTAAAACACTTTAAATTTTTTTCTTTCTTTCATATTTTTTTTAACGTCCAAAAACCGTCGTCGTTTTTATTTGTATATTTTTGTCGTTTTATTGTTTTTATTTAATTTTTTTTCTTTCATTACTTTATGTATTTTTTTGTTATTTTCCTCTTATTTTTATCGTCAAGCTTCTTTAATTCATACACAAACAACACTAATGTGCACAAATACAATACATTATAATATAAAAAAAAACATCTATATATTTTTCAGATACACACGCGCTGCGCTTCCGCACGTTGCTTTTATGTCGGCGGCATACGTTCGATTAAAAAATTGCGAATGTTAATTTTCGCCACTTGCTCAATTCGTTTCTCTATCAAAAACAACAACAACTTAAAATTCTTAATTCTCTCGCTTATTTGTAAAAAAGCTTAAAGTATGCGAAGTCAACACATAAGTAGAGCAAGAAATGTCATTAAAAGAAATGTTAAAAATTAAGCTTTTTGTTGTGTTGCCACATCGAGTTGTGTGAATTTAGGCGATTAAAAAGAAATCAGACAAATCTATGCTTATGTTGCTGCCAGACTAGATCCGTAGCTGCTGCTGAGCTTAAAGTCAAGTAAAAACGTCGTTCTAGTATAATAATTGCTCTACCAAATACGTTTTATGGTCAATTTCACCAAGTTCAGCTATTATTAGGGACGTAACGAAGGGATTTGCCGATACATCAGTATCGGTATTTTTTGCTCGATAGGTGGGATGTTAGCCCTTAGTTTGCACTATAAAACGTAAAACCCGATTAATAGAAACATAAGATATGGGGAGGTCAAAAAGCATCTTAATTTTTTATTTAGTTTCAGTGTTAAAGTTGAATATTGCAAAAACAATTTTGTATAATATATCTTGTATTTTACAACTAATACTTATTTTTTTCTCTCGAACTTAGATCTTGTTAGAAAATGACAACATTTGCCCCTGTAAATTTTTTAGTCCCAATATTCACAGGAGTCAGATACAATTTTAAGTAATGTAACTTTTATTTTTGGTTTAATATGTATTACATATACAACTGTATGCTTTATTTTTTATTTTATTATTAATTCAAATATACATATACTAAAATCAAAAACAAATTGTAATCATTAAAATACTTTAAATTAAGCAAAATTAGTACACATTTTTTCTAAATAGATTTGATTTCCATTTTTGTCGAATAATTGCCATACATAAGTATATGTTTCTGAGTTAGAATGGATTATTAATGGCATCAATGTTCACTTTCATATTCCAAAGCAAATTTTGCATACAAACATAACAAAATTATACTTTACTATTGCTTTGCGCCATTCGAATTATGAACAGCGTTGGTCGAAATAAACCGTCACAATAGTTAAAATTTATTCGGCACAATGTGAAACTTGTGATTAACCTATGTTATCGCTGAACAACCAACGAATTGAAATTGTACAAAAAGCTAAAAATCTTGGCATTATTTTTAACAACAAACTCACATGGTCTTATCATGTAACTGCTGCTGCTGGGAAAACATTTTTAATGCTGCGAACGCTTTGGAACACGCAACACATCACACCGTTTAATATTAGAATGTTACTTCCAAAAACGTATATCATGTCAATTTTACTTTATGGATACGCACTGTTTGCAAGTTGTGACTCAACAAGCCTTGGAAAACTTTCAATGCTGGGGTCTAATCACCGCATTCGATACTATCGTATCGAATAAACTTTCAAATTGTTTTGCATATGATAGGCACTGACGTATCGAATGAAAACTAGAGCAATGTAATGTCGAGTTACTCGATATCGAATGCTATTATTTCAAATTCAATAAATTTAATTCGATATCGAGAGTCATGATACCAAAATAATTTCGATTAATTTTGCTGGATTTCGTATGCGGTGATTAGACCCCTGTATTGAGATATGTTTTTAGCCAAAGAAAATATGATCATACATATTTCCCAATTTAAAAATAAACTTTATGGCGTTTCTCTGAGTAATCTGTTAAAAATTAAATCCCTAATGCTAATACACAAAATAATTTCCAAACATGAACCAGTGTATCTCTTTGACAGAATATCCTTTACGCGTTCAAGAAAATCATATGATATAATTCATACTAGATATAGAAGTCAGGTTTCTGAGTGTCATTTTTACATCAATTCAATCCACCTTTGGAACTCGCTACTACCGATCAATAAATCCATTACCAACGCCTTGCTTTTTAAGAAAGAATTATATAAATATTTTATCCCAAATTAATTACCGTATCCTTCTTATTATGTTTATATTTAACTAATTTAAACTTATTTGTTTATTTCTAGAAATTATTAAATTATTTGTTATAACAGTATATCTTTTTTACTGAATAATATAATCCAATACTATAATTATAAGATTTGTATCTTGTTGTATTGGAAATCAAATAAATACATATGGAGCCCACAAGAAAACCAATTGTTGAATATTGAATTGCACTAGGTAACATATATTTTCTTTCCATATTATGTTGCATCTGCAGTTTGCGGCTTATGGGAGAGAGTTTAGCAATTATCACAATTCTAAAACATACCAACCTGTCCTTATAAATCTCTATAAACAATAAACTTCATTGTTTTTGCCATATACTTACATTGCTCCACGTCAAAGAAAACATCATAATGCGAAATAACATTTGATATGGATCGCAAAACGACAAAATGTTATTTTAGAAAAACCATTAAAAATTTAAATTATTGCATGTAAATTCATAAAAATTTATAGTTTTGTTAAAAAAAAACAATAATAACCTAACGATATGTCTCCAATAGTAATTTTATTATACAGGATTGGTGGTTTATTTGCATACTGACGAAATTTTTTGCATTTATATTTTTGCTAAATGCTATAACTTGATTCATAAGGCTTGCTTATTCATAAGGTACTCCTGTGATAGATGCTGCAGTTTCTGGTTTCTCTTAGTGTTTCCATTATTTGAATTCCTTTCTGAATGCATGCATGTTTATACTCTTGACAGAAGTTTTTACAAAATCTTTTATTACCACTTCATTGAAACATAAAAAACCCTTTTTTTAAACTTAATTATAATATTTTATAAGGATTACTTTGAAACATAAAACCCCCTGTTTCCACACTTTTAAAATAATGACTTACGGGCAAAAAATTAACAGGTAACATATAGCTAGTTTTACACATAAAATTTAACTGCGAACTAGTTTTTTACCATTTACCTCATACTTCCATTTTTTTAAATTAAGTTACAATTTTCATGTATTTAAACTATTTAGTTTATGTTGCTGCAATTTTCTAATGTTTAATCTTTTAACTGAAACTTTAGTCAATTTATATCGCCTATTCGTTTTGCAGCATTCGTTTACACACAATTAATTCATAAAAATGCCAATAGAAGCAATTTTTACCTTTTCCGAATTAATAGATAATCTGACGTGCTAGAACTGTTTTGGTCGAAACTGTTTTAATCGAAAACTCTTTAAATTTCAGTAACGTTTCCATGCAGGGTTTATTTTTTTTAACCAAAAATCTTTCCTTTGGTTGCGGAAATTTCTGTAGTTCGCAAAGTCGGAGCCGGTCGGTTAGCCTAATTGAAATAGTGACAATAACAAAAATCGTTTTTCTATAAAATTGTTTCGTATACATAGACCTTTGAAGCATTAAAAGTAGCTGATGTTAGCAATCTACGGTTCAAAGTATATATATCCACAACTGACGATTTATCGTTATTTTGGCAATTTTATGCTTTGAAGTAACCAGAGTGCCACGCAGTATTTACGGATAGATCCAAGATGGAAACTGGCACTGGTGACATTTTACGTCGATAGTCAGGCGGCGCTTAGGGCATTGACGAATTATACGGTGTGATCGTGCCTGGTCGCTCGGTGTAGGAATGCTCTTGGTGGACTCATGGAGGCATTCAATGTGAGGCTGTGTTGGGTACCTGGACACTGCATGGTTGAGGGAAATGAGGTGGCGGACGAACTCGCGAGAGAGGGTTTGAGTCTTGACTTAGTGGTAAGGGACAGGGGGTAAAGCCTCCCCTATGTTACTACCATGGTGTGATACGGGAGAAATTCCGTGATGACGTTAACCGATCCTGGGGGGACAGAGTGGATTGCAGGGTGTCTAGGGCATTATGGCCCGGATTGGACGCGGGGGCAACCAGGGTTCTACTGGGATTGGATAGGAGTAGTCTTAGAACGCTTATAGGGTTCTTGACGGGTCATTGTCCGGTCAGGGCTTTTGTGGGCAGATGGGACAACGCCATACCGGACTTCTGCAGATTGTGCGAGGATTCGAAGGAGCTGGAGACGATCGAGCATGTACTTTGCCATTGTCCCAGGATGCAGAGTCTCAGACAGAAGTGGCTAGGAAATAGGTTTCACGACGAACTGGGGTGCATCGCTGGATGTAGTCCGGCTGATCTACTGGGGTTTGTCAGGGAAATAGTGCGGTTGTTTCTGTTGAGGGGACAGTAGAGAGGGAATTTGTTCTTCACAGTACCTACTAACTTTCCTATATTCTATACTCTATCCACCTTATACTTCTTTTCTTAACCATTCTCTTTTTCTATCTTCTTTATCTATTTTTCTTCATGTTGAAGGGATTCACAATGGACCGTACTGGTCTCCGAGTGGAAGTGTGCCCTTGGGCACATAACCCTTCTGAACCTTACCTAACCTAACCAGAGTGCCAATGTATGAATTTTTTTTCTGAAAAGTGACGATTTTATTTAGTCTTTAAAATAAGACAATTTAAAAACTTTTTCTACGTTTCTATTTAAGGCAGCACAGAGAAAAAATATGTAAAGCAATTAATAATGAATAATGATCTCGATAGACGATATCATTAAATATATTTATTGATTAGATCAAAACATTAAACCTCATTCTTCTGCCAATGTAGAGAAAGTTTTGAGTCAAGTCAATTTAAATAAAACAAATTGAATTCCTATTTATTAGGCTTTGCTAAATCATACACGTATACCCTTCACCAGATTATTAAAATCGTACCAAGACCTTAATTCCTCACTTGTATGGGGAATCATTTTTAACATTAATACCTTTATAAAAATATGTGAGCAAAATAATATTATTCTAGCTTATATGAAGGCTATTGTGCCAAGACCATTATTTTGGAAAGAAAAAATTTATTTGCTTCTTATTCGGTCATTTATAAGCCGGTTTTGATAATTTTTACTAGGTGTTTTCAACCAAGATTTTGAGGTAAAAAATTAAAAATAAATTTATAGACTATACGAAAATTTCATAGAGTATAGATACAATTTAGAAATGTATGGGTAAAATTAGAGCCAATCGTGTTTTTTCTCATACCTCAGCCATTTATGAACCAATCTAGTCAAATTTCATAGTTACTGGTATGGACTATATATGATATAATTATTTAACAACCTTTTACTTCTAATTCATTATATGTAAACAGTCGCTGTCAAACCAACTCAAAAAGCGAAATCTTACACACACATTTTCGTTTTTTGTTCGACAGTTTTTGGTTTCGACTGCAGTTTTTTAAGCCCTGTATTTTTCCTTTTTAGAGCTTTTTAAAAATATAGGCATCGATTTGTTAGTGCATATTTTACTGTTTGTTCAATTTTTTAGATGCCTACAAGAGCTGCGAAATAAAAAAAAAATATTTTTCGAAATTGTGGTTAGCAGATGTTTTTGAATGTCTATCTGTGCACCCAATATGTTGCTTTAATTTCGCCATCTATATTTAATTTTAACTCTAAAATTGTAAGACAAAGCAGGTTTTCATTAAAGATAAATGTTATTTTAAACTTTCAAATTTGATATACTTACAAATAAGCAAAAATTAAGGAAAAAGCAATTCGTTTGTTTTTTGGTGGTGTGTTTAGAGCATATTTCTGGTTTCCCTGTTAATAACCAAGATGATTGTAACTTATTTTGAAATTTTGGCTCTTTCCGTTTCCCAGATGTGCAAAAATCTATAATTTCTTTATATGAAAAGTGCCAAGCCTGCTTTTCCAATCCCGCTTACATTTTTTCGGATGCTGTGTATTGATAACCAAGGTGCTTGTAGCAAAATTAGAACTCTTGGCTCTTGCTTGTGCCACGCCCACTTGTTCATACCTGCCAACATTTATAGAAAATTTTTCTTTTAAGAGGCCTATAAACTAGCAATATTATTGTATATGATATTCGCCATTTTATTTCCATTTTGTCCTATATTAGGGAATAAGTCGCGCAATTGTTTCATTCATTCAATAAAAAGGTCAACATAACCTATAGGAATAACATTAACAACATTGTACAATGTTACCAGCACATTTCACTTTATTTTCGTTGTATACTAAAATTCAAGTCTTTTGATTGTTGCCAATATATTGTGTGTGAGCCAAAACTTTTATTGCAAGTGTATGAGCCGCTTTACTACTTTGTGCTGCGCCCACTTCTTCAATCCCGCTCACATTTCGTGGGATTTTTGTATTGGAAACTTTGGGTCTTTCCATTCTCCAGATATACAAAAATTTAATGTTTTCGTATGGGAAGTGCAACACCCACTTCTACAATCGCGCTCATTTTTAAGAGAGTTTGTGTATTGATAACTAAGATGTTTATAAATTTTCAAAGCTAATCAAACATTATTCTCATAGCTCATTCTGCGCTAACGCCTATATATTCGTTTATTACTTTTTATCAAACACAAACTTTGTTTTGTTAATTTTGGATAATTTTTATGATTTGTTTTTGTAAGATTGAATTTGGATTTCGGCAACACTGACATAAACATATATCGATGCAAAAGCTACTAGTGTGGCAACTTTGCCCATGTGGTAGCAAGCAATCAAGGCGAATTCATTTTTACATGAATTCGCCTTGCAAACAATTCTTCTTTTTCCAATTTTCTTACGGCGGCAAATGGTTGTTTTTGTTGTGGTGTTAATAATACTGGCGGTAGGTAAATAATTGCTTCAAACTTGGTCACTGAGAATTTTTTACAATTCTTAAACACAGGGAAGAAAACTTACAAAGAATTTTAGGTAAAATTAAGAAAGTCAAAAAATTTGATAGAAACCATGGATTTAAATGATGCTGTTTTGACATGTGCCATTAGCATACAATGGACAAATGCTGTTGGTGTTGTTGGACGCAAATTGGCCTATAAAGTGGCCACGTTAAGACTGATACGTAATGAGATTAGAGAACTATTTATTGAATTGTCTTCCGAAAAAATTAAACCCACAAAATTTAAAATGAAAGATATCATGGTTCACAAAAAATTCATGTCCGAAGGAAAAGCTTCTATTAATTTTAAGGCTGAAAATTGTGCTATGTATATATCGAATGCACCTCCTGGTACCCTAATGTATTTTCTTAGGACTGTTTTCATAAAACTGAGCGGTGGCGAGAAGCAAGATGAGGCGACGGCTCAAAAACAATTAAGGGCTCATATGCTATCGGGCAATCCTAGTAAATTTGAAGAAGTCTCACCTGTTACAACAGCAGAAATGGTAATGGCTCGCAAAAAAGCTGGGCTATTGCCCTCACGAACTACAGCCACAACTCCCTCCCCACTGGCAGCTAAAAAACGTCGTTATGATGAAATAAAGGGTGGTTGTGATAAAAGTGGCTTACCAGCTTCTAAGAAACTGTATCAGGAATCAGCCATTGCAACGGAGGAATCAATAAACTTATGTCAAGAACAAATGGAAGTGTTGAAGGCTTGTGTCTCGGGGAAAAATGTTTTTTTCACTGGTTCTGCAGGTACGGGTAAAAGTTTTTTGCTGAGAAAAATCATTTCGGCTTTACCACCAGATGGTACAGTAGCCACGGCTTCCACTGGTGTGGCAGCTTGTTTAATAGGTAAGTTTATAGCCTTATTATTTTTAACCAGGTTTTTTACACCTACATATTTTATTTTATGTATACAGGTGGTGTAACTTTGCATGCCTTTGCTGGAATAGGTGGTGGAGACGCAACTCTACAACGCTGCTATGAATTGGCGTCTCGTCCAGCTAGTGCTCAGGCTTGGCGTAAATGTAAGCGTTTAATTATAGACGAAATCTCTATGGTGGATGGTCAATATTTTGATGTAAGCGAAGTCAAACAAATTTCTCAACATTGCTAACTAATTACATTTTAGAAAATAGAAGCTGTGGCCCGTCATATACGTCGAAATGATCGTCCCTTTGGTGGCATTCAACTTATACTTTGCGGTGATTTCCTTCAGTTACCGCCTGTTATAAAAAAGGAAGAAAATTTGTCGAGTGGGGGTTCTCAAACTTCTCGTTTTTGTTTTCAATCGAGTGGTTGGGAAACATGCGTTGAAAATGTTTATGAACTTAAAGAGGTACATCGTCAATCGGATCCAGAATTCATTAAAATACTCAATCATTTACGTATTGGTCATTGCAATGAGGCTATATCCAAACGATTAACAGCAACTTCAAAGCAAATTATCGAAGGAAATGGTATATTAGCCACTCAGCTGTGTTCCCACACCAACGATGCTAATTCTATTAATGAATCAAAATTGGAAAATTTATCTGGGGATAAAGTTCTTTTCAGAGCGGAAGATTCAGATGCCTTAATGAGCAAACAATTGGATTCTCAAGTTCAAGCACCCTCTCAGCTGTATTTAAAAATAAATGCCCAGGTGATGTTGCTGAAAAACATAAACATTTCAACAGGTTTAGTCAATGGAGCACGAGGCGTTGTGGTGCGCATTGAAAAGGGCGTTCCCGTAGTAAGATTTAAAAACAATACCGAATATGTTTGCAAGCATGAAAAATGGATAATTAAAACGCCCTCAGGGGGCACGGTTACTCGTAGACAAGTTCCTCTTAAACTAGCCTGGGCATTCTCAATACACAAATCCCAGGGTCTAACTTTAGATTGTGTTGAAATGTCTTTGTCAAAAGTATTTGAAGCTGGCCAAGCCTACGTTGCTTTATCCCGTGCAAAATCTTTAGATTCTGTTCGTATCTTAGATTTTGATGCCAAACAAGTCTGGGCCAATTCTCAAGTTTTGCAGTACTATAAATTATTTAGACGTCGTCTGTTGGACACTACTATGATTCCTTTAGGAAGAAAAAATAACGAAGAACGCAAAAAGGATGGTGCCGCCAAGATCTCGAGTGCTTTGGCCAAGCTGAAAAAGAGTCTCATTAACAAGCCGTTAGTTTCTATAAGTTGAAATTTTGTTATCAAATAATAGCACAATTTTATACTTGATTTTAAACAACAATTACTTCTTATGCTCAATAATGGTATAAACTTTAGCAGTACTAAATTTTTTTTAACAAATTAAATTATGCAGTTTTTTTAACTTTTTTATGTTTAATTTTGAATATTTGCATTTATTTTATCCATTTGGTACTACTTTAATGAAATGAATTTTTCAAAGACCTCTTTTAGAACATAATAACTTTTTAAATAACTGCAATTTTATTCTTTAGACTGTCCTAAAAAGCATTTGATTTTATTTAAATAAAAATATGTACTTGTTTTTACAATTTTATATTTTCTTTTTATGGGGTCTAAAACGATAAAATTTGAACGGGCATATTATGGGAGATATACTTAAATATTGAATCATTTTAATTAAAGAATGGTAAATGGATTCCAAAATCGATTTTCGATCGACTTTTTATTTTAAATCGTTTATGATTAATTCGGAAACTTATTCCTTAACTCGCAAAGGGGGATACACCATCATTTTTTTTTTTTTTTGGCAAACTGCTAGAGAAATTGAACTAAGATTTTTACAGTGGGTAGATATGACTACTGTTTATAATTTTTCTGCAAAAAGTGAAAATGTGTAAATGTAGATGGCCTTTAGAGGAGCAAGTGCGATATGTATGTACATTTCACATATTAAAATTGTGTTCTTGAGTAGTCAGTCAGGCCTGTCACATAAACTAATTCCGATCGAAAGTGATTTCGTATCTTGCTTTACATACAACGAAATCATTTTTGATCGATATTGGTTTCTGTGACAAGCCTAAATGTATGGATTATGACAATATTTCTTGACCGGTGGCGACTGTTTCTTTGCTACGTTACTCAAAGTTAGTTTTATACAACAAACGTTTACTCGTCGTTGATGTCGTAAAGACGCAGATTCATTTCCTTATAATTTTGTATTTGTTAGGATAAATTGCATACTTTTTGTTTTTCACTCTGCTTATAACTATATTTAAACATCGCTTACACACTGGTCTGTTTAAATATTATCGTAATTTCACAGGAATGACATGGTTTAATTAACCTTTTGTGTTTCTACAATATGTATGTTGATTTTCACAATACGGTACGATATGTTTGGACTGCTTTGTTCACTGTCCATTTATGTCTTTAATTTCTGAAGAACAAGAGCCCCTATATTAAAGTTGAAAGTATCCTAAGGGTACTTATAGGTAAATACGTAAAACTACAACATTAAACTTGAAAAACTGCGTAAACATACCACCTACACACGTACATACATATGTACGCACAAAAAAAATTTCAAGTTTAATGTGCATGCCCAAAATATATTGATTTAATTAAGATTAAAATTAAAAATTGGCGAAATTTTGATAAAAATAAAAAAATCGATTTTAAAAGCCGAATAATCGATTTCAGTATAAAATCGCATAGGTAAATTCAATTGTAAAAATCGATTTTTTTTACCACAAAATCGATTTTCGATTGAAATCGAAATCGGTTCACCATTCCCTAATTTTAATCTATATATGTATGTACTACATATCGTCATATACATATATACATATATCCGTATCAAAATACATGATTCTTGAAAATTTTGCACTCCTATAATTAAAAATAGCGTTCTTAATATTTTAAAAGGACTTAGTGCTAAGGCCTCATGATAAATAATTTCAAACACAAAAAAAAAAATTAGTAAAATTAGTTCAATGTAACTTAGGGCATTTTTGAAATCATATGACAGTATGTAAGTTTGTGTAATTATTGATGGATACCTTAAGAGTTTTCCTTTGTATTTGTTCCATAATGGAAATCATGTTCACGTCTGCTTTCCTTTCTAAATTGAAATACATAGTTATTGATTACATCGTTACGCACATTTGCTGCCACATCCCCATAACTTAAAAATATATGTTTTACAGAAAACGACTTTAAAATTTTAAATTTACACAAAACAAAACGGAAAAAGAAAATTGTATTCTATCAAGAGTTGGGTTTACAATATCTTCATATGAGATAATTACCACTAAATAGAACACCTGCTTTACTATGCCGTAGTGGTATAGTATTGTGTAGATTTTAAGGTTTATTTTCGAACTATTTCATTTAGAAATTACAACAACATTTACAACATTTGTATAAATGGTTATATATGGAAAGAGATCGAGAAGACCAGGGGTCTAATCACCGCATTCGAAACTATCGTATCGAATAAGCTATCGAATGCTTTTGCATACGATAGACACTGACGTATCGAATGAAAATCCGAGAAATGTAATGTCGAGTTAATCGATATAGAACGCTATTATTTCAAATTCAATAAATTTCATTCGATATTAAAAGTCATAATACCAAAATAAGAAATTTCGATCAATTTTGCTCGATATCGTATGCCGTGATTAGACCCCAGATTAGTATTTTATTTAGAACGGTCATTTTTATACTATTAAAACATTTATATTACAAAAGTTTTACTTTATCCTAAATGATTGTAAATGACTTATGTACATAAAAAATTTCCCAAACAACTCATTCCTTTAAACATCTAATTATTAAAAAATATGCTTAGATTTTATTGCTTACCTGGTAATCTTGACTTTATTATACATTTAAAATCTCTCTTGGACATTTATTAGTTCCTCAAAACAGTTTAATTTAATATTCCTCATCAATAAAAACGTTGATTAGTCGCGCTTTCCACTAATTCATTTTATAAAACGAAGATTTGAGTTAAGTATGTATTGATTTTTTTTATTTGTTTTAATTTTTAATATTTTCATTATTCTAATAATAGGCTGGTAGATTTTTGTTTATGTTTAGCAGTATCTGGTTGTATACGAAGCTGATGATTGAGTAAGAAAACAAATTTGTAACTAAAACATGGCAGCTGATAGGGCAAAAACCCTATCTAACCATTTATAAAACACACACTTTTACACTCTGAACCAAGCACTTTACAATTATTATTCTTCAGATTCAACAGGGCCAGAGGCGCCTTTCTTATTGCTACCAACGGGACCATGACGACGTTCCCAGATAAGGCGATGCTTTTGTTTCATGTAGGCAGACTTGGCGTTGGTATAACCACCTAAATCACCATCTGTTAAAAAGGAACATTATTATTAAAAACTTTGTTCATATACATATGCATAAAAAAAATAACCACGAAGCAGAAGTATCGTTAGCATATATTCAGGCCTGTCACAGAAATCAATTCCGATCGAAAGTGGAAGTAATTTCGTATGTTGCTTCACATAAAACGAAATCACTTTCGATCGGAATTGATTTCTGTGACAAAACTCATTATTATGGCTTTCAGCTTAATACTTACATTTAGTAAACCAATTTCCGGAAGCTTTCTCGTACTGTTCCATAAGGTGTTTGCATTTTTCCATATGATCGGGAGCCTCATACATGGTACAATCTTCAAAACGTTGCCGCAAAATGGTAATAATTTCATTGTCTACCATACGATCACGGCGGAATTGTTGGTCGGCTTCAAAGCGACAGACCGCATCATCAGTGTAGCACTGATCAATTGTGGGCACACGACGAAATTTTTGATGATACCAGGCATACTTTTGTTGGTTAGGTTCAACAATAGATTCTGCAACAAATGTAAAAAATAATTAAGACATAAAACAACTACTGAAATGTAAACAAAACATCAACAACAATAAATTCCATAAATTTGGCATTTCAAACATTGAGGTTATGTCATTATGTAATGGTATGCCAGAAATTGCTTAAAATTGTGGAGATCTTCTTGAAATTATGCAAAAAGTTATTTATCAAATTTCTTACAACAGTAATCGGATTCCATTTACTCACCCTTAAACCATGTTATTGGCCCATCAATAACATTACTTAAACTTTGACTGAAAGCTGCCAAGGGACTTCGAGCCTCAGGCATTGTTTCTTATTATAGTGCTGGACAATGTATGACATTTATTTAATTATCAAAATTCGTTTACTAGATTTATTTTCTACTTACTACTCTTTTTAAAAGAAAGACAACTTTTAAAATTTTCAGAAAAATTTTAGTTTACTTTCTGTCCGTCTTGTTTTTTGTGGCAGCCCGAGAAAACTAGATGTTTTCTTTTTTGCTTTCTGTCATTTATTAAACAGCTGTGTTCAGAGTTACCGTTGTGCGACTTTAATTGCAATTTGCAACCTTTTTGACGCTCAGCACTTTTTGTGCGTCTTCTTCAAAGTCGTCTAATTTTGGAACTTTTCCCAACTTTTTGCCCTTTTGTTTGTAAGTGAAATACTTTTTTTACATTGCATAATTGCACAATATCCTCCCTAAAAAATATCAATTTCGGTTTAACATTCCCCGGGATATGTAACTTCATTCGATTGATCAGGTGATTATTTTGTATCCAGACAATTTCAACTACTGAACTGTATTGTATATGCCTTGTTTTGTATCGTGTTCATTTAATTTCCATGTCAATCTAGGATAATCGGCATTATTATTTAAAGCGTTTAAGACCAACTTCTTACTGGTATTGATCTCATATCTTTATAAAAAAATGTTATAAATGACACAGACTTTTATTAACGTTACCAATACCCACCCGGGTGTTACTGCATGTCAAAAAGCGATGAGAACAAGTTATCGTCATACAACATTTTTCGGTTTTTTTTTTAAGTTTTCGTCATACAAAGTTTTTCAGTTTTTTTTTTAACGAAAATAATTTTTTCTGTAAGTAAACATTTATTTTTAACTAAAGCAAATTTAAGAGAGTTATTAAAGAAATAAAACCGAAATTGTGACCCGGGTGGTTATTAAATTAAAGTAATTAAAATGTTAAATAAAAGTGTGAGACTTAAATTTAAAAAACGACTTTTTGTGAGACCTTTTTAAAATTCCAACGATAACCTGGCTGTGAGCAAGGCGAATTCATGTACATTTGGTGATGTGATGATTTTACAGATTTGTATTCAAGGTATATTTATAGCAGGTAGTCTCGGAAAGTTGTAATCTCGCGGCTACCTGCTATAAATATACCTTGGTTGTATTGGTTAAATTTAATAAGTGCCGGTTCACACAAGTCAAGTTTGACTCGTGAAGTATTGAGATTTTAGGAAAGAAGGGTAAAGAGCATTGTTGCCAGCATTTTATGAAGACTTCCCGTCAAATCACACTTCAAAAGCCGCTAAATTTTTTATTTAGCTTAAAATGTTTAAAAATATCGCTAAAATCTAAATATAATGTGAAATGTTTATACAAATCTAGATATAGGGTGCTTTTTTAAAGGTGTATGTCTTTCAATTAAAATTATATTGTAAGGTTTTTAATTTCACTGACTCTTTTAGTTCCGCGAACGTACAAAATGTGGATATTCATATACAATTCATGGATTTATATCGCTTGAAATCTATCCCGACATTAGAGTTACATAAGTGCACTAATATAGCTTTGATAATGATGCTAAAAATTTTAGACCGTAGACCAAGATTAAAAAAATCTTAAAAGAAAAGAAGGAAGAAATTGCAAGACAATCGATTTGAAATTTAACACTAGTTTTTATTTGATATATGTATGAATGTACATATATGTACTTACATTTACTTTCTGATGGACATTAATTTAAAAAGGTTGAATAAACATATCGAGCCTTTGCTGCAATAGAGTAATATCTTAATTTTGAATTTTCTAATACCTTACAATTTAATTCTCCTGTCAAGAGTTGAGTATATAACATATTTGTATGAAATTTATACACAATATAAAGAATCGATATGGCGATTTACTCAACATTTTTTGCCTGTAGGCGGCCCTATGTTCTTCTGGGAATTAAAGAATCAAATACATTAGCTCAAATATTTGGTTTTTTCAGTTATTGCTCTATTGCAGCAAAGGCTCGATATGTATGTGTATATGGATAACATGGCCACTACTGATTTTAAACGTTTATAATTTTTAAAAGTTTTTGCTGGCCATTATTTTAAACATTCATGCTTGAAAACTGTTTACAATCCTAACAAACAAATAGATCATTTTTGTTTAGCTCCGAAGACTTCGCTTCGATTAATACAAATTATTTTTACTTTTTTAGGAAAACTAAAAATAAGGTTTGTATCCGTGAACTTAAATAAAAAATATAAAAGAATTTTGGCATATCTAGTTACAAGCTTGCTTATACTAAACAGCATACTTATATGAGCTTAGGCAAAGGCGTAAGATGGCGCATTCTTGTTTTTTTTTTGAATTAAATTACGTTAAAATTGAATAGAGAATCGCACTACTGGTTATGCTTTTTTATACTTTAATAGTCTTATTCCTTCAATATTTTCTATATCAAGCTTACTTTAGCTATCCTTTGGCTAGCAATGAAGTAAATTGTACAGAAAATGTATACAATTACATTTAAAAAATAGTCGCATTATCAGAAAAAAGGTTCAGTTCAAGGCGAATTCATACAAGGTGGTCTTATTTTGAAAACGTTTACAACACTAAAATATTTTAACGTTGTGTCAAAAATAATACAACATTGTAGTAAACAATTCAAACAAATATTTCATTTTCTTTTTATTTTAAATTATATATTTAAATTATATTTAAATTTCAAAATTTTAAGTGAAAATTATAAAGTTTTGTAAATATTCCCCAGAACCACATGAACGGTATATCATTTTGACACAAGGTTAGTAATCAGCTGTTGCTTACGTAGCAAGATAAGGTCACCTGGTGTAAATTCGCCTTGGTTCAGTTGATGTTTTTTTTTTCATTTTTAAAAAATACTAGCTTAACCCGGTGCGCTTCGCTACATTGCTTTAACCACTTTATCGGTTGAGATATATTTAATATATGCATCCTATGGAAGGTAGTTCCCCCTGCGCCTACCCGCTTTATTTTTATTTTCAAAGTGAAGTATACCATAAGAGTGACTTCTACAAAGTTTGAACTTTCTCACTATAACAGTTTTTAAGATATCCGATATTAAACATTGGCGTCCTACGGGGGGTAACACTTTCCCTGCTGCTATTTTATTTCAATTTTGGGTCTCAGAAGATCCTACTACCAAAAGTTCAACAAATTGCTTGCAGCGGCTCTTATTTATATTTCTATCTATGAGGGGTACTGCTCCTACCCTGTCTAACCCGCCCATTTTTATATTGAAATTTATAGTTTGCCATAGTAGTAGCTTTAACCACGTTTGAAGACTCCCCCTTTAATAGTTCTTCAGTTGAGCGATATTTAATATATGTATCCTATGGGAGGTATTTCCGCCCTGCGCCTTCCCGCTTTATTTTTATTTTCAAAAGTGTAGTATACCATAAGAGTGGCTTTCACATAGTTTGAACATTCTCACTATAACAGTTCTTAAGATATGCGATATTAAAAATTGGCGTCCTATGATGGGCACCACTTCCCCCACTGCTATTTTATTCCAATTTTGGGGCTCAGAAAAATGTTCAAAAAAATGCGTTCAGTGGCTCTTATTTATATTTCTATCTATGAGGGGTACTGCTTTTCCCCCGTTTACCCCGCCCATTTTTATACTAAAATTTATAGTTTGCCATAGTAGTAGCTTTAACCACGTTTAAAGACTCCCCCTTTAATAGTTCTTCAGTTAAGCGATATTTAATATATGCATCCTATGGGAGGTTTTTCCCGCCTGCGCCTACCCGCTTTACTTTTATTTTCAAAAGTGTAGTATACCATAAGAGTGACTTCCACAAAGTTTGAACATTCTCACTATAACAGTTCATAAGATACGCGATATTAAGCATTGGCGTCCTATGGGGGGATCCACTTCCCCCGCTGCTATTTTATTTCAATTTTGGGGCTCAGAAGATCCTACTACCAAAAGTTCAACAAAATGCGTGCAGTGGCTCTTATTTATATTTCTATATATGAGGGGTACTGCTCCTCCACTGTTTACCCTGCCCATTTTTATACTGAAATTTATAGTTTGCTATAGTAGTAACTTTAACCACGTTTGAAGAATCCCCTTTAATAGTTCTTCAGTTAAGCGATATTTAATATATGCATCCTATGGGAGATTTTTCCCCCCTGCGCCTACCCGCTTAATTTTTATTTTCAAAAGTGAAGTATACCATAAGAGTGACTTCCACAAAGTTTGAACATTCTCACTATAACAGTTCATAAGATACGCGATATTAAGCATTAACGTCCTATGGGGGGAACCACTTCCCCCGCTGCTATTTATCAATTTTGGGGCTCAGAAGATCCTACTACAAAAAGTTCAGCAAAATGCGTCAAGCGGCTCTTAAGATATGCGATAATTAATATTGGCATCCTTAGGGGGGTACCAATTCCCCTGCCCCTATCGAAAAAATAAGTAGCCTATTTTATTTCTAGCCTCACGTGATGTTACTGTAAAAATTTCAGGAAAATCGGTTCAGTAGTTTCGGAGTCTATAATCCAACAAACAAACAAACAAACAAACAAACAAACAAACAAACAAACAAACAAACAAACAAACTGACAAGCAAACATACAAACATTTTTCATTTTTATATACCCTGACGGACAGTCAGTTAACTTTAAATTAACTGAAAGCTAACTATTTCTCAAGTAGTGGTGGTTGGCACTTATATTAATTTTATATGAAATTAAATAACTATTTTAACATTGCGATGTCCTAGGAAGTAGTCAATTGTTCGACTCTGCATTACTTTCAATTAACTTTAAAGTTAGTTACCTAGCCGTTAACTTAAAGTTAACCTTTTGAAGCTAGCTATAAACTTACTACTATAAGTTAGCTTTAATTTGGTTTTTTTAAATTAACTATAATTTAGTTAAATTTCAGTCAACGAAAAGTCAGTTGTTTACACGTTGGCTTAGAACTCACTATTTGTAACTTGCTACAAACTTAGCAATCATATTATTTATTCGAAATACAAATATACTCGAGTACAAACATTCAGTCAATAGTAATATCGATAGTAGAAATTATCGATAATATTCCAGCACTACCTCACAGTGTTTGTATACACTTTGGTTACTGTAAATGTTGCATTGCGTAGTAGTTGGCTTTAAGTTAGTCTATACAAGCTAACTTGAAGTTGGTTTTTTTTGTAGTTAGCTACTCATTTGACGGCAGGGTACTTATATAGAAGATAGAAGATAGAAGAAGAAGATAGATAGATAGATTAACAAAGACTGTAAAATACAGTCACACAGATAATAGTACGTACTCCCTCTAAAACTGGAGTTTAAGAATAACGATGGATTTCTGATCGATATTTTTGCTTGCATTTGCACACTGTAAAAATCAAACTACAAAAAGTTCGGGTGTCAAATAGAAAACGGTCCTCTTTAAATTAAGTATGTAGGTTTAAAGAAAAAACAATATACGGAAAGCAGTATAAGGTAAATTTGCAAGCAAATTCTTAAAGACTGCAGTAATTTTAGAAAAAAATTACTGTTTTGTTTAAATAGGTAACAGAGAAAAGGACATTTGCACTAAAATGCGTGAACACATTATAAAATAAAGGAACGATGGGAATTCCTTCAGTTCAATTTTTAAAATGGTTGGACGTGCCAAGTCTTCAGTGCAGACTTAAATAAAACATTTGTCTGAGGCTCGATGCCTAGCAAGCAAGTCAAAAACTGGACGTTTACCCATAATTTCCCCACGAGTTGAGCGATTTAAAAAAGGATTGTTACTAAAAATTCTAAAACAACAGCCGTGGAAATTCGAAACACTTTGGAAAATTACCACAATATTAATGCTTATTCAGAAACAGTGAGAAGTGTTCTGCGAAAAAGCGGATTATATATTTGCGTACAAAAAAAAAATTAATTAGGGATATAAACAGAAAAAAAACGACTCGACTTCGCACTTAAGTATGCGGACAAATCAATATTCTTAAATTTTAAATAATCGAATAATTTTTTCTTTCATTTAAACATTTTTGGTTTATTAACTTTTTTTAAATACATATCACCAATATTTTCGAAAATTAAAGAAATTTTAAGCGGTCTGTGCGGCTGTATGAGTCTCGAAAAAATTTCATTATTGCGTTGCCGTTTTTGCGAAATGATTGATAAACTTTTTTATCAGTTTTTTTTAATGTGGAAATAAAAACATTTTGTAGAAAAATGGCTTTTTATAAGAAACGTGACATTTTGTTAAAAGCGACAGTGAAAGTGAAAGGATTTTTTTTTGGTATAAAAAGCGAGATTTTGCGTAAAAAGTATTTTTTTTTTGCACAAAGCGTTATTTGTTTTACAAAACTCCACTTGTTTCATTATAGCCTTTTCACACTTGTCAAAATTTAACATTAAAATGCGAAGATGTTGGAATTTTTCCATAAGAAATTAGGGCTGAAAATCAAAATTAGTCTGGGATCACACTTTGAAAGTTTTCTTTCAGAAAGTCTGAGTTTATGGGTGAGAGAGGAGAGAAAAATGCATGTTCTCTTTCCCTCTCACCAATAAACTCAGACTTTCTGAAAGAAAACTTTCATAATGTGAGCCCAGACTTATTCTAAATTACATAATGTTTATATCTAATTTTGTTCCCTTTTTTTCGATTATTTAAGTTCATCACTAGAAAAGTGGAATTGATTTCTATTATTATTGTGGCATCACTGACAAAATGAAATTTGCCATTACACTTCTCAACATTTAAAATTAATTTTCGAAGATGTTGAAATTTTCCCATAAGAAACTCATTGCGCTAAAAATAAAATTTTTCAACATCTTTAAAATGAAATGTCAGATAAATGACAACTGATATGACAGCCGATTGGTAAGCAATACGTAATTGCTCAAGCAATCAGAAGAGCAATCATTGCGCAATGGATTGGCACTCATGGCAATAAGCGGTCTATACGTCGCAAATTTGATGGAGCAATAAAATTTGACGTTTGCCGCAATAAATATTGCTACGTGGAGACCCGGGGTTAGATGTTTCAAGTGTGAACGCGTATTTCACATTTTTAACATCTTCCATGCGTTCCTCCGAAATGTATGCAAATGTACAAAGGGTATTAAAGGGCACATGTTTTACAAAAAGCCATGTATTGCAAAGAAGTCATCCACAAAAATGTTACATCATTTCTATAATTTAACTCTTTCACATGTCCAAAAAGTAGAATAATTTTTCATTAAGATTTTAATTATTTTTTAAAAAAAATTGTAATAGAATGATATACTTACATATGTACATATGTACATACATGCATATTTTCTTATGGCGATTTCTTTTCTGAGAAATATGTTGCATAAATGTTACATGCTCTACACAAAAGAGATAGAGCATGTAACATTTATGCAACATATTTCTCAGAAAAGAAATCGCCATTACATTTACCAATTAAATTTAAAAATTTGCCGATACCAATTAAAATAAACGCAAAAACTAAATTAGTGGCCGGCTATCAGCAAACAATCAAGCAAAACGCTTCTTCAAAATATATTGCACGAGTAGTTTATTTCTAAAATTAAAAAAAGATGTATGTATGTCCTTGAAGATGTTTGTTGGTAAACAAACACTTTGAATACAAACTATTTAAGCTCGTAATTATAAGAAAATGGAACGATAATGAATGGTTATCAGTTGTATACACACTAATGGCGATTTCTTTTCTGAGAAATCGCCATAAATTGTTTGCTTATAATGCTATGTTCATACGATGATATAAACCACTGGTTTCGCTCTCTGAAACATGCTGTTCATACGATTCGTTCTTGTTTAATTTTGAGATTTGTTTTGTGTTGTTAGTGTGATTCTTTTTAAAATAGATAAAAAAAATAAATAAAACTTAAAAATATATTTGGGAGATTCAAAATGTGTGCTATCAAGTCATATCGTCATAATGTCCTAAATAATATTTAACAATTGTTTAAAAAAAATATTGTTGTGTTTCAAACATAAAAAAATGTAATGCTGTGTTCATTAATTCGTCATAACTATGTATACAGTAGAAATCTAAATTATAAGCGGTTGCCTACAGCAGTCATATATATTTCTTGTAATTATTTTAAGACATATGACTTTACAACTTTATGACAACCTTGTGAATCCCCCAATTATTTAATACTTTTATTAAAATTATTATGCTATTATCATCACTTTATTTTATTAAACATCAATTTATATTTTGTTTTTTTCTTTGTTTTGATTTTGATAATTGTTATCAAAATTGGAGATGATAGTACATTTTTCCTAGTTCGCAGCCTGTTTCAAAATGAAACGACCTGTTTCGCTCTCAAAATTTTGTATGGGGAAACAAGTCGTTTCAATCATGTTTGGAGGGCGAAACACGAATATTGCTGTGCGTGTGAACATGGTGTAAGTTTATTAGATCTTTAGTCAAATAAAAAATTAAAGATGAGGGAAAAGCACGGACATAATAGGTTTTCTATTCTCAAAGTTATTTTCGGAAATACAAAATTTATTATTAATACGATTTTCGTATGACGTGCTAAATTTCCAGTTTTTTATATTTGATAAATACACTAAAATTTACTGTTGAGGGAAAGCTTCTTTGCGCATTTCAATAGTTGCTTAGGCCAGCTCATCAGGAAACCTTTTCCAAAGATTTTAGAAAAGCCA
Organism: Pollenia labialis; assembly: GCA_949318255.1. Taxonomy (NCBI): domain Eukaryota; kingdom Metazoa; phylum Arthropoda; class Insecta; order Diptera; family Polleniidae; genus Pollenia; species Pollenia labialis. The sequence goes on from OX439141.1 coordinate 130,868,302, forward strand.
ATAATATTATATAAATAAAACCCTAAAAGTGACAAATTTTAGTTCATTAGCAATAAGAGGACTTCAAAAAGTTAAGGTTTATAGGTAAAAATTTGAGATTTTTTTTTGCTTATACATCAGCCATTTATGCTCCGATCTGGGGCTCCGATTATTTAACAACCTAATCCGCGTCATACCTGCTGTCTTAATTACTTAATAAGCTCTAAAATCAATATTTTAGAAATTACAAACGAAATGACAAACTTATAAACACTACTCCCTTTGATAAAGCACGCAAAGAAAAAACATGGTTGTGGTAAACATATTCGAAGAGCAACATATTATGATAAGATTAATGATTGTAGTCACCATATTACGATCGTTATTGAATCATATTATGACCAAATTTATTCGTAATATATTACGTAATATGTTTTCCTTAATCATATTCTTATCATGTTAATCATATTAAGTTAAGAAGTTATCATATTATTGTCATGTTTATCATAATAAGTGAAGAAGTAATCATGTTATTGTCATGTAAATCATAATAAGATGGGAAGTAATCATATTATTGTCATGTTAATTATAATAAATTTAGAAGTAATCATATTATGATAGCAATAACAAATAAATTAAAATTTTTTTGCATCAATTTTTTATTTTGTCAATGTTTTTCTTAGGATTCAAAAATTAATTAACAACGTTTCTTTCAAATGTGCTAAATTTCCATTTCATACTATTGAGAAACTGAAATTTATTGTTGATGGGATAAGCTATTCATATGCGCATTTCACTGGTTGCTTTGGCCAGATCGTCAGGAACTTCATCCAAAGATTTTAGAAAAGCTAAAGATATTATACAAATAAAATTGTTAAGCGAATAAGAATTATAAACCTCAGTTTTACTTGTAACAATATCAAAGCTTAAGCAAAAACAACAACAAAGAGTTTATCTTTTCTTACAGTCCCGACTACAATTGGTTGATTTTTTGCCAACTCTAAATGTAGTTGTAGTTGGGCAGGTTAGATTTAATTTAATTTATTAATTCTGGGATAAGAATTTAAAAATATTTTGATTGTAGGAAAATATTTATTTTTTTATATTTGTTTTAAATCAGATGATTTAAATTCCAAATAGCACACTAATTTATGAGGGGTGTTCATAACAGTCTTAGTTTTGTATGACTTTATGACACCTTGTGAATCCCCCAATAAAATTGATCAAAAAAAACTAACTTGCGAATTTTGACCGTACTGCTTGAGTCAAATATTTGGCGCTTAACACAAAAAGTTTGTACAAACGCAACATGTTTACTTGTTTCTCAAGTAGCTTGTGTAGTTTACCCTTAAATAGTCCACAACTTTACTATTTTAAAAACATTTAAGAAAAATTTATTTTTCGCTTATATAAAATCTAAAAAAATTTTAGTAAATGGCTTTATAAATAATCTCATATATGTAAGTATCGTTTCAAACTTGTGTCAATTGGAAAAAAACCGCACACAAATTATTTCATGAAAACTTTATTTGCTATATTTTTATCAAACTATGGACGTATTAAGTATAGATTTCATAATCCTGATGAAAGTTAGCATGTTTTCATACAAGCACTGTAACTGAATATTCGCGTTTTTAATTAATGCAAATTATAAATTGCAAGTAAATTGTACTTTACATTATCACACAAGTCTTTTGAGGAATTGTTTTTTGAAAATTTTCAAACATTAATAAGATCAGGGAAGTATTTTTATCAAAATACCTAAGACTTGTATTATAGAGTAAAATGGTCTTTTGCGATATATAACAGCCCTATTCACAATCTTGTGCAGTTGAAATTGAATATTTATGCAATTGTAAATATTTCGTTATTAATTGTGAATGACCACCACAGAATACTAACAGAAAAGTGACGTGTGAAAAGGGCCCAAATCAGTTGCGAAGGCAGCTTTCGACGAAAAAGACAGAATGCTTTGTTTGGTAGTGAAGTGGCAATGTGTAAAAACAGGCCGCAGCAATCAACACAAATGGCGTGATCAAAACAAAATAACAAAACACAAACCACGTTAATCAAATTCATTAGTTCATCAAACGTTTGTTTTGTGCAGAAAAAATTTATTTAGTAATATTCACCCTTATTCCATTTAGCGCCATCAATTCGAAACTATAACGTTCTGTGCCGATTCTGGCAAATCAATATCAAGTTTTATCGATAAGCGTCGATGTATTTTTGGTATTCCATACGCAACGTTAACGATGGCATCGATATAAATTGACTCTGATTTTGTCGTCGGTCTAATTGGTGTCGAAACAGTTTTATTCCCTTTTAACTTTTGAATAATAATAATTTTGAATTAAAAAAATGTAAAAATACCAACAAAGCTACGCGAAAATTGCAAAAATTTGCAAAATAGCGAAAATTCGCGAAAGTTTTTAATATTTCAAACAAGCCATAAAATTGATTAAAAGTCCCTAAAACTATAAGGAATAGCAAAAATTCCATACAAATGTCTAAATTAGCAGAAATTCGCGAATTTTAGCCATGTGTCTGATAGACGAAACTTTTCCTGTAAGTTTTCTGGTTCTTTAGAGCTTTAACGATTTTTAATAAATATTAAACTTTTCTATCATACCGCTATTAGCATATTTTTGCGAATTTTCGCTTATTTTGCCATTTTTATCGAATACATATACATATGTAATTTCTTATTGTCTTAGGAATTTTTATCAATTTTATGGCTTATTTCAAATATTGAAAACTTTCACCAATTTTTTTTATTTTTCGACATTATAATTGATTTAAACTCGCTTAATCGGTTAAAAACATAAGGGGTATTCACGTTACAAGTTGCACCCTTGCAAAAAAGCAAAAGTGCAAACACATAACAACAATCACAAAGAAAATTAATTACGCACAACTTATAGTCTGTGTTGTTGTTATATTTTTGCACTTTTGCTTTTTTGCAAGGGTGCAACTTTATGTTTTTAACCGATTAAGCGAGTTTAAATCAATTTTTGGGGTTTGTTTTAATGTTTGCAATTTTTCGCGAATTTTAGCCATGTTCGCGAAAGAAGTGATTTTTTCATGTGATTCTTAACAGCTTTAACGTTTTTATAATTGTAGCGGGGAATGTAAGACGAGATGAACGCACTGTTTATTGTTGATGTTGTTTTGTTTAAGCTTTGATATTATTACAAGTAGAACTGTTGCTATAAGTCTTATACGTTTAACATTTTTATTTGGTTTAATATCTTTAGTTTTTCTAAAATCTTTATGGATGAAGTTTCCTGATGATCTGGCCTAAGCAACCAGTGAAATGCGCATAGGAATAGCTTATCCCATCAACAATAAATTTCAAGTGTTTTTATCAATAATAAAAACTGGGAATTTAGCACGAATAACAAAATCTTTTGAAATTTTAATAAATATTAAATTTTGCTATTACATGTACCGCAATTAGCAAATGTTTGCGAATTTCTGAATATTTAGCCATTTTTTGGATCTTTTGTTATTCCTTATGTTTTTAGGGCCTTTAAATCAATTTTATGGCTTGTTTGATATATTAAAAATTTTCGCGAATTTTCGCTATTTTTGCAAATTTTAAAAAGGTTTGCAATTTTCGCGTAACAAGTTTCCCTTTTTTAGAGCACAACATTTTTAAGAAATGAACATTTTAATAAAAACTGAAAACAAAACAAACCAACTGTCTAAATTATTAGAGATGTGCTTTAAAAAACGATAAACAATCGACATCGTTACACTGCTGTTATAGAATGCAGGTTTTGTATCGAATTGATGACGACGTCGATGAAATTTTATGTTGATATTTGATTGACGACTACGTTAAATGGAATAAGGGTGATTGTTGTGTTTTATGATGTTATTTACTTGCTTAAATATTATTTACTCGTGTTGTGGTAAACTTAAAAGTTAATTTTTACAACAGTTTTGCAAATAAATCTTAACCTTATAAATTTATGTGGCATAAAAGATGATGCAAAGAGAAATGCAAAAGGGCAGCTTTCTTAGAAAGAGACAAAAAAAACGCAAAATCTTCCGTCTCGTGTCTTATCTGTTTAGTAATCTGTGATGACCACTTTGGCACAGAATATACAGAACTGTGAAAAGTGACGTGTGAAAAAGGCCCAAATCAGTTGCGAGGGCAGCTTTCGAAGAAAGAGAAAGAAAATGTTTTTTGGTAGTAAAGTGGCAATGTGTTAAAACAGGCCGCTACTATCAACACGAATTGCGTAATCAAAACAAAAAATGCAAAAAGGGCAGCTTTCGCAGAAAAAGACAGAAAAAAACACAATATTTTCTGTCTCGTGACACCTCTGTATGCTCTGTGACTTTGGTTTAGTTAACAATTCTTGCTGCAAAGCAAGAAACAAGGCACGCTAGTTAAAAAAGGTAAAAACGGCTAAAATCTGTAACCAAATATTTCCGAAATGAAGAAAGATGGAATCAAAATTGAAAACTCTTATAAATGCCATAAAAAAGTAAGCTGACGCGTACTTAATAATTTTTGATTATTGGGCTTTTAAATAAGTGACTTCCGTCAGGCTTTGCCGATAGTATTTTCTTAGGAGGGGTTTCCGCGCGAATGAAGACGTAAGCTAAAGTTAGGAGAAAACATGGAATCGCCTTAGACGTCGCATCATCAAAACTTTAGGCAACACTGTTAGAGAGATGAACGACAGCTCACGTTCCCATTTAAGCTCCCAGTGAACCTTACTAATGCCAAACTTCAATGTGCAATATATCAAAACAGAGTAATACGGCCAAATTAATGTGCGATTGTTAACTTATAGTATGGTATAATAACATGATGGCAAATAAAAAGTGTTTCGAAACAGAACATTAAAAGATAGCAGAGTTGCCGACGACATGATGGATAGAATCCCGTTATTGTTTTCTGACGACTTCCATCAGACTTTGCCGATAGAGCAATGACTTTCAATAAATCAGAGGGTCAGTCTTTGAAAACAGTAGGAATTGATCTAGCCCCCCGTTTTCACATGCAAGGGCAAGTTCGAAAAACTCAATACAAACTCACACTTTTTCACTAACATTCACGCAATTTTTATACTTTCCCAACAAACACGAAGTCAAACCTTTGATATGAAATAACTTTATCATTTGACTTCAAACGCAATTCTCAAACGTTTTTCAATTGTTTTATTTAACATTTAAATTCAAATTGATAATGATTTGAAAATAAACATTTGATATCAAATGTTTTATCAATTTGATGTCAAATGTTAAAATCAAATCAAAAATAAACTTGGCAATACTAAAGCGAAAAATAAATGTAAGCATTAAAAATAGCGATTAAAGTTACATTTTTTTACTTTGTGGTTACATGTGTTTTACTATTAAAAATAAATTTTAATATAAAGTGAACAATTTATTTCTAGTGAAAAATAAAAATTATTTGTTAGAAATTACAATGATTAAAAATACGAATCGCCGTGCTACAATCCTCCAAATAAAGGGAGCCAAGTATTTTATCTTTCCAAGAATTAGAGGACGGAAAGTACACTATTTCATCTTTTAGCTATGATACCGAATGTTTATCTCAAAGTTTAATTAAATAAATAATAAATTTAAATTAAAAAAATTAAATAGTTTTATTTATATTCCACATTGTTTGAAAAACATTTGAGAATTACGTTTGAAAGCAAGTTGAAAATAAAGGCATTTTTCAATTTGAAAATAATTTCCTCTTTTTGTTGAGAACGCTATGATTTTCAAATCATTATCAAACGTTTGTCGTTTGAGAAAATGTTTGATTTCAAATCATTTTCAATTTGAAATCAAACCTCCGTATATGTTGGGTTCAGCCAATCGGCTGTTTCCTTGATTTTTCGTTGATATTACGTATACACTACTTGCAAGTTATTACTTGCATGTTTCTGTGTTTTTATCAAAAATAAAAATTGGGAACTAAGCCCTACAACAAAAATCTTGTTGAACAACATAAATAACGTTAACAAATTTTTTGAAAATCAATCGAAAAAATCGGGTTTGACCATAGCTTCCATACATATAGAACTTTCGAAATTAGCTTTTAATGATATCGAGTCATAACCGCCAAAAAAGCTTAAGTGCAAAAAACCAAGCTTTACAGGGGACGGTTTTTTGTAATTATCATCGCTAAAAATATAGTTATTTCATTGAAATTTTGTACATTAGCATTGTTTTGTCTGATAAATACAATTTTAGGTTTTTTATTTTAATATTAGCGATATAAGATTCGTGTTTGTCCCTTAAGCTTTTTTTGCTGTTACTCTGAAAGTCTACTCCTGAAATTGTTGTTGGTTAAGATAAAATAATCTCCTTTATGAAAAAAAAATTAAAATAATACAGGTTTAATTAAATCGATTATTTTTTATTAAAAATTAGATTTGAATTCATTTTTATATGAATGTAGTGTTAAAGAAAAGAAAATCATAAAATATTTATTTCAATACAATAGGTAGCTTAATCAAAACCTAACTTCTGGGTAAGAGTTGTAACTATAGTAATTTGTAAGTTTGACCAATTGCTCTAAAATAACTAATAAACATACATAAATATATGTACGTATATAACACGATCTTAATAAATATTATCTTCTTCGTCAGTTTCGCATAGTGAATCATTTACAGATTTATTGTGTTTTAAATTTAAAAATTCTTGGTGATATCTGCCTGGTATTGTCCTATTATCACAAAGTGTTTTTAAGTCCTTGTATTTGGGTAACGAAATTTTTAACAATTCCTTATATAATTAAACAGGCCCCCTGGCGATTATATCAGGGTTTCGCTTGGATATTGAAATAGAACTTAAATCGTAGTCTTTTCTTTCAGAGTTATCAAAATAGCTATATTTTAGACTTATTACAGGGTTATCCTTTTCAAATGAAACTGAACGTAAATTTTTAAATGAAATCTTTACTGATTTGGGTAGCATCTTTTGTGAAAATGCTTTCCAATCTTTAAAATCGGAGTGGTGCATTAGAATGCAGTTATTATTTGTTGGATTTTTACGTGCATTAGTTATTAAAGTAGACCATTCACTTGGTGCCCAAACAGTTTTATCAGCGTTATAGCTTTTCCATGTGGTGTGTTTAAAACTTTTTGTAGATCGAAACTTGTACATAAAAGTGATGAATTTTCTTTAAATTTCTTCTGTTCTTCCAAAAAAACTTCTTTGGATTTTTGTTTTTCTCTTAAATGTAACTGATATTTCTCCGTATATTGCATTTCTTTTTCATTGACTGTTTCATATTCGGATTGACTATTCTTATAACTTTCACATGAGATACATCTATCTTTTTTAGGTAGATGGAAACCTAAATGGAAGTTATTTTTAAAAATGCCACGAAAAACTCTCAGTGATAATTGGCAACATTTTTTGTGTATACATACTTTTAAGATGTTCAGTATAAACTTTATACACTCCTTTTATATTTCCAAATTCCTGTGGAAAGGTACAATTTTTTACTTTGGTTCCGACAATAATGGGAGGGAACAGCCGGTAATTTTTCAATAAATGTCTTTACTAAAGAAACGGAATCTTCATCTGACTTATTATGTGGAGCAGATTTTCTAACATTTTCATTATATAAATATCTTGAACTATTATTTCTTGTACTCTTTATAAATTGCTGAGATATATGTATGCAAAGTTTTTATCAAAAATTGTTGACATACTTTCAAATTTGTATTATTAAAATTAATGACATTATTATAGCTGTACTGCCTTTTATTTTTCTCTCCTTATCGTCTTTTAACACTGATTCTTTCAATGCAGGAACTTAACCAATCTCTTTGCCTTATTTTACTTATTCCCCAAAAATGTTCGTTTATTTGCTCCCTCTCAGATTCGGAAAACTTATCACCGCATGAATTTCCACATTTCTTTTTTTTACATGGATTGGGTAGAACACATTTATCCCGGATTTTTAACTTTTGTAATCTTTTCGGTAGCTTCTTTTGTTTTTTTATAACCTCTTTGACCTACACATGTTTCCTCTTCAATATCTGAATCTGAATCACTATATGGAACGAGCGCTTTCTAAATAGAATTTATTAAGATACATTAAAATGCATTTAAACATACATACATATATAAAATGTATACACTTTTACCTCTGCCATATTTTTCAAGTGTCCAAAATGCGAAATTTAAGTCATTTTTAACGATATTTTGAATGTAAAACAAGTTTATTAAATTATTTTTTATTATTGATTAAAAGAATTTAAGCTTAAGTAACAAAGTGCTGTCACCAAAAATGTAATCAAATAAAAAACGCACACTTGAGCTAAAATTGTTTTTGATGTAAAATTCAAACGGTACTTTGTATAGAGATAACAGTTTATTTAAGAGATACATAGTGCAAATAATCCTATGCTATCGATTTTTGTAAAAAAAAAAAATCATGAAAAATTGTCACTTGAGCTTTTTTGGCGGTTATGACTCGATATGTATATGTACATAATTTCCTAATAAATATTTTGTACTGATATACAATTTAAAATTATAACTTTTATAATAGTTTCTATGTAATGGCAACATTTTGTACTGGTAGGTCCAGAACTGACCTAAGGTCAGTTTAAGACGAACAAATCTTACATAGATGTTAGCATCTCCATAATATGTGGCCCAAAGAACTCTTTGGTTAATGGTGGGCCGATGTTGAATGTGAACCACACATAAACGTCAAGTTTTTTTTCTGCATTTCTCAATTTCAGGCTAACTCAATTGGAACCATGGAAAGATACGCAATCGAACAACGCGTTAAAGTTATTCAGGCTTATTATGAAAATGGGCGTTCAAATCAAAATGCATTTCGTGAACTTCGTAATTTTTTCGGTTAATTTAATCGTCCACATGTGCGTAAAATCGGAAAAATCGTGCAAAAATTTGAGCAAACCTGGTCTGTAGGAGATGTTAAAACACCAGTGCATGCTCGCACAGCTCGTACTGCAGAAAATATTGCTGCTGTTCGCGATAATGTGTCTGAAGAGCCGTCCACTTCAACTCGTCGTCATGCCCAACAATTGCACCTCTGACGCTCGTCGTTGATGAACATTATGCATAAAGACTTGCATTTTTTACGCTTACAAGGTACAATTGACTCAATGTTCAGAATGGTGGCAGGAAATGGCAACAGTGGATGATCAATTTTCGAAGAAAATCATCTTCAGTGATGAGGCACATTTTCCCCTCAGTGGATTCGCTAATAAGCAGAATTGCCGCATTTGGGCGAATTATAATCCAAGAGTGATTGTCAAAACCCACAAAGAGTGACTGTTTGGAGCGGTTTACGGGCTGGTGGCATCATCAGGCCGTATTTTTTCCAAAATGAGGCCGGTCAGGCAGTAACTGTGAATGGTGTTCGCTATCGTGAGATGATAACGAACTTTGTATGGCCCGAATTGGCAGATATGGATGTGATTTGACACCGTTGGACTTCTTTCTTTGGTATTATTTAAAAGAAAAGGTATACGTCGATAAGCCAGCAACAATTCAAGAGCTAAAGAATGAGATAATTCGGCACATTAACGGCAATATTATCATAATAAAAAGAAATGACAATAATTTCCTAAATAATTTGTGTTTTATTCAAAATCAACATCGACCCTTAAAATTTAACCACCCTTTATGAACCTACACCTCATAATATAATTTATATTGTGTATCGAAAAATTAACCGTATATACTGTGGTGTAGGGTATAAAATGGTCGGTCTTGACCGACTATACTTTGTTAAATGTTTAATATTTGCATAAATATATCCTTAACACATTTTAACATCTATAAAAAACTTTGTATAATTTTTTATGTTCTTTCCAAAAATGTTGCATCATTTTTGTTCTCATCATCCAACACTTGAATGTGGTAATATTTTTGCGTTGATTTCATTAGAAGTCAATTAATGTCATTAAAAAAGTTGATATGAATCTAGTGCGTCAAACTGTCGTTTTCGCAAACTTCCTCTTTTTTAAAGGTCAAATACAAAAAATGGGGTTAAAAGAGTCAATTCATTTTTCAAAAGGTTTTTTAAATACTTTAATTATTATTTTAAACAGTTTTTCGAATGTAAAAGAAGGTGCTTGCGTTGTGTGAAATAATATAAGAATTAAAGAAAAATATGGCTAAAAACATGAAGAGAAGGCAAACAATTTCCACAACTGCTACAGAAAGTCGAAATATTCTAAGAATAGTCTCCGATTCTAGTAACTGCTACAAAAATCAAAGCAAAAAGTGGTCCCAGTGATAGTCTTTCTACCGTTAGAAGGTAAATAAATACAGCAGAACTCTTAACACAGCAACGTAAGGAATTAAGGCTCAGTTAGCCGGGAGTAACAGTAACGTTACCGTAAAAAAGTAATATCAATATATATCTTACAGATTAAGACATCTTACTGCTAACTATAATCGTTCTAGTTGCTTTACATACAACAAAATGAATCAGCTGATTTGCAACGTTACTGTTACTGTGAGCTTGGAAGATTGAGTGGAACAAACTAGTTTTCTCAGATGAAAAAAAATGGAGCCGATCAACCGATACCGATACCAATGCAGTTTAAATTGAATACCGGTATCAGGGCTGCCAGGTACTTTTTTTCCTTGAACCCAAGAACTAAATAAAAAATCCCCAAAAATCCCCAAACTAAAAATTAAACCCCTTAAAAGTTAATTTTTTCTTTAGTTTTTTTTTCTGACCAAATTTTGAATCTTGTTAATTAAAAATGTTTAATTTTTTAAAAATAGTAAGAAAAATTGTATTAGGAAATCCCCAAAATACTAACCAATAGCCCAGCATTCTTTTTCCCAAACTTTATTATATTGTATTTTATATTTCGTCACCTAATACGCAAAAGGCCCTATCAAACATTTTGAAAATTTTACAGCTGAAGCAAAAACTATTCAAAATGATAAATTCATAAATCACCTTAAACTGTTTATACTTAAATTTTCTTTAATTTTTCTTGTAAAACCTTCCAGTTATTTTGACAATTGACAATGTTGCATATTATGCAAACTGTCAGTTAAGCCTTTTAGCGTTTACCATAGTTTCTTTTGTAGATATGGATTTTTGTTTTTTGATAATAAAATCGCAAATTTTAGTCGAAAGATTCCAAAATTTGTGGACATTTGTGTTGAAACAATACATCAGAATCAATGAAAACGTTGATTTTTAATTTTCGTTAGTAAGTTCCTTTTGCGTTTCAGGTAATGATTTACTTATTTTTGGGAATGAAATATTTGCTTGAAAATTGGCTTAAAAAATCAAAAATTGTATGTGGTGTCAACGGTTTTAAATTCCTTTTTTTAGTTCTTCCTTTTTAAAACACTCACTCGAGAATAATATTAAGGGTCCTCATGATGTCGCTTAAAATTGCCATTTGTGCAAATGCGCAAACTGATTAATATTTATGAGAAATTTGCTTTTAAAAATGCTCAAAGAAAGCCAAAAGACCAATTTACTGAAATTATTGCTAGAATATATTGTTTGTGATTTATAGACACTTGGATTTTTCATTGAAAACGACGTTAAAATCATTAAAAGATCTGTTTGTATAAATGCACAATTGAACAGCGCAAGTTTACGAGACAAAATTGTTGGGCAAATTTACCAAGTTTGTGTAAATGAATTCTCATACAATTTTTGACAGTTCATTTACGAGGACGTAAAAATGCACAGTTTGCACAGATTACGAGACTTATAAACGATATCATGAGGACCCTTATTATAAGTTTATTTTGCACACTTAACAAAAATGGTAATCTTTATTGAGACCCTTTACACCTAAGTTAGGTAGTTTTGGTAATTTTTTTATATTTTATGTGCGAAACACAGAAAAATAAGCGTAAATAATAAAAGAAGGGAAAATTATATTAAAAATGTATAAAATCCCCAAATTTTTTTTTAAATCCCCGAAAAAATCCCCAAATGACTTTCTTTGCCCTTTTTGCTCGCATGAAATCCCCAACTTTGGGAATAAATCCCCAGTCTGGCAGCCCTGACCGGTATTGATACCGAAATTAGTTTTTTGCATAAAATATCGGTATACGTTTAATTTTAATACCGATATGTACCGTTATAAAAGTTGCTATACCGAAATAAAAAAGTTTAATACCGATACCGAAATTCGTTTCGGTATCCGACCTTGGTTTTAACTCAAGTATAATCTTTTAACTACTATTTTTAGTCGAGTAGGTTGCGTTATGGTCTGGGGTACGATATCGTACTATTGAGTCATAAAGTTAGAATTTCAAACCATGAAAATTTAAGCAAATTCGTATCAACCTAATCTTTAAACGGCGTTTCAAAAATTTTAAGACTTGTTTGGACCCATCCAATGGACTTTTTAACAGGATAATGCTCCTTTTCATACGGCAAGTTTTATTAAAACATGATTCAGAGCAAAATGTTGAATTGCCATGGCACCATACTCCGCGGACGTAAACATAATGGATAACATGTTGGGATGGTTGTCACGGCAACTTTACATACTGGATGGAAATTTGATGACCGAGATTCATTAATTGCTACAAAAAAAAAAACCGACATGGTCGCAAATTTCCTAACAATATCGCAACTGTAAAACTCCCTTCCAAATAAAATTCATGAGGTAATTTTGTCAAAAGGCAGTGGGTACACATTAATAAAAAATTAAATAAATAAGACTGTATTGTTTTCGTTTTTAATGCTAGGAACACAACTTATGGTGTTTTCTTTTCTACAAAAAAATGTGCCTTTTTAAAAAAAAAATGCAATTTGGTGTCTGTTTCTTAAAAATTTTGCTCCCGAAAAGCATGAGTTTTTTAGAATAAAACAAGCCACCCTTTTCGGGAGCAAAATTTTTAAGAAAAAGACACCAAATTGAACTTTTTTAAAAAAAAGGCACATTTTTTTGTAGAAAAGAAAACACCATTAGTCGTAAGAACGTAGGACGTAACGCCGTACATTTCTAAAAATAAGCTTTATTTAACAAGAATATCATCATAGACATATTCTGTTTTCCTTTAAAAATTATATTTAAAAAAATCCAAATTTATTCAAATTGTTTTCTGTTTTCCTTCTTTTTATTTGTTTTCAAATATTCAATTTAAAATTTTTCTTTTTCTATGATATTACGGCCGTAACCGCCGCGGCGTATGACATAGATCTATCGACTATTATCAATAAATATTAATTATACGTTTTTGTTTTTCTATGTCATACGCTACTTCGTGCATACCCTTTACTTACCTGGTAAGTTAGCAAGTAATGTTGGAGAAAAGTAAACACTACTTATTTTTCGGCTGACGAACTACTTATTTTTGTTCGAGGTGTCCACAGAATTCAGTATGTACTTACAATACACTTACTAGAAGTCAAAAATATCTTGTTATTAATAATTAGTATTGTGGTTATTTTGTTGAACTATTTATGGTTTTTAATCCAAATTTTTAATATTTTAATTCGGCTCAAGTTCATCAAATTTAATTTTCATTAAATTTTTTATGAAGAAACCATAAATCAACAAAATAACCACAATACTAACTATTGTTAAAGCATAGGCACGAGCTCTATGTGTACATTTGTCCTTTAAGTTGTGCTGAAAAGGTCAACAAGAAAAAGAAGGACAAAAAATGAGAAAAAACAAAAAAATTGTATTTGGACTTCAAGAAAAATTGTTGACAAAAGTACGGAAAAAACAGAAGTAAGGAAAAAACATGTAAAATCAATTAAAATTGATAATCATTCAAAAAAGCAAATTTCGATCTACCAAAAAGGTTAAAATACAATTTGGTTTAAGGATTGATGTTTGACTATTGACGTCAGCAGTCGTCGATGGCTGCGAGTGTAAGACGGCAAATCCATCTGAGGAGATCAAGTGGTTGTGATCGAAACATGTCATGGTAGCCAGCCGCCTGGGTTCGAATCTCAGGTCAGTCAAGAATGAATGATTATCAATAACAATTTTAATTAATTTTCATGTTGTAAAATTCTTTTCTTCATAAAAAATAATTTAATGAAAATTAAATTTGATGATCTTGTTATTATTAAGCTACGAGTAAGTTGAATTGTAAGTACTTACAATATACTTAGCAGAAGCCGAAAATTCACTAGTAATAGACCTAATAAGTAGTTATTGAGCTGATTATTAGTAAGCAAATGTTCAGTAGTGAAAATAATTGAAGTAATAAGTAGTTGCTGAGCTCATTACTAGTAAGTACTTATTGAGATTTTCAGAATAATGACAATTGTAATGACAGCAACTTACCATGTGACGTATTAATAAAAATCAAAAAGTTTTTCCTGGGACGTTCATATATTTCAATAAGCTTCTTTTTAAGTGATGCAATCACAACTTAATTTGCAAATTATAAAAAGAAGCACATAACTAACACATAACATCTTGTTATGAAATACATTTAAAAATGTCTTTAAAAAATTTATAGTTAAACAAATTGCTTTTTAAAGAAAAGAAAAATATTAAATAGGACTGTTTCAAAAACCATCTTATTTCTTAAAATTGCTTTTTAAAAAAGTAGTTTTTTTAATTAAAGAATATAATTTTTTTTAAATCTTTCCTTATGAAGACCCCACTCTTTTAAACTAAGCAAATAGAAAACTTTTTTTTTTTTTTTTTTAATTGATAAGACATTTAAGATCTCACATCTTATAAACGTGCACTCGTCTGGCAAAATAAAAAACAATTTGTTGTTTTTTTCTTTATCACCAAAAATTGTTTTTAAACCACCTCTTGGCTCTGCCACGGTAGTCAGTCACGTTACAAATATTTAAGAGCTCGTCAGACTTGATGATTCATTGGAAAGTAGTAAAACAAACAATATCATATGTACATCTGTAAATTTAAATGAAAAAATAATTAATTTTAACTTTTGCAGTAAACGTTTGTTTTATTTTTTACTTAACAAAGAATATGTAATTCCTAAACACTTGTTTAAATATCATACTCAGTGTAGTTATCACTAGAGTAGTGCCTTTGTTGAAGTCTAGGGTAATTAAAAATATATTTAATTGTGGAATGACTCCACTCACTAGAAAAGAATTTCACCTGAAAAAAGTATCTATTTGGTTACTTTATTTTTGCAATTTTATTTGTTTTGAAAAAAATATTTGCATTTCTATCTAGACGAATATTCATATTTTTTTTTGCTTTTTGTATTGTTAATAATTAAATAAGTCTTAGGGTTTTCTTTATTCATTCTTTTTTTTTACCCCACCACAGAAGACCAGACAGATATTTTTTATTCATCTATGGCAATGAACTGTGCAGAAATATTTATTTATTATCATACATTCAACTTTTTTCTTTGATAATAATATAAAAGTAAAATTAAAATTCTAGAAATTTTTTTAAGTAAATACTATATTTTATATAAAATGAAAAGAACTTGTAATATTTTAAATTGCGCTCTTTTTTAAAAGAAGAATGATTCTGTTGAGGTTGGTTAGTGTTTCTGAATTTAGGATTTTAAAGTACTTTTTTGTGTAAAAAAATTACTTTCTGCTTAAAAAAATTACTGAAAAAAGGTTACATTTTGTGTAAGAATTAAATTTTGTCTGAAATTTACTACATAAAATACAGTAGAATCCCGATAATTCGTAATCGCAAGGGACCGGCCATTTCTTACGAATTATAAGGGTTTTCGATTATGCGGGGTTTCGATAAAATAAATTCGAATTAACGGGGTTTTTTAATTTCTTAACTAAAACTATAAAAAAAACATAAAAAAATGGTTAAAAAGAAAAAATATATAAAAATTGTTCATGTAACAAACTGATCTTAAGAAATTAAAGAAACACGCAAGAAAAAAAACCCACGCAAATAAAAAAAATAGCGGTAAATAAAAAAATCATTCTTTCCATGTTTCTGTTGTGTTTATTACGAATTGTAAGTGGTAGTTAGCAAAGATTTTATTTGAAAAAAATTACGAATTAGCGAGGGGACCAAAATGTATGGAAATTTTACGAATTAACGAGATTTTTTCAAGGGACCGACAGTTTATTACGAATTATCGGGACTTGACTGTAGTACACTACTCGATTTGTTTTTCGTCGATGATAATTCAAATACACTTCTTTATGACCAACTCAGTGCGTCCTGTTTTTCTAAACATGACCTTATATAACGGGTCCGCCCTCTAACGTTTTTTTTCAACTAGTGCTTATTTCGTGCTTATGTCTGATTTGACAGGTATTTAGTTTTATCCTTCCGCTGAACGAATATGGTTGTGTATACGCTTGAACAACGCTGGGAAAAATGCTTTTTCGCTTCGCTGAGTGGGCCTGTGATCGAATTACAGAAGATGCCGATTTTGCCAAAAAAAATCATTTTTTCAGATAAAGCTCATTTTGATCTTGGCGGGTATGTAAACAAGCAATATTGTCGCATTTTGGGCACAGAAAACCCGCACGCATGCATTGAAAAGCCGATGCACCCAAAACGAGTCACTGTTTGGTGCGGATTTTGGTCCAGAGGCATAATTGGGCCATTTTTCTTCGAAAATGGACAAGGAGTGACCGTTACTGTCAATGGCGATCGTTATCGGGCCATGTTGAACGAATTTTTGTTCACAAAAATTAAAGAGGAGGATATTGGCAACATTTGGTTTCAACAGGACGGCGCTACGTGCCACACAGCTGAAGCTACACTCGATGTTTTGCGCCCTGTTTTTGAAGATCGCATTATCAGCTGCGATTTGGCACCGTTGGACTATTATTTGTGGGGTGCCGTCAAAGATAAGTGTAAAGCCGACATGGCGAGGCAGCCATTTGAATGAAATTATTTTCCATTATTAACCGGAAGGATTGTACTTTCAAATAAAAAAAGAAATTTGAGAAAATATTAATTATTTTTTTTTATAGCATTTTAAAAAAATTTTTTTGGATTGCTTGGAACCTTTTATATCACTTGATCTCTGTAGATGATCAGCTGCTCTTTTTAGAAGAAAACATAGTTAATCTATTTAATATTGCTGTTCCACTCAAAACGAGAATTATTAGTCAAAAAAAACCTTGGTTTTCCACCTCCATAAGAGATTCAATTGCTCTTCGAGATTTTGCATACGGTCGATGGAAGCGATTTAAAACATCTCAACTACTCAAAGAGTTCAAAATTGCACGAAGGCTGACTAACAGGTTAATTAAAAAAGCAAAATCTGATTTCTATGCCTCGAAATTTTCCTCAGCAAAAGGTTCAAAACAAACATGGAATACCATTCGCGAAATTGGCATCGGTAGATAAGGTTAAGAGTCAAGAACCCTGCAAAATAGATGTAGATACACTAAATGAAAAATTTTTTGAAGTGTCAATGGTAGATCCAGATCGTACTTAGTATCACATTCTCGATGATTCTGAAAATGTAAAATTTTCGTTCAGTGGCATAACTCAAAACGATGTTTTGTCTAGTTGCTTATCAATCAAGTCAAATGCCGTTGGCTCAGATGAAATACACCCTTAATTCTTCCGGATTTTATTACCACAACTACTATCACAAATTACATTTATTTTTAATAGGATCCTAACATCTAGTTATTATCCTGCTAAATGGAAAAAGACTAAAATCATACCTTTACTTAAGTCAACATCTGATTACAGACCGATAGCAATTTTGCCGTTTCTCTCGAAGGCATTTGAACGTATTATCCATAATCAAGTTACACTATTTTTGGATAACAATAGACTACTACATGATAGGCAATCTGGCTTTCGTAGAAAGTACAGTTGCATTACAGCCCTTGTAGATGTTGCGGAGGATATCAGAAAACAGGTGGATACCAAAAAGACTTCTTTTTTAGTTCTATTGGATCATTCCAAAGCATTTGATACTGTAGATCCTGATATTTTATGTTATAAATTGGAGAATATGTTTAAATTTTCATCAAATGCCACACGTCTTATAGCATCCAATCTAACGAATAGATGCCAGTATGTTGAAACAAATAATAAGAAATCTAACTGCTTACCAGTGATTAGAGGCGTTCCTCAGGGATCAATTATAGGCCCCCTTTTGTTTTCATTGTTCTCTAACGATCTACCGCATACTGTTGAACAATGTAAGGTTAGAATGTATGCTGATGATGTCCAGCTTTATATAAGTTGCGATGTTGATAATATTGATCAATGTGTCATTACCCTTAAATTAGGAATTGCATCGTGTTTACTTGTGGGCTACTGCTAACGGCCTAGGTATAAATCCAAATGTATCATCATTCAAAAGCGAATATCGAAAATACAACTTACACCAATTATAGCAATCAATAATCAACCAATAGAAATTGTTAACTCTGCAAAAAACCTTGGAGTATATTTTAACAGTTCCCCCAGATAGTCTGACCATATAAATTATGCCTTTTCTATGCTGAGAACGCTTTGGCAATCTCAATACTGTATACCCATTAATATAAGAGCACTTCAAGCTAAAACGTATCTCATATCCATATTATTGTATGGATGTGAACTTTTTGTCAATTGTGATGATCACAGTAAAGCGGCCCATACACTGGCAATATTATTGTAAATAATATTCGCCATATTATTTCGTATTTGTTCTATATTATGCAATAAGTCGCACAATGGTTTCATTCATTCAATAAAAAGGTGAACATAACCTATAGGAATAACATTAACAGCATTGTACAATGTTGCCAACACATTTCACTTTCTTTTCGTTGTGCAATATAAATCAAAAGTCTTTTGATTGATGCCAATGTATTGTGCCATCTTCGAATATCACATACACATTGGCGATATAATTGTACAATACGTAAAATTGAACAATTTTATTGCAAGTGTATGAGCCGCTTAAGAGAAAACTGAATATTGTTTTTAAAAACATTGCACGGTATGTGTTTGGTCTAAAACGATATGGCAGCACCGCAGCTTTTGTGAAACGGTTATATGGCATTTGTTTTGATGACTTAATAAGAACTAGAGTTCTTATTTTTGCATAAGGTTATATATGTATACTCATCAACCCGAACATCTTTATCAATGATTGGTTTTCTCAGGATCAACCAGAGGCCGAAGATTAATATTATTTTGTCACCACAGCCTCATGTCTGAACGGAAATTCTTTATCTATGCAAAGACTTTAAGTCTTGTGTATGGGACAACAAATAAATAAATAAATAAAAATATAAAATAAAATAAATAAATGTGCAAAGTGACTTCTGTGTAAAAAACAAACTTTTTGTATAAAAATGTGACTGTTTTTATAGGATCTGACTTTTGGGTATAATTTGACGTTTTACGTAAACAAGTTTATTGATGGTGTAAAAAAGTGTCTGTTGCATAAAAACAAATACTTAAAGTCTTAAAAGTGACTTTTGAGTATACAAGTGACCTTTTATGTAAAAAACTGATTATTTGTGTAATATATAAAAGTTATTTATTATGTTAAAAAAAAAATACTTTTATGCAAAATGTGACCTTTTTTTAAATAGTTTATATAGTTTCTTATATGCAGGCTTTTAAGGTCATTAATTTAATGTAAATAAAATATTATTTATTACATTCTCAATAAAGTCCGACGTTTCTTTGGTATTCTTTCCAACTTCTTCAGGGATTGAGTTTTTATTAAAATAATAATCCTTTTCGTCAGTTTACATCATTTATAAATTATATCACAGTATTTTGTATACAGTGAGCGTCAAAATAAAGTAAACAGCTTGTTTTACAATATAAAAAGGGTTATTTTAGTAAAAAAGAATTTAAATTTTTAGAAGTTTATTATCATTTACAAAAACAACAAAAACAGTAAAAAAACGAATTTACTCCCTTTTTAACGCGTCAAAAAATGTGTAAAGTTGTAAAATACTAAGAAAAGTGAAGTGGCTAATACTTCGATTGACTTCTTTTTGCTTTAAGGACGACTTCTAGTCTTTTTGGTATTGATTCCACCCATTTTAAAGTTAGCTCAGTAGACATTTTTGGTCACTCTTCCTGCAGTATTTTCTTCAGAGAGTCCTTGCTAGTTATGTTTTTTTTTACTTTGTCTGTCTAAATGCTCCCAGATGTTTAGTTGAGTTGATATCGAGCGACTGTTGGTCTGATCCAGCTGTTTTAAGATGTATTACAAAAGCCAACCCTATCACGCTTCACTACAGATACTGTATGTTTTCAGTTGAATTTCTTATTTATATGTACCTTATATCACGTCCAACTTGCTTTCGTCAAATTTTGGAGCAACGATTTTTCCACAGATGACAGCAAGCATGAAGTCTAATCAAATTTGACAAAGTAGAAATTTAACTTTTTATAACTAACATAACACTTTTTATATTGGAAAACAAGCTGTTTACTAGAGTGGTTCGGTCCCAATACAAAAAAAAGTTGAGCCAGTCACCCTCTGGGATTAAAGATTAGTTGAAAAGGATTCCAGAAATTTTTTTTAATTTTTTGCCACGCCTCTGGATATCGCCCTTTTAGTTTTTTGTATACTGGGTCGCCATTTAAAGTCCGATCATAACATATTGCACATTGTTATTCATGGCTCGTCAATGGCTTAATTTTTGCCTTTGGTGACATTTTAATCAGACATCAAATTCTGGGCGCCACTTATGCCATCTCGGAACGTACCACCCTAATGTCCATTTTTTCCCCGTGGCAAGAAAGCCCTTCAAAACTTTGTACTTCTAGCTTTTAATGTACTCACTTTTATGCCACGCCCCAAAATTAGGCCCACTTTTCATTACTTATATGTATATATAACATTGATCATTTTGTTTTTTATATATAGCGCCGCCGTTTAAAGTCCAATTTTATTGTATCGCATATCAGTATTAATGGCCTATCTATGGCTTCATTTTTGTGTTTGGTGACTTTTTAATCCGACATCGAATGCTGGGCACCACTTATAACAACTCGGATCCTTCCCCCTAATGACCAATTTTTTGCTCATGGCAAGAAAACCCTTCTTATACTTTGTATTCATAGGTTTTAATATGCTCAATTTTATGCCACGCCCCAAAAGAACGCCTCATTTTATCTTTTGCACATAAATATTATACTAAACCAGGTAGATAGATCAACATACAAAAACAAGAAAGTTGCATCAGACATAATGAAATTAAATATTAATAAAGTATCAGTAATTATAAAGAAGAGTTTGTGCCACCCATAGGTTTTTTTCTCGGGATTTCCCGTCCCGGGAATTTCAATTATTTTATTTCCCGTTTTCCCGGGATTTTTGTTGCGGGATTCCGGGAAATAAAAGTTCATCATAGTTCATCATTCAGAAAAAAGCTATTTATAATTTTAAATTTAGTTTTCTATTCTCTAAAAACTAGCATCTGTTCATGGGTTGTCGATTAGATCAATAACAAGAAGTGAGTACGTTCGTAAGTCAATGTCCGTCCACTGACGCAATAAATCTACCAAAAGCAGAATGTGCCGCGCAACAGTTGATAATTAATAAATTTAGTGAAGTGAAGACTTAATAAAGAACATAAATTCAAAATAAGATGCAGGCAGTAAATTTTAATTGTCCATGGACAAGTCTTAAAAATAGGAGATATCCAAAAATATCGCTCCTTTATTGCAGCAAAGTCATATCTACAAAAAAAAATCGAGCTTGGCAAAATGCGATTAAAGTTTTCAAAATGTACCGATTTAAAGATATATTTTGCTATAACTTCGGTTCAGTTTGATATAAAATACCGATTTTTTGTTACGAGAAAGAATGAAGTAACACTTTGTTTAATTAACTTAAAATTAAAAAAATTTTTTGAGGTATGACGATATGTTTATAAGGGGATAAACATAAATTTGTTTCATTTTGTGACGGCTTATATAACCAGGAAGGGGTGGGAAACCGAAATAAAAAATAACTATGGAAACTTGTGTAAGATACTACAACATACAATTTTAAAAACACATTGTCCTAAAGATTACAGGTGGATCTTGTAAGAAGAAGTCCGTTTGATGCTATTTTTGCATCAACCTAGAGTCTAGGTCCTAGACATACATTTGACTGATATAGACGTTGTTATAAAAAAGAAAAAATTACTTCGGATTGTGAACTAGAAATATGCAACAACTTTAAACTTTTGCACTTTAAACTACATATTTGTCCAATCTCGGTAAAAAAGTGAACGAAATTTTTCGGAAACATGGTAATAAGTACATAAATAAAATAAGAAATATACTCTTAGCCGACTTTCTAAACGCATTGAGTGTGTTTTAATGTTATTTCCTAAGCTGTTAAAAAATGTTAATATATTCATTTAAAATATAACATAATTATTTAAAATATTTTATATATTTTATGAATTTACTTTTTGATCTCATAACTTGAGTACCACAATTTTTGTTTGTTTTTATTATTGTTTTATGAATAAAATTGTTATGTTTATGTTATCTTTTTATCTCTTATCTAGAGCACAATGATACGAAATTTACATATAAAATCGTAAGGTAATAATAATTCAAGTTCCTCTATCAACCTTTAATTAATTTTTGTAGTATTTAGGCATTTCTTTTACATACTTTGTAAACAAGTTCCCTTACGCTTTTTTAAAAAAAAAATTTTTTTTTGGGTTAAAGTACAATAAGATTTGAAAAAGAACAATTTTTTACTGAATTAAGTACAATTTTGGAAATTTCATTTATCATCCCTGCCCTCACATGTCTCAATTGCAACCACTCAATCTCTTCAGAGGGATTTGCCGTTAAACACTCACAGCCACTGAAGACTGTTCTGAAGATATTGAGTGGTTGCAATTGAAATATGTGAGGGTAACCGTGAAAGCCTGGGTTAGATTCCCGCGGCGGTCAAGAATGAAGAATTATCAATAAATTTTAATTGATTTCATGTTGCAAAATTCCCTTCTTCATAAAAGTAATTTAATGAACTTTAGCCTGATTTAAATATGAAAATTTAAATTAATTCAAATAATGCATGTATTGCATCGTTTTGTTTTGGGCGGGAATTTCCGGGATTTACCGGGATATTGAAAAATAAATCCCGTTTTCCCAGGAAATGAAAAAGTCCGGGAAAAGAAAAGAAGCCAAAAATTAAAAAAAAAAAATTAATGCATTTTATAAAAACAATAAAATAAGATCTACAGAAATAAAAAAATTCTAATAAAAATTTAAAAACCACTCAGTTTCAAAGACGCACATTATAATTTTTCAAGAAAGCATATTTGGCCATTTAATTAATAAAAGACGTTTTTACTTTGTATGTACTATGATTCAAAAACAAAATTAAACCAATAAAAGAAATTAAAAAAAAGAGCAATTGAATAAATATTATTCAAGTGAATAATTCTTGAACAAAAATACCAACAAAAAAAGTTATATAGCTCGCGAATTGGGGTCGGCCATTAGACAGTAAAAAATAGAACAAATTAACTTTTTTTTATACTCCAATATTTACCAGACTATTTCCACTACGTAGTACATACATATGTATGTACAAATGTACATATTTCTGATTCATTAGCTTGTCATTTTTGTCATAAAAACTGTACAAACTCGCAAAGAATAATTCTATTATTTGTTTTTTTGTTTTTAATTAGCATATTTCTAGTATTTTTTTATTTACATTTTCATTCTTTGCAGAAATTCCTCTTTTTCAAAACAATAACAAACAGGTGATTATTTTTTTTATAATTCAGTTGTTGTTGGTTAAAATGTTTACATTTTCTTAATTCAAGACAAAAAATAACAACAATTTAAGTAGGTATAAACTGTTAATAAATAAATGTAGACACAACTTCCTGATAAATAAAGAAAAATACTTGATTCTTTAGTATAATTTTGTTTATAAAAAAAATTGCGTTTTAATAGTTAAAGAAAATAATAATAGCACTGTGCTATAACTTGACACTTTTTTTCTCTGTCGTGTACGCTGAATCCAGTGGTGTTAATCGTTTTTTCAGTTTAGCTCTTTTTTCGAGACACATATACCGTTATTTAAAAAATGGAGGAGGTTGCACAACATATATTCGCGTAACTAAAAAAACCGAAATTATTTTATGTGTTTTAAATACAATTAAAGCGTAACGTGAATTTGACGAATTTTTAAAATTGACATAATTTAAAATTGAAAAAACTATAACACCAATGCTCAAACACCTCTTTCACTTTTAATTAAACAATTAAAATTGAACACCATCAGGGCTACCAATGTGTAATAATGTAAACTATAGAAAAGTAAAAATTATGCAGTTGTTGGCAGTTAATTCAGTTAATTTCTTATAACATGGTCCATACTACAGTACACTGGACCACGTTGTAAGTAGTCCATTTAAGCCACAATGGACCACGTAGTCCAATATTATCTGAAAGGGTTAAACTAAATTGTTTTTAAGTTATGCGAATATTTGTTGTGAAACCTACTCTATTTCCGAAATAACGGTATATCGCGAACACGTAATAACTAACCCTAAATAACGGTAAGCCCTACTGGATTCAGCGTACTCGAATAAGTGTAAGCCGCCAGGTGCCCCGCTTGTCAGATTTTTCAACTAGCACAGTGTAATTATACATTTAATGTATGTACACCTCGAAGAACTTAACTTTGCTTCACAATTTTGACTATATAAATATTTGGATGGTTAACTTCTGGCATTTTTTCTTACTTAAGCTACGGTCACACTTATCAAATATTTGACGGAAAAAACGGGACCAACAAGAAAACTAAATAATCATTTTCTTAAATTTCAATATTTATTTTGATAATAATATTACATCTTACAACCAACAATTTATTGCTATGTCTAGTAGTATAATTAGTTTATTTTGTGATATTTAGATCATGCTAAATCTCATAAACTATTGACAAAAGTAGTGGTTACGCTTATTTGGTAAAATATTTAATAAGTGTGACCGTAGCTTTAGTCATTGATCAAAATAAATAGTGAAAATAATAAATTTAAACTTCATATGCTGGGAGTCCTGCTTGACTTCTTTAATTGGACAAAAAATCCAGCTTAAGTCCAGCTGTAAATAAAACAAATTACTCAAATAATAATTATTAATTAATGATGTAAGTATAATGTTCTAAGCAAGCAATCTGAGCATGTACTTAGAATGCAATGAATTTGTAATCTAAATTATTATAGACCACCAGTCCGATTACGATTTAATCGAAGAGTCTGTTTCCCAATAAAAAATGAAGCTTCCAACGAAGCAGGTTTGTAAGGGAGAAACATCAAAGTTTCGCTTACCATTACGCTTACGGAAGACATGAATTTTATATAGCGAGTTCCCACTTTGAGGCAATAAATTTTTAACACATGAAGCGCATTATCCAGCGCAAATAAAGATTGTTGGATGTAACGATGAGCTTTACACACTGAATGTTTTGAAACAGTTATTTTTTAGTATTCTCCCTTACAAACCTGCTTCGTAGTAAGGGAATGCCGTGGCACTTAAAATGGTATTTTTTTTTAACGTTATTGAGATTTCTTTCATTTGCGTAGCGTATAATTGTGCGCATATTTTTATAAATTAGTTTACAATTAGTGCTTCCCAAAATGATAAAAAATTTTATTGGGTACTTTTTACATGTGAAGCATTTTTCTTATTTTTTTTGCGAAAAAAATTAAAAAACCCTTATTTGCATGGGTAAAATTTACTTTAAAAAAAATATTGTTGTAAAAAAATAAAAACAATTTTGGCACATAAATTAAAAAGTCACATTGCGAGCGGATGTGGCATGCTTAGCCTTTATTCGATCTACCTGTTAAATTTTGCACTGTATACATTCCCTTTTTACGTGCAAAAAATAAGGAAAGCCCTAATGTTTTCATATTAACTCTTAAGTAGACACCTAATTTGTGTGGCACTAACTGGAACCTGGGCCTGGCTGGGACCACTTTTATATGTATGTAGTTTTAAAAGGAACATTTTGTTGTCAAGAATAGCTGCCTATTTCCGATGTGCGAAAGAACTTTTTCTTTCGTACAACTTCCTCGAGCTTGAATATTTATTTCTTTTAGTTTCCAAAAAAGAAATTTTTAGAATTAAAATATTAATAAATATCTAAAATTGGTATCTCTGTCAATGTCCTCGACACACTCCATTCAATGATCTTAGTCTATTAAAACTGATAAAATTATGAATTTATCAGTTGCACGCGCCACGCTAGAAAGCATTTTTTTGATGAACATATAGACACCAAACCAACACTTTCTAATGTACAGTGTTTTAAAATGTCAACTTCAGTAGGCTTATTATTACATCAATAGTGGAACGCCCCTGCCTGTTTCCTAACGGCATAGATTTCAGACAACAGCAGTTGTCAGATTGTCAGAAAAAAATAGAGCACGCTCTAATTTCAATTTTGTCAGACGACTTTGCGTCTGACTTTTACAGAAACAATATTTTAAAAGTAACACACGCCATGAATGTATTTTACAATTCATGTGACATACAGTATAACCCGGTTAATTACCCCACGCTTAAATGCCTTATCACGGTTATTTACATTGAGTTTTAAATCCCTGTTATTCCCATTTTTCAAACAAAAATCCACGTTTAATTGCCATTCGCTAAATTTCCCAATTCGGGTACCAAAAACAAAATTACACCTAAATTTCATTCGTTTAATTGCCTCTAATGGGGTTTCACGTGACAATTTCTTGTCATACATACATAACAAAAAAAATAGTCTTAAATTTTTGTCAGCATTTGTATACCCTTCACCGAAGGTAAAAGGGTATATATAAGTTTGTCATTCCGTTTGTAATTTCTACAATATTGACCCTACACCCTATAAAGTATATACACTCTGGGTTCTTATGAAAAGCGAAGTTGATTAAACGATTTCCGTCTGTCTGTCTGTTCGTTGAAATGGGTTTTCCGAAGACCCCATATATGAGGCCAGGTTATTATGCATTTATGTCACATATGGTCCGGAATTGTTTGATATTGAAATTCAAAAAGATCGGTCCACAAATGGCTGAGATATGAGCAAAAAACCACGACTACCTCTAATTTTTCCCAAAAATCCCTTGTGGTTGTTGGGTTTTTATTACTTTTTGCTGTATATCTGGGGAACGGCAGGAACCAAAGTTTCCAAATTAGGTACATTCATTTTGGTTGCCAATACACACACACCATCCTACAAAATGTGGGCGGGATTGGAGAAGTGGGCGTGGTAAATCCCGTACAAAAAAAAATAAAAATTGTATAAAGGGCTGCCATATGTCCTATGGATATGACTTATATACCATTTTTTAACCGATTTGACAGATTTATTTATCTTAGAGGGAAAATTAAATGTTGATGGCGTAATAAAAGCAACAGAAAATTTAGCTGTTAACCAGAATTTTAAGCAATTTTTTTTATTTGCTGAACATATACAAAAAATATGCTTCAAAAACTTAAAATATGTGTGCAATAAAAATGCAGCAATAGCTAAAATATGCAAATTTTTCACAAGCGAATCGATACCAAAATTCATAAAAAGCTCTTAAACGAAAAAATATATTGTTTCTGGCTTCATTGGTCCCACAAGAAAAACGCTTTTGTTAGTAGGATATGAAATCTCAATATGCATTACAGATAAAATTTAAGACAACAAATCGCATTGTTTTAGATTTAGCTGATACATGTAAAAATTCCTATGTCTTAACTTATGTTCATACATCAAACTTAAGGTATCTTATATTTAAAAATATTCGCTTAATTACCTTACGAGGTAGTTAATCGTATTCGTTTAAATGCTTACCCCGCATAATTACCCAAAAATATTGGCATTTTTGGTGAGGTAATTATCCGTGGAGTACTGTATATGTAGTCCGAAATTGTTTGCTATTGAAATTCAGCCTGTTCGTTCCACTGCCTCTAATTTTACTTATAATGTCCTTGTTGTTGTTGTTTTTTAATGTATAACTGGAAACGTCAAGAGTAAAGGCTCAGTTAGTCTTTACTTTATGTTTCTGTTGCTGTCACTTACTTAATTGGACCGTAACAGAACAGAAAAACTAATCAATTTCACAGGTTTTTTGAAACAAAAACAAATCAGCTGATTCGTAACAGAACAGAAAGTAAAGACTAATTCAGGGGTCTAATCACCGCATACGATATCGAGAAAAATTGATCGAAATTATTTATTTTGGAATCATGACCCTCGATATCGAATGAAATTTATTGAATTTGAAATAATAGCATTCGATATCGAGTAACTCGACATTACATTTCTCGAGTGTTTATTCGATACGTCAGTGTCTATCGTATACAAAAAAATTCGATAGTTTATTCGATA
This sequence comes from Pollenia labialis, assembly GCA_949318255.1. NCBI lineage: Eukaryota > Metazoa > Arthropoda > Insecta > Diptera > Polleniidae > Pollenia > Pollenia labialis. Next base: position 130,896,514 of record OX439141.1, read on the forward strand.
CGATAGTATCGAATGCTGTGATTAGACCCCTGTCTTTAAACTGCCGAAAGTATCTTGGTCCTGTAGTGATGATTTTTGATACAAAAGGCTGAGACCACCCAGGTCAGACAAAAATTATGAATTGTAGGCATTTATCCATTAATCAAAATGAACTTGTAAAATAATTGGAAACCACTCAAACTGTTATTCTAAAACGTTCGCAGGTAGCGATCGAGTTAAATCCGAGAGGCGTTTGAAAACGATTTCGCATGTCTTTATATCTGAAATTCTGCTGCTTGAATTCATTAAAATATATCCATTACGCCAATCCGAAGCGCAAGCGGCCAAACAACCGAATAAAACCAAAACAAACCGCAAGCCGAATATCCGTGATGCTTAGTTGATGCTCTTTATTTGGTGGAGCAGAAGAGTCCCAGCTCTTATGGGCTACTAAAATCAGGGGTTAACAATGTGATCAGACATATAAAATAAAATTTCTCAAATATATTTACTTACATTCATATGCACATAGAAAACATAAATCGAAATAGAAAGTAATGTATAAGAAAATTATTTTATTACAAACAAACAAATTTCAAGTTTCTCCCACTGTCTTTTGTGACGTATGTAAAATTGTTTTATAATTAGTTCAAGGCCTTTGCTTTATCTTTTTTTTAATAATTGTTTTCCTTGTGTAATTTGGATAAATATTTTTGTTAAATTTAATTGAAGTTTTCAATTCGTTTTTCGCAATTTTCTTGGTCCTATAAAAAATTGTTTATTTTTGTGAGATTTATATATAATATACATAATATGTATGTATATGTACGTGGTAATTGTTAACCTTGTACTAGAAATTTGTACATAAATTAATTAATATAGTAATTACCGCCGCAAATTACAAAGTATTTGCTTACAATTTCCAGAGCTATTTTTTTGTTTAGTAATAATATTTTGCATAACATACGATCGATATTTATTACAACTAAATTAATTGCTTTTAAAAAATCTTATTGAGATGATTTAGTTAAAGCAACGATTTGAAGTAAAATATATGAGTATTCTGAAATTGAACTATTTTCCGATTAAAAAATGTAAATTATAAAATTAATAATAAAATAAAATACAAAGAGTTTAAAGTTTCATATTGGAACTTGCTTCAGCAAATATGTTAGTTATGCAGTCCAGGAACCGATATGTTTTAAACATTTATTCTACAAACACCAGGAATTCTAGTGGCTTTTTGCTCTCTGTAAATATTTTACTTTTACAGGCTGATTGTCGTGCCTATGTAAATAGATGTCAATAAATTTGACTTGATCGAATAATATTTCTACAATTTAATAATTTTCCTAAAATTTTTACTCTCATTAATGGGTTTTTTTGGCTGAATTGGTAGTTTTAAAATTCGTACTAAAACTGAAAATTGTATTGGTTCAGTTGAAATAAGGGAATAATTTGGCTAATTTACAACATTTGCATACTCCTTGTATATAAGAAATATCTTAGCCAAATTTGGTCTCCTTAGTTCATATGGAATGGGCACTATTGTGCCACAACCATTATTTCGAGAAGAAAAGTGTAATTATTTGTCTATAACTTAGGGACTTATCCCTAAAGTTAGGGATTTTATGCGAGCAAAAAGAGGGCATAGGAAGTAATTTGGGGATTGGGGATTTAAAAATTTTTTTGGGGATTTTACACATTTTTAATATATTTTTTACCTTTTGTTATTATTTATGATTATTTTTTTTTTGTTTCGTAAATAACACATTTAAAATTAGAAAAATTGTATCTTATTCTTAAGCTACGGTCACACTTGTCAAATATTTGACGAAAAAAACGGGACCAACAAGCAACCTAAATAATCATTTTCTTTAATTCTAATACTAATTTATATATATATATATTATAAAACCACATCATACAAAAAACCGTTTTTTGCTATGTCTAGTAATACAATTATGTACTTTTATTTTGTAATATTAAGATCTTGTTAAATCACACTAACTATTTATTTACAAAAGTAGTGGTTACGCTTATTTGGTCAAATATTTAATAGTAATTTAATAATAATAATTTAAACCTAGCTAATTAATAAACTTATGTTTTTATACTTGAGTGGGTGTTTTAAAAAAGTAGAATTAAAAAAAGAATCTAAAACCGTTGACAACACATATAATTTTTTGAAGAAAACATGTCTTCCCCGAAAATAAGTAAATATGAAAGACAATATAATAAAGTTTGGGTAAAAGAATGCTGGCGTATTGGTAAGTACTTATGATGCGTCGAAGTATTAAATAAATTTATTTTTATTGTTTATTTTAAGGATGCCCAAACCCGATTTATCAAGCTCCAAATCCTTATAAATTAGCTCATTCGTCTTCAAAAACAGCATACTATTTCGCTTGTAATTCTTCACTGGACCCATAAAAAGGATTTAAAAAGCATGCCGAAACAAGTCGCTACAAACAAAATAAAATATTTTTCTGGAGATTCTTAATATTATTCTTAAAAAATTGTATATTTGGTTAGAAAAAAAAACAAAAAAAATAACTTTTTAAGGTTTTGTTTTTTAATTTGGTGATGGCATTCCTGACTCGTTCATTTATAAAACGATTATTTATTCTGAATTGGCAAATTGTTTTTTTTTTGTTGTTTTCTTACGAAGACAGTAGAATAAAGTAGTTTGTTTTTTCTTTTTAACCAATTACAACTACAATTCGAGCCGGAAAGAACCCAACCAATTGTAGGGGTATGTAAGAAAAGATAAACTCACTGTTTATTGTTGGTAATTTGTTTAAGCTTTACAAGTAGGACTTTGAGTGTTTATAATTCTTATTGTTGGTGTTTTGTTTAAGCTTTACAAGTAAGAAAAGATAAACTCACTGTTTATTGTTGGTGTTTTCTTTATAATTCTTATTGTTGGTGTTTTGTTTAAGCTTTACAAGTAAGAAAAGATAAACTCACTGTTTATGGTTGGTAATTTGTTTAAGCTTTACAAGTAGGACCTTGAGTGTTTATAATTCTTATTAGCTTTAGGGTTTTATTTGTATAATATTTTCGGCGTTTCTAAAATCTTTGGAAAAGGTTTCCTGATGAGCTGGCCTAAGCAACCAGTTAAATGCGCATAGAAGCTAGCTTTCCCTCAACAATAAATTTCAGTGTATTTATCAGATATGAAAAACTGGGAATTTAGCACGTCATACGGAAATCGTATTAATAATAAGTTTTGTATTCCCGAAAATAACTTTGATAATATGACAGTAAAAAATAAAATTCAAAGATTTTAAGAAGACTTTAAGGCTTGCGAATAAGCCTTTTCCGTATAAGGCGTACACTGTAATTCGTAATATATCGCTCATTTATTGCAACGTAGTCATAACTGAACAAAAAATTTAATTAAATATATTTTGCTATAACTTCGGTTCAGTTTGAGATATATTACTGATGTTTTTTTTACATATAAAGAAGGCTTAATTAAGTTAAGATTTGTTAAATAAAGGAGCGATATGTATGTATCATTATTTGTTGTTGAGTCTTTTGAAAGTTGTTGTCTTTCTGGCAGATGAGCTGAGTTCAAAGCGTAAGTTGAAAAGCTGCTCGCGATATGAACATATCTAAATCGACTAAGAATTTCACGAAAGTTTTACGGCCAATTTCACCAAGTTCAGTTCAAACTAACTGTTATTCAAATTTTGGTATTTTAATCAGACTAAAGTTCAATGAATTTAATTTTCATTAAATTATTTTTGTGAAGAAAGGAATATTACAATATGAAATGCATTACAATTTTATTGATAATTTTTCAATCTTGACTGAGCTGGAAACCGAACCCATTTAGTTGATACCGCAATATTTAAATTTTAATTAAAATTAATTTTTATAATCAAATTCTAAATATTTACTAATCGGTGCAGTTACGGTTAATTTGATTAAATTATAATAAAAGTTATTTTTATTTTATTCATTTACAAATTAAATTACAAATTATATTCTTACTTAATTTCACGCGCTCTAATAACGCTTTCAGATTGAAACTAATGACGCATTTTTCAGATGCAAATTAGTAGGTATTATTGTTAGGTATTGCTTGAAAATTTATCATATACGCATTTCCCTAATTGGACCGAATTTTATTTTATTCTTTGTTCTTGTTAATCAATATTAATATATGTCCTTGTGATTTTTTTTATGCTCGGGGGAGCGAATGAATTGAGATTGTTTGTTGTTAGATTTTGTTAATAATATAATGTGCCTTTATATACATATGCTTATTATACCTAGGGTGATCGATCGAATAGTATTCGACCGGTTTTAACCGGTTATTTTAGTTTTGCCCAAGTCGAATATTTTAAAATGTCCGTTTTTCGAATATCGAATAAACCGGTTAGTTTAGTAAAATAAACCGGTTACTTTATTAATGTGTAATTTATATACGTTTTCCTTACTTTTGTTATAAATGTACCCGTAATTTAAGTATTTTTCTAATTGAATATTTGGAAAACTTGAACTTTTTATAAAAAATGACAAAACAAAATGAAACAAAAATCAAAAAAACATTATGAGCTTATATAAGCGTGTGTTCTTGTAACAAAAACCAAAAACAATTTAAAGTACTACAAAAAAAGTTCAGCTTTAATAGCAATAAGCAATTTGACAGTATTATAAATACTATATATATCTTTATAAAGATGTCTTCTCTGGTGATATTTCGAACTGACTTAAATGAAAATTGTGCTTAAATGGCCCTAAAATGATAAGTTGCAAAGGTTCTTTAACGACACGACTAATTAATCACGTTTAATTAGACTACAAGCTTGACATAAATATACGCCAAGTAAAACTTGACCCTGTTCCAATTAGTTTTTAAGATACTGCAAATAATACTTTACGAAAATATGCTGCCAACAATGAATGAAAAACTCTTAAGTAGTTCTAGCATATCTTCATCAGTTTTATTTATTAAAACACCAAGAACTTAAAATAAAATTGAAGGAATCAAAAATGTCCTGGAAGGGTTTAAATTGTGTGATCGACGAATTGACAGATATTTCACATAAAAAGCATGTTCGTGCCACTATTGTTTTTATAATGCTGAAACAAAAAAAAATTTAAATATATAATCCTAGATAACAGATTTTGTTTGCCTCTTTTCAAAAATATGGCTGAAGTTTACTGCTTCATATAGACATGCTTAACCAGCAACAAATTAAAACTCACATACAATAAATTTAAAACTCACAATAAATTTGCTTAACCAGCAACAAGTTAAAACTCACAATAAATTTGGGAAAATATGTCAAATAATAAATTTATTAAATCCCAATATTTTTAAAACTAAAGTTTTTCAAAAATTCTAAAGCTATGTTCACACCTATTAAATATTTGACTCCTAACGTAACCACCAGTTTTCTTAAAGAATTGTTTGCTTTTGCAAAACGTTTGGCTAGAGCAAACATTATTTAACGGTTTCTTAACTTCATTACACATAAATGCAATTATCACCTTAGATATACATAAAATTTAGCAAATAACTATAAATTGTTTAAAATAATGCTTAAGTTTAATCAATTTACTGGTCACGCTTTTTTTTTGATTTTATCGTCAAATATTTGTTAGGTCTGAACATTTTTAAGTCATATCTACATATGTATTTTGTTGGTTCCTTACCTTCGTGAATTGTTTTGTTTTTATTCTAATTAACTTTTTATTACAAAAACTAATTTGATTTTTGTATTTTTATGTATTCGAACTAAAACCGGTTAACCGGTTATTTTTAAAATGCTTAACCGAAACCCGGTTTTTTTAAAATAGCAACTATTCGGAATATTCGAAAACCGGTTATTGAAAAATGTCGAATAATCGATCACCCTAATTATACCCTTCACCGAAGGTAAACGGGTATATATAACTTTGTCATTCCGTTTGTAATTTCTACAATATTCCTCCTACACCCTATAAAGTATATACATATATTCTGGGTCCTTATGAAAAGCGAAGTTCAAAACCGGTTGTCCGTCTGTCTGTTGAAATGGGTTTTCCAAAGCCCCCAGATATGATGGGGACTTGGTTGGGGTATCTTTATGTCAGGTATTCTTATTAAAATTTTGCTATTGCCAGATCGGTCCAAAAATGGCTGAGATATGTGGAAAAAACCACGACTACCTTTAATTTTTCCCAAAAATCCTTAGTTGTTGTTGTATTTTTATTACTTTTTCCTGTATATCTGGAGAACGGCAAGAGCCAAATTAGGTACAAAAATTGTATAAGAACCTGAATTTTTTGACTGTAATATGACCTATGGTTACCTTTACCACAGGTGGAAAAGGGTATATAGTTATAAGGTTGTCATTCCGTTTGTAATTTCAACAATATTGATCTTAGACCCTATAAAGTATATGTATATATTCTGGGTTCTTATGACGAGAGCATTTGATTTAACGATGTGATGTTTTTTTATACATATATTTCTCTGATGTAATATTTGGTGCTAAGTGCTGTGTAATATATATTTGGCCCCAGTAGATTATATTACCAAACTAATAAATAAATAAAATAAATAAATAATTTATCGAACAAAAGTAACTTAGACATTCATCCCATTGTAGTGAAACAACCCAGGCACTCTGGCGGAAATCGAATCTGCAACACCGTACTCATATGCTAGCTGACTACCAACTTACCTACCGAGACCCTAATAATAATAATAAGTATGTGTATTGCATAGTAAAAAATTAAAAAAATTATATTTCTGTCCTTTTCATTAACTGGGATCATTTTGAGAGGCGTTGCGCCACGCCTTTCGTTTCTTAAAAAAGAAAATCCAAATTCCAATAAGAATTTCTTGATTTTAAATAAATCAAGCCAGACATATACATATTTAGTATAAGTAATTTTTGGCTTGGACGATAGTCATGCTAAATTTTCTTGGCTCAAGTCATATTTTGTAAATAATTCTTTTCGTGTACTTTAATTTTACGCAAAAGAAAACAATTCTTGACCGGGTTACGCTCTATACCCCGTATTCATTAACGATTATTAAATTTTACAAACGTTTATTAAGCAACATTTGCATAGTAAATTTGTTTTGTATGCCTTTATTAAATTAAAAATATATTTTGGAATACGGCAGATAACTTCAATAAATTTTCTTTGATACACCTTAAGACAACACTAATGTACATAAGTAGATAGCAATTTTTCCACGAAATTTTTACAACGACGCAATTGGAATTAACCCAGCAACCAAAATATTGGGGTTGAACTTGATAAATTCTCAATATACCTACATATGTATGTATGTATGTATGTAAGTATGTATGTATGTACATATATGCATGTTCATAATAAATATACAAATATACTTCAACAAGTTCTAAAGATGTAAAAAACATACATACATGCATATAAAAATCTATAGAAATTTTAACAATGACATTAAAAAGATGAATGAATGCACTTTGGAAAATAAACCACGGTATCTAAACAATAAACCGGGGGTTAATGGAAACTTAACACGCAATTTGGTATCCTGCGAATGCGCAGGTACAAATAAATGGGTTTTGAACAAAAAACAATCTTAAAGACGCATTGAAAAAATTCCTAATTTACCGACTGCTGTTCTCTCGTTTTTTTTCCAAACAACCCCTAAAAACAGGTCAATGTTTGTTGTAATCTAATTCTAAACATAACTGTTTTTAATGAAAAACGTTTACGATAATATTCTTTTGAACTCTCGCATGTTTTTTATTTTCTTGCTGATATTTTCCATTGTAATATGTACATGCAACAACCAAAAAAAATTGATGATGAAATTTTCTTTAAAAACCTTACGAAATGACGCTACTCTGTACTGAAATTATTGTTTTGTGGATGGACTACGTGCTGATTTACATGATTACAAAGTAAAAGGAGATTAAATGTAGAATGTATAAAATGACATTTAGCATAAGGCATATTCACGCGCATCGCATATGATAGTTTATATGCATCTAACTGATGTAAATATTTATTTTAAAATTTTTCTATTGTATGTAAATCTAGATATTTTTGAAGACAAATATGTTTAAAAACAAAATCGTATCGAAATTTGTGGTATACAATTAAAATAGATATTCTTTAAAATTAATCAATGAAGCTTGTTATTAAAACCAAATAAACACATGTACAAACTAATGAACTGTGTGTCTCAAAAAATGGCAAAATTCTAAACAAATTTCCAAAATTATAGTTTATTTAACACTGCTTGAGTTTAAAATATTACATATCGATGGCCTATATTCAAAATGCTCTATCTTAAAAAAATACAACTTTTCAGGAGAGCAAAAACCCGTTTTTTCGCGTATTGCTTGAGTTGTTAAAATTCGGTATTCTTCAATATTTTTTTAATCAACTACTGAATCTCACAGATAATTGGTTCATAAGATTCTGCATTATTGGGAACTTTATGCGAGATAGAGGGTTTTGCTTCTCAAAAATATTTAATATGCATGTATAAAAATGAAAAGATGGAGGGTTTTGCATTTTAATAAAAATAAATTATTTTGATTTTAATAATTAGAATTGTGGTTATTTTGTTGAACTATTTAAAAGCAAATTTCGATCTACCAAAGGATAAAATACAATTTGGTTTAAGGATTGATATTTGACTATTGACGCCAGCAGTCGTCGATGGCTGCGAGTGTAAGACGGCAAATCCATCTGAGGAGATCGAGTGGTTGCGATCGAAACATGTCATGGTAACCAGCCGCCTGGGTTCGAATCTCAGGTCAGTCAAGAATGAATGATTATCAATAACAATTTTAATTAATTTTCATGTTGTAAAATTCCTTTCTTCATAAAAATAATTTAATGAAAAATAAATTTGATGAACTTAAGCCTGATTAAAAATATTAAAAATATTTTGATTTTATTTATGTCATTTGTCAGTGTTGAACGTGGTTTATTTAAGATAAAGTCTAATAATACAACATAAGATAAAAAAATTAACAATTAACAATATTAAACAAAAAGTTATAGCAACAAACATTTTTTTTTTTGGTTTTTTAAGTTTGTTTGGAGTTTGATTAGTGTAAACGATCGTAAAAATAATGATATTCCAGTGGTATAACGGTCTTCAAATCTTGCATATTCTTCCACTTAATTGGTTGAATTGAAAGTGGAGCAGAATATAGAGGTTTTGGCTCAATATGTTCTGTAGAAGGTTTAATACGAACAGGTAGATCAATGTGATCTGTAACAAAATTTAATTTATATTTTACGTTACCATCTGGAAGTTATAAAAGAGATACTGTAGGATCGTTCTTTACTCGTCCTGGTCTAATTGAAAAAAAAACGCAAAATGTTGTCATCACTGTAATTATTAAAGAAATCATAATTTAATTTTCACGATCTCATTGTTAATTTTAACCGTCTTTTTGGCTTCTCTAGTAATTCTAACGTAATCGATTGGCAAGTGTATCGATTGTTTTTTCTTTTCTCTATCTTAGCATGGGCACTATCGCACTCCATTTGCGAATGGCCTTTCTCTAAGAACTTCTGTTCAATAACTTTATAATTTTCAGCAGCAAAATTGGATAGAGCATTAGATAAATAATGGTTACGGTAGCCACAACCATCCGAGAAAATTTTAATTGGCAATGAATCTGATAAGCATTACGTTTTTAAATGATCTTATTTAGGTCTATCTAATATTCTTTTTTTTTATTTGCGCCTATTTTTATTTCCTTTGGCTGCATTTTGTAGCAGCCGTTGTATTGTAAAAAAGGTTCGTGATTGGTAATTAAAAATAAATAAAATTTCTTTGTTTCTTGGTGGAGGGTATCAAAGATTCGGCCCAGCCGAATATAGTACTCTAACTTGTTTTTTAATAAAATGTTCGTGAGCGCTTGTGATTACAGTGAGCCTGCGTGATCGCAAGTCAAAAAACCAGTCACGCGCCCAGCTCTATTTTTAAATAATTTTTAAGGTTGATTTTCAAGATTTTTTGTTTTGTTTGGGACAGGTCAATAAACTTTTTTCAATGAAATTGTAACAAAATGTTCTTGCGTATGGATTTATTTATAGGTGTAATTGAATTTTTTGGGTTTCAATGACTCTTTATTTATATGTATGCGTAAAAAACATATCATTCATTAATTGGTTATCACTCATACATAAATTTCTTCTTTTATACCAAACTAGCTTAACCCGGTGCGCATCGCTACACTGCTTTAACCACTTTATCGGTTGAGAGATATTTCATATATGCATCCTATGGAAGGTAGTTCCCCCCTGCGCCTACCCGCTTTATTTTTATTTTCAAAGTGAAGTATACCATAAGAGTGACTTCTACAAAGTTTGAACTTTCTCACTATAACAGTTTTTAAGATATCCGATATTAAACATTAGCGTCCTACGGGGGGGTAACACTTTCCCCGCTGCTATTTTATTTCAATTTTAGGTCTCAGAAGATCCTACTACCAAAAGTTCAACAAAATGCGTGCAGTGGCTCTTATTTATATTTCTATCTATGAGGGGTACTGCTCCTCCCCTGTTTACCCCGCCCATTTTTATACTAAAATTTATAGTTTGCCATAGTAGTAGCTTTAACCACGTTTGAAGACTCCCCCTTTAATAGTTCTTCCGTAAAGCGATATTTCATATATGCATCCTATGGGAGGTTTTTCCCCCCTGCGCCTACCCGCTTTATTTTTATTTTCAAAAGTGTAGTATACCATAAGAGTGACTTCCACAAAGTTTGAACATTCTCACTATAACAGTTCATAAGATATGCGATATTACGCATTGGCGTCCTATGGGGGGAACCACTTCCCCCGCTGCTATTTTATTTCAATTTTGGGGCTCAGAAGATCCTACTACCAAAAGTTTAACAAAATGCGTGCAGTGGCTCTTATTTATATTTCTATCTATGAGGGGTACTGCTCCTCCCCTGTTTACCCCGCCCATTTTTATACTGAAATTTTTAGTTTGCCATAGTAGTAGCTTTAACCACGTATAAAAACTCCCCCTTTAATAGTTCTTCAGTTAAGCGATATTTAATATATGCATCCTATGGGAGGTTTTTCCCCCCTGCACCTACCCGCTTTATTTTTACTTTCAAAAGCGTAGTATACCATAAGAGTGACTTCCACAAAGTTTGAACATTCTCACTATAACAGTTTATAAGATACGCGATATTAAGTATTGGCGTCCTATGGGGGGAACCACTTCCCCCGCTGCTATTTGATTTCAATTTCGGGGCTCAGAAGATCCTACTACAAAAAGTTCAGCAAAATGCGTCCAGCGGCTCTTAAGATATGCGATAATAAATATTGGCATCCTATGGGGGGTACCGAATCCCCTGCCCCTATCGAAAAAATAAGTAGCATATTTTATTTTTAGGGCTCACGTGATGTTACTGTAAAAATTTCAGGAAAATCGGTTCAGTAGTTTCGGAGTTTATAAGCCAACAAACAAACAAACAAACAAACATACAAACATTTTTCATTTTTATATATATAGATATAACTGGAGAATGGCTAGACCGATTTTGGATTTCAAAATCAACTAACCATCATCCTCCCTGTACCTTCCCTAAAAATTTTATGGCAATCGGTCGAGCCGTTCTCGAGTTATGGAGTGACAATCAAAATGTACACTTCTTTTTATATATATAGATTTTAAAAAAAATGTGAAAAATTGCTAATTTTACAAAAAAAAAAAAAAAACGTTTTTGCAAAAAATTTTTAATTTTTTTTTTTAAAATTTATTCAAAATGTGTATTTACTTCGAAAAATAAAATAAAGTCGTTTTTAAAAGTCGATTATTTATTTTCGTTTGCCAGCTTAAACGCAGAAATTTGGCAGTTTAAACTTGCGGCAGAGCTGTCAAAAGTACAAACAGTTGAGAAAAGAAAATACAGTACAACCTCTATAATCTGTACACTCGCTTTTCCGCACTATCCAATAATCCGTACAAGTCAATGTTTCGGACAGTGTAGAAATGCTTCCTCAGTAGTCTGTGCAACCGTTTTTTTTAGTAACACTGCTAATTACAATATAGGTTCATAGGGGCGAAAACTCGGTTCCAAATAGAAAAATATTAAAAGTTAGTTGAACTGTTTATGGTTTTTAATCCAAATTTTGATATTTTAATTAAATTATTTTTATGAAGAAAGAAATTATACTTCATGTTGTATGATTAATTAAAATTTATTGATAATTTTTCATTCTTGACTGAGCTGGGAACCGAACCCAGGTTTTCACGGACAGGTTACCCTTACATGTTTCAATTGCAACCACTCAATCTCTTTAGAGGGGCTTGCCGTTTAACACTCACCGCCATTGACGACGGCTGGTAGCCAATAGTCAAACATCAATCTTTAAACCAAATTGTATCAAACCTTTGGTAGATCGAAATTTGCTTTGAATGATTATCTTATTTAATTGATTTACATGTTCTTCCTGCCTTTTGTTTGTTCGTAATTTTTGTCAAGAATTCTTCTTAAAGTCCAAAATTTATTTTTTCCGTTTTTTTATGTCTTTGTCTTTCTTTTTCCCCTGTTGACCTTTTTTCCAGCACAACATGGTCTTTGGACTTCAAGAAGAATTTATTTAAAGAATTTGTCATTAATCCAATGTAAAGTGGATAAAATATTGCATGATCGTTTTGTTTCTTTTTATTTTGCTTTTAAAGTATTCAGAATCTTAATTTCAGATATAATATTTTTGCTTTTTTACGTTAAAAGAGCAATAATTTGATGAATATTTTTGATATTTGTTTTAAACGGCCAAACTTGCATTTATACTTTAACTCAAAAGCTATAAAGAGAAATAAAGTTAAATTTAATTTATTATAAGTTTGGCTAATCTAACTAGTTATCGTGGTTTAATCTTCAAGTTTAAAACTCACTCTAAACCCATATACATAGGTACATATTTTATTTTGCGAAAATCTTAAATGGCTTGAAAACATTTTATTTAATTACAACATTTGTAACTCACCCTCGTATAATTTTACGTACAAGTTTAACAATTTAAACTAAACTTGTGTAATTGCATGTTTTGCAATATTTTTATTTTTGTTTTGCTGTTTTTAAATTCTTAAAAAAAAAGTTGTTTATGTATAATGCGCAAAAAGGGGGTGTGTTCTCTATACATACATACATACATAAGTAAAAATGAGATATTATGTTAATACAAATTTTTGTAAACAAGTTTATTATTATGTACATATATTTTTTTTAAATACCTACATTTTTAAAATAAATATGCCAAATGTTGTCATTGTTATTGTTATTATTATTGTTGTCTTTCTGATTCTTGAACTATGAATATTTTAGTAATTAAAAAAAAAATAGATGATATAAATTTTATACCTAACTGGTTTTTAATAATGTATGAAAACAATGTTCAACAAATTCTTCTGAATGTTCGAAAAAAATAGTTAGAGGAAAGACTTTTCAGAGGATTTTAATAACCCTACAAGAAATAAAAGAGCAAATCATCATATTTTTCACTTGGTGTTAAGAAAATGTTGGCAGAAATTATAGAAAACTTTACATTTTACGAAAGATTTTTTTTTTGTCAGGCCGTTTGGCCGTTTAGTTAAACTGCTTGTGTAGTTTATTTGGCCCTTTAGAAAAAGAAATGTCAAAAAATGTCAAACACCTTGCATTTTATCTAGCTTGTTTCACAAAATTTGTTTATAGATATTAACATTCTTCTTCTTGATTTAAAATAAAATAATATTGTCTTTTAAAGAGAAATTTATTCTTCTAAATTGTGTAAAATTTTTAATTAGAATGAATAATACCTATTCTTCGAAATACGTTTGACACACTAACTGATTTTGACATCGAAAGTAGACATATTCTAAAACGAATTATGTCGAGTCATGAATCCACAATAAAACAATAAAAATACTAGATTGTTTTTATTTGTTGTATTATTGCAACCACTTGATACATGAACTCGCTTTTACCTATTTCTTTTTATTCCCTTTTTTTTGGGAATACATATTTACATAATCAATACATAATAAAACTTTCTTTGTTGTTATTGCCAATATGAGAACACTAGTGTGCATGTGCCAAAAAAAACCGGCATTTTATTTTCAACTCTTCTCTCTGCTATTTCATTAAAATAGTTTTTTTTTGCTATTGTTCAAATTTGTATCATTTTATTTGTATTGGAAAATCAATGAGAAAAATAGTAAAAAGAAAAACAATCGACGTCAAATCTACGTGTGAACAATGTTGTATGTTTGTATTTCTTAATGTGCACAAACATACATATACATACTACGTAAACAGTTAGTATAAAGATCGTGCCATAATCGCTTAAAAATAAAATTCACAGACACTTTCCACGAATGCAAAAATGAACAAAAATACAACATTAACACGTACGTGAGTGTTTTACATACGTAAAACAAAAAGTTGACGTACAAACATGTAAAGACGTAAGAAGCGCTGCAACTTTCTGAATAAATCGTCAAAAATTCTACTGTTTTAAAATTCCTTGGATTTTTGTAGAACCTTGTGATAACTAAAATTCAAGAATTTTTTTCAACAAAAATCTTAATATTTAACATTTCCCGAAAATTGTACCTATACCGTTACCAACTGATATAAGAAATTTTTATCGGTGAGAGTGATTTACAGCACTAAAAAAAGAATTTATCTTGGGCAAAATAAACTTACATATGTATGTATGTATGTATGTGCCAGATTTTGTCAGGTGGTTTTAGCATTTCCGTCTATATTTTTAATACTAAAAAGCCAAATAAACCACGCAAACACATTAAAAATTATGGTGAATGTTTGTGTATATACTAAAGGCCCAATTATAATATGCTTAAGTTGTCTTAAGCAAGAGTGCGAATACATGTGATTCATATGATTCGAACGATATTGAAATTAAGAAAACTTTTTGGTTAATTTTATGAAACTTTTTATTTGTTGATTTTATTTTTGTTTTTTTTAAAGCTGTTTTTAATTTTTTTTGTTATTTGTGCATGTTATAGTTGGGTCTTAAGGGTCTGTTAGCCGGGAATAACAGTAACGTTGGAAATCAGCTGCTTCATATACTATATATGTATGTATACTGTGGTGTAGGGATCAAATGTTTGGGCTTGTCATATCTATGGGGTTTTGCATTTAAATGTGATTATATTTCTAAATATTATTAAGTCGTAAAATTTTTAAACGCTATTTTGCGTTAAATTTTATTAGGAATCAAAATAATCAAAATTTTAATATTCCGAGAGCGAAAAACTATACATGTATACATGCATACATATAGACGCAACTGCAGGCAGCAGTAGTGGCTTAGAAAACGATCTAATCGTGATGTTTTCTACATATCGCATACTCAATCATAAACAGTCACAACTCAAAATACACAAATGTCCAGGAGAGGCTACAAAAACTGTTTTTGAAAACATGTGCCCATTTTCTGTAAGTGCCTGTTTACACACGTCAAGTTTGACTCGTCAAGTCTTGAGTTTTTAGGAGAGAGGGGAAAAGAAATGGTATTCTCTTTTCCCTTTGCTGCGTCGAGAAACTTTTCGATTTTATTGTGTGAAATCAAAATGTATTAACAAAGTGACCTCAGTACTACAGAATGAAACAATAGAAAAAACAACAGGCACTTTGTTGCTAGAATTGAGACGGCAAATGTCAAAATACCTTTATAAAAAATGTAAATAAACAAAAAAAATGACGCCAAACGTCACACACGAAGAAAATCACTGTAAACAGCTGCACTTGTGAGGCCACTTTATTAGTACATTCTGTGTGAAATGAAACAAAAATACCATTAATTGAAAAAAAAACAGCTGCTTTCTCATTGAACTGCATCTGTAGAATTTTTGGCGAGTAATAGCTGTCACGTAAGAAAATTACTCGCCAGTTTACAGAAAAAGTGTGTTTGCGATTTTTCTTCAGTTAAAGTAAACAGCGGCACAATTTTGAGTTGTGACTGTTTATGTTTTAGTGTGCGATATATTCATTTGTTTATTATCGTTCCCATTAAGAAAGCGGAAGGAGGGCGTTTCGTAGAGCGGAAGAGACGCTAAGCACCCATGATACATTTTTTCAATTAATTTTAAAATGTGTGTTTAGTATGCAACGCCATTTATTAAGGATGGCAAGCTGTGGCCCATTTGGGAAACATGTTAATGTCTCCATTCATTTTTCATTTGAATGTGTATTACTATTTTCATTTAGGGTGTAAATGTTTTTGAGGGTCTTTCGTTATACCATATGTACTCTGTAGATAAAAAATATGTTTCCAGTATAATTTATTTTTATTGTAAATATTTTAAATACAAGTGCTGACTGAAGCAGCTGAATCTTTGTTTGAATTTTAAAGGTTCCAAGCAGTAAAAATCTGCTGATTTTTCGATTTTGTATGTAATTTTTATATATAAAATTATTTTTTTTTTTAATTTGAATAAATCAAATTTTAAAAGAAAAATTCAATTAAAATCAAAAAAATCGCATAAGCGCTAAATTGTTAAATTTTTTCAAAACAAAATTAAAAAAAATTTAATTTGTTCCTAAAAAATTACTAAAGAAAACCCGCTTAAATAACAAAATTAACGCATCCTTAGAAAAACTCGCTATTTTTATGTAAGAATATTTTATTTTATTTTATTTGTTTAAAAAGAAAAAAATTTTTTATTAATTCCTCAGAAATTAACTGTTAGAAAAATACTCATTTTAGAAAAACCGCCAAAAAAAACTATAACATTCACATTGCGTCAACCAAATAATACCTCAACACTCGCATGTAAAATATCTCAGTATACATCGAGATCGGCGTTTAATATGGAAATGCCATATTGAGGCAATGTTTAATCAAATGAAACTACCCAGTAAACCAAGCGATATTGTAACGATATTGAAACAATATCATATAGGTGATAGAAAGTATCACAAGTGATAATCGTTTACGAATCGAAAACGATAGTTTTTACGGACTAAATTGTACCTTTCCTTATAAAATCATTTTTCCATTAAATTATAATATCGTTTTCGATATCACAATTTCCAAAAATAACGATAGTGGAATCGCATTTTTAAATTTCTTGAAAAACTATCGTTTTGTTATACTGATAATGATATCTAGCTAATGAAAAGTTGCAAATTTGTATATATGTGAAATATAGTTATTATTTATAAAAGGTCAATAACAAATTAATTATAGTAAATTCAAGCTAGAGTCACAAAAATTAATAACAGTAAATAAAAGCTTACAATATTAAGAACAAGTAATTTATACATTTGGGCAATATTTTCTTTTCTTAGTATTTTCAGAAGGTCTTTTAACGCAACATTGGTAATATTATATCTAACATTGGTAATATTATATCTAACATTCTGCTATTTGTTCGCGTATGCCATACGCCGTATGGTAAAGCTTTTACTATCAGTTTCATAACAACTGCTGCTTTTTGAATCCAAATTAATTTGAATTGCATCCTTGTCAACCTCTTCTTCCGTTGGAGGGTTACTATTTTCACATAGTTATGGAACTTCGACAGGGGAATTATTAAAAGGTTCTTTGTAATATTTAAACAGTACATTGCTTTCTTTTCTGTCTTGTCCTTGTGGTATTTTCTTAAATATACATTGAAAAAATTGCAGAAAATCAGTGTTTAAAAAAGTTGTAATAATATTCCTGGCCACTTAAACTGAATTTTGGAAGGACAAACATATACACCTAATTTATTTTTATAGACACACTGACTTACAGTTTTTAGCAATTTATCCTCTTGCAGTAAATAAGAAATATTAAAATTTTTCTGTAACAAAAGTTTTAACAATTAAAAAAAATTTAAATTTATCATTAGCTATCAATAGCTATTATACTATTACTTGAGGTTTTTTTTTAATATTAATAAGATAATTCGATAACAATGTATTTTAATAAAAATATTCTTAAAATTTTTATATGTATTTTTGTGTAAATAATTTTCTATGATTAAAAAATGTTTGATGTTTTTTTCAAATGTTTGTTTTTAAATTGGAAAAAATATTTCGAAAAGTGATGTCGTAACGATAACGTTTTAAATAATAGTACATAATATTATAAACGCCGTAAAATATAATATCGTTTTCGCTATCATATCGTTCTATGGTTTATTGGGTAATTACACTGTCCTAGTCGAACATTTTAGCAAGCTGGGCACCCTACTGGGAAAGTTAATTCGAGTACGGTGGTAGATGTTTTTCAAAGTTAGTGCTTGTATTCGCGAAAAAAAAATTCAATAATAAAGTACCATAAAACGATATTTTTTATACTTTGTCATGCCTCTGTAAAGGCAGAAGTACATAACACGCGTTAGTGCGCGCGCGTATTTTAATAGAACAAATATTTTGACGCGTTAACGCCAGAAAGTTTGTTAGCTTTGCAACGCGCTGTGTATTTTTGACAATTAATCAGCTGACGATAAAAAAGAAATTTTACAAATTTCCGAATCGTGAAAGAAAAATGTATTGAAGAACTTTAAAAACATACAATATTTATATAAAAAGAATAAATTCAATAAAATAAATCTTGATATACTTTCGAATCTGTTTTCAATGCACAAATAAGTAAACAAATAAAAAACAGCTGACAGGAAAGCCTTTTGTAATGCGTGTTGTGTAACTTGCAATTTGTCTAACCCCTATTGAATATATAAAAAATAGCAAAACATGGTAATTTTTACTTGCATAAAATTGTTTTTGCCAAATTTTTTATTGATATTGAATTGAAAAGTAAAAAAAAAAATTTGCGAAAAAAATTGCAAAAAAAAATAAAATTCATTTAAAATAACCACGAAGTTTATATCAACGATATCTAAAAAGCTCTAACATTACAAAGAATAAATTAAAATAAGACATACAAATTGTTTAATAAAATGACGAAATATTCGCTTGAATCAGAAAACAATCTTTCACGAAAAAGCCATTTAGAAAAAAACGAGTTAAAAACTTGAAAAAAAAAATATTTAAAAAAGCGTTTAAATTGCTTTTAGTTTCCCAAAATACAATTTATTCTTAAAAATACCGATAATACTCGATAAAACTAAAATCAAGGCCTTAAAGAAATTTGCTAAAACCTGAAAAAAAATCACGGATAGCAAAAATAAACGCTTTAATCACAAAACCTGGCGTTTGCAAAATACTGCTTCAAAGTTTAATTTTTTATTTACATATAAAGAAATTATTGTTGTTTCGATATTTTTATGTTAACTTGTTGTTGTTGTTGTTTTCTGCCCAATTTCAATCACCTTTATCATGCGAGATATTGCATCAGCCAAAAAAAAATATCTGCGATTTATTGAATACTAGATGAGTTACTGAAAAAAAACACTCTTAATGGTACTGGTCGGTGTCAACATCTCCCCAGTAAACGTCAATGGCCCAATTAAGCAACAACAACAAAAACAGCAGAATTTTAATAAAAATTAAATTTTTATTTGCGAATTTTTACGTTTGTCTTCTCTCAATTTCGCCATCAGCGCAACGATTATAGAATTGCTTGTTGTTTTATTTTTTCGGGAAACACATGTTGTTGATTTGTTGTGGTTTTCAGAATACTGAATGGCAATACATACAAAGATACTTATTTCGTATTTTCGATTTACATTCACGATCTTAAACACACGCCCCACTTAATTTTAGTGAATTGTTTTAATAATTTAGAGGATCATTTTTATTTTTATGATTATATCTAGTTGAAATACGTAGTAAATTTTGGGGTGTTTGAAAATTTAGTGTTATATTATTAAAGTTAAAATTCCAAGTGTTTAAATGCCAATTATTTTTGTTTTAAAATTAAATAGTCAGCAACGGGTTATCCATTTTTCGATTTCAAAAATAAAGGTATGTATTCGAAGAATCTTTAATTGCATTATGATTCTTGGACCTTTCCATTACGAACGGAATACAAGATCCTTTAAAGGACCGCCTCTTTGCAGCAATCGATTCTTAAGGTAGTTTTCAACCACTTTTTCGCACACTTGGGCGATAACTTGACGAATGTTGGTTTTCAAGTGGTCCAACGTAAGGGGATTATCCGCGTAGTCTTGGCCTTTGACGTAGCCCCACAAAAAAAAAAGTCGTTAAATCGAATGATCATGGTCGCCAAAACGTGAAATTACGGCTTATGGCGCCGTCTTGTTGAAAACACATATCGTTAATTTAAAATTATTCAATTGCAGACCACGCAAAGTCGGTTACATACGGCCATACCGATCTAAATTTAAAGCAAAATTGCGATAATGCACAGGGCTGACCAAATCTGTAACGCTTCCAGTCTCTTCAAATTTTTTTATAACCAAAAGAAATCGATAATGACGACCATAATCAGCCCGTAATGCTCGAAAATTGGCCACGTTTGATCCACAACTTTTGTTTTCGTTTTTAAACGAAGTAATCCTATGGAGTATACCATGGATTTTTTTCAAAACTAGCCCACTAGAGTGTGTATGAACATGGAGTAGTTTAAGACTACTCCATTGAATTGCAAAACTGGGTTATATGATCCACTCATAGGACATCGTAATGTTAAAAAGGCCACCTTTTAACCATATATTTGGAGTATTTTTTGAGTAATCCTACTCCTTTATGGATTACTCTTTACATGCATGTATGGAACCCTACAAGAAATGCATAGACAAAACTAAAAAAAAAATATACTAACACACTTGCAACAATTTTGTATTAGTTGTTTCACATATATCTATATTAGAGTGGAACAACTAACATTTCATAAATAAAGCCATGTTTTTAAATATATTTTTGTCAAACGCTTGTAAAAATTAGTGAATTAATTAATTTACTTCTATTATTTGAATATTAAACATTGTACAATCCGTACGTGTAGTTTACTTAAACTATATTGAATGAAACATGGCACCAAACATATATTTTTTATATTGCGCAATTTATTAAATAGTTTGGTGCAAAACGATAATAATAATAACATTAAAGTACTCAATAATATTGCATAGAGTATTTAGGAGAGATGGGAAAAGAGAATGCCATTTCTTTTCCTCTTTTAAGAAATATTTTGAAAGTTTAACTCTTCCTTTTAACTCTTTCTTTGTTGCTATTCCGAGTGTAGAACACAAGGAGAGTTCGGTGTATGTATTCCCTGCAGATAACGAGACTAGTCCATACATGCATGTAAAGAGTAGTCCATAACGGAGTACTCAAATATCTGGTTAAAATGAGGTAAATTTAACATTACGATGTCCTAGGAGTGGACCATATAACCCAGTTTTGCATTACAACGGAGTAGTGTTAAAACTACTCCATGTTCATACATACATGTAGAGAAAAAACATGTTTAAATATGGTCACCTCCAACAAAACTATTTTTATACCATGTTCATCGATTTCGAACGTCAACGTTCGCATGGAAAATTATATTTAAAACAAAAACAAAATTCTAAAATTTGTTTTTGTTATAAATCGTTAAACAGGCATTTAAAGAAAATTTTAAGCATGTTATGTTTAAAATAACCATATTATTGTCACCGACAACCATATTATGGTTAAAATAGTCCTCCACCAAAAAAAAACAACCATATTATGGTTGTCTCTAAACATAATATGTTTAAATATGACAATAATTTGTATTAAAATTAACAATAGTATTTTTCCCCTTTTAAAGAGCAACATGCTATGGATGAAAATCATCCATGCTATTATAAATGTTAAACATATAAATATTATATTCAACATTTTTTATTTTTTCGAATTTATTCTATGAGCTAAATTTCCGTTATGTATTTTATAAAGCTTTTTTGTAATAGTCCTATTCCTAAAATTTTTCAGAATTGACTTTATACACTACCAGACTATTATATTGTATTTTCTTGTTACATTTTACCTTAGCTTTTCTTTGGAAATAGGACTATTACAAAAAAGCTTTACAAAATACATAACTGAAATTTAGCTCATAGAATAAATTCGAAAAATAAAAAATGTTGAATATAATATAAAGTAACCTTCGGAAGGAAATAATTCCCCGTTTCTATTCATATAAATATTAGTTATTTTTAACCATAACATGTTCGAAGGCAACCATAACATGTTTGTAGCTTCTTGATGGAGGACTAATTTAACCATGATATGATTGTCAGCGACAATAACATGGTTAAATTAAACATAATATGTTTAAAATTTTCTTTAAAAATAGTTTTGTTGAAGGTGACTATATTTTAACATGTTTTTTCTCTGGGTATACTCTAGTGCACTAGTTTTTAAACTACTCCTTGGTATACTCCAGAGGATTAGTTTTAACTTCGTTTAAAAACGAAAACATTTCGTTCACTACAAACTGTTTTTAACAATGACATGGTCCATGCTTGCATAACATTGGACCAATTCAGGGAGTAGTCCATTTCATCAAAATGGATCACGTAGACCAATATTATCTGCAGGGTTTATGTCGTTTACGACAATCATAATATTTTTTATTGTAAACCACAAATATTCGACAACGACGTCGTCATTTATAATTAAGCCGATTGTCACCAACTTTTGAAACACATTTCATTACCCTTTTATCATCACCAACTTGTAAATTTCATAAAAAATGTCTCCTAATGGTTTATTTAAAACGTTAATGCAAACACTTTGTTATTATTAAAAAGTTCAATTTTATTTAATTCAAAATATGTTTAAATACAATAAATGGTTTCATATGTTTGTCAATATACTTGGATGTATTTATGTATATGTAAAACGTGTGCTAAAGTTGAATACTACGGTGGGTCAATTTTTTTTTGTAAACAGGCGTATAGTAAAAACGTAAACTACAACAAATTCTAGGAAAACTTGACTAAGAAACTATGGGTCTAACATATACATATGTTAGAGTAAAACAACTAAAAACACTTCACAAAAAATGCCAATTTTTTAAAGAAATTTTTGTCATACGCTTTACTGGCTAATATTTGTGAAATTAATTGTTTAATTTAATTGTTTAAATTTAATACATACTGCAAAATATTATTTGCTATTGGTGTAAAGAAAAATAATCCAGAGGACATGGTGGTAGATTCGCTGGAAACAACGGAAGTAATTTACGAAGCAGTCGTGTTTAAAGGAGTGGTCTTACAACAAGTTCTGGTCATTCGGGTGATGGCTTTGGCCAGTATACTCGTTTAAGATTTCGTGGTGGCAATATAGGAGCAAATAATACCTGATAATACAACACCTGATGACTTTTTAAGTAGGTTTGTATGTATTTGGTTTTTGGCCACAAAATAAATTGGCTTTTTAAGATCTACGAGAAATTAATTGGTCACAAATACGTTTACCCCTATTTCAAATTAACTTTTTTAAAGAAGATCCTAGATTTCGCAGCTTATGTGAGCCGTACAAATTTGTACTCGATAAGGCTATATTTAATAAAAACTTTAATTTGAAATGAAAATTTAAAAATAAATTATTATTTTTTAAATGTGTCCGGTATATACATCAGTACTGACTAGTCAGCTGTGTCCGGTATATACATCAGTAATGACTAGTCAGCTGTGTCCGGTTTATACATAACTACTGATATGTTAAGAGTATAAGAGTAAACAGCTTAAGGTGTTATCAGACGGGATGTATTTTACATATGTACTGTCACTTTTCTTACCCATATGAAATTCCATATGTATGTCAAAATTTCCATTTTACATAAGATTCATAATTTTTGCTATCACACCTGCTTATGTTTTTCCTTATGACATAACCTATAAATGTAAACAAAACAATTTTGTTTCAAAACAAACCAGCTGTTTTGTTTATGTTTGCCACAGGAAAATAGAGCGTGTTCTAATCGAAAAATTACATATGTATTTCCACATGTATTTTACACATCCAAAGTTTCATATGTATCACACGATGTGTACAACTTTTACAGATGGAAAATTTTACAGTACATATGTAAAATATATCCCGTCTGATAGCACCTTTAGATATATGTTTTACTAACCATAGGTTAAAGAAGGATGCAAAATCACTCGTATACATACAAAAGTTTCCATCAGTTTTGTTGACTTTTGCCTTAAGAAAATTATAGAAAATTTGTTCAAATGACTGTCACTGTTCTTGTAGGGTTCCTTTCCCAGAGCTGTTTTTCGAATGTCTGAAATAATTAAAGGCCATTCTGCTTTTTCGCCTCCACGCATTGCATAAAGTTTTTACCTTACTTGCATTTAACGTTTCAAGTTACATGCGACGCTTTTTATGCGGCATCACTACAAGTAAACCTAAAATTTCAGTTGTCAAGTTTTGAATGCTGCCTGTAACGCTTACAAAAGTAGAAAGTAAACCTACACAACGCCTTAATTCATAAGACGTTTATGAGCATGTAACTTGCTATACAGACTCTACTTTTTTGACAGTTACGTTGACAGCGAAAAGGCGTGTAACTCATGGTTTTAATCTCCAGCTTTACTTTCTGCTATCGCATCGTTTTTTACGAATGACAATACTTTATTGCACAAAAGGCGGCAAACTTAAATCTTGCGTTCATTTTGGGACACCCATTTTTTGCACACAAATTCATATGAGTGTATATCATTATTTTTATTTTTATATAAATTAATTAATTTATCCGAATAAAAATACACTTATAAACAGTTTCATTCATTAAAAATATTTTAAATAAGATTTTGTGTTTCTTTAAAAACAAAAAATAAAAAGAAATTTCAACGTCATAAGGAAATGTAAATTAGATTAATAAATTATAGTACAGTGGGACAATATTTGCCAAATAAGAAAGGCATAAATAAATACGTAAAAACTACATGTTCATATATCCATGACTTTTTAAGATTTTTTATTGATTCATCGGTTAGATCTTGAATCGGCTTACCAAATAATTATTTATAATTATATAATTATATTCGTTTAGACAAACATTTAAAGGGCATACCTAATTATGCAAAAAAAAGTTTAAGTTCACATCAGTTAACCAACACATTAAGCCCTAATGTACGCTTTAACTTTTTTTGCATAAGGTGGTAAATATATAACCAGTTTCTGTAAAATTTTATATATCAAAAAATATTAGATCGATTAAATTGTTATACAAATCAAAAGATACATTAACATAAGAATTAAAAATAAGGGCCCATACTCATAGTCAAAATAATGTATACTTTAAACATAAATCGGCTTAAAATGCATGTGAACACCATTTTTCTAAAGTACACTTAAGGAAAAGTTGACTTAATTTTTGGCTATGATTATGGGCAAAGGTTTTTATAATGAAATATTGGTGCAATTTCTTTTTCAAAATTTAATGAAAATTTCGAGGCATCACCGCAAAAAAGCTTAAGCTACATCATTTTCAATTTTCGTTTTTTTAATATTTGACTTTATTGGCAACACTTGCATAATCTCTTAAAATGTCAAGGTACCCTTACATGGGATCTTCACCTGACAATTTTTTGTCTTACCAAACGTCAAAGTCTATATAAAAAAAATTTAAAAATTTTTGTCAGCGTTTTTTTTATATGAAGTTTGACGTTTATTATGACAAAAAATTGTCAGGTAAAGACCACATGTTACGATTTTAACGCAAAAACAATTTTATCTTAAGCGCCAACCTTCATACAAAATGTTTGTGAAATAAAAATAAAAAAAAAACGCTCTCCCGTAAAATTTTGTTTATGTCGCTAAATCTTTTATTTGCGGTAAGGGCTCGATTTAATTAAAAAATGCCTTTTTATTTATGATTTACTGGTACCCCAAGACATTTAAATTACATTTACAATGACAATTTTTATGTAAAATTCTATAGGAAATTATTAAATTAAATATTTAGCACATTTCTAAACTAAGTTTTTTTAACTATTTATCATTCATCCCCACTGTGTCTTTGCCAATATTACGTCTCAGAAAATGATTGCAAATTGCAAAAGAAATAATGTGTGAGAAATTTAAAAAATCTATATAAATATGCATACAAAAATACAAACAATTGTTTACAATTTAGATTAAAACGCCATCATTAACTTACAATAACAAAGAATATTATTATATTTTTTTTTTATAATCAATAATTAAAATTATGTACAACGAAAAAAAATTATCGAAATACTGAAACATACAGCAACAAATAGGGAAATTAAAATGTCAATTAGTGCTTTAGAAAGTGGTCTATAATTTCCAATAGTGATTATTTTACTGGGTACTTAAATAAATTTTAATTTTATTGGTTTAGTACCCAGTAAAATAAATATTTATTTGTTTTTTTTTTTCTTCTTGTTAATTTCTATATGCTTTTATTATAAGTAATTAGCTGTTTGGTCCCGGCGCTTCTCGGAATTTTCGAAATAAAAATAAAAAATGAAATACTGGCGGGCCTCGATTTTCCGTGATCTGGTTAACCGGTAACCCCGATTAACCGTGATGGCCAAAGATCAGTATATTGTTTTTTGTTTGCAATGTTTTCAGATTGTTTGCTTAGATTAACCGTGATTACCTCAATTATCGGTGATGGCAGTTGAGAAATATTAGACAAACAACATCACACGACTTTTTTTAAAAATATTGTATTCTTTTTTTGCTTAATGTCCTTTTTTGTCTCATGCTTTTAGTAGAAAATTTAATGTATACATACCTATTTAATTTAAAAATTTACATTAACTTCTTGAATTAATTTTTTTACTGAAAATATTTATGTATACCACTGTTCACTTGTTAAATAATAAAAATATTAAAAAAAACTGTATAATCATAATTGTTATTCGATTAACCGTGAAAATTGATTATCCGTAATGTTTCTGGTCCCGACCATCACGGATAATCGAGGCCCGACTGTACTTGTTAATAACTTGGCCCCAGCGCTATCTACCATCAATAAAAAAAATATTAAATATCAAGGCAACAATGTCACCTAGCGGGACAACTTATTTTTATAATTATAGAAGATATGTTCAAAATGTTTACAAAATATGTCGAGCCCTAAGCGCGAAAATAACGTAAGCGACATAATTTTCAAATTTCGTTTTTTTGGCATTAATTACTTTAACACTTGCATCATATCCTCAAATTTCATGGTCACATAAGGTACCGTTCCGATTTTATAGCAAGAACAATTTTATCGTAAGCGACAAATTTCATACTAAATTTGTATGAAATAAAATATAAAAAAACTCCCTCCTAAAAACAATAAATTTTTAACGTAGGGAAAAGTGGAGGGAACATTTTTTGGTTGTAGGGAAAAAGGGATTTTGTCTAAGACACGTAGGGAATTTATTGAAATTTCTCTTAGCATCACTGGGTGTAGGGGCCGCATAATGAAAACTGCATCAAAAAAATGCACAGACTGTCTCCGACAAAAATTATTTACATCTTTGGATCAAAAGAATAACAATGTAGGTTCTATGCTTTTAATTATGAAGTTTGCTTGAACATGAAAATGATGTTGTTGGATATCATTTGATCGGATTAGAAAATAATTTATATTCTTTTGTGACCTCTGTACTAACCCTGCGGGAAATTTGTGGCAATTGTTCCAACAGACTGTTCCTGGGATTTGTGAATATAGAACAAGTACAAAAAGAAACAACTCATGGTAAGTGAAATGAGAACCAATCATTTAACTGGTTTATGAAGAACAAAAAGGTAGAAAAAGTAATGCATTACAGTCAGGGCTGTGGAGTCGTCCGAAAAAAGTACTAACTCCGACTCCAAACGCTGAAATTTTTTAAGTGCGATTCCGACTCCGACTCCTACTATAATCTTGATTTTAAATGTATATAAGACTCAGTGATGTTAACTTTTATTTTTTCATTACCGTACGGCCTTCTAAAAATTAGAGTTTTTGAGAAGAAATTACAGTACGCAAACATTAATGTGCTGTTTCCAAATGACAGGCGATTGATTATGTAGTAAAATTTATATGAAAAGCATCGCCTGTCATTTGGAAACAGCACATTAGAGCAGTATTCATAAACCATTTATTTAAATTTTAAATGTGTTTAAAGAAGATAATTTTTATTTTGGAAAATTTTTTTTTAAGTTTTTATGCCGAAAAACTTTGGAGTCGGAGTCGCGAGTTTTTGTGGGTACTACGACTCAGACTCCGGAACAAAAACCTCAACTCCGACTTTTCAACTCCGACTCCACAGCCCTGATTACAGTAAAGTCTTTACCGGTGGTGGGACAAATTTTTTGGGATTTTCTAAAATTTGGTTCTTAAATGTTGTTCTTGGACTCGTTTTATTGTATTGAAATAATTCAACATTGTATTGAAATAATACTACATTGTAGTAACTAACACTTAACACGTTCATTGAGAATAGATGTGTGACTGGTCAAATGGTGTCAATTAACCACCTTGAATGACAACCCCATGTAAAACTGATAGGTTTATTCATATCAAGTGTAAGAACTAGAACCGGTCCCTACCACCAAAGACCTATCACGGGACTACTTTGGAGTCAGTTTGCTTTCCTCTAGGGAAGCTAATCAGGCGTACGCCTTAAAATATGATGACTTTATGAACAAACAAACGACAATATTATTGAAAAAAAAAAATTTTAAATCTCTGATTACCTAATTAATGATTTGTTGAAATCAAGATTTTGCTGATCACTTTTTTTATTATTTTTTAATTATTGTTTTTAAAATGCATACTCAAATATTTTTTTATAATTTTAAGAATTTAAAAATTTAAAATTTTTTTTATGTCTGTTTTTAAAATTTTAATATTTCTAAAAATTTTATATTTTACTTTCTTTAACATCAACCCAAATAGTTTTTAAAATTATAAAAAATCTAAGGTTTTAGTAGTAGGCAAGTAGTTCGATTTAAAAATTTAAAATTTTTTTATATCTAAATCTTTTTTTTAAGAATTTTAAGATTTCTTTAATAATAAGGTACTAAGGTATTCATATTATCGGGCTTTGGCTTTAAGCGGTTAATCGCTCGATTAATTAACCGAGGTTTTATCGTAGAATAATAGGTTAGTTTTGTTATTGATCGGTTAACCGATTAATAAAGATAAAAAAAAAATGCAATAAATAAAAATGCATAAATTTGTTATTATTTGGAATTTATTCAAATTTAAAAAGTTGAAAAAAATTTTGTTAATTTTAGGAATGTTCCTTAAAAAACATTTTTACTTTCGTTTTTAAAATTTTGTATTATAAACGAAATTTTTCTTTAATTTTGGCTTATTTTATTACATATTTGATAAAAATTATTTTTTCACGGATTTTTTTTTAACTTTTTTGCTACCTTATCTCGACTTAAGATGTTTTATCAAAATGCCACACAGATATGAAATATGTATGTATGTTATATTTTTTAATATATTTTTATTCATAAAAAATATTTTAGATTTATATAAAGCTTATAAAACAAGTTTTAATATAAAATAGGTCTTGTAAACCTGTTATAAATTTAAAGTATTTGTTATGAATAACGTCTTGAAAATAAACTGTTTGATCAAAAAATTAAAAATTTTGTTCAATCGGTTAATCGACTGAAGTTAACCGGTTTAACCGTTAATCGAAAATGGCCAATTTTAAATTAACCGATCAGTTAATCGGGTAGTAATTAATCGGTTAGCCGATAAGCGGATAACCGAATGAACCTATGTACATAGGTACCTACCAATTTTATTTTTTATTTTCGTTTGTGAAATTAACTCACTGTTCTAATTGTTTTTTAAGAAAAATGTCAAATCATGCGTTTAAAAAACGTACACAAATTTTATGCTGTCTTTTCTAAAAATCAGGTCTAGGCCTCTACCTATTTGATAACATAATTAAAAAAAAGAGGTGGCCTTGTACAGCAACAAATCCAGGCATAAATCAATTTGAGTGCAAAAAAAAACTTTACCGGTAGGTAAATAAATTTTTATTTTAAATAGAACACCTACATGCATACATATGTATATGTACATAAAATGATAACAAAATAAATTAAAAACATAAACAAGAGACAGAGAGCCTATTTATTGTTATTAAAAATTACAAATAAAAAAAATTAGCTTTATAGGTACCTAGTAGGTACTTATGGAGGTGTTAAAATTTTAAGAAAAACTAGTTTTTCCAAATAGAAATTAGTAAAAAAACAAGTAAGAGTGCTATATTCGGCTATGCCGAATCTTAAATACCCTTCACCATGGTGAGATAAGAACAAGAAGTTTTAAAAAAGAATACCTATGACAAAATCAAAAAATGTATGTACATATATAACTAAGTCCGTTTCCTCTTTTGACAAAGTTGATGTTTAAAATTCGTTATATAAGTTTTAATTATATTTAATCTTAAAATCGTGTATTATAAAATTTAATAAAAATAAAAAAAAAATTTATTTTGGAGACTTGAACTCGCAATCTTATGAGCCTTAAGCGAGAACTTAGACAACTCAACTACGAACGGTTTTATTGAAGCAGCGTTAAATTAAAATATATTGAGAAAATTTTATGAACATACATCCATGTGTATGCGTAAAAAACACATTAAAATCCACCACTTGTGGTAAAGATTATAAAAAAAAACAACAAAAAAAACCGCAACCAAGAGAAATGCAAGAAGAGATCAACGTAGCAACAGCTTATTAGACGAAACACAATAACAACAATTACTACAGCAATAAGAGATAAAAATAAAATGCAACAACAACAATTACGAAAGCAATGCCTTTATATATAAATAACTTTTGCTCATTCATACATACTCATGTGCATACATAAGTATGGCTTTGCAATAGCTAGGGTAACCTACAAGTTAGTATGGATTTATTTAAATTACATACAACTTTTTACATATGTACATATGTAGGTACGTATGTATATGCTTGCCGAAATAAAATAAAACACTGTGTCATTGCCAACAAAATTAAAATATCGAAAAGCTTTATACCTAAGTAATTTTAAAATCGTTTTTAGGACATAAACAAATTAAATAAAAAATAAAAAACAAATAGGTATAGAATATGATTTTTGTTTTACATGTAAGTTAAGCGAACGATTAATATTTACATTGTCAAAAAAATCAAAAATTGCTGAATTATTTTAAAATCGTTTATAGAATATAAAAAAAGTTAAAAAAAATTTTTTTTGAAAAGGTGGATGACGAGATTTGAACCCCGGCAACTACTAACGACGCTGCGTGTCCAACCGCCCAGACAACTCAGCCATTAACGCTTATGCAAATAAAGAATTAAAGTAGAATATATTCCGTCACTTTGCTTATTTAATATGTAGGTACGTATTTTTCAATTTAAGCGACCAATCATGTACAAACATGTGTGTGTTTGATATGCCTAACATTCAACACGTTCAAATAAAAACACAAACAAAAAAAAAACAACAACCACAAGGGATTTTTGGAAAATATTAGAGGTAGTCGTGGTTTTTTGCTCATAACTCAGCCATTTTTTAACCGATTTGACAGATTTATATACCGACGTGTTTAAGAAGGAATTTACCATTTACTTGTGTTATAAAGCTTGGACTCGGGGAGATCTGTGGTTCCCGAAAGTGGGTATTTAAAAAAAAAAATTAGTTTTGGTCATAACTTTTTTGTATCTGAACCGATTTTTCTGAATTTTTTATAAAATATGTTCTACTAAAAATTTTCGATATTTTGGTATATAAGTCATATCCATAGGACATATGGCAGCCCTAAATTTTAGGTTTTTATACAATTTTTAATTTTTTTTGTACGGGAGGTACCACGCCCACTTCTCCAATCCCGCCCACATTTTGTAGGATCGTGTGTATGGGCTACCTAAGTGTGTGTACCTAATTTGGAAGCTTTGGCTTTTGCCGTTCCCCAGATATACAGCAAAAAGTAATAAAATTACAACAACCACAAGGGATTTTTGGAAAATATTAGAGGTAGTCGTGGTTTTTTGCTCATAACTCAGCCATTTGTGGATCGATCTTGCTGAATTTCAATAGCAACCGATGGTAGACTATATGTGACACAAATGTAAAACAACCTAGCCGCTATCATGTCTGGAGTCTCCGGAAAACACATATCAAACGTAAGACGGACAGACGGACAGACGGACAGACGGACAGACGGACAGACGGACAGACGGACGGATATCGTTAAATCAACTTCTCTCCCCATAAGGACCCAGAATATATATACTTTATAGGGTCTAAGATCAATATTGTAGAAATTACAAACGGAATGACAAACTTATTAATACCCTTTTCCACCTGAGGTGAAGGGTATAAAAACAAACATAAATTATTGAAAACATTTTCAAAATTTCAAATGCAATAACAACATACTGTACATTAAAATTTTCTGCTAAGAATTTAATCAATGCGCAGTAAATAAATTCAAATATTTGTTCGGAATTTGTTTTTATTTTTATGTATTTTTTTATCAGAGAAATTGAAAACAATATTCAACACAACAACTCTTTTTTCTTAGCAGAAAAAAGCAATAACACACTTAACCAAAAACACGCCATTTTAAGAGTGTGTGTGTAGGTATGTTTAATTTTTATAATATTTTTGTAAGTGTGTTTGTTTAGCTGTTTAACCACAAACACGAGGGTTAGTCAACAAAACAAGAAAATAAATATAACATTTGCAGTATATTTCTCAGAGCTTGTTTTCAAGGAAATAAAAGAGAGAGTGAGAAAGAGAATTTAATAAAATAGCTGTAAACATTTTGCCGGTTAGAGAGTATTCATTCGTAGGTTCTGTCACGTTCACATTTCGTATAAATACTGGTGGTTGGGCGCGTTTAGAACAACATTTCAGTTTTGAATTGCTTAAAAGTCACAACAAAAATTAATAATAGAAAATTAAATTCTCTTTATTAAAAAAAAGAAAACAAATTAGCAAATAAACAAAAAGTACACAAAGCATTTTTGTTTTAAAAGTGAAATAAAGTTTAAGTAAAAGTGAAAATTATAGAAGAAAAAACACAACACCAAGTGTTATTTAAAACAAAATTATAAAAAATAAATTACATAAGTGATTTTAATTCATAGTAAAAAAGTAAAGAAACTAATAAATAAACATGTCTGCTTCTCCTACTGCCCGTAAAGCCATGAACGTACCACAAAAAACCAAGAAAATCACTATTTCGGATCCCATTCAAATGCCGGAAGTTTACTCTTCAACACCCGGAGGTACTTTGTACTCGACAACACCTGGTGGTAAGTTGAAAATTTATTAAAAATTTTCTAGGAAAAGTTAAGAGAAAATTAATAAAGGTCGGGTTATTGAAAATGTTAATTAAGAAAATTTAGGAAAACAAATTAAGAATTTTGTTTGGAAAATTAATTTTTCAAAAAGTAGAAAAGAAAAATAGTACCTATATTTTGCAATTCCTTTCATTCTGATTTTATTCAAGAACTTAAAACCTTAAAACTATTTAATCATATTTATAAACAAAATAAACTATGAAAAATTTTAAGTGAATCTAAAAATGTGAATTCATTCAATTGAAACATTAAAAAAATTCGTAAAGAAAAAAAAATCTGAAAAAAAAATTTGGGAATACAACTTTAAGACAAATTTAAATTCACCTTAGTTAAAATTAATGTTTTTTTCGCAAAACCTTCAAAGTTCAATTGCTGATGCAATCTTAAATTAAAATTTTTTGTTCCAAATTTTTGCTTTTTTTTCTTCAAATTTGAAGTCATAATTAGTCATCAAGTCAAAACGTGCTTTTTTTATCTATTTTATAACTAAAGAAATATAAAACTCAGTTTTCATTTAAAATCGAAATG
Source organism: Pollenia labialis (assembly GCA_949318255.1). NCBI lineage: Eukaryota > Metazoa > Arthropoda > Insecta > Diptera > Polleniidae > Pollenia > Pollenia labialis. The sequence continues at coordinate 130,930,202 of OX439141.1, forward strand.
AGTCAATTAAAAATATGACGAGCTCCCGGCTAGAATTCTACAGATAAGATAGTTTTTGCTTTTCAAAAAAAAAAAAAAAAAATTTCAATATTTTATAATCTTAAAAGGCCTTCAAAGCACAAAATTTTTAAATTATAAAGATAAGAGTTTTAGTAAAGTGCGTTGTAAATTATAAAAAAAAAACTTCTTCCTCAACGAAAATTTTAATCAAATAACTTTTATTTTAACTCATTTTAGGCACTAAATTGATTTATGAACGCGCTTTTTTGAAAAACTTGCGCCAATCTCCTTTGAGTCAATCACCACCCACTAATATACCCAGCTGCCTGTTGAGAGGCACCCCACGTACTCCTTTCCGCAAGTGTGTGCCTGTACCTTCTGACTTAAGCAAGAAAGTCGAATCATTAAAGATTGAAGAACAAGAACAATTCCAATTGGAATTATAAATCGGTCCTTTTAAAAAGGATTTTCTTGTTAATAAAGCAATCAAAATTCCTGCCATTTTAAATTCAACAACCACCTACAAAAAAATACATCACCATAAAATAATGTCCAGATGCTTTAAGAAGTGTAATTTAAAAAAGGATAATTGGAAACTTTTTTGGTCATTTTTACAAGCACTTCGCTAAAAATTCCAAACTGCCTACAAAAAAGTTTTCTTATGTGATTAGAAATCTACTAAAGTTTTCCAAAACTTTTTCAAAAATTTTTGTTGAGAAATATGCAGTTAAAAATATCAATATCGAAAAATTAAAAAAAAAATCATTTTCTCCTTTTTTATAAATAGTTTAAGATTCATTAAAATCATTTTTTGCATTTAGTATTAGAGTCTTTAGTAAAAAAAATATGTATTTTATTTGTTATTCTCAATTTCCAAATTTTCTTTTCTTCTTCTATATTAAATCAGTCATATTAACTGGTTGGTAATTAATTCCTTTAGTTTTTCAAAATTGTTTATGTTTAAATTTAAAAAAGAAGAATTCTTAACATTAGTAAAAAAATTTGTTTAAAAATATTTTTTTTTGCCTTCATTGTGTCATAAGTTTAGCTTAAGTAAATTTTTATAAGAAAAATGTATATAAAAATTAAAAAATAAAAAAAAACAAATATTTATTAAAAAAAACCGCATTTGTATAATAATTTTACTTTAATTTAAATGATCGCTTAGTAAGCGCCTGGTCATTTTCGTTCAATCATTAAAAGTGAATACCTCCGTTCAATCGCTATTTTTATAACATTTTTAGAGTGGATTAAAATAAACAGAAAATGGGAAATGGTTTATAGCAGAGAATTGCATTTCATGATTATAGACGGGTTTCTTTACCTGATGGCTGGGTAAATAGTGAAGCTTATATTGATTATTTTTAAATTAAACAGTACATTTGAGTATTTACCAATTCTTACCCTTTATTTACCATTTCCCCATCTATATTTATGATCAAAACAAACCAAATTTAACAAAAATTTATTTGTAATGCAAATTTTATTCTTCTGCGGTATTAAATAAAAAGTTTTTGTAAATTAACTTAAGAAACGTACAAAAACAAAACAAATTTAACCTTCAGTTGTACGGTAGAAATTAAAATTTTTTGTGATTAAGATTAAAAAAAAACATACAGAAAACAAATAAAACATTAGTTTAAGCTGTAATGTTGAAATTAAAATAAGTTAAGCCTTAATAATTAATTGGCCAAATAAACGTGAGTTGGAGGAGCTAAAAACTAAACATTACACAAAAAAGTATAGATAGTATGAATTAGGGTTGCCATACGTCCTGGATTATCCAGTTTTTTTGGGTCTTTCCCAGTTAAGGCGCCCGTACACGGCATGTTTTTGTCATCTGACATGTCAAATTTCCCACTGCAAAATACATACATGTCGTGTGTTACCTTTTTAACTTTGCTTCTGTAAAAGTCAGATGCAAAGTCATCTGACAAAATTTCAATTAGAGCTCAAATACAATATGTCCAGTTAAAAGAAATTTCTTTAATAATAAATAAATATATACTAAATATAAATAAAGTACAAAATCTATATAGATAAATTGACTTCGTGTGTTTTTTCCATAGCAATTGTTGTGGAAGAACTTTAAGTAATCTACATTCACAAGAATCTTTATGAGAAGTTTCTTATTTTTCAATTCCAAACAAATAATTTTAAATTTATTTTAATAAAAGAAAAAAAAATTTTGAATGAATTCTCTCTAAAAATTTGTATGTTTGTTAGAGAAAATAAAAAACGAGAAGAGTAAATTATGATTTGCTACTTCATTTACAGGATCTTGAGAGCGTATTGGGATTTAATAATTCGAACAATTTGTTGTTTGAGAAAAACTAAAAGTTCTCGAATCATATTCTAATAGCAATATTTTTTTTTGTCTTACGTTAAAACAATTAAAAATTGATAAAAAAAAAGTCACATCTTGAGCTCCTAAGAATAAAGTATTTTTGAAAAAAGCCATTTTTCAAATTTTAATATTTTGTTTACTATCAATTATTATTAATTAAAATTGGAAACATTTTTAATTAAACTTTAAAAAAATAAAACGTGTTTTCTAATACAACATAAAACAATTAAATAATTTTTTGGTAACAAAATCTGGTTAATTGTCAAATCTTGGCACCTCTCGTCTTGATTTGAGTTTCGTCTATATTAAAACTTGTCTTGATTTTTGTTATCGCATAGAGTCATGGATGCTTCTGAACAATTTTCACGAACTTAAAAGTCGTAAGAAAACAGTGATATACATTTCTGTCATAGGTACAATGCAATGTTGTTATATTCAAAATTTAACAAAATTGGAGGTCAAAACGCGGGCTCTTACACTAATTAGTAATATTTTACATGGGTCTTATGCATACAAAATACAACATATTTACGCTATTAGAAGCCGATACGGGATCCACCTTAGTGTACAGGGCTTGTCAGATAATTTTGTAAACAAACCGTCAATTTCCTAAGAAAGCATTTTAATGTCGTTTATATTTTATTTTTTATGTCTACCTATTATTATGAACATAGCTGGTACTTTCCTTCTTTTATTTCTATCAATTTGTAAACAATAATAAAAAAAAAAATTGCTGTGTAAACATTTATCTAAACATGTACCTTAACCATGCATTTGACCTGCAAAGCAACATGTAGCTTCAATGCAATTACTCATTTACACGAGCTTCAAATGCACACATGCTTGTCAACCTCTTTTATGGTAGGTACATATTTTTTTTTAAATGAATTTTTTATTTACAGTAATTTTGACTTAGCTGCACAATCTCCTTTGCACAAGTTTTTGTTATCTTAAATGTACATATTTATCTGCCTTAATGTGCAGGTACTCAATTGTAGTTACCTGTATAAAAGTGCAGCTAAAGTAAAGAGTTTTAAAGAAGAAGAATAAACGTTTTTATTAATACATACATACATATGTAAATTAATTTATTATTAAAATTTTATAAAATTGGATATTTATGTACCTAGGTATATTATTTTTTTATTTTTACACCTACATCCTTTATTTACAAGTTTATTTAGATGATACATACATACATATGTATGCACATTTTGGGATTTTATCATCTAGATATTGCAGCAAATAATTTAATTGGATCATAAGAAATAAATAACTTAAAATTTGTATAATATATTTTAAAGATAAAAACAGTGGGAAAGCCCTTTATATGAATCTGGATACTTATATGAAAAAGTGGGCACCATATTTTTTTTCATGTGTGCAGTTAACTTTGATGTTTTATATGAATATCTTTTAAAACTTCCCAAAAATATGATAAATAGGTACCTATGCAGGTATACAAAGGCACGTAAATAAGGATTTAAAAGAACAATTACAGAGAATATGTAACTACATATGTACATATGTATGTATTTTGGGCAGTTAAGTCAAAGTGCAGCCAACTTTGATGTTTTGTATGAAACTAAATTTAAAGTGCCAAAAATTTTGGTCATTTATCTCAAATGTGCAGGCATAGAAAGTGCGCTTAAATAAGAAATTTGTACCATTGTGATTTTAAAGAATAATGAAAAAAATAATTAATTTTATGCATGTAAGTCAAAAGTGCACTTAAACAAAAGGCAGTTAAGTCAAAACTACTGTGCAAACAGAATTTTATTTGATAGTAAGACATTTTAGCAAATTTGGCGATTGTATAACATTGCAAAAATCGTCTAAGTTGTCAATATTTGCCACTTTGTTAATACTTATGTTCAAGTCGATTATTTAAATGTTAATCAGTAATTATGAATTGTAGATAGTAATTAATGTTGTTAGTTAAATAGAAAAACTTAAAAATGTTTTTTTGTATTTACATGGGTATGGGTTTTCTTATTTTTATTATCTTTATAGGTACATACATATGTATGTATGTATGTAGGTACTTAACTACCTAATACTTGTTAATTAATTTAATATTTATTTATTTGCACAAACTTAATAATGCCGGCCAGCCAGCCAGTTAGTCGGCTTTAAACAAAATAAAAAAAGTAAGCCAATAAAGAAAAAAAATCAACAATGAAATAATATTCAAAAAAAAAAAACTATTGCGTAGTTTTTATAAATGATCAGAACTTTTTTATTTAATTCCTTCATTTGTATTTAACGATGCCTGTTGAGACTGTGTTCAACCCAAATGCGAATAAACGACAGACACGCGTACGTAATTGTTGTATTCTGACTGGCCCATGTACTTATTTATGTGTTTCTGCAAGCGTTGACACAGAATGTCAAATAGACAATCCGACTTATAGTCAGTGTGGAGGTCTATCAGACTAATCAACAAAATGTTTTAAAGTCTATTACGACATGCAGTCTTTGTATGATTTCTGATTAAAATTAATAGGGTGGTACTTATTTTTAGGTTGGGAAGATTTACAAACAAAAAATTGCTACTAAAATATTTAAAAATTTAAAACTTTTCAGTAGAAGCAAAACTATGTTTAATACAATATTATTTTATTTACGGCCAATTTCATCAAGTTCAGTTATAATTATAATTTACTATTATGTAGTTATAACAAGGGGAAACGATAAATATGCAATTGCATGTTTTTCCTTGTGCGACCAATGAAGACAGAAACAATATTTTTATCCCGTTTAGAGGTTTTTATGAATTTTGACATCGATTTGTTAGTGCTTATTTTTGCATATTTTTACGTACGGTAACATTTTTTTTTTTGCATAATTTAGTTAAAAGTTCCTTTTTGCAACCTTTTTCAAGTTGATAGCGCATATTTTGCCTTTTTAAGGCATATTTTGATACCTGTTAAAATTTTTTAGATGCCTAAAAGAGGTATCGCAGCAAATAAAAAAAATTTGTTTGGCGAAATTTTGCCTTTCCTTTTTTAAATATCTATCGTATACCCAATGTGTTTCTTTAATTTCGCCATTTACAGTTAATTTTTACACGAAAATTATAAGACAAAGCAGGTTGTCTTTAAAGATAAATATGTATTATTTTATATAAATTTTATTTTATTTAACCTTTATTTATTTTATTCCAATATTATTTATTAAGCTTGAGGTTTTTCTTTTTTATATAAAAAAAAAAATTTTAAATAACATTTATTTTTTAAAAGTTCCAATATTTCGGTACAGCAATGTGTATCATCGTTTGTGAACGTTATTTTTATTGTTAAATTATTTCCCTGACGATGATACACATTGCTGTATCGAAACATTGGAACTTTTGTAAAATAAATGTTATTTAAAAATTTTTTTTTTTTTATATAAAAAAGAAAAACCTCAAGCTTAATAAATAATATTGGAATATGGGTAAAGCCCCAAATACATTGATCAAAATGCTCATCAAGCATTGTGGTAGTATTAGTGAAAATGTGTTTGTATGTGTGACACCGACAACGCTTGATGAAAAATCAAAAAATTTAGATATGACGGCGAATATTACGTCCAGCACACGTACACGTTGAATTCGCCGGCTGGACAAGCATTTGACAAGTGTATTTGGCCCTTTATACATAGAAATCTGGACCAATCTTTTGGCATAAAATACGCCTACGACTGTTTGGTAGTAGATTAAAGAGAACGTGAACATATTTCCTTTAATCTATTTCCAAACAGTCGTAGGCATATTTTAAATACGCCAAACACAATAAGGGTGAATGTTTTCATTTGTACGCACAGTGGCTTAAGCCAGATCATGCAGATTATGGTTGGATCTGCATTACTTGTTTTATCAACTAACAATCGAAAAAGCCGATTGACTGAAATTACGAAAAGTATGCACCTATATAAGTATATTAGTAAGTGTGAATGGAGTTTTCGAACTTGCACTTGCATGTGTAAAGACCAGGTTAACTAGAAAGTACCAACCAATATCAATAATAATCAGACATTGGCTCCAATTATTATCATTTTTTAAACAATGGCATATTGAGCAGCTCTTTAAAATACATTACCACCGTCTATACCAAAGACAAATATTGCGACATATGTATGAATATCGCAGTTAATGTCAAAATTATGTTATCTTTAATGTAGACAGTACTTTTTTGTACACATTCATTGCAGGCAATTTACATAGCATTTACACACTTTTTCATTTTTCATACTTTCAGCACAACTAGCTTTCAATGAAAATTTTATGAAAGCGATTTTTTGGCAACTTCATGAAAGCTAATTTTGCTACATTTAATGACAACAACCTAAGCAGTGTTGGCAATTTAAAATTTTCACTTGCAATTTCAGGATTATTTTTAATGTTTATCCACTCCAAGTAAGTATTGATTTACTCAAAATATACCGAAGTAATGCTTGTTAATGATTTAATAGCTTGGTACATACCTACATATATTAGGTTTCTTTTTACACTCCGCCATGACGTTTAGAAGTAGAGCTTAGTCTCTAAGTATGACGACTCAACGAAAATATCAATCGATTTTGGTTATACATACATACATATCGTCACCTAAAATACAAATCAACGTACATATCATCAAAAAATTTCAAATTTACTTTTTAATTGATTACACGACTCAACAAAAAAATTTTCGTTCACAAAAGCAAACTTTATACACAAAAAATGTATTTTCTTTTCGTTTTTGTGTATAGGACAAAGAACGAAAATTTTTTTGTTGAGTCGTGTAATCGGTCTCCTAAATACAAAAGCAAACTTTTTCATGTCGTATATATTTCTTTCGTCTAATTAAGACCTAATATATCGAAATTTTATGATTTAATGTCAAAGACAAATTTTGTGTTGACCCGTGTTATTAAACTACAAGATCATAAAAAATGGCGACATTATTAAAGAAATACCAAACGCCAAATACACTTTGTAGTTATTGATATTAGCGAGTTTCACCCTTTGTATTAAGTGTACAACTCTGCTTTTCCTAATACGATTTTTACTACAAAGCATGAGTGTCTTTTTCGTTAGAATTGTAAATTAATGAAGTTGCTGAGTGAGGGAAAGAGGCAGATATAGTTTCTTCAACTGTTTTATTCTTGGTTATTTAACATACGTGTTTACTACAGCATTTTGTTGGATTTTTCAACCACAGCGTAGTAAATTTTTGTCTAATACATTTTGTTGTTGCCGCGTTGTAAATCTTAGTACTTTAACTAAATTAATAAGATTCACAAGGACTACAAGGGACTTTACTATCAAGGGTGAAAACCGCTATTGTAAAGTTGTTTGCTTCTCCTGTAAACTTATAAAAAGTGTTGTTATGCTATTTTGTATATATAGGTGACGATAAGTATATTTATTAAGACTTAAAAAAACTGAAATGGCAACATTTGCCGCAATAACAAAATACATACATAAACAATGATATTTATTGCACTAAACCTAACAACAACAAATATCAATAATAAACACAATTTTTCCATGAAATAACATACATACTCTGTACTCTCCAATTAAACATCAATTATATTATGTTTTTCACTTTGATAACTTAATTTTTACATTAAAATATGTTAATTTTTTTATTTTTTTCCGGATTTAACCACTTTGTGCAACTTTAATCCACCGGCGACTGACAATTGACTAAAGAATACGTAAAAAGCTTTTATAAACATTTGTAATGGCTAATTCACTAACATGAATCCGCCTTAGCCACTACTTTTATTAAACATTTTGAACGTACATACATATTAAGTTGCAAGTATTTATGTAGTTAAATTAAATCTCTGGTTAATACATTACTTTTTAATGTGTTTGTCGTTGCTAAATATTAGCAAAGACTTGAACATTTTATAATATGAAGTAGGGATGGACACTGTAAAAAACATCGGTTTTTTTCGATGCGATGCATCCCAAACATACATCGATGTTGCATCGATATTTCATAAAATACATCGATGTTTTTTATACATCGATTGTTTTTTAATTATTTATTATTATGTTTTCGAAAAATCTTTAGTTTATTTTACATCTCCCAATACTTGTTTTCAATACTGTAAACAATAAACAAACAGCAAAATATTTTCCTTTGTTTAACTTGTGCATAATTTGTTAGCTTTTATTTTAATTACGCGTGGTTATCAAGCTGTTTGTTGGGGGTAAAGATGCCAAACCCAAACTTATTCGCCGCATATAATAGTATTGACAGTTGTTCGCATAATATTTACCACGTTTATATATACAAACTTGAGTAATGCCAACACATATAGATATGTATACACGTCTATATATCAATCTACACGTTCTGCATACAATTTGTCATTTCGATGCATCGAAAGAAAACATCGATGTTTTCCGATTGTTTAGGAGCAAAAAAACATCGGATTATATCGATGTTTCGACACAATACATCGAGTGTTTTAAAAGCATCGATGCTTTTTGTCCATCCCTAATATGAAGTGCATATAGGCTTGCCAGATTCAAGTTTGCAAAATTCTTGACATTCACTAAAAAATCTAGATTTCGAAAAAATTCTTGACAATTTAAAATTTCCTAAAATGATCTTTTATAAAAACAAGTTATATGTACTGCTATTTTCGGCTATGCCGAATTTTATATACCATTCACTATGGTGCGATAATAACAGAACGTTAAATGAAATACCGTTCTTTAGATATAAACAAATCAAATTTGTGCCACGCCCATTTGTCCAACCATGCAGCGTTTTGACAGATGCTGTTTATTGATAACCAAGATGTTTGTATTTAATTTGGAAACAGAAATCTTTAATGTCTTTGTATTAAACAATCACCCCAAATTTTGTCGGATGTTGTGTTTTGATAACCAAGATGCATGTACATTATTTGAAAAACTTTGGATTTTTGGGTAAAATTGGACAGTAGTGGTTTTTGGCTCATATCACGCCATTTTGAACCGATTAGTCCATAGCAAACACTTTCGGACTACATGTGAAATAAATATATAACAACCAAGTCCCTATCACATCTGGGGTCTTCGTAAAACTTATTTCAACGGAAACATGGACTTCGTTAAAACAACTTCGCTACTCATAACGACCCAGAATATATATTTTATAGGGTCTAACTAAGATCAATATTGTAGAAATTAAAAAAACTTATTAATACCCTTTAAGCTTCGGTGAAGGGCATAAAAAGCAGGTCAAAATCTTCAAAACGTGAATGCTCCGACGGTACCAACTGCTAATGGTATTTTCATTTAGCGATAACAACGATGATGATTTTTTTTAAGTTCTCTAGCAATGAAAGTAATTTTGCACCAATTCAAAAGCTGATCAGAAACTTATCAAGTATTGATTCCGACAAAATGTAGTTTTTACTTTTATATTTTTTTCTCCAGTTCGTTCTTTAATAATTTAATTTAAATTTAGAATGCCCTCTACGTCCTTCATCAGCATTCTTTTTGACACACACATGGTAATGTTACTTTAAAAATTTTTTTTAATACAATAATTAATATACAAATACAAAATACTTGCTGGTCATCTATTTAAAATACAAAATACTTTTAGATTATCTATTTAAAATACAAAATACTTACACATCTGCATGTATGTATTTAAAATACACAATACTCCCATTTAATGTACTTATTTTAAATACAAAATACTTCCGTCATGTACATGTACATATTTGTTTAAAATACGAAATTCACCATTTTTATTCAAACCAAAAAATACATTAGATAAAACTAACTGGGTGAAACCTCCCCGCTTGTTTCCTTTTATAAATATCAGATTTTTTAATGTAGCATCAGACAAACAGTTTCTTGTAGGAGAATAAGCATAACCTGCCGAAGAAAAAAATCTTTCTGAATACTCTTTTTATATTTGGATAGCTGTCAAGAGTGATCATGCTTTTGCTCTTGTCGCTAGAAACTGACAAATTCCAACTCCAAATTTGATGTCCTAGATTCACCATCATTCCTATCTACGAAAACAACAAAATCATCATCTTCTTTACTGGTGATTCTACTTCTGATATTTCCATATTCTGTTAGTTACGTTTTTTAGCTATTCTAGTTTTTGGTAGATTCAAAATGCAAACAACCATCAATAAACTGACAAAATATATTTTGTAAACTATGTTTTTAAAATACTGCTATTTTTTATGTATTTAAAATACAAAATACCAAATACTTCTATTTATTGTATGATTTAAAATACATAATACTTACTGGAATGAATTTAAAATACAAAATACTTGCAAGTCATATATTTAAAATACAAATACAAAATACGTATTTGTATTTTAAATACGTATTTCAAATACTGCCCATCTCTGTACGTAATAAGCAAATTGCCTATTGTTTAACTTGGTGATACATTTTTACTTTGACTGCAAAGGATTATGATATTTTGAAACTCAGCCATACTATACTTTATGGCGTCTTAAATGAATATAAAAAAATTTCACACGAAATGACAAACTTAGTATAACCTCAATCGCCACCAGTGGTGAAGAGTATAATTTAATGCAAGAGCATAAAAACATTGTTGCCAAAATGATCCCTAGGAATTCAAATTGGTTTTGATAAATAAAAAAACTGGACAGTTTTGTAATATTTTTTCTTTTTTATTTTTGTATGACAATGAATTCTTTTGTTTTTATTTTCTTATATGCTAAAACATATTTGGAAAACAAATAATTTTTTTAAAATGTAGATAATTATAAAAACAAACATTACACATGAAGTTCATAGATATTTTGTAAAAAATTGTTTACAATAAGTAACTTATTTTAGTAACTAAAATTAAGGAGGATCATGAAAAGGAGGTTACTTTTTTTACACACAAAAATATATATTTTTCTTTTTATTTGGAAAACACAATAATATAAAAAAAAACATTTAAAAAAACTTAATTTACAGAACTATTTAATTACAACATAAATTAATAAATGAAACAAAATTTTATTTATAAAAAATATTTAAAGCAATATTTCACAAAATATTAAATATAAACAAATTAAAATATACATACAACAATGTTTCTTGTTATCAAACTGGGTGCAGGAACAAAATTTTCGGAGAACATTTGAGGGTTTTTTTAAATACACATAAAAAAATTGGTACAGCCATTATTTTGTTGATTTTTTTTTTGTTTTATGGTTTGTTTTTTTTATTTCTTATTACATATTATTATTTTTTTTTTTTTTTTTTGTTTTATTAATTTATAATTTTATAAAGATAAATATGGCAAATTTTTATTTTTAGTTAATTTCTTTTGTCTGTATGTTTTGTTTTTAGTTTAGACATGAACTATTTGCAGAAAGTTAACCGAAACACTTGCTTACTGACTTTGTATTAGTGCTCTCAGTATGTCCTCATGACGGAAATTTCCAAAAGGTAAATAATCAAAAAAAGTTGCCAAAATTCTGGTGAAAAAAAAAACTATAACAAACTTTATCACAAAGAGGTTACATTGAAAAATATTCAGTAGAAGCAAAACAATTTATCATTAATGGCATATGAAAAAGAATTTTGAAACCAACCGTTTCATTACCACAAAGAAGAAATAATAGCACGATACTTTTATAGCAAGTAGATAAGAATATTACATGTCGATTTTTTCCAAAAAGTAAAAAAATAAACATTTCGAGTTAATACCCTCTTTATGATCAAGCAACATATCGTTCTAATAATTAAGAAAAAAGATTTAAAGCGTTTTAGGATTTTGTTGTGAAACGTTTTGAATTTTGATATATTTTTTATTTCAAACTAATCCTGGCGAGAACTTAAATATGTACATACATATGCATGTACATATTTAAATTTTTTGATTTAAATAAAATCGTCCCCTTAATATAACAATAGCGTATGTGCTCATACGCTATTATTTTTTTATTGCATATTTAGAATCTCCATCATTGATTTTATGTCTGGTCAAAATTTCGTCAAATTCTACTTCCAAGAAGTGGGTCAAAATGTCGGTGGAAAAAATAGTGTATAATTTCTTGTTCAAAATTTTCCTTCAATAAGTGTGTAAGCTCATATGCGCTATTTAACTTGAAATTGCCACTCCAACATTGTTAAAAGAATAATAGTGTATACGCATTATACTCCATTTTAGTCTGTAGAAAAAATACAATTTATGAAAACTTTAACTCATAAAATAGCTTATAATAATATACACTATTGTTTGAGAAATATTTCATTCCGACCATCGAAAGCTGCAAGATCTCCAAAATTTGTGCAAGAAGAATGTAATTCGTCGTGGCTCGCAGTAATTTTTTTATAACTTACAAGGTGGTAAGAAGCGAAATTGTTTAGATGAGCCAGATGAAGCAGAGGAAGAGAAAGAAGACGAATAAACTTCTAGTTATTTTTGATTTACGCAATGTATGTATGTATACCTTAATTTGTCATATTTTTTTGTTTTTAATAACCCAAATTGAAAAGTAATGAATATATGCAACTGAATTAACAAAACTATGAATTAATCACTGTTTTATAAAGTTACAAATTGATATTTTTGAGATCAAATATTTTAATAAAAATATCGTAAAATTATTGAATAAAACAGCGTATACCATACAAAATAAAATAGTGTATCAGATTCATCATACGAATTCCTTAAAAAATAAAATAGCCTATATGGAGGACTTGCACTTTGAATGACATATGGATGGTCTTAAAGGATGCGTAGAATAAAAAAAATTGGTCAATTTAAAGTCAAGAAACGGTATTATGTATTCGTCGAAAAATCCAATATGAAGAATTTTTATTTACCGCGATATTGAGGTTTTAATAGACATCCGATTTGACAAAAACTTTAAACACGATTTGCTCAAAACCCCAAAAAAATTATACGCTATTGTTATATTGAAGGGACGAAATGTTCAGTTTAAAACCCTTTCTAAAGTTTTACTTTCTGTAAATTGTTCTTGGATTTGTATCTCATTTTTTTTCTATTTCTTATATTGATTAACTTGTTAAACATTTTATACTGTTTTACACCAACGGAAGCACTTTTATCTATTTCTTTTTTAAAAACGTAAAATAAATTTTTTAATTACATAATTAATTTCGTTAAAAAAAACAACAAAAATTTTTTATAATAAATTATTAAAAAATTTCCCATTTTTATAAACTTATATTAATTGTTTTTTTTTTAATATAAATATACAAAATAATCAAGTATCACTTTGCCAATTTTTTAAATCTGTTTTTTTTTTGTAACTTTATTATAAGACTTTGTCTTGTTTTTATAGCTGTTTGTTTATTATTTAGGTAAATTTTAAATTTTTTGATAAAATAAAGATATTTTTTAATAATATAAATTTTGAGTAAAACTTCGTTCACTATGGTAGCAACAATTTGGTTTTTTTCTATTTTATTTCTTCCCAAAGTATTTCATACATATATTTCCCTTTATACGTATTATAAACGACAAATCGAGGAAACAGCAGATTGGCTGAAAGTACACAAATTGTGTGAATGTTAGTAAAAAACTTGTACTTGCATGTGGAAACGGGGTGTAGTTTTTTTTTTTAAGTTGAGTCTAATTATAGTACTTCAGAAATAATTTGTATGAAATTGTAAATGACGTTTATAAAAATTTTATTTAGTTTTGAAAAAAAATTTTATACAAAATGTTTAAAAACATAATAAAAAATACCAAGGCCCATTGAAAAGGTCTGCTCAAGAAGCCTGATGATCATTGTTTATGTTCTTTTTAGTTGTCAAAAGTTGTTTACATTTTGCTTACATGTGCATGTATACGTTTATAGTATGCCACACATACCCAGCGGTAAAACTTAGAAGACCTTCTTACTTCAGGCCTTTTTGAAGGCCTGATTAAAAAAATTTTTGATTTAATTACTATTCTTATGTAACTGCTAAAGAATGCCTCATAGAAGGCCTCGGCTCTTTGGTATAAAAGATAAGATACACCTTCCACACTCGCTTCTATGAGAAGCGATAAAAGAAGGAGTAACATTTTTTGTTTTGTTTTTTTGCACACGCAAAAGCAAAAGAGTTCAGATTCCTTTACAAAAACAAAGTAACATACATAATAAAATAACTTCCAAATGAAAACAATACCGTAAATCTTTTTAGTTGATGTTAAAAAGAGAAAGAGTAAAATTGTTTGTTCTGTTTTTTCGCCAAAGCAAAAACGAAAGAATTCAGATCCCGTTATAAAAATAAAGTTACATACATATTAAAATACCAAGTGAAAACAATAATGTAAATCTATTTAGTTGTGTTTTGTTCATTGAAGAAGAAGGTTCTGTGTAGGGATGGACACTGTAAAAAACATCGATGTTTTTTTCGATGCGATGCGAATGAAAATGGTCAGCCAATTTCCATTAGAACCGATGCACTTTTTACAAGGATGGTCCGAAAGTCCTTTTAAGAGCCATTAATTAAAAGGCCTTTTAACATACCTTTCTTAAAAACCCTTTAAGATAACCTTTATTCTATAGCCTTTTAACAGTCCTTCGCTGGAAAGCCTTCTAAGAGCCATATATTTGAATGCCTTTAAGAAGCTCTGGCGAAAGAAAGGAAAACGGAAGGCCTTCTCCGCAATGACAACGCGTGTAAAAAAGATATGAGTATGGAATGGAGCAAGAAGGCCTTGTACATCCAAAAGAAGGGGTACAGAGGCCTTCTAGAAGGCCTTCGTACTCCTTCTTTTTCCCGCTGGGTGCATGTTTTTTCCTTTTGCTTTGTATATGTGGTAGTAAATTTTTAACAACTAAAAAGAATCGTTTTTTGTTTTTGTACAAGTAAGCAGACCTGATAGATGGGCCTTGATAAATACTTTATGTTCTTCGCAAGATTTGCAAACGTTTTCTTTATTGAAAATGTGTTCGGTTGTGAAAAAAATTGTTGCTTTATTATGAACAGCAAGTGACAATGTTGCTGCCCTTGTGAACGTAGCTTAATGTTCTAATTAATGTTTTTAACTGCCTGTTTTTGAAATTAAAATGAAAATTTTCGCTTAGAAATTTATATTGAAAACAAAAACAAGTTCGAGTTTTTTTATTGTTGTTTTAATGTAACTTTCCAAACGAAAATTTTTATTTTAAAAAAAAAACAGTAAAAATTAAAATTTTTGTAAATTAAAGGAGTTGGATTGAGTAAATTTTTGGGAAAACAAAAAATATTTATGGCAATAAAAATATATTTACAAGATATCGAAAACAAAAAATTAAAAAGGTACCGATTTTTTAAAACAAAAACCCCGTGTCACAAAATTTCAACAAAGTCGAGACCAAATGAATCTGACACCTACAGCCGTATTCATAATGAACATTTGGCATGAATTTAGCACATAATTTATTTATAATACACTTACCAAACTCTGGCTAACGATTTGCTAAACTCTTGTTAATGATCTGCCAAACGTTAGCCAACTTGTGAAAAACAGCTGGTTTATTTGGTTGGTTTTATTAAAATTACTGATTTTTTTTATTTTTCTATCTTTAAAATTTTTAAAAACTTTTTAAAATTGTAATATGTAGAGCAAAAAACAAAAAAAATTAGAAAAAATGAGAAAACCAACGATAATTAATGCAAACGTGTTGCATTTTTGAGTACATAATATAATGTGGCGTCATTAAAATTCAGAGTTGATTTTTAAAAAGTAAGCAGATGGACAAAAGTTTGTTATAAATAAACTCTGTGCTAACAAGCTGCTAGGATTAATCGGCATTCTAGTTAGCAGCTCGTTGTACGTAGTGTACAAACTGTGGCTAACTTTTTGTTATGAATACGGCTGCTAAAATTTTTGTAAAATTGTCCACTGAATCCGAATGTGAAGAACGGTCAAAAGTAGAACATTTTTTTAAATATTGAAAAATTACCGTTATTTGTGTTTTTTTAAAAGATTATGTCACCTTAGGCCCCTTTTACGGTTTACAACTCAACTCAGTTTCTTAATTTTTGAATTATGGTTTACAACTTTGCTATATTGCGGTGTACAAAAACATAACAAAAATTACAACTGATCAAAACCAGGGGGTCTACTCTCTATTGCGATTCGAAAACAATTTCGATGCGAAAGCTAAATGCCAACTTGGCACTCTCTATAGCTTTCGCAAAATTTTCTGAAAATTAAGCTGAATAGTGGCAATAAAAATTTAAGATGGCGCGGATTTACAGTAATGATATGCCAAAGTGAGTAAAAATATTTGAAATTGGATAATTTAAATAAAATAAAGCAATGATTTACGAAAAGAAAAAAAAAATTAAAAGATGTGAAAGACATATGGGCAAACGTATTGAAGAGTACCAATCGCTAGATTTGCTACAGTTTTCTTTCGCATCGCAATAGAGAGTAGGCCCCCAGTTGTCTTAGTTGTAAACTGTAATAGGGGTCTTAATAAAAGTATTTTGGAAAATATTCGATGGATTTTTTTGAAAGATAATGAAATAACCAAACTGTTTTACTTTTGCCCATTTTGACTTTATATTCGGATTCCGCAGAAAATTTTACAGAGTCATTTGGTCAAAAAGCTGTCACGTAGTGTAATCAAATCAAACTTAAAATAAATTTTGCTAATAACATTTTTTTTTTAATTTGAAGAATTTCTTTTTACAAAAAATAGTCTATTAAAAATTATATTGCAATATATTGTGTATCGGAAATGCATTGTTGCGTTGCATATGATGCGCGGTACGGTACGCTCGGTAATGCATCAGCCTCCTACACTGCAAATGTAATTAATGCTTTCCTCAAAGCACCACTAAAACATATGAAGCGTAAAACCAGGGTTTAAAAACTGCAGTCGGAACCAAAAACTGTCGAACAAAAAACTAAAATTTGTGTACAACTTTACACTTTTAGAGTTAGTTTGACAGCGACTGTTCACATTTAATGAATCAGAAGTAAAAGCAAAAGCAATGGGGCAATGACAAATGATGAATTTGAAGAAATTACAGTTGTTCTACTTTGACTGCAGTTTTTTAAACGCTGCTTAAAACTGTGTCCGTCAAACACGCATCACAAAAATGGCTGATTCTTAATGCATGTAAATTTTTTATATTCTCATTTTTAATAAAACAAAAAAGGTCGAAGGAATATAATTTAATTTTAAATTTTATTTTTCTTTATCCATTATTAGGTTCGGACTTGATACAAACTTATGTTTAAGCAAAAAATGCGCATCAACAGATTAAAATCAACAGCGTAAACAAATCACACATTCGCATTAGATGCACTTCCGAAAAGGCCCGAGTAAAATTGAATTTAAAAAAAAAGACAAAACAATAATAATTGAATTTTTGTTACATATTGAGGAAAATTTCCTTGTTTAAAACATAAAACAAAAATAAAGACTTAAAAAAGAATAGATATCAAATATACCAAATACACAACTCCTTTAAAACAAAAATTGTCTTAAAAAAACAAAAGATATTTTTTATACAATAAACATAAATTTTACTTCAATGTTACAAAAATATTTTTTTTCCTGTTTTTTAGTTTAATCAATTAAATGTTTAATTAGTTTTTTTTTTAAGTAAATTGTTAAGTCTCTAGATATTCAAGATTTTCAAAAAATTTTCATTTCATAATATTTCATAAAAAAGGTTGTTTGTTAACAATATGTGTTTTTTATTTATATTATTATTATTATTTTTTAAAAAAGCCAACACTTAATTATCATTTATTATACCAGGTTATGTTTATTACAATTTTATGGTTACCAATATATAAAATATTATTTAAATCGTTTTGTGTTCATTGGTAGACTTGATGTTGAATTTATTTTAGTTTTTTTTTATACCAACTAATCTTAATCTTTCGTTTGTTATAAAAAATATATAAATAAAACTTTATTTTATTACAATATTTTGTGTTTTCTTCAACTTTTTTTTTTAATAAAAAAATATTTTAACTTAATTACTAATTGCACATTATTTGAAAGTATGTATTACATTTGTTTTTTTTTATTGTTGTTGTTGTTCATGTGCCTTAAATTATTATTATTTTTTTAACAGCAAATAGAAACAATTTATAAAAATAAAAAATATGTATATTAAACATTTGTAATTATTATTTTCTTTAAATTATTGTATATTTACAAAAGTTTGTATGAAATAGTATTTCGTACGTGGTTGCTACTCGTTTATAAAAAAAATTATTATAAAATAAAGAAATTTCAAATATTTATCGCTTATATGCATTTTAAAATTTGCACTTTTTGTTCATTCATACAAGAGAAGCATTTATAAAATCTCGCTTATATGCACATTCAGTTCTT
Source organism: Pollenia labialis (assembly GCA_949318255.1). Classification (NCBI taxonomy): domain Eukaryota; kingdom Metazoa; phylum Arthropoda; class Insecta; order Diptera; family Polleniidae; genus Pollenia; species Pollenia labialis. Next base: position 130,948,830 of record OX439141.1, read on the forward strand.
AAAGAAAAACTCGCTCAAGCTATCAGCACAATGAATAAAAACTGATGTTGCTTGCATCAAAAGTGTTGGTTATCATTTGAAGTTTAATAAAAAGCTAAAAAAAATTTTTAATAATTTTTGTACAGTTTTTTTTAATAACTCGAGTTTTAAGCGATGCTTATATGAAAACTAGCTGTTAAGCCTGACCCTGCCAGGCAGGAAGAAAAACTAGTTTAAGGTAAGCGTCAACGTCAGTACGATATGCTTGGTAATTCTTAGCTTCATTGGTCTTTAGGGGGCTTCAAAATTAGCTGAAATGTAAAGTAACACAATTTTGCCACGACCCTTTTCCTCTCACCTCTCCGCCCGTAGTCCAAACTACTACTTCAGACTATGCTCCATTGTTAGGACTAGGCAATTTTCAGCTTTCTGTGTCATTAGCTAAAATGGTAAAAAAATATTTTGCCACGCCTCTTTTCCCTCAACTCTCCGCCTACAGGCGAAAATCTGGCTAGGTTAGGATTTGGTCTAGGTGTTTTACTAAATGCATGCCAATTTTATGCTTTCTAGCCCTCCAGTGGGCTTCAACAAGCTTTGGAGAGACAAAAAAAAGGAACACACATATAATTTAATCATAAATATAGATGTTTTGAAAGCAATACATTCAAATTGTTCAACAGTATTTAACGCTTACATGAACACCAGTTAAAAGTTAAGGATCCCATAAAAGAGTTAAATGCTTTAACCCATTGTGCACATAAGCGGTAAAAACTGATTGTGTTAGTAGAAATTGTGTTTACTTTTAATTGTAACTTATTGTAATTTCGATAGAAACCTTTTTATTTTGAGTGTTTCTTCTTTAATCGTTTACCTTTGGCCAAGATATTTTTTTATTTACTCTAATTTAAAATAAACAGATAACTATAAATACAGTTTCAATGCACTTTGGTGTGAAAATTACAAACATGTTTATTAAAATTATTTTACAGTAATTTATTCAATTAATCAAGCAACTCTTATTATTCAAAATGAAAATTCTTTAAAACGAAAATTAAAGTTGGATTTGGTTATTTTACAGAATTCCACGGTTAATTAAGTCTCCAAAAATTCCAATATTTTTGGGTAGTTATGCGGGAAAAGCACTACGTTGACCTACCTCAGTTTGGTAATTTAACGAACAGGTTAAAATTCCTCAGTGAGTAAATGTTTTCATTACTTGCATCGTTGTTGTCAAATAGTACTGAGGCAAGTAAACAAATTATATTTTGTTTACTTCTTTGGGTAATTTAGAGAATGACAATAAAGTGTGGGCTTTTGTTTGAAGAATTGAGGAAAAAACGGGGATTTAAAACACAAGGTAAATAAGCGAGCAGTTATTAAGCGGGTTATACTGCAATCCCTGCTGTATTTTTCATAATTATTTACGAAAATTTTTTAAACAGTTATTTGCGTGTGTTCCGGGTACGTGTTACTAAAACTCAAGAACCGATTGACACGTAACTTGGGCAAAAAATTAGTTTAGTCTGGAACCAGTATCCATGTTCTGTAACTTTGGTAAGAACTTCTCGCATCGAAAAGATGTGAAAAAAATATTTCATCGTTTTTCGAAGAGTGAGAAAAAAGTGTGCCTAGAACTAGTGTCGAAAACTATAAAAGAGATTACGTCGTTACATTACAAATGTCATAATATTCTACTTGAAGCCGATGTGAAATTGCAGACGTTGAGAACGCCAGACGCACATATCGTTGACGGCGATTAAAATTTAATACAATTAAAAAAAAAAAAAATTCAACGTTGGCGGCGAAAAAAGCCGTCGGATATACCAAATAATTTAAAGAGCTACTATAATGTTTGTTGGTTACAAAATAGCTTTGAAAGCATTTGTATATTTTTCAAAACTGTTAAAAGCAAAATATTTAAACAATGAAAAAATCTGCCAATAACAAAATCACCCCTATCGTGAATAACAAGTGGAATTTTTGTTGCCATGAAATTTTCATTCCCCTCGAAGGGAAAAAAGCAATCGTGAATTTCATGTGAAAAATTTTTCACGCTATCAGTTCCAGTGAATGTAAAAAGAAAGATTAAAAAAAATAAAAATCAATGAAATGTTTGTTCAAAAATATAAACGTACATACATATGTATATATTTTAAAGAAAAGTTAAAATAATATATCAAAATATTTAGTACTGGAGGGATAGTTTGATTTCAACTTTAACTGTCAGTTCAACGATTTCGAACGTTATCGTTCGCATAGAAAATTTATATGAAAAACGTTCAGTTTTAAAAATATTTTCCATATAAAATTCTATGCGAACGTGTACGTTCGAAATCGTTGAACAGGCAGTAATTTTTTGCACTTTTTAAATTCTATGTAGTAAAATATTTTCTTAAATTCTCCCACCATGTCTTTCGAAAGCTTCACAAATCCGCAGGCAATCGAGCTGTTGTTATGCATTTTGTTGACCAATATATCGGTTTGTGCATTAATAACGAATCTAGCCCTTAATATTCGATTTATTGGAGGAACTAATTACATACATGTTCTGTTCCCTAGCAAAAATAAAGTGAAAAAAATCTAAGGGAAATGTGAACGAATTACGACGGAAAAAAATTTCACGATAAGGGGAATATTTTCCCGTGAACATTATTTCAAGTTATTATTCTCCTTTGAATTGCCTTTTTCATGGGAGTTTTTCATGATCGCAAATATGTGAAAAGGGGAATAATTACGAGGGAAAAATTATTCACGATAGGGGTGAATTTTTAACTCTTCCGTGTTAGCATTCATTGCATTTTTAATATACATATTTTTTTACTAAAATTTTTTCTCGCCCCGTTTTTATTCGTGAGTTTATTTCACAGTTCAAAGTGACAAACACACTCTTTCTGTAAAAGTGTTGCAGACGCAGTTGTTTGTTTCAATTTATAGCATTTTTCTTAAATTTCACACATTTCAATCAAAAAGTTTCTCGACGCTATGATTTGTCTGAAATTTTCAAAATATATTTATTAAAAACAAATAAGTTTCCTGATAAAAATTTGACCCGGTAAATAGTATTTAAATGTTTTTTGGAAAATCCCAGGCAGCGCCAGGACCAAACAGCTAGTTTTTACATAAAAAAACATTAAGCTTAAAATAAATTAATACAAGTTATGTACTCTTTCAGTTCTTTTTAAGGGTGTGCAAAAAACAATGGTGTGAAACTTTTAAACCCCATTAATAATGAAATGCTAAAAAAATTAATTTTGAAATTTCCTCAATTCGGCTATAATTATTTTTTTTAACAAAAACCAGTAACAACCACAAACTACAACTATAAACACTATTTAAGTAAAAATATTAACAGAAACAAAATTTAAAAAAAAAAACAAGAACAACACAAAAAAATTTTAACTTATGATAGAAAAAAATACACAGTATGTAATAGCATTATTGTATGTATGTATGTTGAGAGGATTTTTTTTTTTTTTTTTTTTTTTTTAATAAAAAAATATAAACAAATTATTTAATAATATACATACACAATGAAAACTTAGAAACTAATTAAGATATAAACATAACTTAAGGATTATAACATCAAAATTAAAACAAGCAAAAAATATATTATGTATATGAATATTTTATGTGTCTATATAAAAATTTATAAATTGAATTTATTATTTTTTCATTTTAATTTTAACATCATTGTTTATCATGGTCACTTAATATATCACGCAAAATGCACCTACGACTTTTTCATATCTGTCCTGCTTTCTTTCTTTTTTTTCAATAAAAAGAATTTTCATAAAAAATTTTTTAAGGTTGCTTAATGTCTTCAATATTTGTTACTTCAGTTTATATAAATATAAAAAAGTTTACAGAGCGAAATGAAATGATATTCACACATTAAATGAGGAGCTCCATAACAAAACGTAACAATTCCACCATTACAATTTTTGGATAAATGAATAAAAAAAAATGTAATTTAGGCCAGTACGAAATCTGTTTGTGAAATTAATGCGTTTTGATCCGATTCAAAGTAAATAAATTCGTTATAACAATGACTATAAAGATTTTAATATGTAGAAAAGTATTCAGTTTAAAAAAAAAACAGTAAACTTAAAAAGTGGAATTGTTGCGTTTTGGTTTGGACCTCCTCAAATATGTATGTATGTATGTATATTAATGATTATACATAGAATATTTTATATAAATATGTATGTAAATATATTACTTAAGTTTTTAACATTTTTTAAAGGTTTTTATCATTATTTTTCATGATAAATGAAAACAAAAATCAACGGGGCGGGGTTAGGGAAGGGAGGGAGGCAGGGAGAAAATAAATTTATACGTTCAAACAACAGCCAGCTGTAGCTTTAGTAGAAGAGATTATTTGTAATTTCTCTCTCAAGCACCACTTACTAGAATAAATTTGATTTCTTTTATTTCGTTTTCATTTTCAGTTGAAACTCTTGTTTTAATTTTTACTTGGACTTACCCATTACAAAAAGCTTTAATTTTATCAATGTTTACTACTACTATAGATTGCCACCAGGATAACTGCTAGCGCCACCACCTAAACCGCTATCAGCACCCAAACTGCTGCCACCGGCACCCGTACTACTGCCATAGGAATGTGCCTGGGGCGGTGTGGCTATAGGTGGTGTTTGACTAGCTGCCATATCATTAACAGACATTAGCGATGATGCTCCAGTCACTGCTATGGGTGCTGAAGTGGCCATGGGTAGAGTGGGTAACATCATATGTTCTTGCATCTGTTGTTCCATTTCCAGTTGCTGGCGTTCCAATTCCATTTGTTCTTTTAACTGTTGTGTAATCAGTTCTTTGTTTTGATGCCAATACATGACAGGTATACTCAAAGTAGTAGTTAAAGTGTCGTTGTGTTCTTCCAAAGAATTCGTGGCATAATGCTCCACTAATTTTTTAAGGGTATGATATATATTGTAGGGTGCCGCAAAGCCATAACCACTTTCGGTTTTATAAATAATACAGTGATTTATACAATTTTTACACACAATCGACAGGGCGTAATGACCAGCAGAACGGGCGCGTATTAAAAATGTACCAGTGGGAGCACCACATAGCAACTCTTCGGCTTCTTGACGTGATATATCCTGTAGAAACCACATGGATTCATCGTTGTGCGGTTGTTTCGATACACTTTCATAGCGTTGTTGCCAGGCTTCAAAGCCCATTTCGATCAATTCCTTAATATCTTCGTCAGATATGCAAAATTCTTTGAGACGTCTGTAGGAAGAGAGGAAAATTAATTATTAAATGAAAATAAAAATAAAATTTAATATATGTATGTAAATCGTACTGGTTCATCTAAAGTGAGTCAACTCAAAATTTACAAATTTTCAGTAAAGGCTTTTTCTTTTTTTTTAATATTTACAATGAAAGCTAAAACAATTATGTATGTCATTGTAAAGAAACACGACTAAGAAGAGTGCAACGCTAGTCGTTTTTGTAATTTTTTCAGGGATTATTGAAAAATAAAAAGTTTTTTAAGTTGTTCCCTTTTATCTGAAATTTGTTCATTTTTATATGAATTCAGCTTACAAAGAGTATACTTTTATATCAAGAAGAGGGATTCAACTGTATTTTTTGGCGAAGAAGTATAGAAAATTATGTAAGATTTTTACAGTGGGTAGATATTACCAAGCAAAGTAACAGCCCAAGTTAGACTAGAAGCCAAATTCAGAACCATTTAATTGCATTATTGTTAAAATTACAAAGTTTCTAAAAATCTTTATCATTGTGACAAAACATCTTAAGTCGAGATAAGATCAGTGTTACTACCAGCAAAATTCAAAATTACACTTGAGCTGAAGCAAAATTACCCAATTTAAATGAAATTACACCTGATATAAAATGTAAGTTTTATTTAATTAAAAGCAAAAACACAACAAACTCATTGAAAAAATATCAATATTAGCCAAACTGTTAAGATTCTTATTGTAATTTTAAATAAATTAACAAAAAAAGACTTAAAAACAATTAATAAAACATAAAATAAAACTTCTAAAATAATGAGTTTAGCTTCCACAGTTGGTTGCATATATCTAGGGAAGGTTTAAAATGCTGATTGCAATTCCTTTATAAAGGGTGTTTTTAGCCCCATGGAGCTTACGGTTAGCTGTCAAACGAACTGTCATACTGCTTTCAATTTTTTTCTCAGGCACATCATCATGAATAGATTCATGCTTGAACAACGCCACCAAATTATCCAAATTTAATTTGAAAATCAGCCATCGATTTTCGCTACTTATAGGCAACTTCATGAAATGAAGGCGATGTGAGATTTGGAGAAAATAAACTGTCAATTTGACTTCAAGGCCTTGCGATGTGACATCTCTTGATTGAAGTCAATAGTTTGCGCTGATAAAACATCATGCGGTGCCTATTTGTTTGAAATCAGTTTCATTTAGTAATGCCGTGTATTAATCTGCGATTAAAATTATTTATTTTTGTGTTGTCTAAAATTTTAAGTTTCATGGTCTTAAAAAATACCCTTTATACCTTATTTAGTAAACAAAATGCCTGCTGGGTTTTATATAACTGTCCCTTTCGTAATTCAGATTTACGACTGATGAGGGCGTTAAATATTCTTCAAACTAAAGCATTTGAAAGTTGCCAGATAAAAATAAAATTAATTACACGTTGAAATATTGGAAACATTTTATCCCCCAGGCTAGTTTCAGTTTGAAAAACTTTTTTCAATAAACTTTAGGTTCTAAATCACTATAAGAGGCATCTTCATCCAAATCTAAGGGACCATCTTCATTCATTACAAAACTCTTGAAAATATATATTTATTGATTGAGGTATTTTCTTAAAAAGAAACCGAAACTTTGGTCCAAAAGACTGTGCATTTTTTAGCAACAATATTTAAAAGAAATAAATGTCATCACTAAAATCGAATCTTGATTTTATTTGTGTATCTAAAGTAAGAATTTCAAATAACACCGGAATAACACCTAAGAGAAATTTCCCACGCTCTACCCACGACTGAAAAAATTATACCAAATTCGGATAATTACCCACAAAGCGGCAACACTGGATAAGATAGCAAAACAGTTTAAAAATATCTCGGTGAAAAAATAATTTTTATTAAATAATAAAATAAGCCAAAATTAAAGAAAAATTTCGTTTATAATACAACATTTAAAAAACATGAACAAAAATGTTTTTTTAATGAAAATTCGTATGATATACAAAAATTTGTTTTTAACTTTTTAAATTTGACTTAAGATGTTTTGTCAAAATGCCACAGAAATAGATTTCGCTAGTATGCAAGTTTATTTCGTACATATCGAGCCCTAACCGCGAAAATAACGTATTTGGAAAAAATAATGTTTGTTAAATTAAACAAATAAAAAGTCTGTTAAAAAAGAAGAAAGTAAACAAATGAATTTTAATTAAGACAAAAAAAAAATAATCTCTTTAAAAGAGTTTTATTTTATGAAGGCGAAATGAGTTTTATTTTAGACAAAAAAAAATAAAACTCCTAAAATGAGTTTTACTTTAGACGGAAAAAATAAAACTCCTAAAATGAGTTTTATTTTAGACGGAAAAAATAAAACTCCTGAAATGAGTTTTATTTCTGAAGGAAAACATAAAACTCTTTTTTTTAAGATCACCACAGATTCTGAAAGAGCTCGTCAGTTCGAATCTATTGATATATGACACTATAAGTCTCCATTGGCTCTAACATGAAGAGTTTTTATGTTTAAATTTTCCGAATAACTGTTATTTACGGTCCCTGCATTTTTTGCCCAAAATAAAAGTACTTTTTAATTAACAAAAAATTTGTTCTTTATTTATTGTTGTTATTTTTATAATATACAATGATATAAAACAAAAAAAAAATCCACTTTCGATTCAAAAAACTAAAAAGTTACTACTCAATTTTTTTGGTGTCAAGAAACTTTTTTCACAAACATTGCGATCTTTATTAAACATTAACGTTATTACAAAAAAATGGATTTTTAATACAGGTGTGACCACCCTAAGCATCTGCCACGCATTGGACTCTCTGTGTTTTGGGTCGTTATCTTGAAAAAATTTTAAGTGCGGCTTATTATCTCGTATGAACCCCAATTTGTTTGCACTGCTTATTAAGGCCCCTATTACGGTTCAGAACTCAACTCAGTTGAGTTGTAATTTCTTAATTTTTGTATTATGGTTTACAACTTTGCTATATTGCGGTGTACAAAAACATAACAAAAATTACAACTGATCACAACCAGTTGTCTTAATTACAACTCAACTCCGTAATAGGGGCCTAAACTATTCTGCGGAATGCTTAAATATTGTTGTGCATCCATTGTTGTCCCTATAAAAGCTAATGGTGTTTTCTTTTTCAAAAAAATAATAAAGCATTATATTTGTGAAATATATTTATCAGGTTACACGCACCCAATGGAACAAAATAATAGATACGTTTTACACTCAACACTAATGTGTACTTAGCGTGTTAATATTGAATGCAAAGTTTCTACTAACAGGCGATATTCATCACGGTTGTAGCAATTTTTAACACTAAATTTTTTTTGAATTACAATAAGCGTTAACAACACTGATTTTCAATAATTAAAGTTAGCTGTGCTAAAAATTTTGCGCCGAAAATTAAAATTATTAAATAAAAGTAAAACGAACGAAAAACCAAAAGTTTTTATAACCATCACAATATAATAAAAATACAACACAAAGACCCATTTCACACTCGGCAAGTTACTTGCGCAAGTCTCTTGCGCAACTCTTGGTTGGTAGACGTCAGGAAATAAATATTTAGTACAGACTTTGTTGTACTCGGCAAGTTACTTGCGCAACTAACTTTCCGAGGCTGAAAGGGGTCTATATTGCGGTGTACAAAAACATAACAAAAATTACAACTGACCAGTTGTCTCAATTACAACACAACTGAGTTTAGTTGTAAACCGTAATAGGGGACTTAATCTAAAGCACGGATAAAAGATCGAAAAAATAAAAAGAACCGCAGCCGGTTAATAGATGTAACCGATTAATAGAGGTCCGGTTAATCAAGGACTAACTGTAAGTAAATTTACTTTTTGTAATTTAAATTTTTAATTACGTGTGGAGCGTCACATATTTGTTGTGTGACCATAGCTTTAGTAATATTCTGAATTGAATAAAATTTGCAATTTTTTGCAATTTTCCAACATTGCGAAATTCTAAAACCCCTTCACAACTTAAAGACTTTTATCAAAGTTATTTTTGGGAATACAAAATTTATTATTTATAAGATTTCTGTGACTTTTATTTAAACTTTTATTATCTAAACATTTAAAACTATTTTTTATAAAAAAAAACTCACAACATTTTGCTTAAAATTTTATTAATTTATTTGTCATTTAACTCCTTTAGACTTGAATTAACACACAACACAATCCTGTGATTTCACTCACTCGTTAACTTTTCCGATATGTTAACTTAAACGTTGACCAATTGATCAATTGAAACAAACAAAACTTTTTCTCGATATACAACAGACAGACCGGCCACCAGGCAGCAGACCATTTGGTATAAATCGTGATTTCTTGTAAAAATCTCTTAATCGATCACATGAATTACATCACTGCCACCACACCATATGTTTGTTATGTTTTCTGGTATAGTTTTTACTTTTTTCAGTATTTTTTAAATAGAAACAATAAATCATCATTTGATGATTATTTAATTCTTAGATAAACACGTAAAACAGAAGAAAATGAAACAACAAAAAGTCAGCTGCGAATCTTATTAGATGGAATTAAACCAACTGTAAAGTGAGTTTGAAAATGTGGTGCATTTTAGTATGCAGTACCTACTACTAAACGAACGGATTGTCAGCCTGTCTGTCTAGCAGTCAGTTAGTCAGTCAGTCAGCTAAGCAGTCATTCAATTTAAGGGTCAGAATACAAACTAAATAACAAACAGGGAATTACTTGGTAACAGAAACACAGCAAAAAATTTGCAATATTCAAACAAACAGCAACAACAATCATACGAATAAGACTCAACATCAGCGTTCTCAGTTTTGGGGATTCATCCCTAAATAAGGAATAAAAATCTCGTAAAAATCCCCAGGAGATTTCTTTTTGGGAAAAATCAGTTTTTTCGCTTGAGCTTTTTTGGGATAATATATTATTCTATATGTCATTTGTGCAATCGCAAGACCAGTTTTGTCAAGACGTGGGTACACATTGAAGTTTTTTAAGGTTCGAAACATTTTTAAGAGCTTGCTCAAAAAGTTTTAAATATGCTTTCTGTACGAATATGATAGGGGCCTAAATATAACATAATGCAGTATGAGTTATTAGAAGCTCTTTTTAGAATAAATACACACTTAAAAAATAATTCAGTTTTCTGTGACAAATTAATTCCATCTTCTCACATGCTAAAGGCCCAACCAAAATATGCATAGCTTTGCTTGCCCTACTGTCAAAAATGAACAAAAAGTCTCTCAAATGTATTTAAAAAAAAACAAAAACTATGTAAATCGAAAAATATGCCATATGCCGGACTTACGTGGCGCCAAGTTTTCCTCGGTAGTCTTCGACTACCTAAAACCCGAGCAGCTGCTTAAACAATTAAGTGAACAAATTAAATTAAACCTAAACCTCAAAATACAGCAAATTACATTAAAAAAAATGGGATCAAAAACAATTAAAACAAAACACAAAAGTGTGAACAAGCAAGAACAATTAAAACAGACACATAAGCAGCGTTGCAATTTTGGTTACTTTTAACCAAAATTGGTTACTTTTTTTTCTCAATGTGTACTTGTGTACTTTTTTCCATTTTGGTTACTTTTTTCAACACAAAAATACCCAATTTTTTGTTTTGGAACAAGAACTACCCGCTTTTTTTGACCCTTAAAAATTTTGTGTGTTTTTACATTTAAAACCAATACTTTTTTTCATCTACTTAAAAATTGTTTTTTTAGAAGCTTAAACTATAAATGACTATCAAAGTTAACCATATAAGGTATGTACTTTGAAGTGTAGATGACCATTATCTGCTACTCTTCATGCTTTATAGGGCTAACTGCAACGCTTTTCTAAATAAACGATAAGGTCTTCCGATCCCATCCCGTTTAATATGATTATATTTTACCAAAGTTTGAAAACTTTAGCTCATAAAGGTTTTTAAATTGATTAAAACATAGGTGGTGCCACTTGCAACAAAACGAAAAATTTTATAGCCAGACCATCGGTAATAAACTGTCAAAACTTTATAAAAATCGGTTCAGTGGCTTATCAGTCTACAAGATAAAAGCAAAAACAATTTCTTCTTTAGACAAATTTTTAAACTAAAGTGCGAATAAAATAGTACTTTTGATAAAAATTAATTTTGGTTACTTTTTTCGCTTTTGTTTAATTTTTTTATACCTATTTTGGTTACCAATTTTTTTTTGTCATGGCAACGCTACACATAAGTCTAAACAAACAAGAACAATCACACGAACATACAAATTTAAACAAGTAAAATCAAACCCAACAAAAAACAAACGAAATTTAAACACTATTGTTCAGTATACACATGTATTTAATTTCGCGTAATAAATAATTTTAATCATCTACTTCGGTCACGCCAAGTAGATACAACAATTTGCCAATTCACGATTGGAATTTTGTTTAAAAAGTTTTCTTAAGTTCAATAAAGCTTTCCTCATATGATTTACATGTATTCGCACATTTTCTTAAGGCAACTTAAGCACATTATGGTTGGTCCTTAACAAACAACAAGTAAAACAAAATTGTAATGGCTGATTGATGAACCAGAAGTTTTTGATTCTGAAGTTTTTGAAATGATAAACATTGATACATAATTATTTTTCTTGGGCGTCTTTTAAAGTTACTCTTTTTATATAACTGTGTATGAAGATAGTATTTAGAACTTAAATTACAAATAAAACTAGTTTTTATAATATTACACAAATGAATTTAATATTTTTGGATTTTCGGGAATGAAAAATAGCAAATTGGGGTTAAGGTATTAAACTGGGAACCCTACTCAACATCATCAACGACGACTAATAGTCTAACTTGCAAAATTTTTATTTCGTATTTCACTTCCCTGCAATCTTGGCGCAAGTTCTTAAAGTTGTTGTTATATTCACACACACATACATACATACTTAAGTGAAATATTGTTATCTTTTGCTGATGCCAATAACTATGTTGCTACTCATTTCGATCAAAGTGGATACACTACAAATTGATCGACAAAATTATTTTTCTTTATTATTGTTATTATTTTTGAGAATCGTCTGTTAAAAACCAATTTGTCTTTTAGTGCTTTTTTGTTGTTGTTGTTGTTGTGCAATTATTAGTTATTATTTCGTTATGTCATTTTTCGTTCTTTGTTTGAAAGAGGCCAGTCATTTATAATGAGGTTACAAAAGAAAGGGTGAGGAGTAGTGTTTTCAGGGGGGAAAATCCCTACATGAAGATTTTTGCATCTATTAAAAACAAAAATACTATAAAATACACATCATTGTCAATTTCCGAGAAAAAATTTGATTGTAAAATCCCAATTTTTGTGAGTTTGATAATTAATAAGGGTTGTTGTGAAATCTGATTGTTGACAAAATCTGAATTGATATTGACAAAAAAAATGCATTTGGTGTCACAGAAACAGATTTTTATTGGTTTTATGCTCGAAATAGAACTCTTAGCTTTGATATCGGTGCAAATAGGACTTTTTGAGTGTTTGCAATTCCCATTCACTCTGGAGTTTTATTTGCTTATATCTTTGTCTTTACTTAAATTTGTTGGGAGAATGTTTCCTGATGATCGTCCAACAATAAATTTCGGCGTTTTTATCAAGAATAAAAATTAAGAATTAAGCACGGCAAACAAAACTTATTAATTAAATATTTCACTTTCATCTTTTGTGCAAATATGCTATTTTTTTAAAAATTTATTCTGGCAACACTTGAAACTACTGGCAGCACTGTAAAAAATTTGCATTTGTCTACAATTATACACAAGCAAATTAAAATGATTTTTTTCTTTTTAATTAATTTAAATTTAATTCTCTATTTTCTATTAAAACTCACGAAAATGTTCAATTTAGAAGTTTTCTTAAAAACAATATGGCGATTAATATGTCAAATGTTATTTTTTCCATTTGTTTGCAACTGAGCAAATATGCACTACTAATTTTGCTCATAGTTTTTTTTAGTGCAAACCAAGTAAAAAAAGAGCAAATTGCAAATACGTACAATTTGTTGTTGTGTTGTGCAAATGTGTGTATTTTTGCACGCATTTGCACTACCCATCGTGATTTCCCTTACTATTTTTATTAAAATTTTCGTTAATTTACTGCATTAGTAATATTTTAAAATATTACGAATTTGAATAAAATTTTTAAAAATTCAATAAATTATGTTTGGTAAAATTAGCAAATATTTTTAAATTTTGTAAGCCGAAATTGAATAAATAAATAAAATTAGTATATTAAAAAGTTATTTGCTACTTTAAGCTAATTTCCCCTGTACAGTGGACACAAATTTTTGAAAATATTGAGACTCATTACTACAACTTGTCGTTAGTTATAGGTAGGATTTAAAAGGAGGTACTTCTAAAAAAGTGTATCATTATTACAATTTTACTTTAACGTATCAGGTGAGCTAAACTCGCATTTTAAGTTAAGTTGTAATTGGGAAAAACTTTTTATCCTACCTTTAATTAACGCCAAGTTGTGCAGTTATTCTACTTGATATTACAGGCTTTATTTAATTTTAGCAATGACACATTTCAGTTTTGCAAGGGTCATCATAAGATTAACCCTTATCCTGAAAAAGGAGTCAACAATTGGACTGATCGAAAGAACCTTGTTACACAAAGCCGCATCGGCCATATGACGGAAATCATATTAAAAAGAATGCCATGAAATTATCTCCCAGATTGTATTATTATTTCAAGTTATCATGCTGCGGTTTAAAAAGCACCCTTAACAAAGGTATATTAAAATCAAAATATAAATTAGTTTTTAAAAAATTGTGTGCAGTAACAACCATGGTGAAATAAACAGGTGGCAGCACTACGCCAGATGACGATTTTTTGCTCTTGCATTGTTTGTCTAGTGTTATGTCAAAGTTTTGTTTATGTTTACAAAACTTCCACGTTTTGTGCTGTGATTATTGTATTTTAATAAAGTTTTTGATAATTTTAAATTAAAATAAATAAAATATTGACCATAATTAAATAAAAATTGGCTAAAAATTTAATGATTTCATTACGTTCAGTGGCACGCTTTGATTTTTGTTTAAAGTATTTTTTGACGTAAACGGTGGGTGATATATTTTCCATTTTTGTTGTAATGTTGTATTTGTTGCCGTAACGATGCCACCTGCTTATCCAACCATGGTAACAACATAAGCTACATTATTTTTGAAAACAGCGATTTCTGATATATCGCTTTTGTCCATATATGTAAGTAGTAGTCGTTGTAAAGGAGTTCTTAAAAGGTTGTCAGTTTGTATAATTGTGTGTTTAAAACCGATTATCTCAAAATAATTTTTGTATGTGGCGTATGATGCTATTACAATTATAGTATTTTTGTAATTATGACACTATATAGAAGTAAATTAGAAATCTGTAGTTCATTTTAGCTTCCACACACTGTAAACTGTCGGTTTTTAATTTATCTTTACTTCACCACCTAGATAGTTTCGAACAATTAAATACAATATACATATGTTCATACATACACACAAAGAACCGAATTAAATATTGCTAATGTGATTCACCAAATTTGAAGTACAATATACTTAGAAACATACTGGGTGCAATATTATCTAAATTAAAATCAAATAAACCGTCACCTTTAAAATTATATATTAAAAAGAAATAAAAAAAAAACTCCGCAAACACGAGTGTAAAAGGAACGTTTTACTGTCTCTATACGAGTATAAGAAAATAATTGTGATTTAATTGGTTTTAAAAATAATTGTTTTCAATACGAAATTTTGAAAAGAAAAAATGATTTGTTCTAGCTAGACAGAGCGACGACAATAATAAATGAATTGTTTTTTAGCTGGTTTCGACTGATTGCTGTTGGAACGTTTTTATTATCTATTTTTTTCTCACTTTAAGAAATCGTTGATTTTGTTTATATTGGCTGGAGCGGTCGTTGGTGGTGATGGCGGTTTTATGGTTGTGATGGTGATGGTATGATGAAAATATTTATACATTTATAATAAATATTATGAAAAAATAAATATTTGTAACCTAGCGATATAAGATTCAATTACATTCCATACAATATTTATATACGTGTTGTGCAAGCACAAAATGATATGAGGAAGTGAAAGGGTTTTTCTTTAAGGAGTTATAAATTGAGAATAAAATAATAAAAAAGATTTTTTAATATTGTATATTATTCTTTGTTTTGGTCTAAACTTTTTTAATTTGAAGTTTTGCCTATAAAAAAAACGTTCAAAGTTTTTAGTTTTTATAACAACATAAAGATGATTTGCTCCATAGATGGATAAATCAAATTTTAGAATGGTGCCAAGACCCTTTAAGAAGAGTTCTTTTTGGAGAATAAAAGAACGGATCTTTTGTATGCATATTTACCTTAAAAAATTTAAAAACTCTGACAAATATATACAGCCCAATTATAAATAAGATATCCCCGGGAGTTTTCTCCCTTCTCCCATTTTTCTATTATGAACTAAATTCAATTTTCGACCTGATCGTACGAATTTTATGGCACACATTCTATAAAAAGGAATATTCTGAATTGGTTTATTCACAGTAGAAGAAGTGTGTTTTTGTTTAAAAAAAAAAACCAAACAAAACAAAAACACACACAAAACATCCCATCTGCGTAAACTTCGCCACCTTACCCCCGTTCCCACATGCATCTACTAAGCAAACAATATTGGACCACCCGATCCATTTTGATTAAATAAACTACTCCATGGCCTGGTCCGATGTAATGCAAGCATGGACAATGTCATTATTAAAAAGTTTTTAAACGAAGTTAAAACTAATCCTCTTGTGTATACAATGGAGTATTTTTAAAGGCCCAAATACACTGATCAAAGTACTCATCAAGCATTGTAATAGTATTAGTGAAAATGTGTTTGTATGTGTGACACCGACAACGCTTGATGAAAAATCAAAAAATTTAGATATGACGGCGAATATTACGTCCAGCACACGTACACGTTGAATTCGCCGGCTGGACAAGCATTTGACAAGTGTATTTGGCCCTTAAGACTACTCCTTTGTAATCCAAAGCTGGGTTATATGGTCCTGCCCTTGGACATCGCAATGTTAAATAGACCATGTTTTTCCCATACATTTGGGTTACTTTTGAAGTAGTCCTAGTCCCTTGTGGGCTACATTTTACACGCGTGTTTGGACTAGTCCTATTATTTGCAGGGTAATTACTTGCAAGTAGTGAATAAGTATTATCAACGAAAAATCGAGGTAACAGCCCATTGACTGAAAGTATAAAAATTGTGTGAATGTTAGTGAAAAAGTGAGTGTATTAAGTTTTTCAAACTTGCACTTGCATGTGGAAACGGGGGGAAATAAAGAGTTTCAGTCAGTCAAATTAAAAACTTCCGAACATGTCGTCTGCCGAAGTTCTTTGTTGTGTACAACTTTTCGTTTTTTTTGCATTTACTTTGGCTTCGACTATTTACATTGAATAAATCAGAAGTTAAAGAAACAGTTTATATTCGTCCTATTAAAAATGGAAAAGTCGAAGAAAAAGCGATTTTTGATTTTGACTGCAGTTTTTTAAACACTGCCAATCCCAACATCCGGAACGACCCTGACAAAACAATTTTTTTTTTGCTAATTTCGACAAAAAAATTTATTTTTTAACTTTTATGTATTTTATAGTATTTAATTTATATAAAAAAAATCTTTTATTCATAATTATAACTTATTTATAAAAGTAACAATATATGTTATTTATTTAGTTTATTTAGTTGTTATATAGATGTTGGTGTCACTTTCCCCTTGACATATTAAATTGTGGGAACACAATTTTCTAACTAAAAATTGCGATTTCTCTTTAACGAGCTTAGCGTTACATTCCTCTACTATTTGCAATAACTCTAATTTTGTATACACTTTTTCCATTGAACTTTAGAAGCTTCAAATGAGGGGGGAGTTTGATTAAAATTTGGTCCAATAAACTACAATAACTAGTAAAAAGAAAAAAAATTTGTTACTCGGAACCCAGATTTGTTTTTTTTTATATTATTTTTGTCATAAATAATTTTAAAAGTTAGTTTAAACAGGTACATTTACCTGTCAGTTAGACAGCAGCTAAACAGGTGGTTCGCCTCTTTAATGCCACTTTTGGTGCTGAGGTACTTACTTAATATGTATTAATATTATTTTCAAAATAAAAATTATTATAAAAAAAAAAAAAAAAAAAAAGGTAATTTTTAAAAATTATTCGTTTAGAAGACTGAGTTCCCAGTTCAATTCCAAATATCCAATTGGAATACATCTTTTAAGACAATTATCCTTTGCTTCAAATGAATAAAAAAAAATTTCCATATGCTGACTTATATTCACATAGAAAATCACTCCTAAAAAAGGGATTTTTTGCAGCAAATTCAACTGATTTTGCATACTTGATTTTTATGATAATCAGCCTTCTTATGGCAATTGCACTATTTAAAATCGCAAAAGCCAGATATGTTAAGGTTTTCTGAAACTTGGGCCTTTTGCTTGCGATATGCCAAAGTTTTTTACAAAAATTCTAGTTCTCTTCAGAATAAGTAGTATTGCAATTTTCGTCGCCAAACTGCTTGCGATTTCAAGTCAGAAACACAAATTTGCAATTGTCTATTATAATATAAACACTCTACTAAAATAAGGCTAAATCTGTGGTTTTCACGAATAATCGCGTAAGTCGGTTTTTACCGAAATTGAGATAATGATGTCAAAGTGCTACATTTTGCATTAGGTTTTTATAAGTATTAAGCTTTTTAGAATATAATGTAGCATTATTAATTTGTTTCTGCTAAAAACAACTTAAGTTAACTGTTTAATAAAATATTTTGCTATTATAACGATTTATGTCAACATACATCGCCAAAAATTGTAAAATTGCTGAATATGTTTCCAAATAAAAAGCATATGTGATGTTATGTTTTTATTCGTGCAAAAATATGAAAGTATTTTTTGAAAATTTTTCTATTAATAACAACTTATATGTACATGTGCGTTTATTGTTGACTTCTTTAGTTGCAACAACAGCAGATGAGCGGTTGTTTGTAATTTTAAGTCCCGTTTACTGCATACGTTGTGCTATAAGTATCAAAAACTCTGAATATGTCGCCAACTTGTGTGCTAAAAATAACAACGTAAGTCGTCATGTGTGATTAAAATGATAACATTTTTTTTCACAAAAAAGAACTTGTGTGGAGATATGATGTTATATTGCACACACTTAATGAGTCAATCAAAGATATGCATTTTTAATCCTTTTACAGATTGTGATCCTGTGAGGATTTTTTCATGAAAACTATGTATAATACGTAGAAAGTCACTGTTAAGAGGATAGTAAAGAAAAAAAGTTTAAAAAAGCATCTACAGAAGCCGCAATTGAAAAAAATAATTGTTTTTGCTCTCCTGAAAAGTTTGGTTTTATAACTTACGCGATTATTCGTGAAAACCACAGAAATATGGAAAATTTAAATGAAGGTAAAATACACTTGTACACTCTTTTTGATATAAATCTTTTATTTGGCGATTTTTGGCGAATAATTTTTACCAAAAATTTAGAAAAATAAATTTTTGGCGATTTTTGCCGATTTTCAATATGCTTTTTGGCGATGAAGGTGAAACAAGATCTGACTACCCTGACAGTTTCCCAAAACGACACATTTCAAACAAAAGACTGGAAAATTCACTATAAGATGCAGAATTTGGTTGTCTTTCGAGCTGCGTATTTACTTATTTTTAAATTTAATTTTTTGCTAAATTTCCGTCTAGATTGGCAAAAAAAAACCCCTATGTGCGATTTTATGCGACGTTAGACTATAAAATTAACAAAACTGATTTAGAATGTGGTATTTTGTATACACGCAAAGAAAAAACATGGTTGTGGTAAACATATTCTAAGAGCAACATATTATGATAAGATTCATGATTGTAGCCACCATATTACGATTGTTATTAAATCATATTATGACCAAATATGTTCGTAATATAACATCATAATATTTTTCTCTTAATCATATTGTTATCCTGTTAATCATAAAACGTTAAGAAGTTATAATATTACTGTCATGGTAATCATAATAAGATAAGAAGTAATCATATTATTGTTATGGCAATCATAATAAGTTTAGAAGTAATCATATTATTGTCATGACAATCATAATAAGTTTAGAAGTAATCATATTATTGTCATGGCAATCATAATAAGTTTAGAAGTAATCATATTATTGTCATGACAATCATAATAAGTTTAGAAGTAATCATATTATTGTTATGGCAATCATAATAAGTTTAGAAGTAATCATATTATTGTCATGACAATCATAATAAGTTTAGAAGTAATCATATTATTGTCATGGCAATCATAATAAGTTTAGAAGTAATCATATTATGATGCAAAGTGATATGAACTGTTATACATAAATTTTTTACATCATAATATGATACAACTTTAAACATAATATTTTTATTGGACAAAAATACTTATGATAAAATAAAAAACATAATATAGTTACTGTAATCTTTTTGTCGTAGGTCGCAATTATTTATAAATTATTTTATGGAGTTTTCATTATTTTTCTCTTAAAATAACACAAAACTTACCAGTAATGGTTAATATTTTGCACCAATATTTCACAAATTTTTCCACCACTTTAAGATTATTAAAATTTTTTAGCAAAGATATTTAATTTTGTGACACTACAACCCTTTTTTAATGTTTTTTCTTTATTTTTTTTTTAATTTCTTGTTTATTTTAATGGTTATTTTGTTATTTTTTTTTTTAATATATTTTTTTAATTTCTTGTTTATTTTAATGGTTATTTTTTTATTATTTAGCCACTCAGTAACAAATAATTCGATATGTTTATGTAAAACACGACACAACTGATACAAAATTATTTTACAAATGGCGATACCAAAATATTATTAGAGTAACGATATTTTGATTGCATCTTAAACTTATTATGATAAATGTATATAAAGTTATCATGCTATGGCTATTAAATATCATGTTATGGCTGTGAGTAATATAATATGTTTTGAAAATTATCTTAATTTAGTTGTTAGAAAAATAATTATTTTTCGGTCAACAATACTCAAATTTATAATTGCGATAAACATTAATATGTTTACAGTAACTATAATATTGCTGATATTTAATAAAAATAACAATTATTTGTGTACAACAACAATATATTGTTACAATAAACACAGTGTGGTTGCCGTAACCATGCCCAACCATATTTTTTCTCTGCGTGTACGAACACAAAAAATTTACAAATACATATTTACATTTTCAACAAGTTTTTTTTAATTTATTTGCACCCAGGGATGCCAATCCCGAATACCGAAATCCCGGGATTATTCTTAAAATTTAAGTCTCGAATCCCGGGATTTTTTATGTTAAAATCCCGAAATTATGGGTTAAGTAAATATGTGGTATTTTTTTATTAAATGCCACTATATTTAAATAAACGTGAGTCACCCTGTTAAAAATAACTTCAAAAATTTAATAATAAATCATACTGGCAATGAATTTTTTTTTTTAACTGGTTACGAAAAGAAGTCACAAGTGAATAAATGTAACATGCAATGCATTTTGTACCACAGAAAATAAAATAAAAAGATAAAGTTCGGTGTGGTCTTTTTTCTAAGTGGATGATAATAGAACTGCACACGCACAATGCAAGTTGTGCAAAAAGGTGTTAAAAACTTTAGGGGGTTCTACCAAAGGTTTTTGACACATTTGCTTAAGTTTATTTTATTAGATTTAGGCCCGTTTTCACAACTTACCGATAGCTAAAGATTGGATTTTATCGGCCGTATAAAAAGTGTTCCATTATTACAACTTTACTTTAACCTACCAGGTGAGATGAACCTTAATTTACTTTATCGCTCACTTTAGGTTAAAGTAAAGTTTTAATAATGGAACACTTTTTATAAGGCAGGTTAAAGTATACTTTTAGCTACCGGTAAGTTGTGAAATTGGGCCTAATACGTGCATATGTATATATTTGATATAAATTAAATTAAATATTGTCATATAGCGTATACATATGTATCTATTTATTTACGATACCGAGCGAGCATTGTTTTCGTCGGCAGCATATGTTTTTAATAAAATAAGGTATCGATTATCAATGCGCCATTGATTTGTTCCGTCCCGGGATCCTGTTTTTTTTTTTAATAAAAAATCCCGAATCCCGGGTTTCAAAAAACCTGGTCCCATTTGGCATCCCTATTTGCACCGTCGAAAGCAAATTTGTTTTCGTTGAAAAATTCGATGCACAACGAAATTTTCGACAGTCGATGTTCGACAGCCAACGAAAATCGTTTGTCGAATGTAACTTATAATAGGGGCCAAGGCCACTCTGTAGTATCCGTATCAACAAGAGATTCTCCCGGCAAGGCCATCTACCTTCTGTAGCAGTAAATCCCTGTGTATACCTAATTAGTTCGAATCACTTCTTACCAGTGTTCGAAAATAAACAGAACATTATTTAGCGTTCGGCTCACACACCTACCAACGATATATATTATTTTATTGTGTGTGTAGACGAACACAACCCCTAATACCATTCGTAACTAAGCTACTTTTAAAAATTAAAAAAAAAGTTTTCACCAGGATAAGTTAGATATTCTTATAGCAAATTTTTTACCAGATATTAAACAAAAAATTTTTTTTACAAAAAATCAAGGTTCTGTATTTTAATTATATATGTACATATGTATATGTATACGATACCAGAAGCTTTTATAAAGGTATAGGATAGCAAAAAACATTTAAAGAAAGATACAACAGGATATTTTGGTAGTACATATTTAGATTTATTCCTAAAATACACATATGTTCCATATCCGAAGCTTTAATGTTGACCAAAGTTTAACTAAAGCAAAAAGAATTAAAAATATTGACGGAATAGCACTATTGCAAAAAGCTTTCAATGTAAATTTAAAATTTAAATCAAAGAAGCAGCTTTAAAAATTAAAAAAAAAATTCCACATTCTATTTGTTAAAAGCTTTTTTTTAACACATTTTTTATGCAACATAGTAAACTTTTATATACAAAAGCATTTTGTATAGTAGTTTTTAATTAAAAAAAATTAAAAAACAAAACTCAAAAAAAAAATATATTTCAAAACTTTTTGTTGTGTTACTTTTCAACATAAATAACACATGTTTTTGTAAACCCAGTTATTTCATAATTTTTGTTTTATTTAATTAAATTTAATTTTATTAAAAATTTGATAACGTTAAAAATAAATTTAAATTAAACAAACGAAAAAAAACAAATAATGATAATGATAATGACATCACGTTGACACGTTTAAATGTTTAAGAAAATGCTTTAAAGTTCATCGCTTGAAGAAACTTTTAAACACAAAACTTTTTTGTTTAAAATTGCTAATAGTTTTAAACATAAAACATTATCTTTAAAATTATTTTTATGTACTACTACGTTTTGTTTTTGGTTTGTACATTCTTTATTTATTGGTTTTTATCAAAGCCATGTGCTATTTTATTTTTAATAGAAATTTTCAAGAATAGTTGTGATCAAATGTTTCGTTGTTAAAAATCTTAATTATCTTAATTAGTTAAAACTGTTAAAAAAAAATTACGTGGGCGGGTCCGTGACTTTTAAAGTGAAAAACTGGTTTTTGAAAAAAATTGTTTTTTTTTTTTAACACAGTCTCCTTTGAGCACTATATAATTTGTCCAACATTTCTTTAATTAAAACCTTCCAAAAATATGAGATTTGTCAGGTAATCAAATGATATTTGTAAATTAGAATTCGTTCGGAAAAGAAGCTTCGTTTGTGCTGGAAACTATTTTAATATGTTTTTACAGGTAAATACTTTATAGGGTCTAAGATTAATTATGTAGAATTTACAAACGGAATGACAAACATATCGAACTGGTTCCTCTAAAGGGGGTAAACTCAAAATTAATAAGTTTTCAGTAGAGACAAAAAATAGTTTTCTTTTGATATGTACTCTTATACTACATAGGGGTATTCACTTGTATTTTTATTTTTGGCAAAATTGATCCAAGATTTTTACAGTGCGTAAATATGACTACTGTTTATTGATTTGTTGCAAAAAGAAAAAATTTAAAAATTTTGAGTTGACTTCTCTTTAGAGAAACCAGTGCGATATATAAAAACGAACTTGTTTATACTTTTTCATCACCAACACCACACCACGAAAGCCACCGCGGCGGCTGACATTCAATAGTCAAATATCAATATTTTACAACTCGCAGCCGCTGTAGTGCAAAGAATTTTGATAATGGGGATGTGGTTATTCTCGAAACATGTAGTAAATTCGACATGGGTTCGAGCCGTCAAGAATAAAAATTATCAAAAAAATTTAAATTATTTTCTTGTTGTAAAGTTCCTTCCTTCCTTCATTAAAATAATTAATGCAAATTAAATTTGATGAACTTAAGCCCAATTCAAAATATCAAAAATTGCATTTTTAATTTTTTTAAATTTAATTATTTTTGCTAAAAAATTAAATCAGGCACCCCAATTTGTATATCCCCAAGATTGTGACTCTAAACTTAACATTATGTTGTATGCACCGTGAAAATTTTCGTTTTCGAAAAATTTTAAAAATAACTATATTCGAAAATTTTCATGTTCTTTCCACACATTTAAGGGTTTGTATGGGAGCTACTATTAGGAGCAAAGATAAAGTTTTAAGTCATTTAAAAGAAATTTTAGGTATCTAAAAATAGTTGGAATCGGTCGAAATCGAATTTCGGCCCAGGACGGGTTTTTGTACAGAAGCCGTGTTTAGATATCGGATTAGAGCTTTGGCATACAGAAAAAAAAGATGAATTTTATTAAAAATATAAGGATTTGAAAAACATTTGTGCAGTACAGGATATATAGTTTTTGAGTTACCCGACTAAAAATTTGAGAGCCTGGCGCCGCACAATAATGCTCCGATTAGCCTGAAACTTTCCACTTCTTTTTTATATCTTAGAACTAAAAAATATAAAAACCATTGTATCATGCCTGGAAATGCCAACTTATATGGCGCTTTAGAGGTTTTCGAAATGGCATTAATTTTTTTTCATACAAAGTTGTCAAGATGAGAATGCAATCGGGTGAAAAATTTTATTTTCGACCATAAAAATCAAAAAAGTAAATATCGAAAACATAGCGCTAACATGGTTTAGGACGAAACGCGACGATAATCAATGAATCCACGATATATATGAAATGGTGCTTAATCTTTAAAATACCAATTTTATGAGTATGTAGAAGTAGAGCAGATATAAAAACTGAGATTGATCTTTAAATATCAACATATTACTTTTATTAAAATGAAAATTTGCTTGATTTTGCTTTTTTTTAATACCTTAAGCTAATCCCGCTTTTATGGAGTAAAAATGATTATTTATATCTTTGGCAATAAGGGAAAAGAACTTTAAGTCTACTTTTTATGGTTTTCTAAATTTTAAACTTCAAAGGATAATTAATAATCACTTCTCTGCGGTTATAGTTTTTTAAGTTGTTATTCCTAATGTCACAGACCGGAAGTAAATTTAAGTTTTTATTCCGAAAAAAAAGTAAAGCAAAAAGAAATTTTGCAATCACTTCTTAAAAAATCGAAAAAAAAATGTTGAAATTTTGCTCATGTGTACTTTTGAACTAGGAGATCACAAAGGTACCATTAACTCAAATTTAGCTTAAGTCAACTTTGTTTTCAACTTTGTAGAAGTTTGGTCGACAAATTACTTTTTAGTAGTTGTGTTTTTGTAATAACTTTTTCGCTATTTTCAAAAACTTTTATTAGTTTGAAAATAAAATCGAAGGCTCAATTAGTTAGAGCGGAAAAAGAAAGTACTCGCTGAAAACACCAAAGTTTGTTATGATGAAAATTTCATGTAGTTATGGGAAGAATTTGCAGTGGAGTTAAATAGATTGGGACCACGACAAGTACTTCTCTTGGACACTAACAATCTTCTTAATCTACTGTACTTATAAATAATTAAATAAATAAAATTATCATATTCTAGGCACAGGTTTGGATACATTACAAGGCAAGTATAAAGAAAAAATTTGCCAACATTAAAAGAAAAACTCAAGCGACAGGGGAGGCCGACCTATCACAAGAAGTTCCATTAAATAGCCTTGAGGTTACTGTTTCGCAGCTCTTGTATTACCAGTCCGGCGAAGTATTTGGTGTTGGAAATATTCCAATATCAAGTGACAAATTTTACTGAGTCAGTTGAACCAATAATAGTTACAACCTGTAGTTTTGCAAACAGCTACCCCAACTAGAAGAAGAACTCATCAGGCACAAAAAAAGTTTAATTACTTGTTAGAAGTTCTAACTTGGCTCTGGGAAGTTCAAGAGGGTTGGAATTATCACGAATTTGTCTTCTTGTACGTAGCGCATCTAAACAAGAGTTTTCCTTTCCATCATCATAAAATAAATCGACTAATATCCATTATAAATACTTTTCATTCGACACAACAGTTAAACACTTTCAGTTTAAAAAATTATTCAATTTTATAAAATTTTCACTTGTCAAACGTGATATTTTAAGTTGACAACTTTATAGCAAACTCAACTAAAAACAGTTGGGTATCACAATACCGAAAATGAGTTGGATTGTGCACAAGTTGGGTTTACTCTCACACGACCAAACTGAGTTGAGTGGAGAACCGCAAAAGGGGCATTAATCAATTTTTACCACAGAAATAAAAATGTTTCTCTGCAATTAAATTGTTTTACAATTTTGTTTTTAAATGTCTAGTTATCAGTCAATATTAATAATAATCTTAGTATGGCCCACAAATGTGATATTTCGAACTTAATTGATTAGGCAATTATACATACATATGTATGTATTTATACCCTACACTACTGAAGATGGTGCTGCTGATTGTAACGCTCTAAAGGTACAGTCTCAGATCCTCCTTAACTTAAAAAAAAATTACACATTTAACAGAAAAACTATATTTTATTATTATTCGATTAATCGGTATAAATTCTTAGATTAATCCTTAAATAGAAATTAACAATTTTTAATTATTCGAACAATTAATCGTGTAAGTCTTAACAAAAGTTTAATAAAGATTTTTATAAAATTGTTTCACCCAAGACACAAAACTTTTTTCGTTTATGCGATTTGTTAATTTTTGTCAATAGTAGAAAATTTCGTTTATTCACTACGGCCGAATTCATAACCAAAATTTAGCATGCTCTAAGAATGTGTATTTATAATTTATTTTTTTACCCATTTGTTGAACTTATAATAACTAACAATCAAACAGTTGCTAAGTGTTTAAAAACAGCTGTTTTTTTTGTCAAAGTAATTTTGTAAACAAACACGAAATTCGAGGCGAAAAGCTTTAAAAAAAATGTCAACAATACACCAAAGCTGATTTTCAAATAAAAAGTTGGCTACACACAACACTTTTCCGAGTTGATATTCAAAATGATTTTGACAGTTAATAATTCGTTTAAAATAATAAAAATAAAAATTCGTTAAAATATTATAAATATGTCCGTTAAAAAACTGTAAAAATATGGTTATTTTAAGTAGAGCTGTTCGCGCTCATAGGGAAAAGAAAAATTTTTTAAATTCTCTCGATCACGTACTATCAACATTTTTGTTCTCACATACGCTCCCTAAAGAAGATTTTTCTATGCCACACAATCACGCACACTCGCGATACATTTGATAAAAGAAAGTTCTTTTTTAAAAAAACACAAAGCATAATGTGTTCTTTTTTTAATATCTTTTTAACTTTAAAATGCTTACAATATAGACAATTTTTAAAAACATTTTTAAATTTTTAGGTAATAAATATTTTTTTAAGGAAGTCTTTGCAAGTGCGTGAGGAATCGTGCTCGATTTGACAATTTTATTCACGCGCTTTATATAGCAATCGCGCTAGCTCTCTCACGGGAAAAATTCGCGTGAAGCTTTTTGTATGGCTGTGTTTTTATTGTTAAACAGCGTTAAACATTAATTAGGATATTCTACCATGTGGTGTTGAATCCTCTAGGAAAATCGGATGCCAACAATACCTGAAATTCGGCAGAATTCGAAATTGACAGATATCTTCAGAGCGTGGCTGACCATGGATCCTATCTGATACCTCGGAAGTTGGTAGTTCCTGGTTTCACGGCACCAGACTCACTATTTGCCGAGGACCCTTCGTAAATAAAGCTTTGTTCACATTATGTGTATTTGTCATGTGGACTGTCACTTTTTCACAAGTTAAATTGGTACATATCGTCTAAAACCCTTCAAACAATATCATGTGTCATTTCTCTGTGTACAGTACATATGACATTTTTGATTTAGAACGAGTTCTATTTTCAAGTGACAAAGCATCTGACATCAGCTGTTTTTTATTCACAAAATTGTTTGTGGCGGCAAAAATAATTGCAATTTTAATACATATGTACATATTATAATAGTAAATAAATAATAAAACAGATAAAAAAAAATACTCAAATTAATTATTAAAAATTTTTTTTTTTTTTTTTTGATAGGTTATGTCAAAAGAACTTTACATACCAACATGTGAACATGTAAATTACAAGCCTTATGTAAAACTCAAATTTTGACATACACATGTGGATAGAAAAGTGACATTCCACATAACAAATACACATAATGTGAACATAGCTTAACATGGCGATTGTGGATTGGCCCGAAAGTCGTGGGAAGGGAGATTGTAAAAAAACATACTTCGCGGCTGCTTTTTCACTACTTGTGGGAAAGTTCGGACTTTGGGCGGTCCTCTCTAGGTGGTGTTGCTGCTACTATATAACCGAAAGCAGCGGAGGTGTAATTGCTCCTGAAGAAGAGACTAGTGTAAAGTTCTAACGGACACAGGTGCGGTTGGTAAACGCATTGTTTGTCACCCAGTAGTAAGAACGTGTAAATAATGTATAAAACAGCGTATGTTAATTTTTTTGCTATGTCAGCTTTTTTGATATAAGGCTTGTGTTTTATGTACAAGTCGCAATCTTAAAGATAATTTAATGTAATTTTAAACGTTCAAAAAATATAGACGACCAAAAACGTTCATCTTTCTTTGCTCTTAAATTCATTATAGGTTCATTGCTTTCATGTACAGCCCAATTATGAATACAAATTCCCCGGGAGTTTTTTCTCTTCCCCTATTTTTACAATTGTACATATTTACATAGGCAAAATGTGAGTAGGGATAAAACTCCAATGGAATTTTTATTCATAATTGGGCTGATAGTTTTCATTACCGAATATTTGGTAAAAAAAAAAATTCATACATAAACGTTATTTCATTAGAATCATAACCTGCATTCAAAGGATATTCCTGAAATTGCACTAAGCCCCTGACGAAATGTAATATTGTTCAAAATAGATTTTATCTCAATATTTAATGCAGCATTAATAATAATCAATAATTAGTATTGTGGTTATTTAATTGAACTGTTTATGGTTTTTTGGAATTTTAAATCATGAAATGAATTAAAATTTATTGATCAGTCGAGGTCAGTCAATAATGAAAAAAATTAGTGTTGAGTGAGTGTGGTTACTATCGAAACATGCCAATCAACCTGTCCGTGAAAGTCAAGAACGAAATGAGAGTATCAATAAATTTTAATTCATTTCATGCTGTAAAATTGCATAAAAACCACTAATGAAAATTATATTTAATGAACTTTAGCCTGATTAAAATATGAAAATTTGGATTAAAAATAATCCTTAATTGATTTAATTGGGTGCGCCGTTAGCTAGACTAAGTGTGTGTAGTGAGCTAGTCTATCAGTGTGGGGGTTGCGGGTTCGATTCCCGCCAGAGACTCTGATCTCCTGCAGGCAAGCGAAGAACTTCCCGGGATTAGCTTAAGGAAAAAGACTAAAGCTTCGAGAAAAATCACTAAAACTTGGAATTAAGATAAAATTAAGTTTAAACAGTTCTTAGTCACACTGCAAGTATCGTATGATTGGACTTGACCGACTATAGTTTCATACTTAATTTTTATTGGCACATGTGTAAAATTTTTACAAGTATTCTCAAGTGGAAATCATCCAGATTAAACAATTACAATTAAATGTCATATATAATCAGTATTATAAAAATATATTTTGCAAAGCTAAAATTAATAAAAAAAGGGGGAATAAATTGCACACAAATATGTATAGGAAGGGCGAACAAAGACAAAGACTTTTTTGCAAACAATATTTTATGAACAAAAATTACTCATTAAAATGATAAATGGCTAAAAAGGAGAAGATTACCAAATAAATTAAAAAAAAGAGTAGATATGGAATGTCAATGTTCTTTTAAAGTCTTGGTCAAATAGAAAATGTAAGCTGTCATCAAATTTATTTCAAAATTTGTAAGTTTTAACTTTCTTATAAATGTAATATTTTAATTTTACAATAAGCTTAATAAATTTGTGTCCGAAATTAACTTTAATTATATTAACATCTAAATATTTTATTAAGTCTTTACTACGTCAATCAGACTCTGCAGTATTTTTATACAAACCATAATTTTTTTTTTAATATATTCCATGTTAACTGTTTATTGCAATATTAATTATTGATTTATTAATAAAATAATAAAAAAAAATTAGCGCTTTATTATTAGCAGCTAATGCTTAGTAACAACTAAGAGCCACTTTTTTGGGATTGAGATTTAAGTTAATTTAATTCTATAATTAGCTAATCTGAGAATTAAGTTAATCTAGCATCAATTGAATTTGATATTTTTGGGTTGTGGCTTAAACCATGTAGTGTTCCCATACTGAGCACAAATAAATCGGAACATTTTTTTGCAAATGTCAACTTATTAGTCTGGGTTCACACTATGAAAGTTTTCTTTCAGAAAGTCTGAGTTTATGGGTGAGAGAGGAGAAAAGAAAAGCATGTTCTCTTCCCCTCTCACCAATAAACTCAGACTTTCTGAAAGAAAACTTTCATATTGTGATCCCAGACTTATCAAAGCAATACGGATGTTTTCAAAGAAGAAGAAGAAGAAAATATGCAAATTTAATATTGTTATGGCCGTTTTCTCATTACACGATTATCATTCTTCTTAACGAAAAACTACACATTAATGAAATTTGGTTTTCTCAATGTCTCATTTTCTTCAATGCTGTCGCAAAGCTAACCAGCACTCATCTGCCAATTATTTATTTTCCTTTTATTTGCCGAACAGAGATATTCAATCAGCTGACTCCCAACTTTTACATGTATTTTGAGAGGTGTTGCCAACTGATAACAATGTTTTTTTGTCGGTATATTGAGAAACCCAAAATCGTTAACGGACAGTTTATCGGTCTAATAAATTTATGTTAACATTAAGTAACAGACAGTTTTTTGATACATTGGAAAAATTACCATTAGAGGTAGAAATTTTTTATGTTTAAAGAAAAAATATATTAATGAAAAAATGTGGAAAGGAAAAATTTTATAAAAGTTCTTAACAATATATTTTAATTTAAAATTATTTATTGTTTATATTTTTGCAAAAATTGTTTATCTTAAACATATTGATGTGGACAGTTTAAGTTAAGGTTTAAACCACCACCATTGGCCGCGTAAACTAGCAAAAAAAGATTAAAAATAATACAACTCAAAAAGTAAATACGGAGATTAAAGTTAATTTAATCGCTAATCTCTAACCCAAAAAGTGGCTCTAAGTAACAAATCATAAATTAAATAAAAAAAAAGGAATCAGAAAATATTGTTGACATTATTAAAAATTAAACGATTAAAAACAATTTGCTATCAATTTAAAACTCAACAGACTTGCAAGTTAAGTATAACCTTAATAATGAGAACTTTTCGAAAAGATTTGTTTGTTAAAATCCAGCCTTTCAATTTGAAATCAAACCTCCGTGTTTGTTGGGATGAGGCATTATCGTGAAGAGGATATACCAAAAATAAATATTTTCCCAAAATTCTTTTATACCTCAAGTACATATGAATATGTATATGAACGTGGGATTAAACGGAAGTCATTTATGACGAAGTAATACTTTCGGAAACCACGTGGTGGCTGTGCTTTATACCTAAAAACGCGGAAAGGAAGACATCCACATGGAAGGCTTATTTGTACCCTTGTGGCATGTTTTGTGAGATAGATAAAACTGGTTTTGCGTTTGTATGATTAAGATTTCCTAGTTTGTTAAGGCTAGTTTACACTATCACTCAAGTATTCCATAATACTTTGTGGCAAAGAAATCTAATGAGTTTTGTTGTGACTGTCAAAAAACAAATTTAACATTACAGTTTGTATTCAAACTAACACACATAAAAATCACATAAATGTATTTGTGGCCATATGGAAAAAGTTTGTAAGTCTTTTTTTTAGTTTACAAGGAAGAGAACTTTTAACTTTAATGCCCTAATTATATAAAACGCAACGCAACACCAAAGAATTACATTGAAAGCAAAAAACAAAGTCATAAATATTTTGCGATTTAGTTGTTGCTTTATACAGAAATTCATGTACCGTTTTAAAATTGTCAATGCCACAAGTTATGAGGCGTTTTTCCATATTGCCACAGAGTTTCCATATTACCACAGAGTAATTTATAGAAATATTCTAACTGTCGGTGTAGATTCGGCACAGTCGAATGTAGCACTTGTTTTTGTAGGTATAAGACTATATACATATATTAGCGTTTTTTTATAAATTCGATTTAATTTTAGCGATTTTGAAATTTATTTATATTTGGGTATTTAATAGATTTTTTTTGAGGATTTTTCAGAAAAATTTGCCTTTTTTACACAGAAAGAAAAAACTGCTTCTAACTTTAAGTTTTGTCTTACTTTAGTACAAGTCGTACTCAAAAATTTAAGTGTGAATAGCACTTAAAAGTACTTAAAACAATCCAATATGGGATAACTTTCGAAACCCAGTATGCGTTCATACGCATGTGTTTAAAAAAGAAACAACAACAACACTATATGAAGAAAAATATAGATTATTTGTATGTTTAAAAAGTAAAGTAAGGAGCAATAATTCCTATAATCAATTTTTTAAATTGATATTTATTATTATTTGACCTTTATTTTATAACTTCTTTTAATTATTTAAGCTTGAGGTCGTTTTTTATAAAAAATTATATTTATTTTCTCAATATTTCGCTAACCTTTGGTTAGCATCGTCAGGAAATTAACAAATTTTAATAATAACAAAAACGATAACACAATTATGAAAAAATTTTTATCAGAAATTAAATTCAAAAACCTATTTGTCATAAAAATTTTTTCAAAAACCATTATAACAAAAATAAAAATTTAACTAAAGTATAACAATTCATATAAACTGAAAAAATTTCCTATCTATAAACCTAATTCGAAAACCATATTGACAATAATAAAAAAATATTTTGGCTAATGAAAACTCCTATAAAATAAAGATTTTTTAAAATCTAAACTTATTTTTAATTGCTATAAAATAAAGATTTTTTAAAAACTAAACTTATTTTTATCTTATCTTACATTCATAATTAAACATATTTTCATTATTACACAACTAATGTGAATATCGCGACCTAAGGACAAGAAGGTCCTAGTTTTCATGTAACAAATTGAACCCTCTTGTTCCAAGGCTGCGATAGGTACCTATATTTATATTATTATATATGTAATCTTCTATCCCTTAATAACTAAATTCCTATAATTATTCGCTATATGTTCTGTGTCTGCTTTAAAATTTATTCTCTGTGTCGTTGGTGTATTAATTATGTGTAACATTTCCAATATATATCTGCGTTTGTAGTTTGTTTCTGTGTTTAAAACCGATACTTCCTCAAAATTTGGATAGTGATTAGACTGATAGCAATGATGACTTAATGCAGTTTTTTTAGAATTAATGTCCCTATATTTTTGATCAGACCTATGTCCCGCAATTCTAGTCCTTAATTTGTTCTTCGTTGTACCTATGTAAACTTGGTTGCATCTTTCATTATCATTTCCCTTGCAAGGAATTTTGTAAACAATGTTTGACATATCCCATTTACTAGTTCTATCCTTTGTCTTGCTAAATAAACTGTTCAATGTGTTATAAGCTTTGTATGCTACCTTATATTTGTCAGTGTCAAAGTATCAACCTTTCTGTACTTAATTTAAGAAAATCCCTACTTACCGTACTTTTGACAACGCTTCGGCTTGATTAAAGTACGGAAGGATTGATGTGTTTTTTTTCACGTAATACTTTTCTGAACGAAACAAATTTTTTAAACAAACTTTTTTCTTTTTGCTTTTTAAATAATTTTCGAGATCGAATGTATTTAGTTTTTTTGAATTTCAAGTTTTGGGTCTTTTTCGACTTCAAGAGATTTTTTTCTTTTCTTTGCTCTTTGTTCTTTTTTGGTGCTTATTAAACACTAATACATACATACATGTTTAAATAACTAAAACAAAAAAACACCCGATTATTTCACAATTAACTTATAATTGATTTAAGTAAACAAAAACCTTTTTTAAAAATAACTAGTTCTTTAATTTTTAATCACCAATCAATCATATACATATGAAAAAAAATAAAAATTCAAAAACTTTCCATTGTTTTATAGAAAAAAGTGCATCGCTTATTAATCATTTACCTTAATAAAATTGCAAACCATTAACGGCCATTGTCATTTGGGTTTGAGTAACCCTCATAAGCGATTTTTTATTTAAATTATTGTTATCAAATTTATCAAAATAGTATCTAGAAATTTTTGCAAAAATATTTAAGTAAAAAGTTTTTCTATTTTATGTGATATCAGGCCTGCCATATTTGCAGATTTATCGTAATTTTCAGTCAGTTTTTGGTAATATGTGTATTGGGTTAATGCATACATCTATTTTTGAAAATATTCCACTATGAAGAATTAGAGAACAAAGCTAAAAGAAGAAATAATTTTTTAAACTAAAACATTTCAATTCAAATTTGTCAAAAATATTACCAATTATTTAAGCTTTGGCTAAAAATGAGTTACGAAAATTTGACTCCATTGCACTTCTTTCTCTGGGGATATTTTAAAGAAAAAGATAATTCGGCACATTAACGACATTGAACCTCAATAATGTCTCAGAGTCATTGAAAGAAATAAAAAAACACCGAAGCCGTGGCGAGCATTTGGGCTATATTTTATTTTACACATAATTGTCATAGATATTTTTATAATAATAAAAAAGATATTAAGATAATTCTCTGAAAACTTTTTGGTTCATTTACAATAATCGTGCGTTTTGGTTTGGACCACCCTTTAGGTATTTTTTAATGTCGATTTTTTTATAAATATGTCGATTTGTTATCAAAATCACCCGTATGTGAAATTAAAAAAAATCTGTGTATATATTATGCTTTTTCTCTCTATAAATTTCTAACATTTTGGCAAAAATATTTATAATTTTCATACATCTATCAAGTGTTTTGCAGAGATGGCAAACGGAATTTTGTAATCAAACCAGTGTTAAAAAAACTTAAGTCAAAAGTTTAAAAGTCGCAAAATTTTAACTTTTCAATGCTATCTGCTTTTTAAAATCAAACATTCAGGGGTTTTCAGGAAATCGAAAACGCAAGAA
This sequence comes from Pollenia labialis, assembly GCA_949318255.1. Taxonomy (NCBI): domain Eukaryota; kingdom Metazoa; phylum Arthropoda; class Insecta; order Diptera; family Polleniidae; genus Pollenia; species Pollenia labialis. The sequence goes on from OX439141.1 coordinate 130,983,584, forward strand.
TTTTAAACGTCGTTTTTTAATAAGATTTTCGTGATAAAAGAATTTTAAAACAAATATTTTACAAATATTGCTCTATTAAACAGAATTTTTTAACAAAAATTATAAAAATTAGATTAGAACAACTTCCAAATTCTTGCGTTTTGCGTTTTCGATTTCTAGAACACCCCGGATTGATTATGTTAAAACTTATAAAAACATTCGACAGTCGTGTGCTTAGTTTTCTTCTGTTTTTGATAAGTTAAAAAATCAAAATCACAAGAAGTGTCTTTGCTTTTGAAAGTTGTCAGAAGTCAGTTTATTATTATTGTTGTTTTTAACAATATTTGAAGTGAGCAAGGCGAATTCATGTAAACGGTGGTGGCGATACCCCAACATGTTGTTGGCAGCGTTACCGTTATGCGACTAAAGTTTTTTTGGCCCTTTAGTTTTAAATCCCCTTTTGTATCGTTTTGTAGTTTTTTGTGCCCCTTTTGCCCCTTTTTGAACCAAATATTTTTTATACTGGCAATATTATATTACTTATTATGGAAACCAGGTAGGGCTACTCTCTATTGCGATGCGAAAGAAAATTGTAGCAAATCTAGCGACTGGTACTCTTTAATACGTTTGCGCATGTGTCTTTCGCATCTTTTAATTCTTTTTTCTTTTCTAAATCATCACTTTATTTTATTTAAATTTTTTCATTTCAAATATTTTTACACACTTTGGCATTTCATTACTGTAAATCCGCGCCATCTTTAATTTTTATTGCCACTATTGCTTAATTTTTAGAACATTTTGCGAAAGTGATAGAGAGTACCAAGTTGGCATTTCGCTTTCGCATCGAAATTTTTTTCGCATCGCATTAGAGAGTAGATCCCTGAAATATGCACTAAAAAATGCGTTTTATGCGTATTAAATATGCATTAAAAACTTGAAAATATGCCCTAAAAATTGTTAAAAATATGGCCCAAAAAAATCAAAAATTGCTAATTTAAAAACAAATTATTCCTCAATTTAATAACAGTTCCAATTAATAAAAATAATCCCAAAATTATAATCGGTAAATCCCAAACACAATAGTATTTAAAGAAGAATTTTCGAGATTTTACCCTATTTGGAACCGAATATTATCTAGATATTAACATCCATATAAGATCTTTTGTCTTAAAGAGATTTTAGGGACGGTAACTAAATTATAAATTATTTATTAATGTTAACATTTTAAAGGAAGTTAAAGCTATTTATAGATGAGAGCTTTGGGCAAATGTGAACCGATTCAAAAAGAATTTAATTTACAGTAAAATATTTTTGGGGCGAATTTAATCTAAATACCAAATAAATTGAATAGTTTATGGACACAAAGAGTCTAATTTGGAAAGAAGTTTTTATTTACATAGACTTCTTCCTTGATCAAATTGTCTGAAAGATTGCAAATTGTGCTTTGCGCACAAGGTTAACATGGACAGAAAAATAGCCAGTGGACGGATGGACATCGTTATATCACTTTAAAAAGTTATTCTGAGTCGATATACTAAAATATTGGTCCAGATTTCTGTTTTTAAAATTGATCCTTTTTTTTCTCAGAATTCCCCTTTTTGTGACACCACTTTTTTTTGAAAATCCCCTTTTTGTGCCCCTTTTTGAAAATTTTGAACGGTAATGCTGTTCGTTGGTCGGATATGTTAAAAACAAAAGTAACTTTTGACATTCCTCTCTGTTATTTAAAAAAAAAGTAGCACAGCTGTGCTTTCAACGTCACCTGAAAATGAATTCGCCTTGGAAGTGAGTTTCGTAAACATTCGTGTGTGTGTGTTTGAAAATCACGAAGTTTGCTCGGCACCTTGGGGCATTCGTGTAAAATACGAGAAATAAAATCAACTGAGTTTTTTATAAGTTATAACTTGCAAATACAGAAAGTTTTTTCTCTGCGACTGTTTGTGACTTACAAAAGTAAAGAGACTGATTGTACTTTTACTTGCGAAACTTTTACTGCGAAAAGAAAATCACAATTTTTAAAACAACTGCTGGCAAAATTTTGGTTCAACTGTTTGTTTTTCGTTTTGTGGTTTTGCTTTGACTGAAACTGTTGGTGATTTCAGAAGCACAAGCAGAAGTCAAATCAAAAGAAATAAAAGTTATTGCAGTTTTTTAACCACTGAATAAAACCACCATTTTAAAGGGGGTATTATGCATTTGGGCTGATTTGTGTAATGCCATAACTTTGTAAAAATTGTTTGTATTGATATATAATTATGCGAGGTAATAGCTACTATTTCATAGTAAAATCTTGTGCTGGTTGAATCAAAATTTTCCATAGATCCGAAAGACCTCCTCTCTAACCTAATAATATAATTTTGTTTTGACAGTTCCATGATTTTTCATGGTTCCCAAAAACAGTACAATCTTAAAAATTTCTCTGTAAATATTATGGTGTTGGATATCAAATCGTCGATCTTTATTGACTTTGCTTTCTTACTTGTTTCTGTATAATGTTTCTTCTAATTAATCGATTTGTTTAGCGCCAAAGTCTTTGCAAAACATTGCAGTAAATTTAAAGGTCTCTACAAATATCTAGGCTATAATAAAATACATTCTACAAATTATAACATAGGCGTATTACCGACCATGTCTCTTACTCTCTATCGTAAAACAAACGACGTACATATATTGATGCATGTTAGTTATGCAGAACTAAGAATAAAACGAATTTTAACGGAGTAGATTCAGTTTCTTTCGGTTCATCATGAACTTTAGACTGAGGTACAGCATATTATTCAAAATTATGTCAAGATGACCTACAGGCGAGATTGTTGTTGCGTTAGATTCAAGTTGAGTTTAATCAATATGTATGTCAAGTTCCGTTAGCCATCCTAATAAGTAAATACATACATCCAAATAATTGCCCCGTATGATAAAAAAAATGTACTCCAATTGTACCAAATAACTAATGAATTTACGGTTGTACTTTTGAATTAAACAAAAAAAATACAATTGTGAAAACTTTGCCAACCCTGGTATGTGATTAAAATTTTACACTTCTCATTAGACAAACTGGCAGACAAACGGGGTTAGTTATGACTACCAAAGCAAATTATAGTACAGCTAAAATTAAAATCTGACAAACATTATTTCTTTTTAATCGTTGACATTGTTTCCAAGAGCTCAGGAGAGAGGTGTTTTATCAATATCTTATCTGACTTAAGAAATTGTGCTACTTTTATAATTGCGCATTTTAAAATAGATGTTACATTTTCAAAAAATTTAGACTAACAATGGCACTCACTACTTTAGAAAAATTGGAGAAAAAAGATTACAACCCATTAATGAGTTATTTAAATAATTTTGTATCTAAAACTAAAATATAAATATGTTATAGTAATAATATTATTAACAAATTTGCAATTTTGCTACACTTAGCAATAGTCAGGGCTGCCATATTTGAAGATTTATCGCCATTTTGGCGATTTTTTGTTGCGGAATTAGCAAAGTGCCTTAAAGTCTGAATAAAACATTTAATTTTCTGACACGTTCGTTTTAACAAGAGCGGAAGGCGGAACGTTTTCTTTCGCTTAGCTTTAACCTGATATGACATATGTACATAAGCAATAACGTGAACGTTGTATCACGAACAGTAGTGACTGCTTTCTTGTTTAATAAATAAATTAACAATAGCGGCAAACTTCACTCTTAAACGAGCTGTCAAAATCGGGTTTTCCAATTGCAAATCGTTCAGGCTAGAAAACTAGAAAACGCGAGCCGCTTTTGGTTAGGTACGGCTGTAATATGCAAGTCCCAAGAAAATCTTTGGATTATTTTCAGAATACAAAAGCAACAATGTTACACTTTGTTTATCTTTCGTCAAACCATCATCGAATGAATCTTTTACAATCTTAAATCATATTTTCAACAATTATACGGCGAACATTTCACGAGTTGTACGCTGGCTACTACACACTACTAAGAAGCAGCAGAGAAGTGATTATTTGTATTTTGTATTTGTTGATTGAATACCTTCGCATTATCCCTTATAAGAAAGCAGGTTGTAAGTGAATAATTAAAATCATTATTAAAGAAAAAAATTCACAAACAATGTTTTATGTGCTTCTATTATTCCCTTGCACCGAAGTATCCCAAAATATTGACGAAAACAGAAATTAAATTATTTTATAAGGCAATCAGTTATCAAATTGTTTTTTAGCTGAGAGGAAAAAAGTTGTGCTTCAAAGTGTGAATTTGACATATAAAAATTATGCCTCTTGTAAGCAGATTTGTAAGGGGGTATTGCGCTTCTCTCACTTACAAAACTGCTTACCAGTAAGCTTCATTTTTACTAGGATACGATTCTTGACATGGAAGACTCGTTAAATAAGCTTTACACACGACTTAAACGATTCCCAAAACGATTGAAGAAGCCTGTGCTATGGAAAAATCTCAGTCGTGTTACAGCTTTTCCCATGTGAGGAATTTCCTACGATTAAAAAATGCGGCATCGACGATCAAAGACGGTCTGTATGAAACTCCCAGTATCTCTTACACGATTGAAAATGCTAGCTGGGTATTAGGGTGGGTCACTGATGTATGAGAAAAAATAAAAGTTCTCGAATCATATTCTAATAGCAATATTTTTTTGTATTACGTTAAAACAAATAAAAATTGAAAAAAAAGATTCAAAAAAGTGACATCTTGAGCCCGCGCAAGAGCTCCTAAGAATTAAGAATATTTGAAAAAAGTCCATTTTTTAAATTTTAATATTTTATTTACTATCAATTATTAACCTAAAATTCGTTAAAATACAGTAATATGCTTTTCTGCAATACAATGCTATTGTTGCTATATTCCAAATTTAACAAAATTGAAGGTCAATGCGCGGGCTCTTACACTAAAAGTAAATTAATAATATTTTACAGGGATCTAATTCAGACAAAAATACAACATATTTACGCTATTAGAAGTCGATAAGAGAAAAAATATTTTTTTGACCCAGCCTACTGGGTATGCAGTAATTATCTTTTTGTTTAAATGTTTGTTTTTACAAAAATTTAACAAAAACTAAATTTTAATTTGTCCGATATTTTTTTTTTACGATTTTTTGAAACGTGAAAGACGATTTTTTTATTTTTTCTCAGGAAATTGACGATTTCCTTACAAATGTATCTGCCAGCCCTGGCTATAGTATATGGTTTGGCATATTTTTTAAGCGTTAATGTTACTACCGTTCATCTATTTGAGAACGAAGACTTCGAACGCTTAACATACATTTAAAACAAAAACAAAGAATAAAATGTTGTTTTATTTAACATGTATGTTTCAAAAATTTTACTTAACAAAAAAGTTTTGTAACATTTATATTTCTTTAAAAGCTTTGAAAATTTTACTTTCCCATAAAGAAGTTTTCGAAAATTTTAATTTTGTTCAAATTAAATATCATTTAATAAAATTTTTCAAAATTTTGTTCTTTCTATAAAAAGTCTTAAATGTTTTTTAAAAATTTGACTTTTCGTTGGAATAATTATCAAAAATTTTAATTTTCTATACAAAGTTTTCGAAAGTTTGAGTTTTCTATCAAAAAGTTTTCTAAACTTTTATTCAAGGCGAATTTACTACAGCTGGTATCGAAACGGCATCTGATTTTGACAGTTCGAGCTGGTATAAAAAAACTTTTGAATATTTATTTGAAATTTTTTAAAAATCATGACTTTCATTATATGTTTTAAAAACACCGAAATTTAATCAACGAATTATATCAAAAACAAAGTACATGCATACATACATATGAGTAGGTGAGTTGCAAAACTCGTTCGTTACAAAATTAAAAATACGAGAGTACAATTGATTCTATCAGTTATTTAGGCGCTTTATGAGAAGAATTATACAAATTGTTTCCATGTTTTTTCAAAGGACATGCATTGATGAAATCTGAATATTTCTCCTCATAAAGCAGCAAAAGAACCTTGAAAATCATTTGCCATCTCATATTTTTAATTTTGTAACGAACGAGTTTTGCAACTCACCTACTCATATATAAATTAAAAAACATGTTTACATTTAGTTTAAATTAACTTCTAAATTACAATATTTACTTTTAAATAATTAAAACGTAATTATTTGTTTCTTCATTTAAAAAAAATAAAAATAAAAAAGTATTAAATGCAATTGTGTCAATAATAAAGGTAAAATCATAATTTTGCCTTTAAAAGAAAACAAAGAACTCTTTTGTCAGATGTTTCATTTCATATTACACCCTTATTCAAGTGCTTAGTTTACAAAATATTCTCATACATACTTCGTAAAAAATATACACATATACACACAACCAAAAATACATTTGGATATTGTAAATTTTTGTATTGAAAATAAATGCGCAAATCGTAATTCAAAACTTAAAGAAGATTTTGTTGTTAAATATTTTTTTTTTTTGCGAAATAAAAACTTTACTTAAGTCAGCTGAATAAAAATTTAGAAAAAATTTTTCAAATTCAAATTAAATTTTGTTGATACATTTTTAACACGTCACAATTGCATATTTATGACGTTGAGTAAATATAAAATAATCTCCAAATTTACCATGAATCACACTTTTTGTTCGGAGTTAAAATAAAACTTTTGTTAGGGATTCAAGTTAAACTTTTAACGTATGAAAATTAAATCGAAAACTTAAAAAACAAATCAGCACGTAGCCCCATAAAACATTTACGATAACGTTAACAATACATATTACTTATAATTGACGTGTGTAACTTGTAATTTGATAACAACTTTTGTTTCATAATTAGAAAACTATTTAAAATCAAAGTCCCTTCCTTATAAAATGTTGCAGCACCTCCTGTTTCTGTTTTAACATTCAAGTTCTATTAAAGTTTTGTAAATCTTAAATATGTTTTCAGGTTTTGAAAAATTTCGGTATAATTTTTTTCGCATAAGTTTGCAATTTTTCCTAGTAACAAGAACATATCATATTTACAATAAAAAGCAAAAAAAAAAGTATTCTTAGAAATTATAAGTACATAATTAGTCACATTGTAGGCGGCTACAAATGCAAATGTTATAAATTTTTATGTTAAAAAAAAATAAGATAATTAATTTTAACAACAATTCTTTTTGTTTTATTACTTGATTCCTAACCTACCATAATCATTAAAATAAAATGATATAACTACACTATCATGCTAGAGATAAGTTAAGTTAGAATAGAAAACTGCTGTCATCAATAAAAAATACACAAACTAAATAAAAGCTACAATAATGCAAAAGAGAAGAAAATATAATGCAATAGAAATAGTACCGGGTTTCATTCTTTGTATTAAGTTTATAACCCACGTTATATTTACATCGATTTTTTACTAAAATGCGTGAGTATCTTTTTCGTATTAACTCAAGGACTTAATAGTTATAACTTTTATTCCATAAAAATTGCGAATAATTAATTTAAATACATTTTTATTGTATTTCTCTAATTAATCTAATTTTAATAGTTATAAATAAGAAATAAAATAAAAAATATAACTCATCACCAAGTTCAGTTAAAGCTAACTAGGGAATGGTAAATCGATTTTGATTGCAATCGAAAGTCGATTTTGTGGTAAAAAAAATCGATTATTTGCAATCGAATTTACGTATGCGATTTTATCTGAAATCGATTATTGGGCTTTTAAAATCGATTTTTTTATTTCTATCAAAATTTTGGCAATTTTTAATTTTAATCTTAATTAAATCGAAAAATTACACTATGCTAGTTGAAAAAACAGACAAGCGGGGCACATAGCGTTTTAACATAATTCGGGGACGCTGAATCCAGTGGTGGCCGCGGTTTTTTCAGATTGGCTCTGGTTTTCGAGATATACCGTTATTTCGAAAATGGAGGAGGTTGCACAACATATATTCGCGTAACTCAAAAACGGTTTAGTTTATTGAAATTACTAAAAAACCCGAAATTCCGCAATAAAATTTCATTTCAGAAAAAAAAAACTCTTTTTCTAATATGAGTAGTCGTTATTGAAACATAATTTTTTTTTTGAAAAAAAATTAATTTTTTTATCAAAATTTCGAAATTTTTGTTTTTTAAAAATTCATACAAAATTAAAAAATGCAGCAACAGGTGAATTACACCAGGGCATTCCAATGGAAATACAAACAGTAGTCATATCTACCCACTGTAAAAATCTTAGTTCAATTTCTCTAGTAGTTTGCCAAAAAAAATACTGGTGTATTCGTGATATAAGGAAAAAGTTTGTTAATTAATCTTCAACGATTTTAAAATCGATTTTGAGGTTCGATTAATCAATTTCAAAAACCGAAATAAAAAAGTTGATCGAAAAATCAAAAATCGATTTTGGAATCCATTTACCGTTCCCTAAAGCTAACTATTACTTAACAATATGTTTTGAAAACCATAACTGATAGTTAATTACAACTGAACGTGGGGAAATTGAGGGTTAATGTAATTATTGATCGACGAAACGTCGGGAACAAAATATTGTAATAAAAAATTGAATTTTATTAACATTGGACAAATTTAGGCCATGCCCTATTAGCTTGACAAAAATTGAACAAATTTAGGCCATGCCCTATTAGCTTGACAAAAATAACATTCATAAATTAATCACTCTGGCCAAAAAAGGATTTGTTATTGTAGGTGAAAAATAAAACAAAATATAGAAATGGATTTTTGGCTATATAAAAAATAAATATTGTTTAGTTAAAAATTATTATTTAAACCTATTCTCATAATTTTTCCAATGATTCAAAGTTTTCGAAAATTTTTGAAACTTTAAATCACGTATGTATTTGTTTAAGATTTTATAGCGAATTTTAATTGATTATTCCTAAACCAATATAATATTACCGTTAAAATATGTATAACTATATACAAAGATTTTTTTTTTGTTCGTTCAATATTAACGCACTCTAGAAATAAATAATTATTTTAAATTTTTTGCCCCAATCTAATGTGCAGTTTTTTCAAAAGATCTTTTTTTGCTATTCGTGTACAAAAATAAAACAATATCAAGAAAATATTAAAAATAATTATTATAGAAACTGGGAATTATTTCCTTCTGAAGAATAAATTCGAAAAATAAAAAATGTTGAATATAATAATTATTATAGTTAATATAAAACAATAATAATCTTTAATAAAAGTTGTAAAAAAGAGAAAAATTTATAAAAAATAGAAACTGGGAATTATTTCCTTCTGAAGGTTACTTTATATTATATTCAACATTTTTTATTTTTCGAATTTATTCTATGAGCTCAATTTCAGTTATGTATTTTATAAAGCTTTTTTGTAATAGTCATATTCCTTCAATTTTTCAGAAATGACTTTATACACTATCAGACTATTATATTGTATTTTCTTGTTACATTTTACCTTAGCTTTCCGTTGGAAAGCAATGAGGTATATTGTATGTACAGAAAAATTTACAATTATTAGACACCAGCAGAATGTAATGCATTTTCTGGCCCGCTACGGCCTTCGTCAGCATTCTTTGTGTCACACTGGATAGTGATACTTTTATAAATTGAATGTATTTAACTCAACTATTTTAACAAATAGAAACTGGGAATTATTTCCTTCTGAAGGTTACTTTATATTATATTCAACATTTTTTATTTTTCGAATTTATTCTTCAGAAAATACAATATAATAGTCTGATAGTGTATAAAGTCTTTTCTGAAAAATTTAAGGAATATGACTATTACAAAAAAGCTTTATAAAATACATAACTGAAATTTAGCTCATAGAATAAATTCGAAAAATAAAAGCTACACAAATCAATTGGCTAAAATATAAAAAATATCTCAGCACCCATTGCACAGAAAATATTCTGCTTAGTACACCGGAATACGTAGATCGCGCTATTCTTAATTTTGACAGTTTTCTGAAGCTAGCTGTGCAACATTCCAGTAATACCCCAAAAAAAACTAAAAATATTAAAATTTATTCCACAGATGTTGAGCGTCTCCTGACTGAAAAAAGAAGAGCTCGAAGAGAGTGGCAATTGCACAGATCCCCTCAACTAAAGAGTTTATTAAAAGATTGTACAAAAAGGCTAAGAAAGTTACTACAGACTCAAAAAACGGCTTCTCTGCAAAAATATCTTAAGGAACTTGATGCAACTCCGCAATCAGACTACTCATTATGGCGTGCAGCTAAAAATCTAAAAAGGCCAGTCGCCTCTAAGCCACCATTAAGAAACTTGAACGGAAGTTGGGCAAGAAATGATAACGAAAAGGGAAATCTGTTTGTTAATCACTTAAAAAACGTATTTACCCCGAATATATCTCACGATACTGCGGTCGTGTTACCACCTGTTCCTGCTAGAGCGGCTGTTCCCCTAAGATTTGAGATAAGAGAAATCGAAAAGGCTGTTTGTGAATTAAACCCCAGAAAAGCCCCTGGTTTTGATAAGATCAGCAACAAAATGCTTTTGGAGCTACCCAGCACAGCAAAGAAAATTATTCTTTTAATTTTCAATGCTATCTTACGTCTTCAATACTATCCTCAAAAATGGAAGGTTTCCTTAGTCACCATGATACCTAAACCAGGAAAGGATCACACAAAAGTTGAGTCATATAGGCCTATAAGCTTACTTTCTAATATATCAAAGCTGTTTGAGAGGCTGTTAGTGTCAAAATTAACTCCTATTTTAAGTGAAAATAGATGTATACCTAACCACCAATTCGGCTTTAGAAGAGAACACAGCACAATTGAACAAACCCATCGCCTTTGAAGAAAGAAAATATTGTTCCGCTCTCTTCATCGATGTTTCTCAAGCTTTTGATAAAGTCTGGCATGAAGGCTTATTACATAAATTGAAGCAAAATTTTCCAGCAAACATACACAAGCTGCTAGAAAGCTACTTAGTCGGTCGTCAATTTATTATAAAAGAAGGAAATTGTCTTAGTTCACCTCAGCCAATTGGCGCTGGAGTCCCACAGGGAAGCATTCTGGGGCCTCTATTATACTTAATTTATACTTCGGACATGCCAACGAGCAACTACACACAAACTTCAACATTTGCAGACGATACAGCTTTTCTAAGCGTCCACGAAAACAGTTATGAAGCATCTCGTTACTTACAGGATCATATATTTCAACTAGAAATATGGTTAAAACAATGGAGGATAAAAGTCAATGAGCAAAAATGCGTACATATAACATTCACCTTGCGTCGGGAATCATGCCCCCTATTAAAATCAATAATCAAATAATACCTCAAAATTTGCATGTAAAATATCTCGGTATACATTTAGATCGCCGTTTGACGTGGAAAAGCCATATAGAGGCAAAATTAACTCAAATGAAACTAAAAGCCATACAAATTCATTGGCTTATTGGAAGAAACTCTGTCCTTAGTCTCGACTGTAAACTCCTACTTTACAACTCTATCTTAAAGCCTATCTGGTGCTACGGTATTCAGTTATGGGGCACTGCCTCGGCTTCTAATATCGAAAAAATTCAAAGGCGCCAAAATAAACTTCTTCGAATAATCACAGCTGCCCCTTGGTATGTTAAAAATTCAAATATTCACAAGGATCTCAATGTTCCATTAGTTAAAACTGTGATTACGAAATATGCAGTAAAATACTTAACAAGGCTCGAATTGCATCCGAACCCACTAGCTCGAAATATTTTAAATGATAGCGGCCACACTCGCTTAAGAAGAAGAGACACTGCAGCACTTGTCCAATTAGATGAGCGATAAACACCTAGATAAGTGAACAGAACCCGTGATAAAGAAAATTTTTGTCTGGCACTGGCAGGACATAAAATAAAGTATTAGGTTAAGATTTGATTAATTATTGTTAGTTCATATTAAATGTATGAAGATTCAATAAATAATATTGAAAAAAAAAAAAAAAAAAAAAAAAAAAAATAAAATTATATATTTTAACTCGCTTAACATCCACATTTTATGCGTTACATAGATGCAATTTAAGTGATTTCTACAGGTTTATTTGGAATGCTGTATGTACAAAGAAAATTTTAGAACTAATAATTGCTGAGATATTAATTTAAATTAAATTACTTCATTACTCAGTATGGGTGTGGCAGTGGGCGTGGTAGTGGGAATGGCAGTTGGCGTGGTAGCGGGCATGGTAGTGCGCGTGGCAGAGGCATGGTAGTGCGGGTTGCAGACGCGTGGCAGTGGGTGTTTAAAATTGTATTAGGATTATTGCTCTTTTCTTTCTTTCTGAAAAGGGCGTTGCAGTGTAGCGAGACCGTGAGTATGTAGTCGGTGTGGGCATATAGTGGGCGTGACCGTGGTAGTGGGTGTGGCCGTAGTAGTGGGCGTGCCCGTAGTAGTGAGCGTGGCCGTAGTAGTGGGTGTGCCCGTAGTATTGGGCGTGGCCGTAGTAGTGAAAGCACAAGAATGGGCAGAGTAGTGAAAGATAAAAGCCGGTCTAAAAAATAAAAACAAACCTACTTAACAAAAACTGCCCTATATACTCACAGTTCCCAGTCTCCTGTCATTTCCATTATGAATTCTGTCAGATTCTCGAGCACACAGGGCGCGACATCTCCCAATTCGCCTAAGAATCTATTACCTAGCCATATCAGTTTGCTGTTCTGCAGCCAGTGCCACAGAATATACTCAACTGTCTCCAACTCCTCTGGGTCCTCACACAACCTGCAAATATCCGACAAGTCAGACCCCATTCTCAACGCAATCCTGGCTATCATACAGTGGGCCGTGATATTAGCGTGATAGATAGTACTTCTGCCCATCAGCGAACCCGAATTGGACTTCCTAAGCACCTAAAAATGTCTGGCAAAATGGCACGAAAAACTATAAAAAAAATGGCAAAACTGGCAAATAAAGATGTTGTTATTTAAGAAACATTTATTTTATTAAGTTTTGATTGTATAGTACAATAAATAAATGGAAAACACTCCTTCAACATCGCAAGATGTAACCGGAGAATTAGTTCAGATTGAGTTGTCAATAAATTCATCCGTCTCACTTTCATTAAAATATGTGAAGTCCACTTGCAAAGACCGCTAAGTTAAAATAACAATATTTTGAGAAAATTGATTCAAACAGTTTTTTTAAATTAAAATGCCAAGCCATATAGAGAGTTTTGCAGGAGTATTGAATAATTAACCAGAAATTGCGCTTAACTTACGGAGTTTTGTACGAGATTGATAATGGCTTAGGAACAGGGTTACCGTTGGAAATTTTCGAAAAGGTCACAAAAAGTGAGTTTTCCAGAAACAAGGGTAAAAAAGGGTAAAGTTTATTATAAGCAGTATTTCGCATTTTATTAAAAAATAATTAGACCAAGTTTTTTGTAAACAAACAAAAAGTATATTATCAAAGTTATTTTCGGGAATACAAAATTTATTATTAATACGATTTTGGTATGACGTGCTAAATTCCCAGTTTTTCATATTTGATAAATACACTGAAATTTATTGTTGAGGGAAAGATAGCTTCTATGCGCATTTCACTGGTTGCTTAGGCCAGCTCATCAGGAAACCTTTTCCAAAGATTTTAGAAAGGCCAAAAATATTATACAAATAAAACGTATTTACTACAGGTAGGAAGTGCTCAAAAAACTTGATTTTTTTATGAAATGCGCTGCCCTGTCCAGTTTTTAACACCTGACAAAAAGTTTGTTCTTTATCATTATAGCTAATAATTAAATGTTTTTTATGTTATTTTCCGATATTTTCTTTTTTTTTACCGATTTAGGGTTTTTTCCAATTTTGCAATCGTAGCAAATTCGCGATTGAAGCAATTTTTTCTGTGTTTTTAAAGGGGGAAAAAACTTCAATGCCATTATTACTCTTAAGAGAATAAAACCTTTTAAGAAACGAACACCTAATTGCATTTTATAAATATGTATGTAAAATGTTTTTTTTTAAAAAACGAAACCACCATAAGTTTTCAATAAATAGAAAATAACAAATATGTATGTAAAGGGTCCGCCAAATAACTTTTTTGAAAATGCTATAAAATAAAACTACTGAATATTTTCTCAAATTTCTTTTTTTATTTGAAAGTACAATCCTTCCGGTTAATAATGGAAAATAATTTCATTCAAATGGCGACAATTTTGCGTGTTTATATACCCGCGAAGATCAAAATGAGCTTCATCTGAAAAGATGATTTTTTGGCAAAATCGGCATCTTCTGTAAGTCGATCGCAGGCCCACTTCCCAGCGTTGTTCAAGCGTATGCACAACCATATTCGTTCAGCGGAAGGATAAAACTAATTATCTGTCAAATCCGACATGAGCTAAGTGTTACCATTCACGAAATAAGCACTAGTTGAAAAAAAAACGAAAGATGGCAGACCCGTTATATGAGTTATGTTTGCTATTAAGGAAATTGTACTTTACTATCGAAAATCTAATTTAGAAGTCGTAAAAAAACTTTGAACATAAACTTTTTACGAATACTTACTACTTTTACGGAATGTGCGTTCTATATTTTAGTATTAATTTTCACTTGAAGTCTATTCCTCCATCTCCGTTTATTTCGAAATCATTTGTTTAGCAATACTGTTCAACAGTCCTGACAAAATAACCAAATGTGAGTGCTATTTTCAAAAAGGTTCAAAAAGTGGCACTAAATAGGTGAAAATTATACAAAAGGATAATATAAAAAAACTTAAGTATCACAACGGTAACGCTGCTTAGGAAGACATTTTAAAAATCAAATAAGATTTACATTATTACAGATATTACAGATTTTACAGATTTTTTTTTAACTAAACGATGTTTGCAAGTGGGCTACTCACATATACTATTTCTTATTTTAATTAATCTCGTAATCCGGTATTACGATCTAAAACTTTTTTTAAACTTTTCCACAAAATCTTTTTCATTGACATCTTTAATATTTTCCTTAGCACTGCCAATTAAGCCTAAGCTTTCATTTATAGAAAGACCTTTTGTTTGTAAATTCAAGAGACTTGCGTAGATGCATTGAAAGTGCTATTTTCTGTACACTTAGTCACTTTTGACGTCTGAATTTTGCAACATTTCATTTAGCATTTCGAATAGATTCTGCCTCATATTGGCTAAGATTTTTTTAAAAATTTCATTTAGGCTGCAAAAAAAGGTATTTTTGGCAAGCTGGACCAAAAATGGCTTTTTAACAAAATAATTAAAATGGCAAAAAATGGCATATACCATATGTCATAAAAATCTTGTCTTGGTAATGAGCATTGAAAAACGTTATTTATTGAATAAAACAGACATTTTATACACTTATTTTACATGAAAAAAATATATTATATTTAAACTCTTTCTTCATAATCTCTCCATTGCAATCAATTGTAAATTGAGAAATAAAGTTTTTTGTTAAGGAAATTTTAAGATATTTATGGGAAATGCATGGTGATAACAATAAAAAACAAGTAAGAGAGCTATATTCGGCTGTGCCGAATCTTATATACCCTTCACCATTGTGCGAGCAGAATACATAGCAATTAGACAGAAACTAAATAAAACTGGTAAATATTTTTTTTTTAAATAAGAGACAACCGGTTTTGAACTTCGCTTTTCGTAAGGGCCCAGAATATATATACTTTATAGGGTGTAGGATCAATATTGTAGAAATTACAGTTATACATATATACCATTTTTACCTTCGGTGAAGGGTATAAAAAGAGTAATTTTCAGGAAGTTAGGGGTCTAATCACCCCTGCATACGATAGACACTGGCGTATCAAATGAAAACTCCATAAATGTAATGTCGAGTTACTCGATGTCGAATGCTATTATTTCAAATTCAATACATTTCATTCGATATCGAGTTTCAAGATACCAAAATAAATAATTTCGATGGATTTTGCTCGATATCGTATGCGGTGATTAGACCCCAGTATTTCGGTTATAAATCATACAAATTTCCGACATTTTGGTATATAAGTCATATACATAGGGCATATGGCAGCCCTAAAATTTAGGTTTTTATAAAAATTTTGATGTTTTTAGCCCATTTTTGGAGTATTTTGCTCATAAATTACCCATTGTCTAACCGATTTGATATTTTTAAATAGGAAGAATTTTACCTTTTACTTAAGTTATATTCATATATAAACATTTATATATACTTGTATACATATATTTTAACAAAGTTAATTATAAAAAAGAGTAATTTTTGGGGATTCAGTATTTCGGTTGTAACTCAGCCATTTTATAACCGATTTGGCAGATTTATATACCGACGTGTTGAAGAAGAAATTTACCATTTACTTTAGTTATAAAACTTGGACTCGGGGAGATCTATGGTTCCCGAAAGTGGGTATTTAAAAAAAAAAAATTTATTTTGGTCATAACTTTTTTGTATCTGAACCGATTTTCCCGAGTTTTTTATAAAATATGTTCTACTTAAAATTTCCGATATTTTGATATATAAGTCATATCCATAGGACATATGGCAGCCCTAAATTTTAGGTTTTTATACAATTTTTAATTTTTTTTGTATGGGAGGTACCACGCCCACTTCTCCAATCCCGCCCACATTTTGTAGGATGGTGTGTATTGAGAACCTAAATGTTTGTACCTTATTTGGAAACTTGGGCTTTTGCCGTTCCCCAGATATACAGCAAAAAGTAATTAAATTACAACAACCACAAGGGATTTTTGGGAAAAATTAGAGGTAGTCGTGCTTTTTTGGTCATATCTCAGCCATTTGTGGACCGATCTGGCTGAATTTCAATAGCAAAATTATAATAAGAATACCTGACATAAAGATACCCCAACCAAGTCCCCATCATATCTGGGGGCTTCGGAAAACCCATTTCAACAGACAGACGGACAGACGGACAGACGGACAACCGGATTTGAACTTCGCTTTTCATAAGGACCCAGAATATATATACTTTATAGGGTGTAGGATCCATATTGTAGAAATTACAAACGGAATGACAAAGTTATATATACCCTTTCTACCTTCGGTGAAGGGTATAAAAACATATGGAAAAATCGTACGTTCGCGACCGGTACTTAAGCCAACTAAATAAAAACCAAAACAGATATTGTATTGTGAAAATACAACATTAATTAACTTTTAAAATAAATTAATCACTTTTGAATATTCCGTTCCATTACGCATATTTGTACATTTCACTACTGTCAGCCAAAGTTGACTTCTATTTTGCGTACGTTTGTGACCACATGTTTATAACTATCATTATGAAAACTTAAACTCGATGAAATCCAACTTTTGCACTAAACATAGAGCTACCCAAATGCTATCGAACCGCAAAAAAAATGCTAGTAAAAGTTTTGTTTTCTATATTATTCGTACATCAAAAGCGTACGAACCTACGTTCGTGACCCCAGGAAATGCCCATATATATTTGAATTCGAATTATATTAAATTATTTTATTAGTTCTTTAAACTATTGATATTATTTTGTAGTGGCTCTAGTTTGTTATCATGCTTATCGATTACTTCAACACTAATCTCTTTAAGTGCATCTTTTTATAAAAAATCGTACTGTCATAAAAAGAATTTAAAAAACGAATGAAAAAATGTATAGTTAAAACGTTTTAATATTTGATATTTTATAAAATATGTACATACATAATTATACATATATACATTAGCGTGGCCGTTAGTTGTATGGAGAACTTTTTTTTTTTGATTTCTTATATTCTCCCCCCCCCCCAAATCGGTTCAGTTTTATGTAAAAAAAAATACACAAAAATTTCGTAGCGAGAAGTTGTGTTTTAGGGGTGGCGTTCGCCCCTCAAAGTTTGCCATCAAGCCATTTATTCAAATGTAATTTGTTTGCATATTACTATCTCTTAAAAACAACATTTTACAAGAATATGATATATGGCAATATTTTAGCTCTTCTAGTCAACAACATTAGCTTCGAAGAAAATTAATATTTTAGAAAATAATTAAGAAAATAACAACAAAATACCAAACTTTTTATATACGTTTTAAATATATAAAAGCCGGATTTAATTTAAAGTGACCCAATTTTGAAATCGATGTCTTCCGATTAGGATGAAATTTGCACCAAGGTTAGTCCTATTGGATAGTAGTTTAGACACAAATTTTCAACAAGATCGGTCAAAAAGTTTCAGAGTTAGAGGGGGTCAAAGTTTGCCATACAGGTGTTCTATCTCATACATATGTACATGTAACTTATTACGTACTGGTGCTAGCAAAATTTGTCCCAAGTAGCTTCGATAGCTATTTGATCAATCTTTTTAAAAAAAAATTTTTCGTTTTTTTAAAATTTTTTTTTTAAACTTAAAAATTTTTTTTTTATTTGTTTGAGCCAAGTTTTAAATTTAAAAAAAAAAATTTTAAATTTTTTAAAAAAACAAAAAAATTTTTTTCAAAAAGATTGATAAAATAGCTATCGAAGCTACTTGGGACAAATTTTGCTAACACCAATAGGTAATAAGTTACATGGATGAGAAAAAATACTTGTATGGCCAAAATTTCAAACTTTGACCCCCTCTAACTCTGAAACTTTTTGACCAATCTTGTTGAAAGTTTGTGTTTAAACTACCATCCAATAGGACTAACCTTGGTGCAAATCTTAATCGGAAGACATCGATTTCAAAATTTTGTCACTTGACATTAAATCCGGCTTTTATATATTTAAAACGTATATAAAAAGTTTGGTATTTTGTTGTTATTTTCTTAATTATTTTCTAAAATATTAATTTTAGCAAAAAACTTTCTTCGAAGCTAATGTTGTTGACTAGAAGAGCTAAAATATTGCCATATATCATATTCTTGTAAAATGTTGTTTTTAAGAGATAGTAATATGCAAACAAATTACATTAGAATAAATGGCTTGATGGCAAACTTTGAGGGGCGGACGCCCCCCCTAAAACACAATTTCTCGCTACGAAATTTTTTTGTATTTTTTACATAAAACTGAACCGATTTGGGGGGCGAGAATCTAAGAAATAAAAAAAAGTAAATAACGGCCACCCTAATATACATACATATATACATACATATATTAATACATATGTATGTATGTATACTAGGGCTATAACTTTTTTATATTTTTTGCAAATATCAAAATGGCACTAGCATAGTCGAATAGACCACTGAAAATTATTTAAAAAAATGGTATTACTTTTTCGCGGTTGTCAAAAAAGTTCACCCACAAAACGTGTTAAAATTTTTATATTTTTATTTTTTAACTAATCCAAAAAACGCAAAAAGTTTTTTTTAATCAATATGTATATCAATCTGCCTCGAATCTGCATTTAAAATTTGCGGTTAGGTGGAAAAATCCGCTGTTTTGCGTTAACAAAAAAATAAAGATTATTAATTTAAATTTGTTTATATAATAACGTGGTTTAAATATTTCGAGTGTATTAAAAACTTTAAAATAATGGGTTTAAACGAATTCCTTTAAGCGTTTGCTAAAATGGTGACAAAGGCTTTGACCAAACTTAAAAAGGGGTGTGCTGGAAATCGAAAACGTTAAACGCAAGATTTTTAAAAGTCGATTTTTCATAAGATTCTGTAATAAAAGAATTTTTTGACAAGTATTATACAAATATTTCTCTATTAAACAGGATTTTATAACAAAAATTATAAAAATAAGATTAAAAATTTATTTAAAACAACTTTAAAATTCTTGCGTTTTACGTTTTCGATTTCTAGCACACCCCTGAAAGATAGCCCAACAATGTGGAGCTTCAATAATCCCAATGCAACAACGAAGCAACATATGCGCAGAATGTGGTGTTATCCATTATGCAAATCTGCGCGCACGTTGATTTTAATAATTAACCACTTTACTATTTTAGTTATTAATAAATTTTTTTTATTATATTCAACATTTTTTATTTTTCGAATTTATTCTATGAGCTAAATTTCAGTTATGTATTTTATAAAGCTTTTTTGTAATAGTCATAGAATAAATTCGAAAAATAAAATATGTTGAATATAACATAAAGTAATCTTCGGAAGGAAATAATTCCCAGTTTCTATTTGTTAAACTTTTTTATCTAAAATTGATTTACTTTTTTTTGGGAGATTTTACAAAATCGTTTTTGTGGGTGAGGTTTTTATTCCAAAATGCCCCGAAATTATTTTTTCCTAAATAGAACAACATTCGCAATCACGTGGTACTAGGGTCAAAATTTTGTTATTGCCCTAATGTATACATATTTAAACAACAGCGTCACTAAAAATATAATTTTTATAGTCAACAGGTTGTTGACCCCACAATTTTTTTGTTTGCAGAAAAATATATCTAAGAATATATGTATGCAATTTTAAATATATTGAATGCTTTTCGAATCTTTATATGTGTATACATTTCAAAACTGGTTCGAAATTATTTGTAATATATAACTCTATTCAGTAAAGTAACGGTTATAAACCCAAGTTCACCTACTCAACCTAAAAATATTTTCGAATTATCTTTAATGAATAGGTTCGCTTCTTTTTTGACTTGGTTTGCTTCAGGTCAGAGCACTACGTTTGTAAAACGTTGTGCAGACAAATCTTGGTTTACCAAAAGTCACAAGCGATGAAATCTTCTGAAACTTCTCCCATAAAATTAATCTTCCCTTTTATAGAAAAACGAATTTTATAACTGTATAGTTTTGTTGAGGATTTATTCATAATTTTAAATTGTTTTGAGAAAATATAGCGACAACGTCAGTGAAAATGTATCTATAATTTGTTTTTACAGAATTGTTATACATTTTTTAAGTTAGCGAAGCTTCACTTTTCTTAAAAAATATTGTCGATAATTTGACTCATCTATACAAAAGAAATTTTTAGAAAACTTAACACTTAATTTACTTTTTATTGACTTTATTTATTAAAAAGTTAGCTTGAAAATTAAAAGGACTAATTAACCATTTTTCTCTATAAAATTAATCTTTATACAACTTTTCCTATAAAAGATAAATTTTAGTAAATTTAACAAGAAATGTTGTTGTTAGCTTGAAATTTCTAAAAAAAAAATTGGCTTATAGTAATAGGAGTTTGGCTTTTTAAGAAATTATTTCCTGGCCTGTTTATTATTTGCTTAACTTGAATGTAATAGTAATAGGAGTTTGGCTTTTTAAGAAATTATTTCCTGACCTATTTATTATTTGCTTAACTTGAATGTTTAATAAAAACTGATCTAGGCCTAACTTAATTTCTTCTTTAATTGTTCGTTTACTGCGAAAAGAAACCGATAACAAATTTCTAGATGTCAGACTTTTCTTTAAGGAAAAATATCTTCGAAACCGCCAAAAAATTAAATGCATGATATTCTTATACTAAAATATTAATACAATTGTAATCAAAACATTCATTGGTACTTACTCAATATATTTGTCTTTCCTAATATTCAAAGTTTGCAGTTCCGGTTTCGATGCATTGATTTGTCTTTCCAATGCCTTATAGTCTTCCTTCTTACTTTCTACATAACGATTAAGCTTATTCATTTCAGCACAGAGATCATTGAGGCGAGCCTTCATAACGGCAGCATTATGCTGCAATTGTTCTTGTTCCAATTGGCGGGTATTTTGAGAAATTGCTGTAGCAGAGGACGAGTTTGTCGATGACAAGGTGTTCGTTGAAGTAGAATTGAGGTTAGTATTCGTACCGACCTGCGGTGGATTATTGATAAATGTTTCTAATAACTTAATTTGGGAGTGAAACATTTTTTCAGCTCTTTGGAATACTTCCTGGTGTAATTTTTTATCATTTAATTCAGTTTCAATAGATTTAAATACTTTTAGCTTTTGATCTAGACTCTGTTGGTGTTTATTGAGTTTTTGATGTATGACCAAGAACTGTTCGGCCATTATGCGTAAATCAGCGTTTGGTTGTAGTTCTTCTTCCTCGATGGGTCGTATTATAGGATTGCTTAAGGTTATATCCAAAGTTTTATTGTAGAGTTTTAACGAATTGGCTTTATAGTAGTTAATTAATTCGACCACAGAGTTAAATTTACAATCCACAAACCCATATTTACCATTTAAATGGCAAATTTTTATTAACTTTTCCGTGCCATCTTTTATAAGAGTCAGGGTGTATTCACCTTCTTTGGAGAGCGCATCGCGTACTAAAAAACTGCCATCTGGTTTGCCGCTTAGGATATTTTTAACATCTTCACGACTGATTTTACCCCAATACCATTCGACATTACGTAGTTCTTCGGCGTTTTCATCTAAAGCGGGCCCACTCCCCGGAGGCTGAGGCCTCATTGTTGAATAATGAAAAGGTGAAGTATACACTGTAAAATAAAATTTGAATACATTAATTTCTATTGAATTACAATGAAAAATTAATTCGTATTTGTTAGAAATTAATAAGTGCAAAAAATACTTACTGGTTGGATGTTTGTTGTAAATGAGTAGGGATGTTTGTTGTAAAAATGTTTTGACAGGAAAACTGTTTGTTGCAGTTGTTGTTCAACGAAAAATTTCTCTACAAGTTTCCTGTTAATATTTTTTGTAGCTTTTTTACCAATTCTTTTTTCCTTGTTGACACTTCTCTTACGTTTAATCCCCCTTTTCACATTAATGATCTTTAGGAATAAACCACCTTGTTTTCCTTCTATCTTTCTTTTCCTTCAATAACTCTTTTTTTGACAAGATTTTTTTTGTTGTTGTTTAGTGTAATTTCTTTTTAATACCCGGACTCACTTTGCACTCACGTAGTCATTAACGTTATTCTTTAAATTTATTACTTTTTGCTCGTTAAACAAAAGAAACACACAAACAAAAATTTATTTTTTTTGAATAATTTTGTGCTTTGAGTTAACAATAGTAGTATTTTTGCGAAGGAAG
Source organism: Pollenia labialis (assembly GCA_949318255.1). Taxonomy (NCBI): domain Eukaryota; kingdom Metazoa; phylum Arthropoda; class Insecta; order Diptera; family Polleniidae; genus Pollenia; species Pollenia labialis. The sequence goes on from OX439141.1 coordinate 131,006,312, forward strand.
AATAAAAACTTTTTCTCAGATTTTTACAAACTAAGCGCATCGCCATGTTCCATACGCGTGTTTAAGTTTGCACAAAACATCATTTTAGTTTTTGCCATTTCTCCGAAACTGACCTTGCTTTATACAAAATAAATTTAAAATTTACTTAATAATTCTCAACTTTTTCCTTATTTTTGCTTAAGTGTATGTTACATTTTCCGTACAAATTTTCTTTTATATTTCACTATGGTCAAAATGACCAATTGATAATATTTTTTGTCGTATTATAAAAAAAAGTTGAGGAGGAGTAAAATAAGTAGCAAAAGAAGAAGAAAAAACTGGCTTCGTGATTTTTTCTGCTGCTACTGCTAAAAAATTAAAACCTGTGCGTTTCTACACGCTGTGTTGCTTCTTTACGTGCAATAGAGGGAGAAAGATATACTGATAATAATGAGCAACTATGAATACCGATTATAAAAGTAGTGATATTTTTAGTATAGCTTAATTTTTAAATAACCATTTCAACAATTTTCACAAAATAAAATGCCAAAACCATAAATTACATGCGAAATGAAAATAGAGATTTAAAAAAAATGTTTAGGTAATGTAAACTAGTTGACTTAAAAGTTAAAAGAATAACATGATTTAATAACGTTTAGATAGAAATTATAATGAAATCCTTTTAACACCAATACAAACTTTCCCTTGGGAAGTACCCGGAGTTACTTTAAGAAAAAAAATAACAGTTAATATCATAACAAATTTAATGTGTTAATAATGGATCCAATTTTTGTGAAATGTAGCTAATTAAATTGAAATCAGATAAAATAAATAATAATAAACAGACAATAAATTGTAATTTTTTTTTTTTTTTTGCTAGAATAATTTTACTATGTAATTTGTTTCACTATTAAATTTTTTTTGATGCATCTTGTGATAAATAAGTAGATTTTTTTGTTAAATTTATGTTGCTTTAAAAAATGTTAAACAAAATATTCCTTACTAATATTTTTCTTGTATTTTCATAATTAAGTTTTTATGTATATGTGAGACTTTCAAGATTTGTTTTCTTATATTTATTTGTACCATATACTGGAATTTCTTATATATTTACGTTTTCGTTATTTTATCGCAATTAGTAATATTAATTTATTAGTTGTTTGCAATTTCCATATACAATAATTCATGGAAAATTTAATATAAAGCCGGGTGGTTACTGGTCTGCGGCACTAAACATAAATATTTTTTCTAGAAAAATTATAAAGAATGTTTGGATTAATTTTAAATATATAAAGATTACGTGGGTTGCGGACATATGTTTATTGAAACTTAAAGTTACATATTAAGATTTATGTTACTAAAATAACACAAACCTGTCTTGTGACCCATGTACCAATTATAACACTAATTTGTTTGAATGTCTTTCAGGTAGATTAAAGTTTAAGATTAAGCAAACACAAAATAAAAACCAAATAGTAAATTTAATATATCGTCAGGTGATTACTGGTTTGCCGCACAAAACAAAAATGTTTTGATCTACAATAATATTTTGACTTTAACATTGGAAATTTGCTTCAAAGAACAAAAAGTGACATACATACATACATAGTTATATTAAAAAAAATTTGTTTATGTATACATCTATGTACATACATACATATACTAAGTATATTGAATGTTTTTATCTGAACTCGTAATTAATTAGATATTAAAACTGTGTAATATATTTTTAATGGCTCGCAGGGGCTCTGTATTACCAAACTGATGAATGAATAAATAAATATAGAAAAATTTACTAAACCGGCCATACACTTGCAATATACTTGTTCAAGTTTTCGTAACGTACAATTATATCGCCAATGTGTATGTGATATTCGAAGGTGGCACAATATATTGGCAACAATCAAAAGACTTGATTTTTATTGCACAAAAGAAATAAGTGCAATATAATGTAAAATATGTTTGTGCAATGTTGATTTGCTTTATGCCATATTTAAATCGAAACCATTAACAATATTTTTGTTTATGATAGTTATCATATTGTTTCTTTATTTCTCTATATTATTAAATAAATTGCACAATGCTTTCAATTAAAATATGGCGGAACTCTTATTAAAAAAAAAAACATAAAAAGCATGCCAACATCGTATATTGTTACCAATACATATTACAGTATATTGCACTTTTTTTCGCTGTGCAATAAAAATCAATAGTATTTTCATTCTTGTCAATATATTGTGCCATCTTCGCATATCACATACACATTGGCGACATACTTGTACAATACGAAACACTTAACAATAGGTTGCAAGTGTATGAGTCGCTTTATTGCATAATATATGGCAAAAGAAAAAAAATATGGCGAATAACATATACAATACATAATTATCAGGTATGTTCTAGGTTTAGACTCGAATTGAAAACGAAAAATTTTTTGAATCAGCATAATTCATAAATTGGTGTTCTCAAATCAGCATGTTTTTGTGTATTCGAAGTTGTTGTTCGAAAAAACTTTTGTTGAACTAATGATCGCTAATTTGCTAACCGAAGTATGATAGCAATGTCTAATATTTTTTAAAAATCGTGAAAGCTGTAAAGAATCACAAAAAAAATCGCTAACATGGCTAAAATTCTCGAAAAATTGCAAACTTTTAAACAAACACTAAAATTTATTTGAAATCTCTAAATGGGTTAAAAAAAACAAAATGTCGGAAAATAACAAAAAAAAAATTGCAAAAATTGCGAAAATTCGCGAAAAATTTTAATATTTCAAACCAGCTATAATATTGATTTAAAGTCCCTAAAACTATAAGGAATGGGAAAAAAACGGTAAAAATTGCTAAATTCAAGGAAATTCGCAAAAATTTGCAAACAGTGGCATGATAGCAAAGTCAACTATTTATTATAAATCGTTAAAGCTGTAAAGAATCAGAAAACTTACACGACCAAATCGCTTGTATCGCGAACATGGCTAAAATTCGCGAAAAATTGCAAAGTTTAAACAAACCCAAAAACTAAGAGATCGCTAAATCGATTAAAGAAACAAATTGTCTGAAAATAACATAAAAATCGTTCAAAAAAATTTGGTATAATAACATCAATATCAATGAAAACGTCGACTTTAAATTTAGGGTTAGTAAGGGCCTTTTGCGTTTTAGATAACGATATATTTTTGAAACAAATATTATACAGGGTTTGGAAAAAATAGAAAAAAACCAAATGAAAAAGTACAACTATTTTTGTGCCACTTTGGGTAAAAATGTTTGACCAACAAGTAACTTCATCTGAATCGTGTCACATATTAACAAATTTTACGTATAATTTATTTAGACCCCTTTCACACTCGGCAAGTAACTTGCGCAAGTTACTTGCCGACAACAACAAAGTCTGTACAAATTTTTTTTTCCCTTACCCCGACCTTACCGTTGACATCTACAAACCAAGAGTTGCGCAAGAGACTTGCGCAAGTAACTTGCCGAGTGTGAAAGGGGTCTTATTTTTCAATATATTTGTAAAAAAGAGGTACGAAAATCGTATGATACAAAAATGTACATCATTTTAAAATAGTACAGTTTTTTTACTATTATGCGGAGCATGGCAATACTGCTTTAACTAGTGGCATTGTTTACAAATGTCAGCTGTGTATTTCATAACAAAAACATAACCCAATAATAAGACGTGCATTCAACCATCGACATAAAAACTGCAGAAATTAATATTGGAATAAATTTTTAAAAGCTAAAAATAATGGCTAAACCACCACAACGTGATATTATTAAAATTATTTTTCAAAATTTCTTTAAATCCCTAAGACCTCGACAGTTTCGCGGCAACCTCATTGGTGAGGATTATTTTGGCAATAAATATTTCGAAATTCCAGCAAATCCATCAATTGGAAAACGCAAGCCGTCAAGATGGTTTGAACCGGCCAATAAGGAGGCATTCGACCAAGAGCTAACGGCTGAATGGGAATCTTGGCTTAGGGGTCGCCGTGAAGATCCACCAACCAGAGAGGAATTGGTGAGAAATTTACAAATTATGGATATGAAGAAAAAGAACGCCGCTGATTTAGATGTCAAGTTTGGAAAGAAAGATGATCAAGGAAAATTGATACCAAAAGAAAAGGAAACTATCGGAACTTTCCCTAAATACGAAGAATATGAAATTATTCCAAGTAAGGATCCTGAGAAGAAATTTTAGAATTCAAAAAGGGGCTTAGTTAATACGTTTTGTGATAATTTATAATTATTAAAATGCTTATAGGTACGTTAAATGTTGTGTTAAATAAAAATTGAATCGACGAAGATACAAAATCTTACGAAAAAGTAGATAATTTGAATCGCAAGTAATTTGCTTCGAAATGCCGCAGAAAATCTTTAAAGGTGATTTTTATTACGTTCAGATTATAAGACCATCAAATTACAATATTTAACGCACAAATTTTCTTAAGTTATCTCAGCATTTAAAAAAAAACGTTTTAACACAGTTTTTATTTATTTTTTCAAAAAAAGGGACACGAAATTCATATCTATCCGTGTATCGTACTGTTTTGTCTCTTTTTTTTAATGAAACGCTTCGTTTAAAAATTTTTGCATATGCCTTTAATATTAAATTAAAAATTGTGTTGCTTCTATTGAAACTTTTAAGTTAATACCCTCTTTATGATCAAGTGCGATATGTAAGTATTTCTAGAACTATTGTTTTTATCTCTTAGAAGTACGTAAGCACCCCATATACGTTTCAATCCAATTGGCAACTGAGTCGGTTGTTGTCCAAATCAAGGCATGCAGGCCCTGCATTGCAGGGCTATGTCAATTGATATTAGTTTGACATTTGTCGAGTTGTTTGAAGAAAAATCAAAAGAATTTGATTTTTTCAAATAGCCTAGTAACAAGGCCCATCTATCAATGGGCCTTGCCTATTAAGTTCGATTGTGCTGAATGTGTTCGAGTGGCTTGATCAGCTGTCAAAATTTACATTTGCTTTTTCAACTTTTTCAAAGAAAAAGTTAAGTATTTTTAAAATTGTCTTTAATTTCATTGTATTTTAAATAAAAAATTATCCCTTATTAAGTTTTAATTTGATATTTTTTCTTGTTTTTCTACCATTCTCTTGGCCAAATTTTTCGCCGCTTTTCTTTTTTTCATCATTAACGCATTCTGCAATATTCATTAATGCAATTATTTTTCTTTTGTCAGTCATTGCAATAGAAGTTTTTAATTTTTAAATTTCCAATTGTAAAAAATATATAAAAGAATCAATTCAATTGACAATTGAATTGAAACCTGTATGGGGAGCTATATATTTATTAATAACCTAATTTACCATTTGCATAATATGCAACACTGTCTGTCAACTGTTAAAACAACTGGTAGGGTTCACTTTCAAACAATTCTTTTATTGAATAAAAATTTATTATAAACAGTTTCAGACAACTTATTATTGAAACCGAGGTACATTAACACAAGGTAGACTCATTTGGGAGTGTAGACATGCTGCTTTATAAAAATAACCGATTTGTCAAAATTGTTTTCATACAAAACAAAGCCAATTTAACGCACAAAAGTAAAAATTTTGGCTCATATACACGAAATTTGATAATTGGGTTCAAACTGGGGTAAACAGCTAACAAACATATGGACCAACTAGTCTACCTTGTGTAGCTGTACCATAATTAAACCATAGTAGAATAAGTACAAGGTATAGTCATTAGAAATTTTGTTCTCAATTTTATATAACGCAAAACAAAACAAAAGAAAAAATTTAACAAGCGTCAAAAATCAAATAAATTAATTTGACATTACATGGGTAAATAATGACAACTCACCCTAATGAACCTACCTGGTACCTATTATATTATGTTAAAAAGAAAATAATTAAGAGTAGCGGATCAATTTTACCAGTCATCCAAATCTAAATCTTTAACTATATCCAAATCTTCCACTCCCTCAACAGGTTCTTCGATCGGTAAATCATATTCGGCTTCCTTAGCCAATTTAGGTTTCTTTTTAGATTTCTTCTCCTTTGATTTTTTCTTAGATTTCTTTTCCACCATTTCTTCGTCGCTTTCTTCTGCTCCAGGAATCTTAACGTCTTCATCTTCCGAGTCTGATGGGAAGAGTTCAACTTCACCGTTTTCATTTTTAACTTGTACTATGGATTTCTTGGACGATTTCTTAATAGAAGGTAAATTGTAGTCGTCATTAATGACGTCAGCTTGCGCAGCTTGTCGTCTTTTCTTGGTTTCATGAGTCTTAACCCAACTGTTGAAGTAAATATCTAAAGGTGTACCTTTATTCTTTACCTTTGTCTCCCATGCTTTTATTTGTGCATTGTCCTTAAGGCCAAAGTTAATTTTACGGCGTTCCTGTTCAATGAATCTGGAGTTCTCTTGAATTTTTTCCACCAACTGTTTTATTTTACGCGAATAGTTGGCATTACGACTTTCTTTAAGGTATGCTTTCAAAGCCATTACTATATGCACTGCCAAATCACTAAAAGCCAGTGACGCTGATTCGTAAGCCAAATATTCTAAAGTTAAACCACACACTTGTTCCACAACTTCATCTCTAAAACCATTTTCCGCTAATTGACCCTTATTTAGACGTAAAATGCAAGTAAACTGCATTGGCTTCATGGACACCGTTGTATGTTTGCGATTGAAAGTGTTACTTTTTAATACTTCCAAGATTAAAGGCAAAACTGGTATGAAGGTATGAGTTGCTTTAGCCAAATCAATTAATGATTGTAGACAATGGAATCTCAGCGGGAAGTATTGAGCTGTGGGTATTAAACGTATAACACCAAAGGCAATGGTAACCAAGGGATACACTAAAGGCTCCAATTGTGGTTTATCGGAAGTGGTGCCCAAAAGATCTGACCATAAACGTAAAGAATTAATATATTGCCAATTATAGCAAGCTTGGAAACTATCTTTCTTTTTCAAAATAACAGCATTACGAAGATGAATGGCCAATTGACGTATGTATAAGAAAGCATGTTGGTAGGTGACATTTAAGTCCAAAGCAAACATTTCCACCAAGGAACGTCTCATAAAGTTTATCGACGGCAAAGTATTGGGTGACACAAACTTAGAGTTACGTACATAGGAAAGATACATGGCTTTAAGAACATGATTTAACATAGTGGCCTAAAACATATTATAAGTATTTAATGTAATTTAATTTCGATAAAATAGTAATTTAAAACGTACCTGCTGATTGCGTGTAATTTTCAATATACAAAGAAAAGCTACGACACGAACAGTTTCGTCTCCCGTTGACCACAAGACAATCAATCTCTTTAAAATTGTTTTACCCAAAGAAGTAAATGGTGCCACCATACCAGCCATTTGATGAAGATGTTTTAATAGTACCGATAATATGTTTGCGCTAGAAACCTGTTCCACCAAACGAATTAAATCCGTCAAATAATAACGCAAACAACCACGAACTTTATTCCACTTTTTGGTCTTTTGCAGGGGTATAGATGAACGTGGTGTAACATTTAAAAAACGTAAAAGAGCTGGCTGCAAATGCAAGACACACAACTGAATAACCCCATTAAAGGCAGCAGACCCCACCACTTTATATGCCATTGGAATATTTTGGTCACTGTCTGGCGAAATGCTAAGCAACGCAGAACTAAAAGCCTGTGTAACTTTGCGAATAATATCAATAGGTACATTATTCTTTTCTAGTTGTAATTGCCATTGACGCAAAAGATTTAAAGTTATTTTCTGTGTACTATCAGTAACCACACTAGGCTCGTCTTCTTCCTCAAAATCGCTTTCATCACTAGCCACCTCTAAATCGCCAGTTGGTTTATGATATTTCTCTTCATCATCGTCTCCATCTTCTGCGTCATCATCCTCTTCCATGTCGTCATCTGAATCATCGGATTTTTTGCTTTTCTTTTCATTTTTATTAATTATTTTTTCATCCAATTCATCATCATCGTCACTGTCTAACAGATTAAATTCTAACAATTGTTTGTCATTTTTCTTTAAGAAGTCATAGAATTCAGGATCAATGTCTTTAAGACCTTCAAAATTTTGCTTATCTTTTTTTTTCTTGGAAGACTTTTCTGTTAGATCTTTAGTTTTATCATCTTTAGCGGAAACATTAATTTTTTTGTTATCTTTAACTGATTTCTTTAGTTTTTTATCACCTTTTGTAGTTTCAACTTTCATCACTGCCTCATCCTCTAAAGATTTTTTTAGTTGCTTAACTTTTTTACTTTTAATCTCTGTGTTTTTAAACGTTTTCTTTTTAATTGTTGATAAACTTTTTGGTTTAACAGATTTTTTAGCTAAATTTTTCATTTTTACACACTAGTTTTTCAGTTTTTGTGATAATGCACTCAATATTAGGCTTTCGTTGAAAATTAATACACGTGCGTTTTGAAAACAAAATGTATAAAGATGCCAGATGCAGTAATCCATTGTACGAAAATCCCATTTTTCCCTACAACAATTTTCCCTACTTTTCTTCATATTAAAAATTAATTGTTTTTAGCACAGGAAACATCCCTACAAGAAATGAATGAGCGAGTAGTCACATTTTTCTTAACACCAAAATGAAAAATGTGACTATTCGCTCATTCATTTCTTGTAGGGATATATCTACATATTTTGTATATATTGTTACGTTTTTCCTTTAATAAACGCGTTTGAGTTCTTTTAATTGCAAATCCGAATAAATTAACAAACTTTATTGAAATTAATTATTTTGTTCACAATTGTTAGTTACGAACAGAACCGTTATGTCTCCAAACAAAACTGAAACTAATTTTTCATGAGTCTCCCATTTTTATATATCATAACTATGCCTAGATTTTGCCTGAACCTCAGTGTAATAACAAATTATTATGTTCTAAAACCATTTCTATAAATGAGTCGGAAATCTTTAATTTAATTTTTTTACTACAATTATAATAAGCTAACATTTCACAAACATAATTTCTTTCCCACACAATTTGCTTTTATTTTTTTCTTTTTTTAATTTTTTTTAAACTGACAACCAAATTTGACGTTTTATGTTAGCAATAATTGTCAACAAAAATGGACTAACAATTATTGCAACATAAATTGCTGGCAATAAATATGTACAAAAAATTGCTGTCTACATTATAATAATTTTGACATTTACTGCAATATTTGTAGCAATAATTATCTCTGGTATAGACGGGCAATTATAGGATGTTAACCGTACGGTAATTACCCTTTTTTAAGCGGCCCACACACTTGTAATATTATTGTATATGATATTCGTCATATTATTTCCATTTTGTCCTATATTATGCAATAAGTAGCACAATTGTTTCATTCATTCAATAAAAAGGAAAACATAACCTATAAATAACGTAAACAGCAATGTACAATGTTGCCAACACATTTCACCTTCTTTTCGTTGTGCAATAAAAATCAAAAGTCGTTTGATTGTTGCCAATATATTGTGCCATCTTCGAATATCACAAACACATTGCCGATATCATTGTACAATACGTAAAATTTAACAATTTTATTGCCAGTGTATGAGCCGCTTTACGGTAATTTTGGGCAGCAAAAGTCAGCAAGGTAATTTTATTTAAAATACGGTATTTAAAAAATATTTGGTTTAGGTGATTTTCAATTTATAACGAAATTTTAAAAACATCATGTTTCAGCAAATGTTTTCGTAACTCTGATAAGTGCCAAAATAAGAAAAATTAAATTACTCTTATATATTATAAATTTTATTTTAAACTTTTTTAAACATATACAATTAACCTAATGTGATAAATTTAACTATAATTTTCGGATTATTTGAAGTACGTATCGGGGATTAAATTTGGCTACAGATAAGAGTTTGGCACTTGAATAATCCGTATTTGAATCAAGCATTTTGTACTTGATTTAAGAAAATCCTTGCTTACCGTACTATTGGCAACGCTTTGTCTTGGTTTAAGTGCGGATGGATTGTATACTTATATATACCTATTTTATTTAAAATTATTTTACTGCGGTATATTATGTCCTGTGGTTCCTAGTAGGAACAAAGTGCCGCATTTTACTGCCGTATTAAAGACAAAAAAAAAAGACAAAAAATTATTAAAATTTTTCTAACATTCTTTTGAAATTTAAATAAATTGTTTATGAATACTTAATGTTTTGATTACTCACACACCCAGAAACGATATATATGTTTTTAATGTTTGTGTAGACGAACACAATCCTTAATACCGTTCGTAACTATTTTTAAGAAAGAACCGAACATTATATAGTGTTCTGTTCTTCGTTAAAAAACAAAAAAAAAAATTTAGCAACGACCACAGCACGAACAGCTTGTGGGTGTATTGGGTATATGTTTTCTTTGTGTAAAATTATTTTGCTGGCTTTTGTATGTGTATTTTGTTTTTTTAACAGCAAAAAGGGCGATATGCACAACAGAAACGAACGAACATTAATGAGCTGAACCGAACACAATAAAGTTTATGGTTTTAAAAACAAACCCGAACGTAACAAAATGTTCTCATCTTTTTGTTGAGTTGGATAAAAATAGTATTATTTTTGTGTTCGAAAGATGTAAAACAGGGAAACTTTATTTTTTTTCATGATTTTCTACACAGACACTATTACCGTTTGTGTTTTTCACAAATCTACCGAACCGAACACTAAGGAGCGATATTTAGTACTTATTTTCAAATACTAATTAGGACTAATAGCATAGGGCTTATGTTAAAATATACTACATGTGTACTTATCGTTGGTCTCATGTAGCAAGGCCCTAGCTCGATTTTTTTTAATTTTTTTATAATTCCAAGACCTTACAATTAATTACACCTCGTCACAAAAATTTAATGCAATAGTGGGTTAACTAAAAATGTATTAATATATTTTTGCAGTGTAAATAAGGCTAGGATGAAAACAAAATAAACAAAAACAACAAAAAATCATAAAATAGAGACATTTCCTTATAATCAAAAAAATTCTATAGGAAAAACAATGTCGCAACAAATTTTAAAGACCATTGCTGGCTTAATAATAAAAGAAAGGTAAACATTTTTCTAATAATATTCAATTATTTGTAATATATACAAGTTGTGTATTAGGCAGAAAAAATTACTTTTTTCGACCAACCATATAAAGTATTTAACAAAAAGCCAACACACAGATGCCGGCAAACAAGTTGATACAAAAACCGAACCTACAACCAATTTGACATCATCTAACCTCTCCAAGCTTGACAAGGAAACTCAACGTGAAGTGCAACATCATGGCAACTATGCCAATAGTTGGTGGGATATAAATGGTACAATGAAAGCATTGCATTCTTTAAATGCTATTAGGTAAAGTAGTTAGGTACATACAAAGTTTTAAATTAAAAGTTTTTGATATATTAAAATTAGAGTACCTTTCATACGTGACGGCCTGGTTGCACGAGGAAATATTCCTGCCGAACTAGTTGACACTTGTCGAGTTTTAAAGGGTCAACATATTTTAGAAGTAGGATGTGGTGGTGGCATATTAACTGAACAATTAGCACGGCTGGGAGCTCAAATAACCGGCATTGATTTAAGCGATGATTTAATACGTGTTGCTCGCGAACACCTTTCACATGAGGCCGATCCAAGATTATGTGATCTTATACAATATACAATTGAACCACTTGATGTACACATCAAAGACAAGATTAATTATTACGATGCAGTTGTAGTATCGGAAGTAATAGAACATGTAGAGGATAAAATAGCGTTACTTACAGCAACAGTACAATGCTTAAAGGTATAAGTTTTCATATTTAATTTATCCTAAAATCTTGAAATCGAATTTGAGTGAAATTTACTAATTTCACGAAATCACTGTAAAACATTAGACTTGGAAATTATTTGATTCAAATAAATTTTCAGCTTGGTGGATCTCTTTTCATTACAACAATCAATAAAACCATTCCTATGTGGGTAGGTGGCGTATTGTTGGGAGAATATGTTTTAAAAATTGCCCCTGTTGGTACACATCATTGGGATAAAATGATTAGTCCTTTAGATGTACAACGAATTTTAGATACAAGTAAGTAAAAACATTTTTAAAGGTTTCTTTGAAAATATCGAATATACCTACCTACTAAAGCTTTTGACGTTTTTTTTTGCGAAAATCGTGAATATTAAAGTTAAATGATTTTAATTTAATTTTCCTTACAGTGGGCTGTCACACAGTTGTTGTTAATGGCAGTACTTACGATTTTTGGCGAAATACTTGGCGTTGGATTAACTCGACCGATATGTGTTACGCTTTACAGGCGATTAAAACCGAAATATAAAAACATTTCTTAATTGTTAAGATTTTGTTTATTACCTTTATTTCATTAATGTTATTGTAATTAGGTATATTTTCTATTTCTAGTAAAATAATGAAAATTAATAAAAACTTTTTTTTAGAAGCTGTTTCCTTAGTTGGCATATGTCCGTTATTTCTAAAAAAAAGCTGGTCGTGTTCGTACCTAACAGTTATACATATTTACAAATTTCAACGTTTATTTGGACTCTGTGCTTTTACCCTTAGTTGTCTTTTAAAATTGTACATAGATTTTAATCCACAGCTAGATTTCTTTTTGTAGAAATTACGGGCATAAACAAATTAAAATTTTTAAAACTACTTATAAATCTTAAATACAAAATTAGTTTTCTGCGTCATCGTCACTATCTTTTGGTTTCATAAATTTTGATTTTTTCTTTCCCATTCCTTCCGTATTTCCATCATCTTCTTTGTGTCTTTTATTATTCTGCTGTTTTTTATTTTGATTATTGTTGACTTTCTTAAATTTGGAGAATTTTTTTTCGATGGTATGTGCTACTCCGGCCGTTTTATTTTGATAGAATTTCATCATATCCTCATTGGAAACATCAGTATTTTGTTCGTGTCTTTTGGCTGCTGCCTTTTCTTCACGTTCAATCTCTAACAATCTTTCTATTTCGGGATTCATTCCACGAAAACTTAAACGGCCATCCAAGAGATTTTCACAATGTACAAAACTGGGTTCGATTATAAAATTTGAATTGCTATTTAACATTTTATCGGTAATTTCATTGGAGTACATGGCTCTACCCTCAGCAGCCTCGATTTCTTTGTCTACTTTAGCTTTGGTGCGCTGCATGAATTTCATTTCCAGTATGCCTTTGGATAGGCGGGGTTTGGAAAAACTTTTTGCAGACATCTTTAATTCATATATATCTTTTTTTTAATTTTAAATTTTTAAAGCACCAACGCGTGTTAATTATTTAACTGCGAATACGAAAATAAAAACAAAAAGTAAATTTTTTTATTTATCTACACGAATATGAGAGAAAATCATGTGTCAAATTATTTTATTATTTTATCTATTACAGGGTGTTTAGTACATCTTTTTTTTGTTTCTATCAATACCCATCTGTTTATTCTTACATCTCTTTCTTGTCCTGTTCTATTTTCATACGAATGAATGTGTAAAAAGGTAAAAAACTACGACGAAGAAAAAAAGCGAAGAAACTGTCAATGAAAAAGTAAATGTATAAAAATATCCAAATGGCGGCAGGGTTAAAAAATCTTCAAGCGCCAAATTTTCATTGTTAATTCGCAAAATTTTAATATTTAACAACTTTTAATTCAACAAAAACTTTAAGAAACATATAATCTAAGTATTAAAGTGTAAAATTGTGAGAAAATATTGTTAAAATAAACAATGGAAACTCCAGAAAACACACCGAAAAAATCAAGTTGGTCTGCGAATACTAATGTTGGAACGCCCGCCCAACCCACTGAACGTGAAAAACATCTTCCCACTACGCCTCAAACGCCAAATCGGATAGTAGGCTCCCTGGTCCTATTGACACAAAAATTTGTAGACCTAATGATAAAAAATGGTGGAGAAATTGATCTCAGAGATGTAAGTAGCCACAGAAGTAAAGCAAAAAACCACCACTAAAACCTTGGTTATTTTTGTATTACTATTCATATCTGGGTAAATGTTATTATTCAACAACAACTACAACAAATTAAAAAAAAAATCACCTGTACTTTCTTAAGCGCGCCAAACCTTTTTTCTATTCATTAGTAATACGCAAAATGTTAAATAATTTTTAATTTTTTTAACAATTTAGGCTGCCGAAATTTTAGATGTTCAAAAGCGTCGTATTTATGATATTACAAATGTTTTGGAAGGCATTGGCCTAATTGAAAAGACTCGCTACAGCAGTGTTGTAAGATGGAGGTAAGATAACATTACTATTCTCTGTAGTAAAACAAAATTTATTTTGTATTTATTGTTGCAGAGGTGGTATTGATGGCCAACAAGATGATGCCTACGATACTTTAAAAGATCACAGCATTCATTTAGCTGCATTGGAAGCTGAACTTGATATGCAATTAGACTATGCAACACGTAATTTAAATTATGTAAAGGGAGATGACACAAATCGCTCATTTGCCTACGTCACCCGCGATGATTTGCTTGCCGTTTTTGGTGAAGATTGTGTTTTTACAATACCCAAATATTATGAAGATGAAAAGATTGTTAAACGAAAGGTAAGTTAATTTAAGTAAGTGTAATGCATGTTGGTATTTAAATGGAGTTTTTTTTTTGGAGAAAAATTATTTCACAACGTACTCATGGGGGAATATACATTCATACATACACACTTAGATAGAGAACATATTGCAGATTTTTTTAAATTAACGAAATGCAAACCACATATTTTTTGATATTTTAACCTATTTATACATATGACTAAATAATGGTAATGCTTTATACCTACGTACTTACATAAAAAAAGCTTGACCACAGCTGTTTTTTTTAATGTTTCAAACTAGGAAAGCAACCGGTAACTAAGAATTATATTACGGCTACTGGCAACAGCAAATTATCAATAACACTGTTTTACCAGAGCTAATTAAAATTTTCGTACCAGATGCCAGCCGACTAATTATACAATTTTTTTTATCATTTAAGCAATTCGCACCCTAAATACTAAAGGGTATTAACTCAAAATTTTTATTTTATCACTGTTCAACAGGCAGTAAATATTAATAATCTATACTACTTAGGGCCATTATTACAACTTTCCAATAGTTAAAAGTCGGATTTTGTCGGACCGATAAATAGCTTTGCATTATAAAACCTTCATTTATTATGTTTTCATCTATTAAATATTCACCCTTATTATGTTTGGCGTATTTAAAATACGCCTACGACTGTTTGGTAATAGATTAAAGAGAACGTGAACTTATTTTCTTTAATCTATTGCCAAACTGTCGTAGGCGTATTTTAAATATGTCAACCACGAAAAGGCTGATTATTATTATTGAAAATAATAGCAATAAAAAATGGAAGTTATAATAATGCAAAGCAATTTATCGGTCCAACAACATCCGACTTTTAACTATTGGCAAGTTGTAATAATGGCCCTTAAATATGTACATATATCTTTTCGCTCAGAATTCCCTACATATCTCCCTCGATAATGGTAGTACAATCGATGTAAGATTAGTCACCGATCAAGGGCACTGTTGTACCACGAAACCTGAATCAGAATCAGTCAAAAATTATTCACGCCTAGAAACTCCATCACCAACACTGTCCTCATCCTCAACACATTCAGTGCCTGCTGGTACATTAACACAAACAACAACCAAAGCAAATCTAGTCAACGATGAACACACATATTTTTGCAATCCGGAAATAAGAGAGGAAATGGAAGCATTGAAGAGCAAACAAACGGCACGAATAATAATGCAAAAAAATACAACAGGACATTCTTTGAGAAGATTTTTTCCCGACAATCCACATATGGGTGAGTAGTATAACTAAAATCAATAGTGGTTTTCACCCTTGATAGTAAAGTCACTTGTAGACCTTGTGAATCTTATTAATTTAGTTAAAGTATGTACTAAGATTTACAACACTGCAACAACAAAATGTATAAGACTAAAATTTACTACGCTGTAGTTGAAAAATCCAACAAAAAGCTGTTAATAACCCAGAACAAAACAGTTGAAGAAACTATATCTGTCTCTTTGCCTCACTCAGCTACTTCATTAATTTACAATACTAACGAAAAAGACACTCACGTTTTGTATGTAGTATAAAATCGTATTAAGTAAAGCAGAGTTGTACGCTTATTACAAAGGGTGAAAACCGCTAATATAATGATTGGAAAATAAAACAAAATATATGGTTTATTTTTTTCAGAAAATCCTCCTCTCCTGCCTTTAAATCCTCCACAAAATGAATACAATTTTGTTTTAAGTCCCGATGAGGGTGTATGTGAATTGTATGATATACCTTGTCCCTAGTAAAAATTCGAACAAATTTTGTAAATGATGCTGGTAAAAAGATAAGTGTTAGAAAAAATTTAGGTCTATAATATTTATCTCTCTCGAACTCTTCTTTTTTTCTTAACTAGACAACATAATAATTTTCTATTAAATCAATGCAAATATTTTTAATAATAAGTCTTATAACAAGCAGCAAGTTATGTAGTTTAAAAAAGGAATCGAGATTTATATTTGCTTTGATTTTATGTAAATTTTTTTAGGGAATTTATTAATTTGCTTTAATATTGTTTAGTAAAATTTATATTTATTTTATTTTATTGCTTATATTTTTTTTTTTGTAATCAAATTGATCTTAACGGTATTTTCCCTCCTGACTTATTTTTATTTAATTTGGATATAAATTAAAATTATATTTTACTTTACACTTTATGTGCGCAAATCATGTATGCTGTTTTAAAAAGACTTAACAAAAAATTTCCATTTAACTTCGTTTTAAAATTCATTTTAAAGTTTGCTTAAAATAACAATTAATTTTATTTTAAATAAAGATTTAAGACATAAGTTGCATTAAATTAATAAAATTTTAAACATATATAATAAAACTTAAATAATGGCGTTAAAACAAATAAAGTATACAAATTTAATTATTAATTTATTTGAAATATTTGTTTTGTGCACGATACAGAATATTTTTTGATGTGTATATATGTATATGAATGGCTGGTTTCCAAACGTGGGTGGCAAAGCAACTCGCCTTTTCAAGTGCAGAATATTACAATGATATCTGCCCCAAAGTGCATCAAAAAAGTTATCTATGCGTATACATATGTAAATGGCTTGGTTCTATAAATATTCAGTTAAATCAGAAGTAGGGAGATTTTTTTAACATTTCCGGGAATTTCTTCCGAAAGTTTTCGACTTCAATTTAAGTTCTTTTGGCGTCAAATGATACTAACTGCTAGATATCGTAAACAAATTTACTTCGAAATTTGTTCCATTTTCCTTAAAAAATGTATGGGGAACAACAGCATTTCAGGGGAAGAACTATTTATTCGCGATAGGCGTGATTAAATCGAATGTTTCTCAAAATTATTATTAACGTTCATGTTCTGATACGATACGAAATCGCAAGATTTAGGCCCCTATTACGGTTCACAACTCAACTCAGTTGAGTTGTAAATAAGACAACTGGTGGTGTTAAGTTGTAATATGTTGATGTTTTTGTTCGCCGCAATAGAGCAAAGTTGTAAACTATCGAGCCTGTTCTAAAAATCACGTGCTTTTGAAATCACACGTGTGACGTTTTGAAAGTCACACCATTGTTGTGTTTCTCGGTATGCTTTCTGCAATTGAAGATCACACCAAAACACACAAAAACGAGACGCGAAAATATCACACGTGTGATATTTCAACTCAACTGAGTTGAGTTGTGAACCGTAATGGCATTCCAAACTTCTTGCGATTTATAGAACACCTTTTATGCGATTTAGACAATCAAGTTTTTTCTAATAAAATCTAAAAATGTATCTTCTAAAACCTAAATTGGTTTGATATCGATATTTTTTTTTACTCGGGCATGTTCTACAAATCGAAATGAAGTGGAATTGAAATCGAACGAGATTTTGATTTCTATTATTGGCAAAATTATTGTAGTTTTTCCTGTTTTAAAGAGCTTGTAAATATAATTGATATTCAAAGAATGAAGTATATACATATGTATGTAAAAAGGAATATTTTTATGAACTTTCGTTACAGGGCTCTAATCACCGCACTCGATACTATCGAATTTTTATGCATACGATAGACACTGACGTATCGAATGAACCTGTGAAATGTAATGTCGATTTACTCGATATCGAATGCTTTTATTTTAAATTCAATAATTTCATTCGATATCGAAAGTCATGATACCAAAATAAATAATTTCGATAAATTTTGCTCGATATCGTATGTGGTGATTAGACCCCTGGGGGGCTTCTGTCTATTGCGATGCGAAAGTAAATGTTAGCAAATCTAGCGATTGGTACTCCTTAATGCGTTTGTGCATTTGTCTTTCGCATCTTTTAATTTTTTTCTTTTCCCAAATCATCACCATTTATAGTATTACAGATAGAAGCAAAACAATTTTTAATTGAACATTAAAAGCTTATAAAAACATTCAATCCAACCGTTTCAATACCAAAAATAAATAGCACGATATTTTTACAGCGTGACGTGAAAATTTTTTTCTTCCAAAATTTAAAAAAAAAAATTCGAGCTAATACCCTTTATTTTTTTATGATCAGGTGCAGAATGTACTAATAAAGTGGCCTCACAAGCGCAGCTGTTTGCAGTGATTTTCTTCGTGTGGCGTTCGTCGTCATTTTTTTTGTTTATTTACATTTTTTATAAAGGCATTTTGACATTTGCCGTCTCAATTCTAGCAACAAAATGCCTGTTGTTTTTTCTATTGTTTCATTGTTGTAGTACTGAGGCCACTTTGTTAATACATTTTGATCAAGTGCGTTCAATATGTATTCCAAAAATAAATCACAGAAATTAAAATTTTTTTTCTTTTAATTAAATTACAATATTAACTAAAAACTATTAAAACATTACAGTTGATGTTTTTTGTAAAAAAAAAATCATTTCCTTTTAGCCTTTTTCCAATTTGTTTTACCGCTACTGCTACCTCCGGTTTTTAAACGCTTGCGCGCTCCAATAAACTGTTCCGAATCATCGAAAGCATCACCACCTGCACCCTTCTTAAAGCGACCCTTTGCGCCTTTAGATTCTTCAATATCTTTTAGTTCTAACTTGGCAGTACGTTGAGCCTCTCCGACGCGTTCTTGCAAGGCCATAACCTCATCCTCTTCACATTTGTACAATGGCAATTGTTTGCCCAATAAATGTTCTATGCGCTGATAAAGCTCAACATCATACTGAGTAACAAATGTTATGGCTTTACCAGAACGTCCCGCACGAGCAGTGCGACCAACACGATGTATATAGTCTTTGCTATGAGTGGGTATATCGAAATTTAAAACCACATCCACGTGGGGTATATCCAAGCCTCTGGAGGCCACATCGGTAGAAATAAGAATTGAACGATTTTTAGCTTTAAATTTATTAAGAGCGGCCAAACGTTTATTTTGTGACATTTGGCCGTGCAAAGGTATTGCTGCCAAACCTAAAGCCCTTAGCATTAAAGCAGTTTTTACCGTGTTATTACAAGTACTACAGAAAATCATAAAACTATTCCCGGCCAATTCATTGAGTATATGCACGAGATAGACATCCTTGTATTTAACAGGTATGAAAATATAGTACTGCTGCAACTGTTCTACAGTCTGATATTTATTGGAAACTTCTACTTTGACGGGATCCTTTAGAGAAGCTCTTTGTAGTTTCTTAACCTTCTTGGTCATAGTGGCACTGAATAGAAAAGTTCGTCTTTCTTTAGGCAAAACTTTAAGAATTTTATCCAATTCTACTTCAAAATCCATGTTAAGTATGCGATCAGCTTCATCCATGACCAAATACTTAATGGCTTTTAAATTGAAACCCTTAAGGTTTTCCAAATGATCTACCAAACGACCAGGAGTGGCAATAATAATGTGAGGCTTTTTGCCTAGCTGTAACGCTTGTGAAACCATATCCATGCCACCTACTACCACACAACATTTGACACCTATGGAACTGCCTGGGGGGAGATCATAAAAGTTATTTTAAAGTTAGTATTAAAATAAATTTTTTTTAGAAATATATTTTTATGATTTTTTAAGGCTCAGAGGTAGTGACGAAATTAAAATTAGTATATTTTCATGGGTTTTTATTTCAAAATTATGGTTTACATCATGGCCGAATCGGGTATAACATGCCATTTAAATAACGCTTTACTGGGATATGTTGTACATAACTCTAGGAAAGAATTTTCAAGCAATACTAAATTTTTCACAAACTCACCTAGTGCTTCAAATTGTTCCGATATTTGAAAAGCCAATTCTCTGGTAGGTGTTAGAATCAAAGCAAAATATCGTTGTGGATTTTCAAGCAGGGCATGTAGTATAGGCAAAGCAAAGGCGCCTGTTTTACCAGAACCAGTCTCAGCCAAACCAATAACATCTTTGTTTTGTAACGCCACTGGTATTGCTTCTTTTTGAATTTTAGAGGGTGCTTTCCATTTCAACTCTTCACACGCTTTGCACAAGGTATCATTGAGACCCTAAATTGGTAATTGAGATCTAATGATCAATCGTTTTTCATTCATTGCTCTAATAAAATCGTAACAGTAAACTTACCAGTTCTTTCCATGTCATTGGTTTGTCATCAGTTTTACCGTCTTGTGATGGAATTACATTTACTTGATCTTCAGCCTCGTGTTCATCAGCAGATTCGTTTTCTTGTTCCTCTTCGATTTCTTCATCGACATCCTCCTCTTCTTCACCACTTACAATATTTTCTTCATCTTCTGAAGTAGTCGACATTGAAATTTTTGTATATGAATTTGCTTAAACAAGTTTTTATTACCCTTTTAAAAGTTTTTACTTTTTCTAATAAAAACACGTGTACGTCTAATTCAGTGTGTGGTTTAATTTAAAATGGACGATTGTTGACATGTTTTGTTCGAGAATCAACATAACCTCTTTCAATCATATGCTTGACAGTTTTGAAATGGTGAAGCCAGATTTTTGCTTAAGAAAATAGGCCCGTTAAAAAAAACCATTTGAATAATCAGATATTCTCTTATTCCAATAATGCGTTTCGTTTAAAACTATTCAATTACCTTTCTGCGAATGCTTAGGGTTTGATTTTGCGATTTTGTGATGATTGAACTTCATTTTCCATTACTAAATCTTTGCTTTATATTTTAGTGTGTTATTTTGACGTTGCATTTATTTAATTTAATAACGGTTTTTAACTCACTGTCATTTATCTCATCTTTGCAATACTTGAAACTTCAATAAACAGTTGCCTTACTATTTCCTGTCAAGTTAAGTTAAGTTTGCTCTTTTTTTCCTTCTTCAAATGTTATCTAATTTCCTCAATAAATTCTAATTTTGTAGGTAAATGTATGTATATGAATCTCCATGTCTGTTCACAACATTGGGACAATAATTATTATTGTTTTGCTTATATTTTTATTTCTTAGGCTGGGGAGCCAATTGTTGAAATGTTGTATGTATTATACATTTATAGATGTAAGATAATATTTAAGATATTATATAGTATTTTATTCAGGATGTATGTATCTTTGTAATATGAAATTTTTTTTTTGGCCTGTTTAGGATTATTGTATTACTATGAAATGATTTTATTAAAATTGTATACATATACAAACATTAGATAAGAAAGTAAATAAATATGTATGAACTAAATAATGAACATTCTTTTTTAAATTTTTGATTTTATATTAGTAAATGAAAAATAGCCCCGAAGTAAAAATTGTGATTTTATTTTAAATAAAATTCAAACTCATCCCAACAAAAAAATGAAAAAGAACCCAAAAAATGCCCATGTTTCTCATGTGAAATTTTTGGGCCATTATTCATTTTCTTTCCATAATTTCTAAAAAAACTGAATTTTTAATATTTGAATTTGGCTAAACATATGCTAAATTTTTGCAAAAAATAAAGAAGGCCACGGTCAAGAATGAAAGATTATCAATAACAATTTTAATTAATTTTCATGTTGTAAAATTCCTTTCTTCATAAAAATAATTTAATGAAAATTAAATTTGATGAACTTAAGCCGAATTAAAATATTAAAAATTTGGATTAAAAACCATAAATAGTTCAACAAAATAACCACAATTCTAATTATCAATATTAATATATATATTTTTTAAACAAATATGGTAAACAATTCTGATTTTCTAAAAAGTGAAAATCTGCTTTTGCACAATGTTAAGTCTAGCAGAAAATATGCTAAAATGGTAGTAGCACTGTCAACTGGGCTTTTAAGACCACCTGCATTTAAAAAACTTTCACACAATTTGCTTCAATTTTTTTTGTCGCCCTTTTGTTTAAATCTAAAACTCAATTGACAACTTAATTTTTGGTTTTAATAAACGAAAAAAAAATTTTTAATATTAAAGTTTTAATAATAAAGAATTTTATATAGTATTTAATAAACTAGTAATAATATTTATAAACTAAAAAATTAAATCTCTATCATTTAAAAACTTTACCTTCTAACGTCTTTTTGTTCTTGTATTTCATTCAACGATATGGTACAACCATTTTATGAAAACATAATATTCAGCTTTTGTATATAGCATATACCAAATTATCAAAGTTTTAATTATTTTTTTTTTATTTATTTAACAAATTGCTTGTAAGACAAACATAAGATTAATTTAAATTATATACAAACAACATATGTACATATTTATTTTTTAAAGGATAATTATGGAGTTTGTAGCATTTTTTTTATTTAAAACCCCACGTTTAAGGCGGTTTAATATTTAAAATAAAAGTATGGCAACATGTTAACTAGAAATTTATTGATTAAAAAAATGACGTTTGCGAATAGTAGTAGAAAAATTTTCCAATTCATAAAACTTACGGAATAAAGACTCAAGAAAATTTAAGAATTTACGGTAAAAATCATAAAAATTTTACAATTCTTTTGCATTAAATTATAAAACAAATGCTACTAAGTAAAAGTGAGTTACAATTTTAAAGAAATTTTAAGAATATCAAAAGATATTCTTATTGAAATTTTTTTTGTGCCATAAATGAGAAAGACGTTGGTTACCTTTTGAAGAAAAATAAGTTTGGTATTTGTGAAAAGAAAAAAATAAAATAGATTATTTAAAGATGAAGTTAAGGTTTAAAAATAAAAGTAATTTTGTTAGATTAACAATTGTGTTCTAAATTGCAAATTTTTATTTCTTTTATATAAATTTTTTCTTTTACTATCGAAATTTCGTTTTTTTTGTGTCGACCATTAAAATATTTACGGGATACACATATGTGCTGGCGCTGACTGGCTGCCTGCCTGCGTACTTTCGTTAATTTTTGTTGTAGCTGAGAGGGGCTTACACAGAAAATATATCACAACTCTCAACAATTTACGAAAATAGCAACCTACTATTTTAAAAGCAGAGCAAAACGAGAAACTTAATTAATAGAAATAAGAAACGTAAAGGAGAATTTTGTAGCAAAAATAGCAAAACGAGAAGAAGCAACATCACCATTGCCGTCGACGCCGTTAACATCACTTCGAAATTTAGGTGGTGGGAGTTAAGGTTGCAGCAACAACAACAAACGCACTAAAAACAAACGCAAACGCAATAGTAAGCAAGAAGAAAACAAAAGAATACGAAACACTAAAAAAGTTCAAACAACATTCATTTTTTATACGGGCGAAATAACAAAAATTTCAACAAACTTAAGACGACAACAAAAACAAAAAATACCATCTCGATAAAGTGAAAATCTAAAGACTCCCGACAACTAATAACAACAACAAAACCCCCATTGGCAAATAGAAAAAAAAACTGGAGCACAAGCAAATATCCAACCATACCATTTAAGGAATACATACTTGTAGAAAAAACTAAAAGATTTTTACAACAAAAATAGCTCCTTAGTCAAAATCTTTTATTTATAAAAGTCCTAAAGCCTGAAAAAATACAAAAGAAGCATCTAACTATAAAAACGCAACTACTGAATTCCCTTAACACCGGAATACAATAAACAAATTGTTACAGTGTATCATTCTATATAAACCGTAGTACGTCACTACTTTTCTATACACTTAAAAAATTTTAAAGTGCATTGGCCTAATTTCGAGAAAAGCGACAAAAACTCTACATATAGATAAAAAATTTATTCTTCCAAAGTTTCCAATTTTTACCAAATATCCATTTCTACTGGTGCGTTTTTTTTTGCTAAAAATTCAAAATCGTTGCTACCGACAGTAGTATTAGCAAACATTTCACTATGAATCCAGCTGCAGATCCTTGGGTTATAACCCAACGTGAAAAGTTAAAATATCAAGAACAATTTAAGGCACTGCAACCACAAAATGGTTTTGTCACCGGTGCCCAAGCCAAAGGTTTCTTTTTACAATCGCAATTGCCGCCTTTGATACTTGGTCAAATATGGTGAGTCATATTTCTGTTTATATTTATTTAATACATACCTAGTTGTTAAGAAGTTTTTAATTGTTTACTATAAATTCTAAGAACGTTTGTTAGGTTTGTCTACGAGTTACATTAATGCTTACCTTCTGTTGAAGGCTAAAACTAAAACCCTCAATGTGGTTATTTATGACTTACATATGTAAGTAATTAATTTAAAATGGAAGAACCTGCGAATTTGAGTTGTTTTTTTTTTATTTGGTTAGAGTTTAGACCCAACCATAATGTGCTTGAGTTGGCTCAAGCAAATGTGCGAATACATTTAAATCATATGAGGCAAAGCATATTGAACTTAAGGAACATTTTTGTTAATTTTTATGAAACTTTCATTTGCTTAAGCAAAGTGCGAAACTGATCGTACGTTTCGTACGGAATCAAATGTTCGTTAATTTTTTTAAATACATTAAGAGACTTTTTGTTAATTTTTGGCAGTAGAATAAGCAAAGCTATGCATATAACGGTTGGGCCTTTTAACTAAAAACATGCTATTCAAAATGGTTTAAATTGAAACCACAAAGAATGTATCGAGCCCTAACAGCGAAAATAATGTAAACGACATCATTTTCAATTTTTGTTTTTTTTTTTAAGAAATTACTTTATTGGCAACACGTTGCATCATCTCCTTAAATGTCATGGACACAAAAGGTACCGTTACGATTTTAGAGCAAGAACAATTTTATTGTAAGCTACAAATTTCTTACAAAATTTATATGAAATAAAGTAAAAAAATCTCACTCCTGTGAAATTTGATTTTTGGCGCTTACATTATTTTCGCGGTTAGGGCTGGATATGCTCCTATAAAACCCATAGTTTTTGTAGTAAACAATAGTATTGTAATAATTTACAGTAATAAGGTGTACTATCATTTATTCATAGCCTAGACAGTTTTCTCTATAAGCCGATAACATTTTTGGCTACTGCATTGGCACTATTTTACACATTAATCTAATAAAAATGTAAGGTTTAAAATTGTCGTTTTTGATTTGCGTAGGTACATATATTTATTATTTATTTATTTATTTTGTGATATAATACTTATATTGAATATAAGAATAATATGGAAGTTAGCACTGGCTGGTAGGGCCATCGGCTAATAATTAAATAAACTGATTTTTTTAAAACAATAGCGGAGTTTCTTCAGAGCTGCAAAGCACAAGAAGATCCACCTGAAAGTCAATCTTTCCTAAAAATGGGTGAATATCAGTTCTTAGGGTTGTTTTTTTATGACCTCCCTTCGTACGTCCCGTGATTTTATACAAATACCCCCCGGGACCTAAGTTACAGGGACGCTACTGGTACCCATGGTACCATATTGAATTCTACTCAATTTTAAGTTAAAAATTATTTATTTCATCACGTTCAGCGGCACGCTTTGTTTAAGTATTTTTTTGACGTAAACGGTGATATAATTTCCATTTTTGTTATAATGTTGTATTTGTTGCCGTAACGATGCCACCTGCTATTTCACAATGATATCTTTGTCGGGTTATTTAAAGTCTTACCAAATAGCACCGTTGAGCTTGTACATTTATATAAGCTCAACTATTAACTTTTTTCAGGATGATAGATACATAAGTGCTGAATATAACAGAATTGCCAGCTTTGTTGTTAAATGTCCATCAGTTTATGCGGGGGCAGTATTTTGACAGCAATAGAAAATAGTGATTCCCGCATTCAAATTTATTTGGAAAAAGCAAAAAGAGAGTAATTTGGTCAGAAAGCAAAGCCAACGGGGTTTTTTTTTTTAATTCACGGAACTTAATGACTATGTATTGCTATCAAAATTTTATTGAACTTACGTTCCTTTCTATAGGGGCTATTTTTGAGTTGGACCGTATGCATAAGGGTAATATTCTGTCATTGACGCAGAAAGGTTATCAGGGGTGTACTGAAAATCGCAAACGCAAGAATTTAGAAGTTGTTTTTAATAAACTTTAAACCTAATTCTTATAATTTTTTGTTTAAAATCATGTTTAATAGGGAAATATTTGTTTAATATTTGTCATAAAATTTTTTTATTACAGAAATCTTATTTAAAAACGACTTTAAAAATTCTTGCATTTTACGCTTGCGATTTCCAGAACACCCCTGTATAACTACAGTTCATATAAACCAGCGAAGGTTAAATATCGTATGCTGAAAATAACCAACCATCCTTCCTTACATTGGTGCCAACTCTTGTGAGTGCATTTGTTAATTTTTATTTATTTTCATGCCATTTTTTAAAAAGAGGTCCAAAATATGTTTTTTTAAGTAAAAACCAAACATTTTAAACTAAACAATTTATTTTTAAATATGGGACCATGGGATCATATGTGTTAAACCATTTTGAAGTTTAGGAAACCTTTGTTTAGTTTTATTAAACTGTCAATTAATTGCTTGAGAACATATATAAATATATGTATATCTGTGGCAAAAAATAATGATGGCGCTTAAGTTCACATAATTGCTTCTTCATTTTATTACATATTCTTATTCTCTTCTTCAAGATCTATCATTCAGCTAAATTTCTAGTATAAAATGCGATTACATACTAATAAAGCTACACATTTATATTTTAATTTACTCAACACAACACACCATTTATTTTGGACAAAACCCTTAAAATTTCGACATTATTATTTATTGCCACAGGTATAAGTATGTATTTCTACAATATTTCTCTTAGTCCATGTAAAGTATTTATATTTATATACCTTAACGATCGAAGTGGATTTAACGACGTCCGTGTGTCTCTTGAAATGAGGTTTCCGAAGACCCCAAATATGATGGGGACTTGGTAGTTATATATTAATTTTTTAATATATAGTTTTGAATTTATTGCTATAGAAATTCAGCCTGATCGGTCCACAAAGAGCTGAAATATAAGCAATTAGACTGCCTCTAATTTTACCCATAAATCCCTGTATTTGTTTTTTTATGTATATCTGGAGAACGGCAAAAGCCAAAGTTTTAAAAACATCCGACAAAATGTGGGCTAGATTGTGTAGTGTTAGTTTCACAAAGTAGATTTATTTACATATTCATGTCAAGTGACCCAACTTTTGAAATCGATTTCTTCCGATTTGGATGAAATTTGCACCAAGGTTAGTTCTAATGGATAGTAGCTTAGACACAAATTTTCAACAATATCGGTTTACTGAGTGAGGGGTTGTTTTAAAATTTAAAACTCTTTTTTTTTATTGTTTTTTTAAGCGGGTAATTTTTTTTTTGCTCAAAAGAAAGCTTATGTCTTTTTCTTTAACGTGGTTTTCATCGCTTATTGGATTGCGAGTAGCTTATGTATAAAAATAATATCTAACTCAAGACGAGAATTTTTAAATTTTTAGCATATGCTCTATTTTAAATTTTGTTTCCTTTTTTTTTGTTTAAGTGTTTCTAAACCTTTCCTACAGTATGAAACATACGTCACTTTTGACAATTTTTATTAATTTGTAATAATAATTAAATTAATAACCTCCCTATTTATAAACGATTATTAAATTTAACAAACGTTTATTAAGGAAATTTTTCATACAAAATTTGTTTGTAAACCTTTATTAAATTGAAAATTTTTTTATAAATAATAATAAACAATAGAAATAAAAAGATAAATATGGGTTCCTGGACACTGCTTAATTCCGAGCAATTAATTCGCGGATTCTGCCGTAAAAACGGCACTCCGATCCCCTCTTTACTTGACTAATAACATTAACACTAACGACATGCTCGGTTATAAACGTAATTCTCTGATTGGTATAGAGAAATTAATAGAAAAAATAAATATTAGAGACAATCTTAACTTTAACACCAATAAGGCTATTAACACTCAAAATTATTCTAAATTCATCAGACTTAGGCTGGGTCATACCTTAAGTACAAAGAAACACCTAATGGGGCCTAACTCATCGAACCAATGTCCATATTGTAATACAAGTACCATTTCCATCATACATATTTGATCATATTCCAAGAAATTTTCAGCTATGAGATACCACATCTTTCAATCAAATTCAATACAATACCTTTCCAATCCCTCAAATGTACAAAGACAAATAAAAAAAAACTCAATTTTCAATTGTGTATCATATGTATATCGGCTAAGTTTATCAATTTTGTAAATGTTATTTAGATTAATTATAGTTTTATAAAATATTCTGTAACATATCTGGTTAAAGGCATCAGTAGCCATTGCTCTAATAAGTTGTCCGAATGTTTTTATAAGTTATGATAACTAATAATTGATAAAAAGATAAATAATTTAAAAAAATTTAATCACATTAGATTAACGCCGCAACTTTCGTATGCTACTTTTTGTTTGTTAGCAAGAGGTGTAGGGAAGAAAATGTTGTTGAAAAAGTTGAAAAAATTCTTGTAAAAAATGTAAATGTAAATGAGAAAAGGAGTTTCGTAGGAACTACTTTGAAAGAAAATAGAAAAAAAAAACTCGGCGTTAATTGCATAATCTAAATGCGGTCATACAAAGTTTTTCATCCTCCCTATTTATTGCCTTTGTTTTCTGCTTTTGCCAATCCATTCTTGTCGTTACTAGGTTCAGCTGTTGATTTCGCTGCTAGTTTATTTTTTGGCTTTGAAAAGAAATCGCATTGAGTAGAATCAGAAAATTTTTGCAACTAGAGGCTTCCATCGACAAGCAGTGCCATCGATTGTTACCACCGCATCGAATCTGCTCTTCAGTGTTCTTAATGTTTCCTCATGATCCTCTTTGCTACTAAAAACTATTTAAGTTTCTTTACAATAATTCTTTGCCCAATTAAATAAAGCATTCGCATCTAAGTTGAATACAATGGAGGTTATATTTCGCTGCATTTCTTTTGGGGTTTCAACCAACATCATCACATGCTCCTTTACCACCACATGCTGCTTTACCATACAAATCTTTGAATATCTATTAGATTTGCGAAGCTACTTTTTTTTAAATTTTGATGAGCTCCGACTGAAACGGATTCTTGCAACGGTATCATGTTTTAAATCGTCGGATATGATTTCCATACTTTTGTGATAACTCGAGAACCACTAGTCCGAATAAGCTAAAACAAATTGAAAAAAATTAAGAATTACAATTCCTTTAATCTGTTCATGAAACGTTTCGCTACATAAGCAACAGTTTAGCAGTTATAAATAAATGTATGAAGAAAAAAAATATTGTTTCAATTTGTTTCAGCTAATTCGGACTAGAGGTTCTCGAGTTATGACAAACAAAATAGCCTAAAACGTGACAAATTCCCCTATACAATACTTACTAACTTCAAATTAATTTTTAAATTATTATTTGATGTACCATGACCGAACTAATGATGCAGAAGTTCTTCTTTTTGGGTCTACTTTCATAACCAATTATCAGAATTGAGTCCCGAATCAATCACCTGAAAAATGTTGTACTGTGTTATTTACTCGTGTTGTGGTAAACTTAGAAGTTAATTTTTACAACAGTTTTGCAAATTAATTTCAACCTAATAAATTTGTGTTCATTGTATTGCGGCATGAAAGATGATACAATGAGAAATGCAAAAGGGCAACTTTCTAAAAAGAGGCAAAAAAACGCAAAATCTTCCGTCTCGTGACAGTTCTGTTAGTATTCTGTGGTAGTAGGCCTTTAAATAGCATTTACAATTTTTAAAATTGGTCATTGTTAAATAAAATTTGCAGTTCTTGGTCATCCTCGTCTTCATTTAAAAACCACTATTTAGATGTTATTTTGACTTTTTATATGTGCTTTGTAGCTTTAACAACAACGATTATTTCACTAGACACTAAAGCCCTAATTCTGTAAAACGCAACAGCAACGCCAAAAATAACATTAAAAGCAAAAACATTGTCAAACATTTTTCATAATTTTGTTGTTGCTTTTAATAGAAATTCATACTGCGTTTTAAAATTTTCAACGCCACAAGATATGCAGCGTTTGAAATTTAAAAATTCAATAGGAATTTCTGTGGAAAACAACAACAAAATAATGAAATATTTTTTATTTTGTTTTTGCTTTCAATGTAATTTTTGGCGTTGCGGTTGCGTTTTACATAATTAGGGCCTAAAAGTCCTCTAACTTCAGCGTTTGATTAGGGATATATCATTACGTCGTTCTCTCGATGTTTCTATTCGCATGTTTTTTTGGTTAGGCTAGGTTAGGTTAAGAAGGATTATGTGCCCAAGGGCACACTTCCACTCGGAGACCAATGCGCCCCATTGTGTATTCCTTTAATTAAAAAAGGTATAAAAAGAGAGAAGTAAAGAAAAGAAGAAACAGCCGCACTATTTCCCTGACAAAACCCAGTTGATCAGTCGGATTACATCCTACGATGCACCCCAGTTCGTCGTGAAATCTATCGCCTAGCCACTTCTGTATGAGACCCTGCATCATAGGGCAATGGCACAATACATGCTCGATCGCCTCCAGCTCTTCAGAATCAGATTTGAACCCCCTCTCGCGAGCTCGTCCGCCACCTCATTTCCATCAACCATGCAGTGCCCAGGTACCTAGCACAGCCTTACATCAAACGCCTCCATGAGTTCCCAAAGATCATTCTTACACCGAGCGACCAGGCACGATCGCACTGTATAATTTGTCAATGCCCTAAGCGCCGCCTGACTATCGACGTAAATTGTCACTACAGATCCACGCACGATGTGATCCAGTATCACTTTCTTCGCCCTCCAGATCGCTAGGATCTCAGCCTGGAAGACACTGCATTCATCAGGGAGTCTGAATGACCTTTTCACTTCGGTGTCCGCGATGTATACACCGGCACCAGTGCCTCAAACACGCCAAATTTCCCTTTCCGGGAACTCCACTGGTGGTGTTTCACCGAAGTCCAGGGTCACAGTCCTATGATCCGAAATTCCCTCGAAAATAATACCCCGATCAAGCAGACCCACCTCGTGCAACATTCTCGTGTGATCATCCCGCCTAGGTCGAACTAAGAAAGACTCGTAAAGTCTAAGTAAGTTCCTAGCAGCCACACTGCTCACATAATGCTCAATAGGGGACAGATATAGTAGGATGTCTAGCGCTGCCTTTGCAGTGCTTCTCCTTGCGCCTGTGATGCCAAGAGATGCCCTCCTTTGAACCTTGCTGTGCATCTTCCTATAGCTATCCACTCTCAACGCATCCCACCAAACAGTTTGTCCATAGGTAAGTATAGGCCTAACCACCGACGTGTAAATCCAGTTTACCATGTTCTTTAACTTGGACAGTATTTATAACTCGAAATAATCAAAAAAAAAACAAAAATTATTGTGCTGTTTTCACTCAGTTTTTTTAGTGTTTTCCATGTAAATTTACATTTTTACAGCACATTAAACTATACCGAAACAAAAGTAAATGCGGGCTAAATGCGCGTTTTTAGTTTAGGGTTAACTTTTTTATTATGGCATTTCAGGTACCTCAAAAAGAGCTAAATCTAGCCCGAAAAGGCTGCTTTTTTAAACCAATTTCTAAAAATCGGTTTTAATACTTAAGACGGGTACCTTAATCCTATTTAAAAAAATTAAAATAAGAACATTTAATAATGGCAGCTCAAAAGATAAATAAATTATAATTTTTCGCCCACAACTCACAATGTTTTTTTTCTTCAATTTTTTTTACATTCAAATCCAAAAATTAGTTTGGCATAAAAATCAACAATAATTTCTCTTTAACAAGCACAACCTTTAAATCAATGAACTCAACAAGGGTAAAGGCTTATTTTTAGCGTAAGGTAAAATTGATTTTTTCCATGTTGCAGATTTTTTTTGCATAATTGTAAACATTTTCCTTTAGTACATTAAAATGACAGCAACTCTGTTTTTGTTCTAATATGTTAAAATCTTGGCATTTTACCAAACAAATAGAAGTTTTCGTGTCTAATGTTTTTTTCGCTTTGTCTTTTTGAAACTTCATGCAGCATATTTTAATATTTTATTGATTGTTCATAAATTTTCAAAAGTCGACATTTTTTTCGCTGTTATTTTATACAATGAAATTATAAAAAATATAAGAATATTGTTCGTAATATGTTCAATTCTTTTGGAATGAAACATACTTAATAAATCATAATTTGTATGGAGATGTCGAAAAAAGAGTGTTGGAACGAGGTCTTTTTTATTTGTTTTAATGTAAGCCTTTAAAAGACTACCAAAGCATTTCTGTTGGGTTGAATACATACATAATTTAGAAACTTTAAATTCAGAAATTATGAAAGTTATTACTTGTAATTTTTAGTACAAATTAATCGGCGTCAAGTTATTTTTAATTTACACATTTTACTGGTTGTTGTTAAGTGTAGTAAAAATTTGCTGTTCATCTTCTCCTTAAGCAATTCACGTAATCTTTTTGGTTTTCATACACTTTGAGCCATCAGATTCTCTTTTGTTTGCTTCCGGAATCATACTTAGAGAGACAATTTTTTTAAACCACAATTCGTCAGATTAATATTGGTTTGACCTGAAGACTATTTAAAAAAAAATGAGTTAGGCATGAGGAATCTGTTTTTTAATACCCTCTTTCTAAATCCAGAACATGTTTCGCGAATTTTTTTGTGGTTTCTGAGATATTAAGCATTCATTTTGCGCCATATCAACTATTTTATAGTTTTTTTAAGTATTGCTTTGCTCTACACGCCACAATTTGGCGATTACACAAAATTCTTCATATAAAAACGTACAAATAAACAAATAAATTTTACTCTTGCTTTGCTTCATTGCCGTAAGAAAAAAAAGTTATTTAGGTCTACGCAAAACGACTGCTGGTTTTTTGTAGAGTTGTCTTTTTTCATGTAATTATTTTTGAAACTTTATCTATTATACACAAAAAAAAATGCGTGTTGTTTCTTTAATTGTTGTATTTCTGCATAGACCTAATAATTGGACCATGAGCAAAAGCAAATAAAATGACAACAAGAAAAAAATATTTTTATAAAATTATAAACACGTGTTAATAAATGGTAAAAATTTCGAAAATTTATTAAAAATATAAAAATGGAACTGTTTTTGTAAAACAAAACCAAATAAAAAAAACTTTTGAATTTTTATTAGATTGTTAGTATAGACAAATTTCATTTCAGCAAGTAACTCAATGCATAGCAAAATAATATGTTTGCAGCACAAAAACCTAATTTTTAAAAATAATTTTAGAAAAGTGGCGTACCCGGCACAAAATAATTTTTTACTTTCAATAAAATACTATTTACTTATAACTTCATTCATGAAAGTTGACATAAACTAACATTATTCTTCAAAACAAACGCCGGAAGCAGTGGGAGAAAATATAAAAATCTATCGTGTATATTTTGAGAAATCTTCATGTAAACCTTCTTTGTCGTTTTTCTCCACTCAGAGTTTTTGGCATATCCCTAGAGGGAAGCGAACTGACACTGAAGTAGTCCCGTGATAGGTCTTTGGTGGTAGAGACCGGTTCTAGTTCTAACACTTTATATGAATAAGACCTATCACTTTTACATGGGGTTGTCATTGGAGGGGGTCAATTGACGCTATTTGACCAATCACAGGTCTATTCTCAATGAACGTGCTTAGTGTCAGTTACTAAAATGTAGTATTATTTATATACAATGTAGTATTATTTCAAACAAAACTAGTCCAAGAATTCAATTTAAGAGCCAAATTTTAGAAATTACCAAAAAATGTGTCATATCACCGCTGAAGACTGTTTTGTAATTCATTACTTTTCTATCTTTTTGTTCTTTATAAACCAGTTAAGGGATTGGTTCTTTTTTCACTGGTCATGAGTCCTTTCTTTTTGTACTTGTTCTATTTTCACAAATCCCAGGACCAGTCGGATGGACCAATTGACACAAATTTCCCGCAGGGATGCGCCAAAGCAATAATGAGCTGATGTATTGTTTTTTAAGCAATGGAATAAGCATTCTAAATCTAACAATTTACTGAAAAAAGAAAAAAATTTATCTGTAGCAGGAAGAAAAAAATGTCAATAGTAAAAATTGTATTAAAAGGGAGAGCCATTTATTGTAGCAAAGATCTTTAACCCTTAAGCAAATGGGTAAATTTCCTTAAGCAAGAGAACAAATTCTTTTTTTATAACAAACATTTTTTGAAAAGAGAAAAAGAAAAAGCCTAACAACCGTGCCTAAGTCTGGGTTCACACTATAAAAGTTTTCTCTTAGAAAGTCTTAGTTTATGGGTGAGAGAGGAGAGAAAAAAGCATGTTCTCTTCCGCTCACACCAATAAACTCAGACTTTCTGAAAGAAAACTTTCATAGTGTGAACCCCGAATAAACAAAAGCGGAAGGCGGAATGTTTTCTTCCGCTTATGTTATTAACACATTTGAGACAGCAAGCTACCGACTTCAATATGACAAAAATGGAATACATGTGTGCATATGGATCAAGGCGAATTCAACTACAGGTGGTTGCATTGCATTGTTAGTGTTTACGGCTCGAAATGTCAACCATTTTTAGCAACACACTAACAAATCCAGACAAATAGGCTCGAACTGACAAAATCAGGAGGTGTTCGACACCACTTGTAGTTAATTCGCCTTGATATGGATATGATTATTTTCACGACGACACGGCTGCAGGTTGTTGTCTGTGCTTATTTTTTCGTTGCAATTTTCTCACTACAAGGCAGAAAAAGTGTTGCTAATACATATTAAAAAATATTTAAGGAATAAGTGCTTCAAAAATTTTCTTTTTTTTTCATATGCAGATTTTTTTCGCGCCAACGCCCCTAGTTTAGGAGTTATAGGTCGTAAAGGTTGCAAATTGATTTATCCATATCTCTTTGGAATTAAGTGCTGTTTTCACAACACAAGTAACTGAACGTGTAGTAAAATTTATATGGAAAACACTCAAAAAACTGAGTTAAAAAGTTAGCCACAGTTTGTACACTACGTACAACGAGCTGCTTACTAGAATGCCGATTAAGCTTAGCAGCTTGTTGGTACAGAGTTAATTCATAACAAACTTTTCTCCATCTGCCAACTTTTAATAAATCAACTCTGAATTTGTATGATGCCACATTGTATTACTCAAAAATGCACCACGTTATGCATTAATCATCGCTGAATTTGTAGTTTTTTCCTTTTTGTTTTGTATTTTCCTTTACATATAAAAATCTTAAAAAGTTTTTAAAATTAAAATAAATGAAGTAAAAGACAGTAATTAAAAAAAAAAACTGTTAATTAAAAAAACCAACAAAATTGTTTGACATTAAACGGCTGTTTTTCACAAGTTGGCAAACGTTTGGCAGCTCGTTAACAAGAGGTTAGCAAATCGTTAGCCAGAGTTTGGTTAGTGTATTATGAATAAACTTTGTGCTAACTTCATGCCAAATTTTCAGTTTCCAAATTTTCAGCAACAGATACTTATATTTTTCCAATTGTAGCTGCCGTCTTCAACATAATTCAGTAGCTGACTGCACGACTAAAATTTCAGCCAGCAGCATTTGTAGTATTGTGTTCTTGTAGCCTGCTGTATCGAATGTGTTCAATGCATTAGCTTTAACGCTGATATGCCATACCTAAACAATAGCGTAAACGTTGTGTCACAAACAGCAGTGTTAACTTTCTGGTTTAATAAAACCAACATCATATAAAAAAAAGAAGAGAAAAAACGGCTATATTGACAAAAAACAGCTAAATTGCCATTATTTATTAACAATTGCAATAACTGTTAAAATCGGATTTTCTAATTGCAAAGCGTTTACGCCGCGCTATTTAGGGATGCTTCATACAAATTGTATGGACATGAACAATTTTGACACCTAGAAAACGCTTTCCGCTCTTGTTTAGGAACAGCTGTAAAAGAAAATTTTTATGGTGAACATTTTTCTTAAATCAACAAGAAATTTTCTAATCTGAAATTTTTTTAAGCGAAAGAATCAATATTTTGTAATAAAAATTTTTTACAAGCAAATGAAAAACTTCTATCATAAAATTTTTGTCTTGTGAAATATAAAAATTCTCTCAAATGAAAAGGAAAATTTTCTATTTTTAGAAGGTCAGGTCTCGTTAATGTCCGCAACGTTTACTTAAGTGTATTTAAACGTATACGTTAAGGATCAGCTCTTTCGTTTTTACTACCAACGCCAAAATTTACATCAAACGCAAAAACAAAGTCAAAAATATTTTAAAATTTTTGTTGTTGCTTTCTACAGAAATTCATATTAAATTTTTATATTTCAAACGCTGCATAGCTTGTGTTTTTGCTTTTAATGTAATTTTTGGAATTGCATTGCGTTTTACTGAAACTATCCACATTTAACATTTCCAACTTTAAATATAAAAACCATTCCTTTTTGCATGTAAAGTCATTTTGTATGGCGCT
Organism: Pollenia labialis; assembly: GCA_949318255.1. NCBI lineage: Eukaryota > Metazoa > Arthropoda > Insecta > Diptera > Polleniidae > Pollenia > Pollenia labialis. The sequence continues at coordinate 131,042,989 of OX439141.1, forward strand.
TACGAGGATTTCGAAATTGCCTTAATTTTTTAATACAAAACCAAAAAAGTAAATTTTGAAAAAAGGGCGCTTACGTGGTTAGGGAGGAAACTCAACGATATACCCATTTACTTTCAGTAAATGATAAAAAAAAATAGAAAAACGGCACAAAGTGTAAAAAACCGTACTGTTGTTAGTGTTGTGCATAAAACAGTACAGTTGAGAAAAGCAGTACCTACGTTTGGCTCCCCTACTTCTTACATTTTTAAGTTCTTCTGCTTTTTTCTGCTTTGAAGACTAATTTAACATTCCCAAGCGCGAAAGCCACTTTTAACAAATTTCAGACACAACCAACGTTACCGTTGTTATACAAAAGTAAGGTAATTAAACTATGTAGTTTATGTTTCGGGTATTTACTAATGCTTAACCTTTTAACTTTAAATTACTCAGAAAGCTAACGCGTTTTTCTATAAGGTATAGAAATGTAGGTTAGAGTCCGGACTAGAGTTTTTCTTTTCCCGAACTTTTTTTATATCTGGTAAAAGCGGGATTTGTCCCATTCGTGGGATTCCGGAAAATGCCGCTCAATACAAATCGATGCAAAATATTATTAAATTAAATTTATATGAACAAATAGCATTTCCTGAGATCAGTTAAATAAGTTTATAAATGCATTCAACTTTCTTAAATTTCTGTGGCAAAAAGGAAAAATTGCTAAATGGCAACTTAAGATCTTCATGGGCAAAATTTAATTATTTTATAGGATTTTTGGAAAAGTTGTAGCAAAATGACTTTTTGGTTTTCTTTTTTTGAAATAATAAAAACTTCCAATCTGTGACATTAGGAGGGTTAAGGAATAAAAACTAAAAAAACTTTAACCGCAGAGAACTGATGATTTTATTAAATTCGAAAAAAATTTCCAAAAGCCACCTTTAAACTTTTAAACGGTTCTCCTATAAAACTAAACACATAGAATATCAAGAAGATTTCAGTGAGAAAACACGTTTCCTTTCTACGGATGCCTGCCTTTATAGTCAAAGGAACATTATATAATCTCTAGACACTTTCAGTTTTCTTATCACTTCCTTCAAAACTTGTAATTACTTTTTGAAAAAAAAAAAATGAAAATATTTTCTTTAAATCGAATAGGTGTGTTCTTTATTAATAACTTTTGTCATCATCTCTTACATAATCTAATCTGAAAATCTTTTATGCAGCTGCATATAAAATCATTAAATTTTTGAAGCAAGTGGGAACAACTATTTTCGTTTTTATAAAATAAATCTGGGTCTTTGAACAAATTAAAAATTCTGTACATTTTTACTCTTCTCCTTTCGAAATTTCAGAGCATTAAACATTCAGCGTTATTGTGGTTGTCGTTGTCGTAAAAACGTGTCCTTTTTTTGTAGAAGATTAAAGAACACAGGTTGTGCGTTACTTTAATCTACTAAAAAAAACGACACAATGGTATACGACAACGACAACAACAATAAGGCTGATTGCCTTACTTATTGGTTATGAATTGACATCGCTTTGGCGTTGGGAAAAACTGTTTTAAGTCAAAAACTTTAGTTTTTCGTTTAGTTAAATTGAAACATATTTATTTGGTGTATTTCATTGACTTTTTTTCTAAGAGAAGATGATAACGACAAGAAGGAATGGTGGCAGAATAAAGTAATTTAAACCATCGGCTAAAAGTTGCCATAATTTAATTTAGAAAAATCCCGGGAATTCCCGGACTAATTTCCTGAAAAATGTGCGGGATCCCGAGAATTCCTGTAAAATACTAGTCCGGACTACAAGAGAGTACAGATTTTTTTGACGCATTCTGAGGGGCAGGACTTATGCTCTATTAATGTTATGAGCATTTCAACTTAAAAAATTGATGAAAAACTCATAACTATAGCCACATACTAAAAAATACCATTTTGGACCACCCTGTTTTCAATAAAATAGTTGAAATAGGGTTTAAATTTTTTGCCACCCGAGGTTTACTACACTGATAGAAGAGGCGGTATAACGCTCATGTATTTTGACATCAGTACTATGACAAGTGTCTTCGTTTTTGACCCCATGACACTTTTCATCATTGTGATGTCAACCTTAACATCACTTGGCCAAAGTGTCATCAGGGTCGAAATGAAATTATGTCATCAATGGCATGGCATATCGGCATCACAGAATGACGAACATGTCGTCAGTGCGATGACGCAGTAACATCGGAAAAAGAACACATTAGCATCAATTTATTGACAGTTTGTCATTACGTCAAAGTCATTGGAATTGATTTAAGTCAAAGTGTGAGAATATTATTATTAACTTACCCGTTACAGATGTTCGTTTCACGTTTGTTGAATAATAAGTCACCAGCACCATGCCCCATATGGTTTTCTCAATCATTCTACTTTCAAAATTGTATGCATTTAACTAAGTAATTTAAAAAAATAGAATATAGGAATTTTTGCTTCTTATAATACATTGTAATCATGAAAATAATGTTAATAATATACAAAATGTGGCATCGATGACACGTAAAAAATGAAAATTACGTTAGTCATTGGATTTATGTTACTTTTTGCATCATTGATGCCATTTGTAGTAACATTGATGTCATAATTTTGATGTTAGGACATCATCAATATGAAGATGAATTTTTCTATCAGTATAGTTGTATTTACTTTCATATGAATAAAATAATATGTATTAAAATCGGAGATCATAAAAAAATAGTTTTGGCCGCCGTCTCAAAATATGAACGAACCAGTGTGTGCCGTCAGTGGTGGTGAGTATTAAGAGTGGTTACTATCGAAACATGTCAAATCAACCTCTCCGTTAACGCATGTTCAATTCCCAGGCCAGTCAAGAATGAAAAATTATCAATAAATTTTAATTAATTTCATGTTTTTAAATTCTTTTCTTCATAAAAATAATTTAATGAAAATCAGTGTTGCCAAAACTTGGAGACCAAAAATGGCTAAATTTACGGGAAAAATGGCTAAAAATTGGCTAAAAAATGGGTAAAAACTTTTTTAAATAAAAACACATTAAAATTCAATAACAAAACATAAATAATTCATTTAAAGTTGTTTACGATGAAATTGTAAGTTAACAACAATTTCTTAAATAAGAATAAACTTTATTTAATATTTTGAAAGATATTTAAAAAATTATATCATCGATAAATTTTATGTCGTGATTGTTCATCTCATAGGAATCACTCGTGCGTTTAAGTTAAAAATAATTTGAAGTTAAATCATAATCACGACAACATTTACCCAACCTTTTGATTCCAGATCAACAATAAAAAACAAGTAAGAAAATATAGTCGGCCAACCCCAACTATATGATACCCTACACCACAAATTTGCGATCTGTACTTTACGCACAAGGTTTACATCAACAGCCATCCAGCCGCACAAACATCATTAATTCGACTCAAAAAGTGGTTATGAGTCAATCGGTATGCGAAAAGGTGGGCTTAGGACCAATATTTTAAGGCATAGTACCCTCTCCACTATTGTGGTGTTGGTATAAATATTTCATTGATAAAATCGAATTAACGGTTGCTAAATGTAACCTATTTCTCAAATTACTTTTAACGATGTTTACTTGGCGAAATACACTCTTTACTTCAGCATTAGACCATGGAAGTGAGAGCAACTTTATAGTAAATTATGAAATTTTTAAAAAATATTTGTTGCCGCCTGCATCAACACCCATGTTTGAGTTGATCCATTTTATAAATTTAATATTGGAATACTGTTCCTTTATTTTGAAAGATGTTTCATCATCGTCGTTTATAGCGATTTTCAACATTTGTAAAAGTTGTGATTTAAATTAAAGGCGTTTTAATTGTTAAAAATCTTTATTTTGCTTTTATAAATTTTTATAATAAAATAAAAATTATTCTTTTAAAAGAAAAACGGCAAGAAACATTTTATGACTAAACAATTTGAAAAATGGATAAAAAAATGGCTAATGGCTAAATGCATTTTTTAATGGCTAAACACGTGAAAAATGGCTAAATCTAGGCACTAATTGGCTAAATTGGCAACACTGATGAAAATTAAATTTAATAAATTTAAGACTGATTGAAATATGAAAATTTAGATTATAAAACAGGGTTTCTTACAATTAATTTTTGAAAATACCATCCTCTTTCAAAAGCAAACAAATTTTTCTTTTCATAAATAATCTTAAAAAAGCTTTTAAGCATAACATTTTATTTTCAATAATCTTTTTGTGGTCCTACTCGTTTTTGTTTTTTTTTTATTAAACTTCCTTTCATTCATAAGTTTGCGGTTAATAAAATAATTATTTACAGATGAGATGTTATGAAAAGATTTTAAATTATTTTTTAAACTCACTCGCTCTCATAAAACTAAACTAAATATGTACGTAATGGCAAATTCATATGTGTAAATATTTTATCAAATATGTTCATTTAAATTCCTAATTTTTAATTGTGTGGAGGTTTTTTTTCAAATTCTCTGTTATGACTTTATTTTTAATTGCTTAAAGAAAATGTGAAATATATGTACATGTAAATGTTTTTAAAATCATTAAATTTTCATATATATTTTAGTAAAACGTGACATATTTACTTTAAAAACTGATAAATAACGAATATGAATAGAATTTGTTAAACATTTTTTTTTAAGATTTTATCATTAACATAATTTAACACTAACAAAACGAGTTAATGGAGAAAAGAGAATCTATTTTTCAACATTCTTAAGCAAAGCGAGACAATGATTCATTTAAAAAATTTGCTTTTAACCGAGAGAGAAAATTTCTTTAAGGCAAATATTTTAATGAAACAAATATTTCTTAAGCAGCATAGATAATTTTCTATAGCAAAAATTAATGGCATACAATTTTCGAATAAATATATGTATCGTCAATTAAAATGCAAAAAGTCGTAAATAAAAAAATATTGATTGATTATGATGCACTAGACTAAATTACATGTCCCTATTAAATTAAAAAAAAAAGTGTTGTAACGCCCTTTCGCAATTTAAATACATATAAACAGCCATGTCACAGAGCACAATTCCGTTCGGAATCGAAGAACACATATTTTTTTATTGATAGAAAGTGTATTTTGATAGTTTTTTGGCATTTCAGACACAGAATACTCCCATTCCGTTGATAAAAACAAAAATGGTTTCATTCCGAAAATTTTTTCGTAATACGGAATGAATTCCGTTTCCGAACGGAATTGTACTCTGTGACTTGGCTGATATTTATATATTTTCTCGTAGTTCCTAGTTTAGGGCGTCACAAATCAATTCCAATTTAGTATATCTAATGCTAAAACAAGTGCCTCAGCTTCTACGAACTTTATCCAGGGCGAAGTACCGGCATTTGATATCGATCGAAATTCCCATTTTAATTATATTGTAATTTCGATCGATATCGAATTCGGTAATTTGGGCTCAGGTATTTGCTGGTCTGCGACTACCTTGCGGTATCCAGTCGAGGGCTGTTCGGCTAAAATCTTCATAAGGCTATCTCAGTACATCCCTTATCCTCTTCCATTTACGACGCCGATTTCTAGATGGATTTGTTCTTAATTCATTATTTTTTTTTCATTATTTATTTATTTATGAAATATGAATTTAAAATAATTAATCAAAACCAGAATATACGCAGTATTTTTCTTAAACAGTGGTTAACGAAGACTTGCAGGGACCATATTTCTTTTGTAGTCGCGTTCAATGTTTCGCAACCATATAGAATGACCGATTCGACGCTAGATTTAAATATTTAAATTTTTGTCGTTTTCAAGATGTGCGTCGACCTCCACACTTCGCCGAGCCTCCCGAACGCGGCGCGACCTTTGTTGACTCGGGAACTAATGCTATCGCCCCAGCCTTCATTATATTAATGCTGCCCAGATAGCAAAAAGAATTTACGTTTTTTATTGCATTTTATTTCTCACATTACCTTTTACCAAGCCTTTAAAGGCTATAATTGGTTTTCTATTGGGATGTCTCCAATTGTGAGCGTATATGAGCTGTTGGCGTTAATGCACAACTAAAGCAGCCTGGTTTTAATGTATGAGTGTTTGTGCGCATACAGACAGATGCCGTCCGCGCAATTGGGATACCCAAGCTTACCCTGCTTGGTTCATCACAGTGTCCAGGACGATTTTTAATAGCAACGGTGATAATACGTAACATTGACGTACGCCTGTTTCAACAGGTGGTGATAATACGCAACCTTGACGTACGCCTGCTTTTACAGGTATTTTTCCGCTTAGCTGCTGTTCGTTTCGGACTCGGTAGGTGGCACCTCAATAAAGTTATTTGATTGAATCTTCTGCGGTACTCCTTTGCACTCTAGTGGATTCCAGATCGCGTCATTATTATATATATCAAAAGCTCTCTCGAAATCGATAAATCACATAGAGAGAGGTGTTCGCCATTCGACCGACTGCTCGGCAATGATACGCAAAGTGTTAACGTGGCCAATACAGGAGGATTTATTCGCCCGAAACCCCGCCTGCTTTCTTCTTAGGGTTTGTGTCACTTCATCGAAAAGTCGTTTGTTGATGATGTGTGCGATAACTTTGTTCATTATGCTAAGCGAATTGATTCCCCAGTTCTTGCATTCGGAGAGGTTTTTCTCCGTAGTCAAATAGTCGGCTATTAATGCGAATATTATATTATATAGCCATTAGATTGGCTTTCAATAGTTCCGGTGATATGTTGTCGGGGCTGTGTTAGATCTTAAAGCTGAAATTGCAAGTGATATTTCAGGGATACCTGTACAGGTGTTTCTTACAGCCATAACTAAACAAAGGCTGAAGACGGAAATTACTTTTTTTTCTGAAAAATTTAAGGAATAGGACTATTACAAAAAAGGTTTATAAAATACATAACTGAAATTTAGCTCATAGAATAAATTCGAAAAATAAAAAAAAAGAAAAAAAAAATGTTGAATGTACTATAAAGTAACCTTCGAAAGGAAATAATTCCCAGTTTCTAATTTTTTTTTACTAATTAAATTTTTTTATTATTAGATTATTTTGTATAGAACAAAATCTAATACTAAGAAAAATTATAAGGAAATCATTTTTAATTTGCCGACAGACATTCCAATTAATAACACTATGCTAGTTAAAAAAACAGACAAGCGGGGCACATGGCGTTTTAACATAATTCGGGGACGCTGAATCCAGTGGTGGCCGCGGTTTTTTCAGATTGGCTCTGGTTTTCGAGATATACCGTTATTTCGAAAATGGAGGAGGTTGCACAACATATATTCGCGTAATTAAAAAACGGTTTAGTTTATTGAAATTACTAAAAATCAAAAGTTGCAAACAGATTTTATTCATTTATGGCTTGTTTTGTTTGTAGCTTCTTTTTTTATAAGTCTGCAAAAAATTAGAAGCCTACAAAAAAACAAATTTCGAAATTTTGATAAAAAAATTAATTTTTTTTTCAAAAAAAAAAAAAATTATGTTTCAATAACGACTACTCATATTAGAAAAAGAGTTTAACTTTTCTGAAATGAAGTTTTATTGCGAAGTTTCGGTTTTTTTTAGTAATTTCAATAAACTAATAATATTAATATTAAATTTCCTGATATTGTTTAATTAGGCTTGAGTACATCAAATTTAATTATTTCATTAAAATATTAGACTGGTGGCTGGCGGGCTCCGTAGTGGTGTGCAGTGGTTAGAACTCAAAGATTTTCTGAAGATAGAATGTGGTGATTCTTGGAACAAGTAAAAATCAACCCGCGTTCAAATCTCAGCTCAGCCAAGAAAAACTATCAATAAATTTTAATTAAAAATTCCAAGTTGTCAAAGAATTCCTTCCTCAGTGAAAATAATTTAATGAAAATTAAATTTGATGAACTCAAGCCTAATTAAAGAATATCAAGAAATTAAAAATTAATAGTTCAACTAAAATCAAAATTGTTCTTATTAATATTAAATTTAAAAAAATACAAAAAATAGTTAACACAAATTAAAAAATTCACTTTTTGGAACAAAAAGAGCGATGCGTGCAAAAAATCGTCCGTTCTGTTCCCGAGATATCTGGGTTCACCCAAAATGGTCAGTAAAATGCTTTGCTTTGTATAAACTGTATATATTCTGAAAGTTAATAGCTTTTTACTGATCGCTCATTTTGTTTCTAAAAGTGTGTTTTTTAATTTGTGTTAACTATTTTTTTGTAATTTTATTAAAATATTAGTTATTTTTACTTCCCCTTCACAAATTCCTAAATTCGACGGTAACTTTTTGTTGTTATTCTGCAAATCACCACAATTTGGGTATTTTGTTTTCCCGGTTTTTAATTTCCCAAATTCGACCGCTATCTTGGCCCACGTACATACATACATATGTGGCTAAAGCCAGCTGATGTACATTATTTATTTAAAATATTTGTAATTGAAATCAAATTTAAAACTTTTTGTATATATGTATTTAAATTGTATTCTTATCAGTTATTTCTTTATAATTACTTGTTAATAATGTTTTAAAGTGAAAGACTGAATCACTTTATGACTCGCCCACTTTTTGCTTTATGTTAAAAAGATGCTGATAATTTGTTATTTGTTTATTTATATTTTATTTATAAAATTTTTTTTTTGTAATTTATTTACATATGTTTTATAATTTGTTGTTGTTTTAAATATTCTATTTACAGGGCTTTGGCTGATACGGATTCCGATGGCAAAATGAATATTAATGAGTTTAGTATTGCATGTAAATTAATAAATTTAAAACTACGCGGCATGGAGGTACCAAAAGCTTTGCCACCCACGCTATTGGTCTCTTTGACATCTATGGGTACGACACCCACTCTAACACCTACAGGAGCAGGTACTCTAAGTCCATTGGATCCTCTTAAAAGTGTGGCAGGATCAGTAAAGCCCGAAATATCAGCACAACCACCAGCTGCAATGACAAATGTTGCAATGGCAGCAGCTGCAGTTCCAACAGCTGTTCCCATTGTACCAATGGCCGGTGCTGTACCCATAGTACCAGGAATGGTGCCCGGTACATTGCCGGGTATTGTACCACAAGCTAGTATGGCACCATCGGCTATGACTGGTATACCACCCATGCAACAAGTGACTGGTGCTGTACCCGTAATGCCGTCTGCAATGATACCGGCAGCAACTGGCGTTCCGGGTGTTGCTGGCGTAGCAGGAATGCCGGTAGTTACTCAGCCGGGCGCTATGTCTAGTGTAGCGGCAGTACCAATGATGCCTGGTGCCATGATACCTGGTGTAGTTCCTGGAATGCCTGGAGTTTCAGGTGTTATGCCAACGGCTGCAGTTCCTGGTATACCACCACCAGTTCCTGTTGCTGCAAAAATTGTTACGCCACCAACGGCCAATGAACCTAAAGTGACACCACCAACAAGTAATCCTCCAAGTCGTAGTATGTCTATATCCGAAAGACCTCCTTCCCTTGAGTCACCGTAAGTTTTATAAATTTCTTTACTGAAAATCTTATTTTGAACTGAATTTATTTTCTAAATCCAGACAAGGCGATTGGGCTGTTAAGGCTCCAGCCAAACGTAAATATACTCAAGTTTTTAATGCCACAGATCGCAATCGAACTGGCTATTTAAATGGCGTTCAAGCTCGTGGTATTTTAGTACAAAGTAAATTACCTCAGGCAACTTTGGCACAAATTTGGACACTATCCGATTTGGATAGTGATGGTCGTTTAAGTTGTGACGAATTTATTTTGGCCATGTTTTTATGTGATAAGGCAATGAATGGCGAGAAAATACCACCAACTTTACCCATGGATTGGATACCACCCAGTTTTCGTAAGGCGAAATCACGTACAAGTTCGGTGTCGGGAACTGGTTCCCGACCCGGCTCTCAGCCATCTTCCAGACATGCTTCAGTTTCTTCACAAGGCGCTGCCGATGATCCTTTAGCAGGTTTGCCTCAAAGTAGGAACTTTCTTTTATTATTTCTTTTATCATTTCTTTAAAGCAAAGAAAACTTTAACATGAAAGAATTAAAATCAAATTAAAAATATTTCTAAAAATTGCAGCTTCCTTTGAAGACAAACGCAAAGAAAACTTTGATAAAGGTCAAGCAGAACTGGATAGACGACGTAAATTGCTACAGGAACAACAGCGCAAAGAAAAAGAGGAACGTGAACGTAAAGAACGTGAGGAGGCTGAAAAACGTGAAAAGGCCCGTCTGGAGGCGGAACGTAAACAGCAAGAAGAATTAGAAAGACAGTTGCAAAAGCAGCGTGAATTGGAACTTGAAAAAGAAGAACAACGAAAACGTGAACTAGAAGCCAAAGAAACAGCCCGAAAGTAAATTGAATTAAATTCTAAAATCAATGAGACATTAATGTTTTTTCTTTATAGGGAACTTGAAAAGCAACGTTTATTAGAATGGGAACAAGCACGCATTGCTGAATTGAATTCACAAAAACAGAGAGAACAAGAACGTGTTTTAAAACAAAAAGCTCACAATACTCAACTCAATGTGGAATTAAGCACTTTAAATGAAAAGGTATTTATTTTGTTTATATTTTTTTCTGTATAAATTTTAATGTTTTTTTTTCTTGGGCATTTTCTAGATAAAAGATCTTTCCCAACAAATTTGCGAGACACGAGCCGGTGTAACTAATGTTAAATCAGTTATTGATGGTATGCGCTCACAGCGTGACAGTTCTATGTCCGAAATGTCTCAGCTTAAGACTCGTATTAAAGAACAAAATGCTAAACTTTTACAATTGACTCAAGAGCGTGCTAAATGGGATGCTAAAGCGAAAGCGGCAGCTATTTCGGGCGATGTTAGTCAACAGGAACATTTGACTGCGGCATTTGCTAACAAACAGGTAAGAAAGACTTTTTTAAGACTTTCTCGATTTTTTTCTTGTAACTGGCCGAAATTCTTCAATTAGAACATTTTCACTCTTCGTTGCAAGAATTTTTTTCTGAGAATAGAAAACTGCGTCTCTCGTTTAAGTTAAATACTCTCTATTTAATTTGTTTCTTTTTTTGGAAAGAAACTTCTCAGAAATGTTTTTCGAATTTAAATTTTAGAATTAATTTTCACCTTTTTGACAAAGTGCAAAAATATTGCAATCATTTTGTTGATGTTGCGTGATGAATTGAAAATTTGCAGCCTCACTAAACATGAGTGATAGTGACGTTAAAAAATTTTGCACTCAAAAAAAAAATAGTTTGATTTAAAAAGAAGCAATCATCAGTTTATTGCAACTTTTATTTCTTCACTCATTTGAGTGCAACTAATGATATACGCCAATAATTATACCGTTATTGGCAAAATTTAATTTGCCATCGCCAAACCGGTAGTCAGAAATCGCCAAATATCAATTTTATTCAGTATTCGTAACATTTTTTTTTTAATTAAATTTTGCATACAAAAAATGCCATTATAATATTTAAGTAAAAAATCGCCAAAAACTGGGGAAAAATACACAAAAGTCGCCGAAAGTAAATTTTGCTTAGTTTCCTTTATTTTTTTTTTAACATAAAATAGAGATTATATGTATATTCAGTTAAAAAAACTAAAATGAAGTACCCAAGTCTATAAGATCGTACACTTCAGGCTCATCGATTTCATAACGTGGAGGCCACACAATTAAGTTTTGCCTTTTAATTCCTTTCAATTTGCAATACACACTCACTTTTTTACTAACACACTTACACTTTTTAAATTGACCACGAGATTGCTTTCAATTTCACCTTTCCATTTGTTTAGCTGATAACAAGTTTGTCTTTATAAATAGTTTTCTTGATGACATCTTGAAAGTAAATTGCTTTAGAATTGCGTGCCGCCTACGTCACAGCTTTCAATTTTTGGAAATTTAGACAAACAGTATATGTATAAGTATGTATAAGAAAGACTTGATCGTGTGCTTGCAGGGTAACTGGTGTTTTGACCTGCATACATACTATTAGAATTTGATACTGACTGAATATAAATTCACTTAAAATGATAACAAAACAAAAATCATGTGAAAAACGTTGCCTTTTTTTAAATTAGTAATCATAACAAAAAATTACAAATTGTCAAAAAAATCGTTGAAATAATTTAATGGTAAAAATAGCCAGTTATGTATATCAAAAATCGTTAAAAAAAAAAGTCGCCAGTCGCCAAATGGAAAATCCCACCGCCAAACACGTTTTAAAATCGACACGTTTAGCAAGAAATCGCCATATCTGACAGCCCTGTTGGTTAATGCATATCCTCAAAAAAAATCAAAAGCAAAGTTAAATTTTTTAAATTTTAATGAGACAATATTTGTATGCAGCTTTTTTAATTGCAAGTTAAAATTTTGCACTATTTGAATTGAGTGCAGATTTTTGCATTTAATCTGCTTTTAGTGATAGTGTAACCATTTGCAATATCACTAAAATTTTTAGAGTTAGTTAAAAAATAACAATGAACACTAATAAAGCTGCAAACTAATTTGATGCAGTTTTATTTAGTGATAGTGCACTGCTGATTTAAATCAATATTTAGTGCACTACCCCAAATTATGCTTTTTGAGATATTATTTTCTACAGAAAATTTATCCCTTGTTTGAGATATTGTATATGCATAACGCACTTAATCCCCAAGACCTTCACTCAAAATTTTTTGGAAAAATCGGGACGAAATATTTATCCGCTGTAAAATTATCATGCTTTTTTGTCTACTTTTTGGTAATAAAACGGTTGTTTTAAAATTTCTTTTTCATATGGGCATTTCCGTGTCATCGTACGTGACATTTGTACACCTTCAGAGAAATAGAAATTTTGCCAAAATAGTATTAACTGGAAATTTTTTTTTAATCATTATGTTTTATTTAGAGGGTACTATATATGCAAAAAAAATTATGAAATTCGGAACCTTGTTGTCCAAAATATCGAGCAAAGTAAGTGCATATCGTACGTGACATAAAACGGAAGTGATTTTGGGGTGAATGGGAAAAATGCGAAAATCTGCGAATTGTGGGAGGTTTTTCTTCTTTTTTAATTTTTAACATTAAATCACATATTTTACCTTTATAATTCGTAATTGGAAAAAATTTTTTTTTTGGATGTTTTAATAATGAACAAATAACAGTTTCGTTCGTGACATACCGTACGTGACAGATTTTTCTCTTATAGTATTTACAAGGCATGCAATATATTTTTTGTAAATATATGTATATAAAAACTTAAAACAAACAAGTTAGAAAGTATAGTCGGTCAAGCCCGACAATATGACACCCTACACTATAATATTTTAAAATTTAAGGAGGGGGGTTTATATGGGACCTATGATTAATTTTTGAACCTACCCGCACAACATTTTATCATGATATAGTACCTATCGCAAAAGTAATTGTCGCCAATTTTAATGTAAATACCAACATTTATAAGGAAGTTATGGCATTAGAAGCTATTTTCGGGAGTAGCACTTGTATGGTCAAATATGGACCGATTCCAAAAAAATTTTGTAAGACGATTTTGATTGTAACAAAATAATGTTTGACCAAATTTTAACTAAATACTAACATAATAAGATGATGCATTTAGTTGCATTTTAGTACTTACAATATCGTACGTGACGAGCTTTAACAGCTTATAAAATTTTGATTATACCAATTAAAAAATTCCTATCAATATTTTTTTGCAGCAAATATCTTGCTTTGAACTTTTATTTTGAAACACCTAAGACTGACCAAATAGAAATCAGTCATTTCAAATGACAAAGACAAATTTTGTTTTTGCACCACGTACGTGACATTAGAATAGCATCCAAAACAAACCAAAAAATATACCGCTAACCGAACTATATATTTGGTCTTTCCTCTGGGATCTGGTTCACTGTTGTAGTAACATTAATTTTAAAGCATAATTCCATAATTTTCGGAAGAAAATTGAAAATTGTTTATTGCAGTAACTAAAAACGACTCAAAGAGAAACTCAGTTTAAACTTTTTTTTTTGCTTTTTAAAAATTGTAATAAGCTATATATATGTACGTCTGCATAGTAAAATTTGGGTGCTTTATTTCGTTTTACCACATTTAAAAAAAAAGTTTCAACCGTTTTAATTTTTTGAGTCTTGGTTGACATTTTCATGGAAATGCCCATATTCCACTAATAGGAATGCGATATCCATGCAAATGCATTTTTTCTGTCGATAGTCTAAGAACGATGTCGACCAATTATCTTTCCGAATCATTTAATTTGCGTTAAAATAGCAACAATTTGTTTTTGCATATTTTGGCGAAAATGCATATTTTTGCATATTTAGGTTTTAAATGCATATCTTTTTTGCATATTTTGAAAGTTTTTAGTTATTTTTTTTTAATTTCCATATTATAAAAAAATTTTTAAATCCCAAAAATTTTGTTTTAAATCTATAAGGGTATTCACGTCACAAGTTGCACCCTTGCAAAAAAGTAAAAGTGCAAACACATAACAACAACCACAAAGAAAATTATTTCCGCACAAACAAAAAATCTACATATCCCCTAAACTCTATTTAGAGATTTTTTGTTAGTGAAGAATTTTTTCTGTAGAAAAGTTATTTCTTTGTTAGTGAAGATCTTTCTATAGTTGTTTGTTACTTATTTTTTTTTTAGCTCGTTATAAAACAATTGCAAGACAAAGTTATAAATATAAAAACGGAAATGGAATCCAAAAAGGAAGATATTAACTCTCACGACACGACCGTAACCGAAGTAAAAGGCGAACTATCCGACCTAATAACAAAATGCGAAGAACTATATGCAGACTACGACAAACAACGCACTCAAATATTGGAAATGAAATACAATAAGAAGAATGAAAATGTCACAGCTACCTCAGCCTGGGATACAGGTTCGGCATGGGGTGCCACAACAACATCGAACATCGATCCATACGGAGGCATGACAAATGATAATAGTGCCGCTTTAACGGCAGAACCAACAGCAAATGCTGTCGATACTAGTGGTCCGGCACCCGAAGGTTTTGTCAAATATCGTGCAGTTTATGAATTTGCAGCACGCAATGCTGATGAAATTTCATTTGTTCCTGGTGACATTATATTTGTACCATTAGAACAAAATGCTGAGCCCGGTTGGTTGGCGGGTGAAATAAATGGTCATACGGGTTGGTTTCCCGAAACATATGTGGAGAAAATGGATGATGATGATACGGGTATGACAGCGACTACAGATGATTTTACAGCACAAGATTCATACAATGATAATAGTCAGCAATATGAGTAAGAGATAAAAATGAATTTTAAAGATATGAAAGAGTGACTTTTATTTTTTCTTTTAGAACAACTACCACAGATGCCCCAGCAGCTGTTGAGGCTCCCACAGATACTTTTAATGGTGATGTGGAATATTATATAGCCGCCTACCCTTATGAATCAGCTGAAGCGGGAGATCTAACCTTTAGCGCTGGAGAAATGGTGATGGTGATAAAGAAAGAGGGTGACTGGTGGACGGGTACAATAGGCAATCGCACTGGCATGTTTCCCTCAAATTATGTACAAAAGGCGGATGTAGGCGGTAGTTCAGCTGCCATTATCAGCACAGATATGACATCTGCCTATGATGACACATACAAGGTAAGTATAGCTTGTAAAGACAGTCAGTTAATGTTCTGGTTAGATGTTAATGAATCATGACTAACCAATTTGTTGTTTGTGTGCAAAAGCAAATGAAAACGCAAAGCAATATAAAACAAACTTGAGCAGAACCAAGACAAACAAGTTTTAGTAATAACATAATTCACATACATTAATTCATTACAAATTAATTCCTCCTCCTAATCGTAAATTCCAAACATTTTTGTGTTTCTTTCTGTCTCTCTCATTTCCTAATCTAGGATAATAGCTATAATGGCAATGCTCAAAATCAAATAAGCTCTGACCTAGCGGACACAACAGCTTTGCAAGATCAACAAGAAACAGATCAGCTTCAGCAATCGCCATTAACCAATGATATGCCACCTGCCTCTGCTACTGACCTGTATGCCGATACAAAACTAGCAGCGGTAACAGCCGAAGAAACACGTACAAATGAAGAGTTGGACACGGAAGTCTCACAGATAAATACCCAATCGAATAACATAACACAATCAAATGAACCCGCAGAATCTTATAGTCGTCCCATGTCACGTACTTCTTCCATGACTCCAGTAATTAAATAAATTTTTATTTTCTACTTCTGCTACTACTCGTACACACTACTACTATGTATTTTACAATCAATGTTATGGTTTTGGTATTTCGTATCTATGTATTGCTTTACTAAGTGTATTTTTATTGCTTTATAACTACATTTGCTCTAATGTTATGCTTCTTAATGTTTTTTTTTTTTGATTTTTAATTTGTATTTATTCTTCTTATTTTTTTGTTAAGTGTCTTTTTGAAATAAGTCATAAAAGTTTATTGGTTTTAAAGGATTTTCTAATTGTGTGTGTATTCTATTTTCTAACTTTTCTCTAGGGTATGCGAGCTAAACGTTCGGAAATAGCACAAGTTATTGCTCCATATGAAGCTACTAGCAGTGAGCAGCTTTCTTTGACCCGTGGCCAATTGATAATGATACGAAAGAAGACGGATTCCGGCTGGTGGGAAGGTGAATTGCAAGCCAAAGGTCGCCGAAGGCAAATTGGTTGGTTTCCTGCTACTTATGTGAAGGTGTTACAAGGTGGTCGTAATAGTGGCCGTAATACTCCAGTTTCGGGTAGTCGCATTGAAATGACTGAAACGATTTTGGGTAAGAACAGAAAGATTTTACACCAAAAATAATTGTTCATAGTTGTTTGTAGAACTTGTGTTTCAAATTTGTTTCTCTATGTTTGTGTATATCTATCAAAGATGTATAGGTAAGGTTATGTTACATTGGCAGCTGTGATCAAGCACAGCTCACGTGGGTCCACTAATTAGTTCCCGTTGTGCTACCATGTCACACCGTTCTCTGGCTGCTAGTGTTCCCACGCAGCCACCCGGTCGAATCATCAAAGGAGTGGATCCCGTTTAAATCAATATCAGAGAGACAAGTCTTGTCCCCAAGGGCTTTTCGACCAAACATTTCAAGTCTTAGATCTCCGAATGCCGGACAATTACAGAGGAGATGTTCCGTTGACTCCTCCTCATCCTCGTCGCAGCAACTTCTACAGAATTCATTTTAAGGGAACCCCAGCCTCTGGGCGTGCCTCCCAATGGGCCAGTGTCCAGTTATAACCGCAATTAGGTTCCTTAGGTGATGTCTGGACAGCTGCAAGACCCGCCGTGTACTTCATCGTGCCACCTCTGACTGGCAATAAGATGAAACTTGTGCGCTAAAGGCTGCTTACTCCCTGGGAGCGAAACACCTACATTATATGTTTAACCGTAGTACCTGCATCCTCAAACGAATCCGCCATGCAGTTTGCCTGTATGTCCCCGTGTCCGGGGACCCAATTGGACAATTCTCGATGTGATGAACACATACTCCATTGATCTTATGGCCGCCTTGCTATCGGTAATAATGTGAATACTCCTTCCAGATATTTCACCGTACCAGATGCGTCTCGCGGCTGTGTGGATCGCCATTTCCCGGTCTGGATGACACTACAGTGGTGCGGCAGCCTTATAGGAATGCTCCAGTTTAGTATATGCCAGAACCGACACCATACAGTATTTTAGACCCGTCCGTGAATATTCGCATCGCATTCGCGGGAATTTGTAGGTTATCATAGCGGACCACGTTATCCAAAATGCTTACCCTGAAGCCAGGATCAAAGAGGCTTGGGTGTGACATAATCAACATCCATGTTCAAATTTATTTCGTTGAGAATACTAGCATGTCCGATATTATAATCCCTCCATGCTCCGGTGGCCCTTAGTCTTACCGCGTTCGCAGCTAGCCTTTTCGTCAAAATGTCTGGTGGTAACCAGTTCAAAATCGTAAATAATGCCTTAGACGGGGTTGTTCTAATGGCACCTGTTACTGTTATCGCCACTATTCTCATTGTACGTTCAAACCTAGTTTGATTACTCCTCACATTGAGCGCCGGCCACTAAACAACTGACCCGTAGAATAGAATGGGTTTAATGACACACTCGTATAGCAAGTATACATTTCTCGGGTTAATTCCCCAGTTTAGGCCAATGGCCCTTTTGCAGCAATATAATGCAGTTGCCGCATTAGTAGTTCAGTTTCCTGTCCAATATTAGCCCAAGATACTTGGCGCTGTCAGACAGTTCCCCTTTATCCTCGGGGTATCAAATTTAGGAATTTTGTATCTGGATTTACATCCAGTCCACATCCCAGGCACCATTTTGTTAGGACGTCCAATGCGGACACCATAAGTTCAGACAATAGACTGAGATCTTTACCCATAGCCACAACTGCAATGTCATCCACATACGCGATCGTCCTGCAGCACGTTCTTTCCATGGCCCTGAGTAGGGTATTTATATTCAGATTCCAAAGTAAATGTGACAGTACACCACATTGCGGGGTGCCCCTAGTCGCAACCTTGGAAATGTTCGAGGCGCCCAAATTGGATTCGATACGCCTGAAGTGCAAGATACTGCTGACAATTGAATGATCGCTGGGTCGATTCCCGAGTTAATAACCGCCCCCTCAATATCCAGGAATGCAACTAAAGCAAACTCCTTGTAGTGCAGGGATCTCTCTATGTGGCCCACCAATGAGTGAAGCGCTGTTTCAGTGGACCTTCCCCTCGTGTAGGCGTGCTGAGCCAGTGACAAGGAGTTACATATGTCCCAACGATAAGACTAATTGGACTTAAGTCTTTAGCCATAGTGTGAGATGTCTTCCCTCCCTTGGGGATATATGTTGTCCAAGTTGATGGGATATGTGAGAGACTCAGGCAAGCTCTAAATATTGCCAAGAGCCATGGCATCAATATTCCCAGGTACTTTTGGAGATCCGCTAGAATAATGCAGGCCCGGATAGGAGATTTAAAGGGATGGAAGCTTTTGACCGCCCATTCCACACGATGGCGAGTTATCGGAATATTAGAGATATCCCGAGCGCCACTAAATATTTCATTACACTAAAAGCAGGGTAGTAACCGTACGGTTAACATCACTGCATAGAACGGTTTCTCTATTTAATCAAAACAAAGATTTTCTACGAAAATATTCTTTTTGTAAAAATAAAGATTTTATGCAGCAAAAGTCATCTTCCGTTAGTAGAGAGCAAGGATGAAAATCATGGTACAATTGTACTTTTTTTTTTGTACATTTTGTACCTTGTTGGCACCTTGTTGGTACTACCGCGGCTTGTAAAAGACTTCGGCCCGTTTTTTAGGTAAATGAAAGGATTTCATCGGCCATATTAAAGGCGTTCCATTATTACAACTTAACTTTAACCCAAATTAAATTTGATGAACTTAAGCCTTACTAAAAATATCAAAAATTAAAAATTATTATTCTGAATAAATTTTAAAAAAAAGTACCTCATGGTCTAAAAAGTACATTTTGTTTTCATAGTTGGTACAAAATAATAAAAGCCATCCCTGGTAGAGAGAAATATTTTTAAATGATTAAACAGAACCTGGGCTGAACGATGATTTCCATACAATTTGACATAAAATTTTGCGAGAGAATGCGGTCGTGAAATAAAATTCATTTTATTTTGAGTACGTTTTTTCTAATGCTCTCACATAAAGACACTTATTTTCTTACCAATGCTACCATACTTTCATTTAATTTCATTCATTTTGTAAACAAAGAAAAATAAGAACAAAAGAAAAAGAAAGAAATAAGAGAGAATTTGAAGTTACTGCTGCGTTTTAATTATGGGCTTAAGAATTTTTGTCTGAAATTGAAGACTTAATTCTGTTTCATCATTAAAGGCAATGTCAGATAAAACTTCTTCGCTTTCTAACTTTGACAGAAAAGCGTAACGCAAAAGGTGTATGTCACAATCAATACTTTGACAACGCACACGAATTGTTTGTTAAAAATAAATAAATAAAAAAAATTATACTAGGAGACTGTCAAAGCGCGCAAAATGATGAGAGTTGCCTAACTTTTCGCTTCGCTCTGCGTTAAAAGTTCTATATGTGACCTGTTTCGTATAAGTATAAGATGAAATATCTTGAATGTCAAAGCGAATCTCTAACGCAACGCGAAGCAAAAGTTTTATCTGACATGGCCTTAAGAACAGTGATGCCAACTTAGTGCTTTTGACACTATTTATGGTGCTTTTTGATGCCTCAAAACGCCAAAATGTTATCCTTAGTGCCAAACTAAGAAAAAGCTCTAACTTGGTGCTTTTTAAATTTTTCGTAAGTGCCTTTAGTGCTTTTTGCAATTTTTATTTTTTTCTACCATTTTTTAAAACTTCGATTATATAGAGGATGATTTAGATGAGATTTGCTATTAAGGGTACAATTTTGAGAAGGCCTGTAAAGACTTTAAGATTTCAAATGTTAAAAAATTATTGTACTTTTACTTAAGAGAATAAATTTTAAAGTTCTCTCCTATTCAAGAAAATTTCCCTCTCCCAACAGAAAAATTATTTCTCCCTCTTCTAATATTAGCTTTTATTTTAAATCTTTTTTTCTTTTTCTCTTACAGATAAAGTTATTGCTCTGTATCCTTACAAGGCACAAAACGATGATGAATTATCCTTTGACAAAGATGATATTATAAGTGTATTGGGCCGCGATGAGCCCGAATGGTGGCGTGGCGAATTAAATGGTTTATCTGGTCTATTCCCTAGCAATTATGTGGGACCCTTCGTAACGTCCGGTAAGAAAGTCAATGGCAAATGATTGTTAAAAAAATATATAGAAAAATTATAAAAAGTAAACACTCAACTGCTGCCGCCCTCTTGATCCAATTAAATCTTATTACTACTCCTGTTCATGCTTTAAGTATTTTAACATTAATGCTCTCTCATTTTTTATATAAACCTACATTTATATTTTGTTGTTAATTATATTAATTATTTTTAACTTAATTATGAAAAATGCAACTGCTTAAGAGTTTCCTCACTTTTCTCATTTTTACAATTGAATTGAAATAGGAAAAATGGGAGAAGGGGAAAAGTCCTGGGAAAATTTATTCATAATTGGGTTGTATATATTTTTTGATTTTATATTAATCATGTCGTAGTTTTCTAAAATGATCTGACATTTATCAAAAACATTCCTTTTTATATTCTTTTTTTTTTGTTTAATTTTTTTTTGTTTAGTTAATCGATTTTTTTTTGATTTAATTAATTTTTTTTAAGTTTAAGCATATTATTTATTTTGTAACATTAGTTAGTCAAAAGTTTTTTTTAGTTTTCATAAACAATTTATTTTATATTCTTTAAAAAAAATTATTGTCCTTCTCCTTTTTTGAAAGTACATCTTCTTTTTGTATTCATGTTTATTTAGTTGGTAACACATTTCAAATTAACATATATTAATTAAATAATGATTTATTTATGATTATAATTATATTTTTTTGTCATTTATTTAAGTTTTAGTTTTATTTAGTTTTTTTTCGTTTTTATTGAATAATGTCTGTATAAAAATTTCGTTTTGTTATTTAAGCTCTTTCTTTATTATAATTAAATAATTAAATTCATTTTTATTTAATTATAAATTGTGTGTAAATATATTTAAATATGTGTGTAATAATTATTAAAACTGCAATTATTATATTTTTAAGTTGAATTTTTTGTTTTTTTTTCTCTTTCTTTATTTAATAAAAACAATTATAAACTTTTTATTTGTTTTGTTTTGATTTGGTAAATTAAATTTCTTTCAAAATATGAGTTTGAGATTTACAAAGGCCTTTTCACTAATATGGATAAAAGTCTCCTGTTGACTAACCTCTTTTTACATTTGAGGAAATTTGATCCCCTATTGTTCTATAGATTTCTGATATAAGAACAGGGGGAAATTATGGCAGTAGTGATCGAATACTTTTTTAATTCGAAAGCAATTTTATACTATACTGAACGAATTGTAATTATTTTTTTAGTGTTGTGAAAACTCAAATAAATGCTTTACAACTCTAAAAAAATAATTTCGATCCGTTCAGTATGGACAGAAAGATCTAGATATAAATTGCTTTCAAACGAAAAAGTATTCGATCACGACCAGTGTGGCCATATCCAAATATATTTTACAGCTAAATCGGCTTTAAAATAATGCTAAAAAAAATCATAAACTGCCAAAAGATAATGCTTAAATTTAAATTGTATAATTTTTGTTTGTTATTTTAGTTAATATACCTTTATCCTAGGGAATGATAAATCGATTTCGATTCCAATCGAAAATCGATTTTGTGGTAAAAAATCGAGTTTTTGTAATCGAATTTATGTATCGGATATTGGGCTTTTCAAATTGATTTTTTTACTTTTATCAAAATTTTGGCAATTCTTAATTTTAATCTAAATTAAATCGATAAATTATAGGCACGCACAATAAAACTTGAAATTTTTTTTTGCGTTCGTAGGTATATAGGAATGTTTATGCAGTTTTCAAAATTAAAATTAAAAACTGCTGTAGTTTTACGTATTTACCTATTAGTACCCTTCCAATTTTAATATAGTACCTCTTGTTCTTCATAAATTAAAGTCATCAATGGACAGTGAACAAAACAGTCCTAAACGTATCGTACCAAACCAAACACTGAAAGTGAGTGAAATTCAACATAATATTATAGAAACACAATATTTAATTTATGATAAAAAATATTGCTAAAATTCAGAATTATTTTTATAATTTTAATCAAGAACATAATTTTAATATGTGAAATGTACATACATATGTACATATCACACTGGTTCCTCTAAAGGTCATCTCAAAATTTACACATTTTCACTTTTTGTAAGAAAATTATAAACAGTAGTCATATCTACCCACTGTAAAATTCTCATTTAAATTTCTCCAGTATCCCCCTTTGTGATATAAGGTATAAGTTTGCAAATTTATCTTAAACGATTTTGAAATCGATTTAAAAATCAATTTTGAGGTACGATTAATCGATTTCAAAAATCGAAATAAAAAAAGTCGATCGAAAAATCGAAAATCGATTTTGATATCTTTTACCATTCTCTACATTATACATGACTTATTTTACATAATTCCTCCCTTTAAACTCACCTCAAATCAATAGAACAAACTGATTAAAAAAAATAACAATAAAATTTTATTACAAATTGTTAATTGGCTAAAGCAAGAACTTCATTGAAAAAAAAAACTAATTCACTGAATGTATTTTCATTTAATGCAATATTGTATCCATTACATTTCCAGAAATCAACTGTTGAGTTCTTATTTAACAATTCATATGAATTTAGTTTCTGCCACTGATTTTCCAAAGTTGTAATTTCTTCTACAGTGAAATCAATCATTTCTTCTTTAAACTGTTTTCTACACAAAAAGTTAGTATTTATTAAATTATGAAAATTATTTGGCAATTGTTATCTAAGTTGACATATTAATTGAGCTATAAAATCTCGGCATGAATTTGCTATTTGTTATTGTACCTCGATTCCAAAAAATTTTTAAAATCGTAATTGCAATATGGCGTTGGCGTAAAAAAACCAGCTTAACATGAATTGAATGGATCAATATGATCAAATTTCAAAACAATTTTATATGAAAGATCTTTCAAAAGATTGCACAGTTTCTACTAGCAAAAGAGTAGGGATTTGTGTAAGCATCAAAAAATTGTGGTAGATTTTCATAAAAGATAACTTGAATATTCTTAAATTTAATAATGCTAAAAAATGCTAAATATGTAGTTGAAAAATGCTAACTGCTAACTAACATGGAAAATTTGCAGCTATGTAATTCAGACTTTCTGAAAGAAAACGTTCATAATGTAAGCCCAGACTAAATCTAGCTGCAAATATGCCAAAATGGCCACGCTGGACACAAACGACATACGTATATACGACGAACTTTTTACTTATGTGTTTCTCATTGTCGTTGTCGTGATTTTGAAAACGACAAAAATTTCAAAAGACTACGACTTCGATCGCGATAAATTAATAATAGTTTTTCAATAACATAAAATATTTATTTTTCTTAAATTTAAGATCTCTGTTATTATATCTGAATAGTGAAGATATGGCCAACATGCTAGTTTTTGCTGGTAAAGCGTTCATTAACTATTTTTTAGTAAATGGGAAAGAGAGAATTTTGTAAATTTTAAACTTACTCTCTAGTTGCATGTTTTTGCTAGTAAATGAACACATATATTATATGTCTAAGTCAAAGTTGATAAGTAAAGTTTGGAGTTATTCTCAGCTACATAAAAATAAAAAAAAATTAAATTAAATCTTATTATTTCTTCGACCTTTCTTTAATTAAAATAAAAAGTTTTTTCGAGCTCGAGGCCAATTATTTTAAAAAGATAAATATATTATTTATTAAATTATTTGTTCCAATATTTCGATATCCTTCGGATATCATTATCAAGGCTGTAACAATATAAGAAAACAACAATGTACGAATAATATTAACAAACATTGTGATTAAATAAAAATAAAATACATAATAACAACAAAAAGAAAACAAAACACTTACAATGAGTTACAGGTATATTTGCAAGAGACTTATTACTGTCTCTACATTTAATATCGAACTAACTAAATTATATAATTTTCTTTTTTATTATATGTCTATAGCTATTGGCGCAATTTTCCGTGTCTGTTTTAAAATTAATTCTCCTCTCCTTTGGTATGTTAATTATATGGAGCATCTCTAAAGTAAACCGTTTATTATATTTCGCCTCTCTTTGTAATATCTCCACATTTTCTAAATTTGGCGTATGTAGTCTCTCTGCACAGTGGGATGCGAGTGCAGTTTTTTGTGTTGATATTTTATTAATGTTTTTAAAATCTGATTTATGTCCAGCTATACGTGTCTTAAGCTTATTTTTTTGTTGTACCGACATAAACTTGATCGCATATGTCTTGGTCATTTCCTGTACAACTAATCTTATATATTACGTTAGTGTTATCCAATTTGTCAAGTTTACATTTTGTGTTAGAAAAAAGTTGTTTTAATGTATTCGTCGATGTGTGAGCAATCATAAATTTGTCCTTATTATAAATTTCAGCATTTTTTATTCTTTCTGCGATACCTGGTACATACGTCATTGATTTATATATTTTCGTATTCTCTTTATGTTCGCTAGGTGGTTTTTTTCCATAGTTTTTAATTAAAGTTTCTATTATATTTTTAGGGAAAGAGTTTCTTGTAAGAATGCATTTAATTTTTTCTTTATTGTATGAATGGAACGATTCATCGCTAATGGAAAGGACCCTGTTGATAAGATTGTTGGCCGTATTCATTATTATCTTTTTAGGTTGACACGAATTGAAATTAATAATTCTCCCTGAAGCTGTCGGTTTTTGGTACCAGTCTATTTTAATTCTGTTTTCGCTTCTTATGACCAGGGTATCCAAGTATGGAAGTTTTCCGTTAACCTCCTCCTCCATTGTAAATTTAATGTTTTTGTGAAATGTGTTTAGTTGTTCTAAGGTCCTTTCTATTGCACTTATCTTTATTATTCCAAAAAGGTCGTCAACATATTTCGTCAATAATTTAGGTTTTTCGTCCAGATTATTCATACATGTTCCAAGGAGTTCCTCCATCACTATATCTGCCACAATAGGTGATGCCGGTGAACCCATTGGCAGTCCTTTGCATTGGATGTATACTTTGTCGTTGTACTTAAAATATCTATTATCCTTAATGCAAAATCTTAAAATTCTCAAAAATAGTTCCTTTGGCATATTTGTATGTTTCTCTATGTCAATCCATTTGTTCTTTATAACACCTATTGCGTAGTCCACTGGTATACTTGGAAAAAGTGATACCACATCAAAGGATACTAATTTTTCGTCCGTATCTATTGCACTGTTGTTTACCCTATTTCTAAATTGCACTGCATCCCTTACGTTGTAAACCGAAAATTCCGTAAGTTTTTTCAAAACAGTTGTCAGTAATTTGCATAGCTCGCTGGACGGCGAATTCACTGATGCACAGATTGGTCTAAGAGGGTAATCTTCCTTATGGATTTTAGGAAGTCCATATATTCTAGGTGCAGTTGCCGCGTCATTTTTCAGTCTTTTCTTTTCTATCACAGTTATATTATTGCACAAAAATAGTTCATCTACTAGGTCATGGTTCTTCTTCTTTAGCGATAATGTGGGATCTTTATTTGTCCACCTATATGTCATCATATCATTAAGGATATTCTTCATTCTAATATCATAATCCTTTTTCTCCATTGCAACTGTGACATTACCCTTATCCGCTTTTAATATAAGGATATTTTTGTTTTTGCGCAAAAATGTTCTAGTTTGTTCCACTGTACTTAGTACATAACGTTCTCTCCTATTTAGATTTTGTTTGTTGATATGATTTTCCAGCATTGAGGTGAACTGTGTTCTGGCTGTCTCTTGCTCTTCTTTGCCCTCTATAGTCTGGATGCAATCAAGGCCCATCTATCAGGTCTGCTTACTTGTACAAAAACAAAATACGATTCTTTTTAGTTGTCAAAAATTTACTACCACATATACAAATCAAAAGGAAAAAACGTGTATGTGTGGCATACCATAAACGTATACATGCACATGTAAACAACTTTCGACAACTAAAAAGAACATAAACAATGATCATCAGGCTTCTTGCACAGACCTTTTCAATGGGCCTTGGATGCAATCTTCTCCATCAGCAATCATTTTAAAAAGTGGGAAGTTTCTCTTCTCTGTTGGTATCGCATATTTCTCTCCTAGTGATAAAAGCCATTGAGTCTCTTTAGGTATGTCTGTGGCCGTTTTGTTAACAAACCACTTGTCATTATACATAATGTCTAGCTCTTTTATTTGTTTTTCCCGTAAATTGTCAAATTTCTTTCTGTGATTGGTCTTTATGTTAATATAACTATTCTTCAAAAAAAAATAAGCTTAAGACACGTATAGCTGGACATAAATCAGATTTTAAAAACATTAATAAAATATCAACACAAAAAACTGCACTCGCATCCCACTGTGCAGAGAGACTACATACGCCAAATTTAGAAAATGTGGAGATATTACAAAGAGAGGCGAAATATAATAAACGGTTTACTTTAGAGATGCTCCATATAATTAACATACCAAAGGAGAGGAGAATTAATTTTAAAACAGACACGGAAAATTGCGCCAATAGCTATAGACATATAATAAAAAAGAAAATTATATAATTTAGTTAGTTCGATATTAAATGTAGAGACAGTAATAAGTCTCTTGCAAATATACCTGTAACTCATTGTAAGTGTTTTGTTTTCTTTTTGTTGTTATTATGTATTTTATTTTTATTTAATCACAATGTTTGTTAATATTATTCGTACATTGTTGTTTTCTTATATTGTTACAGCCTTGATAATGATATCCGAAGGATATCGAAATATTGGAACAAATAATTTAATAAATAATATATTTATCTTTTTAAAATAATTGGCCTCGAGCTCGGAAAAACTTTTTATTATAAAAAAAAATTTTTATAAAAACTTCAAATGTATTTTTTTCAAATATAAGCATTTTTACATTGATCTTTAAGAACAAAGCCCAGGATATTATAATTACTTACTTTAACACTATTTAATCTATGAAAAATATCGAAATAATTAAGGCCCGTTTTCACAACTTACCGATAGCTAAAGATAGGATTATATCGGTCGTATAAAAAGTGTTCCATTATAACAACTTAACTTTAACCTACCAGGTAAGATGAACCTTAATTTACTTTATCGCTCACTTAAGGTTAAATTATAGTTTTAATAATGGAACACTTTTTATAAGGCCGGTTAAAGTCTACTTTTAGCTATCGGTTAGTTGTGAAAACGGGCCTAAATTTTACTACAAAAGCTATAAAAA
This sequence comes from Pollenia labialis, assembly GCA_949318255.1. Lineage (NCBI taxonomy): Eukaryota > Metazoa > Arthropoda > Insecta > Diptera > Polleniidae > Pollenia > Pollenia labialis. The sequence goes on from OX439141.1 coordinate 131,070,806, forward strand.
AATTTTGCTTTATTTTTTGGCTTTAAATTTCCTTTTTAGCTCTTTTTTGATCTATTCAAAGCATGATTTAGCTTAATATATTTAAAAAATCTGGTCATACTGTTTGTGTCAATCATAATACCAATTTTTAAAAACGACTAGTTTTCAACCACGAGTACGAACACTCATAAGAAGGCGAAACAAGATATTTTTCCCCTGATACCTACATAAATAAAAAAAAATTAAACGATTTAACTCTCAGTAATTTTATATGATTTGTAGTCTTGCTTTTGTCCCTGAAAAAATGGAATCAAAATATGTTTTTGGTTTTTATAAATCACATAAACTTACATTCTATTTATCCAAGAAATATTTCGAATTAAAACTTTTGACAAAAAATCTTAATTTTATTATCAAAGTAATTTTTGGGAATACAAAATTTTAATTTAAAGAGATTTTTTTAGTTGTGCCTAGTTCCCAATTTTTATTCTTGATAAAAACACTGAAATTTATTGTTGAAGGTATAAGGGATTCCTATGCGCATTTCACTGGTTGCTTAGGCCAGATCGTTAGGAAACTTCATCCACACACAGAAAAAAATCAAGTTAAAAACGTCGAAAACAAGGTTGATTTAAAATTTTTCGGTGGTGATTTTGCTTCATACGTTTTTCATGTAAATTCAACCTGATTTTATAATTACTTGCGAACAACATTTTTTTCTTTTAAAATAACTATAATTCATGTTAATTTAACATTGCAGTAAAGTTAGAGCAAAATGTAATTTTTATTGAAATAACAATCCGAATCACGTTGAATGAAAGCTATTTCATGTTGAAACAACGTGAAATTCATGCAGAAGCTAATTGGTTTGAGTGTGTTACAACAGTGTGAAAAAGCTTCAGAGACAACATATGCATTTATTTAAGAATAATTCAATACACTTACTCCTGTAACACATGTTTTACTTATTTTGTAGTCGCCTTTGTTAACAGATCAATCAGCAGAATGGCCCGATATGGATTTCGTCATCATTCTACTTTGAAAACTTGATGTACTATTTAACTAAATAATTTTAATTAAAATAATACGGGAATTGTCTTCTTTTTAAAACATATTTTAGGAATGAAAATAAAAAAATTAACATACTTAACTATGTATGCATGTTAATTTAACAAGATACACTTTTGATTTTAATATAAAACAGTTTTTTATGGTTTCAATATTGAATCCATATTTATTTATATTTTAATATTTTTTTTTTATTTTTTTTAACAGTGAATAATATTTAATAAACGTGATTAAAGATTATTTTAATATTTTTCATTTAAAATTAATATGAAATAATGATAAATTTAAATAATGGGCATACTTTTGCAGAAATTTACTATGATTCTCAGTCAACATTTTTCCATGTTGATTTTACATTGGTATTTTTTTTTGTAAGCAAAGATTTTAGAAAAACTAAAGATATTTAACAAATAAAAATTACTTTGATAATAAACTGGCAAGTGTACGGCCTAAAAAAACTTAATGGCAACATGCCTTTGCAGGTTGTTTTTGTTTGACCCCTTTCAGACTCGGCAAGTTAGTTGCGCAAGTAACTTGCCGAGTACAACAAAGTCTGTACTTACCGCCCGACCTTACCGCTGACGTCTACAAACCAAGAGTTGCCCAAGAGACTTGCGCAAGTAACTTGCCGAGTGTGAAAGGGGTCTTTGCATTTTGTTTTTTCTTAACCTACTTACAACCATGGTGAAACAATAAAGGTGGCAGCACTACGCCAGATGACGATTTTTTTCTCTTGCATTGTTTGTCTAGTCTTATGTCAAAGTTTTGTTTATGTTTACAAAAAGTCCACGTTTTGTGCTGTGATTTTTGTATTTTATTTAAGTTTTTGATAATTTTAAATTAAAATAAATAAGATATTGACCATAATTAAATAAAAATTGGCTAAAAATTTATTTATTTCATCACGTTCAGCGGTAGGCTTTGATTTTTGTTTAAAGAATTTTTTGACGTAAACGGTGATGTAATTTCCATTTTTGTTGTAATGTTGTATTTGTTGCCGTAACGATGCCACCTGCTTTTTCCACCATGCTTACAACTACAATTAATATTGGAAGAATTATGTCAAAAAAGTAGTATAATGTAAACGCACTAGATTTCGAAGAAGATTTTAGATCAAATCTACAAGATTTCGGCCTAATGTAAATGTAGTATTAGATTCATTTGGGTATTATCTTTTACATTTTTGGCACTTTTGTAGAGAAAAAGTATTTAAAAATAAATAATTTTTTTTTTTTAAATGGTGACATTTTTAATTGATAGTAAATGTTAGATGTTTTAAGTGTGAACGCGTATTTCACATTTCCAACATCTTCCATGTGTTCCTCAGAAATGTATGCAAGTGTACAAAGGGTATAAACATAAAAAAATTATGTTAAATTTAGCTCGAAAAAGCTAATATGGTCAGACTGCTTGTAGATTTGCTAGTGCCGGTTCACACACGTAAAGTTTAAATCGTCAAGTCTTGAATTTTTAGGAGAGAGACGAAAAGAAATGGCATCCTCTTTTCCCTTCCCTTCTCTTCTAAAAGCTCAAGACAGTAGCAAAAAAAGTACAATTGTATCAACTTTGCCAAGGCTTTCTATAGAAAATTTTCGCACTTAGGTGAGAAGATTTTTTTTCTATGAAACCTTTTTCTCTACAAAAGTTGTTACTATCGGGCCTGTTCTGGAAATCACGGGCTTTCTAAAATCAAACTTGGAATTTGGTGATGTTCTGAACATCAAACCGTTTTGCTTTCGGCAATTGAAAATTACATCGAAACACACAAAAACGAACACCAAAACATCACACGTGTAATTTTAAAAGGCACATGTGATTTGAATTAAAGTGATTTTCAGAACTGGCCTGTATGTACATACATATTAGAAAATTTTGTCGGGAGATTTTTTTTTATTGAAAATTTGTTCTTTTCCAGTTAAGGAACTTGATGTTGAGAATGTTCTTTCTCTCAGTTGAGAGAATTCCTTGCAAAAGTAAAATCTGTTCCATACATTCGAGAAAATTACTTACTAAAAAAAATGTTTCTCTTATTCGAGAAAATTATTTTAATAAAAATGTAGTTACTTCTTCATAGCTACAAAAATTGTTTGGTAGGAATGTTTAATATAGAACATTAACACTTTGTCCAAGGCGAATTCAACTACAGGTGGTGTCGGAACTACAACAATCCAAAAACAACAGAAACAACATAGTGTTTTTTGCATTGCATTGTTAGTGTTTACGGCTCGAAATGTCAACCTTTCTTAGCAAAACACTAACTAATCAAAACAAATAGGCTCGGACTGTCAAAATCAGAACGCTTTTCGACAACACCTGTAGTTAATTCGCCTTAACTTTGTCTATAGAAGTTTGCTAATTCTCAATTGGGTTAGTACTTTTTCTATCTTCTAATTAAGAGAAAAGTGAATTACACATTTTTATGTTCTAAAAAATTTAATTAATTTTCCATATTTTCTCTTTCCAGGAAATGTATAACAAGTTATGGCGGCACCCGCTTATTAAGGTAGAAAAAGCTTAAAAACTTAACAACAAATTTAACAAAAATGTATTTAAAATTTATGAAAAAAAAACATACAAAAAACCATTTAAGCAGAACCCCCCCAAAAAAACTTAATTATAGAAGCATTAGAACACAAAGAGGAATATTAAGAAAGCAAATATGAATTGTATTTATTTTAAAAAAGAAAATTATAGAAAAGGAGTTACAAGTTTCATAAACCAAAAAGAAAATATATCAGAAAATTACTCGTATATAAACCGCATAATAGCAAATAAAAAAGCAACCTCTTTTGAAATTTGTTTAACAAAAGTATTAAATTAGTAAAACATTAAAAAAAAAAATATTTGATAGAATTTAAAAGATTTTCAGTTTGGTAGCTGTGTATTAAAAGAAAGAGATTGACTAAAATTGTTTAAAAATTAGGCATACTTTTAGGAGGTTTAGAAAACCTTTTAAATGTAGCATAATTTTTGGGATTATAAAAACTTTTCTTTTGAAATGTTTGCAAATGAACTGTAAATCTATTAGCAAATAGTTAAAAACTTAAAATTATTATACATTATAACAAAATACTTACTATAGTCCAATAAACAATTTGTTGCAAATGAGTTTTAAGGCAACAACTGATAAAATCCTTAAAGAAGGCAACACAAATAAGGATTCTTAAAAAAGCCTTAAGGAAAAACAAAAAATTCTTGATGTATTTTTATATACTATTGCTACGACTATAGTTGAGACTAAAAACTAGATTTCTGGTTTGATTATAATCGAGATTAAAAAGTTTATTACAGATAATACTATAGATTAAAATCCAGTCAAGTCTATAGATTTAACTGCATTTCGACTATTGTAAAGACGTTCATTTGAACTATTCAGACTATACATTAAACTTTATTCGACACTGCAAATTAAATTAAAGTCGCAAAATGCATTTGAAAAGAATTTGTTTTTCTGTAAATTGTTTATTGGATATTTTGTTTGTGTTTCACCAAAAATTAGAACAAAATTTATATGTATTAAGGACAATATAAAGCTTTTTCTTTAAGTTAATTTAAAAAAAGCATTATTTGCAAAAAAAAAAAAAAAAAAAAAAATTTGCAAAAATTTAAAGGGAATTTTATCGTTTTTTATAATGATTAAAACAATAAAAAAAAAAGTAAATCGGACATCATAATTAACATTTTAATAAGTGTTTTTGATCGCAATGTGTTTTTAATTTTGTTAATAAATTTCCCAAGAAAGTAATAAAACCTACAAAAGTATAATATACTTATATACAGTGGTAAGCAAAAGTGTGAGTTGAGTTTTTCTTAATAAAGGACTTGCAACGAAAACAGTTGAATCCAAAAGTTTACTAATTATGGTTATTACAAATTCTAAGGTGCATTCTTTTGTAGTTAACAATATACATTTTGCATTTTTAAGTACAGTAAAGTCCCAGTAAAAAAAATTTGGGTTTTTTGAAGCACTTAAGAGAAAAAGCGCATAATCGAGCGCTTCAATAAGAGAGCCTTTATATAGCAGTAAATGATAGAGAATAAAATATAGGAAGAAGCTGCTATTTTAGTGCTGACAACAATGAGGTTTAAAAGCGAAAAAAATACAAATAAATAATGGTTTACGAAATTTATTGAAACAATGCATTTAAGCAATTAAAAGCAAAACATCAATGAACATGGAAAAATAGTTATCCATTAAAAAAGCGCTTTAGGATTGCTTTGTTTGCATGTTAAAAAAAGCGCTTATTGTCAGCAGTAAATAGTCCTCCATACCGGGAACACTCCATACAAAAATCAGGAATCTTATCAGCAGGTTTGAAGCGATTTGAGGTATGCATTCATACGTAAAACCTGCTCCTTTTGGAGCACATTTTTTACTGGGGTGGCATTCAAGATGTTTTAAATATGTGAGGGCGGATTCAAAAGTCCTTAACTTTTTAAAATCCCCACCAAGGCTTCTACTATCTATAAAAGGCTTCATCTATCGCTTCCTAGAGGGGACTGTAGGCAGAAGACTTTATAACGGGTCACTGTTGGATGGCAGTATACGGCAAAAGGACGAGGTAACTGACTTGTAGCAATTGTAGATTCTGTGGGGTACCGGGGGAAAAGAGACGGTGGAGCAAATACTCTGTCACTGTCCGGCACCCATACGCTCCAGAGCGAACTGTCTGCGAGTTAATAACTTCCAAGATTTAGGGAAAATCTCTGAAAGCATGCGCCAAGAGGGTGTGGAGTTCTCTGGGTATCATCACATTGAACTAACCGTTTCTAGTAGGGGTTATCGTATAATGTGTTAACGCTTGGCACCAACACGTTCTATGCGGGGTCTTTATGGCCGGCTACCTAACCTTACCTTACTACAAGACAACTACTGCTTCTGTCAAAATTTTAATTAGATGTGCAATTTAGTGTGTGTTTGACAGCTGAGTACCTTGTGAGAACAAAAAATTTAAAAATATAATTTCAAGTGCTCATTAATAGCTGCTTTACACTATTACACAAGTCTAATGTATTTTGAAAAAAAAAAAAAAAAAAAAAACAAACTGTCATGATAAGTTGTTATTGTTTTTTTGAAAATTTTCAAACAATAATTAAGTCAGGGAAGCATTTTCGTAAAATACTTAAGACTTTGTGGGATAGTGTATAACGGCCTTAAGCATTAGATGACTAAATTAAAAGAATTATGTTCAAATTACCCCCCTATCCGCCCTTTTCTCCAGACTTAGTCGCGAGCAACTATTCTTGTTGTCAAATCTTAAGATATGACTCGGCGAAAAGAAATTTGACTCCAACGATGAAATCATCTCACAAACAAATAGTTATTTTAATATCCTGCAAAGGGACAACAACATTTAAGAAACGTTGAAAAAAAGTCAAGGTGAATTCACTACAGGATAAGCCTGCGGACTTTGACAGTTTGAAATCTAGGCAAATTCATAACAAGTAGACTATCCCGAATTCGCTCGGCCAAATATCCAGTTAATTGAATAAAATCAATGTATAAAATAATTTTTGACAAACTAACAAGACAAATTAGACCAAAATGAACGGAGCAAAAAATATTTAGCTGATCTCTCGGGTTCACTTGCTATGAATTCGCCTTGGTCCGAACCCATTTGTTTTGGTCTTATAATGCTTTGTTTAGAAATGGTTGACATTTCGAGCGTTAAACGCTATAAATGCAATGCAAAAACCTCTTTTGGTTCTGTTGTTCTTGTGTTGTTGCGGTATTGCTGCCACCGTGTACATTAGTTTGCCTTGGTAAAAGTGTTTTGAATTTAAAGGAGACTTCGTTAATTATGTGTCCAAAAACCTTTGTTTATTAAAAAATAAATCACGGACTTATTGTGGTTGCAGAAGATCGGTATTTCGTATCCATTTATCTGGAAATATTTAAGGGCGTGGTTTTCTCTTGTTAACGATTTTACGATTTTATCACGTTGGATCTTTTTTGTTGGGTTTTCTGATGTCACAGATTTAAAGAACAAATCTTAATCGACTGTACGTGAAGGAAGGTAGGTCCTCGTTGTGATACTGGACTGAAAACGTCACAATATACATTTATCTTTTGAGATCGTGTCATAAGGTGGTATGTTTTCACTACCATGGGATCTTTTTTTGTTAGCTATTTATTCTAATGTAACTGTAACTACAAAAACTAATTAATCTTATTTTTATATTTTTGATTGGATATTTAAGTACATTTTTTTTTAGAATTTCTACACTTTTGCTTGCTACTGCAGTTAAAAATAATTAACGTTTATAAATCAGGTTCTGGCGTTTGCAATAATAATAAACGAAACCCATAAACATATTAACCACCTTTTTAAGTGTTTCTTGAAAATTTATATACATAAATACATTAAATTAAATAAAAAAAAACACAAAATTAATTAAAAAAATGCCTAAAAAAATAACCAAATAAAAATATCATATTCCAGAATAAAATATCATAAATTAAATTTGTACATAAAGAACAAAATACAGTTTACGTGTTAAAAATTATATAAAAAAAAAATATAAATCAAACCATAAACATTTTTCAATAAGAAAACACAAACTTCATTCTAAACATCAATATTATTAAACATTTAATCGTATTAATTACCATTGTCATCTTAATAACAGTAAATTGTATTTGTATCAATCAATCACTCTGTCAGCCTTCAAACTACAAATAAATAATTAATTAATTAAATAAAACAAAATTCAATATAATAAATTTATAAGATTTGTTGCTTGTATTTGTTTATTATGAATTATTCACTAAATTAATCAATAAAATAAATGTTAATGAAACAAAATTTAAAAAAGAAAAAGTTTTTTTAAGAAAATACTGCCACTTTATTGAATTTAAGTTTGTATTTGTTTAATTTAATATTTAATTAAATTGTTTGTTAATTTTTAAGCAAATACTTGTTATCTATTCTTATTAGAATTCTTTAAAATAATCCATATAAATTAAAATTTAATTTAGCTTTAATTATTTAGTTGAATGAAAATGAGATGGAGTTGATTTTGTATATATTAAAATCGATTCAGAAGACGGCATAGTATGTCTATTAAAATTCCTTTTAAAAATACCAAAGGCGGTGCAGAATTGAAAAACCGGCTCAATAATATACCCTAGTAAAATTTTTTTATTCAATTCAACATAAAATTTAATTAAAAATTTAATTTTTAGTTAAAGGCATCCTTCTAGCAAACACACAAGCTTGATATCGACTCAAGAATGATTTGATATCAAACAATTTTTCAAATGTTAACAAATGCAGCGAAAAATCGGATTTTTCAAATTTCAGGTAAAGATATCTGAATCTTATATACCCTTTACCATGGTGCGAAAATAACAGAAAACTATATAAATACCGTTCTTTAAATATTAATAATTTGACTTTGTACCACGCCCACTGGTCCAATCCCGCCCACATTTGTTTTGATGTTCTGTGTTGATAACCAAGATGCTTCTACCTAATTTGGGAACTTTGGCTCATGCCGTATTTCAGATAAACATAAAAATAAAATAAAAAACAACAAGGGATTTTTGGGTAAGTTTAGAGGCAGTCGTGATTTTTTTCCCATATCTCAGTCATTTGTGGACCGATCAGGATTAAGTTCTATAGCAATCTTTGCCAGACTATATGCATTATATATAAATATACTAGCTGAACCGGCAAATGTGGCTTAGCCATATAACTGATTTCTTTCAGATGTTACAGTGTCTGCATGCCAAATTTTAAGAACACCGGTTGATAAGTTAAGAAGATATAATGAGGTGGAGCTTTTATTCCTCTTGCCCTACTTCACGTCCTAATAATAAAAATATAGGCTATATTTCTTTCCAGCTGCAACACTATTTGCCTGTAAAACTTCTAGAAAATCGGTTGATTAGCTAAATAGATATAGGGAGGGGGAGTGTATGTAACAGTGTATTTTCCCCTCTTGCCCTATTTCTCGCCCTAAAAATTATAGGCTATAATTCTTTCCAGATGTTACACTATTTGCCTGCAAAATTTCAAGAAAATCGGTTAATAAGTTAAGATTTAGGGAGGGGGAAGCTTTTACCCCTCTTGATCTTTTTCACACCCTATTCACTATTTCCTGTGAGATTTTACTATTTCCCTATCTCACGCCCTATTCCCTACTTCCTTTCAGATGTTACAGATGTGTCTGCATGCCAAATTTTAATTTTTTTTACTTTACGATTATAGACTATATTTTTTTCCAGCTGTACCACTATTTGCCTGCGAAATTTCTAGTAAATCAGTTGATTAGATTAGAAGATTAGGAAGGGGAAGCTTTTACGCCTCTTGCCCTATTTCACGCCCCTAGTAATACAAGTAATAGGCTATATTGCTTTCCAGATGTAACACTATTTGCATGCAAAATTTCAAGAAATTCGATTTATTAGTTAAGAAGATATAGGGAGGGGGAGCTTTTATCTCTTTTGTCCTACTTTATGCCCTCTAGCGATATGAAATAGACTTTACGACCTAATCTCATACCTAACAAATAAACATACAAAATTTCTTAAAAATCGGTCCAGCCGTTTCGAAATATATAGTAAAATATATAGAAAAATCTTAATGCCATATCTCTGGAATACCTGGACGATTTCGTGCAAATCTAACATAAACCATCTACAGACTATCCCCAACGTATCCTGAAATTTTGTTTGAAATCGGTCGACCCGTTTCCGCAGTTATTGGTGACATCAAAGTGTACACTTCTTTTTATATACATATATATATATATATAGATAAATGCCAAACCTCCATCACATCTGGGGTGTTCGGAAACCCCATTTCATCGGACAGACAAGCGGACATCTTTAAATCAACTTCGCTACCATCAATTTTGCAGAAATTATAAACGGAATGACAAACTAATATACCGTCGGCTTAATATGCAAACTTGCTAACTCCGTTCCAACACATTTTACAGGAGAGACAAACAACTTTTTATTTTTTCTATTTACTGCTTGAGAAGAAAACCAAAAATATGTGTAGTTTGTTTTACACACTTCAAGATTCAAATCGAAAAAGGTGGCGCACAAATTATAATTTTATTATTTTTATAATTTTGGATGGAACACACTCGATTCAATGATACCCTAAACAACAATTAGTATGATAGAGTCGAGCCTGTTTCGCCTAAACTTTCATATTTCGCCAAACCTTAGAATCCAACTATGGATAAGAATCTGTCCATAGTTGGCTTTAGTTTTAAAACCCCAGTTAGCTCACAGCAATAGTAACGTTGCAAAACGTAACAGTAACGTTGCAAAACAGCTGATTCATTTTGTTGTGTGTAAAGCAATTGAGTAGGTGAGTTGCAAAACTCGTTCGTTACAAAATTAAATATACGACATGACAATTGATTCTAACAGTTCTTTAGGCGCTTTATGAGAAGAATTATACAAATTGTTTCAATGCATGTCCTCTTCCATGTTTTTTGAAAGGACATGCATTGATGCAATTGGAATAATTCTTTCCATAAGGCGCCAAAAGAACCATGCGAATCATTTGCCATCTCATATTTTTAATTTTGTAACGAACGAGTTTTGCAACTCACCTACTCAATTATAACGATTATAGTTAGCAGTAAGATGTAACTAAACCGTGACGTCTAAGGGCTAAAAAATCAGAGCAAGTTAAACTCTATTTTTGGTTTAAAATGTGTTTAAACCAACAAATCTATAAATCACCAAACATATAAACCATCTTTAAACGCATACAATTGGGCGTTTAAACTACCAATACAGACCATACGAATTTGATAAGATTTATCGTAGTGCTGCCACATGTTATTTTTTTTACAATATATAATACATGGGACACTGATTTATAGTTGTTGAGTTTAAACTACATATAAATTCAAGTTTAGTTCAACTAAGCCAGCGTTTAAACCATGAGTGATTTATTAGCCATAAGAGCCACTTTTTGGGTTTGAGATTAAAGTTAATTTTATTCTATAATTATATAATCTGCGAATTAAGTTAATCTAGCATAAATTGAATTTGATATTTTTGGGTTGTGGCTTAAACCATGTAGTGCTGCCATACTGAGCACAAATAAATGGCAATATTTTTTTTGCAAATGTAAACTTTTAATCAAAGCAAGATGGATGTTTTCAAAGAAGAAGAAGAAAATATGCGAATTTAATATTGTTTACACGGTAGAAATTTTTACGTTTAAAGAAAAAATATATTAATGAAAAATATATAGAAAGGAAAAATTATATAAAAGTATATATTTTATTTTTAAAATAATTTTTTGTTTATATTTTTGCATTAATTGTTTATGTTAAACATATGTATGTTGACAGTTTAAGTTTAGGTTTAAACCACGATCAATGGCCGCTTAAACTAGCAAAAAAAAGTTTAAAAAAATACAAATCAAAAAGTAAATACGGAGATTAAAGTTAATTTAATCGCTAATCTCTAACCCAAAAAGTGGCTCTAAATCTGTAGAAAATTTTAATTTTTCCATTTCTGTTACTGTCACTTAACTGGCGCTTAACACTTAAAAATCTTTTTAACTGGTAAAAATTAAAAGAAAAAATTTATATATAATGTGGAACAAACAGTTTTTAAGGTTTTTTTTCAAATTAAAGTCAAAACATTTTTTTAACAATTTTGTGTATGTCTGTGGGTAGTTGCTCTCTAATAGTGTAAACTTTTAAAAATTTCTCAAACTCCTTTTTCATAGAATAAAATGAGACAAACATTTTAAGTGGTAAATTTATAATTTTGACCAAAGGTCGAATAAAATAATTAACTTATCTGCAAAAGTAACTGCAAAATAGTGGAGAAGGTATTATGCGTTTGTGCTGATACACACATCAGCATAAAAATATTCTTTAACCATCTTCAAGTACACCGATCGGCTCAGAATCGCTTTCTGGGCCAATCATACGTCCGTCTGGCTGGTTGTCTATCCATGTTAAACTTTTTCTTAAAATACAAATCTCAATTTGGAAGATAAATTGATGACATTGTCAATTATGGTCATTAGGATAACAAATTTTGTGCCCCAGAATTTACGAAAGGTCCAATATAAGCCCCCTCTCTAAAATCGCTTTAAGACTAATCAATCTTAATTCATATATAAATCTTACCTTATAACATAATTTTTTTTTGCCGGATCCATGATTGCCCTTGGGTCCCAGATATGATAAGGTTACTTTAAACTATCACGCAAGTCTTACCCATTTTGAGGAAAATACAACCATCTTGTTCTTGGCGGTGCGCAAAATGACCCCAGGAAATATGGCCTCAAAAGGTAAGTGAAGAACGGCCCAAAATTTTACATGTGACACAACAACACGCAATTTTCTGGCAACATTTTTGTTTTTTTTGGGTTTATTTTTAATTTTTTCGTTAGGGTATTTTTGCATTTTAAGTGCAATGAAAAATTACCCAAATATCAATTGTTACTTTGGGGCTATTTTTCGTTTACTAATAAAAAAATGCAAATTTTAAGAAATGAAAAATCACTCCAAACATTTTTATACAAATGTGATAGGATAAAAGAAATGCTTTAATTAGCGAAGCCGGTGTTTGTTATATCATAGAGGAAACAATCATTGCGCCAGGACGAAGACCCGCTATTAAGAGAAGCTTTACTGAGAGAAGCCTGTGTTCGTTATACCATAGAAAAGAAAATCCTTGCGACCGGCCGATAGCCAGCTATATAGTGAAGCTTTCGTGAGCGAAGCCGATGTTCGTTATACCATAGAGAAGAAAGTCCTTGCACCCGGCCAAAGGCCGGCTAAATAGAGTATCTTAAGTTAGCGACGCCAGTGTTCGATATATCCCAGCGGTAAAAATAATGACATAATAGGCCTAATAGAAGGCCTTATTTAGCAGACACAAGCTCTCCACTTCGCATTCCATACTCATATATTTTTTATACAGGTTGCCATTGGGAGCAAGGACTTCCACACTCCCTTCTTCTTTCAGTAATTATAAAAGGCTTTCAAAAGAAGCTCTTTTGTTAGCCCTTCTGATGCATGTCTTTAAGAACACCTTTTAATAAAGGACTGTTTAAAAGCATTACAAAGGTGCACTGAAAAAAGGGCTTCTAATTAAGTACTCTATGAAAGTACATAGAGTCATATGAAATAAGACCCCAATTTCTGGAATGGAATAAGACCCCAATATGTATAATACAATTAATTGTAGAGTTTTGGTTTAAGATTCCTGCGATGATAAATAGCATGGTTGAGACTTTGGCCGAGCGCAAACATTTTCTCCTCTATGATATGCCAATCATCGGCTTCCGTAACCAAAGCTCTTCCTCCTCCATGGCATAACAACTACCGGCTTCGCTAATTAAAGCTTTTCTGCATAGGCGGCCTTAGGCCAAGTTAAGGAGCTTTACTTAGCGGAGACGTTGTTTGGTACAACATAGAGGAGAAAATTCTAGCACCCGGCGAAGGCCTGCTATACAGAGAAGCTTTTGTTAATGAAGGCGGTGTTTGTTATACCATAGAAGAGAAAGTCCTTGCGAGGGGGATTATTTCATATGAATTAAGAAAATGAAATAACACCCCAAACAAAAAGAAATAACCCTTGGCCGAAAGCCCAACCATGCTATCAATCGTACGATTTTTAAAACCAAAACTGTATAATTATTCGGATTTTTAAATCGGGATTCTAAATTTGGGATTTTGAGTTTCGGGCATATAAACTCCACCCAAAATTTTAAATATAACTTTCTTTGTGGTCCTTTTTGAGGTGATTTTTCATAATTAATTTTATTTTTAGGATTATTCTTAATTTTTTTGGGTTAGTTTTTCAATTAAAAAATGGTGTCATATTGCATTATGTAAAATAGCCCCAAATTTGGGGTAAATTTGAATTTATTTTTTGGGGCCATATTTGCTGGGGTCATATTTCGCAGCGCCATTGTTCTTAAGAAAAATTGGGAAATAATGGGATTCCCTCAATTAAAGATATTATGGGAGATTGTAAAACTTTTTTCTAGGCCCCTGTAAAATATATTACTCTGCTTAAGCAAACATTTATCTCTAGTTAGTTGTTATTAGTTTTAGTCTATCTTTCTCTATCTCTTATAAATAACCCCTCTTATTCTCTGTACAGCGATATACCCTTAAGTATATAATATCTAAGTAAACTTTAATAAAATTAATTAAATTAAAAAAAAACAACAAAAGCTTTTTGAGGAAATATGTTAATTTAAAGTAAAATACTGTTCAAATTGTTAAAACTATTTAAATGAGTACATATATAAATTGCAAAATCCCAACAACATTTAATGATAAACCTCAATTATAATCCGAAAAACAGCAATAAAGCTAAAATATTATATACATTTACATATATAGTACATGCTACATTCATATATAATACTAGTTATTTACTTATGTACTCTTATTATATACTTAAACTGAAAACATATTTAGCTATTAACTATTAATTGTTTGCGTTGAGTTGTTTCACAATTAATCAATAATTGAAATACAAATATAAGAATATATTTAATAAAATATCATAATTACCTACAAATCTCTATAAATCATACGATATTCTAAACTTAATGGCAACTGATTGATGAAAAAATTCGGTTTGGAAATTAACACACTCTTCTTTACTCAAACACCCAAACAAAAAAAAACGCCCTCTAATCTGGTTAACTATTTCTGATATTTTACTCGTAATCTGTTAATTAAACTTTTATAAAATAATTAATTGTTTTTTCTTCACCTTTGACCTCTTAAAGTCCCTTACACTTTTTCACTAGTTTTAAAACTTGATTAAACATTTGAGTTACACTTGAAGAAAAAAAAAAAAAATTAAGAGCAAAAAAAAAAACAACAAACTAAAAAAATTAATTCATTTATTCATCTACTAAAGTGCGCTTCATTAAGAACCAATTAAATTAAAAACAAATAAAAACTATATATCATTAGTATTGAAATGAAATAAATACAAAATAATATTAAAATAATAAAAATTTAAACTAAATTATTATCAATATGATTTTCAATGTTGTGGATTTTTGACTGCGCAACGAGTTTATAAATATTTATTCAAACTTACAAAACACATTCAAACAAACAAATATACATACATACATTAACCCACAATTACATTAGTTCGATAAAATCTCTACATCAACAACATTTCAAATATTTATACCAACCTATAAATATTTATTAAAATTCAATAAATATTCTATATTTAAACAATTATTAATGTAATCATTTCAAAATCTTGCGATTACCACATAAACAGAAAAAAAAATTAAATAAATAAAACCTACCTACCACATAATTATTATAATGATACGAAAAAAAAGAAAAATTAAAATAAAAATCAAATATTAATCCAATAAATTTAAAAGAAAAAGAATATTTGATGCAATAAATGTATAAAATGGATTTAAAAAATAATTTCGTTTTAAAGTGTTTTATTTAATGTTTCAGCAGGACCCGGCTTGCAATGGTAAAAAGTATTTAACCCTAAAACTATTAATTCAATTGAATAACAATTAGCTACAATCTACTGTCTAACACAGGATGAGCTTAAAGATATCAGAGTTAAAAACTTAAAGCTTCGTTCACAATCAGAGCTACAAATTCGTTTTTGCTTTTATCTTATTTCTTCCCAAAGTATTTCATATATTTTCCTTTTATTTTTTAAACAAAAATGTAACTAAAGTTTTTTTTAAAAAGTTGAGTAAAGTTGTTTATGGACGTTTATTTCAATTTAGTTTTGAATGAAAATATTAATGAAATGTTCCAACAAATAATAATAAATACAAATATTGTTCTGGACAAAATTTGCAAACGGCTTCTTTATTTAAAATGTGTGTTGTCGCGAATAAAAAATTGTTGCTGTATTTTGAACACCAGTGAAAATGTTGCTGCCTATTGTGAACGAAGCTTTAAGTTTGAACAATTTTAATTCTGCGACATAGTTCTGCGATGGAAAAGTGTTTTACATAATTGCATATAAAGCATATAGATGTTGGTTTATATATTACAATACAGTTGTTTTCCGGTTTAACGAACCAGTACTTTGTCAGGCCTCTTCGTTAAACTGATAAGTTCGTTATATAAGTATGGCATGTCTAGTACCCATGCTATGAATAAAAAATTACTAGAACTGTATTATTTGTCGTTTATTTTGAAATAAGTCTTGAAATCTGTATAATATATAAAAAAAAAACTTAAAAAGGTACAATTCGTTACACTGGTAGCATAAAAACTAAAATAATTTTAATGAAAAATAGGTTCAAACTCATTTTCAATTTCCTTGAAAATCTGGGTGGTGTAACTAATCGGCCGATTTTATTCAAATAAAATCATTTACCACTTTACTGGGATAGTTCTCGTTAAAATAAGGTATGGTCTATCATTCCCGGTCCCCTGGTTGGTCCACATTCGTAAAAAAAGACAAAAAACACCATTCATCCAAAAAAACAAAAAAATGCATGCTAAAATCTGCCTAAAGTACTCTCAAAAAATAACTAATCGGCCGATTTTATTCAAATAAAATTATTTACCACTTTACTGGGATAGTTCTCGTTAAAATAAGGTATGGTCCATCATTCCCGGTCCCCTGGTTGGTCCACATTCGTAAAAAAAGACAAAAAACACCATTCATCCAAAAAAACAAAACAATGCATGCTAAAATCTGCCTAAAGTACTCTCAAAAAATAACTAATCGTCCGATTTTATTCAAATAAAATTATTTACCACTTTACTGGGATAGTTCTCGTTAAAATAAGTTATGGTCCATCATTCCCGGTCCCCTGGTTAGTCCACATTCGTAAAAAAACACCTGTTGTC
Source organism: Pollenia labialis (assembly GCA_949318255.1). Classification (NCBI taxonomy): domain Eukaryota; kingdom Metazoa; phylum Arthropoda; class Insecta; order Diptera; family Polleniidae; genus Pollenia; species Pollenia labialis. The sequence goes on from OX439141.1 coordinate 131,087,675, forward strand.
GTCTAGACTATTCTTGTATTTATACACTTTTTATTGCTAACCACGTTTTTCCTGCTTTCCACACCCAAAATGTGTTTTTTCTTGTATTACCCTGCAAATAATAGTACCAGTCCACAAGGGCCTAGGACTACTCCAAAAGTAACCCAAACGTATGGAAAAAACATGGTATATTTAACATTACGATGTCCTAGGGCAGGACCATATCGACCCCTTTGCGCGAAATTATCGTATATGCCAATTTTTTGAAATTGAGTTTTTGATGCAATCTTGTTCTACATTCAAAGAGACGTCACCTGACAAAATATTGAAGGCGAATTCCACTTCGTTGCTCCAAAAATTGAATGTATATTTTCATTTTTATATGCAAGCGAACGCAGAGAAAAGTAGAAAAATGGCTGTCCTGTAAAATTTGGTTTTTGTAACAATTATCGTAATTTCGCGCAAAGGGGTCGATATAACACATCCCTGGACTACAAAGGAGTAGTTTTAAAACTACTCCAATTCAAGTATTGAGTATTTTAAATATTTTATTGCAAACAATTATATTTGTAAATTTTAAACTCAAGTTCATTTCATTCACATGTATTCTATTCTGCCACTTGTCTAAATACAAAATTAACAATTTATGTATTCGTAGAAGTTATGAAAGTTTTAAAAATAGAATTATATTTCTAAGGAAAATAATTTAATAAACTTGAGCCTAAATAATTTTTCTAATATAATTGTTTACAATAAAATATTTAGAATACTTAAAAAATCCGAAATAATTCAAAAAGTTTTATTAAAAATAATTTTTAAAAATGTTTTTACTCGGAATAAGTTGTTTTGCAAAGTAATTGTAATATTTTCAAAATAAAGTCTACCAATACCTTATTACTGGTTACATTAAAATATAATTTTGAATACTGATAATTTAAAAAGATTGGTTACCTACGCACAGGAATTGAGTAAATAGTCTGGGATTATTTTGGAACACTGACTCTGCACGGCAAATCAAAATTCAATAAGTTTCGATTCTGCAAGCTTCTTTTGACTTCTTCAGGGAAAATTAACAATTCAAAATTTTTTAAATAGTTATGGAATTATGCTTTTTATTTTAAAATTTGTAAATAAAAATAAATTTTAAAAATAAATTTATTTACTATGATTTTAAAATGCCTGTTGTGCGATTCTCTATTCAATTTTAATGTAATTTAAATTGTTAAAAATATTTAACTAACGTCAGGTATTTAAGTTATCTTAACGGCAAAATATTTTTCATTGTTTATTTTTAAATTAGTAGTTATTTTTCAAAAAAAAAAAAAAAAAAAACAAATAAAAAACATTTTGGAAATAAAAGCCACATTAACATTTTTAAAATTCACGTTATTTACATACAAATTAGTTAGTTGGGAATTTATAAATTACTTTTAATTATTTAAGCTTGAGGTCATTTTTATTATAAACAATTATATTTATTTGCTTTAATATTTCGCTAACCTTTGGTTAGCATCGCCAGGAATTAAATTTACAAAATTTTAATAATAACAAAATTATGAAAAAAATTTTTTTGTCATAAATTAAATTCAAAACCTATTTGTCATAAAAAATTTTTTCAAAAACCATAACAAAAAATAAAAATTTTTAACTAAAGTATAACAATTCATATAAACTGAAAAAATTTCCTATCTATAAACCTAATTCGAAAACCATATTTACAATAATAAAAAAATATTTTGGCTAATGAAATGAATTTGTAAATATGGGCATTTCCACCAAAAGGTCCACCGCAACAAAAAAATTATAAGTTCTTGAAAAGGCCTTGTTTTATCATATTTTAACAGGAAAACAATCAAATTTAATAAAAGTAAAAAAGTTTTATATTTATTTATAACCCATTTCAAGATTTATGAATGCAAAGTGGAACAAGTGCAACTTTTCTTATTTGGATATTTCTATTGTACGTTTTGCTATGATAACAGTTCTTTAAGAGAGACATTATGCATTGACTTTTTCCCTCTAAAACCTTTTGGAAGGTCCAAAGAGTCAAAATAGAATGCACAAGAAACTATGCGATTGCAAATAACTGTAATTTTTTTCTTTGTATTATCTCATATTTCGATGTCATGTGCGACATTGAAAAACATCATTTTCTATCAGTGCGTCGAAAGTAAAAGGAAAAACCTCATCAAATTACCAGACCAAACAGAGATTTTTTATACAATTAAAATAAAAAAAACATTACGGTAAAATAGCAAGATTTGTGACCTTGGTACTTATATAAAGTTGTTCACGTGCGACATGGTAAGTGTGAAAATTAAAAATTTGAAAATTATTTTTTTATTTTTTTGAACAATCTCTTAATTGAAATTATGAAATCTTATGGAGGTTTTTCAAAAATATTTATTTTTTCTGATGGGAGCCGCTCTCAGTTTAAAAACAAATTTATACTATCAAGCCTAGGTGATTTTATAAAAAAATTTAGATGTTGCTTAGTGGAATGGAATTTTTTGCAAGCTCACACGGTAAGGGGGCCGTTGATGGAGTCGGAGCTGTTATAAAAAGAAAAGTATGGCAGATAACGAAATCCCAAAACATTGCTATACCCGATGCATTTTCATTTTATCAATGTGCACAAAATAATATTAATGGGGTTCAAATGTATTTTATGCCCTCTCAGCAAATTGAAAAGCAAAGCATATTATATAAGTTAGACGAAAAATGGAAGAAAGTAAAAAGCATTCCAGAAATAGCCCAGTTGCACTTCTTTTGTTGCGATGGTCAAGAAATAAAATCTGCTAGGACTGCCTATTCTAAAAAAACTGTATTTTATATTCCTCATAATATTTAATTCGTTTACTATTACTATTACTATAACTTTTACTATTATTCATACTATGTACATATTTTTGTTAAGTTTGTTGTTTTAATATGAAAATAAACACTTTGAAAACTTCTGTTCATTTAAAAACATTTTAACTAAGCTCATTTATATATAATTTCGTAAAAAGAGTAACAGAATCAACATAAATATCATGATGGAAAAAAATGTCATGTGCGACATATCACGTGCGACTGCGATTAAAGCTAAATAAAAAAAAAAGTATACATTATTTTTATTTAAAATGACAGCCATATTTAAGAGGCATGCGTGCATAACATTCTTCAATTTTTTTCATTCAAATATTGCCTCAGGTTTCGCTGCAATCGGCATTCGAATTAATGGCCACAAAAAACACTTCTGTTTTCGTCACGTGCAAATGCCTTGTTTTTTTGCAATTTTCTTGAAAACGAAACAATTTATCAAAATGAACAATAGCACCAATTATAGGGCTAATTAATAGCTATAACTTGAATCTATTGCCAAAATAAAAAAAGTTTTATTTTGACTTTTTTTTAACTTTAAATGTGTACGATGGTCACGTTCGACATGATGGAAATGCCCATATGTATTATTAAAAATATTACATTTTCGATGCAGCTTTTAAAAATAATACTGTTTTCTTTTTTACACAAAAAATAAGTGGTAGACTTTCCAATCATGCCGCTGTTAGCAAATTTTCCCTAATTTAGCAATTTTTACCGAATTTTTGCCATTCCTTATGGTTTTAGTGGCTTCAATTGAATTTTATGGTTTGTTGAAATATTTAACAATTTCGCAAAATTCGCTATTTTTGCAAAAAAAAATTTATGTATTCCAAAAATTTGATTTTTTAAGCGATTTAGCGATTTCCAATAAATTTTAGCCATGTTCGCGATATAAGCGATTTTTTCCTGTGGTCGTTTAGAGTTTTTACGATTTTTAATAAACAGCCGCTGTTTGAAAATTTTTGCGAATTACCGCTAATTTAACAATTTTTTGCCGAATTTTTGCAATTCGTTATAACTTTAGCGACTTTTAGTCAATTTTATAGCTTGTTTGATATATTAAAAATTTTCGCTTTTTTAGCAAATTTTCAGAATTTTTGCAATTTTCGCTAGAAAAGCAAAACCTAAATGGGGTTTTGTTAGTTTCGAAAGTACTTTAAGTCGTTCCACACAATAAATAGTTTGCCCCCAATGACAGTGTTCGTTAACTATACTAATTAATTAACAAAGATGCCACTTGATTGAAATTTTTAGCTATGTTGTTAAAATTGAGCTACTGAATTGCTGTATTGTTACCGTAAGTGCCGGTTCACACAAGTCAAGTATGACTCGTCAAGCCTTGAGCTTTTAGGAAAGAAGGGTAAAGAGAATGCCATTTCTCAAAAAGTTCGCCGCCGAATATTTTTGGTCCTTAGCCGCCGCCGGAAATGTATAATCGGCCTGCTTTTCTGGTCTGGGTTGTCTTTGCCAACCCCAGCCCCCCTAGCTACGCCTATTTTACAAAAATTACAAATGAATAGATATTTAACAGAAAGAATTGTGAAGAAATATTTTGAAATTAAGAACTTATATGCATTTGAATAAAAAAATCCGAAAAAAGAATTTTTCATGTTTAATATTGCTATGCAAAAAATTTTATTCGCTACGGGCCTAAGGCTCTTCCAAAATATACCTATTTTTTCAAATTTCCACCTTATGTCGCATTTTCTCAAATTGAAAAGCCGGAATCAAAAATCTTGGGCATTTTTTGTGTGACCCATTATGTTTTTGATAATTGTGTAAAGCGAATCCTGAGACCCGTACTAAGTACGTAAAATATTTCAAAAATAATTTTTGGAGATTTTCGAAAATTTTTTTTGGGAATTTTAATTGGTTTGTATTAAGCTTTGAAAAATCTTTTCAATTGAAAATTATCATTTAACAATATTAATTAGTATATTTTTTATTGCTTAAATTATTAAAAATTATTGATGTATAATATGTCTTCCTGACCCTAGTTATACTCCTAATTTATGAGTTAAGAAAATTATATCAATAACTTTCCATAATAGAGCGGGTCGGCCTCCATTCAAAAAAAAGTTGTTCTACGCACCCCCTAGAATGAAAGATACGTCACGCCCCTAAATAAAGCGCTTTTTGTTTTTTTTTTATATACATATAGTGCTGCCATTTAAAGTCCGGAAGTTCCTTAAAAGAAAGTGAAACATTAAATTGTTTAATCAAAAGGAGACTCGCAGAAATCAGGCCTGAATTCATCGTGGGATATTCGGCAAGTTTTTCTTTTAAAAACCAAAAAAAAAAACATTTATATATGTACATATATATAATGCAATTAATTAAATACTTTCACTTTTTATTTAATTAATTAATACAAGTACACAAAAAAAAATATAGTATACATCATATTAATAGTAAAATAATGTATTAAGAAATTTTGTTTTTATGACATTTTAAGACAATTCTCGTATAACAACTAAATTTAAAAATTGTATTAAAATTTCCTTTTTTTCACTGAATTTTTGATTTTGTTGTTATACACACAGAAAAAAATACCAATATAAATTAACATTTATTTAAATGTATCATTATTTTTTCATATTAATTTTAAATGAAAAATATTAAAATAATCTTTAATCACGCTTATTAAATATTATTCACTGATAAAAAAAATTAAAAAAAAATATTAAAATATAAATAAATATGGATTCAATATTGAATCCATAAAAACCTGCTTTATATTAAAATCAAAAGTTTATCTTGTTAAATTAACATGCATACATAGTTAAGTATGTTAATGTTTTTATTTTCATTCCTAAAATGTGTTATAAAAAGAAGACAATTCCCGTATTCTTTTAATTAAAATTATTTAGTTAAATAGTACATCAAGTTTTCAAAGTAGAATGATGACGAAACCCATATCGGGCTGATTGATCTGTTAACAAAGGAGACTACAAAATAAGTGAAACATGTGTTACAGGGGTAAGTGTTTTGAATTATTCTTAAATAAATGCATATGTTGTCTCTGAAGCTTCTTCACACCAATTAGTTTCTACATGAAATTCACGTTGTTTTAACATGAAATAACTTTCATTCAACGTGATTCGATTGTTATTTCAATGTAATTGACATTTTGCTCTAACTTTACTGCAATGTTAAATTAACATGAATTATAGTTATTTTAAAAGAAAAAAAAATGTTGTTCGCAAGTAATTATAAAATCAGGTTGAATTAACATGAAACACGTATGAAGCAAAATCACCACCGAAAAATTTTAAATCAACCTTGTTTTCGACGTTTTTAACTTGATTTTTTTCTGTGTGTACATACGTAGTAACAGAGTACAAATACACTTTTAAACCTTATTATACCCTTCACCTCAGGTGGAAAAGGGTATATATAAGTTTGTCATTCCGTTTGTAATTTCTACAATATTGATCTTAGACCCTATAAAGTATATATATTCTGGGTCCTTATGATGAGAGAAGTTGATTTAACGATATCCGTCCGTCTTACGTTTGATATGTGTTTTCCGGAGACTCCAGACATGATAGCGGCTAGGTTGTTTTACATTTATGTCACATATAGTCTACCATCGGTTGCTATTGAAATTCAGCAAGATCGATCCACAAATGGCTGAGTTATGAGCAAAAAACCACGACTACTTCTAATATTTTCCAAAAATCCCTTGTGGTTGTTGTAATTTTATTACTTTTTGCTGTATATCTGGGGAACGGCAAAAGCCAAAGTTTCCAAATTAGGTACACACATTTAGGTAGCCAATACACACCATCCTACAAAATGTGGGCGGGATTGGAGAAGTGGGCGTGGTACCTCCCGTACAAAAAAAAAATACAAAATTGTATAAAAACCTAAATTTTAGGGCTGCCATATGTCCTATGGATATGACTTATATACCAAAATATCGAACATTTATAGTAGAACATATTTTATAAAAAATTCAGAAAAATCGGTTCAGATACAAAAAAGTTATGAACAAAATTAATTTTTTTTTTTAAATACCCACTTTTGGGAACCATAGATCTCCCCGAGTCCAAGCTTTATAACTCAAGTAAATGGCAAATTTCTTTTTAAACACGTCGGTATTTAATTCTATCAAATCGGTTAAAAAATGGCTGAGTTATAACCAAAATACTGAATTCCCAAAAATTACTCATTTTTATTTTTTATAATTAAGTTTGTTAAAATATATACAAGTGCATATAAATGTACATAAATTATTCCTTAACACGCCGGTATATAAAACAATCAAATCGGTTAGAAAATACATTTTAGGGCAGCCATATGACCTATGGAAACGACTTATATATCAAAACATCGGCAATTTTTAGTAGAACATATTTCCCAAAAAATTGGTTGTTAAAACACAACATCCGACATAATGTGGACGGTTTGGATATAAGTGGGCGTGGCACAAAATATAATTATTAATATCTTAAGAATGGTGTTCACATAATTTTTTGTTCTTATTGCACCATGGTGAAGGGTATATAAGATTCGGCACAACCGAATATAGCACTCTTACTTGTTTAAATACAGTTTGTTAATTTCTTTGTTATACCCTCCACCACAATTTGTTGTGAAGTGGGTATATTAAGTTTGTCATTCCGTGTGCAACTTTTTTATTATTCATCTCATAAAGTATATATATTCTGAGTCCTTGAGTGATTCTAAGTCGATTTAGCCATGTCCGTCTGTTGAAAACACGCTCAGTTTCGAACAACTCAAAAGAAATGAACAAACTTGGTGCCAAAATGCTTGTAGTTATCCTAAGTAGTTTGGGATTGAAATTCAGCGAAATCGGATGCAGAGCTATGAATCAAAATGTGGAACCACCACCTAAAAAAATGATAATTTTGCTACAAAAAATAACATAAACGGTGGAACAAGGCACGGAATGAGATACGATTTTGCAAAAATTGGTTTTATTCGACTGGAAATCACGCTGTAAAATTTCGTGAAGATCCGTCCATGATTTACCCTAGGCCCCATATAAACACTACTCCCGGAAAACAGTTTAGTACGCCTAAAACCGTAAAATATAATGCTATCATAACAAAATTTGAATTGAAACTGTTACTCAATCTAGTTTAAATTGCTAAATAATTTAATATAGATCTAAACCTCAAACCAACCAATTTTAATGCTGATGTCTGTTTTTATAAAGATAAATTAATAATAAATAGACATCATATAGATATCCCTCCTGAAATATTCGAACAGTTGGTGGAGGGTATTAAAGATTCGGCACAGCCGAATATAGCACCCTAACTTGTTTTATATTGTTTTTGCTATTTATTTACTAATGACATTTAAATTAGATTTAAATTCAATTCAATAATTTTGTGTCTAATAAATTGGGATTTGTTCCAACGGATGAATAGTTAAATACCGTTTCTTTTATTCCACGAAATGTTAGGGTAGTTAAGGCATGTGTATAGAAGTGTTTTCTAAAAATCCAGGTTAAAGAGAACAAGGTAGGGAGGGTATCAGGTTAATTTAACATCGCGATTCCTTTTAATTTATTATTTTAATTAAAAGCTACCTTAATTTTAAAATTCTATAGTAATGACCAGAAACTGACTTTCTGGGGACAAGAACCACCCCATTTTCCCTGAGCATGGCCGGATATTTTGGTAGCGTAGTTCGCAGGAAGTTAATACTCTAAGTGGTCGTTCCTAACAGGCTAATAAACTTAATGTAGCAGACTTTCCGAATCGTTTGGAATTTCGCCAGATGATGCTTCGAAAGTGGAAGAGGGCGAGGTCTTTTCATGTCTGATGAGGCTCATTTCGATCTGAATGGCAACGCCAGCAAACAAAATTGTCGCATATGGAGTGGTAGGGTACAGCCTGTGGATAAATTAGAACATACAATTCGAGCGACAATAGCTGCAATTCCAGCGCAACTTTGCGGGCAGTAATAAACAACTTTTAGCTAAGATTCCGCACCAGCATTAAGAAGCAGGGCGTGCACTTAAATCCAATTATTTTTAAGACTAATTAAACTATTTCAAATACAATTCTATGGGTTTTCAAATGAAAAAAAAAATTGAATAAATTCCATGCACTACAAACAAATTTTATCCAGTTTCTTAAAATTTTCCGATAAAAATAAATTTTTTTGTTTATTAAAATATTTAAAAAATTAATAAAAATTTTATCTCTTAAAATGTTTATCAAATATTATTTTTTTTTTATAAAAATGTGCACAAACGAACAATGGCGGTTGCTATTTGCATAACTTTAAAACGAGAAAAGAACGGTTATCTGTGGTCACTTTTGTTTTCCACCACCAACTAATTTGTTCATGTCTTCCACCCATATGCATACACAAATGTGCAAAATTCAACAGTAATAAAGAGCTTTTAAATCTATTTAAACCCTTACCAAAAGCTTTAAGGCTTTTTAAAAAGCTGTAAATAACTTTTCTTATTTGCCGTTGTTCAAAATGCGGACATAATCACAATTTGTTTTGTACTCTTGATATAAAGTATGAGAGACAAACCAATTATGTAGTGGTGGCTTTTGCCTTTGTCCTGGAAAGTACAATAATGTAGACTGGAATGTTACTATAAATTTTATTAAACATGTAGCTATAAAAAAATACCTAAGCAAGAGGTTGGTGCTATAAAAAAGTTTCTGAAAAGGTGACTAAAACTTTTGGTATAAAGTTTATAGAACAAAGTGCCATAACTATAAAAAGTTAGAGTAGGCAAATGAAAAATTTCACAAATTGGATAACTAATGCAGTTTTAAATGCTTTGGTTTTTATAATAAAAGTTTAAATTTTAAAGGTTTTTGTATTTGTTACAACCCACCTGAGCTACTAATTCATTTTTTAAATAAAAATCGCAAAAAAACCCTAAACAAAAATAGCCTATAGTTTCGTATAAAGGCGTTTAATTAAAAATTTTATATGCATTTTTGGCGGAAGTTTAAAAGATTTGACATTAGTGTTATACAAAATAAAGATTTAAATAAAAAGCTTTTATTTGTATTGAATAACAAGTTTTTGACGAAATTATCAAACTAACCAGTGGCTTATTGTAATCTGTTGATATGAAAAATTTTATTCCGATAAACCAATTTTTTTTTATTTAATTCAATAAATTGAATTCGTCAAATGAACACCTCATCATTTGGGGACAATCCAATTTTTGACTTAAGCTTGAAGGTTCCTTGAGGTTGTTGAGTTGGTCGTCTCCTGGCCTACTTCTCCTAGCAATCTCAGCACAGAGCTGTTAGTTTCATATAGCATTAACTAATCATTGCCGTCCCCGATACCACTTACAACTTGACCTGTAAAGTGTGTGGAAAGAATAGGAAGAATAGTGTACACACACAGAAAAAAATCAATGTAAAATTGTCGATAACATGGTTGATTTTCATTTTTCGGAAAACATGATTCAACTTAGTTGAGTTGTAATTTCTTAACTTTTGTATTATGGTTTACAACTTTGTAATATTTCGGTGAACAAGAACATAACAACAATTACAACTGAGTTAAGTTGTAAACCTGAATATGGGCCATAATTATGTTTTCTGCATCCAAAATATTTAGGTCGTGGCAACACTGCTTGTTTTAGATTAACCATACGAATTGCTGAAGTTACTTGTCGATACTCATCGATACATGCCTATACTCATACGTATTCATACGAATATCCATACGCTTACTGAATATTATTAACGGTGATGTTTGTTCTGGTTTTCTGATCAACAATATTTCGTTCAACATTCCTCAACGTCCAACACGTTACTTCTCACCATTATCCATTCAGTTTTTTAGAGCTAATTATGCAAACGCTGACCCTCTCAGGAGAATGTGTATTCAATTTAATGAGCTGTATATATTTGTAGATTTTTCTTTAAATACTAATGTAACTAAAAGTAAAATAATAATTTTTTTAAATTCGTTATTAATTATTTTATTTGAGTTATAAACACTTATGTTGTATAAATAGTCTGTAAGGATTAATTCCATAGACGATTAAATAAATAAATAAATAAATAAATAAATAAATAATGTTCATACTCATGCCGGTCGCTATACAAACTTATTTATGTTCATAATTGATGCACAGTCGCGAATAACGTTGCAAAAGCCACTTCTTGCAAAATCTGTTTTTTTTTTGCAAATTATCGCTAACATTACTCTTTTACATTATTTAAACATCATATCATCCAAACTTACGCACCTTAACCTCTTCAAAATGCGATACAAAGAGTCAGCCAGTGGAAGAACGTTGTAAGTTACTAAAAAAAATGACATGGGGATTGTGAATATGCAACGTTATTCCACTTAAAGAAGTTATAAACTGTAAATGTGCATGTTGTTTTAAATTCAAATTTCTTGATATTTTAAAAAATGATAATCTAAAAAAAAATTTGAAAATAAGTAATCCTGCCTTTTCAAAACGTTTTTTTTCATCTCCTGAAAAATAATTATTTTGTCAATTCCAACGTTATTCGTTATTATTATTGGATGTCTCATACCCGTCTGTACTCGTGCTCGGTGGCGTATGAATAAGCTATAAGTTAAGCATTACACATACATATGACTTTATGGCTTTCTCTGGTACCAACCTCGAAAATGAAAATACATATCGCTTGGTCTTGGACTGTATCTGTGGTGCCGCCAGAAGTTCTGAAAAATTGTATTTCAAATTGTATGTCAAACATGGTTCAAATAAATTTATACAGCGGCAAAATACAAAAAAATTTTAATTATCTCACTTTTTTACAGCCTGAACTTTTAGTTTAATTTCTTTTGCCAATTAAGTATTTTGTTTCATTAGAAAAAAGAGCTTTACCAATAGCTGCTTACTGCTCATTCGTTTAACCGATTAATAACTATCCGATTAACTATTAACTGACCGATTAAACCAAAACCTCGGTTAATTAATCTAGCGGTTAACCGATTAAAGCAAAAGCCCGATTAAATGAATACCCTACTGCTTAGAAAATACTTTCAGAATTTTTGTTTGTATATTTCTGTAACAAAATAATTTTAACAGATAGAATACGGGAATTGTTCCTTCTTTTTATAAATTATTTTAAAATGAAAACAAAAAAAATTTTATGGGTTTCTTCTTATAGTGTTGTTGTTGTTGTTTCTACACAAAACAATTTATGGATTCAATATTAACCGATTATACTTTTCAAATATATTTATAAAGGGCGGTTAAATTTTAAGGACCGATGTTGATTTTGAATGAATACAAATTATTTAGGAAATTATTGTCATTTCTTTTTATTACGATAATATTGGTATGGTTCAATTATGTATGCAACAAAATATCGGCAAAATGACCGCCGCGATTTCGGCGGCACACCTGCATCCAATGGTCCAAATTTTCGATGACGCTGAGGCATAATTAAGGTTCTATGCCGTTAATGTGCCGCATTATCTCATCCTTAAGCTCTTTAATTGTTGCTGGCTTATCGACGTACACCTTTTCTTTTAAATAACCCCAAAGAAAGAAGTCCAGCAGTGTCAAATCACATGTTCTTTGCGGCCAATTGAAATCGCCAACACGGCCATTGAATTTGTCGCCAAAAAAAAGCAATTGTTTTGTTAGTTGTGTGGCAAGTGGCACCGTCCTGTTGAAACCACATATCGTCCACGTCGATTTATTCCAATTCGGGCATTAAAAAGTTCGTTATCATCTCACGATAGCGAACAGCATTCACAGAAATCACTGAAGATGATTTTCTTTGAAATTTAATCATCCACTGTTGCCATTTCTTGCGACCATTCAAACCATTGACGACATTTGGAATGGTCAAGAGGCTTTAGTTCTTGAGTCAATTGCACCTTGTAATCGTGCTAATGCAAGTTTTTATGCATAATGTTCATCAACGACGAGCGTGAGGGGTGCAATTGTTGGGCACGACGACGAGTTAAGGTAGACGGCTCTTCTGCCACACTATCGCGAACAGCAGCAATATTTTCTGCAGTACGAGCTGTACGAGCATTCACTGGTGTTTTCACATCTCCTACAGACCCGATTTGTTCAAATTTTTGCACGATTTTTGAGATTGTACGTACATTTTGACGATTAAATTGACCGAAAAAATCACGAAGTGCTCGAAATGCCCATTTTCATAATAAGCTTGAATAACTTTAACGCGTACCTCGATTGTGTATCTTTCCATGGTGCAAATTGAGTTAGTCTGAAATTGAGAAATGTCGAATGAAATGCAGAAAAAAATTGACGTTTAGGTGTGGTTCACATTCAACATCGGCCCTTAGAATTATACCATATATTATTTTAACATTTTTATATCCTCCACAACTACTTGTGAAGAGAGTATACTTAATTTGTCATTCCATGTGAAACTTTTTTAATATTCATCTAAAACCTCATAATTCATATTCAAATTCTGAATCCTTGAGTAATTTTAAATCGATTGAGCCATGTCCGTCCGTCTGTTGAAAACACTTTCGAAAAACTCAAAAAAAAAGAACAATATTGGGGTCAAATTGTTTTTAGTTATCCTAAGCAGTTTGAAATTTAAATTCAGCAAAGTCGGTTTAGTAGGATACGAATTATGAAACCAAATGTGGAACCACAACCCTAAAAAATTCTTTTGTTACAACATAAATAGTGGCGGAATGCACATATTGAACAAACTCGTTCTATATGACTAGAATTCGTACCACAAATATAAACATAATAATCATCATAGACCCCACAAAAAGCCCACTATCGGAGAACGCTTTAGTATGCGTAATACCGTAACGAATAATGCTTATGTAATACATTTTGGTATGTTGCAGTTCTATACACTAAGGGAAAAAACGTGCTAAAATCAAGATTTTACGTTCAAAATCAAATCATAGTCTGTTAAATTCGAAAATTCTTAATTCAAGAACAAAATCTTAATTTTTTAAGATCGCATTTAAGATTGTTATCTTGAATAAATTCTCTTTTTAAGATCGAATTTAAGATTTTGTTCCTATTAGAAATCTTAAATCAAGTATTAATTCTTAATGAAATTCTTCTTTTAAGATCGATTTTAAGAATGTATTCTTGAAATTATCCGAATTCAAATGTTGAAATAAAAAACAGGTTTTTATTTATTTAAATATTAACATATTTTAATACATATTAAAAATAAAAAAGGAAACCGCAATGATAATGTAATACTAACAAGTACATAAATACTTAGCTTGCAAAACAAAGGAAGATATCGCCTAAGGCAATAGGTTAGCAATATCCCCAAGTTGTCATCTAAAAGAAACTAATCAAAGTAATTTTTTGATTTTCTAGACAGAAAAAAACGTATAACATATTATTAAATCTAAAATATTCTGCAAAAGGTAAATATATAAATAAAATAAATCTGTTAAATATCAATCTTTTTCCTTTTTAACTTAATCAAGACTCATAATGGATGCAATTGGACTTGGTTTGTACACAATTATAAAATATATTTTTTGTTAGTATAATTTATATATGTTATATATTAGGGTGATCGATTATTCGACATTTTTCAATAACCTGTTTTCGAATATTCCGAACAGTTGCTATTTTAAAAAAACCGGTTTTTGGTTAAGCATTTTAAAAATAACCGGTTAACCGGTTTTAATTCGAATACATAAAAATACAAAAATCAAATTAGTTTTTGTAATAAAAAGTTAATTAGAATAAAAACAACAATTCACGAAGGAAAGGAACCAACAAAATACATATACATATGTTCCCGTCGATCCCATAAGGAGCATAGGGCCTCAATACATAGATATGACTTAAGGTATGCTCAGACCACAAATATTTGACGATAAAATAAAAAAAAGCGTGACCAGTAAATTGATTAAACTTAAGCATTATTTTAAACAATTTCTAGTTATTTAGCAAATTATAATTTATGTATATCTAAGATGATAATTGTATTTATGTATAATGTAGTTAAGAAACCGTTAAATAATGTTTGCTTTTGCCAAACGTTTTGCAAAAGCAAACAATTCTTTAAGAAAACTGGTGGTTACGTTAGGAGTCAAATATTTAATAGGTGTGAACATAGCTTTAGAATTTTTGAAAAACTTTGGTTTTAAAAATATAGGAATTTAATAAATTTATTATTTGAGAAATTCTCCCAAATTTATTGTAAGTGAGTTTTAATTTGTTGCTGGTTAAGCATGTCTATATGAAGCAGTAAACTTCGGCCATATTTTTGAAAAGTGGCAAACAAAACCTCTTATCCAGGATTATATATTTGAATTTTTTTTTGTTTCAGCATTATAGAAACAATAGTAATTCGAACATGCTTTTTATGTGAAATATCTGTCAATTCGTCGATCACACAATTTAAACCCTTCCAGGACATTTTTGATTCCTTCAATTTTATTTTAAGTTCTTGGTGTTTTAATTAATTAAACTGATGAATTTTCCCATATCGTTGATTCCGCCAATATGTTCTTGTTTTAAGCATATGCTAGAACTACTAAAGAGTTTTTCATTCATTATTGGCAACATATTTTCGTAAAGTAATATTTGCAGTCTCTTAAAAACTACTTGGAACAGCGTCAAGTTTTACTTGGCGTATAGTTATGTCAAGCTTGTAGTCTAATTTAAAGTGATTAATAAGTCGTGACGTTAAAGAACCTTTGCAACTTATCATTTTAGGGCCATTTAAGCACAATTTTCATTTAAGTCAGTTCGAAATATAACCAGAGAAGACATCTTTATAAAGATATATATAGTATTTATAATACTGTCAAATTGCTTATTACTATTAAAGCTGAACTTTTTTTGTAGTACTTTAAATTGTTTTTGGTTTTTGTTACAAGAACACACGCTTATATAAGCTCATAATGTTTTTTTGATTTTTGTTTCATTTTGTTTTGACATTTTTTATAAAAAGTTTAAGTTTGCCAAATATTCAATTAGAAAACTACTTAAATTACGGGTACATTTATAACAAAAGTAAAGAAAACGTATATAAAATACACAGTAATAAAGTAACCGGTTTATTTTACGAAAATAACCGGTTTATTCGATATTCTAAAAATGGACATTTTAAAATATTCGACTTGGGCAAAACTAAAATAACCGGTTAAAACCGGTCGAATACTATTCGATCGATCACCCTATTATATCTACATACATAATACGCACAAAATATTTGTGATTCTTAGAATAACGGTAAATCAAAAAGACTATTGCACTTAAGCATACGATTTTACATACACACGTTTTATATTTGAATTTATTTATCAAAAACAAAAAAAGCCTTACATATTTTGCTGTTGCAAAGTTGCGTTAATTGAGGCTTTGTTTTTTTTTTAAGTTGCGTTTACAGAGTCACCAATGTTACGAAATTGGGTGTTGCGTTAAGGGAGGGGTTGCGCATATCGAGGGTTGCGTTTAACGAGGCTACACTGTATATGTCATTAAATTCTTTAATTAACGAAATCTTATTAAAAACGACGTTTTGATTTCTTGCGTTTTGGGCTTACGATTTCCAGAACACCCCTGATAGAATAAGTAATGTTTGGCTTGGACAAGAATAATGCAAAATTTTCTTGTTTCAAGCCATACTTAGTACATTATTCTATCCGTGTACAAATCACAGTGTTAAATTTGGTTCATAATTTACCTGATATAAAGCCCACTCCTGAAATATTTTAACTGTCGGTGGAGGATATATAAGATTCAGCACAGCCGAAGATAGCACTCTAACTCGTTTTTAATTTAAAATTAATGTAAAACAATGATGATTTGAATAAGGGGCAGAAATTCACTGTGATTTTCAACATTCGCTATTGTACATTGGAATTTTTTTCTAAGTGTATAGACAAACATTTTTGCCAACTGTGGTCCGCTAGTCGTGTCAAGCTACAGCAGAGCTGAAACAAAGCCCTCTGCTCTTTTATAAAGTTGTACCTTTTTCCGTTCATATTGAAAAATATTTTTAATTTTTTGTTTGTGCTTCTGTTAAATAATAAATTTCTTGTGGTTTTGTTTCCTTTTTTAATGAAATATATTTTTCATTAACTTTTTTAATCACTTATTTGTGATCGAATTTTTATTTACTTTCCTATTAAACCCCTGTTTCAATTGTTTTTGCCTTTAATGCAAGCAATTTTATAGATATTCATGGATTCGTATGCGGTTTGTCATGTTCCCACTCTTAACGGATTTCTTTTAAAATTTATTTAAATAGTTTTTTGTCGGTTGTTTTCTTGTATGTTTTCGGCATTTTCAAATAAATAAAATAATAATATGCGAAGGAAATTTCGTTTCCAAATTTTCAAGTGAGATAATAAATATGTATGAATTAGGGTTCCTACACGGGGGAAAAATATTTTTAAATTCCCGCAGTCTTTTAAGGCGGGAAGTTCGAGAATTTCTTTGGATTGGAAAAGATTAAACCTTCATTTTTAGCCATAGCGAAAGCAAAAATCTTGGACCCGGCAAAATGTATTTGTATTTGGTCCATTGGAATCATGTATTCGTTTATCAGCAGCCGTTATTTTGTAATTTGCTTAGCTAAAGCTAAATCACGATCGCTAAAATGCTTTAGGGAATACAAAATTTCAAAATTTTAGCGACGATGTGGCGAATTCAATTTTTATGGCATTGCCAAATTTAGCAATGCACGTTACAGTATTGCCTTCGCAGCCAAAAATCGCTAAATCAACTTTATAGATTTTTAGCGATAGAGATTTAGCTTGAGCGAATTACAGAATTCGGCCACAGGATTGTAGTTAGTGTCATTAAAAAATTCATTGCATTTAAGCAAATTATCGGAATTGGACGTAATGTCAACGTTTTCTTTTTGCATGGGTGGCTGGTATTGAACTTAATGTTTAAAGTAAAAGTAAAATAATCTTTTCGAAATATTGTAAAAAAATTTCTGGACTAAATTTATTAAAAAAAGTTTATATTGAATATTGAACCAAAAACTCTTCATTTCTTTTACAATCTTTAAGTTAGTTTTAACTCGTCGTCAACAACGATTTTCCAATCCATAAGATTTGATGATGACGCAAAAAAATGTTAGAACAGAAGTAAAGGCTAGTGACTGCTTTCAAAGTCTAATGTCAGAACGGGTCTCAACAATAGAAACAATTGAGTTTCTTCTGATAAATCACATTTTAATGTTTCAAACAGTGTTGCCAATTTAACCATTAAGTGGCTAGATTCAGCCATTTTTCACCCTGTTTAGCCATTAAAAAATTAGTTTAGCCATTAGCCATTATTTTAGCCATTTTTTAACTTTTTAAGCCATAATTTTTTTTTGCCATTTTTTCTTTAAAAATAATAATTTTTATTTCATTATAAAAATATTCCAAAGTAAAATAAACATAATATGTCACCAAGTTTTGGAAACACTGGTTAAAAGCGACAATTAATTCCCGATAAAAGTGTAAAATTTGTTATTTACTTGCTTACATTATTCTTTACAAAGAGTTTCCGGGGAGAAAACAAAAAATATCTAAATATTATTTTGGGAATTGAAAAATTCCATGAAATAAGGAACTCTAGTATGAATGTATTTTGGGTAACAGCATGTTTAAGTTTGCTTGGGCATGTTCGTCTTTTTCGTTTTTGACAAATGAAAATGGTTTGGTTTTTGAAAGAATTCCTTAAAGCATTTTTGTTTTTTTTTCTGAAACCAGTGCATTTCTGCCATCCATTACCTTCTTTTTTTTAATTTTGGCAAAGAGTTTCGTGCGAATTCTGTTTTGCCAAGAAGGCGTTAACTGTAAATGCAAAAAAAAGGAAACAAACGGATAAAATAAATGGAAAAAGGAAAATAACATATTTGGTTTGTTTGGAAAAACTCATGCTGATATACATTTTAATATAGAAGAACATATAGATTCTCATTTGCTTTTGAATATAGGAGAGCAATCTGAAAAGTTGCTTACAATTTCAACAATACTGAATTATTAACTTGATGTAAGATGTTTGGGTTTTAGGGTGTTCTAAGAATTGCCTTTACTTGAGATCTTTGGTAAATTTTTAAGGTAATTTGGGACGCTGAATCCAAATAACGTCGTCTTAATATGCAAACCTGCTAGGTCCACTTTGTAAGTACATTGAGTTTATGATGCCGTGCGATAGAAAAAAATACGCCTCGACGACCAGCATGTAGTGCTATCAAAACCAACTATATTTTTGGTTTTCCTTTCAAGCAGCACATAGAAAAAATTAAAAGTTTTTTGTCTCTCCTGTAAAATGTGCTAAAACGGAGTTAGCAGGCTTGCATATTAAGCCGACGATATGCATTTAGTTTGCATCAGCTCGACTTTTCGAGATACACCGTTGTGTCCAAAATGAAGGCACTTCCGCTACAAATATTGGAATTACTTAAAATCAGTTCACCATATTCAGTTAAAAAATAAATTAAAAATTCGTCAACAACATTAACTTTAAGTCTTTTTAGTTTGCCTAGTAGTTTCAGAGATATCGTTGAAGTTTTGAAAAAAGGAACAATCACCCTTATTCCATTTAACGTCGTCGTCATCGTCATCAATTGAATATCAAAATCAATTTTTATCGACATCGTCATCAATTCGATACAAAACTTGTATGCCATAACAGCAATGTAACGATGTCGATTGTTTATCGTTTTTTTAAAAACATCTCTAAGAAGTTTTTATTAAAAATGTGCAATTTGATGTTCGTTTCATATTTATGTTGCGCTCTCAAAGAGGCTAGCTTGTTTTATTCTAAAAAAATCACCCTTACTAATGCCATAAGGTATTGATTACACTAGTGGAAATTCGCAAAAATTTGATAAAAGCGGCATGAAAGAAAAATTTAATATGTATTAAAAATCGTTAAAACTGTAAAGAATCAGAAAACTTACAGGAAAAATTGCTTCTATCGCGAACATGGCTAAAATTCGGGAATTTGCGGTAATTTAGCGATTTTCATGGAATTTTTGCTATTCCTTATAGTTTTAGGAACTTTTAATCAATTTTTTGGCTTGTTTGGAATACATAAAATTTTCGCGAATTTTCGCTATTTTTGCAAATTTTTGCAATTTTCCCGAAACTTTGTTGCTATTGTTTCATTTTTTAATACAACATTATTCTTTTTGAAAAATAAAAAAGAAAAAAACTGTTTCGACACCAATAAGACTGACGACAAAAACAGAGTCAATTTAAATCGATGCCAACGTAAAAATTACATACATAAATATAAATCTGTGGCATTTTGACAAAACAAACACGGAAGTTTTTTTTTTCAAAATGAAAATGATTTGAAAACAAACGTTTTCTCAAACGATAAACGTTTGATAATGATTTGAAAATCATTTGGAAAAGGGGAAATTATTTTCAAATTGCAAAATGCCTTTTTTTTCAATTTGCTTTCAAACGTAATTCTCAAATGTTTTTCAAATGTGGGTTATAATACAATGTGGAACATAAATAAATATATAGCACATTTTTACTAAACCCAAAATCCCGGGATTCGCGACTTAAATTTTTTGAATTTTCCCGGGATTTCGGTATTCGGGATTTCAGGATTGGCATCCCTAGTAATTAATCACCAATAATTTTTATTTTAATTAAAATTCATTATTTATTTAAATAAACTGTGAGATAAGCATTCGGCAACAGCTAAAAGATGATATAATGTTCGTTCCGTCCGCATCGCGTTAATACAACAAACTTATAATTTCTTCACTTTCCCGTTTAATTTTTTTAAATTTGTATTCTTAATCTTTGTAATTACTAGGGATGTCAAATCGGACTAGGTTTTTTGAGACCCGGGATTAGGGATTTTGTATTAAAAAAAAAAAAAAAAAAAAACGGGATCCCGGGACGGATCGGGATTTTTCGGGATTTCATATATAAAAGCCAATTTTTAAAATTCATATAATTATAATTTAATGTTTATGTATAAGAAGTAAAACAAATTAATTCATGAAAAAAATTAAACTCATTACAAAATAAAACAGTTTATTGTTTTTGATTTGATTTGTTAGTGTTTTGCTAAGAACGTTTGACATTTCGAGCCGCAAAAACTAACAATGCAATGCAAAACCCCCTGTGTTTTTTCTGTTGTTTTTGGTGGATTGTTGTTGTTCCGACACCACCAGTAGTTGAATTCGCCTTGCGTGCACAGTTCCATTATCATTCACTTAGAAAAAACCACACACCGAACTTTATCCTTTTGATTTTGTTTTCTGGGGTACAAAATGCATTACATGTAACATTTATTCACTTGCGAATTCTTTTTGTATCCAGTTAAAAATGAGATTCATTACCAGTATGATTAAATATTAAATTTTTCAAGTTATTTTTAACACGATGACTCACGTTTGTTTAAATACAGTTGTAATTGATAAAAAAAAAATTAGCACATTTTTACTAAACCCAAAATCCCGGGATTCGCGACTTAAATTTTTAGAATTTTCCCGGGATTTCGGTATTCGGGATTTCAGGATTGGCATCCCTAGTAATTAATCACCAATAATTTTTATTTTTCTGAAGAAATAATTCGTTTACTTGTAACCACATTTAACCACGAAGTAAAAATTCAACTTTAATCGCCATTTTGAATATTTACATTTATTTTTCGCTTTAGTATTGCCAAATTTACTTTTGATTTGAATTTAACAAATTGTAAAAAAAATTTAATGTCAAATGTTTATTTTCAAATCATTATCAATTTCAATTTAAATATTTAAATCAAACAATTGAAAAACGTTTAAGAATTGTGTTTAATGTCAAATGATAAAGTCATTTCATATCAAAGGTTTGACCTCGTGTTTGTTGGGTACTTATCGGATTGTTAACGTAAATGTATTTTTGCATTATTTTATACAAACAAGTATTTGTTCTATTTTTTTTAACCAAAATAAATAAAAAAAATCTTTTTGTTATTTTTATCGTTACCCTGCGGATGTACATCCGTATATGGGAATATGAGTGTAATATTTGATAGATTAAAAACAAAAAACTGAACTAAAAAAAAAATAATACAACAAACTGCGCTGCAATAATGGAGTGTTTATAGCCAAAGCACTCACTACCATTTTGTCAGGATGACTGTGATATCTACCGATTGTCATATTTACATTTTTTTAATCCCAAGGTTTTAATATCGCGTGTTTTAATGGTAACATTTAAATTCTGCACTGAATCCTGATATTTTTAAACAAATTTTAAACATTGTTTTAATTGTGAGATTTTCTTATAAAACAAACATCAATTTTTTTTAGAGAAAAGAAAGTCTGAAATCATATTTGCTCTGATTTACAAAGTAAATTTGATTTTATGTTTTCATTAAAAATTAATCCAACAAAGATCATAAGACAGAAAATAAGGCCAATAAATAGAAGCAATCAATTGGAATTTTTAATTCAAAGAATGCAATTTATTTACCTGGTAACAATTCAATTGCAATCAAATTGTAATTGAACTAATGCGTTTTTAATCGATTCCCTTTGCAATCACATCCAGCGTTGCCGTTTTTATTTATTTTTAGCCAAAATTGGTTATATTTTTTTGCCACTAAAAAATAACAAATTTTTTGTTTTACTTGTGGGTAAGACGATCATGTCTTGCACTTCTAGCTTTAATACCGTCAAACTTTTTTTACTAGTTCACTCGTACTTTTTGAAATTGAAACAAATTTGCTTTCCAAGGTTTCTTTCAAATGTGCTAAATTCCCATTTCATACTATTGAGAAACTGAAATTTATTGTTGAAGGGATAAGCCATTCCTATGCGCATTTCACTGGTTGCTTAGGCCAGATCGTCAGGAAACTTCATCCAAAGATTTTAGAAAAGCTAAAGATAATAAACAAATGAAACTGTTAAGCGAATAAGAATTTTAAACCTCAGTTTTACTTGTAACAATATCAAAGCTTAAACAAAAACAACAACAGTAAACAGTGAAATTTTAAATTAAATTGCGTTTATCTTTTCATGCAGTCCCGACTACAATTGGTTGATTTTTTGTCAACTCTAAATGTAGTTGTAAGTGGGTAAAGAAAAAACAAAAATAACAACAAATTACTTTATTTTATTTTGCCAGTTCAGTTTATTAACTCTGTCTGCCACATTCAGTTTCTCTTTCAAGTTGAGTGATACAATTTAATAATAACAATAATAAATTTTGTAAAGGTCGAATAAAAGTCAATTAAAAAAGCAAATTGCTTTAAAATTGCGTGCAGCCTAAGTCACTCCGTTTTTCTGGACATATAATAGTGTATGCTATTAATGCATTCAACATTTATACTATTTTTCATTCACCTTTTAACGATTTTTATGTTAAAGATTATCTAGTCCTACTGAGGCAATATGAACCTGGTAATGCCCTTAGATCAGGGGTGCTCAAAAATGTTTTGCATATGGTGTCGTGCTTTTCCATATGTATTTCGAGAGAACTTTA
Organism: Pollenia labialis; assembly: GCA_949318255.1. Lineage (NCBI taxonomy): Eukaryota > Metazoa > Arthropoda > Insecta > Diptera > Polleniidae > Pollenia > Pollenia labialis. The sequence goes on from OX439141.1 coordinate 131,110,907, forward strand.
AATTACAGAGATACGCAAAACTAAGCGCACAAAATTTATTTAAATTTAATAGAAAGAAATTGTTTTGGCTGCAAAACATTTATAAAAAATTTTCTATTTATTAAATTGCTTTTAAAATTTTAATATTTAAAAATTTTTAAAAAACAGTAAGAATTGGAAATTTTCCAATATTACTTTTAAAAAAATTCAGTGTGAACTGCGAGCATGTTTGGAAATTAAAAGTAAGAAATTTATCTAAAAAAAACTTCACTAAAATCTTCTTCATTTATGCTTTTATGACAGTTTCGTAAAAGCATAAAAATATTTTTTTTAATATATTACTTATCTTACACACTGTATTTGAAACATGATCAACACAGCTTCCGTACATGTGCAACTCAATTAATGAGAGTTAAAAACAAAGGGGTGGGGCTTCTAAACAATTGTTTGCTTGAATGAGCATCACTGCCTTAGATACTAGCTGACGCGGCAAACGTTATTGTGCCATATAACTTACTTCTTTTAGATGTTACAGTCTCTGCATGCCAAATTTTAAGAAAACCAGTTGATTAGTTAAGAAGACACAGGTAGTGGGAGCTTTTATTCTCTTGTCCTATTTTACGCCCTAAATAATAAAAACTATAGGCTGTAGTTCCTTCCAGAGGTTACACTATTACACTTAAGATTATCAGTTGATTAGTTAATTTTAGCAAAAAACTTTCTTTGAGACTAACGTTGTTGACTAGAAGAGCGAAACTATTGTCATATATCGTATTCTTGTAAATGTTTTTTTTTTTTAAATAGTTAGTCATATGCAAATAAATTACATTTGAATAAATGGGCTTGAAGGCAAACTTTGAGGGGCGGACGCCCCCTAAAACACAACTTATTGGTATGCAAGTTTTTTGCATTATTTTTTAAATAAAACTGTATTGATTTGGGGGGAGAGAAATAATAAAAAAATAACGGCCACGATATTTTTTAACTGAAGTGCAATGCAAATAAAATAGTGTTTTCAATACATACATATTTTGGTTATTATACCCTCCAACACACACAAAGAAAAAACATGGTTGATGCATACATATCATTAATGTTTGTGGTTATTATTGTGTCAAACACGTCTTAAGTAACAATATATAGGGCTCGATAGTAAAAATGATGTGACCAACAACATTAAAGATTTGCATTTGCACCATCTCTAAAAATCTCATATCTCTGGGAAGTACCGTTAATAAATAAGAGCAAAAGCAATTTTTGATATTTTCAAAACCGAAAACCGACCGGTTTAATCATTTTAAAACCGAAACCTCGGTTTCACATTTTTACGATTTTTAGCAAACTCTAGAAAAAAGCCTCTTGTTTTTAAAGTAGACAATTTTAAATCGATTTGGTAACAAGTTTCTGTTATAAAAAAATCCCATTGAATTTCACAGTTTTTTTTTATGAATTCAAGGGTACACCAACACTTGCACCACGTCCTTTAAGTAGCCAAACAAATAAACCATCTTTATCCGGATAAAAGTTAAGCAGGCTATTAAACAGTACTCCCACAAGTTTCCCAATAAAGCCAATGTTTGGTTGAATGTTTTTGTTGTCTGTGTGTTAAGTTTAGCAATAAGAACTTTTAATTTTACCATGTTGCATTCAAAAACTCATTTTGCACAGTGGTACTTGTATCAGTGTCCCACTTTTCTTTATTTTCCATATTCTTTACATTTTTCAAAACACTACCCAAATATTAATGGGTATTATGAATTTTGTTTATTAATTTGTAACAACTATAACAATCATTGATATGAATGCCGAATAAAAAAGATCGTTAATTGAAACAATTATAATATGATTGAAAGAAATTAAAATTCTGCAATAAGACAAAACAAAGGTTTATCAATTGTTTTAATTAGTTTTTATTCAATTAAACTTATTTGAACAACTTAAGTTTCAAGCTTGTTTAAAATTTATGAAACGCCATTGATTATACATATTTGAAAAAGTTTCTTTATTTTAACTTAAATCGAGCAAAATTTCGTTATATTAAAATACTCTTTCAATAGGATATGTCGCAAGTTATGTTACAAACACGACTGGGACGAACGAAGAACTTTACATAGCACTACGGATTCGTTGCGTAAATTCGTCAAATGAGACAAAAAGTGCGCAAAATTTTTTATTTAAGAAAAAAAAATTTAAACAATATTGAAATCAGAATGTAGCATTTTAAAAATAAGGTTATTTAGCTTTGATTTAATATTAAAGCGTTATAAAATTTAAAATGCACACTATTGCCATCAGTTTGAAAATGTTTTGAATTGATGATGTATTAATTAAGATTTTTGAGTCATTAAATAAGAAGATGGGCTCATGCGCCATATTCAACTCAAATGCGTCAATTCGAAGGAAAAATAATAATTAAAAACAAAAAAGCAATTTTTTTTTCAAACTCGATAAGGTAGATTGAAGTTAAAATTTAAATTTTCCTTTCTTGATGCAAAAAACTTGCTACGGATCTTTGCGTGGATTACATTGGCATATACACTAGTATATTAACACTTGATTGCTTACCACAGTCAAGTACTTGATCGCGTGGTGACAAGTCAGATAAGCCACCAATAATCGCAGATTCTGTCTGCCGAGACCATTCGTCCCCATTACATTTCCGGGAGAAATTAATTGCATTGCCCAGCGCATTCCCGGAAGCGATTCCCAGTATCTCCTATGTTCCTCCAGAGCCAGGTCTCCCATGAGGGACTGGACCCTGGTCCAACTAAACCCACAGAATTGTTCGGGACCCATCATTCGGCCAGCCATGGCCAGCTCATCAGTCCTACTATTACCCGGGACATCCGAGTGTCCCGGTACCCAGCAGAGCGTTACTCTGTTCCTTGTCCCCAGCTCTTGTAGCCTTCCCCGGCACTCCGTCACCAACTTTGAGGACATTCTCCAGGAAGAGAGTGCTTTAATGGCCGCTTGGCTATCACTGAAGATCACAATATTGCCACCAACCATTCCCCTGTTAAGAATGTTGCTGCAACACACATCAATGCGCAAATCTCGACCTGAAACACACTCGGTGATTTGCCCATCGCCATCGAAATTCATGTACTAGGTCCAAAAACCCCTGCACTCACTCCATGCTCCGATTTAGACCCGTCGATATGCCAGTGTAATTTATGGTTTCTCCGACATGGATTTCCATCACTCAAGGGCCTCCTGTCCGGAATGATTGCCCTGAACCTCCCATTGAAGCCTAGATCCGCGGTCATTATGCCCACCATTGTACAGACAGATAGGCCCGGAGCCACTTTCATCAAGTCCTGATGTCAGCTTGATCCTAAGGAGACTTGACATAGCAGTCGTCCTTATACGGATGTGTAGTGGTAGTATACCCACTATTGCTCATTGAATGCACAACATTAAAATCGTGATGATGATGGTAAGTATGTGACTGACTTTAGAAGGAGTACAAGAATAAAGAATAATATTAAAAAAAAACTTGGAAAAAATAATAAAAAATAAACAAAGAAAGGATAATGATATTGCTAGCAAAATATTGTTTGTACTCCTTAAAAAAAAACAAGAACGTTAATGTGATTGTAAGACAATGTTCATTTCACATACATAGAGGGAAATAATTTACTTACCCTTTAGTTCATTTGGTGTTAAGGCAATTTCTACTGTTAGATTGTTAAAAAATATTTATATCTGGCTCAAATTTATAGACCAGTTACTTAATAGGCCCCTCGTAACTCACCTAAAAGAAAACGGACATTTTCAAACATATTGTGGTTAATTGAAACATATTATTGTCAGTGATTACCATTATGGTTAAATATAACAATAATTTGCTTCAAAAAAAAAATATTATCTCTGTAATATAAACTGTGTTCTCTCTATCACTAAAGTTGCAGCGGACTCTATCGCATTTTCTCTAAGCAATTAACTTGTTTACTATGCATTCTCTTGAACTACAGGGGTTTTGCATCGCCGTACTCTTCCACAATGTGACTTTTTCATATACCTACAACTGTTTATTTTGTAATAAAGCTGATTTATAAAGTTAAGACAAACAAAACAACAAATTTTGCTGCAAAAAAAAAAAAAAAATAAAAAGCGAAATCAAAGACTTCTCTTCTGGTGCTACATGCTATTGCTATAGCAGCTTAAAATGCAGAAAAATCATCTTATAAACATAAACATTTTATAAGTTTTTATTATGAAAAAGTTGAAACAAGAATGCAAGAACAACTTTCTTTTGCATACACATTTGGTAAATGTTGTGCAGAATATTAATATTTTAATATAAAAAAATATATAAATAATTTTACATAAGTTTGCTAAAGTTGCAGCAGCAGCAAAATTATGCAAAAATTTTATGACTACAGTCAAATGATTTATTTAAGTTCTGTTTCTTGTTTTTTTTAGTGATTTTGTTAAAGATTTGAGTTAAATTTAAAAATTTTAAAAAACAGAATCTGGGAATTTATTTCTCATGGTGAGCGAAATTTATTATTTAAATTTTCATATTAATCGAATGTGTATTTTAAGTAAAATTACAATTTATAAAGCTTTCATACTTTAAAAGTTTTATACCATCAATACTTTCCAGGAATATTGCAGGAATATGACTATTAAAGTATGAAAGCTTTATAAATTGTTATTTGAATTAGAATACACATACGATTAATATGAAAATTTATGTAATTTAAAAAAAATGATTCTATAAACATTTAAAATTAGCAATCTTAAGCCCATCATCGTCTTTTTTTTAATGAATATAAAACATTCAAAAAGATAAAAAGAGAGTAAAGCATTTACAAAAATAAGAGTGAATGAATTGAATAAAAAACTTGTTTACTGTAAATGAATTTGAGACTCATTTATAAATAACAAAACATTGGAATGACCCGTTAGTGAGAGCAGGCTTATAAAAAACATTCAAATAATTTTTGAATTATTGAATGGAGAGATGCCAACTATTCAATGGCAAAACGTGCCGAACGAACAGTCAAAAAGAGCTAAAAAGTGCTAAATTTTAAAATTAGAGATTGTTCTGTTTTAAATCCATTTATTATTAATTTTTGCACTTCAAACTCATTTACATATGGGGGATTTCATAACAAGATCGGACAAAAAGTTTCTAAGTAAGAGGGGGTCAAAGTTTGACATTTTGGCCATACAGGTGTTCTTTCTCATCCATGTAACTTATTACCTATTGGTGTTAGCAAAATTTGTACCAAATATGTAGCTTCGATAGCTATTTGATCAATCTTTTAAAAACAATTTTTGTTTATCGCTTATCTAATTGAGTAAGTGCTGCAGTGCCTCTTCTTCTTAAGCGAGTGTGACCGTCATGACTTAAAATATTTCGAGCTAGTGGATTTGGGTGTCGTTCAAGCCTTTTTATATATTTTACTGCATATTTTGTAATTATAGTTGGTACTAATGGCACATTGAGATCCTTATGAATGTTTGAGTTTTTAACGTACCAGAGAGTGGCTGGGATTATTTGTAGAAGTTTATTTTGGCGCCTTTGAATTTTTTCGATATGAGAGGCCGAGGCAGTGCCCAATAGTTGAATACCGTAGCACCGGATAGGATTTAAGATAGAGTTGTAAAGTAGAAGCTTGCAATCGAGACCAAGGACAGAATTTCTTCCAATAGACCAATGAATTTGAATGGCTTTTAGTTTCATTTGAGTTAATTTTGCCTCTATGTGGCATTTCCACGTTAATCGCCGATCCAGGTGTATACCAAGATATTTTACATGCGAATGTTGAGGAATTATTAGATTATTGATTGCAATAGGGGGGGGGGCAAGATTCTCGGCGTAAGGTGAATGTTATATGTACGCGTTTTTGCTCATTTACATTTGCTTCATAACTGTTTTCGTGGACGCTTAGAAAAGCTGTATCGTCTGCAAATGTTGAAGTTTGGGTGTAGTTGTTTGTTGCCTTGTGGAACTCCAACGGCAATTGGCTGATGTGAACTTAGGAAATTTCCTACTTTAACAGCTTTCTAACAGCTTGTGTGTGTTTGCTGGTAAATTTTGCTTTAATTTATGTAATAAGCCTTCATGCCAGACTTTATCAAAAGCTTGCAAAAGCTTTCTGAGCAATATTTTTTTTCTTCAAATGTTAAGAGATATCGAGTTCTAGCATTGCCTGATATCCTTGCCCCCTGTTCATCGAATTCGAACACAGACTTCGTTCGCTTAACTTCAATGTAAAACAAAAACAATATTTTATAATTTGTTTTTGTTTTAAATGTAAGTTCTGCGAACGAAGTTATATGCGTATTGTAATGTATCACCGTTTACGTCAAAAAATACTTTAAGCAATAGTCAAAGCGTGCCGCTGAACGTGATGAAATAAATAAATTTTTAGCCAACTTTTATTTAATTATGGTCAATATCTTATTTCTTTAAATTTAAAATTATCAAAAACTTTAATAAAATACAATAATCACAGCACAAAACGTGGGCTTTTTGTAAACATAAACAAACCTTTGACATAACACTAGACAAACAATGCAAGAGTAAAAAATCGTCATCTGTCGTAGTGATTTGTAAGAGTTAATCTTACACATACATTCATAATGCCTACACAGAAAGAAAAACACTCGGGATAAATCAAGTTATTTATGATTACTTTAAGTACGAGTCGTACTCAAAAATTCAAGTTCGAAAAACACTAAAACGTACTCAAAACAATCCTAAAATCAATCCTGAAATTTCTTGAAATAAGTATAAAATTCTTAAATCAAGTAATGTTTTGATTTTATATACACATGGAAAATATGTATGGCCTGACTCATGTGCACCACGAAGGGCTTAAAAGTAATTTTGAACTCTCGCTTCTCATTTAGTTTATATTTTTGGTTAAATATGTGCACACGATTTCTGAAGTAAACACCATATCGGACATGATGTTGGGGTCTTATCATTCTGTAATGTGTAATACGGGTAAGTAAATAAATCATAATAACTTTTTTTCTAATTTCTTTTTTGGTCTTTTTGAAGCACGAATTTAGGATAAAATCAACTTGATTTTTCTTTTGAGTGTAGGTACAGATATTTTACATTCAAATTATATTTGAGTATTTTACTCATTTGACTTGAGTTGACTGAGTTGAATGAGTTTTGGTTTGTTTTGTCTTTGGTTATTCTTTCATTTGTTTCGTTATTATTGGGTGCTCGACACGTTGTAGTAAAAAACAAATGAGTGTATTGAAATTGCTTTTTAATCATTCTTGCAGACCTCTATAACATACCTACCCGCTATCTAAGGGGGCTCCCATACAAAATTTTCTATACAGGCTAGAAATATATTGAAGACAAACCCCGATAGCTGCCACCGAGTCGCCCCTAATCGGATAAAATGTATGACCGACCTCCATTAGTTTTTTGTTCTTAACATTTTCCTAAAACATACTTGCCCTTTTTCTGCACTTCTTAGGAGGGCTCGATTACAAATATTGCGTTTTATGAAATTCTTAAATGTCATTAAAAGTTTTCGTCTTTTGTAAATAAAATCCAAACTTGTAAACAGATTTTCATCATTTATTTCTTGTTTTACCACTTCGTTTTTTATATGTCTGGAAAAATTAGAAGAATTGCTGCAATTTCAATTTTTTTTTAATGATTTTTTAAAAAACAAAAATTTCGAAATTTTTCCTATTTTTCTAAAACGACTGATCATATTTGAATTTCCCTTTTTTTAGTTTGTTGAATAAACTAAACCGTTTTTGAGTTACGCGAATATGTGCTGTGCAACCTCCACCATTTTCAAAATAACGGTATACATATCGCGAAAACAAGAGCTAACCTAAAAAAACGGTTAACACCACTAAATTCTGCGTACCCGAATTGGGTTAAAACGCCAGTTCGGGGCAACTCAAAAAATTTTCAAATTGTAGCACATTGTTATTGTAAAATTTTGCACAATCTGATTTTAAATGATTAGAAATTCCTCCACTAAGTTTTCTGAGGATCGGTGCATTGCGAAATTCCGCAATAAAAAAAGCTTTAAGTAAGGTTAAACTTTTTTTCAAATGTGCGCAGCAGTTTTTTCTTTTCTTTAAAAAAAAAATTACTTTTACCAAAATTTTTTAAAAGTTAATAAAAAATTGGACAATACAGCTCTGCTTCTAGTTTTTTCAAACGTACATAATCTGTCTACAACTTTTATTCGCAAAAGATGAAGAATTTAATTAAACTTCCATAAAACAAATTTCATAAAACGCCAAATTTGTATGGTAGCCCCCTTAAGAAATGGTGATAGCGGGTAGGTTCTTTAGAAACAAATGATGAGGATGAAAAATCAAATGGAGTTCAGTCATATATTTTACCCTCCTAGGGGCGACTCCTTGGCAGTAATGGGACTTTTTCATCAGTGCAAATGGAAGGAAAAGTCTCATATTGCCTAGGAAAAATTTTGACACTAAAATTGTTCTTTGTTTTTGAGTCGTTCTAAAGTGAGCGTGATTTCAACATACGGACATGGCTAAATCGACTTGGTATTACTTATGGCTACTGTACACTATCACCCAATTCTGACGTATTTCGACAAAAATGTATCTCCGATCTAATCATTGTTGGAAAAATTTTCAAAAAGCAATAACAACTTAACAACTTATCATGACTTGTGTAATAGTGTAAAGTACCCTTTAAGGACCATTTCACAGGGAATGACAAACTTCGAGTAAAATTATTCACTACTAGTGGTGCAGGGATCAAAAATCGATTTTGTAAGAAGAGTTAAGTTATTACAGAATTTTCTCAAGTGATTAAGAATTTTCTACAGTGATTAACAAAAAAAAAAAAAAAAACTAAATTCCCTTCCCATCTACCACTCTGCCTTAAAAAAAAGTACAAAATTTGTTACAAAACAACTCCACTTGGAATATAATAAACGCAAAACAACATGAAAATATATTTTATATTTTGGCCAAAAAGTTTTTTAGTTCTAATGCGAACGAACAAAACTTCAACATGAATGTGTAAATTTTTGACAGCAACAATAAAATGTACTTAAAAACGAATGTTTAGAGGTGTTCAGTAGCACTTTGCCAGTTGTTTTTGCGCTCCTTCTTCGTGGCAACAAAAACACTGAAAAAAAATAAAAAACTTCGTAAATGCCACCAACGAACCCAAACTGCATGTAAAATTTTTGAATACAAATAATAAAGTTGTTTTTGAACTGAAGAAAAAAAACATAACACGGAAAATTATTCAAAATTAAACAACGAAATAAACAACACTCTTGACTCCTTCAAATGGAAGTAATTGTTGCTGTTGTTGGTGCCATCCTTTTTGTACTTACGTGTGGCAAGTTGCAAGAAAAGTTTTCCTTTTTGAAGCCTTGATTTTTATTATGAGTTCAAATATTATTAAATACAAGTACATGCAACTTTTCTGTATATTTTGTTTAAAAAAAAAGAACAAGTTTTTTTTTGCTGCTGCTGCTCTATTTTGTATTGCTGATACGATGACGGCAACATTTGCATGCCCCACACAATTAATGTTGTTAGAAAATTTGTTACAACCTTTTATTTTTTTTTTTTACTTATTTTGGAAAGTTATATAAAATAATGCTAATATTTTGTAAGTTTTTGTGGCGACAACATTTATTTTTAAATGATAATTTTGCTTTTGTAGAATATTTGCAAAAATGTTGCTCCAGGTTGCTCCAGTTGGAAATTAAATATTTTTGGCTTGAGTTTTTATTTCGGCAAAAACTTAAAAACGCTGTTTTCCACTAAATTCCCAATGAAAAACATTAAAAGTTTTAGTGCAAACAACAATTTTTTTTGCTTCGAAAATGTTGGATTTCGAGCCAAGAAACCGCATAATTGAGAAATTTATTGTGAATTTGTGCCCTCTCCGGTTCGCGGAATTGATGCAACGGCTAAAGCTTAGCTGCCAGCTACTGTACGAGTCACAGGCTGCGGATAGTGATATGACCCCATAGTGGGGCCAGTTACGAATATTCAATCAACTTGGAAACTCCATAACCTTCAAGGCGAGCCAATGCCGCCTTTTCAAGTAAGCAGCTGGCCTAAAAATCGTCTTATCTGTTCCTGAGCCAACTCGTCTTATTTGGGCAATAGAGTCAGACAGATTATTGCAGGATCATGCAAAAGAAATGGTGGCAGATGAACTCTGTAGAGTCAACGGTAGCACCTTTAAGCTTCCGGGAAGCCTACGCCCACTTTTAGTCAGATATGTAGTGTAAGACTTTGCTTAACTCTTCTTTGCAGTAACAAGCTTTAACGAAATTCTTGCAAATGACCAAATAAAACATGAAAACAGCAACAGGAAATGGAATCCATCTCCCAGGAAGTCATGGCCATTTGTTAAATCCTTCCGTCTCTACGACAAGCTCCATGTGCCTGGTATTGAGCAATTCATATTTAGGCGCTTTCAATGCACGAGAGATGGTTTGTGCAGTTAAGAAGTGATGACTTTGACATGAAAAACAATAACGGCACCAGGTCAGCCAAAAAGTTAGAATGTTCATAGAAAAAAATAATTTTAATATTTTAATACGAAAATCGCATATTTGATTGAAATTTTTTTGAGTTTTCTGCGTTGACGAATTTTGTGGTATTAATAAAAAAGTTTGTACGTAAAATTATTGAATTTTTTGCCAACAAACCAGTTTATTGAGTCAATGAAAAAAGTTGTTGCCGAAAATTTTTGAATCAATGGACAAAAATATTAAGATACATTAAAATAAATTCTGATTTAGCTTTGACTTAAATACTTTAGCTGCGTTCGTTTACCACAAAATTTTTACAAATTTGTACTGGATTTTATTAAAATGCGTTCGCGTACACATAAATTTGTAACATTTTTTCACATTACTCACCTACTGGATTTTACTGGAAAAGTAAACGAACGCACATTTTATTTTATTGAATACGTAGAAATATTTCATTATAAAATTTGTTTTATTGAGTGCTTTTTTGCAAAGTGTTATTTTGATAAATATGCTCATTAAATCAAATAAAAAGTTTGCTAAATTTTGCTTGTTCCAAATGCTGCTTAAATAATAAATAATTTTTGCAAATTTTTGCCAAAATAACGCCAAAGTCGGCAAGGTAAGGCTCTGTATTTGTAAGAATCAGAAGGCTCCCATCTATAATGAGCGATCCAAAGCGGGCATTATTTAAAAAATGCCCGAAATATGCAACCAGACATAAAGCCCTAATATCCTACGATGCTAACGCTCGGCCACTTGTTGCAAGTCTATGGGTGAGTTGCAAAACGTCAGCTGCATTCTACAAAATCTGGTTGGATTTTTAAAGTGTTCGAAAATAAACAGAACATTATTTAGCGTTAATACCGGTCGTAACTATTTTTCAGAAAGAGCCGAAAATTTTATAGTATTCTGTTCTTCGTTAAAAAACAGAACGGTTAAGCATTTTGTACACTCAAAAGAAAAATCAATCCATTCGTACTCAAATCAATCCGAAGTGGTATTAATAGTACAGCGAGTACGGATTTTCTTGAATCAAGTAGAGAATGATTGATTCAAATACGAATTTTAATTAAAATTAAATAATCCATATTCAATCCCGATTTCGAAATAATCCAAAAATGATATTGATTGAAGTAAAACTAAGATGATTCAATCTGAAAATGTGCCTGTGTCAACAATTCTGTGGTCAAAAGCAATAACCGCCTAAGTTGAAATAGTTTTTGAATAAAGGCACTTTATATTACAGCTTGCGTTACTGAAAAAATCGATTGCATTAGAAAAAAAGTAACTCAGAATCAAAGAGTCTTAGCCCCACAATGCTTAGATAAAAAAAATTATGACGAAAGTTTTATTTTTTTTTTTAGAAATATTTAATAAAAACAAAAATAAACTCAATTGTTTCTTAAGTCGACTTAGGCGGTTGTCGCTTGTGATCACAGAATTATAAAGTTGATTAACAGAATTCGTACTTAAGATAATCCGTAATTGAGATTGATTAAAGTAAAACTAAGATTAAATCAATCTCAAAATGCGCTTGATTCAAGTATTATAAAGTTGATCTTATCCGGAATTAGAAAGAAACAATTATTTCGATTGATTTACTTACTCGTATTACACCTTATAGAATGATAAAACACCAACATCATGTCCGATATCACAAAACATACAGAGATGAAAAATGTGACGTATGAAAAATGCCCAAATCATTTGCGAGAGCAGCTTTCAAAGAAACAGAAAGAAAATGTTTTTTGATAGTAAAGTGGCAATGTGTAAAAACAGGCCGCTACTATCAACACGAATTGCGTAATCAAAACAAAATATTCAAAAAGGGCAGCTTTCGAAGAAAAATACAGAAAAAATTACAATATTTTCTGTCTCGTGACGCCTCTGTGTCCGATATGGTCTTTACTTTAGAAATCTTATGTACATATTTTACCAAAAATATAAACTTAATGAGTAGCATGAGTTCAAATTTACTTGTTAACTCTTCGTGGTACACATGAGTCTGGCCAGACCTTTTTTCAGTGTGTATAGAAAATCAAAACATGTGTTAGCCGAAGGGTTAAACACAACGAAAAGTTTAATCTTTTATAATAAAAATTGGTTTTTTATTTCGACCTGTTCTTAATGGAATCTCAAAGAAATAAATATTCAAGCTCGAGGTCATAGGTTTTTTTTATTTTATTTATTTAAATAACTCCAATATTTAGATATTCATTGAATATCATCATCAGGGATAGTCTAAAAAACGACAATATACATAAGTTTAAAACATCAATATAAACGTAAAGATCACAATAATTCCAATAGTTATAACAAGAACAACAAGAACTTACTAAATTTGTAATAAAAAATCACACAAAAAATTCTTATTAAGTTCGTGTGTTTACTACCATCATCATGAGATTGTACTAAATTTGAGTATTGCTGGGTCTAATTAACTAGATATCTCCATTGTTTTGCACAGCCACTCTCTACATCGCTCTTAAAATTCAAAGTTGTTGGTATATCGAAATGTTCAGCATCTTCAACTTGATTTAAGGATTTTATACTTATTTCAAGAAATTCCGGGATTGATTTTCAAAGGTAATACAATATAAGATTGTTTTGAGAACGTTTTAGTGTTACTTGTACTTGAATTTTTGAGTACGATTCTTTGTTAAAGTAATCACAAAAAACTTGCTCTCCTCATGGAGCATAAAAAGGACAAGAAACCAGTATTTGTCCAAAGGTGGTGTCCTTTAAGAGAGATTACAGTGTATTAAAAAACATGTTATGCCACACACACCTTATAGGCCACAGCTTGTCCCATTTATTTCGAACGATGCATAATAGCATTCCGGTAAGTCCTCTCTTTTTGAACAGGTTATCCTATATTGAGTCCAATCGTTCTTGCGCTACTTTGAAAGTAATTATAGCTAACAATAATCAATACTTTACAAACAATTTTTGTTTTTCAAATGTTTTATAGTAAACGCTGAAAACTATAAAAAAACACCTAGCTCTTAGTTATTCACCAATTAAATGCGTATATTAAACCTTTATGTGCTCGGGATTGTAAACTAACGTTGGCGGTCGGATGTCTACACTTGTAGCAAATATGTATTTGTATGGAAAACTAGGTCCATATATAAAAAAAAAAAATTAAGTAGGAGAGTGATATACTTCAATGCATATTTGTAAAATATAATAAGGTCAAATATGCAAGCACACTAGGCTTGCCAGATCAAAATCAGCAAAAAGCATGGCATTGAAAAGAAAGCTTGATTTTTCTTTACAATTAATATTTCGGTAAAATTGACAAAAAAAAGTTTATATTATTTATACCCTCCAAAACAGGTGGACATACATATCGCACCCGTTCAACAATACTGTATTAACTCAAAATTTAAAAATTTTCAGTAGAAGCAAAACAATTTTCAATTTAACATTACAGGCATATGAAAAAGAATTTTTAAAGCAGCCGTTTCATTACAAAAAAGTGGACAAAATTGCACAATATTTTTACAGTGGGTAGATATGAATATTACGTATCCATTTTTTCCAAAAAGTGAAAAAATAAAAATTTTGAGTTAATACAGTATTGTTGAACGAGTGCGATATGTAAGTTCGTTTTTTATATAAGCTTACAATTTTTACTGCATATATTGATCTAATAAATGCGGAGTTGATTTAACAATCCCTATCCCGATCTTTTCGTCCGTCGTTGTTTCTATCCGTGTAAACGTTGAAATGAGTTTTCTGAAGAAAATATATATTAATAAAGTCCGGAATAGCTTGCAGTAGAAATTCGGCCAGATCGGTCCACAAATGTCTGAGATATTCGCAACAAATTACGACTGCCTCTAATTTTTACCCATAAAACTTAACTTTTAAAAGTCTTGTTATACATTATGAACTTTATTTTTCAAAATTTGCATAAAATAAACCTAAAAAACGGTCTATTAATGATATAATTATAGACAAATAACTACCCCTTTCTTCTAGAAATCACGGTTTTGGTAAAGGAACGCCCACAGAGTATGAAATAGAAGGACTTAGTTTTACTCCGATACTGCGTATAATATCTGTAAATCCAACATTGCTTTCTAAAGACAATATTGATGCTTCACATGACTGATATATGGTAGAAATGAAGAACGAAATAGAGTCTGATAGTCCTGCTTCTTCTTTTAACAATTCAAAATATATTGGGATACAAATTCCCACAGCTCTTTCCGACAAAAAACATTATGACTGCAGCCCAAAAATTAAAAGTCAATAATTGCTTTTGTTTCTTGATTTTCTAAACAATTTAATATAAAAATTTTAAATATTCCCGTTTAGCTTGGCAAAAGATATTTTTTCTTGAATCTTGACACTCATTGAAAAAGCTTAACGATCAAGCCAAATCAAGCCCGTCTGGCAATCCTAAAGCAGACGCATGCATATACAAGCGTGCACAAGTACATTTTCGACATGCCCCATTCAAAAAATTCGAGTTGAGTAAAAGAGCGACGTGAATTTCCATTCATTTTATATGGTGTCTACGTTTGTAGACTACTGGCCAGGAGATGGTCATTTTGAAAAGTAGGGTCTGCGAGCTGCTGTAAATTATTTTTTTAACGTGTCAGTAGCCAAAACTGCTTAGAAATGATTTTTAGGAAGCTACTGCAAATTTGGAACCCTGTTGTTGTGGAAATTTTTTTTTATTCAACTTTTTCTGCTAAAATGCTACAAATGTAGACTACCGAGCACATAAAGGTTAAGAAAACACCATAAAATGCTTTAAAAAATTTTTTCAAATAAAACTTCATCAACTACTTTATATAATTCTTATATTTGTAAATATATTTAAAAATCCTTTAGACATTTATATCGCCATAAAAAAATTCTTTTAATATTATTTAAAATTTCTCTTCTAAAAGTTTTTTCTAACATTATTTTTTCCGACCACACGAGTGTTTTCTTTTCATAAACAAAGTTTTAAGTTTTTTTTATTGAAGCCACACAATAGTTTTGTGATTTTAAAATAACAAAACACAATAAAGTATTCAAAATAGAATAAAAATTGCATAAAAAAAATTATATACAGCAGAAATTCGATAATGCGTAATCGCAAGGAACCATCCATTTTCGACGAATAAAAGAAATTTTGGTTTATCGAGGTTAAAATAAGAAATTTTATGAATTAACGGGATGTTTGCATAAATAGAAAAAAAAATCCATACAAAATTTAAGTAGCTGCATGTGCACGAACATGTATACATATCGTCGGCTGGTAATTTAATTGTCGTATGTGTATTGAGTAAAAGAGTTTGAACTCTTATAACACAGAAAAAATAGGAAATCGACTTTAATTATACAATTCGTTTAGACAATTAAATATTTAACTAATTTTGCCCCTGCAAAGGAATTGATCATATCAATTAACGGATTTGTATTTTCGAGCCATGGGACACAAATTTAGTCAATTAAAAAATTAATTGCATCAACAAAAAATACACAAACATTTAATTTTAAGGGTTTTGATTAAAAAAATTAATTGCAACAAACAAAAAATTAATTGAATAGTTAATGTACACCAATTAATTATTTAATTGAATAATTTTTTGCAAAAATTTTTTCTGTGAAAAATTCACATACGACATTTCAATATCAAATCAATTTTTTGGTCGTTTTATATGGACATTTGTCGTGTGTGCCGTTTGACAGTTACATACGACATTTAATTTGAAAATTTCTTCAGCATATACGACAACTCAACACTCCAAATCTCGAAAACCGTACGCCAAATTAAAGACAAGGTCGGAAAACCTAAGGAATCGATCTTAACTCAAAACCGCAAAAAATCCACATACGACTTATCAATTATCAACCGACGATATGTAATTTATTTTAACTGTGGATTTTTTTTTGCGTTACGTTACAAATTATAAGCGGTTATCCAGAGCCAATTACGATTTAAAAGAGGTCAAACAGATTTTGTATTTAAAAGAAATTCGAATTAACAAGGGGACTCAAATTTATGAAATTATTGCGATTTTATGCGTTTGTTTTTCAATGGACCTACAGTTACTTACAGATTATTGAGATTTCCGATTAAACGGGGTACGAAATATAGGGACTCTACTGTTTATAGAAAATTGAGCATAATAAGAACAACATTCTTTTAAGTTTTATATTTTTCAGTGTTTTCCACAATAAAGTTTTCTCTTTTGAAGCGGAAACGGATGTTAAGAGTTGAAAACATATTTTAGGTTGATGCTATAAGTTTCATGGAGTGAACAATAAAAATGCTTAAAAAGAATTCTGTTTAAACAAAACTATTAATAATAATATTATTTAATTTTCATTTTTTGCTTTTCAGAATTATTTACAAAAAAGAAGAAAAAACATAAAAATTCAACTGAAATGAAAAAGATCAACAATATAATTTAATGAAAAGATGAAAATAAATAAATTAAAAATTTTCAAGTTTTATTTATGTAACATGACTTCTTTGTGTAAATAATTTTATATTTTGTGTAAGTAATTTAAGTGTGTTTATCCTGTGCTACAGGCATATAATTTTGTATGTTTAATATTAAGATTAAGTAAAGTCAGACCTTCAAAAAATAAAGGTTTTAAATCGCCAATATGAAAAATATTGAATATTTGCTACGATAATGAACGAGATCATGAACTAAACAACGAACAATCAGGGTTAAAAAAACTGCAGTCGAAACCAACAGTTTTCAAACTTTTGGTTTGACTGCCTCTGTTTAGATTTAATGAATCAGAAGTAAAAGTAGCAGTATTTTTTTGGCCAATGCTAATTGAAAATGTGGAAGAAATGGCAGTGTTTTTACTTGATTACTTTTTACTATTTTTTTGCATTAAAAAAGGTTTTTAATAAGAGAAAAAGCTTTCGTTATTAAGATTGTATAAACTTTAAATAATAAAATACATTAAAATTAATTTTAAGCACAATTTTATCACGAACAAATTTTGCCATTCTAGTTATCGATTACTTTTATGTTCTGAGTGTCATCTTTGTTGTGTTTATTATATTTTTTTTTTTGAAAAATAAATAGTTGTTATTGTTTGTTTACATTTTTATTAATTTATTTGGGAATACATTTTTTTATAATATTTATTGTTTACAATTATATTGTGAACATCACCAATTATTCAGAAAGAGAAAGAGTATCAAAAATTGAGAGAACAACAAAGTCCGCAATGAAAATAAAATTGATTTTATCAAAGTTATTTAGTTTATCTTTTCTCACATTCCCCTACAATTGGTTGGGTTCTTTCCGACAAGTAGAATGAAGCAGTTTGTTTTTTAATTTTGTTTTTTCTTTTTACCCACTTACAACTACAATTCGAGTCGGAAAGAACCCAACCAATTGTAGGGGAATGTAAGAAAAGATAAACTCACTGTTTATTGTTGGTGTTTTTTTTTGGCTTTGATATTGTTACAAGTAAGACTTTGAGTGTTTATAATTCTTATTCGCTTTAGGGTTTTATTTGTATAATATTTTTGGTCTTTCTAAAATCTTTGGAAAAGGTTTCCTGATGAGCTGGCCTAAGCAACCAGTGAAATGCGCATAGAAGCTAGCTTTCCCTCAACAATAAATTTCAGTGTATTTATCAAATATGAAAAACTGGGAATTTAGCCATCATACGGAAATCGTATTAATAATAAATTGATTTTAATTTTATGCCGTTCCACATTGCGATTTTTTGCTTAAAATTACCTTTATATTGTGTTCAGACTCTTAAGGTTTTATTTGTATAATATTTAAAGCTTTTCTAAAATTTTTTGAAAAAGGTTTTCTGAATATTTGGCCTAAGCAACCAGAGAAATGCGCATAGAAACTAGCTTTCACTCAACAATTAATTTCAGTGTAAAAATTATAATATGAACTAAACTATTTTTTTAATTTTTAAATTTATTTATTTTTATTTATTTATTTATTTGTTTGTGCAGTATTTCAAAAGTTTACAATTCATATTAGTAACCATACTAAGGCTTGTCTGCTGGCAATAAAATACAATAAACATTGACTTAAGATTAATATGACTTAAGGTTAATTTAACTATGAGTTTATATAGTATTCATTGCTGGTTTATATAATGATTCTTAAACAGGGTTTTCTTTTAATATTGTTAGTTGTTGTGTGTATGATGTCACGTGGCTTGTTAAGTAGTATAAAGACGACATGTTTTTAACATCTGACTTGTCAACTTTGCAAGTCACATGTAATTGTGCATGTTTTCGGCCACAAACGTATATGTAATTTGCTTCCGTCATTGTCTCTGTTTTTTTTCTCATAGTTATTGCAGAAACCAAAGTAGTTCTCGGTTTCAAAATAGCGTGCGTCCGCCACAAAAATGTTCATTTTCGCCATAAATGAGTTCAGCCATCTTAAACATTTTTTCTTTAAATTCGAAGATGCCAATCTGGGATTTAATAATGAAACGTTTTTTATGTATGTATGCTCATTATTTCTATTAAAAGGTTAAAAGAACATACATTTATCGGTATTGTAAAATAACAACATCAGCCGGCTAATGATTCCGTCTATTGTGCACTGCCGCTGCCGGTTTCCTTGCGGCATAGATTTCTAACAACATTTGTCAGAAGAAAATAGAGCACACTCTAATTGAAATTTTGTCAGATGACTTTACGTCCGACTTTTACAGAAGCAAAGTTAACAAGGTAATACACGACATGTTTGTATTTTGCAGTGGTAAATGTGACATGTCAGATGACAAAAACATGTCATGTACATTCAGCTTTATTGAAAGTATGACAGCTAATGTGCTCTTTCCGTAATTATTTCAATATGTTTTAACTTTGGGCCAGTGGACTATTTTTGTAAAGAATCTTTCATCATTTTGAAATCTTTTTGAATTCCAATTTTTATTCTTGACAAAAACACTGAAATTTTTTGTTGAAGGAATAGGCTATGCGCATTTCACTGGTTGCTTAGGCCAGATCCAAAGATTTTAGAAAAACTAAAGATATTAAACAAATTAAACTGTTAAGCGAATAAGAATTATAAGCAACAGCTTAGAAATCCCTGTTTTAATGGTGTGTTTGCTCTTTTTTAAAAGAAGGGTTAACATACTCTACAAAAATGCTCTCCGTAACATTCTAGATAACTTTGCTCAACACATTTTATACCTAAAATGTAAGGGTCACATGGTTTCTTATGCCGATTAACAATAAGAATGGAGCAGAGCTGGAAAACTTTTACTTTACATTTATAATTTAAATACATATTTGGCAATTAATAGAAAGAAAAATTAAGTAAATAATAGGGAATTCAGACGAAGAGAAGAGTTAACAAAAATGACTCAATTGAATTGGAACGTTTATGGGGTGCTTAAGACATTATTAAACTAAACATAAGAAAAATCTTTGAATAATGAAAAACTTAAATTATAGGCATTTGTGTTAATTGACGTTACAACGCAACTAACGCTGCATTTATAACATTTTTGGTCTAAAAATGGCAAAAAAATTAATAAAAGCTAGTTTAATTTTTTTCATGGCTAAACGAAATGAAAATGGATAAATCTGGCCACTAAATGACTTAATTGGCAACACTGGTTTGATGTGACTTTTTACATTAGTGGTGTAGAATCAAAGAAAAAGTTTGTAAAAAATGTAATCAGAAAATAAATTCAATTATATGCAATATTTTATTGTACTAAACATGTCATTGGAGTACTTCAGTACTTTTGCAATGCTAATAGAACTGAAAAAAGTACAATTGTACTAACTTTATCATCCCTGGTGTAATTAGACAACACTTTAATATATGAAAAGTTCCAACAACAAAAATACGGCATTTTTTAATGAGACGATTATACAACTAATACGACGATAATATGAGCTTGTAAATTGGACAATTGTAATAGTTATAGTTAGTAATTATCAACTAAACTAAACTATGGACTAGATTATGAGTTATACTTTGAACTAAAATATGGGATATGCACACATTAAACTAGACCATGAAGTAGTCCATAACTCAGGCAAGAAACTAGACAATTAATTAAACCATAAACTATTCTATTAACTTGATTATGAAATATGTCACGAACTGGACTTTGAACTAAAACTTATACTATGATCACACTTGAGTTTTTAAAAGCGTTTAAGCAAAATGTTGATTAAGTTAATCAAAGCCGTTCATATTACATTTGAGATGATTAAGATGATTAAGAAAAAAACAAAAGAAAAAAATTTATATTTCTTTAAAGTATTAAAAATTGAAAAAAAATCCTTTAATAAAGTTATCGGAAGATTATTTTTTTTAACACATTAATGATGAAATTGTGAAAATTTATGAATTATTTAAGGAAAATAAAAACATTAAGCAGAAATCGTGGCCAGTTGTACAGTTGTTGTTGGCCGATTCTACATTATACTCAGTTTGAGGTAGGTGTAAACATGTCAATTTGAAGTGATTAAAAAATCACTTTAATGTATGGGAAATCATCTCGATTTTAATGTGATTAGAGCTTAATCACGTTCGAGTTGCTTAAACGCGTTTAAGAACCCAAGTGTGAAAATAGTATTATAAAGCTTTTGTTAAACTTGTTTGTGTACAATTGTCAATAATAACACTGTGCTAGTTAAAAAAATAGACAAGCCGGGCACATGGCGTTTAAACATAATTTGGGCACGCTGAATCCAATGGTGCTTACCATTATTTTTAGGTTAGATATTGTTTTCGAGATATACCGTTATTTCGAAAATGGAGGAGGTTGCACGACATATTTTTGCGTACCTCAAAAACGGTTTAGTTTATTAAAATTACTAAAAAACCGAAAAAATATTTTTTTTTCACAATTTCGAAATTTTTGTTTATTTTAAAATTCATAAAAAATTGGAAAATGTAAGAGTTTCAACCATACACATATGGCGGTTTAATAAGGTTCTAAAATTTGGCCTCTGCAGCGGCTAGGATGCCCCTAGATGGGTCAAATGTATGACCAACCCCACTTTTTTTTTCATCTCAATCATTTATTTCTAACATACCTACCCGCTATCTCCATTCCTTAAGGGGGCACCCATACAAAATGCTCAATGCAGACTAGAAATATTTTAAAGAAAAGTCCCATAAATGCCCAGGAGTCGCCCCTAGTGGGATATAATGTATGATCGACCTCATTTAATTTTTCGTCCTTAACATTTTCCCGAGACATACTTGCCCCTTATCTCCACTTTTTAGGGGAACTCCCATGCAAATATTGCGTTTTATGGAATGCTTAAATTAATTAATTTATGACTTTTATAAATAAAATCCAAAGTTGCTTAAAGATTTTAACCATTTATGACTTGTTTTGTTTTTGGCAGCTTCGTTTTTTATATGTCTGCAAAAAATTAGAATTTTTAAAAATCAAAAAATTTCGAAATTTTGATAAAAAAAATTATTTTTTAATAATTAGTATTGTAGTAATTTTGTTGAACTGTTTATGGTTTTTAATCCAAATTTTCAATATTTTCAATCAGGCTTTTGTTCATCATGGCTGCGAGTGTAATACGGCAAATCCCTCTAAGGAGATCGAGTGGTAGCGATCGAAACATGTCAGGGTAACCAGCCGCCTGGGTTCGAATCTCAGGTTAGTCAAGAATGAATGATTATCAATAACAATTTTAATTAATTTTCATGTTGTAAAATTCTTAAGCTTGATTGAAAATATTGAAAATTTGGATTTAAAATTATTTTTTATTATTTTTCTAAAACGACTGCGCATATTAGAAAAAAGTTTACACTTTCTTAAAGGAAATTTTATTGCGGAATTTCGGTTTGTTTTTTTAGTAATTTCAATCGACCAAAGCGTTTTTGAGTTACGCGAATATATGTTGTGCAACCACCTCCATTTTCGAAATAACGGTATATCTCGAACACAAGAGCTAACCTAAAAAAACGGTTAGCACCATTGGATTCAGCGTAAAACGCCAAGGGCCCAGCTTGTCTAAAAAATATGTGTCTATTTTGAGCACCGTGTAATTTATGTCAATATTTAGTTAAGTTTCTTGACTTTTTTTTTAAATTTATTTATTGATTTGAAATGTAATCAAAATAATTTTGAATTTATTAATGATGGCAAGATGTTTTAAAAACTAAAAGTTGTAAAGAAAACTACACAAATTTAATTAAATTTAATTGTTTATACTTTTAAATGTTTAATTAAAGCAAACACACCCACGTTTATATCCTGGGGGTACTTTTGTGGTTTCAACAATTCAAAAGATAATTTTTTTTTTTACAATTATAGTCGTTTAAATTTGTAAATATAAATTTTGCTTTAAGGCTATTTGTTTGATGTTGAAATATTTTTTGCTTTTTGTAATTTCATCATAATTTGGTTTTTTTTTTTTTTTTTTTTGCAAATTTTTCTTTATTTTGCCTTTGGGTCAAGACAAGTTTTGCAAGTGGATTTTTGTATTCCATTTAAATAATAAAATTAAATAGATAGAATTTTTTATTTGTAAATTAAGTATATTATTGTGCTAAAAAGTCTTTAAATCAACACCCATTTGCCAACCAAAATGTATCTATAAAGAGACCAATTGCTACTTTACTATCCCCATGTTATCTATGAAGAGGTAAGTTGCTACAGATTAAGTTCTTTATTAATTTTATTGATGATTAGAAATTTATATTGTTGTATTTTCAAGTTTGCCAATTGTTGGGTCTCGAGTTACTTATGATGAGTTGAGTTGATTCTTTTCTATCCCTTTGTAGTGTCTAGAGTGCATAACTATTAAGTAACTCTTAGAATCGTTTTTTTAATTCCCACTTAAAAATCTTCTAAAACAAATGTTAACTTAAATTTACATTTTTAATTATATATTCCATTTTAGAATTGCTAAAATTTTAAAAGAAATTGTCCTAAATTACGTGTTTACACAACTTATAAAATATTCTATCTTTCTAACAAATAACAACTTTTAAATGTTTGTTTATTTTTTCCTGATAAGACTTGAGAATTTTTAACAAAATTGTTATTTGCTTCATAACTTTTTCCAAAAGAAAAAAAAAGAAAAGCACAATCAACCAACAACTATCGCAAGAAAAATGGAATACTCGAAAAAAGAAAAAAATAAAGTTTTCTGTTACGTCTTTTGCCAAAAAAAAAAACTTTTTTGTTTTGTTTTTGTAAAATTTTCTAATTAGACTATTTTACTTAAATTTTTCTTTGGATACTATATTTTTTTCCCTGCATTTGTATATGGGGCATTCCATGCCAATGTTCCTTTTACTCCTCTGGGGAGCATAGGGCCGCCAAATCGGATGGTTAAAAATTTCTTTTTTTTTAATTTCCCTAATTTTGTGATATTTTTTTAATACATTTGAAAAGGGCATTTTTGGTAAGTTTTGACATTTTTGTGATAACTACCTTAGAGGCCTAATTTTTTAGTTTTTTATTTTTATTCATAATTTTCTCAATAATGGTTCAAATTGTTATATATTTGTTTATATATACATATTTAGCTGGGGAGGCCTAACTCCATTTTTAAAACTAAAAATCCAAAATATTTTATTTAATATTTTCCCGACGTTTCGTAAATTTTATGTTCACTTCTTCAGGGGATTCGTAGTAAAAAGAAACAAATTTGTATTACATTAATATATTTAAAAAAATAAAAACCAAAAGGCGTCCAGCAATACTTTGATGTAGAACAAAATTGTGCAAAAATAGAAGGAGTTGACCCAGACTAATAATATTTTGCATGGAGTTATATAAAATAATACTAAACAAAATTTCAACTTTTGAAAAAATTCCGTCAAAGGATTCATGTACCTACCATTTATCTTCACTGTGGGGTACTCCACCACTTAAACTTCATTGAGCCACAAATTATCTGCAATTATAAACTCTGTTTTAATTTCACAATTAAAGGGTTGTGAACAACCGTTTCATGAGAGATCAAGACCGCCGTTCTTACCATAGATACTTTTTTTTAAAAAATTTGACTCGGCAACACTTTTTATGTTGAATTGTTGAAAATTACCAAATCTATCTAAATAAAATGTTAAAATTGTTGTACTTAATTTTTTATAAATTCTAGCAAGGATACAAACAATGATACAGACAATTTAAATATTTCATAAAAAAAAATAAAAAACAAGTACCATTTGGTGTACCGGATAAAGCACAAAAAATGGAACTTAAACCAAAAATTTGGTGAATTTTTTTCTTTGCATCAATAGTAAGGGCAACGGAGCATATGTTCTTTAAAAATGCTGAGAAAACGGTGCACTCATTTTTTTTAATTTAAATTAAATATTGACGATTTTCATACACTCAAAAGAAAAATCAATCCATCCGTACTCAAATTAATCCGAAGCGGTATTAATAGTATGGTGAGTACGGATTTTCTTGCATCAAGTACAGAAAGATTCATTCAAGTACGGATTTTCAATCGCAAAATACTTAAATTATCCATATTTTAACAACGATTTCGTACTTGAAATAATCCAAAATGAGATTGATTTAAATAAAACCAAGATTGAATCAATCTCAAATTCCGCTTGATTCAAGTATTATAAAGTTGATTTTGTTCTGAATACGTGCTTGAAAAGAAAAAGATATTATGATTTTTTTTACTTACCCGTACTACACATTACAGAATGATAAAACACCAACATCATGCCCGATTTAGTTTCTACTTTAAAAATCTTTTGTGCAAATTTATCCAAAAATATAAGCTAAATGAGAAGCAAGAGTTCAAATTTACTTTTAAACCCTTCGTGGTACACATGAGTCTGGCCAGACCCTTTTCAATGTGTATAGAAAATCAAAACATGCGTAAGCCGAAGTGTTAAACACAACGAAAGTTTTATCTTTTTTTTTACTTGATTTAAGAATTTTATACTTATTTCAAGAAATTCCGGGATTGATTTTCGAAAGTAATCCCATTTGAGATTGTTTTGAGTACGTTTCAGTGTTATTCGTACTTCAATATTTGAGTACGACTCGTACTTAAATTAAGCATAAAAAACTTAATTTATCCCGAGTGTTTTTCTTTCTGTGTATTTTTGGCAAAAACAACCTGCATTTTTGTACGGCTTTATAATAATGTCTAATAACGGTAGAGATTTTCTTGAAGCTAATTTCTTTAGAATGTTAATTTCTCAACACACTACAAAGAAAATTGAATAATTTAATTGTACAGAAAAATATTTATAGCTTTTTATCTAAAGTACTAATTTGTAAAAACTAATAAATGCGTTTTGGACCTGTAAAAAAGATCGTATATCTCTAAGTTAGAACTAAAATATGGTTAGTTTCTCTTTTGATTCTTAATGGCGAACACTTAGTTTATTAAACGGCAGAGAAAATTTAAAAGAGTATTCACTTAGTTTTTTATTTGTCCATCAAAATTGTTTTTTTTATTTTAGTTATGACAACATTTTTTTAAGATTCTTCCAGAGGACTACTAATCCATACTTAAAATAAAGTGTGGGACCATATCAAAGAAGAATGTCGTTTTTAACAATTACTAACTTAAAAATTGTACTACTTCCTTAAAATAAATTTTCAATAATTTTTTTCCTAGAACACGAATTAAGTAAAATTTTTCTTGTAAAAAGTTATTAAAAATTAGGACAAGTTTAGCGACCTCTTGCAGCGGCGATACGCATTTAACATAAAAAAGGTTATTCCTACTTGTAATTTATTTAGATACGAATACAGTAAAGTAATTTTTTTAAACATTGGAACAACATTGCTTCACCTTTTTTTTGTACATGGAACAAAGTACTGTGCGTCGTCTACTGTTTTTCAAAACAACTTTATAAATCTATTTTTAAAAATTTGAAAAACCAATTTTTTTTATTTTTGATACCGAAAATTGGTAGTTATGGAGGGCACCCTATCGGTCGGGCCTTTGTTGGGTGGATAGAAGTTTAGAACTACACATTTTCAAAACCACGATTTAAAATAAAAAATCTTAATAAAAAAAAAATCGGAAATTCAAATTTTGACCATTATTAAGAAAGTTATGACAAAAAAAGCAAAAAAAAAGAGTAATTTGTAGGAGCAATCAAAAAAATTTCCAAATTCGCCAGAAAGTTAAAGGGCCTTAAAAAGGGCTACTAAAAATATCGCAAAAATAATTTTTTAAACCCTCCGATTTGTGTGGAATGCCCCATATGTATGTATTTGTTTTGGTAGTTGCTTTTGTATATTTTATCAAAAAAGTTTTTGGAAGAGAAGGAATTTTAAACGATTTTGAAAATGAGGATTTTTTTTGTGGTTTATATGTGAGAAGAAATGTTAAAACCCTGTAGTTTACAGAAACTATTTCTTCTCTCTGAACCACGAACGGGCAGATATTTGTACAGCACCTGCCGTTTGGCCTAATCTTATGGTGGCTATGCGTTTACCAACCGCTCCCGAGCCTGAGTGGCACCACCTTTAGGAGCCGGAACAATTAAACCCCCACTGCTTTTAATACCAGCAGCTTCTGTGGAATAGTAATAACGCCTAGGGATAGTCCTCCCACAGGCCAAACTCTCCTAAAGGTGGTCAAAAATTAGTGGGATTTTCAGGATTGTACCTCCCCGCGACTTTGGGTTTAAGTTTTCTACGAATGTGATCAATTAAAGTATTCCTGCAACACTAAAAGGTGAAATATTAGTTAGATGATGCCTTCACCCCTTCACGTTAGCTGGCTTTGGCAAATGTGCGAATACATGTAAATCATATAAACTAAGCTTAAGAAGAGACTTTTTTTTAAGTTTTATGAAACTGTAATTTGCTGAAGCAAAGTGCGAAACCGTCCAACATGCCTGCCAAATATCAAATATTTTTAATATTTCTACAAACATTCTTAATTTGCCGTTTTTAATCAAACGAACCATTAGGAAACGACACCATCATCTCGAAGAAACTTTAATCTTAGCCAAAAAGGCGTATGAGTTATATTTATGCTGTCATTTTTATTATTACGCATACGTTACGTAAAACTTATCCCATATTTTAGTACACAAATTTTTAAAATTGCTATTTTTCCTATAAAAATTTTTTTAAAAGAATATTTTTAAATCATGTGGAACTGCTCATTCTGTTTTTTTAAGCTATTTATACTTTGAAATTAAGTGCAGGGTTGTCAGATCGATTTTGACATTTTCCGCCAAATTCAATGTTAAAAATCGCCAAAATCGCTTAAGCCTTTATTTTTAATTTTTTTGACAATAAAATATAGATGATTTAAATTATTAAAAATATTTCTTATAAATCTTAAAAAATAAATTTGTTCCAAGTTGCTAAAATCCGGCAAAAATTTTAAAAAAGTCGCCATAATATACATTCTGTTTAGTTTTTATTTAGAACCAAGTAAATATCATTAGTGAAGACAAAAAAGGAACATTGCACTATTAAAAAGGTAATAGTGGTCTACTAAAAGCAGCAAAGAAAGAATTTTTGTGGTTAGTATTAAACAAATATTGGATATGGTTATGTATGTAGTGGAGTTCTATTATATATATTTAAAAGGCTATACACTTCAGCGCCAAAACTCCCTTTTGTCTTCTTTTTTGAAATGCATTGTATGTGAATTAATTTTTTTCAACGAAGGTACAAAAGAAGTGCATCATGTAGTATTAACATTCATATAGTACAAACGAAGTGCATCATGTAGTATTAACATTCATATAGTAATTTATAAGTCGTAACACCGCGTCAAGAACTGCATTCTATTTAGAAGGAGAGTTTTAGTGAAGTTCGTTATTGAAAATACATTTTCAACACAGTCATTACTAGTTGGATTTAGCACCATATAATGAACAGCCAAAGCAAGTACTTTAAAATGGTACGTACCTGACGTGTCCTAATAGCTATAGACTTTTGGCCAAAACTGATTAAAATAAGATGGAATATCATCCAATTAGAAATGGTCATTTTGTCCATGGTGTTTCATAAACATCCAAAAGTACGTTACGATTCATTAATATCTTAAATAACAACGAATTTTGTTTGTGATACTAATTTGCCATATTTTATAATGGAGAAATGTTCGTAAACTTTAAATAGGTATATTCATGCTTTATTAATTTTTTATTTTTATATGAAAAATAATTTTCTTCTGCATTTTCAATATATTCGTCAGACAACAACATAACATAAAAATTATTAAAATTATGGTTTATATTTGTATGATCCTGAGTACATCAAAAACTTCTTTTTTGTTTATGTGTTGCATTATTGTCCTTGAAAAATTCGACAAACAATCGACGAAACGTCGGGAACAAAATATTGTAAATAAAAATTTGATTTTATTTACATTGAAGAAATTAAGGCCCTATTAGCTTGACAAAAATGACATTCATAAATTCATCACTCTGGCCAAAGAAACAACTACAGCAATAACATAATTTAGTTTCAAATATGAATTTCAGTATGACTATTAAAGCCTAAAATTTCATACATAAAAATACTAGAATAAAATTAATATAATTTTTCGTATTGAATTTAACGAGTTTCAAAACAAATGCATGGCTCACCAAAAATAGCCAACAAAATCGCCAACTATTTTAAAATATCGCCAAAAAAATCGCCATGTCGCCAAATCGAATATTAGATTGCCAATCGAGTTTGAAAATCGCCACGTTTGGCGAGAAATCGCCACATCAGACAACCCTGATTAAGTTTTCTATTCTCTTAAAATTAGCATCTGTGGATGGGTTGTCGATTATTTTACAAGAAATGAGTACATAAGGAAATCAATGTCTCCTGATGCAATAAATCTACTAAAAGCAGAATGAACAGGGCAACAGTTGATTATTAATAAATTTAGTAAAGTGAAGAGTTAATAAAGAACATTAATTCAAAATAAGATGCTGGCAGTAAAGTGTCATTGTCCATGGACAAGTTTTAAAAATAGGAAATATTTGAGATGTAATACGAGAAGGTATGAAGAAACCCTTTGCTTAAGTAACTAACAATTTTTGATTTTTTGAGATATGACCATGTTGCAAAAAGGAGCGATATGTGTATTAGGTGATAAACACAATTTGTGTTGGTTTATATACCCGTAAAGTGCGGGGAAACTCAACATACAATTTGAAAAACACATTGTCATAAAGATTACAGATAGAACCTATTGAAATGAAAAGGTTTGTTAGAATTTTATGTTATTTTTTGCATGAATCTTTACACACATTTGTCTGATATAGACGTTGGTTATAAATAAAATTGCTTCTTATTGTGAATCAGAAGCATTCTACAACGGTGCACTTTTAGCTATTTGTCCAACCTTGGTAAAAATGTGAACGAAATTGTTCGAAAACATGGTAATTAGTAAATCAAATCAGAAATATACTTTTTGACTACTTACTAAGCGCTCTGAGTGTGCCAGAAAGTTAAGGCCCCATTAGCCGACCGTTAATGTTGAAATGTAAATGTAATGTAAACAGCTGATCGTTTCTGTTAAATGAAAAGCAATGTTAATGCTTAACTGACTGTAATGTCACTTAACCGTAACGTGCTAACCTGTAAAAAATAGATTTTCATTACGAGGTTACGTTGCAGTTGTAGACAGTGATGTGCAGTTTGTATTTTAAATGGAATGCGGGTAAAATCACTCTTTTTCTTTCGTACTTTTGCCAGTAATAATATCTGCGCAAAATAACTTACACTACATACATAAAATAAATTTATACAAATGTACGGTTAGATGTATAAATATACATACACAAACAATAAAAATTCTGATTTTTAATGGTATCATAACCTTGTATATGCACATTTTCAAAATGAGGTAAGTACATCTGTATGAATATGCTATAACACATATTTGGTTATTGTAAATCTGTAATATTAATATCATATATTAAAGTATTTATGTATTTATATATACAAGAAATATAGTTTTGATACTATTTGAATCACTTGGTACTTTTTCTGCAAAGCGGTCACCATTTGAACTTTTTTAATTCTCATCACTGTGTGCGTTATTTTATGTATAGTAATGCTTTTTTGTTTATGTTTTTAAAAAACAGCTGACGCGTTCTTACATGTTCTATAAGTGCACAAACAAGCTTACAGTACGTTACGGTACGTTACATTGCATTTCATTATATTTACGTTCGCCATAAGCGGCCTTTATTTCTTAAGCCGTTAAAAAATGTTAATATTTTTATTTAAAATATTTTATGTATTTTATGAATTAACTTTTTGATCTCATATCTTAAGTACCTCAATTTTTGTTTGTTTTTATTATCTTTTTATCTTGTATCTATGGACTATTAATACGGAATTTACATATAAAACCTTAAGGTAATAATAATTCAAGTTCCTCTCTTAATCTTCCTTGATTTTTGTAGTTCCCTTACGTTTTTTTAAAAAAGTTTTTTTCATTAATTAAAAACAACTTTACTTTCAATTATTTATATGGAGCGGGATCCCGGGAAATTTAAAAAAAATTTCTCGTTTTCCCGGAAATCGAAAAACGGAAAAAACTCTAGGCGACATAAAAAATAACCCCCTGTTTTATATCTGTGGCATTTTGGCAAAACATCTTAAGTCGAGATAAGATAACAAAAAAGCTTTTAAGAAAATATCGGTGGAAAAATCATTTTTTTCAAGTAATAAAATAAACCAAATTAGAGAAAAATTTCGTTTATTATACAAAATTTTAAAAACGTAAACAACTATGGTTTTGAATGAAAAATCGTATGATTAACAATATTTTTTTCATCTTTTTAAATTTGATTTAAGAATAATTAGAATTGTGGTTATTTTGTTGAACTATTTATGGAAAATTAATCCAAATTTTTAATATTTTAATCAGGCTTAAGTTCATCAAATTTAATTTTCATTAAATTATTTTTATGAAAAAAGGAATTTTACAACATGAAAATTAATTAAAATTGTTATTGATAATTATTCATTCTTGACTGACCTGAGATTCGAACCCAGGCGGCTGGTTACCATGACATGTTTCGATCGCAACCACTCGATCTCCTCAGATGGATTTGCCGTCTTACACTCGCAGCCATCGACGACTGCTGACGTTAATAGTGAAACATCAATCCTTAAACCAAATTGTATTTTAACCTTTGGTAGATCGAAATTTGCTTTTTTGAATGATTATCCATTTTAATTGTTTTACATGTTTTTCCTAACTTCTGTTTTTTCCGTACTTATGTCAAGAATTCTTCTTGAAGTCCAAAGTACATTTTTTTGTTGTTTTTTCATTTTGTCTTTCTTTTTCTTGGCAAATCCATCTGAGGAGATCGAGTGGTTGCGATCGAAACATGTCATGGTAACCAGCCGCCTGGGTTCGAATCTCAGGTCAGTCAAGAATGAATGATTATCAATAACAATTTTAATTAATTTTCATGTTGTAAAATTCCTTTCTTCATAAAAATAATTTAATGAAAATTAAATTTGATGAACTTAAGCCTGATTAAAATATTAAAAATTTGATTTAAGATGTTTTGTCAAAATACCACAGATACATACATATATAAACACTAATACATTTTTTTGTTTTATTTACTTTTCTTCTTTGTTAACGTTATTTTTCAACAAAAAAAAAATATGTTTTATAAAAAGTACCAAAATGTTCAATCTTTTGTTTGATCAGAACCACCTCAATTTTTCAGTTTTTCATCAAAAACGTTTTTAACGTATGAGTGATATTTAATTTTAATTTCGTTTTATTTTACTTGTTACTCATACGTAACGATAAAACTCGATATTTACATCTACATATTTACAAAATGATCGCTTAATCTCTTAAACTAATTAGAAAGTGTTAAAAATCTGATAAATTATTGATAACAAGTGTAAAGTTTAAATAAGCATTGTTATCCTCAGAGCTGATGGGTTCAATATATTGTAGTAACATATAAAATCTTTTGTACTTTTGCCATAGAAGAGGATTAGAACAGACAGAGACAGAGAAGAACTTAAATACGTTTTTGAAAATAAACCCAACGCTATGATTGCGTTAGAAAAAACTTTGTTAGAAAATACAAACTTTGTTATTTTCTATCTCTTTCTATTCTCGTCGCATTCTACCACATAAGCAACCAAGCCAAACTGACACTTTGAAATTTGTTGATATGTTTGTTGAGAAGTGCAAGTTGAAATGGAGTCGTGAAGGCAGTACGTGAATTATATTTATTAATCAAAGATTAATTAAATTGAAAAATAATTGTAGAAATTTTTTAATGAAAATACTAATTTATAATTTATGATCTTTAAATAAAAGAAGAAGAAAGATTTATTATTTAAAAATTATTAAAGCACTAAAAATTTACTAAAACCTTCTTAATTCCGATTAACGTGTACAGTACAGTTAATTGACTGTTAAAGTAATAAATAATTAATTATAACTGAACTTGGTCGAATTGGCAGATAATCATTAAATTTCAAGTTAATTATAAACAAAAGTTATGATTGTTAAATTTTGTGTACTTTTTTAACTGCTTTATAAAGATACATATCGATGGCTTGATATAAAAAAAGTGTAACTCGATTTTTTTTAAAAATAGCTTTTTTGTTTATTTTGGTATCTTGATTTAAAATTTTTAAAGGGGCTGTAGTACAATATTTGTTGGTTATTTTTTCTATTAAAAATTGCATTAGAATTTTTTTTATCTGAA
Source organism: Pollenia labialis (assembly GCA_949318255.1). Taxonomy (NCBI): domain Eukaryota; kingdom Metazoa; phylum Arthropoda; class Insecta; order Diptera; family Polleniidae; genus Pollenia; species Pollenia labialis. The sequence goes on from OX439141.1 coordinate 131,143,980, forward strand.
ATTTTACGGATTTTATTAAGTTTTTTTCTTTCCCTGTAAACAAACAAAAAAATCGAGTTAGGCCTTTTTATATTAAGCCATCGATATAAATAAAAAAGTACCCACTCTTAGAATGTACGTTTATACATATGTAGAACACAACTTAAATAAAACGAATGATAACTTATATTTTCCTCAACAAATATGAAGCGTATACACATTTTTTTTGCACAAATTAAAACACTAATGAAAATTAAAATAAATTTTAATTAAAAATGCAATCAAATGAATTAAACGTTTAATCAATTAAATTTGTTTACTGATGCAAATAAATATTATCAATTTAACGTTGATGCACTTGATTAAATTTTTTAATGAAAACTGATTTAATTTTTAATTAATGCTTTAATTGGGGAACAATTTTTTTCTGTGTACAAATAAAAATAGTTTATTTTTAAATAAAAAACAAGTTAAGTTGTTCTTTTTACGCTCTTAATTTGCACAAAAGATTTTGTTTCTTTTTATACCCTTTAAAAGACGAGTGGTAAATGTTGGTATATTAAATTTGTCATCTGATTGTGTAACTAGTAAAATCGGTTATGTAGAAAAAGGGTTGTTTTTGATGTTTTTTTAATTCCGTAAGCTAATCCCGCGAAGCTCTATGCTTGTCTGCAGATTCTCTTATATTTAGAAAGAACATTAATTATGTTTTCAAAAATATCCTAACAATATACATATGGGTCTTTTAGTAAAAGCATTTTTGACCCGCTTACTTAAGGTAAGCTCTACATCACAAGAACCTTGTTGACCTCCCGTATTAATGCCACAAAAATATTAATGCCACAAAGCTCACTCCGAACATACACCAAAATACGCATAAATTCATAATTAAAAAAGTTATATTGGCATACATTTTGGCAGCCTTTGATTTTGTATGACTACACCTTTTTAAGTTGAAATTGAGAAAATACAAATTAATGTCGACAAAAACTAATTGATGTTGTGAAAATACAAATTGATAATAAGAAATCCAAATTGATTTTAAGAAAATACAAATGGGCATAAAGAATATGTTTTTATTTTGGATCATTTATAAGAAGCCAATCGCAGGAGAGTCGCTAAAGAATTCTTTCCATTTGGCAATGCCATGGTGCATTATTACGCACAACAACTAAATCTTGTAAGAGGTTTCCTAATTGCTCCCATCGATTCATAAAGCTGTTTATCCACTCTCTCGCGTCTTGCATTTTGAATGATCATCGTTTTATCGTCATACGAATAACTCCTGAGCTCTTGCGCATTTCCTGGATATCATCTGCAGAACGAATTGAAATACGTTTCGCCAATCCAAATAATTTGTTTTCCACTTTAAGTTAAATTATTTTAATCCTCAACCCACTAAGCTCGTTTTTGTTTGTTTTTCATGCTGTTCATGGTTGGTTATTGGTGCATAGTGCAACGATTTAAAATTATATGTATGTACATCTTACTGTTAAGGTTATTTGAAATTGTTTTCGTTGTGACACATTTGTAAAACTCTTTAAACGTTTTCTTAAAGCTCCTTTAGCGTAATGGTGGGTGTTCCATTGTAAAATATGTTCGATATATTCCTCGGTTAAGAGTTAATGTTTTTTCCACCGCATTAAAGAGTTTTAAAGCTACCGCCCAAAACCCAATGGTGGGTAGTTTTATATTTTATTTCTGACACTCACAATATTCTGTACGTAAAGTTAAATGAAATTGTTATATAAAAAAAATGAATATTCAGTTAAAACCCGGTCTACTTATTTTTCATTTATTTTTAACAAAAAGTTCATTTAATTTTTACTGTCAAAACTTCAATCCCATGTTCCGTAAAAACAAAGGAATATTCAGTTATTTTATATAATTCAGTATATAAAAACCGTTTTACTCGTTTACTCCATAACAGAATTTCAAAAAATACCAGACAGACACTTGTCCGCTTGTTTTTCTAATAAGAAAGAGAGAGAGAAAGAGAGATTATTATTATTTACTTACACCGTTACACATGTTTGTTTAGCTTTTGATGTACTGACGACCAGTGATGCGATTAGGATACGAAAGATACATTTTTCGTATCTTTTGATGACTTCAGGCCTTATATAGCTTAAAGTGAAATGTATTTAGGCACTTTCTGTCTTTGACAACGGTTTTTTAAAGTTATCATTTCGTTATAAATACTACAAAAACACAGTGACAGCTAAATACAAAATTAACATGTACATATTTTATTGTTAGGTTTTCTAAGTTCTTCTGTCGCCTGCTTATTCTTGCGTATGTGTGTTAACATGAAACAATAGCGATCTTTTATTTAATAATTTCAGACCGTTTTTGCATAAAATTTATACAGTTTAATAATAATAATAGCTTAAAAATGGATTTTTTCAATTTTTTTTAAACAAAAAGAAAATGGGAATTTTTTTACACAAAACAAGCAAATCGTTTTTTTATAGATAACTGAAAAAAAATTTTTGGTAGTTTAATTATATAAAATTCCATTGTTTTTACGGAATATGTAGGTAATTTTTTGATATTGAATGAAGTTTTTGTTATTCTAAATTACATTTTCATTTAATTTTACATCCTGAATAATTTAACTTAATCAACGGACAATATTAACCTTTAGCACTGGGCAATTTACTTGCGCAAGCCTTTTGCGCAACTCTTGGTTTGTAGACATCAGCGGTAAGGTCGAGGTAAGGAAAAAAAAATTTAGTACAGACTTTGTTATACTCGGCAAGCAACTTGCGCAACTAACATGCCGAGTCTGAAAGGGGTCTTAGAATCAGTTAAAAATAAATTTGCTTGTAATTTTAAATGTTTATTTATTTAAAAGTGACAAAACGAAACCCTTCTTAAATAAACTACAGTCCATTACAGTTATAATATTGTGATTGAATGTCTCTGTCTTCCAATCATCTCCTCAGAAAGCTGCATCAACAATTTTTTTCCTGTCCTGTGTCTCTTATATTTTTTCCTTGATAATAAAATTGTATCTTCAAAAAATAGAAAAACCACTCTGCTAATAACACTGTGCAACAAAGTTCGGGTCATTGATGCCAGCCTCAACACTTGCAACGCGAAATAAAAGTAGACTACAAGTAGAGAAAATCTACCAAAGAAATTAGTTTATTAGTTAGTTTGGGCTCCCGAAATATGGGCCCCTAAAGTTTTTAAATTTTTTTGAAAAGACGTTTGGTGTAAGTCAAAAAAAAAAATCTGTAGCATTTTGACAAAACATCTTAAGTCAAATTTAAAAAGTTGAAAAAAATGTTGTTAACGTACGAATTTTGATTAAAAAAACATTTTTGCTTTCGTTTTTAAAATTTTGTATTATAAAGGAAATTTTTCTTTAATTGAAAAAAAGGATTTTTCCACTGAGTTTTTTTTAAAACTTTTTTGCTATCTTCTCTCGACTTAAGATGTTTTGTCAATATGCCACAGAAATATACTAAATGTACTTCTGAGCTAAAAAATAATTTAAGATGTTTTCAGTAGAATCGTATGGCGATTCTTTTCTTAGAATTTATTAACCCTCTTACTCTCATTTTAAGGGGTAATTTTTGTCCTTTTTCGAAACTTTTACATAAAAGTATACTAAAAAAAGGGTTAAATGTTCTAGGGTTAAAATGTTCTACGAATATTTTCTGCATCAAATTTCACTAGGCGTCTTCTTACACCAAAAGTTCGTGCAATGTATCTAAAACGAATTCTCGAAATTTCGGGCATTGAATTTTTTTAATTTTTTTGGTCTTAGAACCCCTCTCGTGAAATGGCCTAATGGTTTATTTAAAAAATAAATTTCAGGCATTTTGAAAAAAAAATTTAAATCAAAATATTTAAATATTTTATGATATCGGAAACACGGCAATACTGTATTCACATATTTTTAAAAAATAAACATAACTTTTTATAAAGATTTCATAAAAGTTAAATAAAGAAGAATTATAAAGTTAATTAATTTATATCGTAGCCATGAGGAGAGTCTATAGATGTAACGATTTGAAAAAAACCGCTACAAGTTTAGTTGATGCCGACATTTTAAAAATGAACTTGTACTATCCTGTGTAGCCACTCAAAAAAATTTTTATTTTTTGTATTTCTCCTGATTTTCGTAATTAATACGTATACACTACTTGCAAGTAATTACTTGCATGTGGAAACGTACACTCAAAACTTTATTTTAAACAACTTAAAATTCATTTAAAAAACGGATCATATTTCTTTTAAAACAAATTATTTTTACATTAATTTTTAAATTTGTTATTTATTAAACAGCATATTAAAATTTAATAGTTTTTACTTTTAAAAAATATATTTTAACCGCCAAAAATCAAACTACATCATAAAATAAATACAAAAAAACATTATTTTTTGGTAGTTTGTTTTTTGAATAACAAACGTAAATGATAAAAACTAAAATTATTCGTTAAATAACTATAATTTTTATTCAATTTTAACAGAACGGAAAACGAATTTAATAACCCACAATCTGTTACTGTAATAATTTTATGAGTGTAGGGTTAGAAATAAAAACTTATCATCAAAGTAATTTTTGGAAACAAAAAATGTTTAATTATCAAGATTTTGTTTGTCGTGCTTAGTTCCCAATTTTTATAATTGATGAAAACACTGACATTAATTGTTAATGGGATAAGCCATTCCTATGCGCCAGATCGTCAGGAAACTTCATCCAAAGATTTTAGAAAAACTAATAATATTATACAAATAAAACGGTTAACCGAATAAGAATTATAAGCACCATGGTGCTTGTGCAGTTTTACTTTTAACAATATTAAATCTTAAACAAAAAAAACAACAATAAACAGTGACCTTTTTTTCTCTTGCATTCCCCACTTCAATTGATTGGAACTCTCCCAAACATTAATTGTACAACTTCAACAAAAACAACATAAATACAAAAACAACTTGCTTTTTTGTTTTCACAGAAAATCAAAAAATAAAGCAAGTTGCCAGTTTAGCTTTTTAAGCCGTGCACCTGACAGTTTGATATCAAAGTAATTTTTGGGAATACAAAATTTTTAATCAACAAGAAACTTATATTAACCCTCTAACATATAAGGATGCCTCAAGACAGCTATCCTGTTTTTTCCTATTGTGATACTACTGAACATTTTTTCAATGAACCGTTGTTACTTTCGATCACTTACTATTCTGTTTACCGTTATATTTTTGGCTGAATGCAATAGCAGAAGTTTTGCATGTTTTATTCACATTTAATTGTAAGAAATCAGTGTCATTAGATAAAAAATATTTCAAAAAATATATAATTTTTTTGAAAAAAAGACTTACAATTAAAATATATAAATATATAATTTTGTCATCAAAATAATAATATTGTTTGTTCTAAGCGAACAAATATTATAGCAGCCTCAGGACACTCTTGCCCGTTTAAGGCAAAAAAAATAAATCTTTCTGAATTGACTGATAGCATGTTCGGAAAGACGATCGGTTGGCCATCATTTGTTAGAGCTCGAAAAGCCACAGACAATGACATCTGGAATCGGTAGCACAGCCAAACATCCAACCGAGGACGACCGATTTAGGTTTATAACCTTTTTCCAATCAGGCAAGGTTAGGAATATGGCAAAAGAAATTGCAAACTCTGCAAAACTTCTCAAACACAATATAAATGCCAGAAGTTGATATAAATTTAGGTTGTTCAGATACTAAAACTGTTTTTTTACATATCATTACCAATAATAGTAAAAATTTTAGCTTTTTTTCCTAAAAAAAATCATTTTTTGAATAAAAATCGTTTTATTAATAAAACTCTACCTGTACATAATTTTTACCGTAAACAGGCCAGGATGCCCTGAGGCACCCTTTCGATTTTTCCACCTGACGACTGAACTAAAACAGATTTTCAACGACAGCCTTCAATTTCTTTTTTTTTTGGCAAATATTATTTTAAAAAAAATTTGCAAGAGGTTGCCATTAATATGTAGCTCTTGCCTGTTAGAGGGTTAATATATTTTTTGTTAGATATGGCAATGACAATATTGAGCAACGTAATATGTATTACTATTTATAATGTTTATTATAAAGGAAGGACAAGTTATTTTAAATTTTTTTTATACAATACATATTAAAAATCTCAAGATTAATTTGTTTATCTCAATATTAATTTATATCTTCACAATTCGAATTTGTATATTCTCAATATCAATTTGTCTTAAGCTGCGTTAACAATGGGAGAAACAATTCCGTTTTTTCTTCTATCTTCTTTTATCCCAAAGTATTTCATTAATTTCCTTTCTAAATGCATTTCTTCGGATTCTGAATGCAAAATGTGTGAGTTTGTGAAAAAAATTAATGCTGTATTTTCATAATTAGTGAAAATGTTGCTGCCTATTGTGAACAAAGCCAATTTATATTTTCTCAACATCAATTCTTTTTTCTGAATATTAATTTGGATTTTCGCAATTTTGACTTAAAAACGTGTAGAAACTTTAATATAAAATTTTTTAAAGACTGGTCCATATTTTACTTGAAACCCCTTATGACTTCCAAAAAAATTCTAAAACTTTATTTTGATGAAGCGTAAAAAACATTCGTTACAGCCTAATTTAGCATTTTTACTAGTTTGAAAATAAATTAAAAATAAACTTTTTCCTTTTGCTGTCTTAGTTTTTACTTAAGATTTTGTTTCTTTTTTTGTGTTTTTTTTTTGCTTTTTTTTCGTTTTATTACTGACTGATAAACTGTCATATATTCCATTTTCAGATAACAACTCATTCTCATATTCACATCTTGTCACGTTGTCAAGAAACAACTAAAAAGTGAAACATTTTCCTAGTTCGTGCTAAACAAAACAAATACATACATATACTTACATATAAAGGACATACAGACATACAAAGATTTGCAAATTTGCGTTCTTGTAAAATTGTTATACATACATTTATACAAAAAAAAGTCACACTTTTTGTTATTTAAAAATAGTGCGCAAACTACAACAATATGAAGACGTGAAATAAAGTTTTAAGATCACGATTAATATCTTTTCTTTTTATATGTTGGTTGAAATTAGCTTTACATAAATCTTAGAAAAAGTTGTAGTTTATTCTAGTTGTTCAAATATATCAGAAAGGCGACACGAAATAACACTCGATGAAATAACGCCCAATTAGAAAAATGAAATAATCCCCAATAAAATTGCAAAATCTGAAAATTGGTCCTAATTTCGTTTTTGTGGGTTTTTATTTAAATTTGCGGTAATTTCTTTATGCAATAAAGCCCAAAAAAATAATCCTCAAATTATTTAATTGGATTTTATTTCGCATACAATTTTTTTGGGGCCTTATTTCATTTTTTTTGGGCTTATATCATTTTCATAATTTTAAGCATTTTTAGGATATTTAAAGCTCTAAATTGTAATTTCTTACAGTTAGGATTTGCTTGAAATATTTAAGGAGCAAGTCTGACTTTAATAAGTCAGTAATTTTCATTCTTTTGTTAAGTGCTAAAGTGTTAAGATCAATAAAAATATAGAATATGAAATTATTTGTGGTCGCCGTAGAAAAAGTAAACTTCTATATTCCATTTCAGAAAAGCAAATATAACGGGTCCGCCAAATAACTTTTTTTTTTGAAAATGCCATAAAAAAAACGGCTCCACGAAAAGCCCCCCAATGAAATAACACCCAAACGAGAAATGAAATATTCCCCAAATTTTTTTCATACATTTTATGAATAACACCCAATTTTTTGGGCCCTTTTACATTTTTTTTTGGGAATTATTTCATTCCTCATTTGGGGTTTTCAAATTATGAAATAATCACCCAACAAATTTTTAAAATTCGGGGCTTGTTTCATAGCGTGTATAATTTGGGTTTTATTTCATTTTTTATTCGGGTGTTATTTCATTTTTAAAGCTGTTGGTTTTTGGGGGTTATCCTTGGTGAAACTGACTCTTATGAATTTTGGGCATAATTTCATTTTTGTTGCTGATGGGGTTTATTTCATTGGGGTTATTTTATTTTCATCATTGGGTGTTATTTCATATGAAATAACTCCCAAATATTGGGGGTTGTTTCGTTTTCGCTTTGGGGTTAATTTCATTTATTTTTCGATGTTATTTCATTCACTGTTTTTGGGTGTTATTTCCTATTTTTTGGGATTTATTTCATTGGGGGGCTTTTCGTGGAGCCAAAAAAACTACTGAATATTTTCTCAAATTTCTTTTTTTATTTGAAAGTACAATCCTTCCGGTTAATAATGGAAAATAATTTCATTCAAATGGCTGCCTCGGCTGGCCATGCAGTAGCCTACACGATCGGTCCAATTTTTAAGCACATTATCGAATGTGTGCAGCTGTATATTACCAATGGCTCCACGAATATTGTAGCTTCGGCTGTGTGGCACGCAGCGCCGTCCTGTTGAAACCAAATGTTGCCAATATCCTCCTCTACAATTTTTGTGAACAAAACTTCGTTCAACATTGCCCGATAACGATCGCCATTGACTGTAACGGCCACTCCTTGTCCATTTTCGTGGAAAAATGGCCCAATTATGCCTCTGGACCAAAATCCGCACCAAACAGTGACTCGTTTTGGGTGCAACGGCTTTTCAATGTATGCGTGCGAGTTTTTGTGCCCCAAATGCGACAATTTTGCTTGTTTACATACCCGCCAAGATCAAAATGAGCTTCATCTGAAAAGATGATTTTTTTTTGCCAAAATCGGCATCTTCTGTAAGTCGATCGCAGGCCCACTTAGCGAAGCGAAAACGCATATTTCCCAGCGTTGTTCAAGCGTATACACAACCATATTCGTTCAGCGGAAGGATAAAACTAATTATCTGTCAAATCAGACATGAGCTAAGTGTTACCATTCACGAAATAAGCACTAGTTGAAAAAAAATGTGAGATGTCGGACCCTGTATTTGAAATAATCGATTTATAAAAATACGGTGTTTTATAAGTGTTCAGTAAAAAGTTGTAAATCACGTGTGTTTTTTTTAACAATGAGGAGGAAATAAGCTGTCCATTTTGTCGCCAAATTGTTGAAAAAAATACGCGTTTTTCTCTAATATGTATATAAATCAAACAAATGATTGAATTTCAAGAAAATAAATAATTGAATTACAAGAAAATTATTGGATTCCAGAAAACATACAAAATTTGGGTCTTATTTCTTTTTTTTTGGGTATTATTTCATTGGATCTTATTTTGTTATTTCCTTGGGTTTAATTTAATTATGAAATAAGTCCCAATTAACAAAATTTTTTTATTTTTAAATTGGGGATTATTTCGTGAAAACTGGGCATTTCTTCATTATTTTTTACTTGGCTGTTACTTCATTTTATTGGGGTTTCTTTCACTGGGGTTTATTTCATTTTTCTAATTGGGCGTTATTTCATCGGATGTTATTTCGTGTCGCCTATCAGAAATACTCTGCAAAATGGTTAAAGGATCGTTAATTAAAAATTAATTTTTTTTGTTTTTTTGTTCAGTAAATAATATCAAACTGTTAAGCTTCCCAAGCATAATTATTGTATAATAACCAAACTGAAAGGATCCTCCGAGTTTCCTTAAATATCTCCTGCATTTTAGTTAATTTTTTTTTAACTTATTCACGATACATGATGTACTTTGTTTAACCCATCACAGCATTTCTAATTTGCTTAACGGTATTGGGATTATCTTGATATTTAAATCACTCACTCCAGTTTTGAAAAATTTTCGTACGATATGTTCAACATCACGGCACAATACTGCTAACGTTTGTTTGCTTTTTACTTAACAAATATTTTATTTTGCGTTAAACACAACGGGGATTTTTATAAAAAAAATTAATATTTTTTGTTTCATTTGTTTATTTTCTCACACTTTTGTATTTTTTTTTGTTTTTATGGAATTTATAAACAAAATATTTGGGAAATTTGAAACCTGTATTTTTGATCTTTTTTGTCACCCCATCTATTTTTAAAAACCAATAAACATAGAAATAAATGGCAAAAGTCTTAACTATTTATGGTACTTTTTTTACAAAACTGGTTTCTCCATTCATTGACATATACGTATTCAATAGTGGGCCCCCACTACAATATTGAAATTCTTGATACTTTAATGGGGAGAAAAAAAGTACCAAAAAGGGGAGAAAACGAGGAATTAAATTCCTTTCTTTAGCTTTTTGTTTTACAACTTGTACTTTATTTAATTAAAGTTAATATTTTACCTGAATAAGAATCTGTGAATGAATTTTTTTTGGACTTTTTTGTTCTTTAACCGATTATTTTTTTGAATTTCCGTTAGTAATGGACCTAGAAACATAAAAATTAACGTGAGTGAATGAAACGTGGAAGGCCCTTAGTGAATAAAAGTCTGTAAGAGGGATATTTTTGGTACTTTTTTGTTCATTAACTGGTACTTTTTGATTTTTCGTTAGTAGTGGATTTAGAAACATAAAAATTAAACATCCAATGTCCTCAGTGAATGAGAATCTGTAAAAGGGACATTTTTGGTACTTTTTTGTTCATTAACTGGTACTTTTTGAATTTTCATAAGTATTGGATCTCGAAACATAAAAATTAAACATCCAATGTCCTCTGTGAATAAGAATCTGTAAGTGGGATCTTTTTGGTACTTTTTTGATCTTCAGCAGGTACTTTTTGAATTTTCATAAGTATTGGATCGAGAAACATAAAATTGAACATGCAATATCCTCACTGAATGATGTTCTGTAAAAAGGACCTTTTTGGTACTTCTTCGTTCTATTTCACTTATAATATTGCACCTATAAACACAAGATAAACATGCAATGTCCTGAGCGGGTGAGAATAACTGTTTGGTACCTTTTCGTTTTACAACTGGTCTTTTTTTTTAATTTAGAAAAATAAACTTTGGCATATAAATGCATATGTTAACGAAAGAAAGGGAAACGATCACGAAGTAGCGGAATCATGGCAAGTTTTAAATAAAATTAAAAGTCTTCAGAGAATTATCTAAATATTTTTTATAACTATAGAAGGATGTTTGACAATAAGGTGTGAAACAAAATATCGGCCAAATTTTCGCCACCGCTTCGGTGACATAATCTATCCGAGGTTCCATATTTTGAATGAATCTGAGACATAATTGGGGTTCAAAGTCGTCGGGTGAATATAATGAAATTTTTCTTTCAGAAAGTCTGTTTTTTCACGATATTCTTTCTCCCCTCTCAACAATAAACTCAGACTTTCTGAAAGAAAACTTTTATCGTGTGAACCCATCTAACGTGTCGCATTATCTCCTCCTTTAGCTCTTGAATTTTTCTTGGGTTATTGACGTACAGTTTTCCTTTTAAATATCTCCAAATAAAGAAGTCCAACGGTGTCAAATCACATGACTGTGAAGGTCAATTACCATCGCCACGACGAGATAACAAGGCCATTGAATTTCTAGCGCAAAAGAGCCATTGTTTCATTGGCTGTATGACAAGTGGCAAATTCCTGTTGGAACCACATATTGCCCAGGTCCAAATCCTCAATTTCTGGCCACAAGAAGTCCCTTTTCATCTTGCATAAGCAAACACCATTCACGGTAACTGCTTGGTTGACCTCATTTTCGAAGAAGAACGGACCGACGATGCCGTCGGCCCATAAGCCGCACTAAACAGTCTCTCTTTGTTGATGCATCTGCCTTTTAACAAGCACTCGTGGATTCTTATTTGCACAAATGCGGCAATTCAGCTTCTTTACGAATTTACTGGGGTGAAAGTGTGTCTCTTCGCTGCAGATAATTTTGTTTGTAAATCAACCGTTCACTTCTGGCTGTCTTCAATAATCTTAATGCGTTGCTCAATTGTGCACCTCTCCATGGTTGAGTTTCTCAATTACTGAAACACTAAATGAAAAATTCTGAAAAATAACTTGTAGTTCTGTAAAGTTTGTATTTAATTTATAAATGTTTTCCACCAATTTTCGAATTGAAAGTGCCCAAATTTACTTTAAGAATTAAATTCCAAACAACTTTAAAAGTTCTTATTTTAAACTTAAAATCAAATACTTTATTAATTTCGTTGTTTTCAAATAAAGCGTTCTTTCGTCATCGTGAAATTGGTAGTTATTTTTAAAATATTTGAAAAAAAAGACAACGAAGCGTATGCTTAATATTTATTTTTCCAATAAATTTTCATATTGTTCATACGTAGCGGAAGTAAAATTTAATATTTCTAATATCAGTTTAGTAAAATTTTACCTTTATTTTAGTCCATTTTTGAATTTTGTAATTTTTTTTGAAGAAAAAAAAAGTATGTATTTCCACCATTTCTGTCTACCTTGATTTCCTTTTAACTAAATTTTCTGCTGAATTCTTTTCATATTGTTTTCATTATTTCTGTTACCTTTCACCAGAAATTACAAAACAAAAGTCAACATTTAAATTATTTCTCCTTATTTAGTTTTGGACATTTCTTTCAGCGTTGCTGTAAATAATTACATAATTTTCCTCAACAATTGTTTAAACAGCAGAAAGTAAAAAACAAAAAAAGTTAAATAACTGGCTGCAGTTGTAACTTTTCAAATTGTAATTTTATAGTATTTGTTCTATAGACCAAAATACTAACTATTTGTTGTTTTTTGAATAAAAAATGTTTTTAAAAAAGAAAAAAAAAAAAATTGTTCATTCTTTACATTGTTCTGACCGAAAAAAAAATTAAATGAACATTTTCGTAATTTTGCTACACTTCCGTTTCCTTTTCTGTTGTATTGTTTGTTTGAATTTTTTTAATGCAGTTTATGGATGGATTGTTTTGCTTTTGACTGTTTCTGCACTTTTGCGGCGGATGTTTAAATGTCTTCTTCCTGTTTCTTTCTTAATTAGTTTAAAGCGAAGTTGTGGAATATTTTTTTTTGGGATACCTGGAGACGTGGTGGAGAAAAGTTTGCATCATATTGGTAAAGTTAAGAAAATAACTTTAGATTATCTGTATTAACGACAATTGATATTTTACCATTTCTCTTATCGTTTAACTCGAGCTGAGATAGAACCTTAAAATAACATAGATCTGAATTTGAATTTGAACTAGAACTTAAACCAAAATCCTAACTATAACCTAAACTTGAAGAAGAAACTAAGTTCAGTTTATTAAGAAATAGAACTAAAACCTGTACTGGACACTTAGCTTGAAACAAAATTACAGACTGAGCTAGAACTTAAACTATGCCCTTAACTAGAAGCAGGGCTAAAGTCTGGCCTAAAAGCTAAACTAAAACATGAATTAGAGCATAAATTAGAACTTTGCAGCGCTTAAAAAGCTGCAGTTGAGATAGTAAAAGTCATAAGATTGTGCTGTAACTTCGACATCTTCATTTGTCATTGGACAAAAATAAACTGTTGCCTTCTGATTCATTAAATGAAAACAGTCGCAGTAAAGGCAAAAGCAAAAAAATGAAAAGTTGTACACAACAAAGAACACCGGCAGTCGACATGTTCGAAAGTATTTGGTTTGACAGACTGAAACTTTTAAAAAATCCCGTAGTTACCGAAGATGGGACGTTGTGTTTTTTTCCGTATTTTTTTTTTAAATAATACGTGTGTACATAAATACATACATATGGATTTATTTTAACGCTTCACAATCTTTTTAATTTTTTAAAATTAAATAAAACGTATGTATTTATGTACACATGTATTATTAAAAAAATTCGGAAAAAACACAACGTCCCATCTTCGTTAACTTCGGTATTTATTAAAAGTTTCAGTCTGTCAAACGAAACACTTCCGAACATGTCGAGTGCCGATGTTCTTTGTTGTTTTCAATTTTTCGTTTTTTGCTTTTGCCTTCACTACGACTGTTTTCATTTAATGAATCAGAAGTAAAGGCAACGGTTTATTTTCGTCCAATGAAAAATCAGAAAGTGGAAGAAAAAGCAATTTTTTGATTTTGACTGCAGCTTTTTAAACCGTGGAACTTTGGCTTGAGCTTGAACTAAATCCAAAATTAGAACCTGGAAGAGCAACTGAACTTAATTTTAAAAACTGAACTGAAACCTGAAAAAACAACTAGAAATTAAGTAAAAGTGATCGGAAACCTGCAGCCGAATTACGGCATTAAATATCGACCAAAATTTCCATTTAAATTGTTTGGTAATTTCGTTCGGTACCGAATGCCTCAAATTGGCCCCTGAATTAGAGACTAAAGAAGATATCGAACTAGAGCCTAAACTTAACAAAATTAAAATATAAGATTATTTATTACTTTTGCTCCTGCAAGGATCATACACCCAGAGAAAAAACATGTTTTTATATGGTAACCTCCAACAAAACTATTTTTAAAGAACATTTTATGATTCATTTAACAATATTACTGGCAACGACAGCCATATTATGGTTGAATTGGTCCTCCATCAAGAAGCCACAACTATATTATGATTGTCTCCGAACATGTTATGGTCAAAAATAACTAAAACTTGTTTAACACTTATAATAGCATGATTGGTTTTCAACCATAGCATGTTGCTCTCGGAAAAGAGAAAAATACTTTTGTTAATTTAAAAACATATTATTGTCATATTTAACCATAACATATTTAGAGACAAACATAGTATGGTTGTGACTTCTCGATAGAGGGCTAATTTAACCATGATATGGTTGTCGGTGACATTTATATGGTTAAATTAAACAAAATATGGTTAAAATTTTCTTTAAAAATAGTTTTGTTTTAGATGACCATATTTAAACATGTTTTTTCTCTACGTGTAGAGCTGCCACTGAAATAGAATAGTCCCCAAAATATTATTAGTTTTGTGGAAATATACCTGTCCCAATTAATCATATGTTTATTGATTGTATCCCATATTTCTGCATTTACTTAATTTCCAATTAAATCCCACCAAGTTAGATAATATTATTGCACGTTATTCATTATTTCGAAGGAATCTTTCGTTCTCGTCACAAATAAATTAAGATGTTGTTGTTATTTAGGTTTAGGTATGTTAGTGTAAATGTTGAGGTAAATGTTACATATGCATATAAATGTTGCACAAACCCTAACTGATTAATTTATGTTGCACCACTAAACAAACCGTCAAACTAACTAAACAACCGTCATCATCACCACTGTCATCCTCATCACCATCATCGTTATCAACGTATCAAAGAATCAAAATAATCACATTTGTGTGTTGTTTAGCGGATACAGATGTTTGTTGTCGTATCTTCAATTTTGTACGTTTGTGTGTGTTTGTATGTGTAATTCATATTCTACTTTGGTGAATGCATAATATTCTTAACGTTTGTATGAGTTTTGTGTAAAATATGCATGACGTATTTATTAAGTGAGTTTGGTGCATTTTATATCAAATGCACAGTGGGTCGAAAGGTAACAAATTTTGTTAAAAAAATTTTAAATAAAGAACTTTCTAAGTATTTCTTAAAAATAAATAACATTGTGGAAAGTGATTCTTAGTACAAGAATACATCTTTTTTTTTTTAACAAAAAGTATATTTTTGAAGAAAAAAATCACCTTTTTAAGCGAAGTTAATGAATTTTTTAAAAGTACGCTTCTGAAAAAAATATTAAAGCTGGAAATAGAGCTATACAAAAAAAAAAAAAACAAATCGTGAAACGAGCTGAAGCTACTTGCAGTAGACAAACGAGAATGGAACACAATCAATGAGGCCCTATACCCCTTTTAGGAAAAAAGGAATTTATATATCGAGCCCTATTTGCGATTATATAGTCCTCCATTAAGAGGCTACAACCACCGGGGGCTACCGACTTCCGTTGTACCAGATGGGATTTTAAATCAGTCGCAATCACAGGAGATCGTAAAGATCTTCTTAGACTTGTCAATCTTAGACTTTTGCCGTATTGGCTACACCTGATTTCCCTTAGATGATACAGCACTAACAAGTGAAATATGCTTAACCCTTTACCGGTAGTAGAAGAAGTTTTTTGAAACTTATTCAAAAGCAAAAGTTTTGGAAAAAATGTTTTAATAAATTCTCGATTAAAGTATACAAATACAAATTGTAGTATTTTAAAATTGTCCAAAAAAACAATAGCTGCCTTAAGGAAGCCAAAATCCGTAGAGGGTTAAGATGACCTCTACATATCCCTAGGGGAAACCGAAGATGTGTTAACTTTGATTAGAGTTTATTTTGATTTCGGTTTTAAGTCTTTTTTTGGCCTTTTTATTGCATAAAAGACTGTATTTGTTGCAGCCGGGTCTTACATTTTTTTTAATTATTTATTTTATTCAAAAGTTTGTTGGCCGTTTGCTCACTAGGCGATTAACTTTTTTCTCAGCGAAACACTGCAGATTAACGTAACTTGGTTTTCTGATTATCTCATCTGCTTCTATTCTGTCTCAAAGCTTACTCGCCCTTATCTGCCAATTGTTTATTTTCCGTACAGATAAAGTCAATCAGCTGGCTTTCACATCTATTTTGAGAGGTATTGCCAACTGAAAATAATGCTTTTGTTGGTATATTGAGAAAACCAAAGTCGTCAATGGACAGTTTATCAGTCTAACGACCAAATTCACCAAGTAACTTCCAATTACCAATATATTTTTGACAGTTAGAACTGACAGTTAATTATAACTGATCTTGGTGAAATTGTCCGTTTAAAATTTATAAATTGAGAGAACGGCCATTATAACTATTTACGTAGTACAAAAATACTCAAGTGGTTAATTACTGAAGATGTTGAAGAATCTTGAGGTTTATACATTTTTGGACACCTGTAACAGATGTATCCTTCGTTAAATACTTTCTAACCAAAATTATTCTAAAGAGAGAAACGCATAAAAGAGTTTGCTTTAAAATATATTTCTTTTTCAACAAGTTTTCGTTTAAATGTGCTAAGCTCCCATTTCATACTTTTGATAAACTAAAATTTATTGTTGATGGGATAAGCTATTCCTATGCGCATTTCACTGGTTGCTAAGGCCAGATCATCAGGAATCTTCATCCATAAAGATTTTGGAAAACTAAAGATATTAAATCAAATAAAACTGTTAAGCGAATAAGAATTATACACCCGAGTTTCACTTGTAACAATATCAGAGCTTGAACAAAATCAACAACAATAAACAGTGAGTTTATCTTTTCTTACAATCCCCACTACAATTGGCTGATTTTTTGTTAATTGACAAGTGGGTAAAGAAAAAACAAAAATAACAACAAATTATTTTATATTATTTTATTTTATTTTGCCACTTAAGTGTTATTTACACTGCCACATGCATATTAGTTATCAAAGTTTTTCTTGGGATTCTACAAATGAATTAATAAGGTTTCGTTTTAATGTGCTAAATTCCCATTTCATACTTTTGATAAACTGAATTTTTTTTTTTTTTTGGGAAATGTATTATTAAATTGTGTTGAATAAGGCTGGGGTTTTGAGATCTCAGTTAAGCTAGGTTGAGTCAATTTGAAAACAGATTTGTGCCGTTGTTATCAAGTTTTTAAACAAAATTTCGACGGAACAGTTTAGTTTTGTTAAAATGTTGGTTTTTAATAAAAATAAATTAAAAAAACAAACATTTCGCCGGAAAAATCCGAGTTTCAGACTACGTTAAACTAAGCTTAAACTTAATCCTCATCTCAAAAATACGGCCTCAATGTAACAAAAATATATGTTGTATGTATTGCTCACTAAAAATTATTATTATTTTTTTTTAAATTCCAACAGACACCGTTAATTTGACTTAAAATTTTAACAAAATTATACATTTAACAGAAAAAACATATATTATTATTCGATTAATCGGCATAAATTCTTCGATTAAACCTTTAATCGAAATGAGCAATTTTAAATTAATCGAATAATTTTAATCGTCTAATATTATTCGATTAATCGAACAAGAATTAATCGCTTGAACACCCTAGTGTTGATATAAAAGCTGGCGACGATAACTTTTATAACAGCTCCCATATAAGCCCCCTCTCTAAAATCGTTTTAAGGCGAACAAATCTTTCTGATAGATGTTGATATTTAGATAATATTCGGCGCAAAGAGAGGGTATACTTACGAAAATTTGCCTGTTCATAGTCGACTATATTTCCTCACTTGTTTAATCTTTAAAAAAAAATATTTCTTTTTCAAACCACTGTTTTCATGTCATCTCTTTCTGCATCGGTAAGTAAGCTTGCAATAAAACGTATGTTAATGCAGATGTATTCTGGTTATAACTTTTACTAACTACGAATTAACTAAAATATCTACAAACACATTTGTGCAGAAACACGGTTCCTAGAGAAGGAGCAATCAAAGTTTATAATTGGCTCTTGAATACTTGAACACTTGTTGTTGTTACTGCAGCTAAAAGTACGTGTAGCAAAGTTATAAAATCTGTGTGTGTGTGTGTATTAAAAGCCCTGCAGTGCTGTTAAGTTTTGGTGAATTGTTTATCTTCACTAGTTGCTAAAGGTCATAAATTGTTTAAAAATGTTAATGACATTTGTTATTGGATTAAGACAGTTTTATATAGAGAGAGAGAGAGAGAGATGTTTGTTGAAACTTTCGAGATAAAAACATATATATTTTCTCACTACCTGGTTATCTTTGACAGATTCAAATATCTCTTTCTTGTTTTCTAAATCGTCTTATCTTTTAAAAATTTAATTTATTGGGGCTTATATTTTAACCAGTGTTTAAAGAGCTGCCGTTGAGATGGTAGAAGTCATAAGATTGTGCTGTAACTTTGACTTCTTCATTTGTCATTGGACAAAAATAAACTGCTGCCTTTACTTCAGATTCATTAAATGAACACAGTCGTAGTCAAGGCAAAAGCAAAAAGCTTAAAGTTGTACACAACAAAGAACAAGTAAAAAATGACAAAATTGTACGAAGACGTAAATCATTGGACTGATGTTACTTTTTGCATCATTGATGCCATTTGTAGTAACATTGATGTCACAATTCTGATGTAATATGAATATGAAGATTCATTTTTCTATCAGTCAATCAAACAAAAGCTTCTTTTTTTTCTTCCAACAAGTGATTAAAGACATAATAGGAAAACGCACTTTAAACTACAAAATCAAAACAACAACACAACGTCCCATCTTCGTTAATTTCGGGATTTTTTAAAAGTTTCAGTTTGTTAAACCCAACACTGCCGAACATGTCGACTGGCGATGTTTTTTGGTGCGTACAACTTTTCGTTTTTTGTTTTTGCCACGACTGTTTTCATTTAATGAATCAAAAGTATAAGAAACAGTTTATTTTTGTCCAATGAAAAATCAAAAAGTGGAAGAAAAAGAATTTTTTTTTATTTTGACTACAGTTTTTTAAATCCTGGCTTTAACCTTCAAACTTGCTGGGTATGAACGTACATATGTATTCTGTTTGCAATGTACTCGTATGAATTAGCAACAGTGCCAGCTACCGCATTAACGAATAACAAATTAAGTTTATTTCATGCAACAGTTGCAGCACAAGTAACAGTTTTTTCATCATTTGACACTTTTATGTTAATTTGCTCTCTTTTCTTGTTTTCTAGTTTTCTTTTCCGTTTTTAAGCAAATTCAATGAATTCATAAATAATTTAAGTAAGTGAGGCAGGCTAATTAAAAGATTAAAGAAAAAGCAAAAAGAAAGAGAAATATAAATATAAATACTTATTGCAGTTGTTGCAAGTATGGGCAAATTTTGAAAAGGGTAAAAATATTAAGTAGACTTTTTTTTCAATTTTAAATTTGATTTGACAATTTTATGGTGGATAAAATTTTTCTTAAATTATTTGCAAACAAGTTAAGAATTTCTTCTTATTTTATTAGTTTTTTATTTGTTGTTCTGACAAATATTTCGTAAATTCTGTAGTTGTGTTTTTATGTCTTTTGATATTCTTTTTAACATTTTTCATAGAGTTTTTCGTTGAATTTACATTTTAACGAAATGGAAATTCTTGTGACTATTTTTCGTAGAAGGTGAATTGTATTTTTTTTTTCTATTTAAATGCTGGTTGTCTTATTTCGTATATAGTTTTTAGTAAATCTATTTGGTTTGGCTTTCTTTATGATGATGGGAGGGAAATTGCTATTTATCATCAATATAATTTTTTTTTTTAACAAAATAGTTTAGTAAATGTTTAGCGAAATGTTTAGTATGAACTAATTTTTAAGCTCTCGGCAGGCACTTTGTAGCTTGAACAACAACGATTATCTCGTTTTACTCTTAATCGCATATTTAATATGAACGAGGTTCTTGCATTTATTCAACGCAATGCATGACATTGAAAGTCCTCTCAAATTCAGCATATGCTTGGGGATATATTAATATAGTTATACGGTGTGGTACATAACTAACGTTATGATTTTTTTTTTAATAAATAAATTTTTTCCGTCTGGTTTTATTTAACGTTGGCAATTATTAAGATTGAAATTATAGTTTTGAAATATGTTTACATTTTGGTTTAAAAATAATATCTTTCTAATGGTGCACCTTGTTTCCTTCGAAATGGCGTGATCTTTCCAGAGCAGTTCCTAAAACTTTTCTTAGACTTTCAGATCCCAGCACTCATATTTCTTTTCGGATATTCATAGACCTTACTTTTTAGGTAACCCCAATTGAGAGCCAATAAATCGGGCGAACGTGGTGGCCAGTTAAAATCAGAAAAACGCGATATTTTTTAATCGCCAAAAGTTTCGGGCAAAAAAGTCATAGTTGGACAGGCTGTGGCTCCATTTTTTTTCTACATAAAACAATTTTTTGTTTATCATTGACGGTATTGAATGCCATTTTACTAATAAATTTTACGTCGTTTTCGAAAAAATATGATCCAAAAAATATGTGCATTTTATGTTCAAGAATTATTCTTGGATTTTGGTTGCTTCAAATTCTGCAATTTCGTTTATTTACGTAACCTTTGAGATGAAAATGGGTCTCATCGCTCGTTTTTCGATATGATCTTCGTGTCTGAAATTTGATTATTTAGCGACTTTCAAAATAAAATTAAACAACTTTTGTTCTGGGATGAGTCTTTCCATCAAAAATTGCCCAAGTTTTTCAAAGTAAATTTTGAAAAAAATCAAAAAATTTATTTACTTATAAAATCATAAAGTTACTTTTGCGCCATCACGTAGGAAACTATAAAGTTTTTTTGAGTGCATTGTTACCAATTGCAAACTTAGCCAGCTTTTGGTAGAATATTTGTTGCTACGAGTCAATCCGGTAGGTAAATTAAATAGCTCAGTTGGCATCACTACTTTTGCCTATTAAACAAAAATGTTCATTCTCTTGTCTGCAAACGAATTATTCAGCAAACAAAAGTTTTTATAGGAAATGTTCACTCTTTCGCTTAATAAACATAATTTTTAATCAAAAATGGTTAACCCTTAAATCACCCTTGTGTTAAAAACCACACGAAATTAATCAATTTTGCTTCTTCTTGTCTTATCGATATCAATTAAGTACTGAAATCACATTTTTTTAATTAAAAAAATAATTTTTAAGTAGCGAAATATTTTAGAACTTACGTAAGTTACCCTCGTATGTGGTTATCCACACATATGTAGTTACTATCTAATTTGCACTAGAGACAAAATTTTCGGTCGGCAAGTGTGAATATTTTTGATATTGTTACGAACTGTTTGTAATGTATGTGTTATAAAGTGCTAACATTAGCTTTGTATGGCAAAGTAAACAGACATTGCATATGTGTGAAAAACCACACACGAGGTTATCTTACGTAAGATTTTTTGAGGATGATTTGAGGGTTAAAGCAAACAAAATATCTTATTGAATTTTTTTTTTTTTTTTATTGTCTATAGAAAATTCTTAGTGTTCGAACAGAACTGAGTCTCCAACTTTAGGTCAAAATGCACAAGCCCGCAATTACATCGTCGGCAGTTTCTTTAACATCTTTTTAATTTTAACGTTCTTAATTTTTTATTTAACTTTGTTTTTCAATTTCTGTATGAATAAGAGAATAAGTGTCTATATGTGAGATCATAAGAAAAAACGCTCTCAAAATATAATGGATTTTATATGATTAAACAGAATTGAGTCTTTCACTTCACTAAAAAGTCCTTTAGCCCACAACTAAAACGTCGGCAGTAACTTCAAATTCTCTCATTTCTATTTTTTTCTTTGTTTGCAAAATGTAATGAATGAAAGTATGGTAGCATTGTAAAGAGAATAAGTGTCTTGTGAGAGCAATAGGAAAAACGTTTTCAAAACAAATAAGATTTTATTTCACGACCGCATTATGTGGCAAAATTTCATGCCAAACTGTGTGGAAGACATTGTTCAACCCCAGTTCTGCTTCTGTTTGAACAGTTATTCATTCGCTGGCGTACTAAGTTTTCTCTAACAAATTTTAAATCATTCTCGCCCTGAGAACGAAATTTTTCTCTTTTTCGATTAGCGAAAGAAATATTAATTCACTCTTTTCCGCAACATTTTCTGTAGAAATTTTTC
This sequence comes from Pollenia labialis, assembly GCA_949318255.1. Lineage (NCBI taxonomy): Eukaryota > Metazoa > Arthropoda > Insecta > Diptera > Polleniidae > Pollenia > Pollenia labialis. The sequence continues at coordinate 131,166,355 of OX439141.1, forward strand.
GTTTTTCTTCTTGCTAACGAAATTTTTATGAGAAATTTTTTTTCACTTTTTTCGTTAATTTTATCAAAACAAGTTTGTTTTTTTAATTGTTGAGTACTTAAAATTCGTTAAGGCCATTTCTATTCTCAAAAAACTTGCAACAAATATTTTGTCAAATATTATTGTTCTTTCTTGTGCAACATTTTTCCTTGTCTTAGAAATAAATGTAAATATTTAAATATATTGTAATTCTTTCTTCTCCTTCTATATCTCTTGCATGAAAATAAATATCTTGTAGATTCCTGTCTTTTTTCACATTTCACACAATTGATTTCAAATCTCCTACAACCACCCCCACCTTTAAAATGCTTATGTCATGTTGCACGTGCTACATACTACATCTGAAGCTTATTGTTTAGCCTGACATATGGTGGTTAAAACGAAAAGAAAGAACGAACAAAATAGCAAAAATCGACAACAAAAAAAAAAAAGAACAATTGCAAACTTCAGTCAGTAAATAATTTTGGGAAAAATGGCCAAAGAATAGTTTTGTGAAAAGAAGATGTTGAAGTTGAATGCCAAAAAAAAAAATAAAAAAAAAAATTAAAGAAATAAAGGATGAGGACAAAAGCACGTTTTAAGTGTCAATTGAAATTGTCATGTTAGAAATTTCAATTATAATTTAGATATTTTTGCATGTTTTCTTGTTTCATGTCATTTGGTTGGTGTGTTGCCATTTGTATTGTACGTGTTTAATAGAACAATAAATAAGACAAAAGCGCGGTTAAGAAAAATGGAATTGTGGTCAGATGTTTTTTAGAGAAAAATATATATATAAATAAAATATTAGCAAGAAAATATCTTTTACTATTTATTTAGTAATAAAGTGATATATGAAACTAGAATCGAACAACGATTGCGTCTGCGAAATAAATTTTTTGTGAATAATTTTTACTAAAGAAATTTTCTAAAACATTTTTGTTCTTGTTCCTAAAGAAGTGAACAAACATTTCTATATTTTTTCCCTCTCGCTTGACGAATGATATTTTTCTATGAAAAATCCTTGCAAGCGAAAACTTTTGTAGAAAAATTTCGCTCTTATGCCTAGTGAACGAAATTTTCTAAAGGCAATGTTTACTCTGCCGCTTTGCAAATATCATTTTCTGTATAAATTTTAAGTTCTTTTGCTTAGCGAATGAAATTCGAAAATGTTCGCTCTTTCGCCTAACAAACGCGATTTTTAGATTTACGCTCTTTTGCATAGCGAACCAAATTTTTTTTGAGAACATTTTCAATCTGTCGCTTAGCGAGTACAATTTTCTATAGAAATTTCAAGCTGATTCGATAAACAGACGTGATTTCTTTTTTAAATATCTCGAATTTTTAAATATCTTGAAATTTTCCAAAGCGCTCTAACATTTCTTAAAAGATTTTCGTTTTTTTTGCTTAAAGAACATGATTTTGGAAGGAAAGATATTTTGTAAGAATCTTTTTAAGAAAAAATAATATATTACATATTCTATTATACAGTGATATATAAAGATTCGCGTATCGATTTCGCTAGCAAACTATCACGTAAGTATTTGTGAATAAATTTGACAAATTTTTTTATTAAATACGTTTTTTTTTACCGGGCGAACAAATTTTGTTTCCAGAAACGCAAATTCTTTTGCATATCGAACGAAGGTTTCAATAGAAAATTTTCGTTTAGCGAACGAAAATCCAATTTGAAAATTTTTTGTTTTCTCGCTTTTTTTTTAAGCGAACGAAATTTTCTCTAAAGTATTTATCAAATTTTAATAAAAGAAAGGCTGTTTTAGCCAAAGCGCACGATGGTTATTGTAAATACAACAAAAAGTTTTCAGAGAATTATCTTAATATTTTTAATTATTAGAAGATTTATGACAATTATGTGTGAAACAAAATATCGGCCAAATACTCGCCACGCCTTCGGTTTCATCCGATTGTCCATATTTTCAATGATAATTGGGGTTCAATGCCGTTAAGACTGGGTTTACACTATGGAATTTTTCTTTGAGAAAATCTGTGTTTATTGGTGAGAGGGAAAGATACCATACTATTTTTCTCCCCACTCACCAATAAACTCAGACTTTCTGAAAGAAAACTTTCATAGTGTAAACCCATCTAATGTGCTGAATTATCTCATACTTTAGCTCTTGAATTGTTCCTGGGCTATTAATGTACATTTTTTCTTTTGAAATATCCCATATCCTCCATTTCTGGTCACAAGAAGTCCGTTATTATCCCGCGATAGCGAACACCATTCACGGTAATTGCTGGGCCGAAGAAGTACGGCCCGGTGACTTCGGCAGCCTATAAACCGCACCAAACAGTCACTCTTTGTGGTTGTATAGGCTTTTCAACAATCACTCACTCATTTGCCCAAATGCGGCAATTCTGCTTGTTAATGAATCCACTGAGATGGAAGTCTGTTAATGAAAGTGTGTGAATTGAACGCCAATTTTTGTAAAATCTTTCAACAATCTTAACGCGCTGCTTAATTGTCAAACACTGAAGCAAAGAAATGTCGAATTAAGTGGCGCAACAAAGTGACGTTAAGATGTGACTCACAATTGTGTCCCTCAAGGCAGCATATTAGGGCTGTTACACGCAAAGAAAAAGCATGGTTGTGGTAAACATATTCTAAGAGCAATATATTATGATAAGATTCATGATTGTAGTCACCATATTAAGATTATTATTGAATCATATTATGACTTAATATACTCGTAATATTACATCATAATATTTTTCCCTTAATCATATTAAAATTCTGTTAATCGTACTAATTTAAGAACTAACCATATTATTGTCATGTTTATCATAATAAGTTAAGAAGCAATCATAATATCATCATGTTAATCTTAATAAATTTAGAAGCAATCATATTATGATACAGCACTTTTCATAACTGTCATAAAAATATAAAATAAATTAAATTTTTTTGCCTCGATTTTTTATTTTGTGGCTTTTTAAAATTTTTCTTAATATAAATCAAATATTGGAGATTAATATAAAGCTTGCAAAAGAGCAAACGCAAAATCTGTGGTTTTCACGGGCAACCGCGTATGTCCATTTTTCCGATTTTGAGATGTTGATGCCATATTGCCTAATGTTAAACGCTCTTTACATGTTTCTCAAAATTGTTGAAAAAAGGTGGATCAATTCCGATTTATAAACGTTATGACAAAGTTTAAAAAGTGCATTACGTAGCCCATAGTTTCATCTAAAAAAATTTTTTTAAGACATACGCGGTTGCCCATGAAAACCACAGAAATGTCGTAACATTTTTTATAAAATATAACGAAATCTCTGTGTGTTTTGTTGTTGGATTTTACACAAAAACTACGATATTTTGCATTTGCACTATTAAATCACTAATACTGAATGAACTCCGCTAATATTTAAATGTTTTTAATTTCTTTAAACTTATTTTTTTTATGGGAATTTATCTTGAAATTGTTTAACCGCTCAGATATAAAATAGAGGACACAAGTCATACAAAACTATTTTACAAATGGCGCTAACATAATTTTTTTTAGAGTAAAAATAGTTTTATTGCATTGTAAACATAATATGATAAATGCATAGAAATTTATCATGTTAAATAAAAATAACAATTATTTATGTACGACAACAATATATTGTTACATTAAACATAATGTTGTTGCCGTAACCATGTCCAACCACATTTTTTCTCTGCGTGTACTGTCTTTAATATATACAGCTGATATGCCAACAAGCCCGAGCACACATACTTTTACGTTTGCAGAAGACACGGCATTTATTAGTATTAATCAATGAACTAGAGGCCTGGCTAGAAAAATGGAAAATAAATGTTAACCCGGCTGAATGTGCTCACTTAACTTTCACGCTCAGAAGACAAACGTGCCCATCTGTAAAAATAAATAACATCACTGTTCCGGTAGAAAATCATGTAAAGTACTTGGGAATTCATATAGATAGAAGCTTGACCTGGTGATTATCCACAGAGATCTTAACATTCCTATTATCCAGAAAGAAATTAAAAAGTATTCAGACAAATACATACAAGATAACCTAATGGCCCATCCCAACTACCCCGCTGGGGATCTAATAAAGTATGAACAAGGTGTGCTATCATGTTATATTGTCTTGATGTTCTAATATTTAACAATGGTTAAAAAATTTTGTTGTGTCATAAATTAATAGAAGTTTGCTTGCTATGTTTATTATGCTGTCGTAATTAATCAGAAGAGTCCTGCGCTGAGCGGTTGTGCCGAACCGCATTAGTTTTTTGTAGCCGTCGCCATTGATGGTATAGTTTTATCTTTTTCTCCGGGCAGGGTTGTCAGATCTTTTTCACCTTCATCGCCAAATAGCATATTGAAAATCGCCAAAAATCGCCAAACATTTATTTTCCAAAATTTTTGGTTAAATAATTAGCCAAAAATTCCAAAAATAAAAAAGTTTTATATAAAAAAGAGTACACAAGTTTATTTTACCTTTATTTAAACTTTGTATATTTAGTCTTATTCTAGAAAAGTGTTTATATTATAATAGACAATTGTAAAACGCTTTACATTTGTGTTTCTGACTTGAAATCGCAAGCAGTTTGGCGACGTAAAATTGCAATAGTATTCTGAAGAGAACTAGAATATTTGTAAACAACTGTGGCAGATCGCAAGCAAAACGCACGAGTTTCGGAGCAACTTAAGAGATCTGGTTTTTACTATTTTAAATAGTTCAATTGTCATAAAAAGGCTGATTATCTTAAAAATCAAGTATGCCAAATGAGTAGAGTTTGATGCAAAAAAATCCTTTTTTTAGGAGTGATTTTTTATGTGAATAAAAGACAGAATATGGAAAAATTTTGTATTTATTTGAAGCAAAGGATAAATGTCTTAAAAGATGTGTTCTAATTTTTGGAATTCAACTGGAAAGTCAACTCAGTCTTCTAAACGAATAATTTTTAAAAATTACGTTCTAAGCCAGATTCGTTTTCAATTCTATATAAAATCAGGGTTTTCAAAAATTGTGAATATTTAATTTTTTTAATATTCTTAGTAAGGCTTAAAAGAAATTTTTGATTTTATATAGTAAACAACGTCAAAATGTATAAAAAAAACTGTACATTTTTTCGCGCTGCACTCCACATTGAAAAATACACTTGATACTGTTTATTAAACTTTTTTTGCATGCTACCCAGCGTACATTTATTTATTTTAAAAATCCCATTTCATATGGATTCGAAAGGGATTCAGTTTTTGAATTTAATTTGCAAAATAAGTTTTTCGGTAAAAATCCGATGATTGATAAATTCTGATAAGGAAAATGTGCGAAAACCCAAATTTCTTTGGGAACAATATTTTTAATGTTTTCAATCTAATGTATCTGGCAATATTGTCAATTTATCACCTGAAAAAACCGCGTTCGTATTGCGATTTTAAAATTTGCTTAAAGTTCCAAGAAAAATCATAGCTAGTACTCATAAATTTTTTCATATAAATATGAAAAAAAGATAAAACGCGTTTTAGAAATCGCCAAAATAATCGCCAATTTTTTTTTTAATTTCGCCAAAAAAAAACGCCATGTCGCCAAACACAAAATTGCGTCGCCAATTAGGTTTATAAATCGCCACATCTGACAGCCCTGCCTGCGGCTAGCAATTATTGCAATAAAACACTTGCGGCCTCAAATAAGATCGGCTTAGGACTCTGATGTTTGGTAAGCTAAACTAAATAAAATTTATTTGTGATTTGCGTCTGAAAAATGGAAAATAGTCAGGTAAGATCTAATTTTATTTATAATTCATGGATTAAAATTAAAAAATATTTTGAGTTTAGGTAAATATTTATTTTTTTATGTTTGTTTAAATCAGCTGATTTAAATTCAAAATAGCACACTTAATTATGAGGGGTTGTTCTCAACACTCGTATTTTTTCTTGTTATTATTTTAAGACATTTTACTTTATGACACCTTGTGAATCCCCCAATTGTAATTTTCCACAAGAAGGATTCAATAAAAAAAAAAAAATTGTGCATTACGATTGGACCATCCTTATTTATCTTCTAGCTAACCGATTTTTCTAAAATGAAATTGTTCTAGCGAAAGAAATTTTTTAAAACAAAATGTTCGCTTTTTCGAATTTATTAAACTTTAATATTAATTTGCTAAATCGGCCTTTTGTAGTCCTGGCAGTAAGTATGTTTAAATTTGGTCACCTCCAACAATACTATGTTTAAAGAAAATTTTAACCATATAATGTTTAATTTAACTATATTTTTGTCACCGACAACCATATTATGGGTAAACTAGTCCCCTATAAAGTAGCCACAACCATATTATGGTTGTCTCTAAACATGTTATGGTTAAAAATGACAATAATTTGTTTAAAAATTAACTAAAGTATTTTCCTCTTTTTCAAGAGCAACATGATATGGTTGAAAACCAACCAACATATTTTTATTATTATTAACCATAATATGTTCGGAGGCAACCATAAAGTGGTTGTGGTTACTTGATGGAGGAATATTTTTACAATAACATGGTTGTCGTTGACAATAATATGGTTAAATTAACCATAATATGGTTAAAATTTTTTTTAAACATAGTATTGTTGAAGGTGACCCTATATAAGTATGTTTTTTATATGGGTGTAGCATAAATATTTAAGTTAAAAATTAGTCCCACACCAGTAGAACATTAATTTTAAGGCGGTCCAAGACCTAGCGGAGAGGAACATCGCCTCTTCTAAACCTTGTTTGCGTTTGAAGTAAAGAATTGTGCTTTGCAAGCGGTTTTGGTTTAGTTTCTAGTTTAAAAATGATATCGCCTAGCAAACAAATGTTTCTATTAAAAGTTCGCTTTCCGTCTAGCGATTTTTCTCTTACTTTTTTTGTTGCCCTTTTCCTCTCTTTCTTTTTTTTTTTGTTTGCAGAAAATTAAAAACAAAAAATCAGCAGCAACTTTTAATTAAATTGATATTTAATATTTTTGTTGCAACTCATTCAGTTTATTATAATTAATTGTCAGTTGTTGTCAATTAATGGCGCAGAAACAAAAACTTTATTTAATATATTTAATTAATTGTAGGAATTTTTGCTTTATTAAAACGATATATTTAATTTATTATGTGAATTTAATTTAAAAGAGTATTTATTTGTATACATTTCTAATGTAAAACAGACATTACGGATTTTTAAATGAATGAAATTAAAGTTTTAATAAAATTAATTAAATACAATAATAAATAAAACATTTTTTTTAATAATATTAAATATTTTTAAGAAAAATTGCCAAGGGGAACACTGATCTTCTGATATACTTTTAATATTTTATTTTCCACCAACTATAAATATTTTTGTGGTTCTTTTTAAAATTTAACTCATTAAAGTAACAAGAAATATCATGAAAATTATTTTTTTTTGCTCATTTATTTAACTTAGTTCGTCAATAAATTCTGTAAATTGTAGGTAGGTTTTTTTAATAAATAAGTAAAATAAAAAATAAGTATTTGCACATTTATCTCCTACAAATCCAATAGCAATTTTATATTGCTGTGTAATAACTACACAGAGTTAAGAGGCGGCTCAAATAGAGCGGGAAAGAAAACAAAATTACTGTAATTAAATAAAGTTCGTATTAAAACGATATGAAAGCGTCAATAATTTACAACAAAAAGCAACTGCAGTAATAATTGCCTTAAGTTTAAAACAGTTACATTTACAACAAAAGAAAAAAATAAAGAGAGAAAGTATAGCTGGTCAAATCCGACCACATGATACCCTACAATACAATTTAAAAAATCAAATTTTAGAGAGCGATCTCTATTTTGGACCCATGGGTAATCATGGACTGCCTGAACTTAATTATGTTGTGAGGTTAAGATTCGTGTAAAAGTTCTTTGTGCCGAATATTATTTAGATATCTTCATCTTTATCACATTTTTTTGTATTTAAGTGATTTTAGGAAGGGGGTTTATATGGGACCTTTAGTCTAATTTGGACCTAACAGCTCAGCATTTTTCCATGACATAGAAGCTATCGTAAGTTATAACCCCCAATTTTTATGCCAATAAAAAATTTTTTGAGAAAGTTATCGCTTTAAAAGATATTTTAGGGAGTAGTATTTGTATTGCAGCTTTTGACAAATATGATTTGTGGCGTTTTCTTTTCTGAGTAGTTTCTACCTTTAAAATCTCTTTATGTTCTTTTCTAAAAAAAAAATAAGTGTTATTTTAAAAGTGCAACGCGATCTTTTCTTATGATGTTCCCCCTTAAAAGAAAAAAATGCTACATGTTCAACACTCATTTTAAATAAAGGGGCATTAGTGCAGCACTAGATGGTTTTGTTTTTAGGTTATTATTTCTGGTATATCGTGGATATTAAAAGCTCTTGTTTTTTTCACTTAGAAATTAGCGGTATAAAAGAGCTTCAAATTTTAAAAGCTTATTATGCTTTTTTGCTTAATGCCGAAACTTGTGTTTTTTTTGTAAGCGTAAAATATGCAACACTTAAAAAAAATCAGGTTATCATTTAAAAATGTTGCCAAATCACATGAAAGCCTTATGATACACTTTTTTTTAAGAAAAGAAAACGCCATTTGATTTGAATCAAATAAGTTTGCATCAAATTTGAAATGATTTATGGGCTCAAAGGGTGTATCCCGAAAAGGACCATGTTTGAGGGCTTAGTCCTTGTGCCAAGCAGAATATATGTACCGAATTTCATCGAATGATCTACAAAATTGCGACCTATACTTTGCGCAGAAAGCTAACATGGACAGCCAGCCGCACGGATGGACGGACGGACATCGTTAGATCGACTCCGAAAGTGATTCTTAGGTGTTACAAATATCAGCACAAATGCATAATACCATCTTCATTATTGTGTTGGGGTATAACAGATGTAGATACCCTACAGATCATGAAGCTTTATTTCTTTTTCATTTTAAACGGTTACAAAATGTCGTTAAATTGTCTATGAACAATTTTTGCTCCGATCGCACAGTGGTCCAAGATGCCAATCTAGCTGGAAAAAAGTCATAACTTCTCTTCGGAAGCAGCTAGAAGGATGAAACTTTGGTGTTATGTACTTCTTATTGAAAGCATTCCTTGCGCAAAAAGTGGGCGTTGTAGATAAAATGGGCGTGGCAATTTTTAACGGCGTTTTAAGAATATCAAAATGTAACGATTTAGAATATTATTGTATTAATTAAGAAGAGGAGAAAACTCATTTTGGAAATTTTAAAATTCGACTGCATATGCGCAATCGAACGAGGCTTTCGGGCACAGCTTTTTAATATTAATAATAAATATGAAAAATTACACATTATATAGTTCTCTCCGTGTTATTGGTATGTTATCTATTTATGAATATAAAAAGTTTACCGGTCAATAATTGCAGCTAATTTTTTTATCATCTAAAGTGGACATTACACAGATAAAAACGGCACAATTCATTTCACGGGAATCCACGGGAATCCAGCTAGATTGGCATCTTGGACCACTGTGGATCGCGAACGATCAAAATTTTAGTTTTGATTGGAAGAAAATGAAATATTCTATAGAAAGATCGAAGCGATCGAAATTTTCTACACAAAATTTATTATAGAAAAGTTTCCATCAAGATGTTTCGAACCACGCCAAAAGCCATGAGATCGGCAATTTTTGTTAATCAGTCGGCCAGCGGGTTGGTTGTCAACTTGCTTTCATATTTACTTAGCCCAATTTTAGAAATTTTATCAAATAAAACTCGACCCTTTGGAGTTACAAGTCGTGACCCACGGCTTAGAAACAGGGGTATAGTAATTTATTATATTTCTGTTCGTTTTAATCTTGGTGGGCAGTTTAGTTACGGGTTTACTGGGTTTCGATAAAACAAATTTTTGTTGCATGATGGAACCCTTCACGAAGATCACACATTTGGAAAGGTTTGACTCGAGCTCTTTTTAAGATTGACGAACAATCACAGGGTTTTTGGTATCATGTAGTATATGTATATGCTTCAAACGAATTTCTTGAGGTCGTCACAATATCAATTTTTTTATTATTAAGAAATTATTCTAGTTCTGTTTTATGCTGACGGATGCCGTTTGCGTTACAAAAACAACTTTTTGGACAGTCATAGTGCTGGTTCACACACGTCAAGTTTGACTCGTCAAGTCTTGAGCATTTAGGAGAGAAGGGAAAAGAGAGGCCATTTTTTCCCCTCTCTCCTAAAAACTCAAGACTTGACGAGACAAACTTGACGTGTGTGAACCGGCACATAGATTCGTAAAATTTTAAATTGCCTAAACTAGAGATTCAATTGTTGCTTCTAGCTGAAAACCAGAGTTTTGTCCTTCGGCTCAGAGTTCTTAATTGAGTAAAAATTCGCTTTTAACACATTGGCGTAAGAGGTAGTGGGATGTTATTAGTAAGAAGTTGATTTGCTGCCTGCACTCGAAGGGATTTCAGTGCTACCGATCTCTTAACGATAGAATATAGATTGCATCTATCTCTATAGATTGCAGTTTGATGGCAGTTACAGTTGCTAAATTTCTTTACGCTTGAATCATTTTCAAAACTGATCAAATTGTAGTATTCCCTTGTGTCACCAAATTCTTGGTCATTTAAATATTAATAGGAACATTTCTTTTGTGCGGCACCTCTATCGTAATTCTTTTGTGCATGATATGTTTTCGATTTTAAATGCAGTGCGTTTCGTATTTCATTCCACTCGAGATAGTGGTTAAGGATTTAATTAATAAAATTTTTTATTTTAAAGCCGTTTTCTTGTAAGAAAATATTTAATTTCATCTGGGTCAAAGCATGAGCCAATTCCCTAAGTTACTAACTGAAGATCTCTTCTACTCTTCAATTGATTAATAGAAAAGCTGTTCTTTAGATATTCAAATTTAGATGAAAATTTTACGAAAATCATTCACATTGTTGATTGGTATTTTCGTTTCGTTGATATTGCCGCGCTTCATTGTAGCTGAGTAAAAAATTTTGGCTTACCAAACAGATCAAACTCTCTATTAGTCCATTAGGGTTTCGCTCTTTGAGATCAAAATGTTCAATCAAAATTTTCTATGGAAAAATTGCCATCCGATCGCAAACGATCAACTGTTTCTAGTGAAATCGAGCGATCGAAAATTCATATATTTAAAATTTCGTTTTGAGGTCAAGCAATCAACATTTTCTACAGAATCTTCTCAGTACGATCGCTAGCGATTGAGTTCCTCAAATTAAACTCTCGTTCCGGTGCCAACGCAATCGATATCGTTAAAAATTTCAATACAATTTATACAGTATTTTCGATCTCTTTTAAATGACGTAATTTAGATCCTGATAGCAAACGATCAACCTTTCTATAAACTATAAACGTTTTCAGTACGATCGGGCTCGAGTGCTCAAAGTCATATAATTTTTAGTACTTTTTTCGGACTAGCTGTTTAACTTATCCCAAGGTGTCTGCGATAAATTAAAATTAGTAAAAAGTTATTAAAAACAGTGATCGAAAATAAACATTAAATATCGTTCCTTAGATTTCGCTTCGGTAGTTTTGTGGAAAACACTAACGCTAATAGTGTTTGTGTAGTAAATCATTAAAAAAACGCGTTTCCCTGTTTGCGATCTTCGAACACAAAAATAGTACTGTACTTATCCACTTCAACAAAGAGATGAGAACATTTAATTCCGTTCGTTTTTTTTTTAAATCACAAACACAAGCAAAATACGTATACGAAAAACATTTTACACAAACAAAACATATACACAATACACACACAAGCTATTCGTGCTGTGGTATTTGCTAAAATTCTTTGTTTGCTCATTTCCTTATCGATGTATAAAAATAAAAACTTTGTCTACTGAATCACAACATTTGTTTTGTTTCATAGCGAAGAACTGAAAAAATGTTCGTTACATTCTTAAAAATAGTTACGAACGGTATGTTGTGGATTGTGTTCGTCTACACAAACACTAAAAAAAAGATATCGTTACTGGGTGTGCTAGCCGAACGCTTAATAATGCTCTTTTCATTTTCAAACACTGATTTAAAATGTTTGTTTGCTTTTCAATACATAAATGAATATTAACGGTCTATACCCGATCAAAAACCATTAATCAAAAATAAAATCAATTTTAATTAAAAATTTAATCAAGCTTAATAATATCAACAACATTACTGGAGAAAATGGTGTTAACATCTAAAAAGATTTAATTGCTTCTATTAAATTTTTTACTAGTGCAAAATTAATAAATTTTTTAATTAATATCACAAATTTTTTAATTGAAATTAACTTTTATTTTGATCTACAGTAAGTTTTTGATTCTTTGCTGGCGAGCAAACTTTTCTACAGATATTTTCGCAATTTAGAAGAGATAATTTTCGTTCAAATAGCGAGTATTTGATTAAGCTTTCTATGCAAAATATTTTCATTTTGATAATATGAGACCGAAATTTTCTACAAATTTTGATAAAAATTTTCAGTACCGTAAAAAACATCTGCATTTTCTGGCGTAAAGATTTTCTGATCGCAAGTGATTTTAGAAATGAAAATTTTCCCTTTAACCGCAAGAAATTAGAATTTTCTATGTAAAAATTTCGTAACGAGCGTTTGAAATTTTCTTCAAAAATTTTTTCAAACGAAAAATTGTACACAATTTGTTTTCTTTTATACATCCTCTTGAGTACCAAATTAAACCACACACTTAAAATATTAATCAATCTTATAGCAACAAAATATATTTAATTTTGTTTGTTCATAAAATCCATTGAATGCATTATTCAATACTTCGAATGCAAATGAGTGAGTATGTGAACATGTGAGTCTGTAAATCGCATACGGTTAACATGAATAAACGAGAAATTTTCATTCATATTCTCTCAGTAACTTTTAATACAAATAAGCACTTTGCCAGCTCTCCAGCTCTCCAGTGTATCAAGTGGTGTTTGTAATATTTCCATTGAATAATATTGAATATGAGCCCGGGGTATTTGTGTGCACGAGATAATTCTGGGGAATAAATACACAAACAAGTTTTAAAAAAGTTTAAAAAAATACGCTGGGAATGAATTGAAAGTGAAGTAGCAGTAGCGTGAAAGAGGGAGAGAGTGAGTGAGGAGTGAGTGGTTGGCGGTGTCAGAATTGAAGTAGATTGGTTTGCTCTGTGTGCTGTACGTTTGATGTTCAATGAACTTAATACAGAATTGAAACAAATTGAAAATTTATTGATTTTGCGGTCTATGGGAAAAAGTAAATGAGAAATAAAACAAACAAAAAAAAAAAAATTATAAAATAAATAAATATGAGTCAGTATATGAGAGTGTATAAAACAAATACACCCAAAACAAATAAAAAAAATTAACTGAAGGGAAGGGAAGGTTTGCTTAAAATATATGAAGTAAACTTTTGTTATTTACAGTTAAAAATATCTTTTAAAGATCTAAACGTTGCTTGATTTTTTGTATAACAAAATCCTACTGTCGCTAGTCCTGTAATTGAGGATATATTTTTACCCAAATTTACTTTTGCAATTAAAATGAATTTCTCAATAAAAACTAGAATTAAAGAAGTTTTTTTTATAGAAATTTTGAAAAAAACTTTTTGAAAAAGTATTTTTTTAAAAGATACCTTTTGAAAGAAAATTTGCTAAAACTTCGATTGAAAAGTATTCGATTTTAATCGTAAATTTATTTATCCCAAATAGTGATTTTTAAAAAGTAAACTTTTCAAAAGAGGTTTTTGAAACAGTAAATTATTGAAAGGAATCTTTTTATAAAGCATTTTATAAAGCATCTATAGAAAGCATTTTACTTTTATTTTAAATTAATTTTATTTTGTTTAATCTTTATTTATTAAATTGCAGTATAATTTATTGAGCTTGAGGTTTTTCTTTTTTATATAAAAAATTAGTTAATATTTATTTAATAAATCCAATATTTCGATACAGCAATATATATATAACGTTTTTTAATTAGTATTGTGGTAATTTTGTTGAACCATTTATGGTTTTTAATCCTAATTTTCAATATTTTGTTTGACTATTGACGTCAGCAGTCGTCGATGGCTGCGAGTATAAGACGGCAAATCCATCTGAGGAGATCAAGTGGTTGTGATCGAAACATGTCATGGTAACCAGCCGCCTGGGTTCGAATCTCAGGTCAGTCAAGAATGAATGATTATCAATAACAATTTTAATTAATTTTCATGTTGTAAAATTCCTTTCTTCATAAAAATAATTTAATGAAATTTAAATTTGATGAACTTAAGCCTGATTAAAATATTAAAAAAAATTTGGATTAAAAACCATAAATAGTTCAACAAAATAACAACAATTCTAATTATGTTATATATATAAAAAGAAGTGTACACTTACATGTCACCACTAACTGCGGAAACGGGTCGACCGATTTCAATCAACGATTTCAACGTTTGGGATAGTCTGTAGATGGTTTAAGTTAAGTTTGCACGAAATCGGCTTAGGGGTTCCGCAGATATGGCATTTAGATTTTCGTATATATTCCCATACAAATATCAACAAAACGCCCTCCATTTTTAACTCCTCCGAAGCGGCTTGACTGATTTTTATGAAATTTTGTATGTGCATTTGGTAGGTATGAGAATAGGTCGTAAAGTATATTTTACTTCGGTAGAGGGCGCAAAATAGGGCATAAGCTCCCCCTTAGCTAATCAACCGGTTTTCTTAAAATTTGGCATGCACGCACTGTAACATCTGAACGAAAATAGGGAGTAGGGAGGCAAAAGCTCTCCCTCCCTATATCTGCTTAACTAATCGAACAATTTTCTTGAAATTTTGCAGGAAAATAGTGTAACATCTGGAAAGAACTATAGCCTTAAATGTTTCTTATTTAGGGCGTGAAATAGGGCAACAGGGGTAAAAGCTCCCCCCCCAATTTTTTAAACAAATCAACCGGTTTTCTTAAAATTTGGCATGCAGACATTGTAACATATGAAATGAAATAAGGAGTAGGATGTGAAATAGGGCAAGAAGGGTAAAAGCTCCCCCTTCCATTATCTTCTTAACTAATCGACCGATTTTCTTAAAAGTTCGCAGGCAAATAGTGTTACAGCTGGAAAGTACATCAAACCTATAGTTTTTATTATTTGGGGCGTGAAATAAAGCAAGAGAGGTAAAAGCTTCTTAACTAATCAGCTGATGCTCTTGAAATTTGTCGAATAATAATAATAACAATAATTTGCTTACTTATAACAATAGTATGGTCTGAACAATAACATTTTACTCTTTTCCAAGAGCAACATCTTATAGTAGATAAACAACCATACTATTATAGATGGGAACCATACTATTGTTATTATCACCATAACACATTCAAAGGCAACTATGATATGATCGTGTCTTCTAAATGCAGGATTAATTTATCCATAATATGCTTGCAGGTGATAATAAAATGCTTAAATTAACCATAATGTTTTTTAATCATTTTCGGCAACAATAGTTTTATTGGAGGTGACCACATCGAAAAATGAGTTTTATCTAAATGCGCACTTCCCTCATATATGCAATATAAACTTATGTATATTAAAAAAGAATTTTTAACATCAAAAATTAAATTATAGAGTAGAACTGAAACCACTCAATAGTTTCAACATCAATCGTTAGCAGTGAAGCAGACACTTGCAACGTCTGTTTGCCATCGTAGTTGAGGTCCATAATAATTTCACCGATATGAGAATCATTGGAAATGATGATAATGTAGCTGATGCAATTGATGCCAATAAAAAATGTGTGTACTTGTTGGTTGAGGGGTTTTAATTAGAGGAGACTTGCAACGTCATTTATGGTTTAAGGTTTTTGTTGTTGTTCTTTTCAATCGTTTGGAAAAACGTTAAAAAGTTCTGTTTTTATAGCCTGCGGTATTCAATAAAAGACTTTTTATGCAGAACCCTTTATAAAAATAAAAATTGGTTATGGGAGGGGTGACAAGGTTTGGATCCAACCTTTTTTTTAGTTTTTAACTTTTTATTGTTGTGGATATGATGTGATAGTTACTGTTATTTAAATTGGAGGTGTTTTCTCAGGCCTTTTTTAAAGCAAAAGCTACAAGTTTGTAAAAGAAAAACTATCGCTTTGTTTTGTTTTTGGCCAAAATTTATCTTGTGACAGCCCTTTATTTTCAAATATTATTAAGTCTGTATTTTTCTTCATTATTTTTGTTATAGTATTTAGAAATTGACTTTATCTGGCTTAAACAAAATTCTAGTACATCTTAAAGTACTTTGAAATAAATGTTGTGTCTTCTCTACTTGGACGAACAGATAAATTTCTAATATGCCGAATTGTAGAAAATAAATCTTGCATGTAACATTTGAGTTAATAAAAATATTTTTTAGACAAGCCCAAAATATGCAAAGTTACAAAAAGTCTTCTATTACATTGTCATATAAACCAATCTATTTTAAATGTGTTCTTATGTTACACTTGGTTAAGTCTATAGAGTTATGCAAGAAGGGACGATTCGAATCAATTGAAATAAACCTTCTATCATGTTCTGAAATTCAAATTTGCATTAAATTGAAAACATTTTCTAAAGGATACTGGTTTATAATTTAATAAAAATATTTCCCTTAACATACTCTACGAAAACTGTAGCGATTAACCAAAACAAAAAAATAACTGATTTCATTCGATTTTCGGAACATGGCCCCTTTCATTCATATATTCGTCGGGAACCATAACATAATCTATAGACATCTGATTTATCAACTCCCTAAATTTTTAGTTTAGAAGGCCAGACCTATGATTTCATAGACAGAGGATTTAAAATGAATTATCTTTCCCACATGGCTTCCTACACATTTCGCCTACAAAACTACAAAGTCATGCCTGTTCGTCCAAACAAAAAAAACTCTTATGTGTTGTTTGCAGTAGACAAGCAATCGATTGTCTAGTAAAATTTATATGAAAAGTACTTAAAAAACTGAGTGATTTTTCCACACAATCAATTGCCTGTCACCTGCAAACAGCTCATTAATTAAAATCCAGTCTAACGTATTCCGAAAAAACTCCAGACAGCTGATTTGCGCCCCACTAACAATTTTCAGCAAGACAAGTCGTTAAAAAATGCAAGCGAACGATAACTTAACAAATTCCATACAAATTTGCGGCCCACTAAGAAATATTATGCGACCACAAATGTCAAAATCAGTAACTTGTGTTGTGGTCAGTGTTACCGCGCTGTGATACTAAAGTATGAATTTGACCTTTTTATTACCTTTTTTTTGAGACTGAACAAAGAAAATTATCTTCAGCGCTGTGGGACAATTTCACCTCAGTGGTTTCGTTCAGGATTGGAAAAACTGTAGTCAAAACCAAAAACTGTCGAACAACTTTTCGCTTTTTACATTGGATTGACAGCGACTGCTTACATTTAATGAATCAGAAGTAAAACCAACAGTTTTTTTTGACCAATGACAAATGAGGTAGTGGAAGAAATGGCAGTTTTTCTCCTTTGACTGCAGTCTTATAAACGCTGATTCAGTTAACAAGCAAAATTACCGCATTTGGGCAAATGAGAAACCACGAGTGATTATTGAAAAGCCAGTGCTTCCACAAAAATTGATTGTTTGGTGAGGTTTAAGGGCTACCGGCGTCTTTGGGCCGTTCTTCTTCAAAAATGAGGTCGGCCAAGCAGTTACCGTGAATGGTGTTCGCTATCGCGAGAGGATCACGGATTTCTTGTGGTCAGAAATTGAGGATAAGGACCTGGACAATATGTGGCTCCAATGGCTTTTTTGCGCAAGAAATTCAATGGCCGTGCTATCTTACGTCGTGGCGATTTTAATTAACCGTCGTGATCATGTGATTTGTCACCATGGGACTTTTTTCTTTGGGGATATTTAAAAAGAAAAAATGTACGCCAATTACCCTTGAACAATTTAAGAGCTAAAGTAAAAGAAAATTCGGCACATTAACGACATTGAACCTCAATTACGACTTAGAGTCATAGAAAATGTGGAGCACTGAAGCCTTGGCCAGCATTTGTCCGATATTTTTTTTCACACGTAATTGGCATAGATCCTTCTAACACAATTAATAATATAAACATAACTCTCTAAAAGCTTTTTTGTTTTATATACAATTAACATCCTGTGTTTTAATTGGCCCACCCTTTATATAGTATAAGTATAAGTTGTCGATCGACCTCGTGCTTTAAAAGCACATTTTTCTTAGAGTTTTCCTAAAAATATAATTTTTTCTTTTTAATTCAAAACTTCCATTCCAGATAGTTTTCGTATTCCATAGTTACCGCCCTTAAATACCCAGTAATAGTAGATATGTATTTTCTACCTTTTATTTTTTATGACTTATGAGCACATGAAAAGTATTTAAAATTTATTCATATTTTTTTATTTTACATATTATGAAATTTTATTTGATATCTTAAGAATACCACACCACAAGCACAACAAATACACTTGGGTGTATTGTATCTGCATCCAAAGGATACTTGTAGGCAGACTCTTTGGCTTTGATAGTCATAAGAGCAAAGAGAGAGAGAGAGAGAGTTATGCGAATAAAATAATGTTAGCTAATATTGCATGAATTATTAGACATTTATATTAGCTTGCCAAGAAGATATTTAAAAGATAGCAATTAAAAAAATTTATTTAGTTTGGCATAAATAAAAGAGTTTACTAGAAATGAAGTCATATAGAAATAACTATATTTTAGGTAGGCACTACTTGTAGAAATTTTTTTTTTTGGCAAAAAGTAATTTTTTTTTTTAAATCAATCAGTGCTGCTAGAATCCAAACATAATTTAACACAGGCCAGAGATTTAAATTATCCAAAGTTTTATAAATTACACAAAATTAATATTGTGTTTGATAACCTAACGATGTTTTCTTTTCTACAAAAAATGTGCCTTTTTTTTTAAATAAAAATTCAATTTGGTGTCTTTTTCTTAAAAATTTTGATCCCGAAAAGGTTGGCTTGTTTTATTCTAAAAAACGCATGCTTTTCGGGAGCAAAATTTTTAAGAAACAGACACCAAATTGCATTTTTTTTTTAAAAAGGCAAATTTTTTTGTAGAAAAGAAAACACCATAAGTTTGCAGTACATTGCGCTTCAGAAAAAATTTAAGACGTCACTGACTTCATACATTAATAACGCATATTTGCATTGTATTAAGAGTTAAATTGTTTTTTCATAAAGGCTGGTGTTTTCGCGATATAGCGCTTTATCAAAATTAGAGAGACTTGAAGGATATACGTTTATTATCATAATTTGGAATAGTTTTGCTCTATTCAACAAACAAAAAAATGCAAAAATCTGCAAAAATAGACTCGTTAGCGGACAGAAATAAATCCCAATTGTCAAATTCGTGTGTATGAGCCAAAATTTGTTTTTGTTTTATATAAAGACAATATTGACAAATCGGGTATTTTTATAGAGCAGCATGTCTACACTCCCAAATGAGTCTTCCTTGTGTTAATGTACCTTGGTGTAAATATTATTTCTAAATCTAACAGTAGTTTCAGAGATATCGTTAAAGTAAGAGAAACACAAGTTAGAGTGGTATATTCGGCAGTGCCGAATCTTTGATCTAACGACACACAGTACTTTGTTCCATATACAAAAATAAGGTGAAACAATGTTGTTCCAATGTTTAAAAAAATTACTTTACTGTATTCGTATCTAAATAAATTACATGTAGGAAGAACATTTTTTTATGCAAAATGCGTATCGCCGTTGCAAGAGGTCGCTCAACTTGTCCTAATTTTTAATAACTTTTTACAAGAAAAACTTAACTTAATTCATGTTCTAGGAAAAAATTATTAAAATTTTTTACAATTTTTTAGTTAGTATTTGGTAAAAACGACATTCTTCTTTGATATGGGCCCACACTTTATTTTAAGTATGGATTAGTAATGCTCTGGAAGAATCTTAAAAAAAATAAAAGAAAAACAATTTTGATGGACAAATAAAAAACTAAGTGAATACTCTTTTAAATTTTCTCTGCCGTTTAATAAACCAAGTGTTCGCCATTAGGAATCAAAACAGAAACTAACCATCATTTAGTTTTAACTTAGAGATATACGATATTTTTTAGAGGCCCAAAACGCATTTATTTTTTTTTTTATAAATTAGTACTTTGGATTAAAAGCAATACATTTTTTTCTGTACGATTAAATATTCAATTTTCTTTGTACTGTGTTTAGAGGTTAAGGTTCTGAAGAAATTAGCTTCAAGAAAGTCTCTACCGTTATTAGACATTATTTTATAGCCGTACAAAAATGCAGGTTGTTTTTGCCAAAAATACACGAAAGGAAAACACTCGGGATAAATCAAGTTTTTTATGCTTAATTTAAGTACGAGTCGTACTCAAATGTTGATGTACGAATAACACTGAAACGTACTCAAAACAATCCTAAAGGGCAAAACTTTCGAAAATCAATCCCGGAATTTCTTAAAATACTTTCTTAAATCAAGTAAAGAAAAAGATTAAACTTTTCGTTGTGTTTAACCCTTCGGCTTACGCATGTTTTGATTTTCTATACACATTGAAAAGGGTCTGGCTAGACTCATGTGTACGACGAAGGGTTTAAAAGTAAATTTAAATAAATCATAATAACTTTTTCTTTTCAAGCACGTATTCAGAACAAAATCAACTTTATAATACTTGAATCAAGCGGATTTTGAGATTGATTTAATCTTGGTTTTATTTAAATCAATCTCATTTTGGATTATTTCAAGTACGAAATCGTTGTTTAACTATGTTGACACTATGTCACTGGACTTTATGACATGCCACCTTTTTAACAGACGGGCAGGCAGACAGACAGACAGACAGACAGACATACAGACAGACAGACAGACAGACAGACAGACATACAGACAGACAGACAGACATACAGACAGACAGACAGACAGACAGACAGACAGACAGACAGACAGACAGACAGACAGACAGACAGACAGACAGACAGACAGACAAAAAAAGTTCAATCGACGTAGAATAACTCAAGGAGCCAAAATACACATGCTTTATGGGCTCTGAGATGAATAATAAAAAAGTTTCACATGGAATGACAATCACAACTAATTGTGGTGGAGGGTATAGAAAGGAATTTTAGCACCATGAAATAAATTGAAATTTTGAAATTCTTGACGAAAGTACAAAGAATCAGCGATGAGGAAGAAACATGTAAACAAAATTGAAAACACATACTCGATTTTAGCAAATTTCGATCCCCCACTAACACCATGGGTTAAAGGGTTAATGGATGAATACAAACTGACTATCTATGTTTTCTATGTTTGAAATTTCATTAAAATTGGGTTGAAAATTTGTAAGAAGCAGAATTTACCCCTATCTCCCTATTTTCAATAGGCTTGATTCTTATGCCAAGTAAGTAAGAGCCTACAATTATGCTAAATTCAATCAAATTATCCTGTTCTTTGCGCACACGCACAGCCAGCCAACCTGATGGACATCGTTACATCGATCGGTATTAGAGTATTCATTCGGTTAACCGATTAATTACAACCCGATTAACTGATCGGTTGATTTCAAATTGGCTTTTTTCGATTAACAATTAAACCGGTTAATTTCATTCGATTAACCGATGTTATTAAATTTTTAATTTTTTGTGGTTTTGTAACATATTTTTTTTGTGTTTTTAATTATTTGTTTCGCTTCATATACAAAAGGTATGTGTTTAGAAAATATTTTTCATACAAACAAAGAAGGTGTTCAGTGATCTTCATTTTAACCCATTTTCCGCCGACAAGCACTCTTCACTTTTTTTCAATGTTTTTTTTATCTTCATCATAGATCAACAGGAATGTGGCGAAAACTGACTTAAATGTTTGATTGCCAACACCTTTTTTTTGTTTCACGTACTTTTTGTGTGTATGTGCTTAGCTATTTGTTTCTTCTCATAAAAATTAAAATAGTACTCTAATCGCATAATGGAGTATTTTATATGTGTAGAGAAATCCTGGAAAAGGCCTGGGGAATTAGATATTCATCTACGATAAGTAAAAGAATTTTTTCCAAGTCAAGTTTTGTCAAAAATAAAGAACAGAATCGGTTTAATCCTAAACATTTAAACCAAATTACTTTTCTAAAAGATTATTTAAAGAGATCTCCTTTTAACTATTGAAAAAACTAATAAGATTATCTCAGTCTATTTTTAATAAAAACATATTTTGGGTGGTTCACATTGTAGTCATAAAGATGTAAAGGCTTATGTCTTAAAATAATTATAAAAAATATATATCGTCGGCGTAATATGCAAAGCTGCTAAATCCAATTTTTAAGTTAATTGAGATTTTGATGCCGTGTGCTAGGGAAAGATACGCCTCGTCGACCAGCATGTAATTTTTCTTCTATTTAGGTCTTTAAGTGTCTAAAACCAAATATATTTTTGGGTTTCCTCTCAAACTGCAAATTTGAAATAAACGGATGTGTTTTAGAATCCAAATCCACTCGAAAGTGGATTACTTAAGCATTGTTGGTGTTCTGCATTTCACATCCACATGCTTTAATTCGTTTTCAGTTAGAGAAGATATGGGTTGGTGAAAGTTAACCGAATCCAATTGTTATATGTGATATAGTTTTTAACAAAAAAATTAATTTTGCTTTTATCTTAATCCAATTTAATCAAAAATATGTCGTTATCTAAAACGCAAAAGGCCCTTACTAACCCTAAATTTAAAGTCGACTTTTTATTGATTTTTTTTTTAACGATTTTTATGTTATTGTCAGACAATTTGTTTTTTTAATCGATTATTGTTCGCGATATAAGCGATTTGTTCGTGTAAGTTTTCTGATTCTTTACAGCTTTAACGATTAATAATGAATAGTAGACTTTGCTATCATGACGCTGTTTGCAAATTTTTGCGAATTTCCGTGAATTTAGCAATTTTTATCGAATTTTTGCCATTCCTTATAGTTTTAGGGAATTTTAAGCAATTTTATGGCTGATTTAAAATATTAAAAAGTTTTCGCAAATTTTTCGCTATTTTTGCAGTTTTTTTTTGTTATTTTCCAACATTTTGTTTTTAACCCATTTAGAGATTTTAAATAAATTTTAGTGTTTGTTTAAAAGTTTGAAATTTTTCGGGAATTTTAGCCATGTAAGCGATTTTTTCCTGTGATTCTTTACAGTTTTTACGATTTTTAAAAAATATTAGACATTGCTATCATGCTGCGGTTAGCAAATTAACGATCTTTAGTTTAACAAAATTTTTTCCAACAAAAACTTCGAATACATAAAAACATGCGGATTTGAGAACACCAATTTATGACTTATGCGGATTCAAAAATTTTTTCGTTTTTAATTCGAGTCTAAGCCTAGAACATACCTGAAAAAAAGTTTTTTTGTCTCTCCTGTAAAATGTGGTAAATGGGAGTTAGCAGGTTCGCAGGTTTGCATATTAAGCCGACGATATGACTGTTGGGGGGTACCGCTTATAATTTAGATTTATACTGTACAGTTATGACGAATTAATGAACACAGCATTATTTTGTTTGAAACACAACAATATTTATTTTAAACAATTGTAAATTATTATTTAGGATATTATGACGATATGACCTGATAGCACACCTTGTGAATCCCCTAATTATGTATTAATTAAAAAATGAATTTTACATATTTATGAATTGTTTTTTTCAGTGCTCGTTTTAGTTCAAAAATTGTTATGTTTGGTGTGTTATTGTTATTTTTTTTTCTAATAAACTTAATATAATAAATAATTAACGCATTTTTATAAATTGCAAATATTTAATTTAAAAAAAACCTTTATTAATCGGTTAACCGAGTGAATTACCGATTAAAGCAAAAGGTCGATTAAATGAATACCCTAATCGGTAAACCTTAAGGTGGAATCATATTTTAAGATGTTACACACATCAGTACAAATGCATAATTATTATATTATTCAAGGCAAGTCTTACGTATTCCATACTATTTTGTGGGATAGAAATCTAATGAGTTTGTTGCGACTGTCAAAAAAATATAATTCAACATTACAGTTTCTGTTCACACGTGGAAATGCCTTTGTGAAAATGCAACTCTGATCATTTTTGTTTTGAAAAGTTTCAAAAAATGATTAAGTCGTATTTGTGGTCAAATTTTTTTTCGTAATACTTGTCATTTTCAAGACACATTGCATTCACACTATCACACTTTCTCATATTACTTTAGTTTTTGACATGTATTAATACAAAGTGTAATAGTGACAATTAGCCTTTAATGATATCTGTAAAACTACCAAACAAATTTTGAAACGAAACCTTAATTAAAGGTTAACCCGGTGCGCTTTGCTACCCCATCGAAATACAATTAGTAAATTTTTTAAAACAGATATTGATAACACCCGCTCTACTAATATATATACAGAAATCGCATGTGTTCGTATGGGAGGTGCCATGACTACTTTTCCTGTTGAACCTACTTTTGGAAGATGTTGTGTATTTTTATCTAAGCTATTTGTAAAAAATTGGAACACCTTCACTGTAACAGTACTCCAACTATGAAGAAATCTTTATTGTCATTGTATGAGAGGTACCACTCGCACTTAAAAATTATAAAATATTAATTGCCAATGTTAAGAGCCGGGTTAGAAGTCTATAGGGAACAAAATTTCATACGCTTTTTTACTTTTATATTATTGATTGCTCCTCCTGCACCTTAATTTTCATTTTGAAAGGTGTAGTTTACCATAAGAGTGGATCCTATAAAGCTTGAAGACATTTGTCTTCAGATATTCGGAATTTAATTATTTCGTTCTTCCTCTATTCCGCCGATTGTTATTAAAAAATTTATAGTTCACTATAATAGTGGCTTTAACTACGTTTTAAGTATCTGGCTAAGATAGTTCTTCAGTTACGCGATATTTAATATATACATCCTATGGGGGTATTGCTCCAGCTGCGCCTTCCCCCTTAATTTTTATTTTCAAATGTGTAGTTTACTATAAGAGTGACTCCGACCAAGTTTGACCATTCTCACTTAAACAGTTCTTAAGATATGCGATATTTAATATTAGCGTCCTATGGGGGCACCACTTCCCCTGCTGCTATCTCATTTCAATTTCAAGACTCAGAAAATGGTACTGGAAAAAATTTCAAGAAAATGGGTGCTGCGACTCTTCACATATGCAATACTTAATATTGGCATCTTATGGTGGGTTCCTCATCCCCAGCCCTAATCGAAAAAAGTGCTCCTCCTCTGTCTAACCCACCCATTTTTATATTGAAATTTATAGTTTACCATAATAGTAGCTTTAACCACGTTTGAGGAATCTCCCTTTAATAGTTCTTAAGTTGAGCGATATTTATTATATGCATCCTATGGGAGGTATTTCCTTCCCCCCTGCGCCTACCCGCTTTATTTTTATTTTCAAAAGTGAAGTATACCATAAGAGTGACTTCAACAAAGTTTGAACATTCTCACTATAACAGTTCTTAAGACATGCGATATTAAACATTGGCGTCCTATGGGGGTACCACTTACCCCGCTGCTATTTTATTTCAATTTTAGGGCTCAGAAGATCCTACTACCAAAAGTTCAACAAAATGCGTGCAGCGGCTCTTAAGATATGCGATATTTAATATTGGCATCCTATGGGGGTACCAATTCCCCTGCCCCTATCGAAAAATAAGTTCACGTGATCTTACTGTAAAAATTTCAAGAAAATCGGTTCAGTAGCTTAGGAGTCTATAAGCCAACAAACAAACAAACATTTTTCATTTTTATATATATAGATTTACTGTCGACTTCTTGTGCGTATACTTTATATATCCTGTTTAATTTTGAAAAATTAATCATACACCTCGGTGTATTTGGTTAACATGGACTTACAATCAGTTAAACGGACGGATAGACATCGTAAGATCTCTTTAAAAAGTGATTCTGAGTGGAAAGGTATACCTAAAGATTGGTCCAGATTTCTATAAATTACACACATCGCCAAAAACATATATAATTGCTTTTTCCTTAATTTTTGCTTATGTATTGAAGGTTTTTTTTCGCAACCACGTTTCTCGATTTTTTCCGATTTTTTTGATTAACCGGAAAAGTAATCAGTAAATACCGCCATAAAATTTTGATTTTTTTTTGTTTTTCGAAATATCGGAATTTTTTCTAATTCTTGGATTATAAAAGAATATATAGCAAAAAGTTTCAAATATTTGGTAAAAAAAAGTATTTTGTCTCTCCTGAAAAGTATTTGTTTTTGAGTTACGAGGCTGCGAAAGAAAACCATCGAAATACAAGTTTAAAATAACGATTATCTTTAATGGCAACCTGTCTTGTCTTACAATTTTAGAGTAAAATTTAAATGTAGATGGCGAAATCGAAGCAATATGTGCGATTACAGATACATATTTAAAACAGAAAAGCCAGAATTTCGCAAAAAAATTATTATATTTTAGTTGTTGCGAAAGCACTTGTAGGCACCAAAAATATCGAACATGTATCAAAATATACATTAGAAAGGCAAAATATGCGCTTCAAATTCAAAAAATGCTACAAAAAAGCTCTTTTTACTACAAAAATTTTTACAAAAAAAATTTAGCAAACTGTAAAATATGCCATAATTTGCACTAACAAATTGATGCCCAAATTCATAAAAGGCTCTAAAACGCATAAATGCATTGATTCTGTTTCCCTGAATATAACAAATTTCCAGGTCTATTTAAAAACCCCAACTATACAAATAGTTCCATATCGAAAATATCGCACACAATTTTCTTGTATTCCTTTGGCAACAAAAATTCAAGCATTGCAAAACACAATAACATTTTTTCCACAATTGTACATTTTTTTTACTCATTGCATTACTCATGCATTAAAATTGACATGCTCATGTGTAAATGTGTAAATACTCACAAAACTTAAGCCTGCATTACATACAAACAAAGGTAAACAAATGCATGCAAATAATGTAAGCAGGGGTACTTCTATTAACATGTATTTAAATATAAGTAATGAAAGAGAGAGAGAAAATATTCATTTTCATGAAATTCTCAATACCCTGGTATTGTTGAATTTTTTTTTGCTTATTGTTGTTGATGATAGGAAAGTGTATTAAGGAATTGCATTTGCATAAACAAGTACAACAACTACAGCAACCATGGTGTAGAAGCAGCAACAGCAAAACACATTATTGTCACCTAAAAATAAGATAGAAGTGGGTGTTTGCAGGTAAATTAAGTTAAAGTCAGATATCAGAAGTGTGAAAGAAAAGTTTTCGATTACTAAAGAAAGTTTATGGATTGCAGAAATTTGCTGGATAAAATTAATGGATTACAAAAATTGCTTAAGAAAAATTATCGATTACAGAAATTTTCTATACAAAGTTTATCGATTGCAGAAATTTGCTATATAAAATTTATACTTTACAGAAATTTGGCATTTAGAATTAGCGATTACAGAAATTTTCTATAAAATCTTTAAATAAGCTTTAGAAAATTTATCGATTACAAAAATTTACAACAGAAAATAAATCGATTACATAAATTATCTGTAAAAATTTTCGATTACAGAAAATTTATTAACCACGGAAACTATAGAAAATGTATAAATTACAGAACTTTGCTATAGAAAACTTATCGTTTACAAAATTTTTTAGATGATCTACAGAAGAATTATACATTTTTTAAATTTTTCCAAAAAATTTATCAAAAATTAAAGCTCTCTCTGTATTTTTTTTTCAAAATTTCTTAAGTACAAATAACTAATACTTATTAAATAAAAGGGTATTCATTATGTCGGGCTTTTTCTTAAATAGGTTAATCGCTCGATTAATTAACCGAGGTTTTGGTTGAATCGGTTAATAATCGGTTTTATTTTGTTAATTTCAATAAATAAAAATACATTAATGATTTATTATATGTTAAACTTGACTTGAAAAAATTCATTCACTTATCGTAGATGTTGGAGAAATCGAAAGCAATTCATAATACAGAATATCTTATTTCTCAGTCCTTTTCCTGGATTTCTCTAAACATATAAAAGCTTCCATTATGCCATTAGATTCCTGTTTTAATTTTTTTAAATGTTTAACACTTCTAATTGTTGCGGATAATTCTGTTAAAAGATGGTTTGTGTTACTATCGAGAGTTTCTTCTGTTGTCAGGTCATCATCCTGGCAAAGCTCAGCATCGAATTGTGTAACATCGGTTCATCGACTGAAATTAGCCGGTTTAATCGTTAATTAAAAAAATAGTCAAGGTTAAGTTAACCGATCAGTTAATCGGGTTGTTATAAATGGGTTACGGTTAACTGAATAAATTACCTTAATTGTCTATAGGAAATTGTTTAACTATGTATAGTGATAACTTAAGGTTACCGATAATCAATTTTTCATTTTGACGAGTTAAATTTTCTATGGAAAACTTTACAGAAATAGAGTTGAATTTTTTACACAAAATAAAGCAAAAACCCGAATTTTTTATACAAAATTAATAGATTATCTACTTGAGTTTGCTAAGGAAAACTGTTCGATAAGTTTAATTATCTGCCAAGAATTTGTTGATTACTCTGGTTCTCTATGTAAAAACAATTGTTAGTTCAGTCCAACATCGAAAAGCTTTCAATAACTTTTCTATAAAAACCCAAGGTAACTAATAACTTGTCTACAGAAAAATTAAGTTGTTGGTAAATTTTCTATAACTTTGGTTTATCGATTACTTTTTGTATAGAGAACAAAAGTTATCGATAGCTTCCCATAAATAACCAAGTTATCAAGTAAGTGAAAAGTAAGCGATAACTTTGTTTCTATATGTGAAGCTGGCGATTAGTTTTTCGATTAGTTTTGTTTTCTATACAAAGTTATCGATTAAGTTAGAAAAGTTATCAATAGCTTTATTTTTCTGTAGGCAAGTTTTTAGTACCCTTGGGGTTTTATTGAAAAGTTAGCGATAACTATGGTTTTTTTATAGAAAAAATATCGATAACTTTGTTTTTCTATAGAAAAGATATTAACTACCTTGGATTTTTATTGAAAAGTTATCGATCACTTTAGATCTATATAGAAAAGTTATCGATTACTTTATTTTTCTGTTCAAAAGTTATTTGTAACATTGGACCTGTATAGAAATACTATCGATAACTGGTTCTATTTAAAAAGCTGACAAAAAAGGTTTGAAAACATTGATTTGCTTGAGTTTCTTTAAATTCCATAAAAAGTTCGATAACTTTAACTGCATTTTTTTAATACTTTTATTCTTTTACGCTCTGCGTTTGCTTCCAAGTACATACTAAATAGTACTTCAGTTTAAGCACACAAGTTGTGTTGGTGTTGCATTAAAACATTTTTTCAAATTTACATTTCTACACCTTTTTTCTTCAAAGTGTATATGTCTGTCCGTCTGCCAGTTTATTTCTTCCATTTGTTGTCGTATGATTGTTGCGAATGTTGCAGGTACTTTTTATTAAACCTCTGCTACTTCTTTCGATTTTCGAGTTGGTTAAGTAAGATTTCCATAAACAATATTTGCACTAAATAAAACACAAAAGGTAAAGAATTGTAAATATAAACTATTCTTAAGGTAAAAATATTCAATTTAAATTTATTAGATTTTAAATCTGTTTTCGTCCCAAGCCTTTAAAACAAGCCCAAGAATTGCCTCTTTTTAAAAGTCAAATCACGATTCCTTTACTTTTTTAATATCAATAAAATCTTTTAACTTTAAATAGAATTAAATAAATTTATTAGTGAATATTTGTTTAAAGGATAATACACTCAACTATTGCATTTTCATTTCGTACCTTTCACAGCAATTAGGAAAATTGAAAATTTTATAAATTAAAAATAGAAAAAGAAAAAATAATAAATTGTACAAAAATAGAATAACTTCTAACCACTTGTTAATTCATCAGTGAATTGTGGTAATTTTTCGCACATAAAATTCTGTCAGTCATAGAGAATGCAAAATGAAAAAAAAAATGTGTACAAAAGTTATGAAATTTATTTGAAAAATAAATAAAAATTAAAAAACAAAAACTTGTGTGAGTGAAGAACAAAAAAGAGAACATTTTTAAAACATTTTTTTTTAGAAAAGAACTTTCATGATTGCTCTGAAGTGCTGGCATTAATTTTTAAACTTTTATTAAACATTTGATGGTAAGGCCATAATTTTTAATGGAACAATAGGAAAATCAATTACCAGGAAAATAAAAGGGGAATTTATGCATAAAAAATGAATTAACAACAAAACATTTCCTTTAAAAGTTCATAGAAAGTTTTCATTGAAATACCATGTCAAAGTTATCGATAACTTTAAAATTCTATAGAAAAGCTGTCGATAGCTCCATAAAAAAGGAGGATAGTTTGCAGTGGGCTAATCTATAACTGCGGGGGTTGTAGAATCGATTTTCGCCACTACGTGCTGGTAATATTGCTCGGTTATTAAAGTTAGAATAATTTGTAACTTGTATTTTAAATAAATGATGACCAGGGAAACCAAAAATATGCTTTAAAAAAACGTTTTATGCGCATTAAATAAAATATTTAACAAAACAAAATTTTAACAAAAAAAACCTAAAAATATTATCGCTTAAGCCCATATTTGGTTAAAATTTATATAAGAGATATATGGGTTTTTGTCTCAAAGGGATTTTAGGTACGGCCGCTAAATTGTTAAAAAAGTTAACATTTAAAGGAAGTTAAAGCTATTTAAGGATGGGAGCTTTGGGCAAATGTGAAACGATTCGAAAATAATTTAATTTGCAGTAAAATATTTTTGGGGCGAATCAAATTTAAAAACCATCATTATAAGATGGCTTATTGACCTGAACTTTGCGCACAAGGTTAACGTGGGCAGACAACCAGCCAGACGGACGGATGGACATAGTTAGATCACTTTAAAAAGTGATTTTGAGTCGATCGGTATACTTAAAGATTGGTCTACATTTCTATGTATTATACACATCGCACAACACTTATCCTTAATGACAACCTGCTTCTTCTTCCAATTTGAGAGTAAAAATTCAATGTAGATGGTACAATTGAAGTAACAGAATTTCGAAAAAAAAAATTATTTTGTGCAGAAGATCCTATAAGCATCTAAAAAATTGAACATCAAAATATGCCTTAAAATGGCAAAATATGCGCTATAAACTAAAAATAGGCTGCAAAAATGCTCGTTTAACTACATTATGCACAAAATTATGCTGCAAACGGTAAAATATGCAAAAATATGCACTAACAAATCGATGCCAAAATTTATAAAAGGCTCTAAAACTGACAAATATATTGTGTGTGCCTTAATTGGTCGCACAAGAAAAAACATGCAATTGTATAATTTTGGTTTCCCTGATGATGACTTATCATTTGATTAGGAAAGTTATTAAAATCTTTGAAATTTTATAGAAAATTAAGCGATAACTTTATAAGTTATGGAAAACTTTGATTGTCCAAAGAAAAGTTATCGATAACTCGATTTTCCATAGAATTGTTATCCACATCGTTAATATTTTCTTACAAATATTATCGATACCTTGATTTTAATAGATAAGCTATCGATAACTTAATATTTTTTGTAGAACATTTTTCGATTGCTTTGATTATCTATTAAAAAAGTATTTGATAGCCTTAATATTTTTATAGAAAGGTTATCGATAGTATTACTTTTTAAGAAAAGATATCGATCGACATTGACTTTTTATAGAAAAGATCTCGATTACTTTTATTTTTTTTATTGACAAATTAATAATTCCTTTGACTTTTCATAGCTTTAGTTTTTTTAATGTTATCGATAACTGGATTTTTTTTTAGAAAAATTGTCAACATCTTAGTTTATTTCTAGAAGCAAACTTGTTATTTCTATAAAAGTAATTTTAGTTTTCTTTGGAAAAATTATCGATAATATTGACTTTTTGTTGAAAAGTTATCGATTGATTTGATTTTCTATTAAAAAATTATGAATTACTTAGAGTTTAAACTTAATTTAACTTAATTTTCTATTAAAAAGTTTTCGATAACACCACATTAAGTAGTAAAAGAATCCAAAACTTGTTTTTTAAGAAAAGTTTAAAACTTCTTCGATTTTCTATAATTAACTTTGAAACACAATTTTATTTAAATAATTAAAATACTACTTATATTTTCCATAAAAATTTTTCGATTGCATAAATTTTTTAAGGAATATTTTTTCGATTACTTTTTTTTTACGGAAAATTGATTTTTTGTAGAAATTTAAAGATTTCTGAAATTTTTTGTGGCTAATTTAGAAATGACTTAAGTTTTGTATGGAAAATTTTTTGTGACTTAATTTTTTTATAGTAAATTCATCGATTATATTATTTTTTACAAAAAATTTATCGATTACTTAAAGATTCTAAAGTAAATTTAGCGTGTATTTAAATTTTGTATAGAATTTTTTTTTGAAACTAAAATCTTTTGTTGTTTATTTATAAATTTAAATTTTTTATCAAAAGTTATTAAATAGATTAATTAAATTTTTAAATTTTTTTGATTACTTCAATTTTTCATTGAAAATTTATCATTTGTCCCATTCTGCTTATTTTATATTTGACTTTTTAAATAAAAACGTCCATTTCCAAAGTATTTCTTAAAATTTACATTACGAAAACATAATTCGCAAAATATTTTCTTATTTTGCGTTTATATGGTTCAAAGAAAATTTAAAAGGGTTTCCAATATTAACGAAGGATCACAATTTAAACCAAATTAGACAAGTTTTAACAAAGAGTCAAGAGTAAAACACACTTGCAAACGCTCACACACACGCACACATCCACAAAGCCATTAATATTTAATGATCAAAGTTATAACATGATTTTCAAAATGACAACGAAGTTGTGTGGGAAGCAGAGTGGCATGACAAAGTAGTTGTTTAGTTATCAAGCTGGTTGTTAAAAGTAAAACTATTCCTGGTTCGTTACAAAAACGGTATTTGAATTTTCCAAAATGATGGTAATAAAAACGATGATGATGATGATGACGATATTAATTGTTTACAATGACAACGATGTGTTGCATCTTCTTCATGATGTTTATGTTGCATTAGAAGTTTGTTGAAGTTGTTGGTTATTTGTTATTTTTTCTGTTTGTATTGTGTTTTGTGCAAAACATGTTGCGTTTAAATGGGAGGGGGAAAAAGCAGAAATGAGACGGAAGAAAAGAAAACAAATGGAGTTGATATATTCATAACTTTTAACAGGAGCTTAAAAACTTTTGAAAACAGTATATGAAGCTACTGAGAACTTTATGCACTCATACATGTTCACATTCACCTATTTGCATAAAAAATTGAGTTATGAATTATTTACATGCATGTGAGGAATTAAAATGGCATTGTACAGCAAAACTTAAATGGGAAGGAATAATCATTTTATGTTGACTTCTAGTTTTAATACAAAAAAAAATTTTTTTCAATTGATAAAATTTACATAGAAAATTACAGTTTTTGATAAAACTTTTATAAAGAAAATCATAAATTTACTGTAGGAAATTTACATAATCGATAAATTTTTTGTACAAAATTTTAGTAAATTTTCTATCGAAAATTGTAGTAATCGATAAATTGTCTTTAAATTAAAAAAAAAAATAATTGTAATAATATATTTAGCAATATTTTAAATGTGTATTTAAATCGCAATCAAAAATTCAATAGAAATTTAACGCAATAGAAAATTTTACGTAGTCCATAATTATCTTGCACGAAATTTTACTAATCGATACATTTTATATATGTATGTAGATATAAAACTTTTCAATATAAAATTTATTAATCACTTTTAATGGATTTTTAAGATTATCGATAAGTTTGGTACAGAATTTTAAATTATAGAGAGAGAACTCTTCTTAAAAGTAATCGATAATTTTTTTTTATAGAATATCGAAATAATTTATAACTCTATTATATAATTATAAAGTTATCTAAAACTCTTTAACAGAATTTCAAAGTTATCGATACATTTTTTATAATGTTTAAAAAAAAATCAACAACTATTTAAACTTTAAGGTAAGCAATAACTTTTTCATAGATATTGATAACTTTCAAAGATATTGATAACTTTGCTATGGAATTTCAAAGCTATCGATGACTTTTTTAAAGAAATTTCGAAGTTGTCGAGTTTTTTTAGATTTCAAAGTAATCGACAACTCTTCTAAAAAATTTTAAATTTCTCGACGACTTTTCTTTCGAATTGCCGAATTGGGTTTTAATCCAAATTTTGAAGAAAGGAATTTTAAAACATGTTATTTATTAAAATTCATTGATAATTTTTTATTCTTGACTGCCGCGGGAATCGAACCTAGGCTTTCACGGACAGGTTACCCCTACATGTTTCAATTACAACCACACAATCTCTTCAGAGGGTTTTGCCGTTTAACACTCACAGCCATTGACCACTGCTGGCAGTCAATAGTCAAATATCAATCTTTTAACCAAATTGTATTTAACCTTTGGTAGATCGAAACTTGCTTTGAATGATGATCTTTTTTTAATTGATTTACATGTTCTTCCTTATTTTTGTTTTTTCGTACGTTTTGTTAAGAATTCTTCTTGAAGTCCAATATATATTTTTCTGTTTTTAATTTTTTTGCCTTTCTTTTTCTTGTTGACCTTTTCCAGCACATTTACATAAAATTTTAAAACTATAAAAAACATTTCTAGAAAACTTTTCTACAGAATTTTTTAGTTGTAAGAACTTTTTTAAGCAAATTGTCGAGTTTTTTTCTTAAATTTCAAAGTAATCGATAACTTTTCTAAATTATTTTAATAACTCTTCTGTTGATTTTCAATGCTATCAATAATTTTTTATAGACTTTCAAACAAAACGAAAACTTTCCTGTATAATTAAAATGTTATGGATATTTTCCCATATAATTGAATAAATCATAAGCTTTTCTCAGGGTCGCCAACCGTTACGGTTTTTATTACCGATGGCCGTTTGCAAACTATTTAAAATTTTATACTGGTAATGAGACCTAAACGGAATTATTTTTTTTGTGTATTTGACCTGCATTACTGTTTCAATATTACTCTTCAATAGAATTCTAGAAATAAATAATTAAGAAATTTTTAATTTTTTTCTGCAAAAAATTTAAAAAAAAATAATGCAATTTTAAATTTTATGTTTTTACTGAATTTTATTTTTCATATCAGTTATACTTTCATATTGTGCCCATCATTGTCATCATCATTTACATTGCATAACACATTATGTATAACATCCTTTCAATATTGATAAGAACAAAAACTAATTAAATTCATTATTACAGTTTCTTATATTTCACAAAATTAGTTTCAATAATAATTTTTCCTTTAGTGTCTTCTTTTTCTTTTTCTAGAGAATTTTCTCTACTTCCAATATTCAACATTGTCATCATCATCATCATTAATGCCATCATCATCGTCGTCGTTTTTGCGTTGAAAACTGTAACAATTTTGTTTTGGTTTAAATAACATTATCCTTGGTGACTCGAGTGCAAGAGTTCTCTCTTACTCGTTTGAAGAAGATGTAATTACGACCTTTATTGTCAATATTTTTTCATTAAAATCACAACATTTACACTGGACTTACTAATTATTTTCAAAAGAGGATACTTGAAACTTCATTTTTAGATTTAAGCACACATTATTACATACATACATATTACTGCATGTATGTATGTATGTATGTATGCATGTATGTATGTATGTATGTATGTATATAGTATCTGCTTGGTAGTCTGTTTTAATAAGGAGATTGTAGGTTTTAATTTTTTTTTATAGAAATCAATTAAGAGTAGAGAGAGAATGAAGGAGAATAGAAAAGAAAAAAAAAGAACGAAATAAAATAAAAGAATATAAAAAGTATAAATTCTTAATTTACCCAATTACAAATGTTTGTTGGGTTACCTTTATGCCTGTCCTATCTGCACACATTTAAATATATTAATATTTTCTGTGTTTATTATACATATAGCCATATTGAAATTGTAAATGTATAATTAATTTTATCTTTCTGTTCTCTGTCTTAATAGTTTGTATTGGGAAAATATATTTGCATACATTTAGGCTTAATTTAAATTATTTCGAATGGGCATGAGTGTGTGAGAATGTGTAAAAACATTATTAACAAAATGCATTCGTAAATAAAACATTTTCACACACACACTACAACACTTTTCTTATTCAAATATTTAATAAACATACAAAACTGCATTTCTATAATTGTTTATAATTCATATCTCTCGTTCGTCTTCCTCCTCTCTCTTGCAAAAAGAAATATAGTTTTTATATGTTTATTTCTACACGCAAAAGAAAAATCATACCATCCGAAGCGGTATTAATAGTACGGTCGGTTAGTACGGATTTTCTTGAATCAAGTACAGAAAGATTGATTCAAGTACAAATTTTTAACCGTGAAATACTTATCTTATCTACATTCAATTCCGAATTCGTACGTAAAATAGTCCAAAAATGAGATTGATGCAAGCAAAACTAAGATAGAAACAATCTCAAAAAGTGCGCTTGATTAAAGTATTTTACATTTTATTCTATACCAACATTTTACTTGAAATAAACGAAAAGTAAAATTAGAAGGAGCATTTTACTATGCTTGATTTAGTCAGCGTTTAAAAAACTGCATTCAAAGTAGAAAAACTGCCAGTTCTTCCACTTCTTCATGTGTCATTGGCAAAAAAGAAACTGTTGCTTTTTCTTCGAATTCATTAAATGTAAACAGTCGCTGTCAATCCAGCTCAAAAAGCGAAAAGTTGTACACAAGTTTTCGTTTTTAGTTCGACAGTTTTTGGTTTCGACTGAAGTTTTTAAAACCCTGGATTTAGTTATCCGGTTAACACCTTACAGAATTTCAATATTAAAACACCCGCATCATTCCCGATAAGGTTTTTACTTTAAAAGCTTAATGTGCATACATAACTGAAAATATAAACTAAATGAGAAGCAAGAGTTCTTAATTTTACTTTTTAAACATGAAAATATTGTGTTTTCGTCTTTTTCTGTTTTTTTTGTTGTTTCTAGAAACAACAAGCAAATTGTTGTTTATCTATTTGTGAGGTGTTGTTGTAGTGTCTGCAAGAAACTTTGATAGGTTAAATGAGATTAAAACGCTCACTTTGTAATTTTACTCTCAGTGTGGCCCACCAACGAAAAGTATGAATTTTTTTACTTATTTTAAGAAATTCCGGGATTGATTTTCGAAAGAAATTTAGGGTGGTTTTAAGTACATTTAAGTATTAATCGTACTTGAATTTTTGAGTACAACTCGTTCTTAAAGTAAGTAAAAAAAACTTAATATATCCCGAGTGTTTTTCTCTCTATGTATGTTTAAGCATATACCGTACTGCAGTGTACACATGTATGTGTTGCTAAAGAATGTTTGTTTGTGTATTTGCTAATGAATATTTGTATGTTTTTGCTCGAATTTTCAAATGTTGTTTTTTGGCACAAATAATAATAATTACAACATCAATAACATCATTCGTTTAAACATTCATTTATTTACAGATTCATTTATTCAAGTTATTGCTTTAAATAATAAACACAAATTAAGTAAATAATATTTGTGTATTTTCATTATTTAATTGCACTTGTTATTCTGTTTCTTTTTCAAAATGAGTTTTCCAATTTGACTTGTAGTGGAAGATGTTTTAAAATGTACATTTGTTCAATGTTTGTTATTATTTTACATAATTAAATAATTAGCAAAATGTACCAGGATTTTTCTTAAACTATTGAAAGATATACAGACACAGTGTTGCCAGATCTCTAATAAGCTTAAGCAAAAAAAGCATTAAGTAACACAAAGTTATAAAAATATGTATCTTGGCACCTTTTACTCTTGTGAGTACATAAATTTGTTATATAAACTGCTCTATATATTTTCTTTAAAAACTCTGTATCTTTCAGGTGAGCGACATTTTATGCTTTACATTAAATGTTCTAGAAAATGAAAAACAAAACACTACAATCATTCTATTGTCCATTTCCATATGACCTAAACCATTTAAAAACCAAGAAGAATATTTAAAATTAAATATCTTATAAATATTTCATTACCAGAATAAATATAAATTCTATAAACTGTGCCAAATTGTCGACACAAATCTTTATAAACTCACATTTATTTTGCAAAATTCTATTTAGATTATGATTTTATTTAAAACACTTAATTTAGTTTAGTGAACGGCAAAAAGAGAGGCCAGTGCACTTGAGTGTAGAACAGTTTGAACAGCTACATTTAAGTACGAAAAAGGAAAATTCTCTTTCGAAATGTTAATACAGGGTAGCGCATAATAAACGTTATGATTAAGTAAGTGAATACATTTTTACGTTTTTTGTTTTGTTTTTTTTTTCGGAATTAAATTTGAAAAACTTTAGAAATTTATAATGCAAAGACTCGCAACAGAACCAATTTCATCAATTCTATTTAAATATCAAATAATATTTAAATAAAGGTTTTCATATAATATTATTTTTATTTGACATGAAAACGAATTTAAAACATAAATCGATATTTAAATAAAATGGTGAAATCGGCCATTAGAACTAAAGTTGTTCAATTTAATTTTAAAATTTAGCATTCGATTAATGAGCTTTGAGGCCCATTTTTGCCTCAATGATCAACTCAATAAAGATAAGGGGCACCCAAAATCCTGTTAAACATCAAATGCATTCACTTTGATGCACAGTATGATGAGGAAAACCATAAAAAAGATCATTGGCACTTGACTTTTCGTAAACTATGAAAAAGTTGAAAGAACTGTGAATGGCATTCAATACAAGTACCCATAGTCCGTAACTTAAGTGAGAACTTCTCGCATCAAAAAGATGTGCAGTAAAATATTCCATCGTTTCTCGAAAAGTGAGAAAAAATTTGTGTCTGTAACTCATGTCGAAAACTATCAAAGGAGATTACGTCGTTACGTTATAAATGTCACAACATTGCCCCCGAAGCCGATGTGACATTGCAGCCGTTGAGAACGTCAGTAACACATATCGTTGACAGCTACCAAAATTTACTCAAATTGAAAATTTTTCAACGACGGCGGCGAAAAAAAAACCGTCGGCTATAACAAATAATGTAAAGTGCGACTTATATGTTTGTTGTTTGTTTGCAAACGAGCTTTGAAAACATTCGTATATTTTATAAAAATGTTAAAAGCAAAATAATTAAGCAAAATAATTAAGCAATGGAAAAATGTGCCAAGAACAAAATGTTATTATTATTTTTCTTAGCATTTTGCATTTTTATTTGTTTTTAGTGGTGACATTTTTTCTCGACCCATTTTTATTCATGAGTTTGTTTTTTGACAGTTCAAAGCGAGAACTTTTCTCACAAAAATATTACAGACACATTTTTTCTGTAAATTGGCGGGTAATTTCCTAGTACTCGCCAAAATAGTTACAGACACAGTTTAGTGAGAAAACCACACCCAATGAAAAAACATGTTTAAATATGGTCACCTTCAACCAAACAATTTTTAAAGAAAATTTCAAAAATTTTATGTTTAATATAACCATATTATTGTCAGCGGTGACCATATTATGGTTAAATTAGGCCTCCATCAAGAAGCCCTAAACATATTATTGTTGCCTCCAAACATGTTATGATCAATAAAAGCTAAAATTTGTTAAACACTTACAATAGGATGGTTGGTTTGCAACCATAGCATGTTGCCCTTGAAAAAGAGGAAAATACTATTGTAAATTTAAAAACAAATTATTATCATATTTAACGATTACATTTTTAGAGGCAACCATAATATGGTTGTGGTTTCTTGATGGAGGACTTATTTAACCATAATATGGTTGTCGCTGACAATTATGTGGTTATATTAACCATATTTAAAATTGTTTTTTTTTCTACGTGCAGCTCTTTGTTTCACTATATATGTCGTTTTGGTTTTATTTCACACATTTCAATCGAAAATTTTCACGACGCGACAATTACAGAACATGTGCCCATGCCATGCAAATTTTTTACGGCCTAAGCAAGAGAGCAATCTAAAATTATGGTTGCAACAAGATGGAGCCACAATTCACACACAGAAAAAAATTAAACCACTAATCAAAAAAAAAAAAAAATTCAGTTTTAATTAAAAATGTAATCAAGTGAATTTAACGTTTCGTTATATCAACAACAATACTGCAGAAAATGTTGTTAGTATTACAAAATATTTAATTGACACCACTAATTTGTTTACTCGTGCAAACTTAATTAATTTTTTAATTTATTTCCCAAATTTTTTAATTAAAACCAGCTTCTTTATTTATTTATTGGATCTTTTGTTTGGCGATCATTAAGTTACTTATACGCCACCCTTTACTTCTTCGGTTAGGTGATAAACAAGAATGCCGATCACTGCTTTACTAACATAAACTAAAATGTTAAAAAAAGATATTAAAGAATATTCAAGTATAAATTTTGTTTTTTTTTTTTACATTTAACTATGTTTTTGGCAAATACGATTTTTGCACTTGATTTTCCATAATATTTTTAAGAATTTTTGTTGTTTGAATTTTTAAAAGGTTCTTATTTTTAATAAGACACACTGACACACACATTACTACACGACTTAATTAAAATAAAATATGACAAATTTTCATAATAAATTTCGAAATAATTCATTTTGTGTTTTAAGTGTTTTTGGCAAACGAGTTAATATTGGCAATAGCTTTGCTAATATTAGCAACACAAACTGTATGTGAATGAATAAATGAATGAGCAAATCATCTTCACCATTATTGCTGCAGTTTACAGATGCCGCAGGGAATTTTGCCAAATATTGGCTGATAAATTATTAATAAATGTGCGAAATAAATGTGAGAAATACAATGATGTGTGAGTCAGTGAATGTGTATGCTAATGAAAATAATTATAGGCAGGGTTGCAAAAAACTATAGGATTTTTTTTATCTAAATACTAATAACAGCGTGTTCGTAGCAAATTCTAATAAGCTACAGCATATTCAAATTCGCTTTACAAGGAGGGTGTCCAGCTTCTAACAATCTGTCACTAACACATTGTTTTCAATAAAGTTCAAAAACGAATTTTTTTTGAGAAAAATTTTGGGAAAAAAGTTTTCCGCAAAAAGAAAATAAAGAAAAATTTTATTTAACAGAGTTGGATTAATTTTTATTAAACAATGAGACCAAACGTTAACAAAAGGTATCGCTTAAAGGTAGATAAGTATTAAATACGGGCGCTACTCCATTCAGTGTACTCAAAAAAGCTAAACTGAACAGACAAAATTTTTATTATTTATTAAGCTTGAGGTTTTTCCTTTTTATATAACAAATTAGATAACATTTATTTTATAAAAGTTTCAATATTTTGATACAGCAATGTGCATCATCGGCAGGGAAAAAAAATTAAACCAATTTTGGAAAATATTGGAACTTTTATAAAGAAAAACCTCAAGCTTAATAAATAATATTGGAATTTAGTAAATAAAGGTTAAATAAAATAAAATTTATAAAAATAAAATCAATTTAATTAAAAATTTAATCAAGTGAATTAAACATTTAATCAAGTGAATTAAACGTTTAATCAAGTTTAATTGTGACCATTAATTTGTTTTAAATGGAGCAAATTTAATTAATTTTTTAAATAATATCACAGCTGGTTAAAAAAAGTGTAAGATTCGTGCACAGTGTTATTTACTAACACACAGAATAAGAGAGTAGAGAACACCCTGAAGTAATATACTTTTAGATTTTAAACCGTACTAAAGTCGAAAAAAAAATAAATCAAAATATAACCTAAAACTTAACACGAACCTACAATATATCCTGTTCTAAAACTCGAACTAGAACTTAAACTAGAACTTGAACCAAAACTGAATCAGAATCTAATCTATTACCTTAATTAGAGCCCAAACTAGATCCTGTACTAGAACTTGAGTTAAATCCTGAAATAGAATTAGAATTAGAATTAGAATTAGAATTAGAATAAGAACCTTAACTAGATGTAAAAATATAACCTAAACTAGAGTGTAAACTTATAGCTAAACAAGCACCTGAACTTCAACCTTAAATATAAATTAAACTAAAACTTGAACAAGAATTTAAACCAGAACCTGAGCAAAAACCTGAACCAGAACGTGAACTAGAACCTTTAGTAGTACATGAAGAATAACACAGTACAACACAAGATTTCGGGACTCAATTCTGATAATTGGTTATGAAAGTAGACCCAAAAAGAAGAACTTCTGCATCATTAGTTTGGTCATGGTACCTCAATAAAAAAATTTTATTTAAAAATTAATTTGAAGTTAGTAAGTATCGTTTAGGGGAATTTGTCAGGTTTTAGGCTCTTTTGTTTGTCATAACTAGAGAACCACTAGTCCGAATTAGCTGAAAAAAATTAAGAATTACAATTTCTTTAATCTGTTCATACAACGTTTCGCTACATAAGCAACAGTTTCGCAGTTATAAATAAATGTATGAAGAAAAAAAATATTTTTTGCCCAAAAAAATTGAAATTTTTTATTTTTAATTCATAAAAAATCCAAAACGGTAAAAAAAGTGTCAAGTCCTATTACTTTCACGTAAAGTCGCATAACCTATGAACAAAATGAGACATAAATCATGTAAATCGATAAACGCGTTTCGCTTTTATTCACAGTTAAGTAAAGGTATGTATTTCAAAAATTTGCTAGAGATTGCGAATGTATTTTTTTTGTGATTCTCAGAATTAAAAAAAAAGTAATAAACAAAAGGTTATATGATTTTTATGAACATATTTGAAAATCATAGCATTCTCAACAAAAAGGGAAATTATTTTCAAATTGAAAAAAGCCTTTATTTTCAACTTGCTTTCAAACACAAATCTCAAATGTTTTTCAAATGAGGGACATAAATAAAAAATATTTAATTTTTTATTTTTTATTTAAATTCGTTATTTATTTAAATAAACTGTAAGATAAACACTCGGCAACATAGCTGAAAGATGATATAATGTTCTTTCCGCCCTCTAATTCTTGAAAAGACGAAATACTTGGCTCCCTTTTATTTTGAGTTTGTAGAGCCGCGATCATACAACAAACTTTTATTTCTTCACTTTCCCATATTATTTTTTTTTAATTCATATTCTCAATCATTGTACCGTAGAATCGCGAAAAAGTTAACCAAAATGTCCCAAGGGTTGTTGTTAACTTTTTGAACTATTAACTTTTCTAAGCGGGCTTATATTTGAAAAATATACAATAATAAACATGGATCTTTCAGAAATAACACACTAAACTTAACAAAAAAGAAACTCAGATTTTTCATATTTTTTCTCCAGAGCCTCGAGAATTTCAAACGTTTTTTTCTCATTTTTGAAATCCAAATGACGCAGCAAGCAGTCACGAGGTTGCCTTAACCACGCAGGGCCATGCCACCAAAGAGAATTATCAATTAAATCTCTTGCAAGTATTCCACCACTTGCCAAATCGGCAGGGTTGTCCTTGGAATCTACATGTGACCAATTTTCATCACCAACTTTATTTACTATCAACGTTACTCTGTTTTTAACAAAGGTCGGCCAATGGCACAGGGGCTTTTTAAGCCAGGATAAAACAATAGTATAATCAGTCCACAGGTAAACCTTTCTCCTGTCTAGATTAAGTTGGCGATAAAATTGTAACTACAATATGAAATATTACACAATTGTATTGCCATTGTATGGGACGCTTGGCAAAATTATTTCCCTTTGCGGCTCGTATTAAAGCTCTTGCAAAAGCTCAATTAACTTCGTGAGCTCTTGTTTATCGTTGCCACCCCAGCAATTTTATTACGGCTCAAGTGGAGTTTAGCTTTAAGTTAGTTTAATATTTTATGAATAATTGGACTGTAACTTTTTCTAGTTTTCTTACCCTGATCGTTCTAAGAAATTCTCATGTACAAAATTTATAATTTATATGCATAATTTCATTCTTCATTAAATGCTCGTTTTAAGTTTATGTTGCATAAAATGAATTTATGAAATTATTTCTCAAAGAGCCTATAAAATCTAATATTTAAACATTAAAATTTTATGCAACCGAATTTAGTTAAACACACAGAAAACTTGTGCAATGCAATTATGATAATAATGATGAGTGTTAACAACATCATCAAATCATCATCATCATTATTATCATCGCCACCATCATCGTTAGCTGGTGCAACATTATAAAATTATTATTATTTAAATAAGTGTAAAGTTTCAAATAAATTAAAGAGTTTTTGAAATTGCACACAAAGACAAAAAACACACAAGATGCGAATTGGTTTAAAGAGAGATGGAAATAAATGTTTGTAATTGTATAAAACTCTAAAATAAAAGAATATAAATTCGAAGTAATACCACGAATTCAAAAGAAATTGCTGAAAAAAGAACCGCTTATTTCACAAAAAAAAAAAATTCCGACATTTTTGTAAATTTTTTGAAATCGGAGATATGAGAAAAATAAATTCACAAGAAAACGCTAAATTGCCAAAATTTACTAATTAGAATGAACTTTTAGGGATTTATAATAAAAATATTGTAATATTACACAAAATTTCTCAAATTGAGATAAAATGTCGCTAAATTTTTGTAAAAATATTAAAATTAGCAAAAAAAAAAATCCTAAATTCGCTGGAATCAGAAAATTAAAAAAAATCAGAAAATTGTAAGAAAATAAATATTAAAAATGAAAAATTATTAATGAGTTTTAGCACCTAGAAAAACTTTGATAACAAATTTGCAAGTGGCGGTACAATAAAACTGAACTGGCTGTCGCTTTAATTTGATTTTTAATTTGTTTTAATATTTTTTTAAATGTAGTTGTAACATTTCGAATTTGAAAAAACCAAACCAATTGTAGTCCGGAATGAAAGAAAAGATAAACTCACTGTTTATTGTTGTTGTTTTGTTTAAGCTTTGATATCGTTGCAGGTAAAACTTGAGTAATTGTAATTCT
Organism: Pollenia labialis; assembly: GCA_949318255.1. Taxonomy (NCBI): domain Eukaryota; kingdom Metazoa; phylum Arthropoda; class Insecta; order Diptera; family Polleniidae; genus Pollenia; species Pollenia labialis. The sequence continues at coordinate 131,211,238 of OX439141.1, forward strand.
CAACTGCTTTACAGTTTTATATATACAATATCTTTAGCTTTTCTAAAATCTTTGGTAAAAGGTTTCCTGATGATTTGGCCGGGCTATTAACAATACATTTCAGTGTGTTTATCAAGAGAACAATTTAGGAATTTAGCACATTAAAATTAAATATTAAAAAAATCATTTTGGTTAAGTAGCAAAAAACTTACATTAGAACAACTTTATAGTTCCAAAAAAATTAAGAAAAAACTTTTTAAACAAAATCGCTATAACTGAAAATATACAAAAAATTAAAAATAATTTTGAATAATATAAAAAATCATTTAATTATTTTAAAATTGGTTAAATAGTCATATAAAAAAAATTATATTATTGGAAAACAATTTTATGGTCTCAAGCTGCATATATCGAAAGAAATTGCTAACTTAAGAAAATCGCTAAAATTAGAAATACAAATAACTAGGAAAATAAGAAATTTATAATCAGGCATTTGATATTAAACGATCGTTTTTAGCAGGTCTGATGAATTTCGACCGATTTTAAAATCCATTCCTGGGGCCTAATTCTGGCAGTCGTGATCGAGTACTTTCTCGATTCGAAAGCAATTTTATATCAGTCGATACTCAACGAATCGAAATTATTTTTTCAGTATTGTGAAACTCAAATTAATGCTTTATAACACTGAAAAACTAATTCCGATTCGTTTAGTATTGACTGAAATAATTAGATAATAAATTGCTTTCGAATCGAGAAATAACTCGATCACGACTGCCAGAATCAGGCCCCTGAAGTAAAGTCATATTTTTTGTTCAAAATACAGTTCGATTAACATATCTATCCATATATATATAATTGTAACGTTACTGACTGATTCATCATCGCACAGCCTAGATGCCTGAAGCTAAAAACTTGAAATTTGGAGCAGAGATTCCACTAAGACGGGAATGTTTAGGAGGGAAAACGCGAAAATTCGGTATCCTTATATTTCCAAAACTGAAAGAGACACAAAAAAACTACTTCAGTTTCTCATCGTTGTTCTTTAGAAGAATAAGCGGACAGGTGCCTGGCACTTTTTTGAAATTCGGCTATTTTAGGGAGAAAACGGTGAAAACCTGAATTTCGGTACTTTTTTGCCACCCCATCTATCTCTTGAAGCAATAAACATAGAAACAAAATTTATACCACATTCGAAACTTATCAAAAAAAGACGAATACATATATGGTACTTTTTCTAAGTTCGAACATTTAAGGGGTAAAAATCGTAATTATTTTTGGTACTTTTTTTACAAAACATTTTTCTCCATTCATTGATATATTCGTACTAAATTATGGGCGACCACTGCAATACTGAAATGTTTGAAAGATTAATGTGCCTCATCTGTATAAATGGGTGGTATAATTATTGATGAATCAGATTGCCTTGATCAGTGTTACCGTTATGCGACTAAAGTCGCATTTTTGCCCCTTTATGACTGCCGTGCCACTTTTTTGACCCCTTTGTTTTAAATCCCCTTTTGTATCATTTTGTAGTTTTTTGTGCCCCTTTTGCCCCTTTTTGAACCAAATTTTTTTTATACTGTCAATCAATGAATCCGAGCCCAATTTGAAGAGAAAATAGCATCTAATTTGGAAAAAATTAAAATAATTCAGGAAGGGCTATCTAATAACAATAAAATTTACCTCAAATTTCTAGTATATGTACTAAATATTATGAATAAATAAAAATATAGAACAAATTGATTTTGTTGATGTTCTGCATATAAAAGAAACTCTTAATATATATATATCGGCCACGAAGCCGAGCTAGAAATATGTACTAACAACATCTTAAGTAGTGATATTGTAGAAATTAAAAACAACATTTTACTTTTTTACCAAAAGCTGTGCAAAGATATTTTATCAAGAATTAATATTAGCGATAAGAGGCTGAGTTCATTAAAGGTTTTAGATCCAGTATTTATTAAGTCAGCTGAAGACATAAATTACTTTGAAATTGTTACCGTTTTTATTGATATAATTACTAACTCAGATGATTTTGTAAAAGAGTTCAAACTTTTAGGGCCATTATTACAACTTGCCAATAGTTAAATGTCGGATTTTGTCGGACCGATAAATAGCTTTGCATTATAAAATCTTAATTTATTATGTTTTCATCTATTAAATATTATTATTATTGAAAATAACAGCAATAAAAAATAGAAGTTGTAATAATGCAAAGCTATTTATCGGTCCAACAAAATCCGACTTTTAACTATTGGCAAGTTGTAATAATGGCCCTTAGAAACCAGATCAAACGATAAAAGCTATGAAGCAATTTTTAAAATATCTAAGCCTGAAACATTTTGGTACGAAATTGGCAATTTAAAAAACTGTTTGGGTGACAATTTATATCCAAACTTGTATAAATTTGCTTCGTATGTTTTTACTTTACCACATAGTAGTGCATCCGCTGAGCGGATTTTTTCCAAGTTAGCATATTTAAAAAATAAAGTGACAAGTAGACTGAAAGTAGATACCTGCCAGTCTATGTTATCCGCTTTAAATTTGTATCAAAATGACTTGGAAGATTGGATTCCAAGTGATGAATTGATTAATTTACGTTTTCAAAAAAATAGATATTTAATAGTTGAAGAAACAACATAACACTGCAATTTATAAAAAAATGGATCTGTACCTGATATTAACTATCTTCCTATCAATACTTTTATATGCTTTTTCCTCGAGGTTTTTTCGTAACTTAATTTTTTTGGTAAAAAAGTAAAATAATCCAAGTGCCAAATATTTATGTACATATACTTACTCCATCTATTTAAATGTAAAGTTTTTTTGTATCAAATCATATTATGAACTATTTTTTGTTTTTGTAAGTATTGTTATTACACTATTTTAAGCTCGTTTACAAGTAATTAGTAACTGTTTTTGTATAAATAATTGAAATAAAAATTTTGTGCAACAGTTCAATATCGTTTACATGCAAACAAGACATGTATTTTAACGATATATGTATATATGTGTGTTTTTCCCAAACAATTTGTATTATATACCTATAATGTATTTTTTTATATATATGAAGTTTATTTTTTGTTATGTTTAGTTTTCGATGAAAATAATTTAATAAATACATACGTTTTTTTTAAAATTTTCAAGTTTTTAAAGTTGCCCCTTTTTTTCTCAGAATTCCCCTTTTTGTGACACTTTTTTTTTGAAAATATCCTTTTTGTGCCCCTTTTTGAAAATTTTGAACGGTAACACTGGCCTTGATGTTCTGACAAAACATTTCTTCAAGGTGCCGAAAGAACCACTTTACTAGATCTGATCTCCTGTGATGGAGACAAATTGTGTTATTTGGTTGAAAATATATATATTTCATTTTACTTATATTTTGGTTTCGGTTTAAAAATATACACCTTGAAGAAAAAAAAAAATTTTAATAATTACGATTAGTTGGCTTAGAATTTTTTATATATTTCTATCAAGGCCCATCTATCAGGTCTGCTTACTTGTACAAAAACTAAATACGATTCTTTTTAGTTGTCAAAAATTTACTACCACATATACAAAGCAAAAGGAAAAAACGTGTATGTGTGGCATACCATAAACGTATACATGCAAGTTAAGGTGTGATGTCACATTCCTTAATTTTTATTTTTCAAATTTATTTACTTTCCCACGATTTAAGCTACACGCGCAACGTATTTTATGCTGACGCAGTGTGAACGAAAATTATTTTAATAAATTTTTTATATGTAACATTAAACCGTTGTTTTTAACTTTGACAACATGATTGCATTTTTTTATTAAAACTGCAACGCGACTGCGGACAAAATTATGCTTCTTGCCAATTAAAAGTTCTAATTTAAGTTTAGTTAACAATAAGAATTAAGTCAGTTTAGAATAACTATTAGCTCAAATAAGGTGTAATAAAGATAAATAAAAAAAAAAATGTGTATTTTTTTTAACAATTAATAAGTGAATGTAATTAACTGGGGGCTCAACCGGGATCCTTAAAAAGCTTAATCCTGAAAAAAACAAGTAAGGAGATTTTTAAGGACAAAGCCAAATAAAAAATAAGTACCCTTGTAAAAAGGAGAAAAAAAATATAAAACAAAAACTTTAAAAAAGTATCCTTGTTAAAAGGAGAAAACATTAAAAACAAAAACTTTAAAAAGTATCCTTGTTAAAAGGAGAAAACGTTAAAAACAAAAATTTTAAAAAAAATTAAAATAAATATCCTTATAAAAAAAGGAGAAAAATAGAACAAAAAACAATTTAAGGAAAAGTATAAGTTCATAACATAAATTAAAATTGTGCAAACTAATTAATTTAATTAAAAATTGTGCGAAAACTGAAGAAATAAATTAAAAAAATAGCGCAAATTATTAAAACTCGAAATTGTGCAAATTAGCTAAAATTGGTGCAAATTGATAAAAATTGTGCAAAAACCGAATTAAAAATTTTACAATTTTCCAATTTTCCAAAAAAGACAAATTAAAAAATTTTTTGAAATATATTGAAGAACATTTCAAAAATTTTTTTGAATGCAATTTCGACAATCCAATTCATCATTCATCATATAGAAGACAACAGCAATTTCGACAATCCAATTCATCATTCATCATATAGAAGACAACAAGGATTCTCAACAAAATTTCGGAAGACAACAACGTATAGTTGTAAGTAATTTTAAGTCAATTTAAAATTGTGAAAGAAAATAATTAAGTGAAATTTAAAAAGAAAATAATTAATTTATAGTTGAAATTTTGAAATATGAAAATAAAAAGTTAAATTAATTTTCTAAATTTAAAAAGAAGAAAATAGTAATATAAAAGAATTTAAAATAAATTTATGATTTCTGTGGCTATTTACTGTTTTTAAAAAATATTTCGTGAATGTTTTTTTTGAAAACATTTATTCAAAAGTTTTGGCTTTATGCGATTTTTGTGTAGATAAATTTTATTGAAAAATAATTTAAAATAGCCGAATTCAATCTGGATTCAGAAGTAGATAACCTATCTAATTCGTTTAGGGATTTGGGGACAGATTTCAAAGAAAAAATGGCTACTGTAGATCAAATTAGAATTCTAGTAGAAGCACAAACAGCTCCTTTAATAGCTAGAATAGAAGAATTAACGAAAAGCTTAGGAGTATTGACAAATTCAGATACAGTAGGCGAATTCGAAGAAGAAAAAATTAACGTGGCAGTACGATGCGACGAACCATTAGATGTAATCAAGTCCTTGCCAACGTTCGATGGCAAAAACTCTTACGTTAGCTGGCGAGAGGCAGCTACAAATTCAATGAAAATATATGCGAAAGGTAGCAGACGTTATTTTTCGGCTTTGACCATTTTGAGAAATAAAATTATTAGCGACGCCAACGATACCCTAACAAATCATGGCACTGTTTTAAATTTCGACGCAATCATAAGTCGTCTTGATTTCGCGTACGCTGACAAAAGACCACTTCATCTCATCGAACAAGAACTAAGTGTGATGCGCCAAGGGTCACAACCAATTATGAATTACAACAATGAAGTTAACAAGAAACTGACCGACCTGACAAACAAAACAATCATGACTTACGGAACAAACTCTGACATGGCCAAAGAACTTAATGATAGGAACAGGCGATATGCTCTTAGAGTATTTATGACAGGCCTAAATGCGCCTTTGGCTGATATATTATTCTCTATTTCTCCCAACAGTCTACCGGATGCTTTGGCAAAAGCACAGGAATTAGAGGCGAATAAAGTTAGAGCTAACTTTGCTCTACACTTCAATAAACCAATAATTAATAACCATATCAATAAAGGAAATAACGTTCTACGTTTTCCTAACCGAAATAATAGGGACTATCGTCCTAATGAAAATGTAAATAGATTATTAAATTCAAAACCAGAACCAATGGAACTGGGAAGTTCGAATTTTAAATTTAAGCAGGAAAGGGAACAAAATTATAAAAACAATTTTCAACAAAACAGAGCTTTTAATAATTTTCAAAATACAAGACCCTTCAACAACTATCAACACGGTCTTAAGCGACAATCAGATAATAGTGGCCAAATAAGCCACCAACCACATCAAAAATTTCAACGAATCAACAACCTAAATGAAGATTCTTTTTTAGATCAAGGAATGGACTGCCCTACATTATTAAGGCAGCCACCACAGGAAGAAAATATAAAATTCTAATTGATAGCGGTGCAACAAGTTGCTACTGCAGCCCTGGTGTTCTAACGAATAGGCAGGAATTAGTTATTAAGAAGAGGGTAAGAACCATTAATGGTTTTACCATCATTAAATATTTTTATGAAGCTAGCATTTTTGGTTTTAATGAAAGATTTTACGAAATTGAGAATTTAGAATCAGACCTTCTTATAGGTTATAAGTTTATGAAAAGAGCTAACATTATTTTAGATTTTGAGAAAGGACCCTGCGGGAAATTTGTGTCAATTGGTCCAACAGACTGGTCCTGGGATTTGTGAAAATAGAACAAGTACAAAAAGAAAGGACTCATGACCAGTGAAAGAAGAACCAATCCCTTAACTGGCTTATGAAGAACGAAAAGGTAGAAAAAGTAATGAATTACAGTACAGTCTACAGCGGTGCTGTGACACATTTGTTGATACTTTTTAAAATTTGGTTCTTGAATATAATGCTAGGACTTGTTTTATGAAAAAACTACTACATTGTATTGACATAATACTACATTGTAGTAACTGACACTAAGAACGTTCATTGAGGTTAGTTCTGTGACTGGTCAAATGGTGTCAATTGACCCCCTCCAATGACAACCCCATGTAAAAGTGATAGGTCTTATTCATATAAAGTGTTAGAATTGGAACCGGTCCCTACCACCAAAGACCTATCACGGGACTACTTTGGTGTCAGTTCGCTTCCCTCTAGGGGAGTATTAACTTGTGGTAAACACTGCGAGAAAATTATAAACATTGAGTCAAAAAACTCAAGTGAAAATATAGAAACAAGAAATAAGCATTTTAAAGGAAGTGCTCTTAATAAATTAAAAAATGAAGAAATTTTAAAATTCAGTGATGAAAGTGAAAAATCATTGAATGATTTAAGAGAAAATGTTATACGAAATATTGAAAAATTGCATTCAGATATAAATATGAAGTTACCGTTTAGAACGGACATAAGAGCAGAAATCCGAACAATTGCTGAAGCGCCAATATGGAGCAAGCAATATCCATACCCACTTTCTGCAAATAGCTTTGTTAACAATGAAATAAAGAAACTATTACAGGACGAAATAATTCGCCCAAGTAAAAGTCCTTACAACTCCCCAATATGGGTAGTTCCGAAAAAAGGAATAAATGAAGATGGTACGCAAAAATTGCGTATGGTAATTGATTACAAAAAATTAAATGAAAACACAATATGCGATAAATATCCCATACCAGATTGTAACGTTATATTGTCCAATCTGGGTACAGCAAAATATTTTTCAACTATCGATCTGGAATCAGGTTTTCACCAGATCCTTATGAAGGAAGAAGATATTGAGAAAACTGCATTTTCTGTGAACAACGGAAAATACGAATTTTTAAGATTACCCTTCGGTCTCAAAAATAGTCCAAGTATTTTTCAACGGGCTATGGATAACATTTTACGCGATTTTATTGGAAAAATATGTCATGTTTATATAGACGATATAATAGTGTATTCTAAAACACTAGAGGAACATTGTAAACACTTAAAATTGGTAATTAATAGATTAAAAGAATCAAATATGAAAATTTCATTAGAAAAATCAAAATTTTACTCTAAAGAAGTAGAATTTCTTGGATATGTTGTAGGCCATAACGTTATAAAAACTGACCCAAACAAACTAGAAACAATAAATAACTACCCATTGCCTAAAACCTTAAGACAACTGAGGAGTTTCCTAGGAATGATAGGATACTACCGAAAATTTATAAAAAATTATGCTCAAGTAGCAAAACCATTGTCCAAATATTTAGCCGGTGAGAATGGTAAAGTATCACAGTATATGTCCAAGAAGATTGAAATTAAATTGGATGAAGAAGGTATAATCACTTTTGACAGATTAAAAAAATTATTATCCGAACAGATTGAACTAACTCAGCCTAATTTTAATAAAAAATTCATTCTTACCACTGATGCCTCCAATGATGCAGTAGGTGCTGTCCTTAGTCAGGATGGTAAACCAATAACTTTTATATCAAAGACACTTAGTGTAACAGAAAAAAACTATGCAACCAATGAAAAAGAACTTTACGCTATCGTATGGGCGTTAAGGAATTTAAGAAATTATTTATATGGTAGTTCAAATCTTGAAATTCATACAGATCATCAACCATTAACATTCGCAGTTTCTACACGAAACCCTAATGCAAAAATCAAAAGATGGCGATCATTTATTGAAGAATTTTCACCAAAAATTATTTATAAACCAGGTGTTCACAATATAGTAGCAGATGCTCTTTCACGTCAATATTTAAACAATATTTCAGATGAAGAATCTCTTCATAGTACCCAACATTCTACAGAAAGTAGTGACGATTTCAATATACCAGAAATCTCAAAACCATTAAATGAATTCAAGCAACAAATACTTTTGTGCAAAGCAAATTTTACAATTCATGAAATGATCATAACTTTTGGAAGAACAAGACATATTATCGAATATGACACAAGAGAAAATCTTAAAACAATTCTCTTAGAATTTATTAAACCAAATTTAGTTACCTGCATTCATTGTACAGCAGAAGATTTAAACGATTTTAAGGAAACTATTAACGGAATTTTCACAAACAAATTTGTATATACTAAAATATTTCCACTAGACATCACAAATGTTGACGACCAACAAAATATAATTCAAAACACTCATTCACGAGCTCATAGAAACTGTAAGGAAAATTATAAACAAATATATAAACAGTACTACTGGCCGAAAATGATAAAACATTTTAAAGAATTCATCAGACACTGTGCAATTTGCAATAGAAATAAATATAATAGACACCCACAAAAGGTTCCAATTGGAGAGGCTCCAATTCCTAAGAAAGAGGGGGAGTTCCTTAATATAGATATTTTTTACGCTGAAGGTCTTAAGTTTATTACATGTGTCGATGCTTATTCTAAATTTCTAGTTATAAAAAATATAGAAGATAAAACAAACATAGGAGAAAAAGTTTTAGATGTCCTTCAAAACTTTCCTAATGCCAAAAAAATTACACTCGATAACGAACCAGGCTTTTTAACTGCTCAATTTAAATCATTAATGCAACGTTTGCAAATTGAAGTTTATTATTGTACACCGCGGCATAGCACAACGAATGGTCAAGTCGAAAGAGTCCATTCTACATTAATTGAAATAGCTAGATGTATCAAGGAAGAATTTAATCTAATAGATGCCACTGAGGTTTTTTATAGAGCAGCTCAACAATATAATAATACAATACATTCAGTTATACAAAATAAACCAGTAGATATACTTTTTAACAAAATTCCACACAATTTAGTAGATATATTAAAAAAGGCTCAAGAAAATATGATATCAAGAAATAATCTAAGCCAAATAAAAACTTATCAACCAGGCGAAGTAATATATGAAAAGATTATAGGGCAAAGAAATAAACTTTTGCCACGATTCAAAAAACAAAAGGTAAAAGAAGACTTAGGAAATAAGGTTAGAATTAATTTTCGCGATAGAATAATACACAAAGATAATATAAGAACTTAATTCATAAAATGACTTTTTTTTACATTTTATACATAATTATTTTTTCTCTTCCTTTATAGAAAATGAAGTTTTTAATATTTTTGTTTATATTGTTTGAGACCTACAAAACGGAAGTCCAGATACTAGACTATACAAACTCACAACTAATTTCAATGCACCAAGGACAAGCAAGATTACAGAACGGAAACTTTAAACTTATTCATATTTTAGAACTTGACGAATATGAACGAACAATAAATAATTTGAATAATGAAGTTCAAAGAAGAGTATTAGTAAATAGTACATCGCTACCATTTTTGCTTCATGATATAGAACAAATTAGAAATCAAATTAAACGAATGAAACCAAGAATTAAACGCTCAATTGACATTATTGGCACAGCTTGGAAATGGATAGCCGGTACACCCGATCACGAAGATCATAATATTGTAGTCAGTAAAATAAACGGATTACTTACAAATAATGAAAGACAGAAAATTATTAACGAAAAGTTTATTGACAGAATCAACTTATTGACGAATACTACTAATCATATTCTAAAAACAATTCAGACTTTAGAGGAAACTCAAAGGGTTATAGAAGACTCTATAAGAAACAGGATAAATATTGTTAAAGCAGATGTTATTAATATAGAGTACGCATTACAATGGGCGAAAGTAGGAGTAATTAATTCATTTATACTTTCTGAAAAAGAAATCAATGAAGCCAAACAATTTTTGGATCTTGAAGAATTTCCATACAATAATTTAGAAGAAGCTTTAGGTTTTGCTACAGTTAAAATAGCTACAGACTATTCATCTTTAATCTATATAATAGATTTACCTGCAATTAATAAAATAAATTGTGAAAAAATATTAATTAAGCCAGTAAAACAAAATCAAAAAATTATAAAAATCAATTCAGAAAATCTAATTAGATGTAAGGATAAAATCTTTGAAATGAAAAATAAGTGTAATCAATTTAATGATTTATGTATTTGTAATAATGAAAAGTTAATAGACATAAGTGAAACAACTTGTATACCGCTACTATTAAAAAGCAAGAATCATAATTGCACATTTATAAACAATGAACATGTTCCTACAATACAAGAAATAAATGAAGGAACAATACTTTTAAATCAATTTAATGGATTTTTAGAAATATTTGAAAACAAAATATATCAATTATCAGGAACATACTTGATTCAATTCCATAATGAAACAATTAAAATTGAAAATCGAACATTCACTTCAAAAGAAGTTTCCCATTTGAAAGCACTCCCAGCTGTACTACAGCTATCATCCAATAAATCAATTGTTGAAGAAGTCCTATCTTTGGAAATGATGAAAAATATTCAAGTTAATAATATAGATGAAATAAATTCGACATCAACTAAGGGACGCCTAATGTTTTCGACAAATATCAGTTTATCTATTTTATTGGTTATCGCAATTTGCTTAATTTTTATTAAACTAAAATCTAAATCTAATTCTGACATAAATATTACAGCAAAAATTGAAAAAGAAAAAGAACAAAATACCTCCACGGTTGAAAAATCAAATTTTGAAAAATCTAATAAAAGATTCTGTAGTGCTAATGAATTACCCACATTTTAAACAATCGGGGCGATTGATCTTACAGGGGGAGGAGTTAAGGTGTGATGTCACATTCCTTAATTTTTATTTTTCAAATTTATTTACTTTCCCACGATTTAAGCTACACGCGCAACGTATTTTATGCTGACGCAGTGTGAACGAAAATTATTTTAATAAATTTTTTATATGTAACATTAAACCGTTGTTTTTAACTTTGACAACATGATTGCATTTTTTTATTAAAACTGCAACGCGACTGCGGACAAAATTATGCTTCTTGCCAATTAAAAGTTCTAATTTAAGTTTAGTTAACAATAAGAATTAAGTCAGTTTAGAATAACTATTAGCTCAAATAAGGTGTAATAAAGATAAATAAAAAAAAAATGTGTATTTTTTTTAACAATTAATAAGTGAATGTAATTAACTTGCACATGTAAGCAAAATGTAAACAACGTTTGACAACTAAAAAGAACATAAGCAATGATCATCAGGGTTCTTGCACAGACCTTTTCAATGGGCCTTGATTTCTATGAAAATTTTCTTCACATAAAATTTGTCTATAGATTTGTATCGTACATTTTCGGAAGTTTATTTTTAAAAATATGTAAGTGTTTCAAAAGTGAGAAATAAAAGGTGGCATGTCATAACGTCCAGTGTAATAGTGTCCATGGACACTCTCTTCCCAATAAAATAAAACTCCGATGAATCGTCCATATAAAAAATGTGCTCCAAAAGAAGCAGGTTTTATGTATGAATTCATACCTCAAATCGCTTCAAACCTGCTGGTAGGATGACCAGTTTTGAGGACTATTTACTGCTGACAATAAACGCTTTTATTTAACATGCAAACAAAGCACTCCTAAAGCGCTTTTTTAAGGGCTAACTATATTTACATATTCATTGATGTTTTGCTTTTAATTGCTTAAATGCATTGTTTCAATAATTTTTGTAAACCATTATATTTTTTTATTTTTTTTTTTCGCCTTAAAACCTCATTGTTGTCAGCACTAAGGTATCAGCTTTTTTTATATTTTATTCTTTATCATTTACTGCTGTATAAAAGCACTCATATTGAAGGGCTCGATTATGCGCTTTTTGTCTTAAGTGCTTCAAAAAACCCAATTTTTTTTACTGGGGTTACACTCCTAAACATTTATACCACCTTTAAGCGACCGCGTATGAAATACAACTCTTATAAGTGAGCCAGTGCTTCAAACTCTATTTTGGAGCCTTTCGACCGCGTGAGGTTTTCATTGGTGACAGTAGGGTAACCAATTCGATTGACTCCCTTGAACATCGTCGCAGTGTAGGTTGTACATATGTTAATGTTTTACAATGGGTGTATGTTATGAAATTAGGGATCTGATTCCTGAAACTCGTACGTTTATTCGTAATACACGTTTTTCCTCAAGAGCCCATCCTTTTGTAGTCGATTGGCCGGTGCATCGCACAAGGCATAACAGGGAATATTATTTCTTGGCCGGACTGTTCATATGTGGAATAAACTTCCTGCTTATGTCTTCTTTCTCACTTTTAACATCAATAAGTTCAAGTCGAATATTCACATGCACTACCTCCTTCCCATTATCAATTTTTCTAGATCCAGCATTAAACAATGCACTTGTAGGTATGATCCCCTGAGAGCTGGATCTATAAAAAAATATATATTTTATATAAAATTCAACATTTTTTATTTTTCGAATTTATTCTATGAGCTAAATTTTAGTTATGTATTTTATAAAGCTTTTTTGTAATAGTCATATTCCTTCAATTTTTCAGAAATGACTTTATACACTATCAGACTATTATATTGTATTTTCTGATAGTGTATAAAGTCATTTCTGAAAAATTGAAGGAATATGACTATTACAAAAAAGCTTTATAAAATACATAACTAAAATTTAGCTCATAGAATAAATTCGAAAAATAAAAAATGTTGAATTTAATATAAAGTAACCTTCAGAAGGAAATAATTCCCAGTTTCTATTTTATATAAAGTTAGAAAGAATAAAATAATAATTATTAATTAGAATCAAATTAGGAAAATATCTATAAACCGAAATACATTTTTCAATTACTTTCCAATAAATCGCTAAAATTCTAAAATATGAATTGCAAATTTGGAAAATTTCTGACTTCTTTTAAAAAATTAAACTGAAAAGTCTTACAATATCATAAAAAGCCCATCAATAAAGAAAAATGGACAAATTAAATAAAAAATCGCCAAAGAGTTACCCAAGTTACGCAACATTTCACGTCATACACAACATTATCACAAATAAAATTTTTTTTCTTCTAAAATTTTGTATTTAAAAATAATTTTGCCATTAAAATTTAGTGTAAAATTTTTAGAAATTTTTTTATTCATAAAAAAAAGAAAAAAATACACATTTTACATTTTTATCTTTGTAGAGTTCTTGGATGTAAACATTTTCGTTTTTTTCTTGATTTAACCCTAGAGAACTCTAATATTTTTTCTTACTTATGTCTGTTTAGTTTGAAAATTGGTGAAATAGATTTTGCTAACCAAGAAGTGTCAAAAATAACACAATGAAATAGGATTCAAATCTTAAACAAAAACGGTGCCCAAAGTGTCCCCTATTTCATTTCGGCTAGGATATGATAATAAATTACAAGAAATAAGAAATTTTCAATAATAAATTTGTTTAAAACAAAATGCAAAAAATCAAAAATTCTTAAGAAGGAGAATTTTGAAAAGTGGACAAAGTTGACGTTTCTAGGGTTAAGCTTACTTCATAGTTATGTAACCAACTTATACTGGAGAAGGCTCACAAACGAAATGATTTTGCCAACAGGCAACAAAGCCAACAGGCAGCAGAGCCAACAATAACAAAAGCACTGTTGTTTGGTTACCAACAAGTACCATAAAAGAGTCCGTTTTGAAGAAAATGAAAAACTCTGCATAGAAAAATTTTCCCCAACATCTACTTGAACACGTTGCAATAAAATTTCTTTTTTTTTTTTTTTGTTTTTTGGCTTCTAACACGTTTTTGCTTTTTTTACTTTAAGCGTAAGTAAAGGGAGAATTTTTTTAAGGTACTTTTTTTTTGAACAAAAAAGCTAAAGAGTTATTTTGACGATTTAAAATAGATTTTTGAGACCAGAATTTATTAACTTTTACATTTTTTTTTAGTTAAGAATCAAACTTTAAATTGTTTTAGAGTTAAGCTTATGGTATAATGCATATTTTTAATTTTTATTCGCATTTAACTTGTTCATAGACAAGTTCATAATAAAGCTTAGTCCAATTTATATTCTTAGCTATACCCTACTTCATATTTTAGAAGAAAAACATGGTTGAAGTATGGTTAAAAAAACATGTTATAGTCCCTGCAATGGCAACAAGCAAACTATTGTTGTTTTTAACCAGTGTTCGAAAAAAACAGAACACTATTTAGCGTTCGGCTCACACAAACAGGAACAATATCTATGTTGTTAGTTTTTGAAGAAGGAGCCGAACATTGTATAGTGTTCTGTTCTTCGTTAAAAACAGAACATTGGAGTGATTCTGTAGACAAACATTATCGTTGTGCTGGAAATCGCAAACGTAAAACGCAAGAATTTTAATCGTCGTTTTTTAATAAGATTTCTGTAATAAAAGAATTTTATGACAAATATTAAACAAATATTTCCCTATAAAACAGGATTTTAAACCAAAAATTTTAAGAATTAGGTTGAAAGTTTATTTAAAATAACTTCCAAATTCTTGCGTTTTGCATTTGCGATTTCCAGCACACCCCTGTATATTTTAATGTTCTTTAGTGTTTCTTTTTTTACATTATGAAGAAATGAACAAACAAAACAATTTAACAATGACCGCAGCACGAACAGCTTGTGTGTGTGTGTTGTGTATATGTTTTGTTTGTGTAAAATTTCGCTGGCTTCTTGTTTATTTTCTGTGTGTGTATTTTGTCTCCCCAACGGGACGAACGGAATAAAATGTTCTCATCTTTTGTTGGTAATATATTTTTGTGTTCGGAAGATGACAAACAGGGAAACGTTATGATTTTCCACACAAACATTATTAATGTTTGTGTTTTTCACAAATCTACCGAATTGAAAACTAAAGAGCAATATTTAGTGTTTATTTTCCAACATATGTTTGAATTTAAGAATATATTGCTCTTATAAACAAATCTAAAACCATACATTTAAACATTTTATGGTTATATCGTCACCGGCAACCATATTATGGTTTAATTCATCCATCCAAAAACTATAACCATATTACGGTTGTCGCCAAACATGTTATGGTTAGTAATAACAATAATATATTTTTATAAAATTTTAAAACAATGTATGTATGTATTTTTTATTTTAAATTTAAAATAATTATCAAAGTTATTTTTGAGAATACAAAATCTTTAATTAACAAGGTTTTGTTTGTCGTGCTTAATTTCCATTTTCGATAAAAACACAGAAATTTATTGTTGATGGGCTATTCCCATTTGCATTTCACTGGTTGCTTAGACCAGATCATCAGGAAACTTCATCCAAAGATTTTAGAAAAACTAAAGATATTAAACAAACAAAACTGTTAAGCAAATAAGAATTATAAGTAACAGCTTTACTTGAAACAATATAAACAAAGCTTTAACAAAAACAACACCAATAACCAGTGAGTTTTTCTTTTCTTCCATTCCCCGCTACAATTGGTTGGAATTCTCACAACATTAATTGTTGTTGTAAGTAGGTTAATAAAAAACAAAAACAACTTGTTTTATTGTTTTCGCGAAAAATAAGGCATGTTGCCAGTTTAGTTTTTTTAAGACGTGCACTTGCCAGTTTATTATCAAAGTGATTTTTGGGAATACAACATTTTTAATTAACAAGGTTTTGTTTGTCGTGCTTAATTCCCAATTAAAAATATGCTTTACATCGCTTTGCTATCTTCAGTTGTTGAATGCTTTTCGAATACATACTTGTTTGGTTTCTTTTCAAATTTTCATTCATTTAATTTAAAATATTAAACATTTACGTTGTAGTGTTAATGTAAAACAGAAGATGTCCTTATGAAGGTCTTCAAAGGATTGCTTATAAAAGTGAGATAAAAGATAACTTGGCACTTATAAAATAAAATTACAGCTCGACACTTTGTAAACAAATTGTTAAAACTGATAAAATAAATAACCATATTATGGTTAACATTGACCATATTATTGCTATTTCAGACCATAATATGCTTAATTTTGTCCAAATTGCGAAAATGTTGACCATATTATGGTTAATTTTGAACATAATATGGTTTATTTTGAACAGTAGTATGGTTAATATTAGTCAAAATATGGTTAATGTTAACAAATTATGGTTAATTTTGACCATATTATGGTGGATTTCGGGTACATTTTTGTTAATTTAAACGATATTATGGACATATTTAACCATGGTATGGTAACCTGTTACAATTTCGCCATAGTATGTTGCTCCTAAAATATGGTTACCTCCACAATGTAATTTAAAGCTTCTATCTACGGAACAACGTTGGAGCCCGGTCCGGTAATGGTCTTTCCATTTTTAATTTTTTCCGACTTTTGAAAATCAGCCCAATTATGAATATAAATTCCACGGGAGTTTTTCCCATTTCCCATTTTTACGATTGAATTTACATAGTAAAAATGGGAGAAGAAAATTTTTCATTATAATTGGGCTGAATATTTTTTCATTTTAGATTTTTTTTTTAATTTTTAAAAATCTAAAAAACCGTAAATGTACTGAAAACAACACAACTAAAAGAAGTTCTTGAGCTGATTATTAGTAAGCAAATATTCAGTAGTGAAAATAATAGATTTAATAAGTAGTTGCAGAGGTCATTACTAGTTTGAGTTTTAAGAATATTGACAATTGTAATGACAACAACTTACCATGTAACGTATGATATAACTACCACCTATAACTAAAAATCAAAAAGTTTTTCCTGGGATGCACTCATTTCTAAAAACACGATTTAAAACTTCAAAACATTCTAATTTGGACCATGATTAAGAAAGTTATAAGCACAGACTTAGAAAATTAAGTCAGTTGAAGGAGTAATTAAAATAGGCCTACTTGAAATGCACTAGAAAATATCACAAAATTGGTGAAATCCAAAAAACATTTTATTTTGAACCTTCTGATTTGGCGTGGAATGCCCAATATAATTATTTTTGGTGTATTTGAGAGGACTTGAATCAATTTGTTACCAAAATTATTATTTTCCGTTTTAAGAGCTTCGAAAGGAAACGTGATTTTTTTTTATTAAATAATGAAATGTGAAGACAAATGAAAACAGACGTACGTCTTTTCATCTGTGTTTTGGTATCTTTTACCAATATTTCTTGGTGTTACACACACGGAATGACAAACCCTTATTCACTCCTCGTAAAGGCTGGCACAATTTTTTTTTCAGTACCTCCAAATGAATTCTCCTTTAATTGCATGCATATGTGTTTAATTTTTGCTTATTTGCATAGAAATGTAAGTGCTCCTACAATATTTTTAAGAGAGTGATGCAACAAACTATTGTTATGTTGCAGGGGCTGTGTAAGTGTAAAAGTAAGTGTGGTTAGTTGCATACATATATTCATACATGCATACATATGCATGTACTTTTATGCTTTCTCTATGCTGCTATGTAATGCATATGTGTATATGTCAGTGTATAACTTTATAAATATGATTGTGTTGGGCTGCAGGTTTTTCTTTTTTAAACACACATTTGTAACCATGGAATTTATTAAAAATGAAGAGAACTTAAAACTCATGTGTATGTGTGTGTGTTTTTCTTGGATTTTTTACAACTACATAAACACAAACATATATTCATTTAGTTTATATATTTGGGGTATTCACAAGGAGTGCTATCATGTTATATTGCCAAAATGATCTAACATTTTACAATGGTTTAAACATTTTGTTATTGCTTTGTAAACAAAAAGTGTCTTAAATTAATAGCACTTTGCTTGCTGTGTTTATTGTGCTGTCGTAATTAATCAGAAGAGACCCGCGCTGAGCGGCTGAGCCGAGCCGCATTAGTTTTTGTAGCCGTCGCCATAGATGGTATAGTTTTAAGGCTCAGTTAGCCAGGAGTAACAGTAACCTTACCGTAAAAAAGTTAGTCCAATCTATTCCTTACAGATTGAGACGTTACATCTTACTGCTAACTTTAATCGTTCTAATTGCTTTATACACAATAAAATGAATCAGCAGATTTGCAACGCTATTGTTACTCCCGGCTAACTGAGCCTTTATCCGGATGACATTCGAATTTAACCTGCGGCTAGCAAATTTTTGCAACAAAACACTTGCGGCGTCAAATTATATCGGCTTAGGACTCTGATGTTTGGTAAACAAACAAAATAAAATTTATTTGTGATTTGCGTCTAAGAAATGCAAAATAGACAGGAAAGATCTAATTTCATTTATTAATTCATGGCTTATAATTAAAACATAGTTTGATGTTGGGTTAGTATTTATTTTTTATATTTGTTTTAAATCAGCTGATTTCAATTCAAAATAGCACACTAAATTAAGAGGGGTTGTTCACAATAGTCGTATTTATTAATGTTTTTATTTTTAGAGTTATGGCTTTATGACACCTTGTGAATCCCCGAATTTTATAAAAATATGTTTGTATGTTATTTATTTATATTTATTTGTAGTTGCTTTTCCAGCTTTTTCTCTTTAAGAAAACAAAAAAATAAAAATAAAAATGCATCTTGAGGTTTTTTTGATGTTTGTATCTGTGTGTTATTTTTATTCTTTTGTACTTATTTTTATTATTTTTTTCTGGTTAACTTACGTATTTAATTTAAAAAGTTTGATTTTATGCACAAATAGAAATACTTAGAAAAGTAAGAAAATTTATTATAAACTTTCTTTATAAAATTTTACAAATTTGATTTAATTTTATTTAATATTTAGTTTGGAAAATTTCATATGAAGTGTTTTTAGAAAATAATAAATTTTGCTAACATAAACGGAAACCTTAAGTTGGTGTTCATGTGAGGAATGGTAATATCAGTTCTTTAAATTACAATAAAGAGGTAAACGATCATTTTAAATAAAAATTTGGTTTGTTAGAAAACGAATCTAAACTTGAATAATTATCGAAATTGTCAACTACACCTTTTCCAATTGTAATACAGATAGTGTCAATTATAATTTAGATTAGTCATTTGCAATTCAGAAAGCGTAAACTGTAAATCAGGAAGTGTAATTAAGACAGCTATCAAAATTTTAAGGGTATTCTTTTTTTACTTTATTATTAAATTTTTAGTGATTTTTCTTTTTATCATTTATTACATTCTGAATTATAGTTTTCGCTCTCTGAATTACAATTGACGCTTTCTGAATTACAACAAGGAAAGGCGTAGAACTCAACATTTAAGATTTACGCAGAAATAATTTTTGCTAACATATTTTCAAACAAACACTTGTATGAAAATTTATTAAATTTCTATAAATTTTTTTACTATTTCAATTCATATTTTTGTTTGTTTTTACTTTAGCAACTAAAATGTTAACAGTTGTACAAAAATATGATATACGCGCATGGCTGCCAGATAAATTTGTGAGGAAATCGTCAGATTCCTGAGAAAAAATAAAAAAATTGCCTTTATCGTTTCGAAAAATTGTCAAAAAAATCGGACAACTCAAAATTTAGTTTTTTTGTAAACAATTTTTGTTTGATTTTTATAAAAAAAACATTCAAACAAAAACATATTAACATATACCCCGCTAGCATTTTCAATCGTGTAAGAGCTAATGGGAGTCTTATGAAGAGCGTTGCTTACCGGCGATGACCGCATTTTTTAATCGTAGAAGATTCCTCACACTGGAAAAAATGTAACACGAGTGAGATTTTTCTATGGCACAGCGAAAGACGCTTCTTCAATCGTTTCACACTGGGGTATTTTGTACCAAAACTGTGGATTAATACCGAGGCCTATCAAACTGATAATTATGGTTTAGAACACCTCAAAATAAGCCGACAAATTTTATTAAAATTATCGATAACTCGTTTAGTTATCGCGATATCTGGAGTTGAAGTTTAAAAAAATCGATAACTTTTTACTGTTTTTTTTCTTAGAGAATACCTCAAAATAAACCGAAAAAACTAAATATGAATTATCGATAACTCGCTTTGTTATCGATATATATGACTTTGAAGTTTTAAACAAATCGATAACTTTTCAGCGTTTTACTAGACCGGATAATTTTGTTTTGTCGAACTTCTAAAATTATTGGGATAACTAAAATTGAGTTATCGATAACTCGTTAGTTAGCGAGATATCGATGATACATGATTTTCTGTATAATACCCTAAAATATGCGTGGAAATTGATAATTTTTGACCACTGACATTATGAACAAAATGTAGATTAATCAAAAATGTCTACAATCCGCATAATTTTAAATATTAAATCACTTTTTTTGCTGTAATACCTGTATCTGAAAAATAATTCAATACCCGAAGTTGAAAGCTCCATACTCAGATTTAAATTTCACTTGAAGTTTTTTTTTATCGAAAAAACACTTTGATAAACTTAAAATATCAATTTTACAGCGAGCGCAAGCGAACAAAGAATGAAAGTGTAAATTCGAAAACACAATGCAGCTGAACTATACAACTTAGAGCAGATATTTTTTCGGTTAATGACGCAGAATTATGTCTAGTTTCTATGGTTATTAAGTATTCGATTGTTATTTCAAAATAAATTTTTTAATTAATCCACAGTTTAATACCCAATAACCCAGTGTGCGTTGTGAGAATCGTTTAAGACGTGGGTAGAGATAATCAAACGAGACTTTCATGATAAGAATCGTATAAGACTCATTTATCTTACAACTTGTGAAAAGCTCGCCGTATAATTGTGGAAAATATGATTTATACAGAGAGTCGTAAAAAGATCATTCGATAATGGTTTGACGAAAGATAAAAAAGTGTAACATTGTTGTTTTTATACTCTGAAAATAATCAAAGATTTTCTTAAGTCTTGCATGTTACAGCCGTACCTAAACACAAGCGGCACGCGTTTTCTAGTTTTTGAAAAGAGCGGCCTAAAAGCTTAACAATTAGAAAACCCGATTTTGACAGCTCGTTTATTAGAGAAGTTTGGCGCTATTGTTAATTAATAATGGCTATTTTGCTATTTTTTTGTTCAATCTAGCGTTTTTATCTCTATTTTTATTTATAATTTTTGGGTTTTATTAAACAAGAAAGCTTTAACTGCTGTTCGTGACACAGCGTTGACGCTCTTACTTTGGTATTGCATATCAGCGCAAAAGCTAAGGTACGGCACTTAAACAAGATTTAAATACGAAATTGTCGGAAAATGTAATGTTTTATTAAGATTTTGGAGCCTGAAAAATCGTCACTTTTTAGAAAAAATCAGCAAATAAGCACTTTGCTAAATTCGGAACAAAAAGCCGTCAAAATGACGATAAATCGTCAAATCTGGCAGCCCTGAATACTCGTTATAGGTTTCAACTTTTACATGGGGTCTTCACCTGAAAATTTTTTGTCATACCAAACGTCAAAATCTATATAAAAAAAACTCTAAAATTTTTGTCAACGTTTTTTTATATGAAGTTTAACGTTTTTTATCACAAAAAATTGTCAGGTCAAGACCCCATGTTAATAACTTTGTATGAAATATTTAACGTAACTTAATGTGGTCGTTTTTTGCAATTATTTTTTTGCAATCATAAATACAAAATCGTATGATAAGAAAATATAAGTAAGAAAACACACATGCAGTCTATTTTTGTACGCAGTAAAAAATTAAAACAACAATAACAAATATGATAAAATATCGTGACGAAGTTTGTTGTAGAAACAACGGCAGAAGTAGGAAAAAACGATTCAATGTTTATTTAGAAACAACAACAACAACAACAACAACACTATTAAAAACATATCTAAATTTTTGTTTGGTTTCAGAATTGATAAAAAAATAAAAAATTCCCAAATTCTATTTGTTAAAATTGATGTGTTCAATACATCAAATTTCGAAAGTTGAATGATTACGGAAATCATATGGGATAATTTTGTTGCTGTCGCATAATTTAGAGGTCTTCTTCTGTTGTCAAGGAAAGGAAAAGAGCAGTAGTGAGTGTGAAGAGAAACTGGAAGATTAGAGGGATAGTTAGTTAAGAAATTATTCCAACATTACAATGTGGCCCAAAACTGGCCGCCTCTCGCTATTCTCCTTATCATCATCCGTTCACTACTTGCAGGGTTCGCTGCTCGTGGCTTGGTAATAAAGCAAAAAAAGTTAAGTTTTTTCTTTGAATCAGCTACATTTTTGTTTGATATTCAAATGAATTTCAGTAAAGTTTTTTGTTTGATTCTACAAAATTATTTGTTGAACATTTTTTTAAATATTCAAAACAAATTTTACCAATTATCACAATTATTTGTTAAAAAAAAAATCAGAACTTTTTTCAATAAACGAAATGCAAAATAATTTGTTTGAATATGCAAATTTGTTTATAGGACCGATTTCAAGGAAAAAATGTTTTGATTCTACAAATTTTTTGCGTGAATTAGAAAAATAGTTTTTTCTGTGATAGGCGACTTTTTATGAGAGTTTCGTTTTTAGTTTTACTTGTTTATTGTTTTTTTTTTTTTGGCAAACTTGTTTGTTTATTCCAATTTTATTTGTTGATTTGGGTAATTTTTATATGCTCACCACAATTAGTTGTAAAGAGGGTAAACTAAGTTTGTCATTCCATGTGAAACTTTTTTTATTATTCATCTCATGTATGTATATACTGGCTCCTTGAGTAATTCTATGAACCATAGAATGAACCATGTCCGTGTGACATACATTAAACCTTTTAATTTTCTTTATTTTAAAACTCTACTCTATAGGTTTGGTTACTTTATTTTTAAACGTATTACTATTTTATGACAAAAATCAGACAGTTTGTTTTCAAACAAGGACAATAAAGTTTTTGAGACGGATCTAATGATATCTCAAATGTCAACATCCAGCCGATAAGAAGATACGAGGTAATCAAAAAATTTACATTCCGGTTATAACAGGTAACCCATAATCTGACAGTACATGGTTTACACATTTATAACTGCTGATGATTTTTCTTTTACCAATTTAACGTTTATAGTCAGCGTTTAAAAAACTGCAGTTACAGCAGAAAAACTGCCATTCCTTCCACTTCTTCATTTGTCATTGTCAAAAACACATTTGCTTTTACTTCTGATTCATTAAATGTAAACAGTCGATATCAAACAAACTCAAAACACGCGTTCAAATCATAAATTGGATTTAAATAAAAGTAGCTATGAATAATGAAAATAAATGCAAAAGGTAACAACATGTAATTTAGTTTTATGGTTAGAAATCTCAACAAAATATTTTGACATAAAAAAGGAGAATTTTCTAAGAAGTTAATTTTAATCGATTTATTGACATAAATTGCTCGAGTTAATCATTATTCGAATTGGAGAAAAAAATTCCTAATATGTAGTCACGTTGAAGGGCCTTGGAGGGGTGGAAAATTTCGACGTTGAGTTTTGAAAAACCTAATACATTGTATATGTACATATTGAGCCCTAACAGCGAAAATAACGTAAGCGACATCATTTTCAATATTCGTTTTTTTGAATAAATAACTATATTGGCAACACTTGCATCATCACCTAAAATGTCATGGTCACAAAGGGTACCGTTACGATTTTATAGCAAAAACAATTTTGTCATTAGCGACAAATTTCATACAAAATTTATATGAAATAAAATAACTCTCTCCTGTAAAATTTGATTTTTGGCGCTTACGTTATTTTCGGGGTTAGGGCTCGATATACATATACATACATGCGTTTTTTAATTCACTTTTAATTATTAAAATCTTTTGGCCAAATCAAAGCAGTGTCATATCAGTCGTATATTTCATACATATATATTTCAATTATTTTATGCATTGAATTTTGTTTATAATTTTCAAACAGAAAATTAAAAAAATTTTACACATAAATGGAAATTCCAAGTTGTAAAATTCCTTCCTCAGTGAAAATAATTTAATGAAAATTAAATTTGATGAACTCAATCACGCCTAATTAAAGAATATCAAGAAATTAAAAATTAACAGTTCAACTAAAATCAAAATTGTTCTTAAAAAAAAAAAAAAATATTCCAAATTTTACAATTTTCTTTCAAAATTTGAGGTTTTAAATAAAATAAACAGGAAAAAAATAAAATACATATATGTATGTATGTATGTATTTATGTTTGCAGTTAATATAGAAAAACAAAAGTTTTCAAAAATAAATAAATTAGTTTTTTTAATCAGGGCTTATTTTTATTAATATAGTCTTTCGAGATTTTTCTCGGGGAAAAACATCAATTACATCTTCATAGTTTACTTCTTGCAGAAGTTAGGCCGCAATAGACAATATTGCAAGAGCGTTAATCAGAATCAGCCACACACATGCAAACTAAATAACACATAAATTATTCATAAATTATCATTGAAAAGGGGAATCACCGAAATATTATTTGAAACCTTTTGAACAGTGATTTTTTTTTTACTTGAGTGCCGTTTTCTTTGATTTTGTATGTTTTTTATACCACTTATAGCGTTTGTGTTTAGTATACTGATCGACTTAGAACAGTATTCTTAAATAAACTGTAAATTTTTTAGCGTTCGGCTCACACATCCAAGAACGATATCTATTTTTTCGTGATAGTGTAGATAAACACAACCCTTAATACCGTTCGTACTATTTTCAAAAAAAGAGCAGAACATTATATAGTGTTCTGTTCTTCGTTAAAAACAGAACAATAGTAGTTGTACTGTAGACATATTTTTATATTTTAATGTTCCATAGTGCTTCTTTTTTTTACATTGATGAAGAAATGAACAAACCAAGAATTTTAGTAGCGACCGCAGCACGAATAGCTGTGTGTGTATTGTGTATATGTTTTGTTTGTGTAAAATTATTTTGCTGGCTTTTCTTCATATGTGTATTTTGTAAAAAATGTTTTTTTTTATCAGCCAAAAGCGAGGGACATTATTAAGCCGAGCCGAACACAATGAAATTTGAGGTTTAAAAAAACCGAACGAAATGAAATGTTCTCATCTTTTGTTGAGTTGGTTAAAAACAGTATTATTTTTGTGTCCGAAAGATGACAAACATTGAAATGGTATTTTTTTTAATGATTTTCTACACAAACACTATTAGCGTTTGTGTTTTCCACAAATCTACCGAGCCGAGCACTAAGAAGCAATATTTAGTGTTTATTTTCGAAACTGTTTAGAATCACATTCTGACTGGCTGGTTGTCCAAGTGCGCAAAGTGCAAGTCGCAATTCAAGAGATCATTTGATGAAATTTGGTTCATAGGCTACAATATCCTAGCCTATTGGAAATAATGAATATCCCACATAGTAAGTTAGAAAGAAAGGCCATACGCACTAAGACCCAGAGGATCTTTTGTGCAGCATTGCACAGTCGTTATGCCCAAAAGCAGCCTTTTTTATTGGTTATTAAATAACATTTACTTCAAACGGATTTTTTTTGCAATAAAATCATACTCTCTTACTTGTTTTTTCTTATGTTGGATATTGGTCACTTTTTGCTCTTTCTTTTATTTTTTGAATATTTTATTAAATAAATAAAATAATTTGTTTGAAATTATTAAACTGTTTTTGCTTTTTCTGGGAAAATTTCTACAACCCACAATTTGCACTTTTTGTTATTCACTTTCAAATCAATTTTAAATCTGCTCCTCCCCCACTTCAATTCAATAAGAACATCGTAAATAATTTCTTGGTTGCACATTTTTCCCCGTCAATGTTGTTATTATGAAAAATAATTTTTTCTGGTTGTTGTATTTTTGTTAAACCTTAATATTTTAAATATTACAGCAAAGTAGTTGTTGTTGTTGTTTTTGTTATTGTTATGATGATGCTTTTATGAAAATTGAAAAGAAAAAAAATGTGAACATTTTTCATATTTTTCATAAACTCACATGGGTGCGTTTATAGTTTTATGTGTATGGGTGTGTGTGTGTGTTAGTGGGTGCCGGTGTATGTAGAAAAGTACATCAGTAAGTACGTGTTATTCCTTTTTTTTTTGCTTTGTTTTTACAGCAACAGGATACTTCGCGTTAGAGTGCGAGTATGTGTTAGTGTCTGGGTGTGTGTGTGTGTGTGAAGTTGTGTTTGTTAGCATTTCCATGTATTGTTTTATTTTATGTCGATGGACAGTTTTGTGGAGTCAACTAAGTTCTAAGAAGGTGTTTGTAACTACAAAAGTGGAAGTAGAAATTTTGATTGTAATTAAAGTTATTTTATAGTATAAATAAGTTATCGGTGTGTGTCAATCGATTGATTTACTTGTTATATTTTTTATAGGATGTCATAAAATTTCTTTGTCAGAAAATTTACACAACTACCAATTATAATTCCGGTACAACCGACTGCCTTTAATTTGGAGTTCTCCCCGTTTTTGCGAAGAATTGTGCACTATTTTATTTTTTTTTTTATAAAGAAATGTCTTACCGAACTGGAAGATTATAATCTCTGCGAAACTGCTCATAATAATTGCCTTCGATGATAAGAAAAAAAAAAAAGGTTTATGCATGTCAAATTAGATGCATTAATATGCACCTATAAAATGCATAAAGAAGATTCTAAATTGTTGGCAGTAGCCCGCTGACAGATTAGTTAAAGAGTTTTTACGGTCAAAATAAACATGATTGTCTCAAATATGGTATTTCGCAAGGATCTAAAGAGGTTCTGTCAAATAGGAATATCCCACGAACAATCTGTCCAGACGTTTGAACAATCTTTACTGTATTAGGCGATATCAAAAGTTCTAGTCTTGAAAAATGTAAAGTTTGCTTGGCGCAAAATTTATCCTCTGCCTAAAAGATGGTAAAATCTGCTGATTTTGATAAAAATTTAAGAGATTTAAACTTTATTAAAATTTATTTTTTTTTAAATAACAGCTTTGTTTGTCTTCAACAATAAATTAATTTCATCATGTGCAAATGCAAATTAGGAAATTGTAAAAAAATTAAGACTGAAGGACTATTGCAAAAATAAATATTGCAAATATTGCAAAAACAAAAATAATTTTTAAAAATTTTTTTTGCGCAAAACTTAAGTTCTAGAGCCGTTTTTGATTTCTTTATAACAGTTAAAAGATATGAGAACCAAAAAAAAAAGTTTTACAAATTTAATATTAAATTATATATTTAACCAAATAGAATGTGGGAATTATTTCAAATTGCTGCACAAACGTTATAAGTAAAAACTCCCAAATTTTGATTTAAAATCTCAAATGCACTTATTCTGACCCCAAACTCTTTGGAAGTAACTATTTTATATATAACAGCACAAATTGTTTAGTTTGCCTTAATTGTTAATCTAATTATATTCGACACCAGTCAAATTGACAGATTTATCATAGTTTGTTTGCCTTTATGGGTTAAACTCCATTTTTGCACCGTTTTGTGTTCGTATGACTTTAAACTTTATTTTTCTCCAGTTTAATAAAAATTGGCACAAAAATATACAATACTTCGCTATCTTTCCTTTAAAAATTCCAAATAAGTCAAAATATGTCCTCAATGATTTTAGGGTTAGTGTTTTCCGAGTTAAGAAAACCCTTCAGAGTATATTTGAAATAATCTGGACTATAAGACTTTGAATTAGTTTTACTCAAAATTCTAAACAATAATAACATAAAAATTTGCCAAAATATGGCCAAATAATTCTCGAAAATCGCTACATCTTAATCGCAGGTCCGGAAAAACTATGGGAGGTATTGACATAATTTTTTCATATTTTTATTCGATGTCATATCCTCAATAAATCCCAATGTGCTAATCAAATAATTCTCAAGTTTGTCTTACAATGTTTGAAACATTTTAAAACGGAGTTTTAAAACTGCCGTGTATGGAACAAAACATCGGCCAAATGGCTGCCGCGACCTCGGCGGCACACCTCTATCCTATGATCCAAATTATCAATGACGCTGAGGCATAATTGAGGTTCTATGCCGTTAATGTGCCGATTTATCTCATCGCTTAGCTCTTGTATTGTTGCTGGATTATCGATTACCTTTTCTTTTAAATAACCTCAAAGTAAGAAGTCCAACGGTGTCAAATCACATGATCTTGGCGGCCAATTGACATCGCCAACACGTGAGATAACACGACCATTGAATTTGTTGCGGAAGAGAGCCATTGTTTCGTTAGCTGTGTGGCAAGTGGCACCGTCCTGTTGAAACCACATATCGTCCACATCCATATCTTCCAATTCGGGCCATAAAAAGTTCGTTATCATCTGACAATAGCGAACACCATTCATTGTCACTGCCAGACCGTCCTCATTTTGGAAAAGGTACAGCCCGATGATGCCGCCAGCAAATAAACCGCACCAAATAGTCACTCTTTGTCGGTGCATTGGTTTTTCGACAATCACTATTCGATTATCATTCGCCCAGATGCGTCAATTCTGCTTATTAATTGCTGGTTCACACACGTCAAGTTTGACTCGTCAAGTCTTGAGCATTTAGGAGAGAAGGGAAAAGAGAAGGCCATTTCTTTTCCCCTCTCTCCAAAAAACTCAAGACTTGACGAGACAAACTTGACGTGTGTGAACCGGCACTAACGAATCCCCTGAGGTGAAAGTGTGCATCATGATTTTCTTCAAAAGTGCACTATATGCATTTTGATTTAAACACACATTTTTATAATAAGCCTGAATAACTTTAACGCATTGCTCGATTGTGTATCTTTCCATGGTTCAAATAGAGTCAGCCTGAAATTTAGAAATGTCAAATGAAATGCAGAAAAAAACTTGACGTTTAGGTGTGGTTCAAATTCAACATCGTCCCCTTAAATTTAACCACCCTTTAACTAATCTAAATCCAAATCTGATCTTTAATCATATATAAATCCATTTCAAACATAGATGGGCATTTTGCAGTACCAGTACTTTTTCAGTATTTTCTTTTTTTACTGATTATTGGAAAAAAAAATCAGTATTCAGTAAAAAGTACTGATTACTGAAAACAAAAATCAGTATTCAGTAAAAAGTACTGATTACTGAAAAAAAAAATCAGTATTCAGTAAAAAGTACTGATTACTGAAAAAAAAAATCAGTATTCAGTAAAAAGTACTGATTACTGAAAAAAAAATCAGTATTCAGTAAAAAGTACTGATTACTGAAAAAAAAAATCAGTATTCAGTAAAAAGTACTGATTACTGAAAAAAAAAATCAGTATTCAGTAAATTTTACTGATTTGTGTAGAAAAATGCAGTAATCAGTAAATGATTGATAGTAGATACTGTCTGCCTTAAAAATAATACATACACATTGTATGAACAGTGGCGTGTTTTCACTTTTTTTAATTATTAAAAAGGGAAATGTGTTATTGTGGAAAAAAATATTATCATAGTTAAAACAACAAGTTATTTTAATTTACAATGAAAAAAATTTTCAAGCCGACCGAGCTGAGAGTCGAACCCACGACCTAGTAGATGAGAGCCGTAAACGCCTAGTACTAGACCAATATCTTTTATATTTAAATTCATATTTATATTTTGAAAAAAAAAGTTTATTTTTTTTGTTATTTTTTAAAATGTTTAAAAAAATTTATTTTTACATTTAAAATATAAAAGAGAAAATATCTTGTCTGCCAAAGCCGGATTCGAACCACCGAACCTAAGGATTAGCGGCTTAAACACTAACCAGTATGCCACGCCAATCACGTCGTAACTTTGCATTAATGTTAATTTAAATTTTATACGTTTTTAATTGTTTTGTTTATACAATAACCGACAATGGATCAAATTTTTTAAAAGCTTTTAAGGAATTCGGTGTTGATTTAAGTAAGCGATAAATATTTATTTCAAATGGGATTATATTAATAATTTTCTATAATTCAGCAATATGCAATGAAAATGATAGTGATGAGGACTCTGGATCTGATTCGGATGACCAAACAAACATTTTAGGCCCCCAGTTTCAACCTGTTAATATAAGGTTATCTAAACACTTTCCGTGCGCAAGTCATACACTAAATCTTTTGGCTACAACTGATTTCAATAAAATAATGGACACTTTAAGTCAAGATATAAAAGATATTCATAAAAGATCTTTCAGCAGGTAAAATTGAAAAAATTCATACTACAAACCGCTTCGATTTATTTTTTACTTTTATGCTTATAGATGTACACAGATTTGGAACAAATGCAATAGACCGAAGTCTGCAGAAGTCATCAGCGGAGTTTTAAGCGCCAATTTGTTGACTCCATGTATAACAAGGTGGAACTCTCTTTATGATTCCGTAAAAAGGTTGTTGCAGCATAAAGGTAATTTGCCGGAACTTTGCTACCGGCTTTCTATCCCCACCATTCTTGCAGACGAACTGGAGTACTTGGAGGAATTTCTATTAGTAATGAAACCTATAGCAGAGGCAATTGACTACCTTCAGGGAGAAAATACTATGTACTTCGGACATTTCGTCCCCACCATAGTCTCGTTAAGGGTAAAATTTTGGCGTTTAGAGCAATCAAATTTAAAATACCTATCTCCATCGATAAAAAAAATGAAAGAGGCTTTATTTCTAAGATTTGAAAAATATTTCAAAGTACAGCCAGACGCTTGGGATGCTATCATTGCGGCGGTAACTATACCTGAAATAAAGCTCCGATTTTTAAAACCTCTATTGGAAACGGCTACATCAAAAACAGAGGAAGATGTAAAACAAATGTTAAATACATACCTAATAAAATACGGAAAGATACCGGATACTGAAACCCGTATTGTGCCTCAAACGCCGCAAAATTCATTTTTAGATTTTGGGGAAGAAGGTGATGTTAACTTTTGCACATTATTTTCCTTTGATATTTATATTAGTATGTATATTTGAATATCCAATTTTCTTAACCAGATGATGATGTACAGTCCAATTTAAGCGATGTGGGAAATTATCTCGAGGAAACAATTTTATACTTGGCCGACCGGGATACAACAACAAATTGCCTGCATAAGCACAATGCAATAAAAAACGTTTTTATAAAATATAATACCCCACTACCCTCATCTGCACCTGTAGAACGACTGTTTTCTTTTGCTGGGATTGTGAATCGCTCTAGAAGACAAAAACTTAGCGACAAAAATTTTGAAATGCTTGTGCTTAGAAAAGCTAACAGCATATAGCACAGCATGTATTCACAAATACATCTAATTTTTTTTTCATTGTTTATTTAAAATAACTCGTTGTTTTAACCATGTAAATAAATTTTTTTTACCCAATAACACATCTCCTTTTTAAATAATTTAAAAAAGTGAAAACACGCCACAGTATCTACTATCAATCATTTACTTATTACTGCATTTTTTTACACAAACCAGTAAAATTAACTGAATACTGATTTTTGTTTTCAGTAATCAGTACTTTTTACTGAATACTGATTTTTTTTTTCAGTAATCAGTACTTTTTACTGAATACTGATTTTTTTTTTCAGTAATCAGTACTTTTTACTGAATACTGATTTTTTTTTCAGTAATCAGTACTTTTTACTGAATACTGATTTTTTTTTTCAGTAATCAGTACTTTTTACTGAATACTGATTTTTGTTTTCAGTAATCAGTACTTTTTACTGAATACTGATTTTTTGTTTCAATAACCAGTAAAATTTACTGAATACTGATTTTTTTTTTCAGTAATCAGTACTTTTTACTGATTACTGAAACGTGTAATGCAGTAAAAAAGTAATGCAGTATGCCCATGTATGATTTCAAATCGGATGAAGATATTACGCTCATAGAGAGTTCACTGTCCTAAACTTGAATAATTAATATTATCGTAATTTCAATTAAATAAACGTTTGTCAGGAGTCTATCCAGTTTTCAGCTTCTTTAAAAAATATAATTAAAACATCGGAAATACAAAAATCGAAGAAACTATGAATTCAAAGCCATTTATCAAAGATAATTAAAATTTTACGTTTGCCGAGTCGAAGCTTGCACCCAGTCGAGTGCAACTAAGTCGACTTATATTTCTTGAACTATCCAAAGTTTTATATTTGCTATTATTTTGATAAATTAATGAACATGTTTTATATAAAACACAATGCATATTTATACATTTATATGCCAGTGTATAAGAAAATTCTTATGTAGATATGTCTTTAGTTATGAAAAATATGTTGCATTATATGAATGCTTATGGTGGAAACTTAAAGCGAAGTAATGGAAAGTTGCATTTTTTAAAATGTTTCCTCAAAACGCTCTAGATATTTCTATTTTAATTTTTAAAATAATGTGTAGTTAATATCCGTTTTACCTGCATTTTAGAGATATTTCAAAATTTACATATTTAATAATAATAAAAAAAATCTTTAACTCGCAATCAGCAAAATGTCGTTTCATTGATTACGGAAATAGCAAAAGTATTTTTTTCGATAACTTAGTTTTTAAGTAAAATAACGGTTATATTAAATAACGTTAATATCAGACAAATTTTAATTTGTTATTTCGGAAAGGATTTTTGCTGTTTTATTTAAAAGAAGTCGGTTTTACTTTTTTAAGCAAAAAAAAAAAAAAAAAAAAAAAAATCGGTTGGGAAAGGGCTGCGGACGACAGTTGTATAAAACAGTTACAGGAATTTTATGTGTGTTTTTTAAGACCAAGAAACATAAGATTGTTGAGAAAACACAAAAAGAAATTAATAACAAGAGAAGAACGTCCAATTTTGCTGGCTTTATGTCATGAATAACAGCAACAGTGTTGGCCTTCAAGGTCAATTCTGGTTGCTAGTTTATCAGCATAAACCATGCAGTGACTGTACGTAGCCCCACAATGGAGACGTGTCACATCGCACAACCTTGAATCAGTGATGCCAGAAGTGCAGATTTATCTGCATTTTGCAGATTTTATACCCCAAAATGCAGATTTGACGATGCTTGGCTTCAAAATGCAGATAACTTACTTTACTTATGGATGTAATGTAGATATCGAGATATTGAAGAATTAAACTCTACACATTCGGCTAATTCGGCGAAATTGTAATATTTTAAATGTGTTATAACCAAGGCCCAGATTTTTATGCAAATGCATATTTGTTGTCGTCAGTCTGAGATCAACATAAACTTAATATCTTTTCGAATCAAGAAATTTTAAATAAAATGGCATCGATTTGTTAGTGCACATTTTTGCATATTATGCTTTAAATGCATATTTTTGCATATATTGCTGACATTGCATATTTTTGGTGCATTTTTGGGAAAAAATGGGTAAAAAATATTTTGCAAAGCACATCGCGTTTTGTCGCATATTAGGAGGTGGTTGAAATCAGTTGTGAATTATGCTGAAAATTTTTAACAATTCAAGGTTGTGATGGAACGATGGTAATGCAGTATTAAAAACAAAAAAAAATAACAAATTTACAAAATATAAAATTTCGGATAATTTTTAAGTCTTCAAATTACGGATTTATCTCTGAGACTATTGAAACTGCTGGCATATTTAATTTAAATTTGTACGAAAACAGCGTAGTGGAAAATGAATGTATACGAAAATGAGTATTGTTCTTAATTAATTTTATATGAAGGTTAACATATCTATCTAACAAGTGACTTAATTTACATTATAGTTTACTTTACATGTTGTGTTTTACTATAATTTTACTTCTGCTTTTTTGGTGTGCCTAATTTTCGTTAACGAGACTGAATTTTTAGGGATTTAATGTTACTTTAATGTTTTGTTTATGATTAAAAAATGTGTTGAGAAAAATTTAAAGTGCATATTTTTTCAATTTATAGCGCATATTTTTATATTTTAAGTGTATGTTTTATGCGCTTAAAACTCGATTTTAACTCCATAAAAATCCGGTCCCTAGTTATAACTTTCGAAAATAAAATTTTAAAATTTTTTTTCGTTCATATATGTTCTTTTTCGAATAAAAGGAAAATTCTCACCAAATTTCATTAAAAACGAAAGGGATCGGGTTCCACTCTTGGTCGATTTGCCATGGAATTACCCAAGTGTATTTTATTTCATTTGACTTTCACTACAATAGTGATTTTAGAGGAATTGATTGCAATCGCCTGATTTCAATACAAATTTAATTGCACTCGAATTTATTTGCGTTCTAAAAATAATGAAAATCATTGCGTTTACAAAATTTTGCAATTTTGATAAGATTTTTTTTTTGAAATCTGAAATTAAAGAATAAAATCTGTTTGCTTAAACTGATTTTGATTTAAACGCAAATTGATTGCGGTTAATTTTACAGCTGTGCAACAGTTTTACCTGATTACTTGCAAACAAAATTATGCAAAACTTATTTTCCAGGTTCCAACTGAAGGAAACCAAAAAGACCGCTTTCCCTTATTGACTATGATATAGGTTGCCCACTTTGGACATTTAGATGGTCAAAATGCATTAAAAAGGCACAATTCTCCTATATAAATCGATTTATTTGAATTCCTATATATAAGTCACGTCAGCATTAACACATGAAAGTAAATTTCTTGAAAGTCGCAATACAGTCATACTTTTTCACTAACACATACTTTTTGTACTTTCAGATAATTGGCTGTTTCTTCTACTCTACTTGCAAGAAAGTACTTTTATGTGTTAACCCCAGGTTAGCGAAACGCCGGGGCAGGTATAACTTTTTTTACTTTTCGCGTTAAGAAAACTTACCGCAGACTTGGGCTGACCCACATTGGAATATATTTAATATTAAAGACTTCATCCGCAGCGGCCTGCCAACCGTAAAAATTTTACAGTTTTCTGTTTTAAAAATTTCAATTGAATTTTTGGAATTGGTACAATTTGACTCTATAAAAATTGAAATTAAATTATTATTAAAATTTTATTATTTAATTAAATTAAAAGATTTATTAAAGGCGTTATTCATAAAAAATATTTTTGTTTGATAAAATGTGTATGAGACAATTTTTTTATGAAACAAATCAGGGGAAATAATTTGACTGTAATTTTTTTCTGCGCTTTTTTAAGTATAAATATTTTTTTATAAATTTCTTAAAAACCAAAATTTATAATTCATAGAAGTAGATTATGATGTTCAGAGTAACTTCAATAATAAAACTTCCTCACCCTCCATGAAAAATTATTTTCTTTTGAAAAAACCCATTCTGATAAATATTTTAATAACAGTTGATAAAAATCTTAAAAACAGTTGGTAAAAGAAATGTTACTTTTAACATTTTCTATGATATTTTTGTTTCTCTATTAACAGTTTTGCAATACTGGTTTATTTTTACAGATTCTATTCATTTACAGTGGCTCTTAAGACAAAATGTTGACGAAAAATTTACGATATTAAATAGTTTTTAGCAATATTGCAGAGTATAACAGTTATTATATGTAAAGGAGCTGCATATAACGTTGGAGCAACAGTTTTGAGAGAAAATATTTGTCATCTGTTTTGAACATGCGCTCTTAAACTAATTGCTTAAAATAAACTTTGCAGTTTATTATAAAGTTAATTGTTATGAAGTTAAACAAAGTAAGGCATTTATTAGCAGAAGTAAGAAATTAAGGTTGATATTTGTAGATATGTAAACAGTCAATAAGGTGCAATTTAATATTACACTTAAAAAAAAGATCTCAGACACTTTTGTATATAAAACGAAATTAATAAAATTATTTTGTTTTTGATAAAAGTCTTAAATAATTAGCATTAAAAAATCATTATGCTTAAGCACAAATAATATTTTTTTTTTTTAAATAACCAACTATGGACAGTCTGTATTAGCCATTGCAATGTAACCCGTGTCTGGGCTTCACAGTCCTCTTGGATAATATTCTAAGAGTTAGCTTACTGTTTTTCCTATTCAAGTATGACGTTCAGAGATTAAAATTTTAAATTATAAAACAAAAAAAAGCATATAAAAATAAAGTGCCATGTCATAACGTCCAGTGACACATTGTCCATCTAAAAAGTGTCCATGGACACTATGACACATTTGAAAATTGAGTTTTGAAATTGAGAACAAAATTTATAATGACTATACCTTGTACTTATTCTACCATGATTAAAACTAAGCATATTTTAAGCAATACCTGTGTTGACATTTTTATTTGGAAAGGTAAATAATAGTTTAAGGACATTAAAGAATTGTAACTTTAGGAAAATGTCATTCTACCTAGATAAGACAAATATGTTGAATCCGATAAATCGGACATATAAATGGGGAGTGAATGGGGACTAAGGGAGAAAGCCTCGCTCAATTATGACGAAAATTATGTCCAGTCCAATTTCAGGGCTTGGCAAAATAAATTTTGCAGCCCCTTTGACACATCCCTTTTGTATCTTTCAGATGACTTTAGAATTAAAGACATCATTTATTTTTACTGCAATCGAGCGTTAGCTTGCTAAAAGAGCTACTGAAGCGTTATACGAAAATCGTGTTTCCAAGGAATTGAAGTTAAGAAATAAACCACAGTTGATTTGCAAATTTAATAGCTGAATGCCCACTGGCATCTTAAGTTGCCGGGTGTAAACACAAATTACCAAATTGTATCCGCGAAGTCGCTGAAAAAGTATGTATTTTGGTCAAAAAGGACAATGTGTTTCATTCCACAATTCCAAAAAAAGTTCTGGCTAATAATGGGTTAATGCTAATTAATTTTGGGAAAAGAGCCCAATGGAATGTATTTAGTATTTCAAAAACCGAACATTAAAAATTTTATAAAATTTTTTTTTTGGAGTGATTGCATACTTCAAAATTTGATCCTGTTAATAACAGTTTCTAAGTGCACCCAGAGCAAACATATTTCACAATATGGTCACCTCCAACAAAATTATTACTAACGAAAAACTGTCAACATATTGTGGATTATTAACCATAATAAAGTCACCGGCAACCATATTATGGTTAAAGTAGTTATCCATCTAGAAGCCACAACCATATGGTTCCCTACGAAAAAAAAAACAACTGAATCAAGTTTGTTATGTGGTGTTGTAAGTGAAGAATATCGAAAAATAGTTTTTCATTATTTTTGGGTTTTATTCACATGGGATGCTAAGAAAGCGTATACAAACGGGTGGGTCGAAAGATTGTTGATACATTATTTTTTTTTAAAAGTTACTAATACAATTGCAAATAATGTTCAAACTTAATAAAGCGAGCAATATTAACGAAGACCTTCAGCACCATCGCACTGATAGAACAGCTTACTACCAACAAGCCTACCGGGGCACCCTTTTTTTGACATAAAATAACTGAAATTCTAGCTAAAATCTATATTGAAACTGGGAATTATTTCCTTTCATAGGTTACTCTATTATGTTCAACATTTTTTATTTTTTCGAATTTATTCTATGAGCTAAATTTCAGTTATGTATTTTATAAAGCTGATAGAATAAATTCGAAAAAATAAAAAATGTTGAATAAAATCTATATTTTGTGAAAAACAGTTAAGTGAATTTTTACACATAGCGGTTTTTGTACGAACATTCTGTATATGGGTTACACATGGTTAGCTGATTTTGTTAACTTATGAACCAGTTATTATATCATTAAAGGGTTTGGTGGGTAGATGTATCTTTACCAAAGGTTTCAAAGGGTGTAATAAAAAATTTTTTTAATTTGGCACATGGCTGATTTTGTTGGAGCAACGACGATTTATAACTACAAATCGAATGTGTAGTTGGTTTTTCTCTATCACGTCGGGTTTTTGAGATATTGAAGAAATAAACTCAACACCTTCGGGTAATTCGGCGAATTATGACATTTTGAATATGACATAACTTTCGAAAAAAACTATTTTAAAATTTTTTTTCATTCGTTTTATCTTTTTTAGCATAAAAGGAACCAAGTTTACCTTATTATACTTTGTATTAATACATGTCAAAAACTCAACTAATATGAAAAAGTCTGATAGTGTGAATGCATGTGTGATGAAAGTTTTATGAAAAAAAGGTTGACATCCCATACGGCTTCATCGTTTTTTTTTTTATTTCTAAACAACAATACTTTTCATTGGATCAGGGTTGCATTTTATTTCATGTGTGAGTGCTTATACTTTGTGTGATGGTGTGAACACAAGCTGTTATTTAAAATTAGGGTTTTTGACAGTAACAACAAAACGCATTAGATTTCTATCACACAAAGTATTATGGAATGCGTAAGATAGTGTAAACACGCCTTTATATGTATTTCATAAAACATTAACGAAACAAAACAAGTAATATACCCTA
This sequence comes from Pollenia labialis, assembly GCA_949318255.1. Taxonomy (NCBI): domain Eukaryota; kingdom Metazoa; phylum Arthropoda; class Insecta; order Diptera; family Polleniidae; genus Pollenia; species Pollenia labialis. The sequence goes on from OX439141.1 coordinate 131,249,745, forward strand.
CACTACAGTATTTAAGGACAAATTTTCGAAAGCGTTCCCTATTTAAGACCCATGGGCGGGTTCAAGTATCCTCCTGAGTAGAATTATGATATGAGGTTTAAATTCATTTAAACATTCTTTGTGCCGAATATTATTATTTAGATATTTTCATCTATATGAGATGGGGGACAACATGCCTATTGGCTATCGTAACAGTTACTATTATCAATTTTTATGTTAATGCCAAATTTTATCAGAAAGTTGTAGAATCACTTTCTAACGATGTCTGTCCGTCCGGCTGGATGGTTGCCTGCAGGTGTATCATTGTGCGTAAAGAACAGGTCACAATTTTGAAGATAATTTCATAAAATTGTGTATATACTAGAGTATTCATTCGATTAATTACTACTTGATTGACTGATCGGTTAATTAAAAATTGGCTTTTTTCGATAAACGATTAAACCGGTTAATTTCAGTCGATTAACCAACGTAACAACAATTTGAATTTTTTGTAGCATTAAAACATATTTTTTGTGCTTTTTAACAATGGGTGAGCTCCAAAACGTTGGTTGCAAAGCAATTCGGTTTTTCAAATGCATTCTAGAATGCAACAATGTAGAATTTTACAACATTATCTGTACCAAAGTTCACCAAAAAATTTGTGTTTACAAATATTTTTGCATACAATATATTTCCTTCTAGAAATACATTTTTAAAGTGCAGTACAAAAACAGAAATAAAGAAATTCGGATATTAACTTTTTTGCAGAATATTCGGTGCTGAGCTTTGTCGGGATGAATTAGATGATGACCTGCCAACAGAAGAAGCTTTCGATATTAACACAACAGCAGAATTAACCGAAACTATTAGAAATTTTAAAAATTTAAACAAGCCTGTTATGGCATAATGGACGATTTTTTGTTAAGAGAAATCCAGGAAACAAGCTGAGAATTTAGATATTCTTTATTATGGGTTGCTTTTGATTTCTCCAACACCTACGATTAGTGAAAGAATTTTTTCAAAGTCAAAAATTATTTATTTAAAACTAAAGAAAAGAGTCGCTTAAATCCTAAACATTTTAACCAAATTATTTATCTAAAATATTATTAAAATGATCTCACAGTATATTTTTAATCGAAATGACTTGAAATTGAAATCGAACAAATTTTGAATTCTATTTTGTGTCCAGATATCTTTACCAAAACTGCTTTTGAAATCCGGAAAATCTATGTTCATTTAAAAAAAAAATTGAACTTAAAATCTCCATCGATTTCAATTTCACGTGATTTCGATTTGCAGAACATCGCATTACATAGTTATGAATTATGTTTTTGTTTGCTAGCTTTAATTCAAGAATTGTTATGTAATTTTTTTTTTACTAATAAAATGCAAATAATAAATAATTTTTAATTTTTTGTTATTGAAAATAATAAATTTATAAAAAACAACTTTACTAATCGGTTAACCGATCAATAACAAAATTAACCGATTATTAACCGATGACACCAAAACCTCGATTAATTAATCGAGCGATTAACCGGTTAAAGTAAAGCCCGATTAAATGAATACCCTGGTATATACGTTTTAACTGACATAAGAAAAAAGCCTTTTGAAAGTGGTGAGTATGGAGTCAAAGTTTTTATGGCCCCCATACAAATGTTTACAACAGTTACTCTGTCCTGGTAAAACTTTGTACTGGTAGTTCTGGAATTGGTCATAAGCCCCTACTTTTATTTTTTATTCCTTGAATAAATATTTAATATTTACATTAAACGCAACAATTTAAAAACTACTATAATATTCTTAAAAAATATTTAAAACTCCTAGTCGGAGCATAAGGCGGAAACAAAATCAGTCCATCGTAGTATGTCTTGCTCAATGAGTTTGATCTCGTGCCACGTTCCTCTGGATCTATATTCAGATGAGTAGATCTCATCCATGTACTTTTGGGTCTTCCTGGCCGTCTCGACCCTTGGGGGTTCCATTCAAAGACCATTTTTGCAATATCGTTGTCTTACGTTACGTGTGATCTATCCATCCTCACTTCCGGCGTTTTATTTCAGTTGTTATTCTTTCGGTATTTGTAGTTCTTAGTATGTCCTCATTAGAGATGGTTTTAGGTCAAAATATTCGACAACAAACAGTAGATACAGGGGGGGGAGTGCCGCTATACGGACTGCTCTATAATTATACGTAGGGTTGCATCAATGGTGATAGATATGCGATCAAGGATTATAATGCTAGAATTTTTAATAACTATATTAAGAAGCCAAATTCTACAATTACTTAAGTCCCTTTTTTGGGATTGTTATTACTACCGCTTGCTTCCAATCATCTGGCATTTTATTGTCCAACCAGATCTGCTAAAAAATTGGTTCCAGAATGGGTGCAATGATGTCGCATCCATATTTAATCAATTCCGCTGGTGTATTGTCTGATCCGGCACTTTTATGGGTTCTCAGCTCATGTATAGCAGTCTGGATTTCCTCAATAGATGGTGGATGAATTGAAATGTTTCTGCATGGATTTCGTTGTCTTCGAGTATTTTCGAAGCTTATTTCCCCGGTTTCAACAGGATCTAGCTGTTTTTCATCTGTTGCAAGGATATTGCCATTACAGTCCTTTATGGGGGATGTGAGAATTGACATTTGCCAAATTGTTAATGGCCTCATATACGTTTCGTTGATCATTCCGGCGTGCTGCTCTTTCTGCGGATTTCGCGATATTGTTGATGTAATCTTGCTTATCTTTTTTTCACTATTTTCTTTACGTTCTTCTCAACATTGTTATTTGCATTCGTTAAAATGATCTTGTCGTTGTTATTCTTGGTATTTAGAAGTTTATTTTTAATTAATCGTCTCCTATCTTTTCATTTCCAAGTGAGGTTGCTTATCCATGGTTTTCTGTAGTGTTGCAAGAGACATACAGTGGATTCAGCTGTTTCTTTGCATGCCATTGCGAGGTTCTCCCACGTACGAGGCTCGTTAAATATTCCAATTTAGCAGCAAATGTTGAGCGGAGGCTACTATTAACTTCTGCGATGTGTAAACTGTCCACATCAAAGCGTCGGTTTCGGAATACACGATCATTCAAAGCTGCCGGACGTAAATACTAGGTGATGATCTCTTTATATATCAGTACCTCGTCGGGTACGCACATCTAACAATTTATTGTGGTATATTCTGATTATTAATATGTGATTAATCTGGTTATGAGTGACACCATCCGGGGGCTTGTGTATGCCCTTATGGGGAAACTTGGTGCCACCTATAAATAAGGCATGAGTTGTGCCTAGATTTACAAGATGATCTCCAATATTGTTCCTTACGCTCCCAAGACCGTGGCGACCCATAACAGAGCGGATATCTGCGTTATTTTTGCTAACCTTAGCATTAAAATTGCCTAGCACAACAAGGATGTCTCCATTTGCAGTATTGTTTATAGTTGACACAAGTTGGTTGTAGAAATAATTTTTTGCATCATCCTCAGAGGGTTCTTGCTGTTATGATTCGGTCGGAAACAGGTCTAAGCTCTTTCAATGATTTTTTTTTAATTTCGGTGAAATAATTATGCCAACACCTTTTGTATGCTCCTGGTTATTGCCACTATACATAAAATAATGCCCTGTTTGTAAAATTACATCTCCTTGGTCCTTCCACATAGTTTCTGCACACCTCAATATTCCGAGATTATACCTATTTCTTTCGCAACCTGGGTGAGTTTCGTCGTGTCCGAAAGTATTTGTACGTTACATGTTCCAATAATTGTCTTTTTTAAAAAGCTGAAGGTAGTCGCCTGGGGGATTTTCATTAATTTGCTCCGTTCCTTGGGTAGATTGAGTTTTACGAGTGGGTTACCAATCCTGAGCAACCAGCATGCCGCACCTAGCATGGTCAACCGACGCATAATAATGTGATTGGTTCCTCCACCGTTGATTAAAATCTCCGTCGTTGACTACCCACGTTTTATATTATTCTTAGCTTCAGTGCTCCCCTACGCTACTGCCGGCATCACTTTCAGGGTCCTTGCACCTATTAAGCGTCCTCTCCACAACAAGGTGACAATCCGTAGCATAATTTTGTTTTGCCGCGTCCAAGATTGGGTGCCAGATATGGTATACTCTCGAAAATGTATCTCCACATACTGTGGTGTTGGGCATGACATTGTAGGGCTTGACAGACTGACAATTCTTTTATATTGGTTTTTAAAGAAAATATTTTTAATAACATTGTTTTTTATAAAAAAAATTATGAATAGCTTTGATATTCTTTAGAAAAGTTATGGTCTAACTGTATTTCTATGCAAACATTAAAGTGTGAAATTGCTGAACATGCAGTTAGTTGTTAATCTCTTAAGTTTTCTTTAAAAAAAAGTTATAGATCTTGTCCTTGGAGGCAAGATCTAGATTGCTTGTATTGAAATTTAAGTATTATTAAGCTTTTTCTGTATGCATCTGCTCTTTAGTGTGTGTGACCCAATTTCTCTCGACAACCTCTTATTTAATTACCAACTGCAATAAAGTTAAATCTTTAATTTATTTTATTTTACTTTTCATAAGAACCTTGAAAACTCTTTTAATGCTTTTTTTTAACTTTCCGAGTATTTGTTATCTTGAGAGGAATAAAAACGGAGCAGAAAATAATTTTCATTCAGTGTTTCTTTTCTGTAGACATACCCGAGTACTTGTACGAGTGTGTGTGTGGTGTGGCTTGTATATAATTTTAATTTTTATGGAATGAAGAATGTGTGTATGAGCTTGTCTTTTCTTTTTTCTTTAAAATCCTGCCACACAGTCATGCAGACATAAGTAAATAGTATGAAGGTAATACAAGTTGTTGCATTCTTAGGCATCAAACATTTTCACTTCATGCCCAGCATTCACACAAGCAACACACACACACACATCCTCCCACTGTAAACAGAGTGCTGGAGAAGCACAAGAAGCTACGAGTACTTTGGAGTACTCGTATGTGGAAGCCTCAAAATAATAAAATGTATGTGGTCTTGATATTTTTTATTCTCTTTCTTACTATTTTCTGTATTTTTTTCTTTTAATATTTCATTTACAAGTGATACAAGTTACTGCCACTTTGACGTTGGCTACATGCAACAGCAACTAAAACAACAACATCTGCAACCACAATCCCAACTCATACCACTACAAAGAATGTTTTTAATTTTAATTCAATGTAAAATACGAGTATGCATATGTTTTTATATTAAATAATTATAAATTTATATTATTAATAAAAACGCTTCTTGTTGTTGTGTGAGAAAAAGGGAGAGGGAAGAAGTCCTTCTTTGATTCCTTCTCAACACTGTGATTTTATTACAAAGCCTGTTGAATTCATTTAATAAAAATTTCCCCAGTTGTCATGCAAAAAGGAAAAATCATCATCATCTTCATGATTAAATGTTATAGTTTTCATACAGTATTTGTATTTTTTTCAAACAATTTTTCTGACTTTCAAGGATTTCATTGCTTGCAAAGAATCTTAGTTATCGGGGAATTTCCTTTAATTCAAAACTTAACGAAATCTAAAGCAGGGCATCTACAATTAACTTGTCCAATTTGTTTTAAAGAAAAATCAAGTAATCGAAAATACTTTAAAAACATTTGTTGTTCTATTAAATTGTATATTAAAATTTAAGTTATCGATAAACTTTTAAAAAAATTTTCACGTTTTGGATAAAGTTTCTATAAAAACTTTAAACTATTGCTAATTTTTTATATAAAATTTCATTTACTGACAAATTTTTTATAGTAAATTTAAGATATCGAATTTTTTCTTAGATTATTTTAGTTATCGATAAATTAATTACAGAAAATTTAATTTATCAATAAATTTTTTACCGATAAACTTTCTGTCTCGACTGAAGGAATTATAAATATTATTACTTTTAAATCGAAAAAGTATTCGATCACGACTGCCGTTATCGATAACTTTTTTTATAGAAAATGTATGTAAATAAATTTTGGTAGGTATTGATAAATTATTATTTATTGAAAATTGAAGTTATCGATAAATTTTTTTAGAGCAAATTGAAAATATCCGTTAATTCTTATAGAAAATTTTATTTATCGATTTTAAATTAAAGTTAAATTATGGTTATAGATAAATTTTATGTATGAAATTCATGTCATCAACAAATGCTTTTTAAAAAATTTATGTTATCGGTTAACTTTTTATAAAAAATTTTATTTATCGATTAATTTTTTATAGAAAATTTAAACTATTGATGCATTTTTGCAGATAATTTTATTTATCGATTAACTTTGAATAGAAAATTTATGTCATTGAGTAATTTTCTATTAAAAATTGAAGTTATCTATAAATTTAAAAAAGGAAGTTAATGATATTTCAATATAAAATTCAAGTTATTGATTGTGAAAGATTCATTTTTCATAAAAAATTCATGTTTTCTAAAAATTTTTCATAGAAAATTCAAATTATCCATAAAATTTTTTTATGCCCAAAATCGATAATTTTCCTCTAGAAAATTTAGGCTATTGATAATTTTTTTTGTAGAAGTTTAAGTTATCGTAAACTTTTAATAGAAAATTTAAGTTATCGATACATATTTTAGAAAATATTTAAGTTATCGATAAATTTATTATAAAAAGTTTAAATTTTCGAGAACTTTCTATAGAACATTTAAGTTGTAAAAAAACATTTTGTATAAAAAATTCAAGTTATCAAAAAATTTTCTATTGCAAATAATATGAACCGATAAATTTTATTTTGAAAATTTTGTTAATTTAATTGTTTTTTAAAGAATTATTGTTAACGGTAATTCTTTATGGGAAATTCGTGTTTTTATTAACTTTTCAAACGGAAAATGCATGTTATCGATAAATTTACTATAGAAAAGTCATGTTATCGAAAATTTTTTATAGACCATTAGTGTTATCAATAAAATATCTATAGAAAATGTTATCCATAAATTTTCTTCTGCAAATTTTAAATAATAATATATGTAATTATTTGAAAATATGTACATGTTTAAAAAAAGGCTTAATAAAATATTAAGTTTATAATTTAAGTCATATTAGTAATATTTATTTACTAAAACTAATATTAAACTGCATAAATTTAGAATAAATTTATTTAGACTGCAATTTTTTTTGTTTTTGGAATTATGTATATAAAAAAAAAATTAATTTAATTAAAATAAAACACACAAATATGGCATTAATAATTATAAATATTTAAATTTTTAGAATAACACAAAGTAGTAGTCCAAAGTAAAAAAACATAAATTATGAAATTAAAATGCAAAAAATGATCTTTGAAAAAAAATATAAAGAAAATACTTTATAAAAAACCAATTTCACCAGACAGTGGAATGTGCGTTAGTGGCAGCAGCAGCAACCACTGCCACTTATATACTCAGTTTGAAATAAAAAAAAACTTGCCTTAAAAGTGAATTAAATTAAAATAAACACAGACAGACAGTCAGTAACAATTATGTACTTATCGTTGAAAATCAAAAAAAAAAAAATGTTCAAACGAATAATTAAATATAAATTTTCCTTCAAAACACATTCCCACACAAATACGTGCAACATGACTTTAAAAAGAGAACAAGTGAAAAACAAACACCACTCGACACTTAATTTGGTGAAGTAATTTTTTTGTTTCCACATTTGTTAATTTTTTGTTTGTTTTTCTTTTTCTTTTACTTTGATTTTAATTTTTTTTTTAATATTTAATGCTAATTTTATGGGAAAGTTATACAAAAAAAGCAAATGTGTTGCACATAAGAAAGAGAAGGGAATAATTGGCTCGGGAATTATTGGCTTCCAAAGCATATAAAAAAGCACATTCCCAAAAGCAAGACATAGACGTGTGCAAGACAGTCTTTTGAAAAAAGTTACATGGGAATTTTTTAATAATTTAAATCTATTGTATAAAGTTTTGGATTCTAATCGTGACAATTCGACAAATAGTGCAAAACACCCATGAAAAAGCAAAGAAATATATAACTTATTAAGGGCCGATGTTGAATTGGCACCACATCTAAACGTCAAGTTTTTTTCTGCATTTCATTTGACATTTCTCAATTTCAGACGAACTCAATTTGAACCGTGGAAAGATACACAATCGAGCGACGCGTTAAAGTTATTCAGGCTTATTATAAAAATGTGTGTTCAAATCAAAATGCATATCGTGCACTTTCGAAGAAAATCATGAGGCATACTTTTACCTCAGTAGTGCATTTGGGTTAATGATAATCCAATAGTGATTGTCGAAAAACTAATGCACCCACAAAGAGTGACTGTTTTGTGCGGTTTATTGGATGGCGGCATCATCGGGACGTATTTTTTTCCAAACTGAGGCCGGTCAGTTAATGTGAATGGTGTTCGCTATCGTGAGATGATAACGAACTTTTTATGCACCGAATTGGAAGATATACATGTGGACGATATGTGGTTTCAACAGGACGGTTCTACTTGCCACACAGCTAACGAAACAATGGCTCTTTTTCGCGACCAATTCAATGACCTTGTTATCTCACGTGATGGCGATGTCAATTGGCCGCCAAGATCATTGACACCGTTGCACTTCTTTCTTTGGGGTTATTTGAAAGAGAAGGTGTACGTCGATAAGCCAGCAACAATTCAAGAGCTAACGGATGAGACAATTCGGCACATTAACGGCATAGAACCTCAATTATGCCCCAGCGCCAAGTAAAATTTGAACCATTGGATGCAGGTGTGCCGCCGAGGTTGCGGTGGCCATTTGGCCGATATTTTGTTCCATACATAATTGAACCATACTAATATTATCATAATAAAAATAATTGACAATCATTTCCTAAATAATTTTTGTTTTATTCAAAATCAACATCGGCCCTTAAAATTTAACCACCCGTTATTAACCTTTTAATCGACTATAAATCCACCTTCGATACTTCGACTCTGCATAAAATTATGTCTTGTTAGAGCGAGTCCAAGTGACATTAGATCCTTAGTTAAAATCAGATGCGACCTCTCCGAACCGTTCTTTGGCAAAGTGACAGTTTATCTTGCAACTTTCAAATAAAAATATAAAATCTAACAAAATAAGCACAAAAGGTCACGTCATCTTCGGATATGTGGAATTTATTGACATTATCGAAATAAAGAGCGAGTTGTAACATATGCTTTTTTCAAATAGAGAAAAAATCGGCAAAGATGGGTCTCAATGTAAGCAAGGATAAGACAAATCTATGCTAGCAACTGCAAAGGAAACTCGCGATGACAGCAAGGCGATGGTCAGCAGTTGCAATGTCGTGGTTGCGGAATAATACACCTCGCCTCCGCCATAAACATAAATAACCATCGAAATCAAGTGAAGGATCGTGCTGCAAAATATACGCTTTTTTGGGCAGTGCGAGGCTATTGGATTGATTTCTTTTATTTCTACTTTATAATTGTTTTACCCTCCACCACTATTGGTGAATGAGTTTGTTATTCTGTTCATCTAAGGCCCCCTAAAGTATATAAAATCTGGGGTTTTGAGTAATTTTAAGTCAAAAAAGCCATGTCCGTCTGTCTGTCCGTCTGTTGAAAACACGCTAGCTTTCGAAAAATTCAATAGAAAAAACAATGTTGGTGTCGTTATCCTATCATTATATTAGTTATCCTAATTGTAATCCAGTAAAATCGGTTTAGTATTATTAGAGTTATGAATCCAAATGAGGAACCACCAACTTAAAAAAATTGATAATTTTGAAGTAAAAGCTAAAATAACTGGTGGCATAATGCACTGATTGATATAAGAGTTTTTTACAAATAGAACTGTTGAGGTAATTGTTATATGCTTAACAGTTTTATTTGGTTTAATATCTTTAGTTTTTCTAAAATCTTTATGGATGAAGTTTCCTGATGATCTGGCCTAAGTAACCAGTGAAATGCGCATAGGAATATTTCTTACGAAGACAGTAGAATAAAGCAGTTTGTTTTTTAATTTTGTTTTTTCTTTTTACCCACTTACAACTCCAATTCGAGTCGGAAAGAACCCGACCAATTGTAGGGGAATGTAAGAAAAGATAAACTCACTGTTTATTGTTGGTGTTTTGTTTTGGCTTTGATATTGTTACAAGTAAGACTTTGAGTGTTTATAATTCTTATTCGCTTTAGGGTTTTATTTGTATAATATTTTTGGCCTTTCTAAAATCTTTGGAAAAGGTTTCCTGATGAGCTGGCCTAAGCAACCAGTGAAATGCGCATAAGCTAGCTTTCCCTCAACAATAAATTTCAGTGTATTTATCAAATATGAAAAACTGGGAATTTAGCACGTCATACGAAAATCGTATTAATAATAAATTTCAGTGTTTTTATCAAATAATAAAAATTGGGAATTAAGCACGAATACCAAAATCATTTAAATTAAAAAAAGCACGATTTCTATTTATACAGGGATGCCCAAAATTAACGAAGGGTTGGAATTCGTTATAACTTTTTATTTAAGAAATAATTATTAATTTTTTTTTGTAATACAGTATATTAATGGGGAATATGTGTAGTTAATTTATGAAAAATAATATCTCGCAAGTGCTAGCCATTTTCTGTCCCGTAAGAGAGCCATTATGTACCTTGCTGTGTGCGCTGTGGCTCCATCTTGCTGGAACCATAATTGCGGATGGTTTTCCGCGGTTGGCCTTAAAAAATTTTTCAACATTGTCCGATATTTGACACCATTTCCGGAAACGGCGACACCGTGTTCATTTTCAAAAAAATAAGGAGCAATTATCCTTTCTGATGAAACACCGCACCAAACTGTACACTTAGGTGGGTGTAATTCTCGCTGTTAAACTACTCTCGGATTTTCCGTAGCCCATATTCAGTTTTGCTTATTAACGAACCCACCTAATTGGAAATGAGCTTCGTCACTCATAATTAAATAATGATTAAGATTATGATTTTCTTCTGCTTTTTGCCGGAAAAAAACTGCAACAATTTGGGCACGTTGTTTAATTGAGTACTGCTCCATTTTAAATTCCCCAAGTCTTCTTTACAAAATACTGAAAAGAAAAGAAAAACAAAAATTATAATAAAAAAGTTATAAGCAATTTAAACCCCTTCGGTAATTTTGAGCCACCCTGTATGATAAGAAATTATTCTACACGGAAAGAAGTTTATTTTCTACAGTAATCCAAAATTCAAAAATAATTTCTTGATTAAAATTTATTTCGTTCGTTTTTAGTAAAATTTTCGTAAATAAAATAAATTTTGCTTAATCCAAGCCACACATATATTTGGAATAAGTAATTTCTGGCTTGGACGAATATCATGAAAAATTTTCTTGGTTCATTGAGTTAATAATTCTTTCCGTGAATATTAATAAAAAGATGCCAACGAATTAAATTTTAAGATTCAAAGTGAAATGATGTCGCGCAAATCAGTGGATTCTATTTCTAACCAAGATCATGTCGTTAACTATCCAACCGAGTATCAGAACTCTCTGGAATTGCCAGGGTTGCCGCCTCACAATCTAATTTGGAGTAATGTTTGGGAACAGCTTTTGAATGAGTTCGGTCCTTGATTCGGTGAACTGGCAAAAATTAACTGGAAAGTTAATGTAGCCAGTCGAAATATCAACAAGAATTTTGCAATTGCCAATGCCTAGTAAAAATTTGGAAAATAATTTGCCAATCAGTCGTTATACAACGCGCATGTTTGTATTAAATTTAAGTTTCTTGACATGCTGCCACAAAAATGACGCAAATCAAGAACTCGTCAATTTCATAGGTTACTTGGCGAAAATCACCTGCCAGAATCATCGCACTACCAAAACAGTTTTGATTCTTTTGTGCACAGAAAAAATTCTCGACGATTTTTTTCAAGTAAACCATTTTTAAAAAAATAAAATAAGTTTAATTCAAAAAATTTAATCAAGTGAATTACTTATAGCAATAAAATACGGTAAAAAACGGCCGGATTTAATAAATAAAATAAATAAATGGCGACTTTTACGCCTTAGCTCTCATATGTGCTGTATTTGCACGCTGTGTATTTTCAAAACTACAAAACGCAAGTATCAATTAAAATATGTAATATAAATGTTTTAACTGGTGTAAGTTTAATTAATTTTTTTAAAATATCACAAATTTTTTAATTGAACTAAATTTTTATTTTTTTATGCTGATTTATTGATTTTGCATCGTTCGGTTTATTGCTTCCAATGCCTTCTTATACACCTGCGTACATTCATCAAAAACGATAACTTTACTCTGCTGAAAAAACTTTGATTATTGAAGAGTTCTGGGAAGTTTTGCCTGTTGGAGTTTCAAAATGTTTTAAATTCAATAACAATTTGAGTGCAGAAAGAGCAGTTCGACAACCTTCTGTAAAAACAACAAAAAATATTTAAAAATCCCCTCGAAAAGCAAAAAATATTCGGAAAACTTTTCGTAAAATTTAAGAAGCTATTTGACCAAATTTTAAAAGTTTTGCAGTTACCGTACTAAAGAAAATTTTTCTTTTTTAAAATTTATTTTAAGTTTTATTTAACTTGAATTTTCTCTACAAATGTTTCGATTACTTGAATTTTTGTGTCGTATTTCTACTGCCATAACTTTAATGAAAATTGTGGTTCTTCAAAACTTTTATTTTCATTATTCTCAACACTTAAGCGGATTAATTTTGCTGCACCATCCATATGTGTATTGCATACACATTTAGCCCTTCCATTTATTTATTTAGTTTCTATGGTTTTTTTCCATTTCAATTTTACTCTTTACAAATCCCAGTTGGAAGCACAAGAGTGCATGTTTCAAAGTCCTCTTTTTTTCTTTGTTGGCCGACAAGTTCTTCTTTTTGCGTGATGACTACTGCCTGTATTTATTTAAATGTCCAGCTTTTTTAATTAAATTTACGCTTCGAAAACTTACACTTTATTTTCTTTGGCGAATTGCGAATTGTCAGGGAGTGATTCACATTTATTTTGATTTATATTTTACAACGGTCGCAGCCACAGCATAAGAGATAAAAGGAATATTTTGTTCCTGATGCCGTCGTGTTGCAAGTTGCAGCAGTGGTGTTATTTCAGTAGATTGAAAATACATTTATGCATGTTGTAATAAAAAATTAAAATGTATTCATAAGTGTGTTTCAAACGTAAGAAGACGTTAAAAAATTAAATCGTTTTAAATCTTATTTAATTCTCTTATCAATCGCTGACAAGATTACGAAAACAAAAAAAAAAACATCAACATCTAAAAGAAACTTAAATTAAAAGTGACAAAAATTTTTACAAACAATTTATTTATTTAATGCAGTCCTCTCTACATTTGTAGTTTATTGCACATTTTTATGACAAAATTATTGTTCTTTTATGAATATTTTCAGCGAGAAGTTAAAAAAAAACGAACAAACTTTTTATTGCCTTTTTCCGATGACTTTTTGAATAAATTTTTTAGAAATGCACTGGGGAATTCAGCAAAATAATCAAAAACTCATACAAATTTATGAAATCATTCAGTTTTATGAGATTGAAATTGCGACGAACTCAAATTCATACACTTTTGGGAATGCATTTATGTAAAACAAAATCCAGCCCTGCAAGTCGGAAGACACAAATTGTGTACAAAAAAAAAATTTTATATTTAAAGATTATCGTAGAAATCGATTATCGATTACAGAAATTTCTCTATGCTAAATTTATCAATTACAGAAAGTTTCTAAGTAAATTTTTGTATTACAGAAATTGTATATAGAAAATATATCGCTTACTTAGCTTTCTTTACAAAATTTATCGATTACAGAAATTTTACAAAGAAAATTTGGCGATTACAGAAATATTTAAAAGAAAATTAGTAAATTACAAAAATTTTCTATAGAATATTTACTGATAACAGCAGATTTCTATAGAAAATTAATCGATAACTTTAATTTTCTATAGGCAATTAATCGTTAACTTTAATTTGCTATAAAAAAAATGGATAACTTAAATTTTCTGTATTAATCGAAAATATATCGACAGCTTTAATTTCTTATAGAAAATAAAGCGATTACTTTAATTTTCTATAGAAAATATATCGATAACTTTAATCGTCTACAGACAAATTACCAAAAACTTAAATTTTCTATAGAACATTTATCGATACCGTGAAAAGAATCAATATCGATAGTTAAAATTTTCTATAAAATATAACGATAACTTAAATTTTCTATGGAAAATTTAGCGATAACTAAAATTTTCTATGGAAACTTTGGCGATAACTAAAATTTAGTACGAACAATATATCGATAACTTTAATTGTTTTTAGACAATTTCTCCCAAAAAGCTAAAGATATTATTGAAAAAAAAAATATGAAGCGACTGAGAATTACAAACACTCAAGTCTTATTTTCAACGATATCAAAGCTTAGACAAAACACAACCAATAAACAGTGATGGCCTGTTCGTCAATAACGAATGGAGACTTCGTTAGCTTAAATTACATTTAAAACAAAATCAAATTATAAAATATTGTTTTTGTTTGACATGTAAGTTAAGCCAACGAAGTTTTCATTCGTTATGGACAAACACGCCATGAGTTTATCTTTTCTTACATTCCCCTTTAATTGTTTGAATTTCCGACGTGAAATGTAGTTGTAAGTGGGTAAAAAGAAGTTGATACCTTTAATTTTCTATAGAAAATTAATCGATAACTTAAATTTTCTATTAAAGATTTATCGATAACTTAAATTTTCGATAACTGATTCTTTCTACAGAAATCTCAAAAATAAATAAAATTATTATAGAAAACTTATTTAGGAATTTATTAGACAGCGAAACTTTCTTTAGAAAATTTATCGATAACTTGAATTTTCTTAAGAAAATGTATCTGTAATTCAAGTTTTCTCTAGAAAATTTATCTGCATCATCATTAATACTTTTAATGACTTAACAATCTTATATTATAATCCGATTTTTTGTAGTTCTTTTGAGCTTAAGATTAACTTTGACAACCTAAAGTAACAAATACTGCTGGGCATTTTTGTTTACATGTATGTATATGTATAAAAAAATCGCCGAACAAATAACAATACTATAAACATATACATATATTGACAACAAATAGTTGATAAAAAACAAAACATGTATTATTATTACTTTCTCTTTATATGTATAGGTTAAAATGTTCTACATACATACGAGGGCATATCAAAAATTTTGTTAAAAGACATTAAACACTATACTGAAAAGAACAAGTATGTATTTGTACTTAAAAAATTTTATTTTCAAACTCTGAACAGGTTTTTCAGATTGCCCTCGAATATTTGGGACTTATTTATTTGTTTATAGTTTTATTTAAATGGGCATGTTAAAAAATGCAACGAAATAAGTTTTTTTTATTTCAATAATAAATAAAAATATTTTATTTGTTTGTTATTTTGTTGCTATAAAATTAAAAAAAAAAAA
This sequence comes from Pollenia labialis, assembly GCA_949318255.1. NCBI lineage: Eukaryota > Metazoa > Arthropoda > Insecta > Diptera > Polleniidae > Pollenia > Pollenia labialis. Next base: position 131,265,119 of record OX439141.1, read on the forward strand.
TGGAAATTGGAGAGATGACTGCTGTTAAATTGAGTGTAAAGTTTAAAGTTATTATATAAATTATTATACAAATAAACAGACATTCACATGAACAAATACATGAGAAGTTTTTATATATAAAAGAAACAATTTAGATTTTGGTAAAATGAATTTTTTTTTGTTTAATTTGGTAATTTAGCACTAATTAAAACAAAACATATTAAGTATTGATTGGCCAGGTAAAATTGTGATTAGTTTTGCTATCACTAAATTTGATATTCTTGGGAAAGCCTGTTTACTTAAAAACCTAAAATTTTTTTAAGTAAAAGGTGTAAAAAGACATACGGGCCTTTTTGGACCAATCGCCTTTAAAATTCGAATTTATGCCTGTTTCTTCAAGCAAACATATTTAAGCTAATAAACGTTCTGCCAATGTGGAGTTTGATATTCCATTTGGCTTAGCTAGCAGATATTGTCTGCATATTTTAAGCCACCAAGTTGTCTTATAATATCCCCATTTTATTCAACTGATCGTGGTTATATCAGTTTTTATCACAATAACTTAAGCAACGCTTAACAGAAGTGGAGACATTACTAGCCCATGCCTGACACAAGCACTTACACACCATATTTATTTGGTAGTCCAATGGATATACAGTCAGCCTCAAAAGAAAGTGTACACCGAACAGTTCAACATTTATAAGTCCGTAGATGTTAAAAGGGGGAGAGTACAAAAAATCTGTTTTTATGTTTTTGAAGTGTATTCAGTACTTGTTTATTTTAATAAAAAAAAATTTGTCATTTATTTCTTCTTCATGTTCAAATTAACATTAATCTCAGAAAATGCCTTATTTTACGCGTCAAGAAAAAGTGTACAATCTCATATTATTTCCATGTTCCTGCGTCATAAAGGTAATTTGACCCCTAGTTTTTGGTTTTTTTCTTCTTACAATCATATAACGGATGTTTAATTATCTTTTCTATCTGTACTGATCAATTCAAGGTCGTGTTAACTTTAGTTTGTAAATAATAGTTAACATGGGTAAGCAGACTACAGTAGAAACTCGTAATTCAGTGGTAAAATTGGCATCTGAAGGCAAATCTTTGAGAGAAATTGACAGTACTATTGGCAGATGTCGTAATAATGTGAAAAAAATTATAAGGTAAGTACAAAAATGTGAAAAATTTTAAAGAACTTCCACCCTCTAGCAGACCTAAAACTTTTTCCGACGTGGAGAAGAGGACAAAAGTGCGAAGAGTAAAGGCTAATCCATGGCGCAATACAGTAAAAATAGCAGAGGAACGAGCAATAACATTAGGAGCAAGTGTTAGCGACAGTACTGTTCGCCAAGCACTACATGATCATGGGATATATCGTAGTGTTCACAGAAAAAAGCCACTTGTATATGTAAAATTCAAAAAAATCGTCTGGAATATGCGAAAAAGCAACACAACAAAAATATTTTTTCTTTATGGGCCAAAAAATATTTATTTATCTTTGTTTTTATGCGTTTTCGCATATTCCAGACGATTTTTTTGAATTTTACATATACAAGTGGCTTTTTTCTGTGAACACTACGATATATCCCATGATCATGTAGTGCTTGGCGAACAGTACTGTCGCTAACACTTGCTCCTAATGTTATTGCTCGTTCCTCTGCTATTTTTACTGTATTGCGCCATGGATTAGCCTTTACTCTTCGCACTTTTGTCCTCTTCTCCACGTCGGAAAAAGTTTTAGGTCTGCTAGAGGGTGGAAGTTCTTTAAAATTTTTCACATTTTTGTACTTACCTTATAATTTTTTTCACATTATTACGACATCTGCCAATAGTACTGTCAATTTCTCTCAAAGATTTGCCTTCAGATGCCAATTTTACCACTGAATTACGAGTTTCTACTGTAGTCTGCTTACCCATGTTAACTATTATTTACAAACTAAAGTTAACACGACCTTGAATTGATCAGTACAGATAGAAAAGATAATTAAACATCCGTTATATGATTGTAAGAAGAAAAAAACCAAAAACTAGGGGTCAAATTACCTTTATGACGCAGGAACATGGAAATAATATGAGATTGTACACTTTTTCTTGACGCGTAAAATAAGGCATTTTCTGAGATTAATGTTAATTTGAACATGAAGAAGAAATAAATGACAAATTTTTTTTTATTAAAATAAACAAGTACTGAATACACTTCAAAAACATAAAAACAGATTTTTTGTACTCTCCCCCTTTTAACATCTACGGACTTATAAATGTTGAACTGTTCGGTGTACACTTTCTTTTGAGGCTGACTGTAAATGGAGAAATTTGCATGTGTCAGCCCTGTATAGAGCTTAAATGAGTGAGGTGCTTTTGGGCGGTGTGTCTTTGCGAATATTCAACTGTTTAGTTGAGTTTCCCAAAAATTCCTAATAATAACTTTAAATAATTTAATTTTAAACTTAATTTATTTATAAAAATAGTTCAAACAAATTGAGCGCATATAATTTATTAGAAAATTTTGCCATTTTTATGGATGCACAGTGGATTATAAATCTTAAGTTTTACACAGAATTTTGTCAGTCAAATTAAAAGAGCTCTTGCAATATTTTATATCATTCCGTGCATTGTTCCACCATTTATGTTATTTTTTGTAACAAAATTATCAATTTTTTAAGGTGGTGGTTGCACATTTTGATTCATAGCTCTGATCCTACTAAGCCGATTTTGCTGGATTTCAATCCCAAACTGCCGAGGATAACTACAAGAAATTTGACACCAACTTTTTTCATTTCTTTTGAGTTTTTCGAAAGTAAGCGTGTTTTCAACAGACGGACGGACGGACAGAAGAACAGACGGTCAGACAGACATGGCTAAATCGACTTGGAATTACTCAAGGAGCCAGAATATATATATTTTATGGGGTCTTAGTATACCCTCTTCGCAACTAATTGTGGTGGTGGGTATAAAAGAATGGCTAATGGTTATTAATAACATCTTTTTGAAAATATTTCTTTTAAGTTCAACATTTTTATTTTTCGAATTTATTCTATGAGCTAAATTTCTGATAGCGTGTAAAGTCATTTCTGAAAAATTGAAGGAATAGGACTATTACAAAAAAGCTTTATAAATACATAACTGAAATTTAGCTCATAGAATAAATTCGAAAAATAAAAATGTTGAATATAATATAAAGTAACCTTCGGAAGGAAATAATTCCCAGTTTCTTTTAAGGTTTTGAAAATTGTGATTTTCTATACAAATTAAAACGATTTAGGTTTTTTTTTTAAAAAAGGCACCGGCTAAAGAATTTTTCGAGTAAAAAAATTTCAAAGGACTCAAAAAAGGTCACAATCCTGGTTCCACCGTATACTCTTTATTGAGTAGATGCATGTGTTTGTATGAAACTAAGTGAAAATAGAGTTTTTTAGAATAAACGCATGAGGAAATATTTTACTACCAAAAAAACCAAAAAAAATTAATGAACTATTTAAAATTCAATTTAAATGCTGGATATTTAAATACGTTAATACAACGTTGTGCAAAATTTCAATGTTTTTATAATAAATAGATATTTGTTTTCATTACAACTTCAACTTAAACTCTAGAACGAATTATTTGATTGGATTTAGCACACTTACTTAATTCTAGGAACTTGTGATTTTTTTTTTTTAAAACATGATTCACTAGTGTATTTTCAAAATTTATTAAAAGTGAAAAAATATGGTTGGCTTATTTTTCATATTTTTAATTCCAGCAATTTATCAGCTTTTCTGGTATTGAATGCAAATATTTAAAGGAGTTTTAATAATTATTTTTTAATGCATAGTGAAATTACCATTACACAAATTTTCAAGGAAATTTGTTTGGTCGAGTTACCCGAACGTCCCCTAACGGAACGTCTGGTCCGTTTTATTATTTGAAAACAATACAAATGCCACGTTGACGGAACGTCTCGATCTGTATAAAATAGATTTTTATGCCATTGTTACGTGACAGTTGTAAAGCTGTTATCGGCTGCCTGCTTGTATGTTAAATTTAATGCTTTTGATATTTTTTTTAGTATATCTATGGACTTTACACAAAACAACTTACAATACAAAATATTTTCGGCAGCATGACATAACCCCCGAAAAAAAATAGCGAAATAACCACCCAAAAGTTTGTATAGAGCACAACAGCATTTTAAGGCTGTTATTTCATTTTCTTAATTTCATATGAAATAATTTCCCAAAAAATCGTTATGAAATAAAACCCCAATATATATTTTTTGGTGATTATTTAATTTTTAAATTTATTACGAAAACGTTTTTGGCGCAAGGACTTTCTCTTCTATGGTATAACAAACACCGCCTTCGTTCACAAAAGCTTCTCTGTATAGCCGGCCTTCGCCCGGGCGCTACGATTTTCTCCTCTATGTTGTACCAACCACCGTCTTCGCTAAGTAAAGCTCCTTAATCTGGGCTTGCGCTAGGCCTAAGGATGCCTACGCAGAAAATCTAAGATAAGCAAAGCCGGTATTTGTTATACCATAAAGGAGGAACTCCTTGCGCTCGGCCAAAGTATCAACCATGCTATCCATCGCATGATTCTTTAAACCAAAACTGTGCAATTAATTATCTTATACATATTGGGGTCTATTTCATTCCAAAATAGGGGTATTATTTCATATGAAATAAGCCCCCAAAAATTAGGTTATTATTTCATTTCTGTTTGGGGTATTATTTAATTTCGTTGGGAGTTTATTTCATTTTGAAATGTTGGGGGTTTATTGCATATGAAATAAGGCCCCACACTTTGGGGGGTTATTTCATTATTTTTTGGTTACTTATATTTTAAGGGGTGATTTCATGCCGCCAATATGTTTAGATATACAAAATAAACAAATGCATATGCACATACATCAGAAATGTTAAATATTTAAAAGGCTTTAAATGGTAACAAAGCCTTGTTTTGTGTATGCAAATTAACAAATTAGTAATTGCAACTGTATATGTATGTAAATACTCCCTAAAATAAAGTAAACTGTATCCAAGTCACCAAGCTACTTTTAACGACTGTTTTGGGTGACTTTTTGGTAAGTGGCCCGGTAGACTAGCTGGTAGTGAGGTAGTCTACAGCGCCGGGATTGCGGGTTCGATTTCCACCAGATTCTCTGGTTTATTTCTTTAACACAAGCTTCGCAAGATTAGCTTAGGGCATTAAAAAAAATAATAAATATGGACATTATGAACCCAAACGAACTTCAAAGTCAAATGTTCTAACGGCAATGTTATAAAAAGTTCCAAAAGTGTAGACTAGAATTATTAATATATACTAATAAATCAATGGCTCCATTCCTTAATGTGGTTCCAAAAGTACCATATAGTTAAAAGTACTAAGGGCACTAGTGGATTTGCAATGACAAGCACATGTAAATGTCAATAGTAGAAAACATTTCCTGGGATAAGTATAAGTAGTACTTGTGACGAATTCAATAGTGAATCAGTACAGTTTTACTATCGACTTTTCCTTCAGGGCTACCATACGTACATATTTGTTTATTTTAAATAAATATAAAACCTTAAATTATTAATGTTTTAATACATACTCAATATACTGTTTTAATACAATTTCACTCATTTGGTACTTTTTCTGCACAGCGGTTACCATTTCAACATTTTTAATTTTCATTGCTGTCTGTGTTGTTTGCTGCAGAAAATGACACTAGGGAATCTGTACTGATTCACTACTGACACAGTCGCCAGTTCTAGCGACTAATTATACCTCCGACAATGTTATTTACCAGGCGCGGATCCAGCCTGAGTCTTAGGGGGGGGAAATTTTTTTTTATACAAAAAAGTAAAAAATTTTAAAAAAACTCAACAATAAGGTTAAATGAAAAATAAGATCAGTTCAATATAAATTAATTTTTTTAAATAAGCAATTTATGATTTTCTTGTGAGCCAAATTTAGATAGTCCAGTCTTTCTTCTGTCATTGTTGATCTGAGCCATGTTTTTATTAGACGACGGGTAGGAAATGACCATTCTCTCGCAGCATTACTGACGAGTAGGGCAAGTTTTTTATGGCATATGCCATTTTGCAATTTCTTCAATTATTTTTTTAAAAAGCAATTTTTGGTCCAGCTTTCCAAAGAAAACCTTTTTGCAACCTAGAAAAAAATGTTTAAATAAGCTTAGCGAATATGAGGCAGAATCTATTCGAAATGCTAACTGAATAATGCAAAAATCGGACGTAAAAAGTACTTTCAATGCATCTGCTCAAGCCTCTTGAAGTTACAAACGAAAGGGATTTCTATGAATGAAAGCTTTGGCTTAATTGACAGTGCTAAGGAAAATAATACAAGATGTCAGTAAAAAAGATTTTGTTGAAAAGTTTTAAAAACGTTTTAGATCGTAATACGTGTGGTAAATTATCCAATACTCTTGAAAAATCCATATGGCTTGGCATTTCAATTTTAAGAAAGTGTTTTAATCGATTTTCTCACAATTTTGTTTTAATGAAAGTGAGACGGATGACAACCCCTCTCCATCTGAACTTTTGGTGTTCAAATATGCTCCAGTTACATCTTGCGATGTTGAAAGAGTGTTTTTCATTTATAGAACTGTGTTATGTGATAACAGGAGATTATCAGGGGTGTTCTAGAAATCGAAGACGCAATACGCAAGAATTTTAAACGTCGTTTTTAAATAAGATTTCCCTGATAAAAAAATTTTATGACAAATGTTATAAAAATATTTCTTTATGTAACAGAATTTTATAACAAAAATTAGATTAAAAGTGTATTAAAAACAACTTCAAAATTCTTGCGTTTTGCCCCCAGTATTTTTTTTTTTTTGACAATTGACAATACTTTTGTACTTACAATAAGAACTTAATAAAATAAATTGTTCGTGCCATTTTTTATACTTTTTCGTGTCATTTTGCCAGCTATTTTTCGTGCCATTTCAAACTTGCCCTGCTGACGAGCATTGAAACGAAAATTTGAAATATTTTTTTTAAATTTCGGTAGATTTCTTCATCACAGTTTATTAAAGCATCTACAACGTTATCTGATAGATTTTCAGATATTTTCCATGTTTGTTGCCAATGCAACAGTTCAGAGTCAGGTTTAGATGTTAGTAGGTGTTATCTATCTCTTTTATCAAACATAATCAGCTCATCAGCTAGTTGTGATTGTAAAAGTTTTGTATATTTGTATTTGACTTGATTACACTTTGAGGTATAAGTTTAGGTATGTTCAATACCTTTAGGATATCTATTCAATAAGAGGAATGTAACCTACAACTCGGTAGTAATCTTCAACATTTTGAATGTGATTGGAACCTCGATTTGAACGCAGATAATTTTAACTTTTTCAAAAATCGCTTTAAATAGTTCTTCGGCTTTATTTATTTTCTCTTCAAGGCACATGATTTAAGTTTAGATAAGGCTTGCTCCTTTTTGAATTTTATATCGTGCTTTTGTAAAATGATACTAAGCGGCTGTGATACAATAACTATCACACTTAATATGTTTATTCCGTAAATGAATTGAAAATTACTAAGCGAGTTCCTTAATATAAGGCTTTTGATGAAGTTTCTCTACCATTCCACTCAGATATTTTTTCCAAAGCTTCTACTATATGATGTACACTTGTAGCAAAGTGTTGTTCAATTGAGTCGTGACAGTCCAACCATCTTGTCTCGAATTTTAAATATTGCATATACTAAGGCTTATTAATAATTCAACCGCACGCATTTTCAAGTCAAACGTTTATTCGTTGGATATAGATGGCACCTGCTGAGATTGAATGTAGAATAATAAGTATTTGAATACAGTAAACTAGATGTTTCATTGGAAATATCTAATAACTAACTATTAGAATTAAGATTTGGATACTTATTGAAAATTTCGTTAGATTCAATAAAAAAAAAACAAAAACAAAACCTTGCTGGGATTTCCTAAAATTTTGTGCACATAAAAAAATATTATTGTTCTTGTATTATCGAGATAAGCCAAACATATTTTTATAATTTAGGGGGGGGAAATTTCCTTATTCCCCCCCCTGAATCCGCGCCTGTTATTTACTATAGACATTTAACATGTTCGTGTCATTGAAAATCTACTACTGTCGTTGGTACTATTGACTGGGTAGTTCTATTGGGACCATATGTAGATATTGGTACCAGAGAATCACTAGTACATTTTAGTAAAACTAGTCCACCATTTTGGTACGAATACGAATTCATAACAATCATTTTTTTTATTATTTCTTCAACTTTTATAGGAATTATACTTCTCCGTTGTTATTGATAAAAAAATTTTCGGGTTAAAGCCAAATATAGTGGCAAATTAAGTGTAGTGTAGTCACTTCGTGGACAATGTCACTAAAATAGTCGACAAAACTGGTGACTTGGTGACACTTGTACCCAGGATTCCTTCAGGGTTATTTCTTCTTGTTTAGGTATGTAAAAAACATATGATACGTTTTTAAATGTTGTATAAGTGCACCAACGTGCTCAAAGTACGGGAAGGTAGGTAACGTGACAAAAAAAATAAACAAATATTCAAAAAATGTATGTAGTTGTAGTCATCTATGTTTATTTTACGTTAAAATATTTCAATAAATATCATCAAAAGGAATTATTGTTTTCGGCATATAAGTTTTGAGCACTCGATACTCTTGAACAACCGACATTCAACTGTCCATAACAAAAGCAACGGGTTTCTAATTATGTATATTCCGGCAACTGTACCACACGTAATCTTAAAAAATAGAAAAAGTACCAATTTTTTTGGAGGCCATATGCCATCTCAATAACAACTTTTTGAAAAGAGAAAGGTATCATATGTAAAGAGAGAGAGAGAAAAAATGCCCACTTTATCCGGTTCCTTAAAATAATGCTTGCAAAGCATTAGAAAAATATGCTAGATCTTATATGATGAAACTTCTATAAGGTGGTGGTTGCGATTGAAATATGTAAGGATAACCTGTCCGTAAAAACGCCTGGGTTCGAGCCCAGCGTCAGTCAAGAATGAAAAATTATCAGTAAGTTTTAATTAACTTCACATTGTAAAATCAATTTCTTACTGCCTGTTTTTAGAAAACGTAAACAAGTGAGTGAGTAAGAAATTATGTTGAAAACAAAAACATATTTTCGTTTTTTATTGTTGTTTTCAATATAATTTCTCACTCACTCACTTGTTAACGTTTTCAAAAAACAGGCAGTTAATAAAAATAATTTAATGGAAATTAAATTTGATGATCTTTAGCCTAATTAGAATACCAAAATTTGGATTAAAAACCATAAACAGTTCAACAAAATAACCACAATACTGATTATTGTTAGTGTTTGAACAAATTTGCGACTTTCTGTAATTCCTTTAAAAAAAATTTGTCCACATTAGGTTTTTACCTTTGAAACATTCACGGCCAATTTCACCAATTTATTTATATATCAATTTATTATTATTTAATTAAGCTTGAGGTCTCTTTTTTTTTAAAAATATTAAATTTATTGAACCAATATTTCGGCACTCCGTTTAATTTTTGACAAAAAATAATAATTTTTAACAAATTAAATAAATTTTAAAGGTTTTCCAATTTAAAAACTAATCAATTACATTATAAATACATTTTTAAATTCCATTTATATTTTTATAAATTAAATGCCTGTAATTTTGTACTAAACTTTCAGACTTAAAATTAATTCTCGAAACTGTCGGTACTCTTATAATTTGTAATATTTCCAACATAAACCTACGTTTATAATTATTTTCCGTATTTAAAACTGTTGTATTTTCAAAATCAGGATAATGGTTTTAATTTGCACAATGAGCTGATAAGGCTGTTTTTTGTGATGAAATTTGTCTATATTTTTGATCTGACTTATGTCCTGCTAACCTAGTTTTCAGTTTATTCTTCGTTTTACCAACATATACTTTACCACATTGTCCATTAACATTTCCCCTACAAGGTATTTTATAAACTACATTCGACATTTCCAACTTATTAATTTTATTATTAATACGATTTTCGTATGACGTGCTAAATTCCCAGTTTTTCATATTTGATAAATACACTGAAATTTATTGTTGAGGGAAAGCTAGGTTCTATGCGCATTTCACTGGTTGCTTAGGCCAGCTCATAAGGAAACCTTTTCCAAAGATTTTAGAAAGGCCAAAAATATTATACAAATAAAACCCTAAAGCGAATAAGAATTATAAACACTCAAAGTCTTACTTGTAACAATATCAAAGCCAAAACAAAACACCAACAATAAACAGTGAGTTTATCTTTTCTTACATTCCGCTACAATTGGTCGGGTTCTTTCCGACTCGAATTGTAGTAAAAAGAAAAAACAAAATTAAAAACAAACTACTTCATTCTACTGTCTTCGTAAGAAAACAACAAAAAAAAAACCAATTTGTTAATTTAGTTTATTATTTTATTTATTTTATCTTTCATATTAGTAAATAATCTACCTATTGTGTTATAAGACTTATGCGCAATTTTATACCTTTCCGTATCATAAATATTATATTTTTCTAATCTCTCCGAAACATAAGCTAGCGATTTATAAAGTTATTTATTCTTTAGTTAAAAATTAATTTTGCATGTCAAATTAAACAAAACTATGTAAAAAAAAATATGTTTAACTATGAATTTATATTTAAATAGAAATGGTAAAAATTGGCCATAACAATTGTTTTGACTAAATGTGCTATAGATTTTTGATAATTTCTAAAGTTTTTAATTTCAAAAGTTTTTGTTATTCGTGCTCAATTCCCAGTTTTTATTTTATTTCTAAAGTTTTCAGATCAGCTATTTTTTATTTTACTCAGACTCGCCTTACAAAAACAAACGAAGATAAACAGTAAAATGGCCGACTTCTTATAATAAAGAACAGTAAGCAAAAATTTAACTTTAAAAGAGTACTTTTTAGAGCCAAAAGCGATACTACTAAATTCAGTTGATATTCAACTACCAAAGCGCTTTAATTCGTCATAAAATATAGACACTAATTCGATTCCTAATGTAAATATTACCATAGTATTACCGAACGATTGAATAGCGATAGATTTTTGCTAAATGGGGACACTATAGAGATTTTTTTTTCGATCGAAATTGTTTGCAGGGTACTTTAGGAAATAATTTGACATAGTACACAGAAAAAAATAAAAATTGATTTCAATTAAAAAAATGTGTGATATTAATTAAAACATTAAATGAAATTTGCAACAGTAAACAAATTAATAGTATAAATTAAACGTTGAAATAACTTGATTCAAAGTTTAATTCATTTGATTAAACTTTTAATTAAAACTGTTTTTTTTGATTAATGCTTTAATTGCTTAAAAATTTTGGTTGAAAAAAGTTGAAAAAAGTGACGTAAGAAAAATGCCCAAATCACTTGTGAGGCCAGCTTTCGAAGAAAGAGAATATAAGCGTTTTTTTGGTAGTGAAGTGGTAGTGTGTAAAAACAGGTTGTCACAATCAACACAAATTGCGTGATAAAAAAAAAAAAAAAAAAAACGCAAAAAGGACGGCTTTCGTAGAGAATCATGTTAATTAAACCTTTACTTCATTGATTAAAATTTCAATAAGAAGAGTTTTTTTTGATTATTGCATTATTTGCTGAAAAATTTCGGAGATGAAAAAAGTGACGTAAGAAAAATGCCCAAAGAACTTGTGAGGTCAGCTTTCGAAGAAACAGAAAGAAAGCGTTTTTTGGTTGGTAATGAAGTGGCAATGGTAAGAACTGGCTTTAGAAGAGAAAGACAGAAAAAAAACAATATTTTCTGTCTCGTGATGGAAGGCACTTTGGATGCAAGTTAAATATTTTTTATTCAATATGCTGATAAATTTTACCGAGTTTTCCTCTAAAAACTTTTTGTGTATATAAGCGAGAAAGTGTTAAATTCTGAAGTTGGTTGTTAACATGCAAAAGAATAAATTAAAATCTTCATAATCATGCTTCAACCATTTTTTTCTCTGCGTGAAAAATTTATATTTCCTTATTTCGTACTACAAAAATGCATTTTCTTTAAAACATTTCCCGAAAAATGTTCCAACGATTACCACATTTTATTATTAAACACACATACGCAAACACATTTTTACAAAGTAAGTACAGGATGACCCCAAAAACCATAAATATGTTTTGGTGCATGTGTGCATGTGTGTGTGTTAACCACACTAATAAATATGCAACATTTTTATATTTATTTATGTGTCTGTATTCCTTGTTTTAAGAAATTCATTAAAAAAAAACTCACACACAAAATAAATTGTGTTACTTATTTTTATAAAAGAAAATTAAAATAATAATAAAAACAAGAAAAAGAAAAAATCTAAGCCTTCACAATTTAAAAGTATGAATAATGGAATTTATATTGTACACCAAGGCGAATTTACTAGTGGGTGGGGTCAAGTCAACAAATAATGTTTTTTCGGTGGTCGACTTGTCGAAGTTTGTATACAAACCAGTTTTTTATGTAAACAAACCTTTTTTTCTAGCAATATTTTTGACAATCCGACCACAGAAGCAGTGTTGTTGTAGAGTTGACCTCACCTTCTACTCAATTCGGCTTGTTGTAGCCGATTTCCGTATTCATAATTCCGATTCTGAGCTTATTAGCCTAATTTTATCAAAGTGGGAGGGATTTTAAAAAGAGATTGAATGAGTAAGCCGTTCCTCCATTATGGACCGATTTGAAAGTGGATGTATTTTTGAAGAGAAGATGGTCCGATTTGGTTATTATTAATAGAAAGAAAGTATTTTAACGAAATTTCGTCCATGAATCGTTTTATATTAACAGTTACATTTTCCGAAATCTTATAGTTAAAATATAATTATACTATTATTAATGGTAAACATAAGATTGTTATTATTTATCATAACGTGCTCTTAAAATGCAATAAAATAAAAGTTTTGCTGGTTCAATACCAATGCAAAAAAAATTTTAAAAAAGTTTCTGCTGCAAATAATATGGACGAGGACCTTGAACTAGGGCAAAACGGACACCAAGTTTCCTTCACTTCAATGGGATTTTTACTTTTGTCAAAAATTCCTTGAGTAACTCAAAAACATAGACACAAGGACTAACTGCTTTTTTTTTGTGACAAATTCCACCACAAAGGCATTATATGATGGTGTAGGGTATAATAAACTCTATAAGAGGTACAAGAATAATAATAATAAACTCAGTCATGTGTAATAAGTGTTTTAATTACATTTTATAAAATGTAAGTGTGTTTGAGTGTCTCTATATGTATATTGCTGAGAGCTTTTTTTAAGGATATAAGAAAATAAAAATGCATGCATATGGATGTGGTAATATTTGTTGTTTGTATGCGTGAGTGTGTCTGTGCCTTTTTATATTGAAAATCACTGAATAAATTTTATGTTTGCTGGTTTTTTAATGAATTGAAAATAGTTATAAATATACATGCGTAACAGTGCTGCCAGAAGTAGAGAAAACTCCCCATATGTAGGTTTTTTTGTTTACTGAATTAGTAGCATAGGGAAAATCGGGAAGATTTTTAAACCTTTTAAATTGTAGTTACTTCTTTAGATAAAAATATTTATACAAAAAATATGCACTTACAGCCTGATACTCATTATCGTTTTCCTACACTGGGTCTCCACATGAGATAATATATTTTACAGGGTTACCGTTAGGAATTTTTGAAAAGTCGCAAAATGTCTTTTTATATAAATAAAGTTGCAAAAAAAGTCGTTTGAGAAAATAAAAGTCGCACATCGTTTTTAACGTTTTTTTTTCATACAAATGTTCTTATTATTTGAATGTGGATGCTAAGTCAAATTACAATACTCAAAAGCTTTTATACTTTAATAGTCTTATTCCTTCAATATTTTCCAGGAATATTTTGTATGCACTATCAGAATTTTTGTTGTAACTCTTCTACTAGAAAATTAGTTTTGTAAAAAATTTTAATTCTGTTGACTGTGGCATTGAAACTTAGTACTAAGGTGTTCAGACGATTAATTCATGCTCGATTAATCGAAGAATTTATACCGATTAATCGAATACTAATAACATATAATATTTCAGTTAAGTGTATAATTTTTATAAGGCTTAGGTCGAATAAACAAACCAAATGTATGTGTCCGTTGGAATTAAAAAAAAAAACAGTCATGTTTAGTGAGTAATTTTGCTTAAATTTTTGTTAAATTTTTTCAACAAAAATTAATAATTTATTTTACAAAAGAAAAACGACAAAGGTATGTTAACTCAGAGATTTACATTAATTTATCGGGTATGTTCTAGAAATCGAAATGAAATAAGATTAAAATCGAACAATAATTATTTTAATAATTAGTAGTTTTTCCTGGTTTTTAGTGTTGTTCCTGCAAAAATAATAGACAATTAAAGAATGAAGTAGATACAATTTAATATTTTTATGAACTTTCATTACAAGGTTGTTTTTAAAATTTGCTCGATTTTAAATATACTTCATTTCTATGTCTAGAACACGTCCCTATTTTTTTTAACAAAATAGTTCATGCGTTTCTCTCTTTAGAATGAGTTTGGTTTACAAATATTGTACGAAGGATAAATCTAATAATGCCAAATGTAACAGGTGTCCAAAAATGTATCAACGTAAAGGTTCTTCAACAACTTCACTAAATTACCACTTGAAGAAGATGCTCCACCAACAAAATCAATGGGAGCTTCAAGTGGTCCAATGAATAAATATTTTAAGCCAGATAATTCGATCGATTTTCTAGAGGAAATTATTTGCAGAAGCTAGCAGAGGATGGAATGTCGGTGAAAAATTTTAAAAAATCAAAATTTATATTGACTCTTCTATTTACTCAAGTACTAAATTTTTGGATCTAGAATAATACGATTAATCGATTAATTTTAAAATTTTATTCGTTTAATCGAAAAAAAAATAAAAAAAAATATAAATATCGATTAATCGAACAAATATAAAACCCGATTGACTGAACACACTACTTAGTATGTACAGCAAAGATCAAAATAAAATTAAAGAAAATATTAATCTTACACGCAAAGAAAAAACATGGTTGCGGTAAACATATTCTAAATGCAATATATTATGATAAGATTTAAGATTGTAGTCACTGTATTACGATAATTATTGATTCATATTATGACTAAATATATTCGTAATATTACCTACATCATAATATTTTTCTTCCCTTAACCATATTCTTATCCTGTTAATCAAAGCTGTGGAGTCGGAGTTGAAGAGTCGGAGTTGAGGTTTTTGTGCCGGAGTCGGAGTCGGAGTCGTAGTACCCACAAAAACTCGCGACTCCGACTCCAAAGTTTTTCCGCATAAAAAATTTAAAAAAAATCTTCCAAAATAAAAATTATCTTCTTAAAAGACATTTTAAATTTAAATAAATGGTGTATGAATACTGCTCTTATGTGCTGTTTCCAAATGACAGGCGATGGATTGAGTGCTTTTCATATCAATTTTACTACATAATCAATCGCCTGTCATTTGGAAACAGCACATTAATGTTTGCGTACGGTAATTTCTAGAAGGCCGTACGGTAATGAAAAAATAAAAGTTAACATCACTGAGTCTCATACACATTTAGCATCAAGATTATGGTAGGAGTCGGAGTAGGAGTCGGAGTCGTACGTAACGTTTGGAGTCGGAGTCGGAGTTGGTACATTTTTCGGACGACTCCACAGCCCTGCTGTTAATCATAAAACGTTAAGAAGTAATCATATAACTGTCACGGTAATCTTAATAAGTTTAGAAGTAATCATATTATGGTTATGGTAATCATAATAAGTTAAGAAGTAATCATATTCTGATACAGCACCACTTTCACAAGTATAAAAAAAAATTTATTTTTTTGCATCCATTTTTCATTTGTGGCCCTTTACAATTTTATTTAATTTATAAACAATTTTTTTATTTTTTTTTTTTAGTTTCTTCAAACTTGTTTTTTTTTTGTATTTTTAATTGTTTAATCACACACTAAGATCGCATTTAGACTATGCAATTAACGCTGAGTTTTTATTCTATTTTCTTTTAAAGTATTTTTTTCTGCGTGTATCTGGACTGATCAGTTTGTTTGCAGAACACTTGATTTTATTAATAATTCTCACGAAACTCATCGCCTTAACAACTATTCGGAAAAGCGAAAAATGGACCAATTTTTTTGGTCAAATTTTCCACTGTGCATGGGAAGCCATTTGAGGTTATACATGCAGATTTATAGAAATTCATACATATGTATATTATTATGTATGTGTATTCATATAGTTCTGAAATAACTTTTATAAGCAGTACTTCACAGTCAGGGCAAGTTTTTTTGCTTAAAAAAAAATTTGCATGGACAAATTTCGATCTACCAAAGGTTAAAATACAATTTGGTTTAAGGATTGATGTTTGACTATTGACGTCAGCAGTCGTCGATGGCTGCGAGTGTAAGACGGCAAATGCATCTGAGGAGATCAAGTGGTTGTGATCGAAACATGTCATGGTAACCAGCCGCCTGGGTTCGAATCTCAGGTCAGTCAAGAATGAATGATTATCAATAACAATTTTAATTAATTTTCATGTTGTAAAAATTCCTTTCTTCATAGAAATAATTTAATGAAAATTAAATTTGATGAACTTAAGCCTGATTAAAATATTAAAAATTTGGACTAAAAACCATAAATAGTTCAACAAAATAACCACAATTCTGATTATTTAATAAATCAAGTTAAACTGGTTTTATACTAAGAAAATAAAACTTACCCTTTCTTTTGGTTTTAATTTATTTTAATATTTATTGTGTAACTTTTTAATACTAAAATATTTACAATTTACTCGGAAAATAATGGTTGAAAAGAGTAAAATTTCCTGTTTTAATTGTTCTGATAAAAATCGTTATGATGTTATTGTTGTTTATAATTATCAACTTCAACGTTTTCGCCATCGTATTCATCGAAATCAAGAACATTTATTTTTCTTTGTTAATGGTTTTTACTCTTAAAACAACACAGAACAAGAAAGAACAAACAAATTAAACCAAATAAGTAGACGCATTTAAAGGCGAGATATTTATGTATATCCAAAAAATTAAAAAAAAAAAATAAATGAATGAAATAATTATGTTGTTATTTATGTATGCGACGTATACATATTCATAAATTGTCTTTATAACACAGTGCAAACTCCGTCTTGTGTGAAATTTTTCGAAACAACCAAACTCCATTTGCAATTATTTTTTATTTCTGTATCTGGGAAATTAATTGGGATTTTGTTTTCCTGTATTTGGCACAATTGTAGATTAATATTAGGAAAAAAGTGTACACCAAACTAACCGGAAAAAACTACATCTTGTGGAAATCTTTTTCATTTTCTCATATCTTTTTGGCAAACTGTGAGAAATTCAGTAAAGATATATTCAGAACTAATACACCTTATACTATAATTTATAGTTCTTCAGAACATTGTTGTACTGGAAAATGCTCTTTTCACATTTAACCAAACTGAATCGATATTGAACTGGAACTGAACTTGAATCTGAAAAAGAACCTAAACCTTAACTTTCTTCTAAGCTGAAACACTTTTGTATGACCTTAACTTAATCAAGAGCTAGGGCTGAAACCATAACCCTTATTTAAACTTAAAAAGCTTAGCTTTAATTAGAATAAGAAGCAGATGTTGAAACTTAATTAGAAACTGCAGGAGAACTGAACTTGAATCTGAATTGAACTGATCTGAACTGATCTGAATATAACCTAAAATCTAAACTTAAGATTAATCTTGGACCTATAAAAAATCCTAAACTATTACATAAACTACAGAATTTGCACTAGAAATTTAACTAAAATGTACCATAATTTTGCTTGACATTTGAATTTAACAATTCTATAATGCATTTTATAACAAATTTCGAATCTAATTATTAACCATAAACTTCTAGCTTCTTTATATAACACCCCCTTTTGTGAATGCTTTTTTTTCTAAAATCCTGTCTTTTTCTTCTTAACAACAAAACTCATGTTGTATTCATTTTAAATCGTTGTCTTCCTCCTCTTCCAATATAAAGTGCATTGACGAAGGTGCTGCATTTTAGTTGTACTTGTTTAATTTTAACACCAAATGGTACTTAAAAGTTAAGCGCTTTTTATGTTCGAGGTTTTTCTTTTTACTTTACTTGAGTTTTTTTTCTTCCCCCTTTCATTGCTGCAACTCTTCATGTTGTAAAAACTTCACGTCTCAGTGTTGTTAATATGTTAAAATACAAAAAAGAAAGAGAAAATAACAACACGTTAAAGAATTAAAAAAAGAAAACTCTAAACAATATAAGTGGAAAACTCTAGAAATATTTACATGGAAAAGCAAGAGGAAGAAATAGAAAAATGTAGTGAAAATTGTGAAAAGTATTTCATCACCTTGAGCTCTTTTTACACATTATATATTATTTAGTTTCTAAAGTTAATGTCGCCCGCAGGTTCGTCTCTTGTTTTTTTTTTCTATTTCACCAAATTGACGGTGTGGCATTTATGCATTAAAGGGTGCGCCCTAAAAATGAGAATATATTTTATGAAACTTTTGGAATTAAAAGTTTTTAGCAATTAAACCAGTAATTTGGAATTAGTGCACTAAGAACTTATTTCTGAACGTAAATGTTAAAGATTTTCATCTAAATGTTAAAGATTTTCATCTAAATGTTAAAGATTTTCATCTAAAATTTAAGGGTCTTCCTTCAAAATAAACGGAAATCATATTTAAGTATACAAAAAATCATGCACAGTGAAATGAATCGAAGAAAAATATTTACCATAGCAATGAATTTTAAAAATTGGTGATATTAATTGTATAAAAATGTGTTTTTGCGCTTTAATTTAATTTAATGTAATATACAGTGGACTCCCGATAATTCGTAATCGCAAGGGACCGGCCGTTTCTTAGGAATTATAGGGGTTTTTGATTTAGCGAGGTTTCGATTTAACGGGGTTTTAATAAAATAAATACGATTTAACGGGGTTTTTCAATTTATTTACTAAAACGATAAAAAAAACATATAAAACATCTTAAGAGCTTAAGAAAATACACACTCAAGCAAATGCAAAAACTGCCGCAACAAACAAAAAATCATTCTTTCCATGTTTCTGTTGTTTTTGTAACGAATTATAAGTGGTAGTTAGCAAACAATTACGATTTATAAGAGGTAAAGAAGAATTTATTAGAAAAAATTACGAATTAGCGAGGCGACCAAAATGTATGGAAATTTTCCGATTTAACGAGATTTGTTCAAGGGACCGACAGTTTATTACGAATTATCGAGAATTACGATTTATCGGGGTACGAATTATCGGGACTTGACTGTAGTTTCAAAATCAGGA